>CM069541.1:62785378-64036003 GCA_035773235.1 Eospalax fontanierii
GAGGAGGTACCCTGGTCCTCCTGGTCCAGCCATCTGCCAGGCCCAGCCTCTGCCAACCCATCGGGCTTGACCGGACACGGACACCCCACCTGGGCCCGGCCAACTCTTGTTCATCTTTAGGGGCTAGTGCCCAAGAAGTCGGCCAGCCTGGCCTAGTCCAGTCTTGCCTGCACCACACACACACGATGTGCCCACACCAGGCAGGTCTGATTCATCTCATTCCCCTGCAGCAGCCAGCAGGGCTCCTGGCACAGACAGGTGCTGGCTGGGGATTCGCTGCTGCAGAGACCTCGGTGTCCTCATCCATGAAATGGGGTGCTACATCCTCCTGGCGCTTGCAGAAGGCCGGAAAAGGGTGGAGAGCCTCCCAGGATGGCGCTGGGCGCCCTGGCTGCCCACCATGCTGGCCCTCGGCATGCCCAAGCCCTCACTGCATCCGCTCTGTCTGCTGTGCAGCGTTCCTGGGCCCCCACCCTTGGGTCCCCAGCTGCTCACCTCTGAAATGCTCACCCTCCTTAGTGGGCCTTCCTGGGCAGTGTGGGCCCAGGCCAACCTGGCTGGGAGCCCAGGTCTTACCTGCAGGGCCCCTAGGTTCAGTCTCTAAGGGCCGGGGGTCTCACAGGCTCCCCAGGACAGGCTGCAGACGCGGGGCGGTGGGGCGCCCGGCCTCCCAGGCCATAGGCAAGGCTGCAGGCGCGGGGAAGTGGAGCCCGTGCGAGAAGAGAAGGGATGCTGGCGGTGCGAAGCCCCTCCCGCGCCGCCGCGGGGTCCCGGCCCGCAGGCGCCCCTACCTCTGGCCTACGTCGCTGCCCACGGAGCCCCCTCCTCGGGCCGGCAGCAGCGGGCTGAGCCCATGCGGTTCCTCCGGGGCCGCGGCGCCGGCCGGGGTGCCCCCGGGGCCCGCCTTGCCCTCGGACGGCGAGCGGGGCAGTTTGGCCCGCGCCATCCTGCGGGAGCGCTCGGCGCGGGAGGCGGCGGCGGGGGCGGCGCCGGGCGCAACCACTTCGCGCTTCAGGTCTCTCCCTCCGCGCGCGGCACAGTGGAACGGTCGGGGGGGCGGGGGGAGGGAACCGGCTTGGCTCGGCTCCCCGTACCCCAAGGTCGGCCCCAGACTGCCTGTCCGCGTCAGGACGCCCCAAGGAGGATGCTGTCCCAGAGCCCCGCTGTCCCGCTCGCCTCATACCAGGAGTCATCATGGTGATCGTAGGCTCCGTGCTGGGAGGGGAAGGGCGAGCACAGGTAACCGCTCACCTCCAGAGCAAGAGTTGTTGGAGAGGGGAGATAGAGCCATCCCTGTGTGGTATGTATCACAACCCTCCTACGGGTCCCGGGGACCATGGTCTGGTGCTCAGGATGGCAGGAGGCCCAGAGCCCTGCCCATCTTCCAGCCCCCACCTCGAAGCCTGCCCAGGTGAGGTGGTGTACGAACATCCTCCCTCCTGAGGTCACATGGAGTCCTCGCCCTCCGTTTTCCACCCCAAAGCTATTGAGGGTTCAGCCCACAAGGGGCAGTTACTGTTGGTCGAATGCCAGGTAGTGCACTGGGCACCCCATCTTGTGGGTCAGCTCCAGATATGGGGCACTGGTCTGTACCAGGTGTGCTGGGCACCAGCACCTCACAACCTGAGCAGGAGCTGGAGAATGGTGTGGTCTGGTTAAAGTACTCACCATACAAGCATGAGGACTTGAGTTCAATCCCCAGCACCCACATTAAAAAAAAAAAAAAAAAAAAAGCCAAGCATGATACTGGCATGTATTTATAATCCCAGAGCCGGGAAAGCAGAAAAAGGTGAATCTTTGGAACTTGCTGGTTAGTTAATATCACCAAATTGGTGAGCCCTAGGTGCCAGGGAAACCCTGTCTCAAAAACACCAAAGTAGAAGGTGACTGAGGGAGGCACCTGAGGTTAACCTTTGACCTCCACACACCTGTACATACATACCTATGCACCTACATACACACATGTGCACCTACACTCACAGGAACAGGTACACACATTTGCCCACTGCCACCACCGCCATCACCACCTCAAACCAAACCAAACCCCACAGATATTTGCTCATTTCCCAAACTGAGTTTCCAAGGGAGGAAGTGACCCCCCGAGAGGCTGAAGCAGTAGGGAACAGAGCAAGGATTTGAAACTCTGACTGACTCAGTGCAGCAGATACTTTATGAAGCTTTTCAAACCCAAGCTGTCCACTTCACAGCCAAGGTTGCCAGTGACTCACCCAGGTAACAGGTAGGTATCTGTCTGGCAGGTCCGGCTGCTCTGACATCCAACTGGGTACAGGGGTTTCTCAGGTGCACACTTGTCCTGAAAGCTGCTTCAGTTCCAGGGTCTCCTTGGCCCACCCAGACTAGGACCCCAGGTTCACTACACCTAACCAGTCTTTCCCCACTGTGACCCACCAATAATCAGGGCACTTCCAGAAAGCTTTTGAGAGGATGGTAGGCTAGCTCTGCCTAGGGGAGTGTCCTGAATGACCACAAAGTGACACTAGGGTCCTCATGAAATAGTGGTTCACTCTTCCCCTTCCACTCTTAAATGGACCGTCCATCCCTGACCTCACTGGGCCTCCATGATCCTTGGGCAAAACAAGACAACAACCCAAGGCTGGCCTCATAGGATGGAATCCTAGAAGACAGTGTGGGGCTGCAGAGAGCAGCCTTCAGGGCCAGTGGACTGGGCTACCTAGAGAAACCAAGGCACAGTCTATGCCCTGCTCCACCAGAGCACCCATATTCTATGACACTGCTGTGCTTAGAAAGTGACTGACATACTGGCTTCCCCAACACCTGCCCTGGCCCCAAGTCTTCAGAAAACCACCCCTCAGTGTCTGAGAAAATACTTAAGTGAGCATGTTTGACCACACATCATCTTGTCTCATGTCAGCCCCAGGTGAAGGAGACATCTGTACCCACCCATATAGGTGGAGGCCCCTTTGCCCTTCTTGGGCAACAAAGAATGGATCAGGAAGGGTGTCATGGGCACTCACGCTGAAGATGGAAAGGCATCTAGGAGACACCATGACCCATGGCTTCAGTGCAGGGAAGATCTCGGGGTACTTATCGTGGAGCAAGGGGAGAGGACTGCGAGAGTGTCAGAGCTTCAGGGCTCCCTGTTCAGAGGGAGCATGTTGTACTCCCTGAGCAATGGTAGTACGTCTCAAGTAGGCTCCTTGCAGATACCACGTCTGCAGAGCATGGGGGGGGGGGAGCAGAGGTCTGAGTGTCCATCTCCAGTGTGCCTGGTCCCTCTGTTGTGCATTGTGCATTGTCATGTTAGGGGTCTTCACATGTCCATCTGAACTCCCCAGTTAGAATCAGATGACAGACAATAGGGGGAGACCAATAATTCATCTGGCACAATTTAGAGCTGATGCACACAGGGACCTTTTGGTGGTAGAAGGGAGTCAGAGGCAGGTGACAAGGGAACCATCTCCACTTGTTGCTGAATTACATGGGTTAAGTCAGATTTATTTTAAACACAACTGTCACCTCTGGTCACAAAGTCCAATACTGATTCCTATGTTGGACGTTGACAACCCCTTGCACCTCAAGCAATGGCCCCAGGATCCTTGGCGTCTGGATGCATACAGCTGGGAGTGTCCAATGGGCAGGGCACTGGGGCCCGAGTGAGACAAGGAAGAGAAGAGTGCCAGGCCCCAGGCTCAGGGACCACAGAGCTCGACAGCCTGGAGCCCCAGTGCTCCATGAGGACAGATGTTGCGGAAGCACAGGAATAAATGATGGTTGCTGTTTATGAGCACCAGGCTGCAGATGACATTGCAAGCAGCTCTACAGGAAAGAACATGATGCTTTGACTCAGCTGGAGTTGCTCCCTCTGGGTGAGGGGCAGGTTGTGACAACCATAACCAGAAGGCTTCCCAGGAACCTTCCAAATCCAGGGGAGAAAAACCAATGTAATAAAAGGGCAGAATGGAATCACTCTGACCTCAGCCAGGGCGGGGCACACCTGCATCACAGAGATCCCCAAACACTGTTGGAATAGGGCATTAAACATGAGTGGCTGAGAGTCCCAGGCAGATCAGCACCTAGGAGAGAGGCAGGGAAAGGAGGTCTACTATACCCAGCTGCGATGTCACCCAAGTCCACACCCACAACAATGGCTGCTTTTTATGAACACCAGGCTGCAGATGACACTGCAAGCAGCTCTACAGGAAGGAACAGGATGCTCTGAGCCAGCTGGAGCTGTTCCCTCTGGGTTCCCAGGGGATGGGGGCAGCCACCAGAGGCTACCCTGACTTACACTGCTGTCTGGCTGCAGAGACATTTGGGCTAATCCTCAGAACAAGGTCTTGCCACTCAGGCTGTCCCCATGGAAAGGGCACCAAACCCATGACATCCAGAACTGGGTGGTCTGGACCCAGGGCAAGGACATTTCACAAGATCTCAAAAGACAGGTGGTATATGGTGCTTTCCTCTGAGATAAATCTTCAGTCTTGGAGAGAAGCGGATTGAACATGGATGTTCTGAAGGTAAAACATAGGGTGTTCTAAAGGAAGGTAACAGCAGGATGCTTGGGGGGTGTGAAACATTCCATCCTGCAGGGAACAGCTCAGGAAGTAACAACTCAATAACTTCAGTAAGGGCTCGTCATGCTCCTCCCTCCCAAGCATATACAAGCTTTAAGGACTGTTGAGAGACACTGTCAGACAAGCTGAGCTGCCTGGAAGGGGCTCTGACCAAGCCAGCTGCCCAGAAGGGCCACTCTCTAACCCGCTGGGCTGCCTGCTGGTGTGCGGTGAGCTCCAGGTTTCTTGCTTTTGTGAACCATCACCCATGTTGGCGAAGGCTTATGATGATGTAGCTGCCTCTGAGTAATTTCTGTTCCTGTAAGGAACCCCAATAAAACTCACTGGTTTGTCAAGTTGGATTTGGGTGGATCTGTCATTGGCTCCCTATCTGGGGTGAGCAGATATTGGTTCGTGTCTCCCTAGAAATAGTGTCACATCACACAGGGAAGACCCAGAGCCTGGGACACACGACCCTTCCTAGCTTCTATGGCTTTGTTAAAAGCAGTGCAGTCACACACAGCTTAGGGTGAAGGAACAGAAATGGGTCAGGCACACGACAGCCAAGAGGTGGGCGAGCCCTAGTGTCCATGCACAGTGACGGTAAGCCATGGGTCGGTCTGTACACTACGTGGGCCGTGGGTCAGTCTGTACACTACGTGGGCCGTGGGTCGGTCTGTACACTACGTGGGCCGTGGGTCGGTCTGTACACTACGTGGGCCGTGGGTCGGTCTGTTCACTACATGGGTCGTGGGTCGGTCTGTACACTACAACACTACTCACGCCTCAGCAAGGAGGAAGTCTGTCATTTGTCACCACAAAGCCGAATGCCATGCCGAGAAATGAGCCATCCAGAGAGGGATACATGTGGATTCCACTCATGTGAGAATGGTCAGCAGAGTCCTCAGATTCATAAAGACAGGCAGTAGAAGGTGGGTGTCAGGGGCTGGGGTAAGGGGAAGCCAGTGTTAATGGGGACAGTGTTAGTTCTGTGAATGGACAATATTGGCTGCTGCATAGCAGCGTGACTTTGCTTAGTACACTACGTAAGGGAGAATGGACTTCAAAGACAGCTTGGCGGTCAGCAAAACCTAACCCCAGGGCAGAAGGAAATTGGCCACCAAGGCTAGAAGCACCAGCTCAGCTGCCAGTGCCCTTAATGAACAGGAGGCTCAATAAAAGGAGCTCTCAGAGACCAGATAAGTGTGCTTATCTCCACTAAGAGAGAGAGAGAGAGAGAGAGAGAGAGAGAGAGAGAGAGAGAGATCACAATCCTGGCTTTCTGAGAGCCCAGACAACATCCTGCTATTACAGTGTGAATCCAAACCAGCCGAACACAAAGAGATGGCTGGAAATTGAGTTACTAACCAGGCAGATGGCTCAGATCACAGAGCAGAGGCATACACTGATCTAGATACCAGAGAGTGGAGAACTGCCCAAAGACTCTTTGGACCCCCTGGGTAGAGGTCTTAACTGGCCTCAAGTATTTAAAATACTTCAAGTACTTTAAAATACTCTTTTAAAATTCTTTTTATTTTATGTGTATGAGTGTTTTGCCTACATGTATGTATATACGCCATGTGCATGCCTGGTGCCCACCAAGGTCAGAAGAGGGCAAGAGATCCCCTAGAACTGGAGTTATGGATGGTCATGAACTGCTATGTGGGTGCCGGGAACCAAACCCAGGGTCTCTGCAAGAGCAGCCATTGTCCTTAACTGAGGGGCCATCTCTCCAGCACCTGGCCTTAAGTACTTAAAATATGCTTAGCATTTAGAACATAAAGGCAGAGGAAGAATGATATACTAAGTGCCAGGAAAATAAACTACAGGACACAGGATGCCCAGATGCCGCCCTCCGCAGTACTGAGCTTGATGGACAGAGAAAGAGCTCTTTGTAGACACAAGGCAGGGAAAGCATCACCTACGAGGAGCAGAAGGAACTGGCTTCGGGTTTTCTGTAGGGAACTGAGTGTTAGGGAATGACAGTCTCAGGCAGATCATGTAAGGAAAGGAGAGGCAGAGTACTTTTATACCCTGCTAAAATATTACCCAAGTCTCAGACACACAGAGGTCTCGGTGCAAGCGCAGCACACACAGGCACAGATGCCTTTCTTAAAGGAAAAGCGACATAACCTCAAAGGTTCCATTTCCAAGAAATACCAATGTGAGGCACTCCAGAGTGGGGAGGCTCAGTGGATGGCTGTGGTCAGCAGGAGCTCCCGTAAGTGGATTTACAGCAAGCGTTAGATAATTATGCAAAGTCTGGTTACAGAACAGATTGCAACAATTTTACTTGGCAAGTAAAGACAACAATATAATTAGCAGGCATTGGGGGTGTGTGGGGTGCTATGGTCCAAAATAAAGAGGCTCTGAGTTGGGACCGTAGAACTAACACCATCCACACTGGAAGGACGGTTCCTGGAGAAGGACTGACTCTCAGGTTGCAGTGTTCCCAGGAATTACCAGGGAGCAAGGAAGTCCCAGAAGGGAGCAGGGCATATCAAGGGTAGCCAAGGTCAAACACCTGAGCATCAGAGGGACAAGGACTCATACAGGTTATATGGGATTCCTCTGACTGCTACAGGCTATCCCCACAAATGTAATGGCTGGAAATAACACAGGCAGACCACGTGGCCCTGGGGTCAGGAGTCCTGTAACCTCAGCATTTGTTGTTAGGGCTGGCTCCTGCTGGATCTCCAGGGGAGTGGCCATGTGTGTTCCTCAGTGTTGAGGATCCCTGCTTACCTTCACCCTCATCACATCTCCTCTGATTGCTGGGCTCTCCTGCCTCTGTGATGAGACCCCAGATGGTACTGGACCACCCAAAGAATCCTAGGTACTACCTCATCACAAGGTTCTTTTTAAAAAAAATCTTTATTGAGTTTTTGTACATTCCATATAATAGTTCTTAATCAAATTTAGACTCCCTCCCATCACAAGATTCTTTTAAAATATTATTTTTATTTTGTGTGTATAAGTGTATTGCCTACATGGTATATAGTACACCCCTGTTGTGCAATGCCCATGGAGGTCAGAAGGAGGCATTAGATCCCCTAGAACTGGAGTTACACATTGTTGTTAGTTGCCATGTGGCTGCTAGGAACTGAACCCAAGTTCTCTGGAAGAACAGCCAGTGCTTCTCACCATTGAGCCATCTCTCTAGTCCCACAAGGTTCTTAATCCCATCTAAAACGTGCCTTCTACCCTGTATGGTCACAGACTCACAGGCCTCCGGGATCATTCAACGACATTGCACATGGCAAGTTTACACGATACTCAGAGAGGGAAATGCGGAAACATCTCTGTTGTACAAGACACCATTAAACTTCATTAGTTTGAGAGCTGGTAACTGACAGTGGAGGGTGTCTTCAGAAGGAATTTTATTTTGGAGTGCACAACTAGCTCTCTCTGATGACATTCAAGTACCACTTACAGATTGGGGCTGAGGTACACGGTGGGAGAAGCAGAACAAGAAGGTATGCAGTCCAGACACTAGAGGAGTGTCAGGTTGGGGACAGATGTTCACAAGGGGCCCAGAGCTCTGGGGTAAACCGCAGGGGAGGATCTGGGTCTTCTCAGTGATTAGTCACCTCGAGGCAACAAGAGGGAAGTGGAAGGGTCCTGTGGGTTTGTCTGGCCAATTGTAATGGGGACATCCGAGTCCAGAGGAAACACAAGTCACAAAGGTGCCTCCATCAGGCAAGTCTGGACCATCAGACCTCAGATACAGTCGCGCTTATAGGGACATGAAGCCAGAGGAAATGCTGATTCCCTCGGAAGAGGCCAGCAGATATCTACAGCCAGCAGACGTCCTGCAGGGCTGGAAGTGGTCGTTTGGCTACTTGCTCATGGCAAACCGCCTCTAGCCCGAAGCTGGGAGCGGCACACACTGCTTCTTTGGGCCTGTGGGTCTGATGAGCCTGAAGTCTAAGTGTCAGCAAGCTGGGTGACTCTCAGAGGGAGCTCTGGAGAAGAGTCAGCCAGGCTCTACTGGTGGGCAGAGCCAACAGGAGCCACATAAGAGAATTTTCTGGGGAACTGGGCCACACGATGATGGATGATAGAGGCTGTGTTCTCCAGAAGGCTGAGCATTGAAGACTGAGGTGTCACGGAGAGATACAGTCCATGTCCCCCAACAGGCCTAGAGCAGGAGGAAGCCCTGGATACTGCAGTGAGGCTCAGTCCCAGTCTCCCAACAGGTGGAATATAGAGGACCCTAGGTGCTGCAGAGGCTCTGCCTGTAGAAAGGCCTCAGGCTCTCCATCATCTGACTCTGCTTTAAATCTCCCTGATTTTTGTTTTGAACTTTTAAAAAACTTTTTCCAAGTAAAATAGGAAGAACACAGGATGTGGTGACTTTCTGTTGTTCTGGCAGATGGAACTCAGGTTTCTTGCTGCATGCTTGCCTAATGCGCTACCACTGAGCTTTGTCTAGCTCTTTGATTCCCTGTTAGGGGACACTTGTGATTGCATTTCTGGGCCATGTTTCAAGGCAACCTTTTCCTCTCAAAATCCTGCACTGAATCCCACCTTCAGGAGCACACAAGATCACAGTTTTTGGTCCCACAATGCAACATGGACATGTTTTGAAGATTTTTGTTCAGTGACCTGGGAAAGGGTCCCAGGCAGACCTTACAGCTCCCAGGATGGTCCTTGACTCTCCAGGAGCCAGATCTCCCTCCCACAGGATGCAGGTGGATGTGAGGGGGCTGGATGTCAGGGTGTGGAGAGGAAGCTAAGTACTCCACAGTTGCTGGGCTGGGCCCTGAGACACCTTTGGTGCTAGTGGGTGTTGGGGTGAAGCATTGCTTGACCCCATGCCACATCTCCCTCCAAGGGCATTACAGTTACTGCTAGGCTCAGGAGAATCCCTTCCAGAAGGGGACATGGAATTAGGCTCCCTTGCCCATGCTGAACTTCTGGCACAATACCTGTCAGTCACTCTGGATCTGCTCAGTCCAAAGCAGCAGCTCATGAGGATGGGGAGATACTTAGTAAATGAATCAGGTTGGAAGTGGGCCAGGGAGAGACTCTGGAGTCTGCCAGGGTCTTGAGGGGCAGCCAGACAGCACCTGCTGAAGAGCTTCTTGAGGCTGGACAGGAGATGTGGGGAGAAGCAGGGTTGGGCTGGGCCCGCAGTGTGGTCCTGCTTGCATACAGCTCCTTGGATTAGACCCTCACTCTGCAGCCTTCCAGACTGCCTCTGTTCCTAGTTGGCTCCTGTCTTTGGGTGTTCAGCTCTTCCTGGGGTTCAAGACTCAGGGACATCCCTCTGGGCCCTGCCAAGCTGGGGTTTGCCTGGCCCTGCTGGTGGGTGGCTGCCCTGTGCAGAGCTGTGGAGAGGAGAGTCTCCCCACTCCCCTTCCCAGCTCAGCCTGGCCAGGCTCCCTTCCTAGCTCTCTACCCGTTCCCTTACGACAGGCTTTGCCCAGCCCTTGCAGGCCTGGAGCCTAAAGGATGGGGACCCTTCTTGGCTGCAGAAACACCTCTTTCTTGAGCTATCCTGTACAAGCTCAGGAGGATGCAGTCCTCTCCTCACAACAGCCCCTGTGTTTTGGCTCAGCTGGCAGGGTGGTTCTCATTGTTTCTGTGAGATAGCTGGCCTGCCAGGGGCTCCAGCCCTGTCCCACCACATGCAGCATGAGGTGGGGCTCTCTTCTTACATTTCCACTTTCCAGGATTTTTCTAGTCTGCCTAAGAACGCCTAAAAAAAGAGCCTGGCCCCAGAATGAAGGTGAATTACATCAGATGCCATCCCCAGAGCTGGCTGAGTGCACGGAGCTGGGTGCAACAGCATCTTGGGGCCTGGCACAGTACACTCCCCTTTAGCAACCCCTGAGTCTTCAGCTTCCTGGTGCTGTTCCCTCATGACACCTGTACTCTCTGAAGGTGGTATTGGTGTTCCGGGTCACCCTAAGTGAGCTCCTTGGAACCACAATACTCTGTGCTCAGTACGCTCACAGTTTTGGAGGCGAGTTGTCCAGAATCAGGCTGGCTGGTCCATCCTGGTCTAGCGCTGCATCTCATAGCTATGTGGCCACAGCAAGGTCTACTTCAGAAAGGTGGTCCCCTGCTGGTATCTGTCCCCTTAGAAGCTTAAGAAGAGAAAGCGGGACATGCAGCTTCATTGCATAGTGATCTTGGTGTTGGCGGTGGAAAGCAGATTAAGAAGGGGTGATGTTGAAAAGGGTTAGAGGAGTTTTGTTCAGAAATGCACCCAGTGCCATGCGGTGCAAAAGGCTCAAATCGCTGGGTTCTTTTACACTCGTTCCAGCAAGAACAAACCCATTACCTGGGGCGAGGACACACTGACGGGGGATTTGGAGAATCCCAAAAGTACAGCCTGGAACACAAGTAACTTTGGCTGGGATTAAGAAGAGAGAAAGGGCAGACCTGACAGCTCGCCTTTAAATGCTGCTAATGAGTAATTGCCACTGTTTTATTTATTACAAAACAGATGTCTCAGGGCTTTTGATGTGTGCCATAATGTAATTCACACACCAGAATTCTGATCATGAAGGCTAACAGAATATTTTTGTTTGATAGTCCTGATTTAAGTAAACTGGCTTGCAAAATGAGTATCTTTTAAAAAAAAATGAATCCAGTTTCATAACTGTTACTGCTATCCCTTTCTAAAGAGATAATTGGACTTAATTAGCAATGTACAATTTTTCACCAAAATGGGGAATGCTTCTTTAAAACCTATTGATGATTGGTTTTATACTTAGGTCTATACATCTGGTTATATGCATGTTTTAACTCTGGAGAAAATTCTCTTCACTGTCTCTGAACCAAGCAAAAGATTCACCTGTGTTTGAATTTGTGTTCATTTGCTTGTTACAAGAAGTGCTTAATGATAAGGAAGCAAATGTCTATGTTATATTCTTCTAGAACCACCAATTTAAATACTTTATTTTTTATTTTATGTGTATGAGTGTATTGCCTACATGTATGTAAGTGCACCCATGTCATGCAGTGCCCACGGAGGTCAGAAGAGGGTGTCAGATCCCCTGGAACTGGAGTTACAGATGGTTATAGCTGCTATGTGAGTGCTGGGAATCGAACCTGGGTCCTCTGCAAAAGCAGCCAGTGCTTTTAGCCTCTGAGCCATCTCTCCAGCCCCAACTCTGCCAATTTAAGTAGAATTCCTTATATAAAAAGATGCTGTCCTTTACTACACAAGGCATTCTGCTGTGGTTTATGTATAATATTAAACAAAGAAGAGGTAACACTGGAAAGAAAAGCTTAAAAAGCTGCGTCCACACAAAGGGTTGAAACCCTGCCTCTGTGTGTGTGTGTGTGTGTGTGTGTGTGTGTGTGTGTGTGTGTGTATGCACGCTCTCAAGTGTGTGGTGGCCAGAGGACAACCTTTGGTGTTATCCTCAGGAATGTTGTCCATCTTTGTGACAGGTCTCTCATTGGTCGGAACTCACTAATTAGGCTAGATTGGCCGGTGGAGCCCTAAGGATCTATTTCTGCATCTTCAGGGCTGGGATTACAAGCACCTTCTACTATGCCTGTTTTTGTTTGTTTGTTTTAAATGTGGGTTCTGGTATTGCATGCAGGTCCTCACACTTTCAAGGCAAGCACTTCACCAGCTAAGCCATCTCCCCAGCCCTGAAGCTCCACTTGTGTGTGTGTGGCTGATTAAAGTCCAGTGTGGAGCCGTCACATCAGGATGCATGATGACTGCCACTGTGGGGAGAAGATACAAGCAGAGCTCTCCCTAGGGATCAAGGGAGACTGGTGGAGGCTGTGAAGTTCACTGAATTTGAAACCAAAGCACTGCGTGAGTTCCCAGAAAACTTCCTGCAGCATCCAGGTCTGCCCCCTGGCCCCCGGCGCATGATTTCTATGCTGAAGTCCTCACTCCCTGATGTAGGGAGTGATTAGGGTTAGATGGGGTCCTGGGATGGGCTTCCTCATGGGATTAATGTCTTTATGGGGAAAGAGGCCAGAGCATACTCTTGGAGCACAGTCAGCAGGAGCCAGGAACCCCATCTTCTGGACACTTCCAGCCTACAGAAGCCTGTTGGGTTCTTCTGGCCTCCAGGATGGTGAGAATTAATGTCTGTGGTAAAAGCTACCTCTGTGGATTCTTTAATGACTGCCATGACTGCCCAGGGCTAACAAAGATGCCGTCCTGTTCACATTTAAATGGAGGAACACAGAATGGCGTCTGTGGCAGGTGGTAGGAGGTGTGGGAAATTGGGAATCACGGGGGAATTACAAGGCACACCCCCACCCAATCATGATGGCAGTGTGCCTCCGTGGAGGATCACCCCCACCCTCACTCCCAGCCCTCTGGGTTCTTTTTTATGCTAATTCAGGAAGAATCTGATTTTGAGTCATGCAAGCGAGTCATTGCATTGTGGGCTTAGGGGGCCACGCAATGTGTCTAACTGTGTCAGCCTAGGGGAGGAGATGAGGCACTCAGTCCCTGGGGATACCAGACTAGTCCTTTCAGGGCATCTCTGGGCACCAAAGGCATGACAGCCAGACTAATCCACTGATGGTGCATAACACAGGTGGCGGGGGTAACCGTTTTGTATGAGTGAGACCATAGGTCCCAGGGTGTCATTCAGCACCCCCAGTCCCATGAGGTGACAGCCCACAAACCTGGCTCACATATGCATGCTGTAATGACATCTCTCACCGACCCTGTGTTCCAGTCCCTTTGTCCTTCCATCTACTAGCTTTTGGTCCTACTAGTTTGGTATCCCAGAACCCAAACCCCAGAGCCAATGGCCAGGAATGGACACCAAGAAGAGAAAAGTGTGGCCTACTGTGGTACCACAACTCTTTATCAAGGGGTCACCTGGCTTCTCTGCCACTTACTCTGACTCAGAGCCCACCTCCCAAGCTCTGCTCCTTGGTATGGACCCTGGATTATAGTGGAAACAGATCTGGCCTCAGCATTATGCACAGCCAAGTATGGAGACATGGGAAGCCGTGCCTAGTCCGGGTTAGTAACGGGAAAAGTCTCAATCTGCATCTCACTCAGGATACCTGATGGCACCTGGAACATTCCAGAACATTTCAGACCCCATTCCCACTCTTCCTGCTTAAACCAAGCTTGGACTCAACCACACAGGCAGCACAAGAGGGTGTCCACAAGGGATAGCAGAGTAAAATCACGCAGAGACCAGGACCAGCTTCTACCCAGGCAACTGGTCCTCCGGACCCTCATCTCACTTCAGCCCTCTAGCCTGGGCAGGGTACAGTAAAGCCAGGACAGCAGCACCAGCCCTGTCTTGTCCATCAGCCGGGTCAGTGCGGAGCCAGGGAAAGCCCCAGGTGGTTCCTTTGGGAGGCAGCCCCACTTGCTGTTTTCCTGGGCTCAGCATCCCTGTTCAGGAACAAAGGTCAGGGCTCATGTCAGTCAGTGGAGCAAGAGACCTGCTCGCTCCAGGGCCACCCTGCCTCTGCTATGTGATCCCACCCCAGAGCCTGGTTGGCCCTGGCAGGGGCGTTGTCACCCCACGCTAGCCTCTGCTGTGACAGCTTGCATCTTATCAATTCACATAAACCTCATGGCACATGAGGGCTAGCTGGGCAGCTCAATCTAGAGTGTTGGGGGGTGCTCCATGTATCAGAGCAGTCCTCCCTCACCTGCTTCAGTCCTCCTTCCCACTGTTTCCTGTCTCATTCTCAAATCTTTGCTGTCCTCCTAACTGTTGACTGGGCGTGTCCTTGCATCCCTCCTGTGAGCACCCTAGCTCAAGCTTGGCCACATTCTCAGTCTCACCAGAACCCTTCCCATTTCAAAGCCCTAGCCAGACAGTGTGAAAACTAGAAGCCAGATGGGTTCATAGCCGGGGCCAAGGTACCCCCAAAGGACAGCCAGTGGTTACTAATTCACCCCATCCTTCCCCAGAGCTGCCACTGAGGCCGTCATGCAAGAGCTCTGGCTCTAGAGGCCTCCTTGGGCTGGTTCAGGGTGCGGACAGCAAGCTAACTGTTCTAAAGAAGACGTCTAGAGGCCTGGGTACAGGCAGAGCTGCCCAGCAGACGAAGCCGGGTGAAGCTCTCCATAGAAGGCTGAAGATTCCAGTGCAGAAGGTAATGGGCAGAACAGTGGGGGTGGGGTGAGGTGAGGACAGGATGTGGGAAGGTACGGGGTTGCTGGGACGATGGAGCAGGCACTGGTCCCCAGGGAGAGTGCGGACAAGAATGGGTGGGGAGGGCACTTAACAGGCATCTAGCCCTCTGAGGCACTTGGCAGGCAGGATGATCCTTGTGGAGCTCTCCACACCCAGTCCAGCACTTCCCAGCCCAGCTCTACAGGCATTAACAATCTTGGCCCCTCTAGGCATCCCTTTTAGCCCACTCTGCTTGGAAGTATGTTAGAGCTTTCACCCCATGGGCAGGGCCTGGGCTGGTCCCAGACTGGGGCGGGGGAATTGACCCAGTTCAGTTCCTGGCAGGGCAGTGGGAAAAGGGGAACCGGCAGGGGAAGGGAAGGGCTCCGGGGCCCATGGTCTCCTCTCGCACCACAAAACTCTGTTCTTAGATGGGGGCACCCCTCCGCCCTGTCCTTAGATGCGGGCACCCCTCCATCCTGTCCTTAGATGGGGGCACCCCTCCACCCTGTCCTTAGATGGGGGCACCCCTCTACCCTGGCCACACGGACCCTGCATGTTTCCCCATTTTTTCTTGTGTGAGAAAATACTTGATGTTCTCGGTTCAGAGACATGAGCTGAGGCATTCTGGTGCCAGAAGAGCTGAGGCAGCAGATATGGCCTGTTCTGGCCCCCTCCAGAGGCAGTCCTCAGACCCCTGAAGACTTCCCCTCAAGCTTGGACTCAGAAGCCCCCAGGGAAACCCAGGGACAAACCTCCTCTCACCAACCTGGAGCCTGGCCAGAGGGCAAAGCCTGACATGGTGGGCCAGTAGGTAGCCATCTGCCCACAGTTAGAGGTCCTCAGCCCTGTCTGGCCAGTGGGAGATGAGCTGTCCCATGTTGCTCTGTTCATCTCTCTGACAAAGCTCCAGTTGTGTTGAAGCCTGAACCTCCTATGACAGACTAGGCACAGGACTCTGAAGCCCACATGTTCCCACAACACCACAGTCTGAGGCTTCTCACACCACCCTTTTAAGGGTCATCACCCCTTGCAGAGGAAGGATCTAAGTTTTCACTCCCCCCAAGACCAGGAAACCTGGGGTCTCCAGAACATGCAGGAGGAATACTTCCAGATACAGCGTGTACCCAGCCTCCTCATGCTGTTCTGGGTCCCTGGGGGGAGGCAGTGAGGTGGTGAGGAGGGGCAGGCCCTGAGCCCTGGAAGAGTAGGGCCCACTCATCTCCTTCTGACTGCTGCTCCCTAGAAGGTCCCAGGACTCAGACCCAGCCCAGGAGTTGAGAGTCCACAGGGGGTGGTAATGACCTCCCGATGAGGCTGGTGAGAGCTGGACTCTGCCCCTCACAGGCTGTGTGCAGTACTTGGGAGAGGCCAGGCTGGCAGAGTGGCCTCGCTTGCCTATGTGGGTGGCTGAGCACCTCCTTAAGGCCGCTGAGGCTGTGGTGACTCACCACTAGTGGCTTCATTCCCCAGGAGAACAGGAAATCCACAGCCCTTCCTGCCCACTCACAGCCTGCTGGGAGCCCAGGTGAAGTCTCCCCACTTTTGCCCCACTGTGGGATAAAAGCAGGACAGGGAGGAGGTGGGGGGCGCCTAGCTTTGAGGTCTTCTCCTGTCCTGTGCTGGAGGCAGGGGAGCCAGTCACAGCTCACGTCTGCCCCAGATGCCCCTAGCTGGGACCACTGCCCTGGGCCCTGCAGGTGCTGTGCTGCACCAGTGTGGCACAGGGACCCATCACCTGCAGCCCGAGAACCCATTCCAAGGTCCCAGCCCCCACCCCCAGCTGAAGCCCCAGAGAACTGCTGAAGGATGGGTGGCAGGTGGCTCTTTCTGGCTCACTGGCCATCTTGAGCTGCCTTTCTTCCCTATTCCAGGCCAAGCACCCCAGCTGCCCAAGTCATCACCAAACTGTGGAGAAGTCCTGGCAGTTCAGGTGGAAGGACTCTCAGCCCCATCCTTCACTTTGGGAATCAGTGATGGTGCATGGACGTGAGGGGACAGGTGTAGAAGATGAGAAAGAGGGGCGAGGAGAGAAGTAACGAGGTCCCTCAAACGGCATGACCGGGGAGCAACGGGAGGAACCTTCTAGCACCTGTTTTCTATACTCTCAGTTTAAGGTCTGTGCACACACAGGACTCAGGTATCCTGGTGAGCCCCTGAGGGCAGATATTTCCCTTCCAGCATCATAGTTCCCTGTACTACCTGTTTGCGACAAGACCTAGGAGCTCAAGGAGGGAATATTACAGAGTCTGGAGATCATAAGAGGGGCAAAACCATATTCACCCACCCTGAGGCTGACGCTAAAGCAGCCCTCACAAGACAGAGATGGTTTAAGAGAAGTGGGAAATGAGTTGGAAGGGGAGAGATCTTTCAGAATGATGGCCGCGCTCTGGTGTCTGACAGGTGAAGGCTGCACCAGCTGTGGGTGTATGTAAATGTCACTATGGTAAAATTTATGCCTCAAATATTGCACCATAATTAAAAGCCACACACAGGTCTCCATGGACTTGATAGCAGCTTCTCATCCCTTGGGGCAGGGGACAGGCTGACATCCTATGGCTGACAACCAAACCCTTTCCCATGCATGCCTGGAAAGGGAGAGATGCCTTCAGTTATATGAACAACAGTCACTGGCATCTGTCCAGTCACAGGCCACAGGCACCATTTGGGGAGACAGACACTGTTTCTTGCCTGGCACTGGGACAGCCTTTCATAATTGCTATTTTCCAGAATTCATAAAGACCCAGGCAAGCAGGCACCTGGGATGGATGAGGGCAACGACTTAACGAGATGTTGGGACAGGAACCCCAGTCCTGCCCTGTGAGGGTCCCAGGAGGGCAAAAGAACTACCAGCAAAAGATGCCAGGGCAGGCTGGTCATCTCTCCTACCGCCTGGGCAGACATTGCTAACCAGCCCTCTACCTTCTTAGACGGGCTTGTCTGTTACCATAGCAGTTGGTTCAAAAGACAAGACAGGATCAAGTTTAAAAGCACATGCGCCTGTAATCCCAGTACTCAGGGGGCTAAAGCAGTAAGACAGCAGGTTCAAGGCCAGCCTGGGCTACAGAGCACAACCCTGTCTCAAAAACCAAACAAACAAAAACACAAACCTCTACAAGACTCAGACTCTCTGGTTTTAATCAAGGAAGACTACGGACTGATCTCATATCCCTGCTTTATGTGACTGATGAATGTGATCACCAGGGGAAGTCTGGCAGAAGTTTCCAGTGGGCAAAGCGACTGTCAGGATCATTCTTTATGTGCTCTGGTGGCTCTGTACACATAGTCCTCACATGCTGATCCTACTCACAAACACAGCTTCTTTTCCAGCTGCAGTTTCAGCAATCAACCGAACTGTTCTCAGAGCTCGGCGTGTGTCCTGATAATCTGCAGGCTCATGCACTTTCTGTGCTAACTTGAATAATTGCCCTGTTTGGGGGAAAATGCAGCCCAGTCCAGGGCTGGGGGTGACTGAGCCCTAGGGAGGTGACCCCCCCAGAGCTGCTCACAGAAGTGGGGCAGCTCCGTATCCCAAGTTCCAGCCAGCCATCTCCAGCCTACCAGAGTCCTTGGCTTGCAGGCGTGAAAGTGCTTCCCCTGAGGCTGACAGCGAGAACACTAGTGTTTACCCAAGACAGCTATTTGAGGAAAATGCAGAAAGAAAGGGAGGCAACATTTCTCTTCAGCTTCCTGCCAAGTCCCTCAGCCTATGAGTTATTCCTATGGGTTCATTGGGTGATCTTTTACGGAAAGACTCAGGTTCATTTTGCTGAAAGCACGGAGAATTTGGGGTGAGGGAACGCCATAACACTTTCACTCTGAAAAACGTGACCGCGCATGAGCCTGAAGGACACTGTCCCCTGGAGAATAGTTAAACGACCCCAACACGCTCATCTGCCTGGCGGACTGCGGGGCTCCACAGCGCTGGCGCCTCTGGCCCTGGCTTGTCCCCCCTAAATCAGCAGAGCGGAGGGGTTGGGACCCAGAGCAAGGGTTCATAGGAGGCAGACCCAGCCCCCCTGCCCCCCAGGTCAGCCTGCCAGCACCGGGGCCGCGCCCTTCTCCAAGTCCCTCCAGGGAGAGGCACCCCGGCTCCCAGCCCACCCCAAACTTCGCGCGGGAGACGCGGGGAAAGTTGAAGGGCACAGCGGCTGCGGGGGTCACGCGGGGCTCAGCACCGCGGACAGCTCCGCGCGGCAGGGCCTCGCCAGCCTACCTGTCGTCGTTCTGGAAAGGCTGGTCACCCAGGAGCAGGTCTCGGAAGCGGTACCGCGGCGGCAAGGGCAGCACCTCGGTGTCCAGGTCGTTCATGTTGAGGCTGGCTGTGTCCAAGCGCACGTCCCCGCGGCGGCCGTCCCGCGCGCAGGGCCGCCTGCGGGCACACGGCAGCGCCCCCTCACCGCCCGCACCCCTGCCGGTCGCACGCGGTCCCCCGCCAGACTCCCCCGACCCGCGCGGCCCGGTTTCCGAGACCCTCGGGGGGGGGGGGGGCAGGACCTGCACCTTGGGGGCGGGGCCTGGGTGGGGCCGGGTGGGCGGGGCTAGGCGGGGGTCTGCAGGGATGGTGCCCGCAGCAGCGGGCTTAGAGGGGCGCCTGCGGACGGGCAGCTCCAGCTCCAGCCCGGCGAGGCTCTGGCCCAGGCCTCAGCAGGGTGTGCGGGGGTTTGGAGGTGGGATTGGTCATGGGCAACTCTGGAACAGCACTCACAATGGTCCCCCGTCTCCCTGGGGCTGGCGTGGGAGCCCTCCCCTTCTCTGGACCCGGGCCAGGCAAGCCTTCCCACCTCCACAGTCGGCTCCAAGGCCAGTTGCTAGGCTTTCCTTCATACATCTCCACTACCCAAGGTCTCCTCTCAGCCTCTCTCCCTGTGGGGAGGGGAGAAGCTGTGGCTGACCAAGAGTTTAAAAAGAAGTCCTTTTTCATAGTTCTCTGGGGCCAACACATCAGATAAGATTCAGGACTCTCACCCCAATCATGGGAGTCACAGTCATGCTATAGTGGCAGACAGACTACGGGAAGCTCAGGCACACTGGAGGGGCCCTAGTGGCCTGTGGTCCTCCCAGCCTCTGACTTTTCCTATCTTTCTATCCCCACATCCATATCACTGGAGAGGGGCTGGCAGAGTCCCTGGGCTCCAATTCCCAGCCTCCTGAGGCAGCAGGCCTAGCACATCTATCTGGAAAGCCAGAGGTTCCCCAACTACCTGTGGAGCCCCAACTCCACAGCACTGGACCCAGCAAGCAATCACATTCACCAAGGGAGCACAGGCTCGGTCTCACTGGTTCAAGCACTGATGGAACCCAGGATACTGCCACAAGTTAGGGGTTAAGGTCTAACCCCTCGTCCTCTGACCTAACCAGCACCAGGCACTTCTTGCCCCTTGGAATGGCCAAGGTTCCAGAGGCGCTTCAGTCCTAGGCCAATTCTCAGTCCAGTTCCTCCACAGTAGGATACAGGAAGTGGAAGCCCCAATCTCCAACTGCCTGACTGCGCAATGCTCCCACCTGGCTTCTTCAAGAGCAAAGAGCCCAGGAAGGGCAGCCAGCCTTCATGAGGTTGACTGTACTAGCCTCCTGGGCCTTTCTAAGCTTCTCCAAGTGAGGACTGAGGAGAGGGGATTCTCCATCCTGTGTCCAAAGTAGGTCACACAGGCTGAGTGACTGGGAGGAGGGCAGATGAGGAAAACACTCTCATCAGGCAGGTTCAGAAATGTGTTTCCTGGGTCTCCGCTCCCCACACGGTGCTGGGAAGCTGGACTCAAAGGTCACTCACCTGGGTACCAGGGCCAGGGCGGGGTTTGGATACCCTTCCTGCTCCAGTTGAGAAGAGCAAGCACATTCTCTGAGCCTCCACCTGGTGCCAATGCCTAGCTCCCCACCCCCAAACAAGCAGCAGGCAAGTAAGTGTGGGCGCCCTGCCCCTCTGGTGACTGGCGGATCCTGGATGGCTGTCACAAGCCATGGCTGCCAGTGGCAACATTCTTGTTTCTCAGGTCACAGAGCTAACCTCCAGGACTTGGCAGCATTTGAAAAATAACATTTTCCTAATTGCATCAGTGGAGTTGCTTGTTTTTCCTTAGTCACAAGTTGGCTGGGCCTGGGGATTTGCCAGCAGGTGGGGAACCACATGGCCAGGGGTCAGGACTATATTCTTGCTAAATCTTTCTTATGCAAACCCTGGGGAGACCAATAGGTTTCTGCTGTCCCTACCTTTTGGGAACCCTTAATCCTTCTTTCTTGGCCTCAAGATCCAGGAGGAGAGTGGAACCTCAGCTTACTTCAGGAAGCCCCAGAGGAAGGACGCACACCTGGAGTCCAGAGACCTGGCTCTGCCTCTTCCCATCCATGGTTTGGGATGAGTGACAAGGACAGGCTACCTTTGCAACCTTGGAGTGACATTTGAACGAGCTGGCTCAATCAGCAGGCCTCCCACAGACCTCCGGGCAGCCGTCCTTGTTCCCTCCGCAGAGCCAACCCCTCCTGCTCTCATGAACTTGTCTGTTTATTATGTGGGCCACTGGCCAGGGACCACAGGGCCTCTTGGAGAGGTAGGGGAGATCTGGCTCTGAAATCTTGCTCCCCATGTGGTCTGAGCTTTGGGAAGGGTGTGGGAGTAGACATTCTGGGGAGAGCTTTCAGGCATGCAGGATGGGGTAACTAGGGGACCCTGCAGAGGTGGGGCACTTGGGGTCAGAGCATGGCTTTGGTCCAGCTGCCAGGACTCCGAGGCCCAGTTTCTGTTCTGTTTTCCATTCCTTCCCTGTGTGGCCTCAGGCAGCCTGGGACCCAGAGATGATCTCTCTTACCTGTGTTCTATGAGATGGCCATGTCAACCAATTGCCAGTTTCTATAAGGATTCAGTGTTTTGTGGCTTAAAAGTGATCACTTCCCAGGCTCTCCACCCTTGGAGCAAAGTGTGAAATTCAACTTATGAAACTCATAGCGCCCCCCCCCCCCCTCCGGAGTCAGGGTAGAGATGGCAAGGAAAAGCATCACTCCCCCAGGAAAGCTCTGGTTGAGAGCCACCAGCTTCCCTCAGGGACTCTCTGGGACCTGGTGATAGTTGAGAGTCCCAAGTACATGAGCATGGTCCTGGCCTATTAGTTCAGGATATGGAGGCCTAGACAAGTCCCCTCACCTCTCTGAGCCTCAGTGTCCTCATCTGGAAGTAAAGATACCCATGCTGTTTGTCCACACTGGGTGACTGCAGAGCAGTAGCGAGACAGAGAGCTTGAAGTGCTCTGAGCAGCACCTGAACCACAACAGTTCTTAGTTTTGGATGGAGCTCAAGTTAGGCCTTGGGGCTACCCAATTCATCTGGAAAGCCCTTTGAAGAAAACTCAGTTTCAGGTCACCAGTCTATGGAATCCACTCAGAGAAGCCAAGGACAAAGAGGGCACAGCCCAGAATGCAGAACAGAAAGGTAATCTCACTGGTGGTCCACACTGGGCCCTGATCCTAAAGCCTTCTCAGATGCTGGACCCAGTGCTAGGTATCTTCAGGATTCGCATTAAGATAGTACACAATGCTGAGACCATACCCCTACCCCAAGAAGGATTGTTACTAGTCCAACTACAGGGTAAGGACACCTGGATTCAGGGAATGTAAGGAGCTTCAAAGATGCCCCAGGGTGGGGACCATGTGGTGCTAATGTTGCAACCACCCTGTGTTAGTTACTGTTTGAATCACTGTAACAGAATACCCAAGGAAAGCAACTTATTATTATTGTGGCTTGTTCTGGTTCATAGTTCTAGGGTGCGACCCATCATGGTGGAGAAGGCGTGGACTCAGCTGCTGTAGCCTTTGTGTACCGAGGTAGTTGGTTTTGAGCAGGGAACCCTTTCAGTAACATTCTCAGTTTAACTGACTCTCCTGTTTTCACAAGACAAGCCTCAGTGGACAGGGTCTTGCCCTCAGGGCAACTTTCCGATGTTCTAATGCAGAACAAGGGGGCTCTCCTTTCTGAATTTTTTATTTAAAATTTTTTTATTTATTTTCATTTTTTGTGTCTGAGTGTTTTGCATGCATGCATGTAAGTGCCCCATGTGTGTGTGATGCTTGTGGAATCAGAGAGGGCATCAGATCTCTGGAACAGGAGATATGGACGGTTGTTACCTGCCATGTGGTGAGAACTGAACCCAGGTTCTCTGCAAGAGCAGCCAGTGCTCTTAACCAGTGAGCATCTCTCCAGCCCATGGAGGAGGCTTCCCTTTAATAGTGCTAACCTCTAAGTTATGGCTACTTTCTCAACCAACACCTGCCTAATCTGTAGCTTTAAACTCCATCCTTTTCCCTCCAAAGAACACATCTTTCATCTTTCTGCTCCACTTGCTCTCGCCCACTGTAGATCTGGATGAGGGTGGCGAGGAGCAGCCACAACACAGTCTGACTGCTCTCCTGTCTTGAATTTCCTCTGCAAAACAAATGAGTCCATAACGCTTGGATTCAGTCTCACTCAAGGTCTCAGGACATGGACATAATGAAGCCAGATTCTTTGCCAGGATATAATACAGATGTCCTCTTATCCAGTTCCTGTCTCCCTCTAAAACCTCAGGAGTCGTGTCTCTACCTTCCGCTTTTCTCGAGGCCTTTCACCAGAATAGCTCATTAACTTCTGCTTACAGTACTCTAGAGCTTTCTAGCCTTAAGTTCCAAACTCTTCACATTCCTCATGAGACCCAATTCTAAAGAAATCACACGGTCAGGGTTATCATAGCCACAGTCTCACTTCTTGGTATCAATTTTATCTATTTTTTAGTTGTACCAACATAGCCAAAGAAAGAAACTCAAGGGTTTATTTTGGCTCATAGTTTGAGGGCGCAGTCTGTCATGGTTGGAAAGTCAGGACAGCAGGGACAGGGGCAGCTGGTCACATGGTGTCTGCAGTCAGGAAATAGAGTTGAAGCTGGTGCTCAGCTTGCTTTCCCCTTTCTCTGTCCAGGACCTCAGCTTGTGGGATGGTGTTGCCTGTATTTAGGGTGACTTTTCCCACCTATTGACCTAATCCAGATACTTCCTGAAGGACACACTAGAGGTCTGTCTCCTTCGTGAGTCTAGATCCTGTCAAGGTGACAATCACAGATCCCATAACACTGCTGCACTGCCCCTGGCAGCCAACTGGAACCATCTCATGGTCAGGACGGACCCTTCTCCTCCACCCGCTTGGTGGCCAAGAGGCCAGACACAGAACTAAAGTAGGCAGAGACATGCCTCACAGGCCCAGTCACTTAGTCTCCTTTGAACCAGTGACATGAGGAGACTGGCCCCAGCTGGGCCTTGTCCAGGCAGCATCACGAAAGGGACAGCACTATGCGCGGGGAAGGAAGGACTGGCAGCTGTGCTTGCGTGGAGCAGCCATTTACACGAAGCCCAAGAGGAACGGAGGGGAAATTTATTAGAATAAATTAAGGCTATCATCTAACAGGAGACAAGAAAATTTGCTCCACAAACCAGGAGCAAATGGGCAAGGATCCAGAGACCAATGCTGGGAAAACAGATCTTGCCAATGGCAGCCACAGAACAGGAGAACCAGGGCACCATCTACCCCTCCCCGACCCATGGGCCTTAGAGATTTCTTTTTTTGAAATATTTTATTATTTTTATGTGTATGAGTATATTGCCTGCATGTATGTAAGTGCACCCATGTGTGTAATGCCCATGGAGGTCAGAAAAGGGCATTGTATGCCCTGGAACTGGAGTTATAAATGCTTGGTTGTTAGCTGCCATGTTGCTAGGAATCAAAGCTGGATTCTCTACAAGAGCAGTCAGTGCTCTTAACCACTGAGCTGTCTCTCCAGCCCCAACCACACAGTTTTCTGAAGGTGACGTGGAGGCTGGCCCTAATGGGAGGTAACAACACACTCCCCAGGGCCTACGCACCTTCTCTAATGAGGGTGAATTCATCAAAACCAACCCAAAATACATCATTATTTTCCTAGAACCTAACAGACGGTTTCAAAGATTCACGGGGAAAAACACATGGGCAGGAAAAGCCACAAGGCTTGTGAGACAGGACAGAGAAGGGTCTCATCTTGCCAGCTGCTGGCACAGACTTAACTGTGATGGTGACCCTCAGAGGCTGGTACAGAAAACAAAAACAAAAACAAACAGGGCTGGAGAGGTGGCTCAGTGGTTAAGAGCACCGGCTGCTCTTGCAGAGGGCCCAGATGACGGCTAACAACCAAAACTTCGAAACTTCAGTTCCAGGTGATCCAACGCCCTCTTCTGGCCTCTGTGGGAATTGTACACACATGGTGCACACACATACACACGGGCAAAATAAACACATAAAATAAAAATAAATCTTTTTTTATAAGATAAACACAGGGGCCAGAGAGACTGCTCTGTGGTTAAGAGTACTTGTTGCTCTTGCAGACAAGCTGAATTCATGTCCCAGAACCCACATAGCAACTGTACCTCCATGTCCAGGGGATCTGACACCCTCTCTGGCTTCTGTGGGCACCAGGCATGCACATGGTACACTTAGATACATGCAGGCGAAACACTCATACATGTAAAATAAAAAACAAAATCTTTATAAATAAAAAAGATAAACACAGAAGGCAGGCAACCCTTGACTGACCTACACGTATGTTAGAACTGGGTCTGAGAGCGGGGCAGAGCCTGTCAGCCTGAGGTAGGGTGACAGTGATGGTCCCATTCTGAGGGCCAATGAGGCAGACAAGGCTACAGCCCCTCTGGAAAGTAGATGGCAGTTTCCTTTCAGACAGAGACACAGGTGTTGAGGGCTCAGGTAACTTACTGAGCTTTGCTGTTTACTGAGCCTTGTTACTTGTTTAGCCTGGCAGCTTTCCTTCTTGACCTTGGCAGGATCAGCACTTGAGTCCAGGCTCTTAGCTCGGAGCCTGTGCTCCTAAAATCACAGGCCTGCTACTCGACCAAATCAAATCAAATCAAATCAGTCCTCCTTCATAGCCTCAAACCGAGGACAAGACTGGAAGACAGCACAGGGAAGGGCTGGAGTCAGGAGGCCTTTTATTCAATACACAAAACCCCCGAAGCACAGAGGAAGCACTTGGTAAGCTCTCCTCTAGAGAACTTACACACGGCTGCTTAACCAGACGACACTGTCTACACCAGAAGGGACACGTGATAGTGACAGCCACTGGCACTTGGCAAGAACTCCTGCAGAGCCACATGAGCAAGAAGTAACCCTGCAGAAAGCGGCACGCAGGCTGGGTAGAGAAAAGAATACGCTATTAAGGAACTGAAGAGCCTAAGAGACAGTGGGCCTCCCTGCTGAGGGGAAAATCATGGCAGGATGGGGGCAGCACTGAGCGGGGTTAACACATGGGTCTGGAGTCGTGCTGGCATTGCAGAGCCAACCAGGAGTGATTCTGCTGTGGCAGCAGGTCCCCTCCACCTGAAGCCTCTCTTTGGGGATGTCCTTGTCCAGTGCCGGAGGAGGCCTGGGCATGGTTTTTCGTTACAGTCCTGGGTGGTATGTTAGGAATGGCCGGCAGCTCTACCCTGGAGCACTCTGAACTCACAGGTCCCCAGGGCCCTCAGATTCCACCAAAAAACTAGATGCGTCTGCTTTCCAAAGCACCCCGAGGGAAGGGGAGTTTCTCTGGGTACCCTGCTCGCAAGCATCACAGAGATCCTTCCCTGTGGGGGCACCCACAGTTCCGGGGCAGAGGGGGGCTCAGGAGAAGCACTGATCCTGTGGCTAAAGACTCTTCTTCCCTTCACTAGCCAGTCTGTGTAGCCTCGGGTGGGCCTCAGAGGGAGGCAGGATCTGCTCCTCCCGACTAGCACACGAAGCAGAGGAAAATACAGTCTCCTTACAAGGTTCCCTTTAAGAGCTGGAGTGTTCCCAGTGCTTACACTGTCCTGAGGTTGTGACCAGCGTCAGCTAACAGGAACAGGTGCGGTTCCTCCGCCTTTCACACTTACCTCACAAATGTCAAGGAGCTTGCAGAGTCACGACCACCAGAGAGGTCAAGCATGGGTCCGTGCTATGCACATACAGAGAGATATGCATAGCTATCTCTGCACATACAAACGCACAGAGTTGTGAAATGTGCAAGGACGTTTTTGTATGTTCAGTGTGCACAGATCAGATGTGTGGCCACTTGCACACATGTGCATACCCTCATGTGTGTGCTTTTGTGTATGCAGACCTACATGTGTCCACGTGGAAAGTATATGCTTAATTGTCCACGCACCTGCATGGGCATGTGTGCACGGACACATGCACATTTGTGCATACACTCCTGCATACGTATTGCAGATGGACAGGTGTATGGACGTGTGTATGCATATATGCACTTGCAAAGCCACACAGGCACAGAGCTACATGTGGCTTGTGTGCTCCTGGATATTCACCTGCATGTGTAGACATGGACACATGTGTGCTTGTGTGTGTACAGGTGCATGCCTGCCCGCTGCTAGGCATCTCCATGTAAGGGAGCCCTGCGGGCGACTCTGCAGTGTCATTGTGGTGGTGACAGCTGAGAGCTGGGCTTGGTGCCCAGTGAGTGGGAAGCAGCAGCTCTCTGCTGACCGTGGCAGAAAGACTAGCTGCTTCCTATGCACCACTATTAAAGAGCCAGAGTGGTCTGAGCTGCTAGGAGGCTGGGCAGCCTGGGGGAGGGGCTCAGTGTCCATGTCTGAGGGGCTGCTGGCTCCTGTCTCCTGAGGCACACACATCCCAAAGTGAAAGCTTAGAGCTTTCGGATGAGCTGTAGGGGACTGGAGGTCAATCTGAAGCCACACCTCAGGGAGATTTCTGCAGCAGTCAACACGGAGGAAGGGAGGAGACCTGGTGGCTCTGCCTGGGTGCGGGGGCCGTCATCATCCCTGGCCTCTTCCTCTGCCAAGACAGAAGTCATGGGGAGGCTCATCATATGTATGCATGCATGTATGTACATATGTACATACTTGGGAGGCACGAACATGCACTGTACACATATGGAGATCAGAGGATGCCTGCATAGTCAGTTCTCACCTTCCAATCCGTGGGGCCCAGGGATCAAACTCAGGATGTTGGGTTTGGTGGCAAATGCCTTTACAGAGTGTTCTAGGTTGGTTTCTGTTGCTGTGATTAAAAGGCTGACCAAAACTACTTTGGGAAGGAAGGGTTTGTTTCCTCTTACATTTCCAAGAAATACTCGTCTTTGAGAGAAGTCAGGCACCACTCACTGTGGGATGAGCCCTCCCACACCAACCAGCAATCAAGAAAATGCCCCACTGACACACCCACAGGCCAACCTGATGGAGAAAATTTCCTCAACTGAGATTCCTTCCCAGGTGACTCCAGTTTGTGTCAAGTTGACAAAAAGTAAACTGAGTCCTCTTGCCAGGCCCACACAGGGGTTCTAGGGCAAGGGGGCCACAGAGACACACAGGTCCTTGCTGGGCCTTACTGGTTTGGGCCATGGTTAGGAAGCTGGCTGTCCTTAGGACATGTGGCAGTACCCATCCAGAGTGATCAAGAGGGCCTGAACACGCAGAGGCAAAGGGACCAAAGGGCCAACATACTTGATCTCAATCTCAATCAAAGAAAAATCTAAAATGGTCCAGATAATCTCTCTCTGCTACAACTGGTAAGGGTTATGAAGCCACAAGATGTGGGTAGGGGTGCATGGGCCAAGACTTCCTGCCCAGAAGGTAGTTACTATGCCCCAACACTGGTAGAACGGAAGCTGGACCTGCTTCCAGACCTTAATGATTAAGCACGGCGCAGGATGAGGTGGCAGCAGCTCCTTTAACCCTCCAGGCTCTCTGCTCCTCTTCCTGTGATACCCGAGGGGTCCCATCCCAATACCAGGCCCCTTCTGATGTCACCTCTGCTGTTGTGAGGCTAGCCTCATCCCTCCTCTCCTGGTTCTATGGGCAGCTGTGGGCCCCCTCCTGAGAAAGGCCTGTCCAGGGACCCTAGGGAGCTGAGCCCTTGACCACATCTGTCCTCTTCTTTTTGAGACAGAGTCTCACTATGCCACTAAAGCTGCCTCCAAATCAAGGGCTCAAACGATCCCCCTGCCCCAGCCTCCTGGGTGCTGGGATCACAGGTATGGACATCCATGCCCAACTTCTGTCCTCTCCTTAAACTGAGTACTGTCTTCACTCCCTGAGCCAACCCAACCTTCAGATTCAGTGCTGGGGATGGCCTGGCTCCTCCCCACTGCTTCCCAGACTCATGATTACAGCTGGCTGGAGGGTCCCTATGGGTCTCTTCCAGCTTTTACACACAGCAACAGGGTGCACACCAGACACACACATGGGTATGCAAGGACATGTGACCACTCTGTGTGTGTGTCTGGGGTCAGTAGTGCAACCCTCCTTCCCCTCAGTATTCCTCATTCACGTGGACTTTTACATTTTAAAGTAACTAGGACTGTTCATGGGGACACTAAAGAGCTACCTCCAATGGCCGGGAGCCCCCACAGCAAGGCCTGGAAACCCCTCTGCATTCCTGGGAAGCAGGGCAAGAAACCTTGGGGAAGAACACTTCTAGACCCTCTGAGGAGACGGCGCCACACACCAGTGGACCCGACAGTGCGACATCACATGGGGGTGGCTAAGGCCAGGACCCTCAGAGGCTGCCGAGTAAGGACCCCGTTCTCACCTCTGCCCTCCTGAGTTGCCCCTGAAGCTCAATACCTAAGGCATTCCGGGCCACCCCAGACTCAGCAGTGGCTCTGCCTTGCTTAGCTGACCCTCCTGCCAGCCAGAGCTGCGCCATGGGCCCTCAAAATTTTCCCATGGGACCTGGGTCATTTCCTCCTTTCCTGGAGGCATGACTCCCTACTAACAGACCAGGAGGGTTGGCCAGGCACATATCCTGGCAGGAGGCCAGGGTCAAGTTCCATGCTTTAGTCTTCAGAGCCCAGAGGGTCCCATGATGCCTGGGAACTGGGCTGTTCAGAACACATGGTTCCAGGAAAGGTCTGGGACTCTGGTGGGAAATACACTGAGGTGGTAGAGAGAAACACTCTGGCTCCGGGACAGCCCAAATATGGCCTCTCTCTGCCACAGTGAAGCAAGAAGGGGAAAGACGGAGAAGGGCAGTGTACAGTAACTGAGGTGGCTGGGGCCTAGAGCTGCACAGCAGGGGGCTTGGGAGTGACGATGGAGGTGGCAAACGAGGCCAGGGAGTCCGGGGCCAGGGTATAGACATCTGGTCATGGATTCTGGGATCAGGGTACAGACTCCTGCACCTGGGAGGGCCAGGAGCTCCTCTCCAGACTCCCACTTTTCAGCCCTGTAGTCTGGGGGCTTCGGTGCCCTTGCTGTACGGCTGGGGATGTGGGCTGGCAGGTACTGGCAGTAGAATGCCTCTCAACTCCAACTCCCTTGCACAGCACTGTGGCTTACATTTCCCAGCACCTACAAAGCAGAGATACATCCAAAGCTGCTTGACTCTACTTGCCCACCCTCCTGCTCTGCATGAGAAGATTCCCCTCTCCCAGGCTGAGGCCACTGTGGGCTGCCAGCTTAAGTGTGACCCAGCTGTGCCCCAACCCCACACTGCCTGACACCTCACACACACACCAGCCTGGGCAGCAGCTCCACCTGCATATCTGTGAGTGAATCTCTGCAGGGATAGAGACCGGCTCAGATGGGGGTAAGGCGGGTAGATTTTTGGGCAGTGCCAGGACATTAGTCCTGGAACTGAAACCCAGACCCTTGAGGATACAATAATCCTGTCTGGTCTGGCTCAGGCCGTGAAGCGGGACAGGTAATGAATTCAGTGGAACATGCAGAGAAGGTGACACCAGACCACAGAGGGAGGTGGCAGAGGGTCCCGAACAAGGTAACAGAAAGTACATAGTCATCTTAGGATCACTTGCCTGACACCACCTGACTGATTCCAGAGAAGCCAGGGAAGGAGCAGGCACTGGGTACTTTCTGAGGACACTAAGTGTCTGCTTGTTTTCAGAGAATGTGGTCCTCACCCTGCACAGCCCCCTGACACTCTCAGGAGTGTCCTTGGCCCTTGAGGCGCCAGCTGGAAACCTGCCCTCTCAGCCAGGTCCCTCATCTGGAATGGTCCTCACAGACCAACTGCCATACCTTCATTTTTATACAGGGGAAACTGAGTCCTCCATCAACAGCGGGACCATTTGCTTTTGTGTGTGCTTGGCTGCACCCAGAGTGGGCAGCAGCAGGCTCTGTCCGTGGTCCTTGGAGTTGGCTCCTGGCACAGGGTGAGGGACAGTCCTGGTGGGGTGAGGGGGCAAGAAGGACCGGGACCAGGACGCAACGACAGCACTGTGCTACCCCTCCTCCTGGGCTGCATGCATGTGCTCACTTAGAGGGGAAGGAGCCATGTGGTATTGCAGGCCAGTGCCTAGGATGGGCTGGCTCCCAGGTCACTTGGATTCCCTTCTCAGTTGACCTTGACCCTATCCCTCACAGGAATGGACAGTCAGGAATCCTAAAGAAATGACCAGCGGCTGAGAATTGCCAGTAACTGGACCCAAGACAGCCCTCTTTCAAGGGGGCTCTATGGCAGTACCTCGGCTCCTCCATGTGCCTGCATCCTGAGCCTCCTCTGAGAGAAGGAGCTTCCTGCACATGACCTGGATAGCTTTACATGACTCCCCCACCCCATCCCTGCATGCCTGGACAGGTTGTGCTCTAGCTTTAGAAATGGCTGTGAGCTCCAGGACACCTCCCTGGGCACTTGCAGCTCCGCCCCGAGGGGCCGGTCTTCCCCACAGAGGGTTCTGAGGACGCACACAGGGAGGTCCGGAGGAGGTGCTCTAGAAGGGTGCCTCCCCCCACAGCAGAGCACAGCACCCTGTACGAGGGAGTGCAGCAGCCATCGTCAAAGTCAAAGGTTGGTTGAAGCTCCTGGCCAGCGCCTCTGGGCAGATGTTCCCTGGGCTGCACGGTATGACAGCGATCAGCAGAAACCGCTAAACACTTTTTTCTTTCAAGACTGTTGGGGAGGGGGGGAGCTGAGTCGTGGCTCCTGCGCCTGTCTGCACCCGCCCCCTGCTGGCCACACTGGCATGGTGGCAGCACCCGGCCCGAAAAGGACCTGGAAGAGGTCAAGGATCTATTCTGCCTGGGACCACTCCATCACTAGCACTGGAAGGCCTCCCAACTCCGAGATCCAAAGGAGAGACCACTAATGGTTAGAAACCCCAATGCACCCTTGGATCATATGCTCCAGGGTGACTCAGGCCTATGTGGGGCACTGGGAGAGAAGGAGGCCTCTGCATTTAAAGTGGGCAAGTATCCATGGCACTGCGCTATTGAGTGTCCTGCCAGCTCTGGGCTTCTCCCATCCTAACTGAGGTCTGCACCAGACTCCTTGGGTCACTGCTCTAGTGCATAGCATTGCCAGGAACATGATGGGCCGGGGCTGGGGGACTGTCTAGACTCCAGGTAACATGGCCATATGGACCTGCCCCAGCTTTTGGCCACATGAACATCTTTTGACACGTCCTGGGGGGAATAGGTACCATTGCCCATATCTTAGGACATCCTGGCAGGTGTGGTGAACACAAGACACCCTGAAACCTCAAGTCGGTCCCCAAAACTCCAAGAGTCTTTGGTGTCCAGTGTTGCTCAGAACCCTTACCAAAGACCGGGGTGCAGGTCAGACAGACACACACCAAGAGTGACAGGCTGGGACTCAAGATAGGTTGGGGGCTAGGCCCACTCCAGTCATGCTTTTCTCCAGGACTAGGGCACTAACCCAGTTTCCCACTGGGGGCCCATGTCAGTAGAGGATCCCTAGGGTAGTGCCGGGTCAGGGCCAATTCCGGAGGGTGCACAATGTGATGGCGTCTGACCCACCCCTCCCATCCCGGTGTCTCCAGAATGCCCCTTTCCACCTGTCTGCAAAGCTGCAGGCTGAACGCAGGTGGTTTAGAGGTAATTACGGATTGTCAGTCCTGGGAGAATCTGACAAGCCAGGTGGTATTTTGGAGGCTGTAGGCCATTCAGCCACACTGCCGTGAAATGCCCAAGATCCAGAGTGCGAGCTGCCTTCATTCTCCTGTTGAGCAAGGAGCAGACAGGGCCACTGTGACCCGGGTACCAGACTCTGCCGGAGCAGTCCCCCACACAGCTCTCTGGAGGCACTGTAGACCCTCCAAGAGCAGGGACTGCTGCCCTCACCCCCCGTTTCTGGCTCCACTGCACAGCTCTCATTTAAACCAGAAGCCAGGCATCTGCCTGAAGTGTGGTGGTTGCGGGAGTGGGGGGAGAGCAGGAACGCTGAGCTGCCCGATCCGGCTGGCTTAGTCCTGAGCCTTGGGTGCCAACCAGGCTCCAGGCTTTGCTCCCCACCTCACCACCATATCTTAGGACATCCAGAACTCTTCCTCCCTGCCAAGATGGCTGAGATCAGTGAACATGTCACCACTAGCCCAGACTCTCCTCTGTCCGGCAGCCCTGGCTGGGCCACCCACTTGCTTCTTCCTGGTGCTTGGGCAAAACAAGAATGGAGAGAGCAGTGGACGCGCTTACACCCCCAGAGTACCTTCTGCAGTTCCAGCTGATTCCACTGAGGCCCACTAGAGAGCCGCTGGAAGCAGAGGCAGGGGCCCTGGCTCTCTGGTATGCCCTTACCCACTAGGGCAGACCCCACTGTGCAGTGACACCAGTCCCAGCCCTGCAACCGTTCAGAAGAGAAACTGTATTTTCCACCCATGACCCCTCCAGCCACGGTCCCGGCATTAGCCGGGATGGAATGGCAGCACCCCATCCTTTCGAAACTTCCCTCGGGGTCAGTCCGTGCAAGGGGAAGGGGCTGCGTTTCCCTGTTCTTCCTTCCCTCGCTCCCTCCCTAAACTCATCCAATGACTGTAGACTGAGCAACTCCTGCAGGCGAGGAGGGAGCCTGTGAGGACCTGCTAAAGATTGGGGATGGGGACTCCAAGTGCCGGTGCTAGCCCAGCCTGAGAATGCCGGCGGTTCCCGGGCGGGCTGCCTGCCTGGGGGTGGGGTGGGCGGCAGGGTGCAGGAGGCCTACATGGGTTCTGTTTGCTGGCAACAGGAGACAGACATTTGTATGAGGTGGCAAAGAGAGTGGAGTCAGGGGACGGCAGGTGCTGCATCAATCTGGTGACCCTGCAGGGTAGGTGGTGACTGCACATGGGGGCCAGACCACCTGCTAGAAGGAACCATCTAAGGGGTCAGGCCTGTGCACCCCGAGACTGGCCCGGGTCCCAAAGGAAGAACCAGCCTCCCTCTCCTATGAGCTTCCGCCTGGAGAGATTGCTCAACCTTTAAGAGCATTGGCTGCTCTTGTAGAGGACCCAGATTCGAATCTCAGCATCCACCTGACGGCTAACAACCGTCTGTAACTCCATTTCCAGGGAATCCAGAGGAACTGACCAAGACAGGCATTGCACAAGATCGGTGCCCTTACACACATGCAGGTTCATACACATAAAATAAAAATAATGAATAAAAAAAGATTCTAGAGGACAGGGTTCCACCACAGCAGAGCCGCAGACCCCAGACTCCTGCAGAGCTAAGGAAAAGCCCAGTGGAGGCGGTGCAGGGAGCGATAGCCCGACCCACCTTGCTACTTTCTGGCAACTTCTTCGGAGTAGAAGCGGCGCAGGCAGTCACGTGGTCAGGCCTCGGGCACGTGGGGCAGCGAGGGAAACACGAGGAGGGGGCGGGGCAAGCCGAGCACGAGGTGGGCGGGCATGCAGGGGTGGCGGGCGGCTGCGCGGGTGCTGGTTGGATGCAGAGCTCGTGGGGGGTGGGCAGAGGGGAGGGAGGGGCCGGCGGAAGGCTTGCGCCCCTCATTCTGGGATCCGGCTCGTGGCTTTCTTGCTTCTTCTCCGTGCGTATGGCGTCCAGAGGCCCGAAGCCGGCAGCCGGAGACCCCGGAGTCGAGGATGCGGGCGAGGAGGGGTGCAGGTGAAGCATGGACCCGGGGTGCGGAGAGCGGCCGGTCCCAAGGCCCTTGCTCGGGGTCTAGGTACCGTCCTCCGCGTCGTTCTGGGCCTCCCGGTCCTCCACGTCCTCCCGCGCCCTCCGCGATCCTCCCGGGTCCTCCCCGTTCCACCCGGGTTCTCCGCGTCCTCTGCGGCTCTCCCCGCGCCTGGAACAGCAAGGCAAGGCCTCCTCCTTGCCCTTGGTGTTCCTGGTGTGCCTTCCATTTTCCTGCAGCCGTGCGCCAAGAGGTTCCTAGCTTCTACCCGTGGGGCGCCTGGTGGCTTTTCTGGGGTTCACCGTGGTGCCCTTGGCTTCCTTACCTTTAGCGAGAATCCTCTGCCTGAGACTGAGGATGACGGCCAGAACAACCCCCAGGGCTCAGGCCCCAGCACCGCTGGGGCAGCCAAGAAGCAGGGCCCCTACCTTCGGAGGAACGTGGTCAGCGAGCGGGAACGCAGGTGCGTGCTGCCGGGGCGGGAACTGTGGCGGAGGTCTGGGATTTAACCAGGGTTCACAAAACTGGGCCTGGACTAAAGGCAGGACCCTCGGTAGACTCATCCATGTGTTGGGTGAGGGGAGGGTGGGGCCAGGGGCATCACTGCAGTCCCTTTTGTCAGCCGCCCTGGGTGTCCAGAGTGTATATGGAGTCCTCTAGAGCCCTGACTTGGACTCACCCTTGCCCTCTGAACCCCCAGACAGTAATGGTTCAGGGCTGTGGGCTAGGCCCAGGATGTAAACTGTGTCTGTGGCCCAGAGTTAGTGTATGTGAGTAACTCCGAAGGGTTCAGGCTGCTGGAGAGCTTTGGCCTGCTGACTTTGCTGCCTAGAAGGCCCTGAGGTTAATCTGTGGTGGGCTCCAGAGGTTGTTATCAACTCTGGTAACGACTGGACAGAATTACAGACCTTGGTGGCTTGTGTCTGGAAGCAGGAGGCGCATCTCCCTGAGCTGTGAGCGCCTGCGGACCCTGTTGCCCCAGTTTGATGGCCGGCGGGAGGACATGGCCTCGGTCCTGGAGATGGCTGTGCGATTCCTCCAGCTTGCCCACAGCCTGACTCCCAGCTGGAAGCATCTTTCTGTGAGTTGTAAGCAGCTGGGCCGAATCTGCCCTCTGCAGGGTACCTATTGTGCAATGTACTTGTTCTAGGGGGCTGCATGTCTCCTGCCAGGCTGACTCCCTGCCTCCTTGGGCCCCTGTTCTCAGCCCAAGCTGGCCACATCTTGCCTGGCTCCTCATGATGTATTGAGACTGTGGGGGGTGGGGGGGTTAGCTTCTACTCACCCTTTCCAGTTCCATTGATCTATTGCCCGGATGTGATGCCAATGTACAGGGCTTTCAGGGTCTCCATATGCCACTCCCTGGCCAGGAACCACTTACACTTTCCCTACACTCTTGACTGTGAGACTACCTCCTGAACCGTTGCCTTGTCTGTGCCTGGGGGAGTGGAACCGTTGGTGGAGCCCCTGTAATTGGGATCATGCATGGGCACAGCAGTGAAGTGTCTGAAGAGTGAGCTTCAGCCCCTGCAGCTCCCTTTCCTGAACCCAGGCCAAGCTCAAGGGGATCCCTGGGAACCTGGTGAGGAGGCTGGACTCTGTCTGCTCCTTAAGCATCTGGCTGGTTTGTGTGTTTAAACCTCAGGTCCCCCCACCTTCCCAGGATATGTGGCACATGTGGCAGAGTGATGCTCTGCAGGTGACCCTGGCGAGTCAGATTGCAGACAACACTGCAGACCTTGGGGCAGCGGCAGCAGCAGCATCTGGCATGACTCAGTTAGTGTCCTATCCTTGGGGCCAAAGGACTCCTGGGGTGCAGTAGGTATCGAGGCCCTGGACATGTCCCTGGGAGGAGGCCCTGGAGGCCTGTATGAGTCTGTTCAGCTAGTTCTTAGCTGAGGGCCTTGCATACCTGTGATGGTTCATACTCCCTCAAGAAGGTCTTTGAGCTGGTCCTTTGAGGTCCTGTTACTGCACAGGGGGTGCTGGGAAGAATCGGGGCTCCTGGGCTCTGCTTCTGCCCTGTGGGGCTCTGAATTCATGTCTTTACTCCCAGGGTGCAGGACTCCCCGTTCTGTGGGATGCAGGGTATGGACCAGAGCCAGACATTGGCGCGAGTGTCGGAGCTGTTGGAGAGACCACCCTCCTGCCCAGGTAGACCGGAGATCACACTGTCCTGGCAGGGGTGGGCCAGGTGACCTTGACCCTGGAACATGGGTGCTCTTCCTGAACAAGCGTCGGCCAAGGACTGCTGTTGTATTTCGTGTGTGTGGTAGCCTATGTGTGAAAAACCAGTGGAGGGAGGGTTGTCGCCCTTGTTTCTCGTGTTACGTAGGACATGTGCTCCTGGCTGCTTCTGCTTCTCAAGGACAGAACCCCACCGGCTCTTCATCCTGGGTATCCTGGCCCCTGACCCCCTGCCTGTGCTCAGTCTAATAGACTTCTGGCCATCACTTTGGGTCTCCTGTCTTATTGGGGATTTTACTTTACATTGTCTGGGACCCTGAGTGCCCAGGGCCTGTCTCACCTCTGCATGTGATGCATTTGGGGTGACTCAGGCCTATACACTTCCAACCATACCTTCCGTGCTTACAGCTTTGTTTTTTGAAGCCAAGCTCTGGTCAGTAGATGGTTTCGAGTTGTCTGTGGAGGTGCCTCTGATGAGCCGTCTCACCTGCGTTTCATGGATATTGTGTGTGATTTTATGTTTTCCTAGTGTAGAAGTCTTTGTTGGCTCAGGATTTCTAAGCAAATATCCACATGTGTGAGGATCATGGAGGACAAGTAGCTAGTCTGAGGGAGGAGTCCAATGTCAGGGATCATTGCAGAGGGGATCCCAGATAAGAGCCCATGAGAGTGACCCAAGGCCTGGGGGTACCTCCTCGAGGAAGCTGCCCTGACTGCAGATTGGACACCTGGCTGTGGACACGCCCATGCTGGGTTACCTGTTGCTACCTACCTCTGGCTTCCACCTGTCCACACTGCAGAACAGAATCCTGATCTAAACTATGAGGGCTGATCCATCTTCTCCCCTTCAGAGCCTTCCAGCATGAGTCCTGGGCTCCCGCCCTGGATTCCTTACCCATGGCAGTCCACCTCTCCGCATGTGGGTGAAGATTTTCCTGGTGAGTTGTACCAGGCTGGGCCCTTGGCCAGGGACACTGCGTCCCCAGATGCGCTGGCTGAGGAGTCGCCCAGCTTGCACCTGACACCTGTGTCAGATGCCAGGTGGGTTCTTCAGTGCATGTGTGTAAGTGTAAGCCATTGTTTGCCTACCTTCCACTCTGCTCTGGGCTCTGCCTCTGTCCCCTTCCAGTCCTGGCTTTAAAACCACGCTGAAAGGAGGTCTGAAACAACAGGCCCAGGCCAGACTGGCCATGTGACTTTCTGATGTGTTTCTCAAACATTTTTGTCTCCTAATTGTCTTTTGTTTGGGCTGGTGGCGAAATGAGTTTGTGTTTGGGGAGCACACACCAGCTGGGGTGTAGGAGGCAGAGGGAGGGATGAGGCTGTGGCTGGTGAAGCCAGCAGAGCTCTGCCCAGTAGAGCAGGTCTTGGGCCCTGTGGTCATGGTCTGTACCTGCGGCTGTGACTTTTGGCCTCCTCTCCTGGATTCTGACTGGATTCTTTGAGTTTTTAGCACTCAGGTGCAGCTGTGACCACTAGGGGATCTTCTCCTCTCCAGGTACACCACAGGGTCGGACTTTGAGGATGGAACATCCTTCCTGCTGACTTCCAGTCCTGATTGGTGGTCAGGTGAGTGCTTCGGTGGGTTCAGGCTGCCTTCGCCCACACCAGCCCAGGCTCTGGGGCCTGAGCCTCTGCCCGACCTGACAGGCTCAGGGAGACTACCTAGGCCCAACTTGCCCTTTGATCTGAGATCCCTAGGCTATCTCCCCTTGCTTATCTGGTGATGATCAGGGTGACTGGCAGGGATAGGGGTAAAGTGTGACCACATGTGACTACATGAATTCAGGACATGGAGTGGCTGTGTGGAGGCCTGAACCATTTCAGTGATATCCCTGGGTTGTTTGTGGCCAAGTCCCATCCTGTCTCCGCTGCCTTTAGGATCCAGTGTGAAGAATGTCAAGAAAGCTCTGTCATGGTTCTGATGGAGAGGGATCTCCTGAGTGTGGGAGTGGGGTCACTGGGGTTGGACCTACGCCTTCTCACTAGCCTCACTGGGAGGAGAGGAAATGGCTCACCTTTTCACAGAGCTGCAAAGGGCTTTCAGAATGGGCAAAGTGGCAACATTGGTATGGGCTGTGACAGCCCGCGACTGCATCCAGGGGACCCATCTGCTCACACTGATAATCACTTTACTTCCAGGGTCAGTGGAGGGCAGAGGAGGCATGACCCTGGCTAGGAGCAGCCCTATTGACAGGGCAGAGCTGGACTTCATGGAGGACTCCGAGTCTAGCTCCCAGGAGCTCGAGGCCAGCCCCCCAGAGCTGTGGGGCTTGGACCTGGGCAGCGGCCAGGTCCTGAAGGATGAAGTGGACAGCATCTTCCCTGACTTCTTCGCTTCCTAGCTATGTTGGGTGTTTGGGGGAGGGGTAGTTCTGAGCTCCTGTGCCCACTATTGTATTTTGAATTTGGTTTGGTTTGCAGCTGTGTTCTAATTTCAGGGAGGCTGGCAGGGCCATGCAAATGGAGTATTAAGGAAAGAAACTTTTCTGGAGGAAGCACTGTTTCTCTGGATTTTGTGTAATTAATCCAATTCATTGGGCACATCGCACCCCTCCATTCAGAGTGAAGGCAGCTGCCTGGATCTTTTCTGGGAGGTTCTTAGCTTTGTGGAATCCCTAAATAACCTAGCTCTTCGTCTCGCTCCTGGAGAAGTGCTGGAGACCAGGCACCTCCTTCCGGGAGGGCCAGCCTCTGGGCTGCATTTCCTCATCCTTGGGGTCAGGTGTTTGAACTGAGTGACCCCTGTCCCAGAGTACCATGCTCCCAGGAAAAGGCCAGCTACCCTTTCACTAGTCGCTTTGTACTTGCTGTATCTGGGACTGTTGGGGACACTGGTCAGCCACTTGCCCTCAGTATCTGGCCCACACGCCTCCATATGGGGAGAAGACTGCCCCTTGTTGGGTAAGCTGAAGGCTGGTCTTGCACTATGGCTGCGAGGTCACAGGTGAGAAGGTGGCATTGATCTGCTTCCCAGGCAGGGTAGGGGCTTGTCTACTGTCTGCATCTGGAGACAGCCCCAGGTCTCTGTGACCCTTCTTCCATAACAGCCTGGGGGCCAGAGCAGCCCCATTCTCCAAAGAGAGCTGAGTGTGCGCTCAGAGTCCCCACCAGGCTGCCACCCCCACGGCCAGTGGAGTGTTTCATTCATTCCCATGGGTTGCTGCATACAAAAGCCCAGAAGCAGATGGCGTAGGAGGGAGCACTTGGAGGCTGCATGCAATGAGATTGCCGTGCACTCGGGGGTCCTCAAGGCACGTGGCAGTCCAGAAAGACACAAGCACACTGCAACACCAGCGTGCAGGCTACACTGCTGTCCAGGATCTTCGGGCAGTTGCCACCTCCTAGCACCCATGTTTCCTGTGGCTGACAGTCCTGGGCAGAGGAGGGAGTTGACTCCAGGGCTCTGGCTGCCAGTGTGCCTGAAGCATGCCACGTCCCATTGGCTGTATTTTGGCACATCAGTCAACTCAAGCTTCTGAATTTGCCTGTCTGCATGTGTGTGTGTATACCAGGCAGGCTTGCGTGTTTGGGCATCCATATGTAGTGGTGTGTATGTTTCTGTACATCTGTATATGTTGGTATGTGTTTGTGTATGTGTTGGCATGTATACATGCTTCTCAGACCACTGCTGCCTTGGGAGGGGAGACATCATAGGTCCTTGAGATACAACATACACTTCTGCTCTGTGTCACTGTCTCTGGTGGTCGGGGATTGGTGAGCTTGTCTCTGGCCTCCTGTCCCTGGATATGGCCCACCATTCACAGGCATGTGATATCAGACCGAGTCAGGGTCCTGGCTTGATGCAGTTTGATTCTTTCAGCCTGGTGGCAGGCCGTGAGAGAATTGGGAGCTGCCCAGGTCTCATCTAAGCAGAGACTAGATCAGTTGTAGCTAGATCAACTAGCATCCGTGTAGTTACTCCTCTAGACTTCTTTAAGCCCTGGATGTCGATGTGGTCAGATGCAAAGCTTGTGAAAGTCCTTGGTGACTTTATCTGGTGGCCCCTGAGATGGAGAAGGTTGGTGAGTCTGACTTGCCTTGCTCAGAGCCGTGCTGAGGTCCTGGGGGATAGACGAGAGCCTGCCCTGCTTCCCTGACATCCGTGGAGCGTGAAGGTACACAGCATTCCAGGAAGCAGGTAGGCTTTGTAGGAGTCAGTGCTAAAGATGGTGTTGAGGCCTGTCCTGTCTTATAGCAGAAGCAGTAACGAATCCCAGACCCTGCTTCGGTGCTGGGGGCAGACAGCTTGGAGATGCCTACAGGGTCCTGGAACTGAGGACAGTCTGCTCTCGGTAGCAAAGCAGTCCAGAGGGATACGAGGCCCCATTGCAGCTGGCTCTGGTGGGACCAGGCCCCTGTCGGGGTAGCAGCAGCAGCCCAGATCTGGGAGGTGTTTGTGGGGAATCCAGGCCTGTATGAGGCCTTCGTTAGCTGTCGCCACCCTCTAGGAGCGTAGCCGCAGCTGCCTGACTAGCCGGGTAGCTACCCATGTAAGGGTCTGCGGGTACAGTGTTTTTTGTGCAGCCCCACTTCACCCTGTATCCTTTTTAAAGATAGGGTCTCCCTGTAGCCCCAAATGGCCCGGGACGTGCTATGTAGCCCAGGCTAGCCTTGATCTCACAGAAATGTACCTGCCTCTGCCTCCTGAGTGCTGGAACTAAAGACGTATGCCACCATGCCTGGCCACCGCCCACCTTTTTTGGGAGGAGGGATCCAAATTACTGGGTCTTGTTGGATGAGGTGGTGAGAGTCTGGCTTTAGCCCAGTGTAGGAGCAGTGAGCAGTGACTTCAGATGTCCCCGCAGGTGGCTATGGGCCCAGGTCTATGTCGGCTGCTCCACCTCTGCTCCACATCCACTTGGTACTCTCTCTTCCCACAGCTGCTCCCAGGCCCCAGTGTGTGGACCTGGTCCCTTTCCCTGAGAATCCATCTCTCCTGCTGCTCTGTGCGCACTGTGCAGGGACCTCTGTGGGTGGGGGAGGCCCCACCTGACCCGGAAGCTGATCCCAGAGCATTGTGGCCCTGCTCCGTCTGTGTCACTGCCGTCCACTAATGCTTTATTTCTGTAGCAGTCCACTGGCTTGAAGGTGGCTCGGGCTCATATCAGAACTGCCATGTTCTGGGGATTGTGCCGAGTGGTGCCTCAAGATGGGCAGGCCAGTGGGGTGGGCAAGGGGCAGCACTAGAACCCGTACCTCCGGAGAGCTGGGTCTCACCACTGGGTGCTGTTACCTCTCACCCTTTGGGACTTGCATGAGGTCCCTATCTCCCTCTCTCCAGAACCTCCCTGAACCTTCCAACTGCTGGATTCCTGTGGGACCCCCAGCGCTCAGGCTGTGGTTTGAGGGGCAGAGGCCTGTGTGTGTCCTCAACCTATTATCAGGGTTTATTAATGCCGGGAGACTCTGACAGAGGTCTGGGGAGGGGTGGTACTCTTCCTTCTGTGGGGAGACACTACCTGCCTGACCATCTGTGCAATTCTGCCTCAGGGCCTAGGGGAGGAGGGTAGAGTGTATAGGGTTAGAAGGACCCGGTGGGGCGGGGCGGGGGTGGGGGTGGGGCAGCTACCTAGGCAGCCATGAGGAAGTTGTCAACTGTGCTAGTACAGACCTTCCAGTGTGCAGACCTTCCAGTGTGGCTGCTTTAAGGTCACCTCCTGCTTGTAACCCTCACCATTCTGCAAGTAAGCCTGATAAACTCCTTGGTTCCCAGAGGGAACTTTGAAATTATGCTGTGGTTTGACAGTGGGACCTTAGGAGGAAGTGGGCCCTATAATTCTCCCCCAAGGAAGGAATTGTAGCAACAAACATGCACACCTGAAGCAAATGATCAGCCAGGGCCACCTGCATCTGAGGTTGTCTAGGGGCCAGTCCACATGTGCAGTAGATGGTCAACCCATACCCAAGGCAGGTGGTCCTGAGACCCTGTAGTCTCTCCTCAAACCCAGGTCCCCAGGCTCCATCCTGGGCCCTCTATCTTTCTACTGCCTGGCATGTCCTCAGAGATTCCTCCGCTCCTGGTCCCCTGCAGGGCTGTGGTCAGAGGCAGGAGCTACCAGTGAGGTCTGGGCCGACTTGGGCCTGCGGGTGGCACCTCCTGGCTTAGTTTGAGTGATGTTGGGGGTTATATCCCCCCTCCCCCCCTCCCTCGTGTGTGCCTGGGTGTTACTGGGAGTAGAACCAGGACTTCATGAATGCCAGGCACTGCTCTACTGAGCTACCACCCGAACTGAGCATTAGGAAGAGTGCAGTGTCTGGCTGACATCAGAATGCCTCGAGCCTTCGGGTGGCATTAGCTGACACAGCAGCTGCAGCACTAAAGGACAGAGCCTCAGAAATGTGCCACTGAGGGTCATCTGTAGCTTGGTTTGCTCACTTGGGAATTACTGAGCTTCTGTCTGCTTGAAGTGCTGCCTCGGCCACCCTCTGGTTATGCGCCACCTCCCCAGCGGAACCCCTGTTGGAGCCCTAGAACATTCACCACCTTACTCTTCCTAATGGTTTTACAGTCTAATTTGCATTCCCAAATACTTTACTTCCTTTGCATATTTTTGAAATTTATATAAGCACTGCAGACCTCCCTGCTTGACTGGCAGCTGTGAAATGCTGGCTTCAGCCACAGGAACTTCTGCACTGCCCACTGCACCTATGAGGAGACAGTGGGCGTCAGTAATTATCACCCAGTAACCCCGGCCCCAGTACAAGTCAGGCTTTACCTTCACAGCTTCATGCCATGATCTGTCAGGGTCTCGTGGCCTCCCAGGGCCTTCTTTATGCAGGTACCCACCGGCTATGTGCTTCCTGGTCTCAGCAGCTCTCCGGAACCCCGGAGGAGGAATCGACAACCCCCTTACTCTCACATCTTTCTTGTTCCGAAAGCCAGCACCATGTGAAATACACTGCCAAGCTCAGCTGTCGGCTTGGGAGGGACCTTGGCCCTTTCACCCATGTCACCAGCAGCTTTTGTATGTTGTGGTTTTCTAGGAGCAGAAAACTCTTAGGCCTTCTTCCTTTCACAAGGTGTGAAGCTTATCACATGTGCATAATTGCATGATCATGTGTGTGCATTGTATGTGACTGAGCATGCATGCATGCATGAAATGTGCATGGGTTTGTACATAGCTATTTCATGTATGTGTGAACAAGTGTTGCAAGTGTTTGAGTACTTGAACATGTGCATGTATATGTCCACTGTGGGTGCATGTGCATATCTGAGTGAAGTGTATGTGTGAGTGTGCAGGTACATGTAAATGAACATGCATGTGGGATGTGTGCATGTGTGTATGCGTATATATGCATATACGTACATATTTGTATATGTGTATGTGACTACATGTATGTGTGTGTAAATACATTGGATGTGTGTGAGCACATGAGTGTGTATGTGCATGAATACATAGGCATATGTTTTGTGTATATATGTGTGACTACATGGATGTGTGGTTATGAACACATGGGCATGTATATGCATATATGTGCATGAATACATGGATATGTATGTGAATACATGAGCATGACTGTATGATACACAGGCATGTGGTGTGACCATGTATGTGTGAACACATGGACATGTGTGTGTGGATAGATGGATATGTATATGTGTGATTACACAAGCATGTGCATGTGTGTATACATGGACATGTGTGTTCATGTGAGTGTATATATGTATGTATGTGAATACATGGATATATGTATGTGTGAATACACTGACATGTGCATGTGAGTGTGAATGTGTAGGGTGTGTGTGAACACATGGGCATGTGTGTGTTTAATGCTGAGCATTTTCTCCCACATGCAAGGCTGTGTAAAGCCGCTCTATCCTTTAGGGACATCTGTCCCAGCACGGCAGGGTCCCTTCTTCTGCCTCTCTATAGTCGTGCCCGCTTCTTTTTCCTGACTCCAGAGTCCTCCAATTTGTCCCTTTTCCTACAAGGTTGCCATTGTATTTTATCAAAACAGAATTGTGCCACGGTTTCGAACTGGCCTTTTCACTTTGTGTAACTCCCTTGGACCCATCACATTGATCCTTTTTATGCCGACCTGAGGCTCCAGGTGGATGGATGGTGTCTGTTACCTGTTGTGGACTGTGTCTTATTTTGGTCACGAACAAAATTGCTATACACACTCATGTGGTCTTCTGTGTGGACACAGCTTTCACATTTCTCTGTAAGTCCCCAGCAAGTCACTTTTTTAAAGCCCACAAACCTCCAAAATTTGGCTGCTGTCTCTTATGTGTTCACCCAAATGTGAGGTGGGTTCTTGTTCCATTGGGATGCTATCAGTAGTCCCCAGGGAGTCTAGTCTTGGAAGATCAGACAGGGGCTCAGCCCCACCTCTGGGATCTCAGGTCCTGTAAGTTCTTCATCTCCTTGGAACCTCAGGGACCTGTGTGCTGGGTCCTTTGGGACATGGCTTTCCAGGTGAAGTGGCTTTGGGGCCTGACACTGAGATGCTCTGAGGATGATCTTTCCTGGGGTTGACCTCCATTCCCAAGAAGAGACCTGGGAGTGCTGAATGGTACCTCCCAAACACATACCATCCTCATGCTAGGGCCCAAGCAGAGACTTTATTTGCCCAAAGTCTGCAGCAGTCAGGTGAGATCAGCCCAGATACCTGGGCAACTTAAATATAAAGATAGAGAAGCCGCAGACACAGACAGCTCCTGGGAAGGAGGCGGAGGGTGGGGAGATGTGACCACAGGCCAGTGGGAGGAGGAGCCTAGAAGGGCCTTTCTGGAGCCCTTGGGGTGGGAGGATGGGCCCCGCAATGCCTGGATGCCAGGTTTCTGGGCTGCAGAGCTGTGAGACAGTAAACCCCAAATTCTGCTGTGTACATCATCCAGGGCATCCCCACAAGGATTGTTTTTCTGCTCTGCTCAGACCCCACCATCCTGTAAGGCCCCCTAAGAGCCCAATTCCTGGACTACACTGCACATGGTCTTGCATTGACACCTGTGTTTCCCTTACTGCTGCAGGATAGCCCCTCAACAGGCAGAGGAGAAGCTTTGAGATGTGCTGCCATGGTCATTCTGGGTTCAGCTCCCCAGCATCTGACCCTGGCCCTAAAGCCACGCTGTCTAGACCCCTCCCCATGCCCCTTGCTGCCTCGCCCTGCACCTGAGTTGCCGCTCATGCGCCAGACGGCCTGGCCGGCTCCTCTCAGTTGTAGCAGTCATCTGGGGAGACAGGGCGTGTTGATGGCTTGTTGGGCCTCCCTGCTGACTTCCCTGTGCCAAGCATGCTGGGGCTGCCTCCTCTGGGTCTTCCCTGGGCAGAGCAGGGGCCTTACCTCTGTTCATCATGTTAATGATGTTTTGTGGACTCAGCCCATACTTTTGGCAGGTTTTTATAAATCTTTTCCAGTAGGTGGTGCTGAGTTCTGGGATGCGCCCTGGGAAAAGGTCAGGGATTTTGTGTTGGGAGAACCTGAGGGGACTCAGGCAGAACTAAGTCTGGACTGTACCCTGATGGGAGAGATGGCTTGTGCCAGGAGGAACAGGGGCCCCCAAAGCCCCATTCTATAACGTGTCTGGGAAGGGAACCACCTCTCCACACCTTGGGCCCATGGGAGCCCCTCTAGCCAAGCATGTGGGGGCCTGGTTACCATAGAGTGCCAGCACATGAGTCTGGGTCCCATTCCTGACGTTCTGCATGTAGAAGGTGGCGTACATCCCATAATCGGTCTCTGAGAGCAGCACTTTGTTCTCTCCCTCATCTGCATAGAGACAGCAGCTCGGCATACCCTCAGGCCTGGCACTGGAGCCCCTACCCTCGCTTCTGAAATGAGTGCCTCATGGCTACATGTGGCCTTAACTAAGTGGGTTTTGATAGGAGAGAGAGTCTGAATACCCAGTGCTAGCTCAGGAGGAGACTGTGGTGTGGCAGTGTGGGCAGAGGAGCGCCATGGCCCCTCTCTGCCTGCCACTTCCCTGAGTCCAGCACAGTACTTGACCTCTGTGATGGTCCTGGGCTACTGACAACCAGAGCGAGGACTATGCTGAGGACCCCTTAGTTACTTTCAGGCTGGGTGCTCTTGCGGGGATCGGGGGTCTCTACAAAGTTCCTTAAGTCAGTGCTTACCAGTAGAAAGAATTTCTGGCTGTCAAACCCAAAAGAACAGCGCTCCCACTTACAGGCAATGAAGAACTCTCCGTTATTCTCCGTCTTTTCACAGACCACGACCACAACCACGCACTCACCCTGTACCCTAGAGGTCAGGGAGGGGCGAGGCTCAGAGCAAGTACCAGCCCCTGAGGGAACCATGGCCGGAAGTTCCCATCACCAGCCAGCCCCCAACCCTAGCACTTTGGCTTTCATGACTGCCCTACCCCCGGCTCAGAAGGGTCCTTTCAGCTCATCTGAGCACAGAGCATAACATTAGGCCAACCTGTTGCTGGCCACCCCGTTCCCATCAGCATGGCCCCCGGGAGACGAGCTGGTGACAGTTCACACACCAGCTGCCCAGGTGCCAATGACAGCAAGCTCGGGTTTGCAGGTCTGTGAGTCCCTGTGGGGCTGTGAGAACATGGGTCTCCCCCGGTTCCTGCTTGTGGGGTGACACTCACATGAAGCGAAAGTCAAACTTCAGACTGCCATTTCTTTGAAGCTCGATGTTCCGAATGAAGATCCGCAGGTCCCCGTTCTTTTCAATGCGTGTCAGGTTGTCCGAGGCCATGAAGATAGAGTACCAGACCCCTGAAATCTGGAGGAAGAGTATGAATGCCAAGAGTCCTGCAGTGCCTTGGGGCTGCTCAGCTCTCATGGCTCTTCTCTTGGGCCAGTCTCTGGGCACTAGTTCCAATGTAGGACTCTCTCCTACCTTCTCAGGCCCCCTGATCTCCCAGTACCCACCCCCCGATTTCCCAGGCCCCCCATGGGCCCCTGGGACCCCTGATCTCCCAGCCCCCCCATCCTCCCAGGCCCCTCTGATCTCCCAGGGCCCCTGCCCTCCCAGATTCTTCCATCCTCCAGGGCTCCTCCTCCCCCCTCAGGCCGCCATCACAGTTGGGTACGGGACAGACTCTTCTTCCAGACAGTGTCCCGCCTCCAGTCAAGGTAGGACAGGTGCCCTGAAGCTCAGCCTAGCCCTGGAAGGGCCTGGCCTACCCTGGCCATGTTGAAGTTCTCTTGCACAACAGGGTACTGCTGGAAGAACTGTGCGGAGGCGAAGCTCAGCATCAAGCCCAGCAATAGTGCCATCCTCTCTGGTGGGCACTGTGAGCAGGTGCAGCCGCTCCCTTATACCCTTTGTCTGCGGTTGCCTGCCTCCATGGACAGCTCAGTCTCCAGTCTGTCCACACACATCCTGTGCCCCATGGGAAGGCTGCCAAAGGCCCCCACTTGACTGCTCACAGCCTGGCCGCAGAATCCACTTACACCGGTGTATGGCTGGGCTAGAAAGCAACAGGGAAAGTTAGAATGGCGGGGCTTTGGCACCAGGTCCGTGGACCCAGGCCAGCCTACTGAGGCCCTTGATACCTTGAACCCTTGCTTTGTCTCCCCAAGACAAAGGGGAGGCTGGTCCTCAACGCCACATCTGCACTCAGAATCTAGGTGTTTGAGTACTGATTTTGTACCCTACCTGGACTTAGTGTTTCATTTGGAGTGAGTTTGGCTCCCCACAAGCCACCTGCATGGCCTGCAGGTCAGGCTTGCAGCAGAGCCCTGCCTGGAGGATGTCACTGAATTTAGGACAGGACCCCAAAACTACAGAAAAAGAACCCGAGTCAGGGAGAGGGACAGAAGAGCGGGGGTGGGGCTTTTCTGCAGTTTGAGGTAGTGTAGCTCCTACAGGTATGTCTTAGGAGTCTCCGGCTTCCAACTGCCTCTGGGCACAGGAATGTTGGCAGCGGTGGGAGAAACACTTTGTTCTTGTGTAGGTAGGGCCAGGGCTAAATTTGGCAGCCAGGACCAGAGAGGCCCAGTCCTCAAGGCAACCCAGAGGGCAGCCACCACGGGCTGTCACTGCCTGTATGGCTCTTTCTGCCCTGGCCTGATATGTGGATCTGAGATAGAGGAGGGGTCCCACCTCTCCCTGGATACCAGGCAGGTGTCAGGCATTATTAAAGCACTATTAAAATTACAATTAGTATCAATGATAAATTCTTTAAAAGCTGAGTATCCCTTCTGTTGATAATTTTCCTATGAATAGGCAGAAGTTGGGGATGGGCCAAGTTGACTATTTAGTGCTGTTTGACTCTCCCTTGCTTCCCTGAGTGCTTTGAACAGAAGACCTGCCAGTCAAACAGCCAACTGACTAGCTTTTGACTATGAGCTCAGGCTGCTGGAGCCAGGGCTGGAGCCAGGACTAAGGCAGTTTGTGCTGTTTGCTTTCACAAATGGGGCGGGGCGGGGAGGGGAGGGGAGAGTGTGGGGGGAAAGACAGACCAATGGACACTTTAGGAGACTCCATAACCATTTCTATCCAGGCCAGAAGGGACACACTTCTGATGGCCTTGATGTGAAGGGTGCAAACACAAACCTTCATTTGCATAACGGATTGACTGTCACTGGACATCTATTCTCTGGTTCAGTTCACCTGGAGAGCTCACTGGGAGAACCTGCCTTTGCAGCCTGGTATCACAATACTGCTCCAATAAAAGGTTTCTTTTGAGTGTAGTTTCTTATTGTTTGTATATCTGTTTGAGACAGGGTCTCACATAGCCCAGGCTGAGGATGACTTTGAACCCTTGATCCTCCTGCCTTCATTTCTCAAGTATCAGTGGTCCCATCTTGAGGTGCAGGAATGGGTCCATTTTCAGTGCCAATTAAAGAATTAAAAGGCAGAAAAGAAGTGTCACCAGAAATCTTGGGGTATCCAGCAAAGCCATCATATGACACCTGGGAAACCAGTGCCCCCTCTTGGGGTTCTTAGTCTCATGAATAAAAGAATTTAAGGTTCAATAGAGATTGGACCAGTGGTTAAGAGCACTTGCTGCTCTTACAGAGGATGCAGGTTAAGTTCCCAGCACCCACAGGATGGTTCACAACCATCTGTAACTCCAGTTCCAGGGAATCCATACGTGATGACAAAACACTCATACACATAAAATAAAATAAAGACATTTTAAAAGAATCTAAGAAAGGACACAAACAGAAGCTTGAGACTGTTTACTAGACTTTAAAAGGAAAACCCCGGAACAGGCAAGTTGTTAAACATCGCGGCAGCCTGGAAGGCAGAAGAATGGAGGAAGGGAACAAGAGCCATCTGCTGAGGAGGCGGCAGGAAGGTCAGCCACCTGGCTGCAGAGCCATGTGCCAGGGACGGGCCACACGCCACGGAGGGCAGCTTTAGAAAAGAGGGTAAGGAAAAGCCGAAGTGTTAGTTAGGGTCTTCAAAGCATGCTTAGGCTCTACCCAGTGTCCAAGAGGAAAAGACAACAGAAATAGTTAAACCTTCCCGAGGCAGGCGCAGCCGGACCTCATGGCCGCTCATAGGAACTACCCTCGGGGGTGGGAATCCTGGGAATGAAAAGCACATTATCATAAGCAGAACCAGCCTAGCTCAGTCCCTGGCCTGCCCCACTGAATTCACCCTTAAGGGAAGAGATGGACGGGGGCACGTCTCGACCTACAGGGAAAGCCCATTCTTTCCACCAAAATTACAGCCCTGTGCCATCACATCCAATTTGACTGGTCTTGCCTACATTTGGTGTGGGCTGAACTGGTCAAGACTTCAGAACCAAGGGTTCCGGACACCCCAGGACTGGGCATTGTAACACTGGCCAGGCTGCACAAAGCTGTAAATACTTGTAGAGCTTAAGAGTCCTGCAACCCAAGGCCACCCAAAAGCTGAACTAGAGGATGCCACCTGCTGCTCCCATGTGCCCGCTGCCGCCTCTCACTGTTGTCCAGCACCCAGGGAAACAAATAGCTACCGGCCCCGGCACTTGAGCTCTATGGGTAGACAGCCAATTGACAACTGAACCAGAAGTCTCAGGAAAAGCTCCTGCCACGGCCCACTTTGAGGGAAGAAAGTGAGTGTGTTACTGAGTCTGAGACCATCAGGAAAAGACCTCCAGACTCAATTCAGATTTTAATTAGCAAAGTTCATTCAGCTGCAGCTGGCTACAATCTCTGTCAGATTTGAAAGCTGCAGCAGCCAGAGAAGTGGGAGTGAGCTCTTTAAAGGCAAACCCCACAAAAACTACAGTCTCTGATGTCAGGGTGCCCTGACACCCTGATCGAGCAAGTTGATCACAGAAGCACAAAGCCCAGCATTAGTCATATCATGACTGTCCTTACTTTGTGGTCAAGGCTTTTGAGCAGACAGCTTCAGCTGCAGACTGCTGGGAAAGGGGAGGGGTCAGACCTCCTAGAAGCTGTTTTTTCAACCTTAAGCTGGAATAAGCTGTGACTGAGTTTCAGGACGTTACCTGCACAAAGGGTGTCGTTCTAGTTATCACAGTGGGCTTGGGTCATGGCTTTGGGTGCCAGCTCTCTTCTGCTTGTACAGGACATAGATATAAGCCCTGGTGGCTGTCAGGAGGTGGAGGAGCTGCATTTTGCAGTCACACAGGTCCCAGAGACACCAGTCGGGGAAGAGTTTCTGCAGACCAGCTTTTCTTCCCTGTGCCTTGCTCTTCCTGACCATCTGCTAATATATTTAAGGAGTGACCATTTAGAAAGGGAGAGAATCTCTGCTTCAGGTGAGGCATTCAGAGCCATCTCTGTACCAGGGAGCAAGGCATCCAAGCTTCCCTTTCTGAGTCTTGGGGGAGGGGCTCTCCAGTCAGGTCTCTGAGGCCCAGCAGCAGGTTGGGGTGATTGGTGGTGCGCATGCTGGGGATCTCTGGTGGGAGAGCAGGGTGCCAATGAACAGTTGTCCAGGTAGGCCATTCCCTTCGCTTGACCACAGAGGTTCCTTCAGGGCCTCTGTCAGGCCCACCCAGAGCAGCTCAGCTCATCTGACCCCGAAGAACACAGGCATCCTGTGTCTGCCTTATAACCCCAGCGTGAGGGTCAAAGCTTAAACCGTGAAATGCAAAGGTTCTAAAAGTGCCAGATGGGTGGCTCTGATGCCTGCCAGGCATTGGGTAACCTATGCGAGAGGTAGAATATTTCCCCTCGTTTTAGAAACTTCTCTTGTGCTCTGTTTCAGCAGGCACAGCTCTGGTTCCTATCGTTGGAAACCTTTAAGAAGTTTCCAGGACTCAGAGGCTGAGTTGGCCTGTCTTGGGGTCCATGTCAACATGGGGATGATGGCATCATAGGATAATGTGTGTCAGAGCCCAGGAATTCTGCTTAGGCAGGGCAGAGTGACCAGTCTTGGAAGATGTTGTATTTATTTTATTTTTATTTATGTTATTTATGCTTATCTGTGTCTGTGTCTGTGGGTGCCTGCGGAATCCAGAAGAGGACGTTAGATCCCCTCTAGTTAGAGTTACAGTCGGTTGTGAGCCTTTGACACGGTGCTAGGAAGCAGACTCTGATCCCCTGGAAGAGTAACACGTGCTCTTAACTACTGAGCTATCCCCCCAGCTCCAGAAGATGTTTTTGTATAGTTCCTACCTTTAGCAGTTGAGGAAGGAAAACTATAACCATCGGTAAGAGGCCAAAATAACATGAAAACTCACCCACCATCTGCGATAATGCACTCGTGGGGGACCTAGGTGCACGCCCAAATAGAGGACGTAAATGCTGCTGAAGAGGGACAGGGAAAAAGACTTACGTTTCGAAAGACAGGCACAGTGGTGTGTGTGCATACAAATGACCACAGCAGGGAATTTGCCCCAGTAAGGCTGGTAAGGGTGGCTGGCCACAAAGTCAACTCACAAAATCTCCAGTTTTCTGTCGTTATGACAAAGCTGATGAGCTGATGGAGAGCTGGTATTTCCATCGGATTAAACCCCTTCTGCCCAGGAATGTGAGTACAGCCCTATTTTCTACAAACTTGTTTGGGGCCTGTGATGTTTAATACTCTCACCTCACCTCACCCAGGAGACAAACCTGTGGGCCCGTCTGTGAGGGAGTCCCTAGCTCGAGAAGAATGAGGTGGGACGATGTACCCTGAATGTGGGCAGCACCACCCCAGGGGCAGGGGTCCTACACTGAGTGAAAAGGAGGAGGCGAGCTGAGCCGAGCGTCCATCTGTTCCTCCCGACTGGATGTGATGTGACCGGCTGCTTCATGCTTCTGCCACCAGCCTTCCTGCCACGAGGGACTGCATCCTCACACTGTGAGCCAAGATCAACCATTCTCTTTTGTAGCTATTTATTTATTCTTATTTTAAGTGTATGAGTGTACTGCCTGCATGTGTGTAAGTGCAGTGCCTGTGGAGAACAGAGAGGGGCATCAGGCTCCCTGGAACTGAAGTTATGGATGGTTGTTAGCTGCCAGTTAGGTGCTGGGATTGAACCCCAGTCTTCTGCAAAAACAGCCAGTGCTCTTGACCACTAAGTCAACTCTCCAGCCACAGCTGTTCTTAAGTTGCCTTTGTTCAGTATTTTGTCACAGCAATAAGAAAAGGAACTGAAAGGGGTTTTGGGTTTTTTTTGTAATTATGTGTATGTCTATTGCACATGCCCACGGAAGCCCGTGTTCGACGTCCTGTAACTGGAGTTGCAAGGGGTTGTAAACTGCTTGATATGGGTGTCGGGAACTGAGCTTAGTTCCTCTGGAGGAGCAGCAAGTGCACATGACCACTAGGTCATCTCAGCAGTCTGGATACAGGATTCTTTACAAAGACTATAGATAGCTTCCTTCCCCGGGCCTATGTCCTGTTACCGTCATTTCTGACATTGCTGCAGTATCCTGTTTCATTAGACAAACATGGTCTCATGGGCTGTAGGAATCTAACAAACTCCATTTTGTGATATCCTTCATTTTAGCTTAGCCTTAGGTTTTTGCTTTCTTGTTAAAATTTCGTTTCTCATGGAAAGAGCAGCGACAGGGTCAGTGTGCTGGTTAGACCTGAGGAACCAGTGTGTGTCAGTTTCTCAGTAAGAAAACTGACCTTGTTTTCCAAGGGTTGAAGAAACAGTATAGGGCCCTGTTACAATCACACACAGCTTGCTAGGATGGCTGGCCCATGTGCCTACTGTTTTCTGTATGCTTCTATCATCAGGAAAGAATATATAAATGAGAGATGGCTCAGCAGTTAAGAGCACTGGCTGCTCTCACAGAGGACTGGGGTTTGGTTCCCAGCACCCACATGGCGGTTAACATCTGTAATTCTAGTTCCAGGGGATCCGACGCCCTCTCTGACCTCTGAAGGCACTGCACGATACAGGTACACTTACACACATGCCAGTAATACACTTACACAAATAAAGTAAAACTAATTATATATATTTTGAGATAGGGTCTCGCTGACCACCTGGTACTCACTATGTAGAAGAGACTGGCCTTGAACTCAAGAGGTTTGCCTGCTTCTGCCACCTGAATGCTGGGGATCAAAGGTACGTGCCATCATATGCGATATAAATAAAATATTTTAAAGAATATATAGATAAGAGCCTGAGAAAGCAGGAGAAAGAACTCGCTCAGAAATAACTGAAGGGTCTCACAGCAGGGTCGAGGACACGTCTCTGTTATACAGGCCACACTTGCTTGTTCAAAGTCTCTACAGGGTTGGTGAGATGGCTCAGCAGGTGTTTACCGCCAAGCCTGAAGACCTGAGGTCAATCCTCAGGACTCACATGGTGGAAGGAGAGAACCAACTCCCACAAGTTGTCCTCTGACTGCCATACATCTATAAACTTTCTCACACACACAAAATGATAAATAAATAAATGTAAAAAATTAAGATGCATTAAAACAACAGCAGCAAAAAGCTCTGCACAAATAGGAATCAGTCCTTAGAAGATAAGCCATCATAACAAGGAAGCAAAATGTGGCAGAACATTTCCAGCCCAAGTCCTGCCATCTGGTAATGAGGAGCACATGCCTGCAGAGGTGCCATTGTGACACTTGGATCATCAAAGGGGTCTGGTGACATCACCACCAACAGAAGACTCTCACCACAAAAGCAGTGGGCACAACCAGGTTCTTCACCACACCCAAGACATAATCCCTGTAAAAGACTTGTCCTCATAGGACATCTCTGACCATCTCCTAAGATCACTCTGATCTAAGGTAAGGGGCCAGTGAAGAACAGGTGTTTGGAAATTTGGATGGTTGTGGATGGGAGCTAGGCATGATGGCACATACCTGTAATCCCAGCATTTGGGAGTTGGTACAGGAAGATTGCTGTGAGTTCAAGACTAGTCTGGACTACATACAGAGAGAGCCTGTTTCAAAAAACCAAGCAAAAATTGTTGTATAGGGACAATCTCCTAGCCTTGGCCTCTGTTGCTGGTACCCGGAGACATCGATAGGAACCAGTCTTAGGAGATGACACCTGTAGAGGGGGTGCCTTTCCAAAAAAGCTGACTGGCTGGACCATAACTGACCCATTTCTGCAGTCTCAGACAGTAAATTTAAAAGGTGGTCAATTTCTAGTCACAAAGGTATGAAACTACCAGGCTGTTGCTTGCTTCACAGAGTGGTGCTTTGTAAAAAATTTCCCAGTGGATCCCGCGTGTGAGCCACATACGCCCCATTTTCTAGTAGCCACAGGAGAGAGGGCCAAAGAAAGAAGGGAATTAGTTGTTAGCCCTTATCTTCATTTGTTTCTCTATGTAGACCAGACTGTAAGTGTGTTGTATGTAACCAATATAGAGCTATGAAGGAGATTATTAAGCTCTCTGCTCTCATGCTGCGTTTGTCTTCCAAAATGCTATGCTTCATGCATGGACCATGTGGTTCGGCTCAGAAAAGCCTTCAGAAAAGCCTTCTTACAGAGTTTATTTAATGCGTCTCAGCATTGAATCATCTGGGCCCCTCCACTTTTAGCGTGCCGTCCAGTGGCGTGGGGGACATAGTCTACAAACAGACCCGTGTGAAACTTCAACCCAGGCACAGCAAAAGCAGGAGCCCAGATCCTGCCTTGGATCCTCCTCCTCAGATGTGGTCACTGACCCTGCTTACAGTCTCTGCGTAGACCACCATGGTCATGGGTCAAATGGTCTGTCTCATTGGCCTTGCTAGGAAAAAAATGATAAAGTCAACTTTGGGGGCAGAATCCAGCTTCTCAGCTTAGGAAGGCCTCCTCTGTCAGGATCTCATCCTGTCCCCATGACCACATGCAAAGATTCATGGTAGTTACTTCATGGGATCAAGATGAACTTTCAGGCAGGGGAGATTACACGGTGGATAAGGTGCTTTCTGCCCAATCATGAAGACCTGAGTTCAAGACCTGGCACCTGTGTAAAAGATAGGTATGGTGGCACAAGCTGTAGTCTCTGAACTGGGTGGGCTGAGACGGGTGGATCCCAGAGTTTCTGGCAGCTTGTGTAGGCAAAATGACAAGTTCCAGGTTCAGAAAGATGCTGTTTCCAAAAATAAGACGGAAAGCAATCCAATACCCAGCACCAGCCTCTGGACCCCGCACACACGTGTACCACACACACACACACACACACACACACACACACACACACACAGATGGACTTACTTCTGCAGGGGACTTGGAGAGTCAATGTGCACCTCCTCTTTCAGAAGTACTCAAAAGGTGCTTCAGGCAGAACAGAGATAACCCTAACCCCAGTCACTGAATCTTCTAGAAGAAGCCACCAAGTTGTGTCTGTACACTAACTCACTGTTAGATGTGGCAAGTTATAGTGGGTCTGTTTGCATGCCGTGGGCACGGTACTCACTTTAAGCCTCCTTGTCTCCTCTCCTTTCCCAGGAGGATGAACATTAGAAGACTCCTACTGACGCTGTCCCTCCTTCTCTTGCTGATGACAGTTAAGATCCGCTTCAGGTAAATACTGTTTTAGTTACTCTTCCATTGCTGTGATAAGACATAGAGGCCAAAAGCAGCGTATAGAAAGAAGAGTTTGTTTTGACTTACTGTTCCAGGGGTAGAGCTCATAGCGGCAGGAGAGGCACAGCAGCATGATCCAGTGGCTGGAAGCAGGAAGCTGAGAGGCCACATCTTAGTCTACACCTGGAGCAGAAAGAGCAGACCGAAAGTGGGGCAAGGCTGTGAACTCTCAAAGCCTGTCCTCAGTGACATGTTTCTACTAGCAAGGCCACACCCTCATTCCAACCACCTTGCTGCTGAATCATGACCTTCTGGAAGGGGCAATGGTTGTCTAAACCAGAATCTCCTCCAGTGATGTCAGTAACACCTAACGGACCAGAATTTAGATCCCCTCTGCTGTACTAAGTGTGTATATTTTAATTTTTTCATTTTCAGACACCTGGTAGTTATTTGTTGAGCATCTTCTAAGCTCTGTTCTAGGTTCTGGGAAGTAGCAGACCTGCCCTCAGGATATTTAATACACAATGGGATTTTATACTATATAAAATGATGTCATCAAAATAGAGCCAGGTGTGAGGAAGTCCTAACTTTCATTATTGTTAATTATTGTTATTGCAGGACTGGGATGAAACCCAGGACCTCCTGTACACCAGGCAAGCTTGACCACTGAGCCACAGTTAATCTATACATAGATCAATTATAAATCACTTCCAAGTTCCACATTTGTGTCTAAAATAAACAAAACTCAAACTGACCTGCTAGAGAAACATTTGTTAACCTGGAAAGGAAGTTTTTTTAATTTAAATGTGTCTGAATGTCTGTTCTGCATGTATGTAAATGCACCTGTGTTGTGCAAAGCCCAAGAAGACCAGAAGAGGGTGTCAGATCCCCTGGAAAATGGAGTTATGGACAGTTGTTGGCCACTAGTGTATGCTGAGAATCGAACCTGGGTCCTCTGGAAGAGAAGCCAGTGTTCTTAACTGATGATCCATCTTCTCTACACCCTCCTCCAATTTTTTTTCTAGAAAATTCTCACTCCTACCTCCTCTATGCTTCTTCCTGGTCCTCTCTGTGAACAACACAGTGTTTCTGAGTGCCACCGGGAAAGAATGTCTTAAAAAAATTAAGCCTCTGCATAGCACACTTGTAGCCAAAGACTTGTACCCAAAATGCATGCAGTAAGGGAGCCGAAACTTGATTTTAAAAACAGGCAAAAGAATCAGGCACAGATTTAATCAGAAAAGATGCACAGACAGAAATAAGTGTTGCTCAGAGCCGGGAAGATGGTTTGGTGGCAAAGTGCTGCTTTGTAAGCATGAGGGCCTGAGTCCCCAACACACGTTTAGAGAGCCAGGTGTGGTGGTAACAAGTTTGCAATCCTGGTGCTGGGGGAGGGGAGAGAAGCACATCCTGGGGACTCTCTGAGCAGCTGGTCTAGCTGAATTGGTGAACTTCAGGTTAAATGAGAAACCTTGTCTCAAAAAAATCATGTGAGAACCTGGAAGAATGACTCAGTGGTTGAGAACAACCACTGCTCTTGTTTAGGACTTGTACTTGGTTCCCAGGATCCACAGAGTGGCTCACAACCACCCTTAACTCCAGTTCCATGAGATCTAACGCCCTCTTCTGGCCTCTGAAGGCCCTACATGTGCATGGTGCACTTACACATGCAGGCAAAACACTCACATACATAAAAATAATAAATAAAATCTTCAAAAATAAGGGGGAGGGTGATGGAGGAGGACAGTCGATGTCAACCTCTGCACACACACACACACACACACACACACACACACGGATGAACATACACACCCACATACACATAAAATGAAAGATTTAAAAAGATGCTCCGTACCTTTGTCATCAGGAGCTGCAAGTCCGATCAGTAACACTGCACCACAAGAGGACAGCTGACATCTAAACACTGGCCAGTCCCGGTGAGGCTGGAGACCGTAGAGCTCCGGTTCACTGCCGGCAGAAATGCACGCAGTGTGTTGACATGGGAGACCCCAGCGGCTCGTCCTCTGCCATCCACCCAGAGCCCGCGCTGTGCAGGCTCTCAGTAACTGTTTAGCTGAGAGACCTTTACCCAGCTCTAATTCAAACTGTGATGGGGCTTTGTGTTCAGTTAGAGAAAGGGGAATCCCTTACCGGAAGTGCGTGTCACACAATGTTCGAAACACTTCGAACTCATCCTCTGCTTTTCTTAAACTCAAATTCCACGGACATCCTGTGCTTTGTGTGAGAACCCCCTCCTCTGTGAAGGCGCCTTCTCAGACAGAAGTCTGCTGTTCAGCATTCTATGCTGGTGAACTAAACAAGAACAAAGGTTCTTACTGTGACAGCAGTAGAGAGAGAAAAACAAATCAGGTCCAGAGGGGGCACATCTTCCTATGTGCAGGTGATTAGCTCTGTAGTGTGCATGTGTGAACATGAGTATACATGTCTGCACATATGGGGGGTGGATGTTAATGACCTGAGGGTTGGTTACAGAAGACACAGGACCTGAGATGGCAATAATTATTGCTGGAACTCGAGACAGGATTTCGTGAGGGACGCCTCTTCCTCTCAGCAGGTTGCCTTGTACAGACAGGGGTAGTTCTTCCCTGAGTGATTGGGGGCCAGTCTGTCTCAGCAGCAGAGTCTGCAGGTTTGGGACATGGTTTTGTTGGTATGTAACAAGATGGAATTGAGCTCCCTGCCCAGACGTGTAAAGGTATGGTTTGGTGTCCGTCTGCTATGAAGGAGATCATAACGCAGGAGCCCAGACCCGCCTCTGTTGCCAGGTGATATCAGGCCTCACCAGCTCAGCACCAGTGGACCTCGCCAGGATCCAGTGGGTGTGACGTTTTCTGTTTTGGGGTGTCTCTGTGGGGAACAGTGCTCTTTAGGTCAGGCCTCTGTCTTGAGCCAGCCATGCTTTCTGCTCTGGATCCCCAAATTAACGAGACCAACATGCTGAAACACGATGGCTTCTTAGCCAGCCCCCTGCCTGTCTCAGGTGGCTGATGAGGGTTGTCCCGGGATGTGAGGTTTTGATAGTCTGTCCTGGGGAGGTGCAAGGACAGGACAGCTATGCCAAGGCCTCATCACATCACATCACGTCTAAAAGGGATGAGTTCTGGAAGGAATCTCTGTTCCCGAGTGGCCCAGGTGGTGAACAGAGTGTCCCCTCAGGTGATTAAACCGAAGAGAGTCCAAGAGCACTCAGGATGGACTCACTGTACCAGGCACACTGCTTCTCCCACGCTGCCATTCTCTGACCCACTGTGGGCACAGAGGCAGGAAGTTCCATGAGCCCTCGTCGCTTTCTCACACGGTGACTTTCCTGAGCTGGCAGCCTCTGCCTGTTCTGAGCTCATTGAAGGAAGCTTAGACTAAGCCAGGTTGTCATGTTGAACTGCCTTTGCAACTTGAGTATCACTTCTCACAGTGTGCTTATCAGGGCATCACCCTGTCCTAAGACAGAAACATCTGCACTGAAAAAAAGATTAAAGGCGAACATCTGGGCTCCTCTCCCTGACCCCACTAAGCCTTGTGAATAAACGAACTCTGTGTTTTGTTCGAGTTTCCGTTCTTGCATCTGACGTGGTGATTTTTAGGTAACTCTCCTCCCAGCAGCTGTACTTCCCACTCCGAGGCTGGTTGTGGTGTTCTCCCTGTGCCCGTTCCTGGGACCAGCTTGCCTCCTTCCAAGCCCAGGAGAGATGCTGCCTCTTCTAGCATCTTCCTTTGGCCCCAATTTGTGCCGCTAGAGCTCCATCACTGCCCAGGGTTGTCTGAAAGCCACCAAAGGCCGAGGCCAGGCTGTGTAGACAGATAAGAATTCAGGGCAGAGCCTGCTCATTTTGGGCTCAGTGGGTATGGGCTAAGTGAACAGAATCTTCAGTAACCCGTCACTCTTTGTATCAGGAACCACCAGAAAGAAGGACTTCAGCTCTCAGACTGGTTTAAACCCAGGTAAGAACAAAGAAAATCCTTCAAAAAATAACATATGCCACTTTGAGGCAACGGGTTTCTGCCCAACCACCAACTCTGGCTTTGCTGGGCACCTACAGAGTTTGTTTCCAAGTTGAGAAGAGCAGCCCAAGACAGGCAGTCCTGGTGCCAAGGAAAAAGTTGGTGGATGTTAAGAATTCAACTCAAGTCCTCTGCAAGAGTAGCACGCCCTTAATCATTGAAGCATCTCTCTAGCCCTGGTTTATAACTTTATAAAGAGGACATCATACTTTTTGGGACTCAACTCTCCCTCAAGGCCATGTTAAGAGTCCCTCCAAATTTTCTTATCACTGTAACGCATTTTGACACCGTGTAACCATCCAGCATGGAGGTACCTGGCCTATCTACTCATCGTCTTGTGCCTGGCATGAGTTGGTCTTGCTGTTGGGACCAGCGCTGCTGTGCCTTCTTTACCGGCCTCCTGGATAGGGTGTTGGGTAAAATTGGAGATGGGTAGGGCTGGTGCTGGGCCACTCTGGCTGACATGATGTTGCAGAGAGATGAGACACCAAGATTTGTCTTTCCTCCAGGAAGCAGTTTATTGTGATAGTTCCTGTCTCCATGAGATAGTTCTCAAAAACAAAACAAAACAAAACAAAAAAAAACAGCCTTGAATAAAGAAGGATGCAGACTTTTATTACAGTCTAGCTTCTTTGTCTCCCATCTATGGCAACACACACATCCTTATTGGGTGGTCTGTGCTATAAGATCATGGCGGGTAGCACCATGTACTTGTCCTCAAGCACAGGCCACACTGCACTCCTTTTTCTTAGGGAGTTCCTTCCACAATAACAGAATTCTCAAACTGGGTTTTTTCTGCAGAGAGAATCACTTCCCACAGCTCTGGGAGCTCTGAATCCAAGGTCAGTGATGCAGATCTGGGGAGAGCTCATTCCCGACTTGCAGATGACCTGCCCACTGTCTTGGCAAGGTAGAGACAGGAAGCGGAGCAAGCCAGCTCTCTTTCTATGAGGGCACAAACCCCACCAGGAGGGACTCACTCTGTGACTTCATGACCTGTAAGGCCTTACGTTCAAATACCATCACATGTAGGATTAAGGTTTCAACATACACATTTAGGAGATGCAAACTATCGTATAATGGAGGATAATTTTCCAAGGTACTATCTGAGTATAAATTCCCAAAGACCTCCTTGCTCTTTGACACTGACAATAGAATGGACATAAAGGCATCTGTATTAGTTACTTTTTGTTGCTGCAATAAAGCACCATGACCGAAAGTGACTTATGGAAGAAGAGTTTATCTTGAGTTACAGTTCCATAATGGTGCAGGAGGCTTGGCAGTAGATGGCCAGAGCAGGAAGCCAAGAGATCACATCTCCATCCATATGCAGGAAGCAGAGAGAGCAAGCTAGCAGTCGGGGGAGGCTCTAAACTCCACAAGCCCACTCCCAGGGATGTGTGGGACTCCCAGCAAAACTCGAGGTTCCGTGACCTCCACAGACAGCACCACCAACAGGGGGCCGAGTATTCGAATACCTGACCTACGGGCACGCTTCTCATTCAGACCACCATGGATCTGTATTCCACATCAAACAATGAGAAAGAATTGGTTTTCCTGGCTCTGTGGAGACTGATCAGCGGCTAGCTGCAGTCCAGGCATAGCTGGACAGAAAGGTTTAGGGTATTTATCTTACCCTGGTCCCAGTGCCAAACTCCAGTTTCACCACCGCCGTGGAGGAGCCGTCTTCACGTGGAAGGCCCTGGTGGGACGGTAGTGACACTGTGCGTTCAACGTCTCAGGCTCAAGGCACTCTCATCTGTCTGGCGTCTGCAAGGCTGTCTGTGTTGATCTAACCAGGATCTTTTCCTGAAATATTTGCTGAAATCAAGGACAGGCATTAATCTAAGTTTACCACTACCAGGTGATACTGGGGACAAATAATAACTTGAGTTTAATAAATAACTTGAGTTTAAGAGGAAAATTTGGTACAAGAGATATCCACAGGGGCTTTGGAAAATATTCAAAGCTGGGCTTTGTGCTGTGTGCTGGGCTGTGTGCTCAGGAAAGGCCCAAGAAGGGTCTGAGCACTGACCTCTGGAAGACTTGGAGGCTCTGTGCAAGCAGAAAGTAAGACCCAAGGCTGAATTCATGGCTGGCCTTCTGACTCAGTGAACATGGCACATATCAGCCTGCATAGGGCACTGGGGCAGACTAGGCAGCTTTACTGATTCTAAGCATTGGTGGAAACCTCCCCATCGATTGGTAACCACCAAGTGAAGTGCCAGAGACTTTGGTGTTCGGAAGTCATTAAATGCAGAATTTACAAAATGAATTCGAAAGGATCATGACACTCTCAAACATTAGAAAGAAAAAGAAAAATAATACCCCTGAATGGAGGGAAATCTGATTGCTGGAGGTTCCCATTGCTACTTCAACTATTCAATGTTCATTAAAAAATATATATATATATAAGCATGCAAAGAAACTATCCTGTTGTCCCATGGAGGAAGAAGGAAGAGGAATCAATGAAACCTATCCCTGGAGAAACCCAGACATTGGACTGACAAGTTTAAAGCTGTTTTAGTATACACAAAAACTAAGGAGAGATAAGACCGTATCACAGATATCACCAACAAGGATATAGACATCATAAAACAGAACCAAATTGAAAATCTAGAGCTGAAAAGTATACTAAGGGGAATCACAACTCCAGCAAGCACAAGCAGACAGAACCAGTGATCTCAGGAGACTGATCAGCTCCAGGTAAAACGGGCTCTAGAGAGCCACTCCTGGATGCCACACAGTCAAACCACAAAGGACACAGAAACTGGAAAGCAGCAAAGGGAAAGAATCCATCATCTCAGAGGAATCCTCACTGGGATTCACAGCTGCCGTTTCATCAGACATCATGAAGGTTAGAAATGAAAACGAAATATTCAAAGTGCTTAAAAAACGAAGATACCTGCCAGCCCAGAATGCTATACCTAGCCCAACTACTCTTCAGAAAACATTAAGGAAGTAGATAATGAAGAAATCCAGTCATTTCCAGAAAAGCAAAGAACGAGGAAAATCACCTCCAGCAGACCTATCCGAAGCAGTACAGTGACCTCAGATTGAAATGAGAGGGCGCCAGACAGTGAGCTGAGCCTATGCGAGGAAACCTGGCGGGCCAAAGGCGAACACAGGCCGGTGTGTGAGGCAGAAGGGATGTTTTACATGCATAGTTATCTTTTCTCTTACTTAAAAGACAGCTATATAAAGTAATTATTAATCTGCTGATGGCATACAGCATATAAAGATATAATCTGCATAACAAAAACAGCCGAAGGAGGGAGTGGAGAGACCGAGGAGCCGTGTTCTGCGCACTATGGAACACAGGTGGTATTCCTCTAACAAGACTGCTATCAGTTGAGGTGTTAATTCCAATCTCTTGAACAACTGATAAGAAAATATCAAAAATATAAAGTGTCAGGTGTTGACATGGTTTCCCAGATAAAAATGCCAGTGAGCGTATTTTATTTTTCTTGGATGTTGGTATGTTGTCTTTGGAGAAAGGTCCATTTAGATCCCTAGCCCACTATTTCATTGCTATTTTTGTTGTTAATAGTGTTGTTTATATATTCTGAATATCGGGCTCTTATCAGTTATGTAATTTGCAAATATTTTTTCCTGTTGTGTGGGTGGTTTGATGTCTTTGATAACGTCCATAAGGTTTTTCGTTTTGATTAAAAATTAAAAGAGAAAAAATAAAATGGTTCTAGTTTGGTTTTTTTGCTCTTTTTAGCCCTAGCTGAACTGGAATGCACCATGTAGACCAAGTTGATCTTGATCTCACAGAGATCCACCAGCTTTTGCCTCCCGAGTGCTGGGATTAAGGTCCAGAGTTTCTAATTTCGATGAAGCTCAATTTGCCATATTTCCTTCTCCTCTTTGTGCTTCTGTTTCATGGGGTTGAAGGGAAAACAGTCAATAAAGGCTTGGAGATGTTTCAGTGGTTAAAGTGCTTGCTTTATAATCATGAGGATCCCAGCACCTATGTAGAAGCTAGGCAGAGTGTAGCATACCTGTAATCTCAGCATTCAGGAGGAAAGACAAGCAGATCCCTGGGGTTTGCTAGTCAACCAATCAAACCAAATCGTTGAGATCCATTTTCAGTGAGATATACTATCTCAAAAAATAAAAATAAGGTGAACAGCAATTAATGAAAACATCCCATGTTGACCCCTGGTCTCCACAGACATGTGTACACATGAATGTGCCTACAGACACATATACACATTTAACACACACATCCAGTCATAAATGAACTAGATAATCAAAAATCAATAGAGAAAAGTCAATGAAATCAAAATTTCTTTGAAAAGATCAATAAGATTGATTCATCTGTTATTACACTGACAGAAGAAAAAGGAAAACCTGAAATTACTAAATCAGAGTAAAGAATGGACAGAGTTCCAGACTCAGAGATAATGAAAATTATTACAGATGACCAGAAGCAGTTGTATGCCAACAACTTCCATCCAGAGGGAATGGAGAAATTCCTACCAAGACGCAAATTCACGGGAACTTTAGGAAGACTCAAGAAGAAAGGGGGAATTCGACAAGATCTGTCATGAATAAATAGATTGGACTAGCAACCAAAGATTTCTTTGCAGAACAACTACGGGTTGGGTGGCTTCATGGGTAGATTACATAGATTCAGAGACATGTGAAAGAATTAGTGATTGTTCACAAATTCTTCCAAAAGTTAAAAGAGAAGCAGACATGAGTCAGTGGATTCTGGGAGGCCTTCATTACCTGGACTCCAAACCACCAAGGACATTAGTAGGTAAGTGAAAACAAGCATCCTGTATGTGAATGGAAAGTCTCTAAAAAATACTAAAAAACGGAACCAGCAAAGAAAATACACCACGGCCCTGTGGGATTTGTCTCAGGAACGTAAGGTTGGTTCAATATAAGATTAATCCAGGTAAAACAGTGCATTGATGGAATAAAAAAGTTTAAATGCTCATAGCAATATATGTATAAAAAAGCATTTGACAAAATCTAATGCCTTTTACAGTATAAATACTCAACACTCTGGAAGTAGGGGAATTTTCTTAGTCTGGCATAGGTAACAGACGGAAATTCAGGAGAACTGGGCTTAATAACAAGCAACTTTTATAGACTTTATCAAGAAAGTGAAAAGGCTATCAGCACAATGGGAAAATATTTTCAAGTTACGTATCTGATAAGAACCTAGTACTCAGAAGATATAAACAACTCTTACTATTAAACAACAAAAAGACAAATAGCAATAAAAATGGGCCAAAGATTTTAACCGGCATTTCTTCAGCAGAGAGACATCCCCCAAACACACAAAATACCTATAACAAGGTCAGGGGTGTAAGATGAAAACCACAGTAGGATACCACTTCAAACCAACAACATGAATTATGGAATGGTTAAAATTTCAAAAGTTAGGCAATAAATATGTCAGGACAAAGAGAAAGTTGAACTTTCATGTACAACTGTGGCAGTAGAAAACTACCAGTCAGTTCCTCAAAATGTTAGACAGCTCTAGGTACATCTCTAAGAGAATTAAAATGTGTTCACAGAAAAATCCACCTATGGATGTCCATGGGAGGATCATTCACAATGTAGTTAGAAAGTAAATTAATTCGATTTCCAGCCACTGATGGCTGGGCAAGCAAAGCATGGTGTAGTGGCAGGATGAAATAACGCTCAGCTTTATTTCTAGAGTAGGTAAATACGGGGGACAAAGAGTATGTTAATCAATGCCAGAGGCTGCCGGGAGGGCTGGGCTGGTACACTGATATGCCACAGTATTTAATTTTCTTTGGAACAACTATTAATAGCACTGCAGCTTTTAAATATTTATTTTTTATTTCATGTGTTTGAGTGTATTGCCTGCATGTGTGTAAGTGCACCTGTGTTGCAATGCCCACAGAGGTCAGAAGAGGGCGCTGGATCCCTTGGAATTGGAGTTACATGAATGGTTGTTAGCCACCATGTAGGTGCTGGAAATTGAATTTGGATCCTCTGTAAGAGCAGAGTGCTCTTACCCCCTGAACCATCTGTCCATTAAATTTTAAAATTATGCATATCTGTGCATTTCTGTGAGTGGGTGTGTGCACATGAGAGCAGTATTCACAGAGGCTAGAAGGAGGTGTCAGATGCTCTGGAGCTGGAGGTACAGGCAGCTGTAAGCTGTGCACCATGGGTGCTGGGAACCAAACTTGGGTCCTCTGTAAGAGCAGTAACTGCTCTTAACTTCTGAACCAGTCGTTTCTTTCTTCTTTGATTCTTATGTTTTCTCATGTAGACAGATTGTTTTGTGGACAGTATTATTTTCTCCTTCCAATATGAGGCCTTTATTTCTTTTTCTTGTTTTATTGCAATGGTCACAGATTCTGTCACTGTGCTGAGGAGGACTGCGGACAACATCTTTGCCATGTTCCCAGTCTTAGAGAGAAGGCCATCATATTTTCATCAAGCATATTAGCCATTAGACTTTTGTAGGTTTTTTTTTCTTTTGGTCTTTTTGAGATATAGTCTCCCTGTAGCCTCAGCTGGCCTGGAACTCACTATGTAGACCAGGCTGGCCTTTAACTCACAGAGATCTGCCTGCCTCTGCCTCACAAGCGCCACCATGTCCAGCTAACTTTTGTTGATTTTAAAGATGGGTGATTTTCCCCACTTTTTTTTTTCTTGAGGTTTCTTTCTTTTTTAAAGATTTATTTCTATTTTATGTATGAGTGTTTTGCCTGTCACATGTGCATGTGTACCATATGCATATAGTACTCACAGAGACTAGAAGAGAAGGTCAGACGCCCTGGAATTGGAGTTAGAGATGATTGTGAGCCATCATGTGGGTGCTGGGAACTGAACCTAGGTCCTCTGCAAAAGCAGCCAGTCCTCTTAACCACTGAGCCATCTCTGCAGCTCCCTGGAAGCTTCTTTTCTAAATCTTGAGCAGGGGTGGATGTGATAGCACACATCTCTAATCCCAGAACTCAGGAGGCAGAGACAAGTGTATTTCTGTCTACACGATGAATTCCAGCCCAGCTGGGGCCACAGGAAAACCCTGTCTCAAAAAACTAAAAATTGAAATCATAACTAAGTCTTGGGCTCTGTGTAATGCTTTTCCTGTGTTGTATGATTTAGATATTAGTTGCTCTTTGGCTTTTGATAGTATGACTTCCCTTGGTTTTCAAAAGACTGACCCGTTCTGGCATGTGTTAACACTGTTAATTCCTTAGTATTGAAAACAACTGTATGTCTCTCACCCTTTTTGAACTCGTTTCTGCTGGATGACACAGATGGCTTAGGACAAGCATTAGAATGCTTCAGGGGCACAGAGAAAGAAGGAGGGGGGTGGAAGGTGTGAAGGGAAGCCAGGGTCCAGCCTATGGTGCTGGCTTCGGGCAAAACCAAGCATGCTTCAACCCTGTGCTGCCTAATTGTTTTTTAATTGCCTGAACTACTGTCAGAGTTCATCTGTTGAAGCTGAAATCTCAGGCTTGTAAGGCAGGCCTCAGGAGTAGGAGCACGCAGAACCTGAGGCCATATTGGGTTGGAGAGAGTCCTGCCAGGTCTGCATGATTAGCTGTGTGTCCACATGACGAGCAAGCAGAGCATGAGTGCTCGCCTTACGTCTTAGTTTGCTTTCTGTTGGTGTTATGATACACTGATCAATGGCAACTTGGAGAGGAAAGGGTTTCTTTGGCTTACAGCTTACAGTCCATCATCAAGGAAGCCAAGGTGGGAACTCAAGGTAGGAACTGAAGCAGAGACCATGGAGGAACACGACTTACTGGCTTGCTTCTCTGACTTGCTCATCTATCTTTCTTACGCAGACCAGGGCCCTCTGCCCAATGGGCTGGGCCTTCCTACATCAACCAGCAATCATGAAAATGCCCACAGACAAGGGCACAGGCCAGGCACATAGAGGAAATTCCTCAATTGTGGTTCCGTCTTCCCAGGTGATGCTAGTTGGTGTCAAGACCAATCAGCATACCTGGGAGAGCGCATTGCCAGGGTCAAGTGAAAGAACTAGAGTTTATCGTGGCTGATTGGCACCCAGTCTATGCCACGTCAGCATTAGCCTCTGGTGCTGAGAACCTATCACTGCCACCCCATAGAGGCACCTGATTGTGTGCCTGCTCTTTAGCTTTTGATGTGGTGGCTTATATTTGTTTTCAGCAGTTGAAGCATTCCAGAAATCTTAATCCTGCCCTTGTGTGTCCCACAGGAATCGCCTGGATGTCGTCACAACCACAGACTGGCTGGCCCCAGTCATATGGGAAGGCACCTTCAACAGAGAGGCCCTAGAGAAATATTACAGAAAGCAAAACATCACTGTGGGTCTGGCTGTGTTTGCTTTTGACAGGTACTGCAAAGTTTTGTTGGTGAGTGTTCATGGGTATCCGATCCCCAAAGAGCTGCTTGCTCTGACTGCCACTTATGGTTTGCAGTGGTTAGTCCCTTCCACCACAGCCTGGTCTATCACTCCCAGTTGTTCCGAAATGCCACAGTCATTGTCAGGCACAATGATCTGAATGAGAAACATCCTCCATCAGCTCAAGTATTAGAACACTTGGTGTATAGTCCCCAATTTGTGGTGCTGCTTGGAGACCATCATGGAACCTTTAGGAGGTGTGGCCTTGCTGGAGGAAGCATGTCACTGGGGGTGGGCTTTGAGAGTTCATAGCCACACCCACTTCAAGTCTGACTCAACTTCCTGTTTGCTGTTGAAGGTGTGAGCTCTGACTCCTGCTCTCCGTGATGGACTCTTATCCCTCTGGAACCATAAGCCCAAATAAACGCTTCCTTCTATGAGTTGCCTCAGTCATGATGCTTTATCACAGCAGTAGAACAGTAACTAATACAGAAGGCCTGTATTGCTGTAGTCTTGCTCACTAACCAGTTTTGTGGATTTTCACCAACATCTTCAGCCTGAGCTATCCGGCTTATTTATATCAAGAACTCTGCTCTTTAAAAAAAAATTTTTTTATTTATTATTTTTATTTTATGTCTATGAGTGCAGGTAAAAACACCCATGTTGTGCAATGCCCATGGAGATCAGAGGCATTGGATCTCCTGGAACTGGAGTTGTGGACAGTTGTTAGCTCCCATGTGGGTGCTGGAATCAAATCTGGGTCCTCTGCAAGAACAGTCAGTGCTCTTAACTGCTGAGTCATCTCTTCAGCCCCTCAGTGGCATCCATTCCACTTAGAAACATAAGCTTCTTGCTCTGTGTGTTTCTAGGCTCATCGATGAGTATCTTGATCTGTTCTTGCAATCTGCCAGCAAGTTCTTCATGCCCGGCTACAAGGTGATCTTCTACATTATGGTGGACAGATACCTGCCGGTACCTGACATAAAGATCAGCCCTCTGCAGTCTTTCCAAGTCCTTTTGATACACGAGGAGAGGTGGTGGAACAATCTTGACCTCGTTCGCATGAAGGTCTTGGGCGAGCACATCCAGCGACACATTAAGTATGAGGTCAACTTTCTGTTCAGCATGACTGCCAACCTAGTCTTCCAGAGTGAGTTTGGGGTGGAGACCCTGAGTTCTTCCGTGGCTCAGATCCATGCTTGGTGGTATTTTCAAAATGCTAGGAACTTCCCCTATGAGAGGGTGCCTCAGTCAACAGCCTATATCCCCTTCGAGCTGGGGGACTTCTACTATACAGGCGTGCTCTTTGGTGGCGTGCCCCTTCAGGTTTTGAGTGTTGTCCAGGAGTATATAAAAGGCATTATTTGGGACACAGAAAATGGACTTAACAGCACTTATGAAAAGTACCTCAACAAGTATTTTTTCCTCAACAAACCCACCAAGCTGCTATCCCCAGAGTACTGCTGGAACTCCATGCTCAGAGCCCCTTGGCAGCTGTGGCACATGAAAATTGTTGAGTACCCTCTAGGCAGCTGGTGATGGACCATTGTTTATGGACCATGGAAGGAATCACAACAATTCCTTATGGGCACAGGACATCTTCAAAACCTTTCCCACTCCAGAGGTTTAGTTCTTTCTTGCATTTTTGAACCATTTAATTTGACAAAACCAGGATGAATAAAAGATCCCATCTCTTGTTCATACACTAATGCTGCTCTCTCTATGTTGTGGGCAACAGGAAGTATTTAGACCCAGAGCACATTTATTTAAAGACTTTAGTTAAGAAAAAAATCTATTCATGAAGTGGAGACACGTTTCTAATATTACTCTGTAGGAGAAAACTGTAATGTCAGCTCAGTCGCCCCATACACAGTGTGTTGTTGAGCTGTGGCCTATTCACCAGTGTCCTCCCGCAGTCCCAGACTGCCCAGGGACCTAGAGGAACTGGAAGCGTGCCCAAGACATATTATTACACAGAGAGGGACTAACTCATTTGTGTGTGCATGCATGTTTGTGGGTATACATGCACATGTGTGTGCATGTAGGTGAAGGTCAGAGGAAAATATTGGGAGCCGTTCTCCAAAAGCTGTCTGTCTGTTTTTTAAGACATGCTCTCACTTGGCCTGAAACTTAGAAGTAGGTTAGGTTGGCTGACCAGTGACTCCCCAGGGATCTACTGCCCTCCGCCCTCAGTGCTGGGATTACAAGTGCATACTCCCCACACCCAGCTTTCTTGTGTGAGTTTTACTGATTAAATTCAGGCCCTCATTCTTGTGTGGCAAGAATTTTGCTAACTGAGCCGTCTCCCTAGTCCTGAGCTCACGTTTTTAAAGCTTTATGTTTTCTCATTCTATTTCACTTTGATTTTTTTGGAGACAAGTCTCACTATTTAGCCAAATATGACCTTAAACTCACTCTCTGCATGCCTCGGCCTCCCAAGAGCTGGAATTACAGATGTGTACCACCGTGCTTGGTACGTTTTATGTTTCCTGAGCTGCTCAGTGAGGACATTCTGCCAGGATGACAAGGGACAGCACTGTGTCCTTAGCAGCCTGTATTTCAACAGGGGAGGACGGGGTCTGCAGTACTGATCTTACATGTTCAGTAGTACTAAGTGTCGTAAGGAAGACGTGGTCAGCCACAGCCTGTGAGCTCAGGCAGCCACTGCCTCCATAATGGGCAGTATAGTCACACGCAAAAGCCCAGGAATCAGTGGAGTCCCCCACACTCACGTAATGAACCCAGTACCTGAGAATACGACTATCGTGGGAGACAGTGTCCTTCCAAGTGATAAAGTTAAAGTTAGGCTGGGGGCAGTGATGGAGATCAATGTACCTGGTGACTTTATACAGAGAGATTAGCACACAAACCCACACAGAAGGAAGCCCACTTGAGGGCATGGTGAGTATGCCTGGGGGTGGGTTGACCTTGCTTTTGTCTCTCCCAGGGAGGAATTCTTGCAACAGAAACATTTAATTGTTTACAGCGTATAGAGTAACAATACTGTGATATCTTTATCATATTGAGGGTTACAAAGGAATGTCACATCTCAATTTATTCCAGTCGTTTTTTTTTGTTTTCTGGTGCCAAGAGTGGCTGGAACCTGGCTCTTGAGTGCTCTGGGCAAAGCTCTGCCTTCGGCCATACCTCCCAAAAACAGTGCTTTCTGTTAGCACCTCAGTTCTGTTAGCACCCTTCCTTTGGCTCTGGACATGACTCTGTGGTCACTGTTTCTTTGGCTGTATCTTCCTGAGGGTGGCTGGTTGATGCTGGAAGCCATTCTACCGCGTGCATCTGTTTTGTGATCATCTGCATTGCCAGCTTGCAGGTTCCTGCATTAAAATCTCACTCAGTAGCCCTTGGCTGGGTTAGGTTGGGTTTGTCTTGGAAGGGTTTACTGACAAGCTTAGCTGAAGCGTGGCCCCTTCTTGACTGCAGAGCCTGTTTTCCAGGTCAGGTATCTGGCCAGACTTGTCTTGAGCACATCCAGAGGGCAGGAATCAAAGTCCCTGACCCAGTTTCCTCAGACCTGCCTGACTGGCGAGTGGATAGGGCATCGTGGGCAATGCAGTGCCCCGTGGGACTCTGACTGAGGCCAGCACTGACAGCCTCGGCTCACCTGCACACAGGTGCTCCTGTCTGTGGACATGTGTGGGGTTCTTGTTTGTCAGCAGTCATGATCACTCCGAGCCTCTCACGTCCATGGGACTCGGGTTAGAACAACGGTGGGTCAGAGGTACCAGGAGTCTGAGGCTGCCTCGTGGGGCTGCCCTCATGAGGCGCTCAGGGGGAGATGATGGAGAGGCAGCCCTGGACGAGTGCTAGGGACTGTGACGACTGAGAGATAGGACCAGAATCCCGGGACCACCTGTGCTTTCTTAGTACCCAAATGGTCTTCCAGCCAGAGGCTGGACTAGGAGCCTTTGGGTCCCTTTGTTGTTGTTTGGTAGGCTCTAGTGACCACAGACAGGGAGAAGAGAGAAGAGACTAGGCGGGGGTCAGCTCCAGGCTACAGAGCCTGCTTTTGCTCCTGGGAGGCAGAGGGACTTCCTGAACTGCAGGCCAAGGTGAGGAGGAGAGAGGGATGCTGAGGCAGTGGAAGGTGAAGAGGACCAGGCAGGAAACCTCAGGTGGCAACCTCACCTAGGTCCAGAGCTGGCCGCACTGGCCTGCAGAGAGGCAGAGAAACGGTGCTATTAAGGCCTTCACTCAACAGCTCTGGAATCAGTCAGTCAATGAATCATTCACACTACGAAAGTCCTCAGTCCTGGGGACTGTCCTGCCACCTGCCCTCCAGCCCACATGGTGACCACATCCTGTGCGGCCTGTGCTCTGGTGTAAGCTTCCCATCGCATGATCCTCCACATGTTCCCTCTTCCAGGCAGCCTGGGGCTTTCTCTCAGGACTGCCTTCCAGACCTCTGCACATGCAAGACGTCGGGCTTCACTGCCCACACCCTGCTGCCTACCCCTACGGCTTCCATCCCTGACTGATAGTCTCAACCTTGCTCTCCACCCGCTGCTGTTTGGATGAGACCAGAACAGGAAATATGCCTGTCTGGTTTGATGTGCTTCTCAAACAACTCCCCAAACAGGTGTGGCTGTATGTTTGCTGATCAGTGAAGTTAACACCCTCAGTGCTGGGGTCAGGAGGCTGACATCTGGGCTGCTCTGCCCCTCCTCCTAGCTGTGCCTCTCTGCTTCTCTGCACTGTCTCTGAGCCACATCGTGACTTGGAAGCCGCACGTGCCCTTGTTACTGTGGCCCCTGAGGTCCCTGTGAGGCTGGTGGCGAGGAAGCACCTGACATGAGCTGTACTGTGGCGCCCGGCTTGCTCTTGTTACTCTGTGAGGGGGTGGGTCCGGAAGGGGCAGGGTGCTCGCTCCTTAGCCAGACGAGAGCAGCTGGAGGGCAGCACTCACCAGCTGAGTTGAAGACAGGGGCCTTGTGCAGGTGGAATTTCTCCACAAATGCCAGGTATTCCCCTAGCCACATGGAGTCCTCCAGCATTCTTCTTGCTGAAATCAGAGGGCTGTCAGTGAGAGCAAAGCTCAGAGCCTGTGAAGGCTCTGAATGAATGAGTGAGTGAATGAATGAATAAATGAGTGAGTGAGTGACTGAATGAGTGAATGAGTGAATGAGTGAAAGGCTCAGAGCCCCTCTGCTCCCCGTCAGGGTGAACATGGGCATGACTGAACCCAGGCAGGAGGCTGAGACCCTGGCTATCAGCTCCCTGACACTGCCCTTCTTCTGCTCCTGAGTCCCAGGGAAATAGACCGAGGTTGGTCATATCTCATCACCAGCTCCCCAGCTACCCTCTCTGCCCCCCAACTGTTGCAACAGCCCCTCCCCATCTCCTCCAAAAGCAGTTCTGGGGCTTCTGGTGAGTCTCAACTAAACCTGGTAGACCACTTGTTCAGCATGCAGAAACCCCGGGTTCCATTCCCAGCACTGAAAAAGAAAGAAACAGAGGCACAGAGGAGGAAGCAGGTCTGACTCTAGTACACAGCCAAGTGTGGTAGAACACATAGGCAGGGCCTGCACCCAGCAGGCGAAGACCCCAGGGAGCCCGGCCTCACACCTGCATTGGCCTGTGTCCTCAGAGCTCTTGGCTCCTGTCACTATCCTCAGGGCCCTGACTCTGGCTGAGCCACCGCCCCCCAGGCACCTCAGCCACACCTACCTCCCTTCTTCAGGATGCAGCAGCCCCTTGATAACTCCTCCCTTCCATGAGCCCTGCTTTCCCCGTACCAATATCCAGTTCCTGTAATCCCAGCTGCCAGGACAGTGCACCAGGCTATAGCAGACGCTGATCCTTATCAGCTGAGTGACTGAATGAGTGAGTGAATGAATGAATGAGTGAGTGAATGAATGAGTGAATGAATGAGTGAGTGAGAGTGACTGAATGAGTGAGTGAATGAATGAGTGAGTGAATGAATGATGAGTGAGTGAATGAGTGACTGGATGAGTGAGCGAATGAATGAGTGACTGAATGAGTGACTGAATGAGTGAGTGAATGAATGAGTGAGTGAATGAATGAATGAGTGACTGGATGAGTAAGTGAATGAATGAGTGATTGAATGATGAGTGGAGCCTGGTTGCAACTCTGAGCTGCCCACACCCTCAGTACAGCCCACATGAGAGACCTCTTCCTGCACAGGAAGTCTCTGGTCAGACCAGGGGTGACCCGCAGATCCCCCCGCGGGACCTGGGCACAGCACCCAGCACTGGGATTGCCATCACCTACCCAGCAGGGCCCATAGGTTGATGACTTTGCTGTCCTCAAAGCGTGCATAAAGGATGAGGTTCCTGTAGTCGGTGCTGACGAAGCGGATGTGTATGCTGCCCTCCTCAACTGGAGAGGCCAGGCCAGGTGACACACAATGAATCTCCCCTTTGTCCCCAGGGTGCCACCTCCCCATAGACAGAATGAGGCCACTGAGAAGTTGTGTGGCCACCCAGAACTGGCAGCACCTCCCCGGCGTCAGGCTCCATGAGGAACATTGTGACACCCCCGCTGGATGCCCCTCTTTCGGTATAGGTCCCAGGACCCCCTGGAGTACTCACAGGTGCCTTGGTATTGGCCTTGGAGCCCTGCTGGGTGGACAGTGACATTGACTCCTGTGCATAGCCCATCTCCTCTAGGAAGAGGAGGCATTTATGTTTCTGCCCTGTGTCTGCCTGACCCAAGGCTCAGGCACAGAAGAACACTGGAGGTGCCCTGGTTGAGATCTCTGGCATCCTCCCCAGAGTCTCAGCTCCTAGTGTCTGGGAGCAGCCTGCACTGGAGAGAGACAGCTTGGGGAAGAGGTTGGTGGCCGCAGGTGTTGGGGTCACCGGCAGGAGCAGGGTTAGCTCTTCCTTACAGCTGGATGAAACCAGACCTCCTAGGAGTTGAACTCAGACTGTCCTGAGAATTGGATCTCAGGGTCAGGGCCCTGTCCTGGCTCTCTCTGACTGTTCCTGCTCTGTATAGACAAAGCTCACATGGCCCAACCTGGCCTTAAACTCATTCTATAGGTAAGGATGATCTTGAACTCATGACCTTTCTATCCCACAAAGTGCTGTGATCAATGATATGTGCTACCAAACCCAGGTACTTGTTCCCTTTAAATACCAGGGATCATATGTATATCAAAGAACCAGCCTGGGACTCCCTCCACTGCTGGGGGCTAAGCCACACCACCTGTATCCCAGGGGCTTATCAGTCAAGCCTGGCAGCTGTCTTGGCCAAGGCCCTATGTTTCTTTTCTTCCCACCCCTCCTCTTAAGCCTTGGGAGGCACCGGGCACAGCCTCCGGTCCAGGACTGTACCGTGGTTCCTCTGGCCATTGGTGCCCTTCAAGGTCCCAAGCCTGAGGTGAGAGTTATTGCAAGGACTCACTTCTCAAACAGCACAAAGTCCATATCCCCACTGTCTCTGGTCTGAATCGAGTAGAGGGAGAGCTTCAGGGGATCGGTGGGCAAGACCAGGTTCCTGTGGCTGGTGGACAACTGGATGGTAAGCCAACGTCCTTCCACCTGTCAGGGTGTGGGTACGAGGACCAGGGAGGTGGCTAGTCTGGGCTCCAGCCTTCCTGTGTGGAAGTAGCTCTGATCGGAGTCAATAGGTGGGTGCAGGTCCCCAGAGAGCATACTAGCCAGCGCCCCTTCATAGTGATGAGCTTCTGGGGATCCCAGGTAGGGGATAAGCCATAACTTCCTTCTCTTCCAGCCTGCCCTCCCCCTCTGACCCTCTGTCTTCCTCGCTGTCCTTCCATGTGTCCTTCTATCTCTTGGAGTCTAGACTGAGCTCTGTTCTCCAGACCACCATGTTCTGGAACAGCTCCCGCTGATGCTGACCTTCCCGACCTGGTACCATCCACAGTCCCTACACCTGACTAAAGCACTGTGACCCTAGGGATGATCAGGGAAGGGCAACAGGCTGCTCCTGTGCATCGTGTAACCTTGGGTTACACAGCCAAGCTCTGGCTCTTCTAGAGGCTCTGTAGTCTCAAAGAATGCTGTTGGAACATTAACTTCAATGACTTAAGGAAGTGTCTAAAGGACTGTGGAGTTAGCTAATGGTCTCTATGTCCACCAGAGCTCCGGAAAGGTTATGTTAGCCCAAACCCCTGGCCCTGCCTGGAGCACTGTCCCCCTACTCCCAGTCCTCATCCCAGCACTGAGTGTGGGCCTGGCCATGACACTCACCTTGTATGCATCAAAGCCTGGCTGTACTGGCACCTCTTCCAAAGACTTCTGGGCAGCAGCCAGGCCCAGACGGAGGGCCAGCAGCAGCAGCCACTCCCTTACCAGCCTGGAACCCGGGGCCAAGAGCAGCAGGTCCCAGCAGAACTGTATCTCTGGGAACATCCTCAGTGGACCACCAGCTGCTGGTCTTACTGTCTTCCCAGTCCTCCCCAGGACTCACAGAGCCTCCCAGTCCTCCCCGGGACTGACAGAGCCTCGGCCCCTCCAAAGTCTAAGTGAGGTGAGGTGTGGTGAGCCTGTCAGGGTAGTTTAACCACATTGCAAGTCTGTCCTGGAAGCCCAGGGAGAGGTTGGTGGACAGAGGGATGATGAGGCAAGGCCGCACACACAGGTGTGTCTGCTCCTCCCTCAGGGAGCTCCTCCTCCACAGGCCAGCCACCCTCCAGTTTCCAGCAGCATCCAGAGCATGAATGCATGTCTTTCCCATGTCTTCGGTCACTTCACCCCCCAGCTGATTCTTGTCCAGGAAGTGGAGGGCCTCACAGGCACACACAGATAAATTATCTGGACAATGCTTGAGGAACGCTGGGAACCGAGCTGGCATGAGCTGGTACTGTTCCCGGTACTAGCCGGGAATGTCTCTCACTAGCCTCTCCTAGTTTTGGGGCCACCCTATCCTATGTGTTTGGAAGAGTATGGCTTAACCATTCTTCTAAGGTCCTCCTTTGCCTTAGGGCAAAGCCCAGGTTCTCTCCCTCCTCCTCGATGCCATATTTGCCTGGCTGTTGCCAAATGTGATGCCTTCCTCTGCACTCTCCTTCTCTGGCCCCCTTTCCAGGCCCTGGCTTCCTTTGTTCTGTAGGGACCTGGTTGGGGACCCTCTAGAGAGTTATCCAACAGGGGTCAGTTCCAACCTTGGACTTGGTGCAGGAATAGATGGTCCCAGTATGACCAGAGATCGAGCTTCCCACTGGAGTCAAGTGGTCAGCTGTTAGAATGTCAATCACATGTAGGCCTCTAGGGAAGGAACTGGCTGATACTAACCAGGCACTTGCCTGACCTTTAATTTTATAGTCAAGTTGACTTCTGGACAATGATCTCTAAGGCAGGAAATGATCATCTGTCGGGGAGGGTCAGAAGCCTAGTCAGGTAGGGCCTGGCCTCACCTGCAAGGTCTTTCTCTCCATAGATAGCTCCCTTGGGTAAGCCCTGCCCCTCATTTCTGGCCACAGACCCTTTGAATTAGGCCTTCAGTGACCTCAGGGCCTATCTCTCATGCTTTAGAGACCAGAGCAGCCTGGCTATGACTGACCTGAGCTTGCAGCCCCTTCAGTGACTTGTCCAAGCCGGGAATCTGGGAGGGTGTCAGAGCTGACTACTTTCCGCTCCTTGGGTCATTCAAACTCAAGGCGGGACAAATACACACTGGTGGGTCCTCCCTAGGTCTGGCCTGGAAAAATTTAAACTCAGGAATCCAGCACTCTTGGAGGCCTCTTGGAGTCTAGATATTGCCTTGGGTGTGGAATTTCTGCCTGGAGGTACCCCCCTGACTCTTCACCCTCTCCGAGGCTGGGTGGACACGACCCCCACCCACAGGAAGGTCCCTCTGAACAGTGGAGTTCTGTGGCCTCTGGGGTACCAGACAAGCAGATACTGGAACCCATGAGCAGATGCTGAGCTAGTTTATTGCAAGAGAGCAGGGGCGGGAGGGTGGAGAGGGGCGATGGGGTCTGGAGTTACAGGTCAGGACTGTCCAGAGGAGATGGCCATAGGAAACACTGGCTCCAGAGTCACACAGGAGGAACCTGGGGAAGCCAGATGCTCTGTGGCTGATCTCCAGCCAACAAGAATCCCCATGTTCAGGCGTCTAGTGTCCTGGTGTTCCCTCTGTCCCCATCGCTCAGAGCCAGGCCTCCTTCCTTCTGTCGTCCTGCTGTCCCCATCCCCCATGCCTGACACCCCAGCAGCTGAGCAATCTGAGCAGCATGGCCAGTTTTTCCAACAGGGTAACCATCACCAAGCTCACCAGGCCCTGAGCCCCTGTCCTCACAGCGGGACATGACTCCTACGGTGGGAGTTTTAAGGGACTTGGGGTGGGGGTGAGGGGAGAGGCTGCCTAGGAAGCCAGGAGGCAGGGTTGAGGGTACAGCCTGCCTGAGGCACACTGGGGGACCCAGGAGGCTCCTGGGAAGGGGAAAGCTGGTTTGTTCAGAAGAGTCACACAAGGGTATTCATAGAGCAGGAAGCTCTAAACAAAGTACAGGGTGCGCGTGCCCGCACACACACACACCCTAGGAAGAACCTGAGTCTTCTGTCTTCTTGGGTCCACCTGACATTCTTATTCAGGCAAGGGCCTGGGTACAGCATCCTTAGGAAGGCCAGGCTGGAATCTGGCAGGGTACTAGGAACTTCTCTTGGCAGGGGGGTCCCCAGAGAAGCTTATCTGCCAGAACAGTGTGGACAGAGACAGGAAAGTGTCTACTCACCTACAGCCCTCAAGAAGGGCATCTTGCTGTGGAGCAAAGAGGAAGCAGAGGTCATCACGTGCTTCCCCTTCTTGTCCTCACCTGAACCACTCCCAGCTCTGCTGAGCCCCAGAAAGTCCCCACATCCTGCCCGCCTGGCCACACCCTCAGCCCTGTGACCTCCAGGGTAGGTTTTCCGAAGGGCCACAGACATCACCGCTCTGTGGGTCCCACAGACAACTGAGGCTGTAGGGAAGTCAACTTACGATGCAAGGACAGGTCCACAGTGTTGCCCTGTGAGATGCCTCTTCTGGATGTGTGCTTCCTGTAGGGCTCCAGCCCAAGTAAAGCCTTGAACAGAGTCCTGCCTGTACCAAACAGAGTTGGACACAGGGTTAGACATAAAACCTCTTGGCACCTACTGGAGATCCATGGGGAGGGTGCCTGCGGGCAGGGAGAGAAGCTCCAGCTCCTAGTCTCCACCCTCCCCACGCGCCCCTCCAGTTCGAGGTCCTGTCTCTCCCTGCAGTCTTGAGAGTGTGGATGGGAACAACACCTACCATGGAGCTCGGCCACAACGAGGGTGCCTCTGTCACTGTGGTTTTCCAAGTCCATGATGGTGACGTCATCGGTAACCACCACGAATGTCAGATAGTGTTTACCTTGGTCTATGACAGAAAACAGAAGAGCCATGAGGCCTGCTGGGGTCGATGTGTCCCCAGGTTCTCTGTACTTCCCCAGCTGGTGCTGTCAGAGCACTGTGGGGGGACAGGGACCTGGGAAATACTTGGGGATCAGGGTGCCCTCCCTGCCCTACCCCAGGAACCCAGATGTTACACATTACACACCTTTTGATAAACTGAAGTACATCTTTGTATCAATTGACACCTGCCTTTGGATGGTGGTCTCTCATTGTGGATGGGACATCTTTGTGCCATGCTATTTCTGGGGAGACGTGAACAAAAGTCTGCTCAACCCAGATAGACAAACAATGATGTCCAGCGTGGAGGCCAAGTGAGTTCTATTAGGGTTACTAGAGGAATATGTATGAGGGGTCACTCACAAGAACAGAAATGACTCAAAGACAGCTGAATCATCAAAAGCCCACTCCAGCAATGAATGACAGCTCACAAAGACAGCTGCATCACCAAAGGCCCGCCCCAGCATGGGTGACAGCTCATAAAAGCAGGCAGGTCAATGGCTGGAGGGCCTCTTTCAGGGAGCTCAGTTGGTCTCTGTTTCGCCCAGGAAGCTCACAGATCGTCTCCTTCAGGTAGCTTGGCTTGTCTGAGTGTTCCGGGCTGTCCGAAGGATGTATATATAGTGGGGAGAGAGGAGCCTGTATGAACCTGGTCAGTTTCAGGAACTTCCTGAACCTGTCATTATTTCCTTATCTTAGTGAGATTCCCTGAGAGATGGAATGTTTCACCTCTCTTCAGCCTTTCAGAAGACTGCTGCTCTCCCAGCTTCCCTCCCAGGAAGGTTTATCTAGGAGCAAGCTGCTACTCAGCCGCGTCTTTCCTCAGACCCTGTCCCTCTCCGACTGTCAGTGTTCTTTGGTCATGAGGTCTGTGTTATCTGATAGTGAAGCAGTGCTTTACATCTCTTCAGACTGTTTGCCTCTTACAACACTCTCTGCACCTTCATTTCCGATTTGCTTCTATGCTCATATTTAGAGTAGGTTTTATAGACACCATGCAGAAGTATTATGGTTTTCAGTCCTCAGTAGCAATCACTGCTTTGTGTTGGGTGTATTTAAACCATTTCTATCTTGTGTAATTATCAGTCTGTAAAGCACTATCCTACTTTGGGGACACCTCTAATAAAATTCTACAAACTGAATGGCTGAAATGCAAAAATATAGGGTGGGGAGGAAGCTCAGTGGTAGAGTGCACCAGCCAGCTCTACAACAGAACAAAAGCTCATGCAGTTATTCTTGAACAGCTCTGGAGGCCAGATGTCTGGGATCCGGCGAGATTTGAGGCATTGGATAAAGGGTATTTTAGTGAGAAAGTTGTCAGTGAGAGCACAGGGACTCAGTCATCCCAAGGACCTTCTGAGTCATAGGCTGGACTCTATCAGTTTTCCTCACAGTGAAGGAAAAGCCCAGACAATTATCCCCTCTGTTCCCCTCCCTGTGACCAGGGATGTGAGCCAGGCAGGTCTCCATCACTGTGTAAACACGTGAGAGAACAGTTTGAAAGAAGCAAAGATTTATTGTGGCTCGTGGTTTCAGAAGTTTCTGCACATGTTGTTTGGTCTATGACTATAGGCCTGAAGTAGGACAGAGAATCCTGGGAGAGAGTCAGGTAGAGTGGCTGTCACCACAGGGTTTCCAGGAAGCAGAGAGAAGATGAGAAGGGGACAGGGTGAGATTTAGCCCACTGTCATATCCTCAGGAACTTATTTTCTACAGTCGTGTACCTTAGGTCTGCACAACCTCCCAAAATAGCACCGCAAGGCAGGATTAGCCTTCACCACAGGAGTCTGTTACAGATGCTTCAGATCACAAGACAACAGGTGTGAATTATCGCATCTGCTCTTCAAGGCTGTGTGTCAGGGAAACACAGAAAGGTCACGTGACTGGGAAACCCAGTCTGTCCGTGCTGCAGGAAGTACGCCCCATGGCTGCAGGGGCCGAGAGGGTCGGCCATCACCCGTTCAGCCACAGCCCACCCCAGGCACTGGTGCCTCAAGCTTCAAATCGAGTCTGTTCTGCAAGTGATTTGAGGGGTGGAGAGAGAGCCTACGGAGTGACTGACTGATGTCATGGAAACAGGCAGCAGCCCCACTGTGAGGCTGCTGTGCAGGCTTTGCTGACAGTTATCTCTCAAGCCTTCTAGAAGGGCAGAGAGGGAGTAACCGGAGGGGACAGCCCCACAGGAAGGGCCACCAGGAAGGGATGGAGTCCACCAGCCACACAACCACACACCCTCTGTTCCTACCAGTTCCCTGTGGTATCTATCTGGGTTGTCACTGACACATGTCCTTCTGTCTCCTGAGAGCATCTTCCCTCAGCAGAGTTCAACCTCAAGCCCCAGATCCTGTCCACCAGAGGACGACCTCACGCCCTGCCTTCCCTGGAGTCAGAGTGCTATGCCCAGAGCACAGGAGCTGTCGTCATCACCAGAACATTTAACTGTCTGCAGAAGACCCTCACGATCTGGCCTATTGTCTGCTCTGTTCATAGACGAAGGATGCGGCAGCTCACTGGAGCCTCAGCTGAGATTCCAGCCACTTTTGCCTGCATCTCCCATCCTGCGGCAGGCGATGCTGGTGTAATTGCCAGTGTCCTCGTGTCGGGCAGTGCTGAAGTATAAAGGCCGGGGAAGGATAACTGAGTAGGAGACTCACTATGTGGCTTTAAGGAAGTCATCATCCATGTAACTTGACACGTTCCAGTGATGGCGACGCATTGGGGTCACCCATGCTGGGAGCCCCTCACCAATGATCTGTAAATAGGCCCAATAAACTCATTGGTTCTCCAGATCAGATGGATGGACCATACCTTGGTTTTGTCATTGGTGCCCATCTGAATGAGGGAGATACTTGTTCATGTCTCCCAGGAAAAAGGGTCCTGCCACATGTTCCTCCCAAAGATGCCTGCTGCCACTTGACCATTCATTACCTGCAAGTGTGGCGGGAGAACTGGGAGAATTTAGTCACTGGGACACAAGCAAGAGCGGTGAACAGTGGAAGGCTCCCCGAGGGCCCTGCTGACACTCAGCCGAGGACTGGTGGTGTCCCTGGCCCTGTCAGTCTCCTGTGCCCGCTGTCCCCTCCTGTCTCTAGGATAGAGATACGTGTGCCTATGCTGTAAACTGCTTAGATCAATGAATCGGGCATGAAGCGAAGGACAGTGACAGGTGCGGTATGCACTCAGGGCAGGAACACCTCTTCCGGGTGCAGAAATGCTAGGCTGCCTGCTAATCTCTGGCCCTAAAGAGCTCCGGCCCCACCCTCCCCCATCCAGCTCGGTGGCTGCTTCCAGCTCAGCAGCAGCTTACACGCTGGGGCCAAGGACTGGGTCATGCCAGCACCTCAGCCCAGTTACAGAGCCTGTCACACAGTGCTCATTAACATGACTTACAGACACTTGATACTGCCCAACCTTGATCCAGAGAGGCACAAAGGTGTCGTCGTGGGACCAGCACCTGTCTCCAGAGCCCACTCAGCTGGGTCTCAGAGTGGGTGGCTGAGCCCAGGCACTGAAGGGCCTGGAGTGGAAAACAAATTTCCTACTGGAGATGGGGCCAAGATCCATAGAGTGGGCCTCCAGGGAAGCCACAGTCAACTCTGTGCACAGGGGACACACAGACACCCCATTTGTTCCTTTACCCAAAGAGAACAGGGCTCAGCCAGCCTTGCATGGGTGTGTGGGCTCTCAAAGCTGGAGTGAGTGAAAAACCTTGGGAAGCAAGGAAGACCGGAGAAGAAAGTGAAATAGCCCAAAGGGGGGGTCAGGATGGGCTGTGGCGGCCCCAGCTCCACACTCACCTTCAGGCCAAAGGAGGCAAGGCTGGAGTGCACATGGACCTCAGCTGTCCAGGGCAGCTCAGGCTCTGCACGCATCCCGCCATCACCTCTCAGATGACCACAGCAGAACAGGTCATGCCCCTTGTTGGAGATGAATCCCCTGAGCTCAGAGGTGAAATCCCTTCACCGCTTCCTTCAGGAAACAAATATTCGTGACCCACGAACCTGTGACTGGAACTTTCCACAGAGCCTGGAGAAGACTGTGAACCGGGAAGGTCAAGCCCTCAGTGTCATTTAGGAGCATGGGCTAGGGAGAAAACACAGCAGACAGATGGCTAGGAGTAAGAAGCAGTCTGCAGGGAGTCCAGCGGACTTCAGGGTGCAGAATGAAGTGGGTCTGGGGAGCCATGCTATTCCCTGACGTGGCCTCGGGTCTTCCCTGATGATTTCTGAGCTGACTGACCCGAGTCATGAAATTGTGTTCCCCCGTTGCTGGAGGGTTTGGAGATCGGCTCCCAGGCAGGGGCCAGTGCTCTGGGAATTGGCAAGATGGTGTGAGGTTAAGAAACTGTTATTTTCTTTGAAGAGGGAGGTACGAAGCCAGTTTCCAGAAAGTGGCCCAGGGAAAGCATGGCGGCTGGAGGGTGAAGGCAGGAAAGAGGAACCGGGGGAAGCAGGGCCCACCCTCCCTGCCAAAAGTGCAGACTGTGCGCCCCTGGCACGGGGAATTCCTCCCCTCGGGAGTGCTATAGACACTCAGGCCTTTTGTGTCTTTCATCCATAGGTGACATTGAGTTGATATTCATTGGATCGCATCAATAGCATTCCACCCCCATAATGGATGTGGATTTGGCCACGATTGAGGGACGTGGTCAGTGCCGAGTGGGCACAGGTCTCTGATCGTGAGGGACATAAAGCGTGTCCTGTGAGGACCCTGAGAGGCCTCTCTACACTCCTCTAGTGGCCTGTCTCGTCTGAGAGCTGAGAACCTGAGATAAAGCCTCTGCTCTTGACTGTCCTGCTGCTTGGGCTGCTGGCTGCCCTACAGACCCAGGATGCCCTGTCAGAAGACCAGGATGTAAGAGGGAAAGGATAGTGGGTGGGGACTGAACAAAGGCATGATCACTGATCAGTACCTGGAGACATGAGTCAAGGTTCAGGAGATGTCCTTGAAGGCTGAGGTCTCACCATGTACCCCAGTCTGGAATGGCCAATTTGGTAACTGCACAGTTCTCCCTGCAGAATGGGGGCTCCTAGGGCACAAGCCTGGAGAAAGGAAGCTGGCTTGAGTCAGTGGCCTTTATTCAAGTAACAGGGGCTCTAGAAAGCTTCATAGGCAGGACCTTCAGCATGGAGGATTCATCCGGTTCTGGGTTCTAGATCTCAAAGAGTGTATACTTAGGAAACAGACATAATCTGTCCAGGCTGCCCAAGTGCTGGGGGCTTTGTCTACTTGGCACAGTTGTAAGGATTATTTGGCCAGTCCACCTCAAGGGCTGCCTCCTAGGATCTAGAATGTCTGTCCAGACTGTTGACCCATGTGCTGGAGTCTGGGTGAGAGTCTGTTAGCAGGGTGTACTTAGGATTCTATGTACTACAGATGTCTGGTACTTGGTACATGAAGGCCATGGTGGATGACAAGAACTTCACAGAGGGGAAAAAATCTGAGAATGCATTCCCTGTGGTTGTGGCAGCCCTGGAAGGAGGAGACTTGGAGGCCAGCATCCCATTCTGGTGAGTGTCCCCACGTAGGTTGGCCCCTCCTCCAGCCATTATTTGATGTGCGTGACCAAGATCCCTTTCTTTCAGGGGACGCAGCCCCAGCCAGCACCTCATAGCACTGGCAGCACTGTTACGGGATTTCAGAAGTCACCTGGTCAGGGCTGACTCACCCGGTGTATTGAGCAGCACTTCCTGTTTTACAGGAAAAGGGGTCAGTGCCATAACAAGACAATTGTGATGAAGAAAACTGACGAGCCTGGCAAATACACTGCCCGTGAGTCTCCTGTGGTCCAGCATCTCCAGCAGAGGACAACTTCTGGGTGGGAAGGTCCCTGCCCAACCAGCTCCCAGGATGGGCATCTACTCTCTTTCTACCTATAAGACATTAGTGTCCATGAGGAGCCAGTGCGAAGTGTAGAGAAGTGGGGCACAGCAGGGGTTCAGGCCTGGGGCCGAGCTCAGTGCTCACAGATTCTGGACTCCTCAGCTGATCTTGGCAACATCCTGGGAGATGGGTCCTGCCCTGTGATGGAGACCACAGCAAGGCCAGGGCTGGACTGCTTGGGTCTCCTGGGTGGCCATAAGGGTTCCAGATTGTTCCTTCATGTACTCAGTCTCCAGTGGTTTCTGTAGGAATGAGGTACTAAGAGCTATGTTTCTGTTTACCTGTAGTTGACGGCAAGAAGTCCATCTATATCCAGAAACTGCCCGTGAAGGACCACTACATCTTCTACTATGAAGACCAGCACCAGGGGACACTGTACCACAAGGGAAGGCTTATGGGTGAGGGACCATGGACTCACATATCCTGTCCACAGTCTGATTACAGTAGCTATGGGAAAGGCAGCAACCATGCCTGGGAACTTGAAAACCTCTGGTGCTGGACACAGAGTAATACCCAGAGAGTGTGTGAAGTCTGAGGTGAGAAGGGGCAGCTGGGTGGCAATGAGGTTTCCAGGGAGTCTGACACATTCAGGACAGGTTTCCACCCCTGGAACTGGCAAATGTCACTTCCATGGATCTCAGACAAGGGATGGGTCAATATGAGGGAGATTCCTGATAGAGGCCTTCATGGACAGCCCAGTGCCCCTGGTCCTCAGGGTTCTTACAGGTCTAGGGAGTGACCCTGCAGGCTTCGGAGGTTCCTCCAAGGGATGCCAGGATCAGTCCGTGCCTTGGGTTGTCCCTAGAGCTCCTTGTCTACTGCCAGGGTTTCTCCTCCTGCTTTGGTTGCTCAAGCACTGTGCAGTGGCCTCGTCCTTGTGTCGCTGGCTCCCTGCAGACCTGGGCATCTCCTCCACCTGACCCTGTCCCCACAGGGAGGAACTCTTCGGAAAACCCAGAGGCCATGGAAGAATTTAAGAAATTTGTAGAACGCAAGGGATTTCAACAGGAAAAAATTGTTGTACCGAAGCAGAGCAGTAAGAGCAACAAGCTGGTCATGTCTCTCTCTCATCTCCTCTAAGTCTCTCAGTGTCTCTGTCTCTCCCGGTCCCTACTGTCCCCTATATCTCTTCATGTCCCTGTTTGTCTCTGGGAACCTTGTGTGTCTGTGTTATCCAGGTCTCCTGCATCTGATGCTTCTAGTGTTCTCCCAAAGCCCACTGTTCCCTCACAAGAGGAGCAGGACCTGCTTCAGGTCTTGACTGTGGGTCTGTCTGTAAGGGGTTTCTCGTCCAGGGGACCTTCTCATCCTGTATTTTTCTTGGTTTCTACAGGTCAGTGCAACCCTGCAAGTAACTAGAGTAAGTGACACTTTGGTAGGACTGTAGAAAAAGTCAGAGTCCTGTGTTCTGGAGTTGGAGGATCTGTGTGCTTTGGTCCTTATCTCTTCCACATGGGCAGCAATGGCCAACTCAAGAGGTCGTCCCAAGTATAATTCCTTGTACCCTGATCTCTGAATCATCCTATACCCCACCAAGGGTGCTCAGAGATCTGACAGGTCATGCAGGGAGGAGACAGGACCACAGGGCCAAGGCTGTTCATTAAGGACTGCACAAAAACTTTAGATGGAAGATTCCTGACCAGCATCTGCTTCTCACCTCTGCTCTTTTCCTTGTCGCATCAGCTACTCATGAATACTGCGGATCCTGCCCTGACACCATCGCAGCGCTGGGACCTCCCTGGAACACCCTCCCCTGACCCCTACTCTCTCTTACCTTAACCCCTCCTCATCTCCAACATCTGACTCCAAATAAAGAACTTTCGTGTCACTCTGGGCGCAGCCTACCTGTGAAGGGCTTGTATCACCTCCCTAAATACTCTTCCAGGGTCAGCCTTGGGGCTGTTCGGTGAGCTGTTCGGCCCAGCAAAAGTCAGTTCCTGAGGAGCTTGGCGTTCAACTGCCCTAGGCATTTGTATTAGTTACTTCTCTCTTTCTGTGATAAGAACACCAAGACCAATGAACTTGGAATAAAGGAAGACTTTGCTTTCCAGTTCCTGAGAAATTAGAGTCCATAATGGGGCGGGGGAGGCATGGCACGGGGGCGGGGGGGGGGCATGGCACGGGGGCGGGGGGGCATGGCACGGGGGCGGGGGGCATGGCATGGGGGGGCATGGCACGAGGGGGGGAGGCATGGCACGGGGGCAGGGGGGGCATGGCACAGGGGCGGGGGGCATGGGGGGCATGGCACGGGGGGGCATGGCACGGGGCGGGGACTGGAAGTGGGATAGCCTGTGAACTCTCAAATTCCACCCTCGGTGACATGCTTCCTCCAGCAATGAGACCCCTCCTGAAGGTTCCATGACCTTTCCCAAACAGCACCACCAAATGTTCAAACACTTGCCATCAACAGGGCTCAATTCTCATTCAAACTTACAAAGCCATGTGATATCCTCAAGGCCCATCTGGCTATCGACATCACCCATCATTACTGCATCGAGGCTTCTCTATCCCTCTGTGTGAGATGAAATTGATCACACCAGGATGATGTTTTGATGTTTATGAATTTACTCTCATTGTATCTTTCCTTTATTGATATGTAGTGACCTTGTTTGTCTCTTCTAATTTTGGCTTGACGCTTACCTTGTTAGAATAGAGACTCTCTCCTGCTTGATTTTGGCTACTGTAAGTAGTTGAGTGGATGGAGACTCAAAAGGACAGAAGACAGATGAAGCTTTAAGCAGAGGATCTGAGACTCATGGTTCGTAGATGCAGATCATTCTCAGTCCTGAGTATTTATTCAGTACTAAAATAATGAGTTGAGTTTACAGGAAATATTGTGCCAAGAACAGGTAAGACATACAAACCAAGTGAAGGAACATACTGTATAGAGATGTTGTCAACAAAGTGACCTTTAAATTAAACATGTATTTGTCAGAAATGCCTGCTTCTTGGAATAGCTTCAGCTCAACCGGAATGTTTTCAGGAACTTAAAAACACATGTTTTGCCCCAAGGTCTGCCTTCTGGGTGCACTGCTAACAGTGATCACATTGTTCTTTTTTATTTCATTGAATATTAACTCTGGAAGTATGCCACAAGCTGTCAAGTCGCACAACGTATTAACTCTTCATGAAGCAGCTTGCTACAGGCTGCCATTTGTTTGATGTTTTGATTTCATCTTCAGAGCGTGTGTATTTGTTAGTGAGATGTGGTTTTTGTAGACAAGAAATAGACTTTGTGCCTTAATCACCCTGTTTTCATTCTATACTTGGAAAATTAAGATACTTCGCATTTCAGGTTCCTATTGAGTGGAGTTTGCTGATTCCTGCAATTTTGTGCTCCCCTTCACCTTAAAACATATTTTGTTTTCAATTATGTAATGTGTGGGGTACCTGTAGAAGCCACAAGAAGGTGTATATCCCTGGAGTTATAGGTGTTTATGAGCTACCCACATTGGGGTCTTGGAACAGAAACTGGGTCCTCTGCAAAAGCAGAACATATTCTTAGCTGTCAAGCCATCTCTGGGATAAAGTGCTTGCCACCCGAGCCTGGAGACCTGAGTTTGAATCCTCAGAACCCACTATTTAAAAGCTGGATGTATATACAAATATCCATAATGTTAGAGATCCTAGAGAGAAGGAAGGTGGAGTCAGAAGGACTGGAAGAAGGACATGGGCCAATTAGCCTGGTGTATGCAGTGGAAACTGCCAAGGAACCCTGAGGATCACACTCAAGGCTGTCTGCTGACCTGCACACCTATGCCTTGGTAGGTGCATATCTGCATTTTCCCACATGAATGTACACACTCACGCACAAATAGATGATAGCTAGCTAGCTAGCTAGCTAGCTAAATAGATAGATGGATAGGTGATAGATAGAAAGATGATAGATAAATGATGGATGATAGATGATTGATAGATAAACCATAGATAGATGATAGATAGATGATAGGTGATAGATGACAAAAGGCAAAGAAGGAGCAGAATGCTGTGAAGTGAGAGGTGAATTCGTAGATTTGGAAACTTGGTTACATCCTAAAATAAAGTGCAAGAATCAAATCAGTAAGAAAGATTAAAAAGTTCAAACTGAACCCTTTAAAAATAGAGCATGGGGCTAGAGAGATCGCTCATTGGCTTCGTGTTCTTGCTGTTCTTGCAGAGACCTGGATTCGGTTTCCAGCACCCACACAGCTTCTAACAACTGTCTATAACTCCAGTTCCAGGGGATCTGACACCCTCTTCCGAGCTCCACGGACTTCTGAACTCATATGTTGTGCATGCATACACTCAGCTCCCCCACAAAAATTGATTCATTGATTAAAATACAGATAAAGTACACATAGAAAAAGTATAAATTAAAAAGGAAAATCAGAAAGAGCGATTTTTTTAATTAATAAATATTGGAGAGGCTCCTGGGGTCCTCCAGCCTTGCAATCCACAGGTGGAGGAAGGTCTGTTGGTGCTGGGAGTTCTTCTCTCATTCCGTTTGTGCTGGTGCTGATTCTGGACCCACTGAAGTACAATTATCCAACAGGACTTCCTTCACATGGGAGTTTGCCTCTGTTGTGGCCCTGAAGCTGCTTTACAGTTGTGAGTCAGGCAAGTTCTCACTTGCTCCAGAGACTCCCCCAATTGTACAGCGAGGTGTGCAAAGCCACACTGTCTCTGGAGTGCATTGGAGAGTGGAGGAAGCCAATGGAGCACTGAGGTTAGTCTTAGGGACCAGTCAGTATTCACATCTGCGGGAGGCAGGACGTCATGGAAGCCCAGACCTAACCTGGCCTGAGATTCAGGGTTCTGGGTCCCACCAGCGGGGAGCCATGGGGAAAGTGCTGTGTCGTAGTTTCAGCCACCCACTGACCTAGATTCAGCACTATCAGCTTTCAAAGTCGCCCTCAGGTGGGGGGTTCACTCCTTGCCACAGAGGAGGGGGCCTCAACCACCATGCCCTTCACAGCCTGAGCCTCTGCCTCCTGAACTTATGCACATGTACATGTCTGGTTGCCCTTCCCAGGATGGCCTCATGCCTTGTTTTCTACCCAGGCAGACTGCCCTCTAGCTTCCTGAATTTTACAGTTGCTCTTTCTTTTCCGACCCCTAGAGTATCCTAGTCTCAGAGTCCCATCCATGCCCCAGTGTACCCCATCGCATCCCCAACAATGCCTGACTATGGCCCTCCAAGCAATGGGGACTGGGAAGGTGGATTTCCTTTTTTAATGTTCACCTGTCAAGGGAGGACTCACTGTCCCCCAGAACCCCCTAGTTGGCTGAACTGAAACAATGGGCACAAGGTGACCCTGGAAGAGCAAAACCTGCAGCCATGGTTCTGAAGCGCCATCCCGAACCAACAAGATTCCACAGCACCTGCAGCCACTGCTAGGCAGTGAGAGCCCTGAGAAGATGTGGCAGTTCAGCAGTGATGGGCCAGGTCAGGCTGCAGGAAGCGGGGGACGCTATGCAGCATCTCTGCCTGGGAGAGTCCTCGCCAGCTCTTACCCCAGGACACCAAGAGCTAAGAGTGACAGGACAGTCTTGGTCGGCAAGTCTCAGTCAGGGTATGAAGTTTGGAGAACGTCTTAATAGACTCTGTTAGAATCTACCTCCCGCTCCAGTCCTGAGACTTAACCTCAAGGTGGTGGGGTTAGAAGGGGGGCCTTTCAGAGGTGGAGACCTCATAGGTGGAATTAGTGATCTTATAAGGGAAGGAAAGACCAGGGCTCCTCCCTTCCATCATGTAAGAACACAGTGGTTCACAGTCATCTGTGAATAGGAAGTGGGTCCTCAGCAGACAGAATATGCCAGCTCCTTGACTTTGGCCTCCCCAGGCTCCAGAACTGTGAAATCAATTCTCCTTTGAGCCACATAGTCTGTTACTTTGTTTTCATAGCTAAGCTAACCTCCTAAGAAGCATTCCAGTAGAGTCCCTGGCGGCCGGCACTTAGGAACGGAAGTCCACAGAGTTAAAGACCAGGAACAGACCCTGGACCCAATTATCAATGGAAAACGTGTTTCATGGAAAGCTGGACTGCAGCCTCTGTGAATTCCAACATGATCAAAACTTAAACCAGAGACTTCCAGGGAAGATGGTGATGGAGAAGTATCAGGACAAGAAAAACATAGATACTATTGCTCAGAAAGGAAGAGAGAATAGCTTTAGAATTTCGCTAAAGGAGTGACAGGACAGCTGGGAATTGTGAAGAAATAGAAAGACAAAAAACATTAAAAAGAAGAAAGCCAAGCACAGATCCAGCACATGGCCCACTATGGATGAGGGGAGGCAGAGCCTCAGCTTAAAGGTAACTCAGGCAGCCTGGTGAAAGAGCCCTCAGGACAAGGCCAGGGTTCCCTCAAGCCTCAAATCCTGCTGAAACTCTTGCTCAATGTCTTCTCTGGCTAACAGTCCAATGCTGAGAGCAGTGTCTCAGCTCAGAGGGCTGTGGTCAGATGCCATCTTGAAAGGGAAGCTATGTTTAAAACGGGACCACCCAGGAGGCCAAGAACGGGGACCATCATGAGTCGGGGAGCCTGAACTTAATGTACCACACAGCTCCAGGGTCACAGCCCAGCAGCGGCTGTGAAAGACAAGAAGCCTGACAAGCCAGAAAGTACAAACATCTGGCAGGAGGCTGGACCCAGGCAGTAGAGCATGGAGAAAAAGGAGGCCCCACTTTTGGTGCCTGGAGCAGACCATCAACCAAGCATAACTCTGTAGTTTGATACCACTGAGCCTGAAGGTATCTGGTAGATAAATTTCTATAGCGAGCTGCCTGCCTTAAGGGTCACCTTGTGGAGTCTGAGAAACCCGAGGCTCCAGTAGACTCCATGGCATGCCCAGGTCCAGCCCTCCAGCGGGAAATTCATGCTTACTGGGCTTTGAAAGTAGGAAAACTGGGCTATCTGTAGACCTCAGCACTTGCTTGCCCCACGCTTGGGAGACACCTCTCTTCCCTGGCTAGAACATTAGCTTCTCCAGGGTGCAGGAGCTGAGCAGTCTCAGGAGGGAAGGCAGACATGCTCAGCCCTCAGACTGCAAAGCCCAGTGTGGCCTGCAGAGGCCCCTGGCTGCTAGGAAGGGAAGCCCCAGAGGTGAAGACAGCTCTGGCAGACATCAGACGCTTGTCCACTGTAAGCTCAGCACGAGCCTGACCTGTAGGAAAGACGGGAATCCACGGGTTGAGCTGCACCTCTCCCCATGCATTCTTAGCAGTCCCCAAGTTCACAGGAGCCGGAAAGAAGGCACACCAAGATCTGGGGTTCATTCCTTTTCTTCTTGCCTCTTACGATCTACCTTTTTGGTTTTTCTATAATTTAGTAGTACTTTTATTTTATTGTGCTGCATTTAGAAATTATGTTTATATTTCTCATCTTTCACATTTTTTAATGCATTCTGGTTTGGTTTCCATTTCTGGGAGGGAACACTGGCCAAAACCAACTTGGGAAGGAGTTTATTTCCTCTCAGTTTTCCAAGTGACAGTCCATCACTGAGGGAAGCTGAGACAGGAGCTAAAACAGGGCAGGAACTGAGGCTCCGGAGGAACACTGCTTACTGGCTTGCTCCCCTGCCCTGTGCTCAACCTGTTTTTTGATAGAACCCAGGATCACCTTCACAGGGGTGGCACCAGCCACAGTAGGCTGAGCCCTCCCACATCACTCAGTAATCAGGAAAATACTCCACAGGCTGATCCAATAGAGGAAAGTCCAACTAGGTTTCTTTTTTCCCAGGTGTGCCAAGAAGGCAACTGACACTATGCAGCACAGCAGGTCCTAAGTTACTGAGCAATCTTTTCTGTTTGCCTCTTTTGCTCTTTTTCGGTCACCTGCCTTTTGTTTTATTTCTGATAAACTTCTAATAGTACTTGACTGTTCTGGTTGGTTTTCACTGCATTTTATTTTATTTGGTTATGTAAGGCCATTAAAAAATTGGCTAGATTATATATTTGCCAAATTATTGTGTTTTTCTAAAAGCAACAAACAATTGACTTTAGAAAGGAAAAAAGTGGGCTGAGTATGTAGTCAGTGTGCCTTTAATCCCACTGCTAGGGACACAGAGGCAGGTGAATCTCTGTGAGTTCAAGACCAACCAGAGTCTATACAGCTAGTTGTAGGCCAGCCAGGTCCACATAGTGAGACCTTTTCTCAAAATAAATAAACAAACATATTTAAATTAAAAGTTATGTCTAAGTCATGTATAACCATAATAAACACTTTAGTAAAATAATTTACATTCAAGAGTCTTAATTACATTAGAAAAGTGGGTAAGATAAGATTTTTTAAAAAACAAATAAAAATCTGTTAAAAGGAAAAAAGGATGGCAAACATTTTTTTTAAAGTTACTTCATATACATTTTGAGTCCCACAGACCCAAGCAAGGCTGCTGTTGTGCCCAGGTTATAGAATCCTCTCAAAAGACCACCAGGGAGGTCAAATCTGATGCAAGCACAAAGGGTCTTTATTTACAAGTTCGAGCTCGGTCCACAGTCTGACACACCGACGCAGCGGGTGATAAGACAGTGGCCCCGAGTGGAGGGTAAGGTGATCTTTTATAGGGTTAAAACAAAGAGAGGAGGGACAAGGGTTGGGATTGGTTACGGAAGCCCGCTGGTGCGAAAAGCATCTTACTCATATTAAGGTTACAGGGCCCGTGGAATGTGCTGACCAAAGGATGTTACAAGGTCTTGTTTATGTCTCTGATTTTAGCCTTGGTCAACCTGACCAGATTTCATGTAGTCCTAAGTAGGGTGTTTTTACAAAACCGTCTGGTATTTGAAGGCTACGTCCTTGCAGGTGTTTTCCTATGAGTGTGGGAAAGACTGTTTGTGGCCTTTCCTGGAGCTGGGAAATCAAGCTTACATAACAGAGGTTTTTCTCTAACAAAATGGAGTCAGGTTTGCTGCAGCCTTCACTTTTCATTTCTGGGGGGTCCTTACAGCTGCCATGTCAATCCATTGTAAGGACATCTGGTTCTGTCAGAAGGAACTTTTCTTCTTTCTTTCCCTCCGTCAGGAGAGAGAACTCCTGCCGGACTCTGGTCCCTCTGAAAGAGGAGGATGAGCTTCTGGACTAGAGTTTCAAAACTGTCTGAGTTTGTTTCAACTGTTCTGGTTGCTTCCTCAGCAAGTATTTTTCTGAGTGAGCTTGTCCTCCTCCCCATGAATGCACAGGATGTGCTCTGTGGCTTTTTTGAAGATAACTAAGTTGGGGCCTCCGTTCTCAAACTCTGGGATCTGGTCACCTAGGGCAGAAAAGAAACTGATGCATGAAATCACCATGTGCTTTGGTGTACTAACATCTGTTTCCTTTCCTGTGGCTGTGAGAAAACACCCTGATGAAAATAACTTAAGGGAGGAAGGGTTTATTTGTATCACAATCCCAGGTTCAGTCCACCATTGCAGGGGAGTCAAGGCAGCAGGAACCTGAAGCAACTGGTCACATCACACCCACATCAAGAGCACAGAGCAATGGATCAGAGCAGTGCTCAGCTGGCTTTGTCTGCTCTCATCAGGCGTCCCCCTGTCGAGGGAATGCCACCGTACCTGATGGGTGGGTCTTCCCATCTCAATTAACATAAATAGTTCTCCACAGTCCAATCTGATCTAGATGGTTCCTCATTGAGACTTGCTTCTCCAGTGATTGATGCTTCCACACTGACACTGAGTCAAGTTGATAATTAGAACTTGCCATCATGTCACACATACCAATACCATAAAAAATAAAAATTTTAAAGACATTGCTATTGTAAGATGTGACTGAAACCCCCAACAGTTTCAAACTCAGGAAGATGGAAGGAAACCTGGAGCCGGAGTTTACAAAACATGCATGAGGAAAGACCGACTTTTACAACTTCTCCTCAGAAATCCAGGCCCTGAAAATAGCACAGATAAGAAAGACTCCAGACCCTAAATTCACAAAAGACACCAAGCTTCCTTAACAGATAAGGTTCCGGACTCAAAAAATTCACAAACAGTAAAAAAAGACTACTTCCTGGCCAGAAGCTTGCCTTAAACATCAATCAGATGTCATGGCAATCCCAACCCCCCTCCCCTAAAAGCCAGGAGGAGGCTGAGGGTTTTTTAAGACTGAGACTTAGATTTGGACTGGGACAGGAACTGGGACTTGGGCCTTTGGGCTGAGCTCGCTGTCCCGGGGAGTCTCACACTCTCCCTGAGGGAGCTCCTCCATCCCGATCTGGAGCCTGGCACACCAGCCTGGTTCCCTGGAGCCCCCGCCCCAAGATGGGGATGAGGGGGCTAGCCTCCCCCATCTCTTCGGGGAGGCTAGCCCCCCAGGGGGTCTAGCATTCCTCCACTCGTGGGTGCGGAGGAGCTAGTCCCATCTGGTCTTCTCTCAATAAAGCCGGGTCCGGTTAGCTACCAGCGGAGTCTCTGGTCCCTTCTATCTGCTGCATCTCTCGAATCCAGAACCTTACAGCTATCCTGTTCCATCTGTCGGAAATTTATTCATATAGCATTTTGTGATGTGATGTCTAAGACACAATGACGTGTAGTACTGCATTGCATATGCCATAAGAACAGTTCTTACTCGTATAAATATCTAGTCCAACGATCCATGAACAAAGACTGTAAATATAACACAGTTTTCATGAATACCGATTTCACTTTTTATTACACTTAACAATCATTTATTCATTTATGTGTGTGAAGGTTGAATAAGAACCCCTCCCCCCATGAGAATGTCCCCCATACGCTCCAAGCATTTGAACATTTGGTCAGTGAGAGGTGCTGCTTGAGGAGGGTCATGGGACCTGTAGGAGGTGTGGCCTGGCTGGGGAGCAGGTCACTGGGAGTTGGCTTCGAGAGTTCAGAGCCTGGTTCTACTTTGAGTCATCTTCTCTGTTTCCTGTGCCTGCTTAAAGATGTGCATGCTTTAGTTTCTGGTCTGTCTGCTCCCGCCAGGCCTCCCTCGCCATTCGCACTCCTAACTCTGGAACTGTAAGTCTAATAAACTCTTCCTTCTATAACTTGCCTCACTCATGGTGCTTTACCACAGCAACAGAAAAATGGCTAATACAGCATGTGTGCATGTGCATGTGTATATTTGCTGTGGGTGTGTGCGTCTGAATGCTTTGCGTGGGTGCGGGGTGCCTGTGCATGTCAGGACTCAAGGCAGGAATCATCCTGAATCACTTTTCCCCGTTGTTTGTTGAGGCAGTCTTTCAGTCAAGCCCACAGTTCTCTGGCCTGGCTGGCTTCACTGGCTGGCTAGTTATGGAATCCCTTGTCTCCACCTTCTGGGGTTCGACTGATACTGCCACTGTGCCTTCCAGCATGTCGTAGCTTCTAAGAATCCGAGGTCTAGTCACCAGACTTGCACAGCGAGCACTCTAACCACTGAGCCATCACCACAGCCCCTTATCTTAGTTATCTTACAATGATCTGCATATCAAATTAGAAATTAAAACTTCTCCTTTGTAGCATTATTTAGCATCAAATGCATTAGTGATGAAATTCCATAATATGTGCTAGTGATTACATTGCATTAACTATTGTTTCATGATCAGTGGCTGAAATTCACACAGCATCATTAACATCACTGCGAACAACATTGATGCCGGGAACAACAGTGACATTCACTGTGTGTAGCAGACACACAACTTTTTCCGGTTTTAAAACTGTCCTCACCCCAGAACGAGGCCCTATGCCCACGAGCCCTCCCTGCTCACTCCTCCCTCCTCTCTTCTTGGAAACTGCATTTTCCTTTATGGCTGAACTAAACATCACCTCGCTTTCTGCAACCCTTCGTCTGTTGGTAGGCATCTAGGCTGAGCCATGTCTCGGCTCCTATGAACAATGCAGCTGTAAACACGGGTGTGCAGGTGACCCTTCAGTGGACCAACTCAGCTTCCTGTGGGTGCAAACTCAGGAGTACCATAGCTGACCATGTAGTTCCATCTTCAGGCCTCCGAGTCACCTCCAAACTAATTCCTGTGGCGTCTCCAGTTATATCCCCACCAGTAGTGTCTAAGGGTTCTTTTACCTCTGGGCATTTCCTTCTTCATTTCCTCCTATAGAGCAGAGGGAGCACAAACTTGGGCCCTCAGTTGGGACCAGGGCCTGCAGAGGCTGCGACTGCTTCTGTCTTGCTGGAGGGGAGAAGGTGGAGAAGCTCGTCACAGTTCCTTCACCCCATCTCTCAGCTGAGCTGCTCAAAGTGGGGCTTTCCAGGATCCCCCAAGTTCACACACTCGCCATAGCCCCAACGCCTTCTCAGGGCCGCATCTCAGCAGCTTCTCAGAGGCTCCTGCCAGGGTCTATCCTGATGGCCAGTGACTCATCCGGGGGCCTCCAGGCCCTTACATGACTCTACAGGACATCCAGGTGCCGTACCCCTTAAGGACTGGCTCTTGTTGGGTCTAATGCACCCTGACTCCCCCATGTCCTGCTCCTAGCAGAGCAAGCACCTACCGAGCCAACACAGACCCTTCTCAGAGAGGCTGAACCCAGCGTACCGATGGAGTGCTTTATTTGGAGTCAGGTGGGGTCAGGGGTGGGGTAGGGAGGCCAGGGCAGGAGAGTGGTCCACTGAGGAGGTTGGTCATAGGGAGGAGTAGTGAAGATGTCCCAGCCAGGTACTGTCAGTAAGGCCAGCTCAGCAGGGGCACATCTGTGGTAGAGAGGTGCAGGGCTGAGGCCCCTCCCCACTGGGGGTAGAGCAGGCAGGGGCTCACAGGCAGGGGCTGCACAGAGCAGATGTGAGTTACAGATCTTCCTTTTCCAGGCTTTTATGTGGTCCCTGATGAGAACTGTGGCCCTCTAAAGTGATCCCAGTGTAAGGTTCTGGGTTCGAGAGACGCAGCAGACAAAGGGACCAGAGACTCCACTGGGAGTTAACAGGACCGGTTTATCAAGAGAAGACCAGATGGGACTAGCTCATCTTTGGGCTCGGGCTCAGGGGAACCCTGTACCTGGCTCCAGATCAGGATAGAAAAGCTCCCACAGGGAGAGTGCAAGAGGCTAACTCCCCAGGAGAGCAAAATCAGCCAAAAGCCTCTAGCCCTAGCCCCCTCCTAGCTTTCATGGGAGGGGTTGGGGTCCCCATGACATCTGATTGATGCTTAAGGTAAACTTCTGGCCAGAAAGCAGTCTGTTTTTACAGCTGTTTGTGAATCCTGGGTTGGGAATCTTATCTATTCAAGAAGTTGTAAAAGTCAGTTCTTTTCTCAGATCTCTCAGATCTCAGTGGGCTCTGAGAGTCTGGTTAGAATTGTCAAGGTGTCTGTCCTAGAACTGCTGGCAGGGGAGGCTGGGGGTTCCAGTCACATCTAACACCCAGGACCACCCAACCCCTCATGCTCAGTCAAGTTTGGGGAGAAGGAGAAGGACAGGACCCGGCAGAGAACAGGTAAAAGGAAATTTCACTCAGGACACCTTGAGAGTGACCACGTCTGCCTCTGTGGACGGGATGAGGAACCACCAGCTCAGACCCCTCCACTCCAGGCTTTTTCAACCATCCTCCCAGAGGAGAATTCACCCTACTCACTCTCAGGTTCACATCAGTCTGTGAAAACCAAGAAAACTGGGGTGAGGTGCCCTTAATGAGGCCCAGCACACTGCAGACCCTCCCACAGCCAAGACCTGAGTTCTAATGACTTTGCCAGAGTCGAGGGGATCCTGAGGGGACAGGACAGAAACCAAGGATGCAGAGACCAGGGAGGGAGAGTGACTCAGAAACACACAGGAGATGTAGAGGGATCTAAGAGACACAGAGATACATGGTGTAGAAAGTCCCGGGGTGACACAGGCTCAGGGGACACAGAGGACACAACGGGAACATCACAGAAATACATAGGGGCCTGGAAAGATTTGGGGCAACATGTGAAGGACAATAGGACCAGAGAGATAAAGGGACACAGACAGACAGGGATGTGTTATCGACTGTTATGAGCACACAGAGGGAACACGGGGGGAGAGACATGGAGTGCTTGTTCTTACTGCTCTGCTCGGGCACAATGAGGTTTCCTGTCTAAATCCCTTGCTTTGTGCAAATTTCTTAAATTCTTCCATGGCCTCCAGATTTTCCTCAGGGTCCCTCCTTGTGGAGACAAGTTCAGATGAAGGGCCTGCACAACTCTGCAGGGAGCCAATGACAAAAGGACGAGGCCACCACTCAGAGGATTCATCTCCAACAAGGGGCATGACCTGTTCTGCTGTGGTCATCTGAGAGGTGATGGCGGGATGCGTGCAGAGCCTGAACTGCCCTGGACAGCTGAGGTCCATGTGCGCTCCATCCTCGCCAGCTTCCTATTTTCCTGAAAATTTAGGTAATTAGATAACATACATTTAAGGGGGTAGAGATATGAGAAATATTGGCCCATGATGGAGGTCAGACAAATGAGGTGTGTAAAGGTTAGATCAAAAAAAATTATCTAGCCTAAAATTCCCATCCATAGAAGCAGATATTTACATTTTAGTCATTGTCTTTGTTCCCGATTGAGACACATCCTGACATTATATCCAATCCTGACGACCACAAGAAACTGTCAAATGCAGAGTCACAGACACAGATGTGGTCATTAACAATGGTTATTTGCTTAAGATGTTCTGTATAAGATTAGATACTCCTCTTTCAAGACTCATTCCTTCAATCACTTGCACAGACTCTCTTATTTTCTTTCTATTCTGGAAATATCCAGCCCTCCTGACCTTACATAAATCCTTCTTTATAAAATGTTTCCTTTCCTTTTCCCTCTTATTTTCTATCTTAATACCATGAGACTTAATAACATTAAGGCTGAGAGGGGTGATTGGATACTCAGGTGAGAGTCCAATGACCCCACTTAACAAACCTGTAAATGGACACAGCTGAAGTCATGAAGATGGCAGTTTGGCTCAGAAGAGTGCTGTGTAGTATCATCTTACTAAAAAAACACACACATAATGTTATGAATTGATATTATCAGTGTGTACATCACATTTTATAAATTTCCAGGTGCACTTGTAGAAAACAAAATTGTAGTTAGTATAGAGAGAGAGAGACAGAGAGAGATCTCACAATGCTTTAGGCCTTGAAGGAATATATGAGTAATAATAATAATAATCTGTCTGAATTAGGAAAACTACATAGGAGTGCCCAGGGCATGAAGGGATAAGGAAATGTCCTATTTCAAAGAAAACAGTTTAGATCATAAAGAGAGGCAGTAATTGAGACCAGTGAAGGATGTATTTTAAAGCCTGACCCAAGGGGTGAGGGCTGCCAGAGGTATCTTAGAGAACGCAGGGAAGAGGTAGAGTAGCCCTGGGGATGTGGGGGGCCCATTGACTCCCACCATGGATCTCTGCTAAGGGTGTATCTTACCCGAGTAAGAAGAGGAGGACAGACCATGCGGTCCCCTACTACAAACAGGCCTTTTGTCTACTGTGGCAGCAGCTCTGGGTTCCTCCATTGCTATGGTGCAGAAGGTCAGTACTTGGTGGCCAGGCAGATGAGTTCTGTCAGTAAAGATCTGGAGGTGGGTTGGGGGGATCTGGGGCCACATGACTGGCCTACCTAGATTCTGCAAAGAAGGGCAGTCATCCTATAGGCGTCCCCATTTTCCCCATTGTGGGCATGGCCCTGGCTGTGGCTGCCGAGCTGGGGCAGGCTTGTGCCCAGTGTCCTTCGTTGTCACCATGGGCCTGGCAGCTGTTGTGCCATTGATGTTGAGTTAATTGAAGGTCTTCCTTGGAGGAACCACGAGTGCCACCATCAGTAGTTGATCCTTCCGTATCTTGGGTAGCACACTCACTTTGCCTTCTCCTGTTCCTCTGGGTTATGGAATGTTTTAAAGGCAATTTTTCAGCAGTTCTCCCTGGGAGGGGGTAAGGGGCTTTGGGGGCCTTTGTTAGTGGTCAGGTTGGGTTATGAGATGGATGGTTTTATGTGGGTGTGCTGGACCAGAGTGAGGCCCATGGGCTAGGCAGATGAGATAAAGAGACATTATAAGGACAGCATACCTGTGTATAAGAAGGAGAGAGGGCATTTGTGCCTGGGCAGCAGGGGAGAGTGACTATAAAAGAAGGTGAGATGAGTAAACAGAGGCAGGAACAAAGAAGAGTCAGCTACAGGAATTTGAGTGCTTGCGTGGGGATGGCCCTGCCGATAAGAGTTCTCACCTGCAGGATATCCCAGAGATCTCTAGTCTGACACCTGCCAGAACAGAGGCAGGATGGAATTTAGGACCCAGAGGGAACCGGCCAGAACTGGGCAGCCAGAGACAGAAAGAGTACAGCCTGGAGTTTGGGAGTTCTGGGCGTGGGCCCTAAAGTGGGAAGGGGTCGCACAGCACTGGAGAGGCAGAGAGAAGGGGGTTGGCAAGCAGTAGCCTTGCAGAGATCAGCAGATGCAAAGTCTATGGCGAGTTTGGGTGTGGGCCCAGAGGGAGCTGGCGGGAAACTCCCAGCCAGAGACAGAAAGACTACAGGCCGGAGTGCACGAGTTCAGGTTGGGGGATTGTGCAGTGTCCCACGAGAGAGACACAGCCCCAGGAGAGGTGGGGGGTGCAAGAAGAGGAGGGGAGAGTGTGTGCACATGTGCTTGCACTGGCCGGCATGGATTAGCAGACGCGAAGTCGGTGGGCAGCAGAGGAGCTGAGAGGAGAGTGGGAGGTCAGCCAAGGACCCCCTAGCTTCCAGCTATAGGAGTCCAGCTAGGAGCGTGGCAGCTGACAGCCAGAAATGGGTGGGGAAGATAGAGTGGGGGATCTGCCGCAGGGGATACGTGGGAACCCACGACAGGTAAGAGTCCCTACCCACGTGGGATCCAAGACGAGAGGGATTTCTAAACACAGGGGTGCCTCCCAGGTTTAGAGTTGGGCCCTGAGGCCCAGTGTGGGACCTCTGGCGTTTTGGAACTTTCAAGAGGAGACAAGATATGTGGGAACCCTGCACAGGTAGGCGTCCCTACCTGTAGAGGACCTGAGGTGAGATGCGAGATTTACAGGGGTCCAAGTGAGGAGGGTGGTGGCCGACACCCAAAAATGGGTGGGGAAGACAGAGAGAGAGAAAACGGGGTGCAGGGGAAGGGGGTGTAAGAGTTTCCCCTACAGGTCTTAGGTGAGGAAGCAATCAGAGAAGGGAGGGTGGGAAAGAGTGAGAGAGGGAGAGAGGAGAGAGAAAGAGGGAGAGAGTGAGAGACTAAATTCGAGCCAGTGAAGGGAGAGGTGGGAAAAGGAGGAGTTTCAGGAGCCTTGGCTAGGAGCTGGGAAAAGATAAGCAGTGAGGGAGAAAGATGACCTGGAAGGAACCCAGCACTCTGTGTCTGTGCTGGACTCGGGCCTCCCCTAAGTCTATTAGGAATTAGATAAGAGCTCCCAAATACTTCAGACATATTTGGCCTTTGATGTAAAGTAGGCTATTAAAAGGCACAAGGACAGCTTTTGGGTTTTTTTCTTTGGGGGGGGGTCTTTTACCCTAAACTGCCTAGCCAAATTCTACCTCTTATTCTCATCACACCTCCCTCTGAAGAGGTCACCCCAATTGTCAATAGGTATTGGGGTGCTGACCACTCTGGCTTCTTCATGCTGAAGGGGGATGTAGGTTGTGGCTATTGGGGTACCCCTTCAGTGAGTCTATCTAAAAGACCCCTGAATTGTATAACTGTTATTTGTAGGGAGAAAAGAAAGTCTTTGACTGGTGACTGGAAGATGAAAGAAAGTAGTCAGAACAGGGAAGAATTCAATGTCCATTAGAATCAGAAAAAACATATTATAATTTACCATACATAATTTTGAACTAAATACCCATAATCTAAAGAATAAGGAACATAGAAAACAATGATGCCTAAAGGAACCTGGAGAGAGTCGACCTGAAAATGTTTTTCTCTTTTAGTCTGTGCAGGACATTGTAACCAGAAAGTGAAAAGCAGAGATGCTCAGGACATGAAGGGGCAGGAACAAAGGCAAGCTTGGAGCGACTAAGCATCAGAGAGGGAAATACACTATTTAAGAAAAAACAGGCTTTGGATCACAATGCAAAAAGACAGGAATTAAAACCAGTGAAGGCCGCGTCTCGCATCTCCCACCCAAGCATGCTGCAACTCTCTACCCCTCATTGTCGCAGTTATGTCCTGGTAGTAGCTTGTTTCCTGTAAAGTTTGGCTTTGGAGTACTGCAAAGTCACACGAGCTTCCTAGGTTTAGCCATCACAACTTGGAGGCCTATAGCTTAAAAAATACTTTTTAAAGTTCCCTTTAGAAACTGACAAATACATTAGAGAGAAATCAGCAAATGTACCATATAAAGATGTTAAAATCCAAAATAATTTCCTTTAAAAACAAATAAAGATGTTATATAAACAAATATCAGAATTTAAAATAGTTTCCTGTAAAAACCAGTAAATGCATAAAACAACGTAAAAATAATCATTTAAAAAAAACCAATAAATACAATATTAAAAGTTAGAATTCAAAATAATTTTCATTAGAAACAGATAAAAATGATATTAAAATGCCAATATTGTCTTTCCAATTTGACATAAAAATGTATTAACCTTGCTACAAAAGACTGTGTGAGAATCTCTTGCTATTCTAAGATTCCATCAAGAATCTAAAAATGAAAACCAAAGCAAAAACATAAATTGCAAAAGGATTAGCATATGATTAAATGCTATGGTCCAGGGAATTCACAGATTATCATGATCTCCTAAAGTTCTGTAGAACCAGTAAATTCCTGGGTATGGCCATTTTGAATTATGCCATGTGGTTGGATTAAGATGACAGCAAGGTCAAGCCGGTCAACACCATTTTGAAAATCTTTGTCCAAGATGGCAGCCAAGTCAGGTGACTGTCACCATATTGATGATGTCATCACCCAATGGAGGCCAGATCATGGTTCCCTCTTCTCTAGGTAAGGTCACCAGCCATGATGGTGACTAAGCACATGGTAAAATAAGCCCCAGGATGAAATGGAGCCCATTCCCCACCAGGACACAAATCCTGTGGGATTCATGTGTCTCACAGATTAAATATGAAGAGAAACCTCTCTTTACTTTTTGAAAGCACCCATTTAAATGGTAGTATGCTCACATATGTAGGCCTCAGATAAAAGAGCAAAGCAAAGGAATTCAAGGTCTTTTAAACCTTTTTTTTTTCTTTAGAACGCAAGGTATTTACAGCTTTAATATGTCCTGAGGCATAACAGTGGAGGCTCACTCCCTCACCTGCCTAAGCAGCTTGCTGGAGCTGCTTCACCTGATAGAAAAGGAAAAGAGGAGAGAAACGTGCTATACAGGAAGAACATTCCCTAGTCCATGGAAGGATGATGTACACACACAAGCCTCACCACAAGTCTAAGAGGCTGCCGACCATTCTAAGCAGGTGGGTCGGCCAGAGACGAGAGGGTGAGGGAGGGGGGTGACTAAGAGGAGCCCATGGCAAAAACTGAAAAAAAGCCGTTTAAATGAGGAAAGAGAGAAGGAAGAGATTCGTGCTGGAGCGGGAGGTGCAGAGTGGAGACTGAGGGAGAGGCCAGTCAAACCAGGGCAGGGCAAGCAGAGGTGCCATGTTTGGGCTCTTAGCTCAGATCTGAGGGCCCAGGGATGGGACACCAAGACTAAGGAGCACATGAGGAGCCGGACCAGAAACGGATGGGAGTCCTGAGTGGGCTAGTGAGAACGCCAGCGGCTACTCGGAAATGGGAAAGTGAGATAAAGAACGAGTTGCCCCCATGGGCCATGAAAGAGCACATGAGAGGCAGAGCCCGGGCCAGAAATAGACAGGGGTCCTGAGAGGACAAGGGAGCCAGCCAGCGGCCGCCCAGAGAGGCGAGAGTGAGAGAGGAAAAGCCCGAGAGCAAAGAGGGGAAAAGGAACCGGTACCTTCATGTCTCATGATGTAAAGTCCAGTCGGATCATATTGTACCAGGTCCTGCATGAAGCTGGTCCCACATGGGCTGCTGGTCTCTGTCTCCTGGCTGACTGGCCATATGTAAGGTCAAGAGACCAGAGACTCTGCTGGGAGCCAACAGGACCCGGATTTATTAAGAGAAAGCCAGATGGGACTAGCTTCTCCGCACCCACGAGTGGAGAAATGCTAGTCCCCTCATCTTGGGGCTGGGCACCAGAGCTCCAGGGAACTGGACTGGCATGCCTGGCACCAAATCTGGATGGAGGAGCTTCCTCAGGGAGAGTGCGAGAGGCTAACTACCCGCCAGGAGAGCGAGCTCAGTCCCAAAGCCCAAGTCCCCAAAAGCTTCAAAGCCTCAAAGCCTTAAAAAACCCTCAGCCCCATCCTGGCTTTTAGGGGAGGGGGTTGGGATTGCCATGACATCTGACTGATGTTTAAGGTAAGCTTCTGGCCAGGAAGTAGTCCTTTTTTACAGCTGTTTGTGAATTCTGGGTTGGGGACCTTATCTATTCAAAAAGTCAGTTCTTTTCTCAGATCTTTCAGATCTCAGAGGCCCCAGAGTCTGGGTTGGAACTGCTGTGGGGAGGGGTTTGGAGGTTCCAGTCACACCGAACAGGAAGGAGCTGAGGCGACGAGATGCTGAGGACCCCACAGCAGAACGGTGCTTCCTGCTAGAACACCGGCACAGGGAAATCTGCACACAGACTCTCAGGCTCTGTTGTGCTGAATTCTCTTCTTCATGCTCCTTTTGCATGATGGCCTCGGACTCCTTGCCCGACTCCTGAACATCCAAGGACTTGTTCTCTACAGGTATCCCAAGGTCACAGGCTGTCCAGGTTGCCACTAGGTCTGATATTGCTACCAGTCAGCGGCCTGGGTTCATCTGCTCAATGGGGACAGAAACCGAGGGTAGAAAGAAGCAACCCCTCTGGAGCTGATCCTCGCCAAGGTTGTGTCCATGGCTTCGGATAGCAGTGTGTGGCGATAGGCTGCCAACTGGAGTAGCAGGCAGCTCCATCCAGTGTTACAGCTCTCATGCTGGGCTCGGATACTGGGTCTCTTAGCTCTTCATGGCATATGTGACAACTCTAGTGTAGGGCTGGAAGTCAGGACTCCCCAGCTGTGGGCAGCAGCCGGTATTACAGCTCCTAGGCCTACGGTGATAGGCCCTATGACCCTCGAGGCCTGGCACATTTCTGAACTCTGTCAGTGTCTGGGGTCTTCTGGAAGACATTGATGAAGACTGAAAGGTTCGGGTTCTCGAGACGTAACAGAAATCAATCAGAGACAGGAATTGACTGAACCGGTTTTACTGGGCATTGAACTGACTCCCAGTCGGGAAAGGGAAATCAGCTGGGACTAGCTTTCTCCCGGGAATGGAGAAGGAACTCGCCCCTCCTTAGCTGGTCAGGAGGGCTTTTTATAGGGAAAAGGTGCCCCCTTGGCATCCGTTTGATGTTTAAACCAGGAAGGAATTCCCTCTTTCTTGGTCGTTTATGCATTCCTTGAATCTGGAACTTTATTCCAGTGTCCTTTGTGAATTTGAGGTCTGGAGTCTTATCTGAGCAATTTGCAAGGCTTAGGTCTCTGAGAGGTTGTAAAAAGTCAGTCTTTCCTCATTCATCTTTTGTAAACTCTGGCTCCAGATTTCTTCCCATCTTCCTGAGTCTGAAACTGTTGGGAGTTTCAGTCACACCTTACAAAGACCTTTGTGGGAAAGGACAAGATCCAGTAGAGGGGTCTCCCCAAAATCATCCTGGTGCTGGACGTCTCTATCACACATACATGAGTTCCTGTGCTTGCCTGAGAGAGATTTTTGGCCACATGGTTCATTAGTGTCTTACAAGCTGGTTGACACATCATTTCACACATTGGTGCAAATGAATGATTGTATTCATACTGAGCTAGGGACTGTCCCTCTGTGCCAGTCACAACCCTCCCTCTACTGGGCCACCAAGGGAAGCTGCACTTCCTCTCGCTTGAGTGCACGAGGTTGTAGGAAAGTTGGACTTAACCTGATTGAAACAGGTATACCTGGAGCCTTGCATTTGGAATACAGAGCTTGCTTCTGCAGCAAGCAGCTACAGGTGTTGGACAGCTTCCTCGAGGGATCTGTGGCACTCAGGGCTGCTGGTGTTGGTGTAACGCAAGTGTGCTTGGCTGCTTGATTGAGAGTCCTTTGTTCAAGGCAGCTAGGACACCAGGGAAGAGTATAACAGTCAGAAGGGAGTCACATCAACCCTTCCTTCCTCCGTCACTGCTTATTCATAGGAAAATCAATATCAGAAGTGCTTACATGAACTCATCATTAATAATTAAGAGTGATTTAAACAATGCTTAGCCTGAGCATCACCTGATCTACCTCAGTATCTCAGAATCCAGGGTCCTGTGCAGCTCAGAGGATCTGAGCCTGAAGTTGGAAGACCTTCAGAGTGACTCCAGGGCTCTCTTGATCTAGAGAGAACCCGCACAAGACAGACCTACAGTGGTCATGCTGCAGCCCCTGTGGGTCCTGCTAAGGAGGTCAGAAGTCGATGGAAGATGTTACCCTCTGTGGTCCCCAACAAACTGCTTGGTCTCCTGTTCTAAAGCAGCCTGGCAGCCATAATTCAGGATGAAATCTGAACCCACCAGAAATCAGTGGTGCCCTCTGACCCCCAAAGAATCTGCACCTCCCTGTTTTCTTGACTTTCCTGTGTGTGAAGAGCAGAGTTTAGCCACTGCCCAACACCCAGGAACTTGCAAGGCCTGAATTCGAGCCTCCCATTGACCCACTGGGCAGTACACACATGTACTTTGTGGAACACTCGTTTGTCTTGAACGTCCCAGCTCCTGAGAATGGGGAGGAGGGTCTTCCAGGAGCTGGATGGTCCAGAGGTCCGGAAGAACACACCTTAAAATCAAGATCCAGCAGTGGGCAGGGTGCATGTCTGTCAGTGGGAAAAGGTGACCACAAAAGGGACACCAGAGGCCTCTCAAAAGCCCTCTCGGTGGCTCTGGCCTGACAGGTGCTGGCCCTGAGCTTCCCTACCAGAGGGCAGGGGCTGCCCACCTGCACTTCGCACTGGGTAATGACTGCGTCCAGATGCCCCCGCCTATCTGTCTCTGGGGTCATTCTGAGCATGTGGGGAGCAAGTCCTGGGCCCAGTGGTGCAAAGACACCATTGGGAGGCTGCTATATCCCCTGCTGGCTGCGGTGTCAGCCGAGGGTCCCAGGACAAACAGCCAAGTTAGGAGCCTGCTACGGCCCAGTTAGAAGAGCACAGCTCCTCTTTCAGAAAGCAGGAGAGCTTTGGGGCTGAGGCCACCTGTGAGGGGACCCAGCACTGGCCTTGATGACTAAGGCTCCCACTCACTTATGAAGACAAAGGTAGCTGTAAAACTCTGGAGAACAGCAGTCAAAAAGTGCCTGGGCCTCGCTGGATTGGCCAGAGGAGCTCTCTAGGAACTCCTCTGGGTGCAGAGCTGACCCTGGCCTGGGCCCCGCTCTCTGAGTCTATGTTCCACCTAGTGGCCCAAATTGACATGTGACACAAGGACATGACTGTGAGCTCCTTTGGAGAAAGGGACCTTGCAGCAGTGATTAAAGCGCTCAAGTCAGGGTTAGACGCTGACAAGAGTTCCTGTCCCAGGAAGGCAGAGGATGTTTGAGCCTGAGGAAAGATGAGGTGAAATCAGAGAAAGAGACTAGAGTGAGGCCGCCACAGGCTGAAGAGCCCAGGAAGGTGGCAGTGCGCTGGGACCTTGCCCTGAGCCTCAGAGCAGAGTAGCTCTGTCCTTGTCTTCACACCTGTCTGCCAGTCTCCGTGCTGAGAACAGACAACTCTTGAAGACCCGGGTTTGAAGGACTCTACCACAGCAGCCTCAGGCAGCTCCTGTCAGAGCTCTGCAGAAGACAAGGCCAGAACATCCCACAGTGTATCTGTAGGATGGTTCAGTCCCCAGGCTGAGCCTTGAGTCACCCGTGGGCATAATGTAAGGTGGGCTTAGCCTGAGGCCACCCACTGGGAGGAATAGAGGAATGGCTCCTGTGGGTGTGGCGTTCTGCTCTGGCTAATTGTGAGGCCAACACCTGGAAAGAACCTGCCTACCCGGAGACAAACGTACTATTGGCTGTATTTGAGACCCCACCCCCTAAGATCATTGGCTGTCCAGACCTCTAAGAGCTTGAGCACCTATTCAACAAAGGAGTTTGCAGGGCCACGTGCTTGGGCTGCTTCCCATGCAGCTCCCAGAGTCTTTGGCTTGACTTTGCATCTGCTCACCACCAACCCCTCAGGCCACCCCGAGTGGTGAGACAACGGAACAAACACGACTATAAAAGGGTAAACTTTAAAAGACAATATTTAGTTGAATCCGGTGTTATTTTCAGCACTCGGGGCAGAGATGGCAGATCTCTGCAATTCCAGAGATCCAGTGCTATACAGTGAGACCCTGTCACAATAGGCAAGAACTTAATATTTTATGTTTTTACAGAATCAGGGCACATCTGAATTTCTGTTTGGAATGGAATCTTTTTAGTGACTACTTTGAGAATGAACTTGGCAACGACCAATTGTGTCTAACCTCTTGTTTAAAATGCATGTTAAAAAGTCTTCTAGTAAACAGTGAGTCTCCAGTGAGAAGTGCCCATGCTCTAGGGTGGCTTCTATTCTCTTCTGTGTGTGCTGAGGACAGGGGAGTTCCACTGGGGTTTGCCCTTTGAACTATGAGTCCAACCTGGCATACTAGGCCAGGTTACACGGATCTGTAATAAAACCCCTCACCGTAGCCCCCGTGTCCCTTAAGACAGAGAAAACCTAAACTCTGATGCCAAGACTAATCTTGGAGAAGACCGGTGTGGGGACCAGGACCCTCAGAGGCTGTGACTGGTTCAGTCTTCCTTAAGGAGACCTGATGGAGAAGCTCCCACCTTTCCTCCCCAGTCTCTGAGCATCACTGCTCAGAGCTGGTCCTTTCCAGGGTCATATCAAGGTCTACACACTGTCTGCATCCCTCAGGCCTTCTCAGTTGCCTGTTGCCACAGGGTCCTCAGACATTCTTGCCAGGGTCCATCCTGAATGCCTGTGACTCATCAGGTGGCATCCAGGGCCTTACATGGCTCTACAAGACATCCAGATACAATATTCTTTGGGAACGACGCCTTGTTGGGCCTAATGTTGTCCCAGTTTCTACCATGCCCACCCTAGGATTTCTCTTACAGAACCAACAGAAGACCCTCACAGACAGGCTGAGCCCAGCATGCTGATGGAGAGGTTTATTGGGAGTCAGGTGGGTCAGGGGTGGGGTAGGGTGGTGTAGGCAAGACAGTGGTCCACTGAAGAGGCTGATCCTACTGAGGGTAGTACAGGACATCCCAGTCAGGTATAGACATCAAGATGCGTTCAGCAGGGTCACATCTGGGTCCTGCTGTAATGGAAGTGCAGAGCTGAGGCCCTCCCCGCAGGGGACCACAGTCGGGGGACGTACAGGCACGGGGAGCATAAGGCAGATGTGGCCCAGAGAGCTGCCTTCTCCAAGCTTCAGTGTGGTCCCTGCTGAGAGCGGTGGTCCTCTAAAGTGATCCCAGGACCACCCAACCCCTCACGCTGGGTCAAGTTATGAGCATCCTTGGGGAGGAGAGGGATAGAACCAGGCAGAGATCGGGTAAAAGGAAAGGACTTCAGTCTGTCCTGGAAAATTCACTCAGGACACCTTGAGAGTGATCATGTCTGCCTCTGTGGATGGGATGAGGAACCACCAACTCCAGACCCCGCCAGCACTCTAGGTTTTCCACTGTCCTCCCAGAGGAGCACTTACCCTAATCACTCTCAGGTTCACAGCGATCTGGGAAAAAAGAAATCCCAGAGATATGACTGTGCCCTTGACCCAGCACACTGCAGCCCAGACCCTCCCACAGCCAAGACCTGAGTCTTAATGACCCTGCCAGGGATGAGGTGTCCTAAGGGACAAGACAGAAACCAAGGATACAAAGAAAATGATGGAGGAGGGATTCTGAAGCCCACGGCTGTGGAGGAATACGGGGACACAGAGAGACGTGGTACAGAAAGTCCCGGGGGACACAGAGGTTCAGGGAACACGGGACACATTGTGGACACCACAAAGACATCAGGAACACAGGACGTATGAGGAAGCACATGAAGGATGACAGGGCCAGGGATAGAAAGGGACACAGGAGCACAGAGACACGATGGGTCATAGACAGTCATGAGGAACAGAGTGACGTGGCAGGCCCTGTGCTCACCCCTCAGCTCAGGTATGAAAATGTTTTCCTGCCGGATTCCCTTGAGCTGTACAAACTTCTTAAACTCTTCCGAGGCCTCTGGGTTTTCCTCAGCGTCTCTCCCTGTGGGAACAGTGTGAAGTGAGGGAGGCTGGCGGCTCTACAGGGAGCCAGTGACACAGGCCAAGGACACAGTCCAGCACCTTGAGCAGCTAAGACAGGAGGGAGAGGACCCTGGCAGTGCACAAGGAGCTCTGGGGTGGGGACACTGAGGACACTGGGTGACCCTGGCACAGGCCTTCAGGGTCATTCTCCAGACCTGTAAGAGCCCAGAGCCTCGGGGATACTACGTTCTCCGTAGAATCTTCAGGATCCTGCCCCGTGAAGGCCTCTGTCGGGACTCTCTCTTCATAGTGATCCATCGCTAGCCTGAGATCCATCAAAGTAGTATGTGCTCAGGGGTAGGAAACCCCTCCTGGGAGCTCAGGCCTTCAAAACCCACTAAGCACTGCCCTCACCCAGCTAACTCCGTTCCCACTTCAGATCTCACACATGCTGTGGAGAGCATTCTGTGCCCAGCACATAGAGGCTTCCCTGTCTCCAGTCCATGGCATGGATGTATCCCATCCCAAGGCTAGTATAATTAAAGACTATGTACTGAACATGGGTGTTGGAGGCCCCTCACCCATGAGCTTTGCCATGACGAATGACTTTCCATGACGATAGCATTCACAGTAGAAGATGTAGTGGTCCTTCACAGGCAACTCATGAACATAGATAGTCTTCTGGCCTTTATCTACAGAGAACAGACAGATAGCTCTCAATCTGTTTCCTGCACAAACCATTAGAGCTGAAGAGCCTGGAGGATGTGAGCCCTGAGCTTGGCCCCGACCTGAGCACCTGTCCTGCCTGACCTGACCACCCTATGCTTGGCATCAGTGCCTCATGGTTCCAGAGCTGAGTTATATGGGAGAAACTCCTGTCAGTCCCACCTATGGACCAGCCCAAGACCTCCAATATTACATATGTGGAAAGTGCTAAGACGTCCTGTCCTAGGATCAGTATGGAGCACGGACCCTCCCACCCAGGGGCTGTCCACTGCAGAGACCCTGGACCACAGGGAGACTCACGGGCAGTGTATTTCCCCGTTTCATTGGTTTTCTTCATCAGAAATTTAAATTCATGACACTGACCCTTCTTCCTGTGAAACACAAGCACAGGCACCTGCTCTCAGAACCCACAGGTGAGCAGTGCTCAGCTTACCTGACATATCAGCCTTGATCAGGAGACTCCCGAAATCCAATGTCAGCCTCACTGAAGCTTTAGGGTACTGGCTAGGACTGTGTCCCCTCAAAGGCAGGGGACGTTTCTCACCCACACCCAAGTAATGAGAGAAAGAGAAGAGGTCAGTTAGAGAGACTCAGAGTAGGGGACACTCACCAGACTATGATCTTGGCCTCCAGGTCCCCTCCTTCTAAGGCTGCCACGGTCACAGGGAACACTCTCTTTGGCCTCTTGTTCAGAATGGTGCCATTGTCCACAAAGGCCTTGGGGTACCAGGTTCCTGAGAACTGCAGCAGAGAGAACCTGAGCATGCCCTGTTTGGACCTGGTTCTCCACCAGGCTCCAGATCATGGGCCGGTAGCCTGGACAGACATCTAGAGCCGACAGGTCCCAGCAGCTGTGGTCAGGGGAGAAGTCCAGGACAAGATGCCTGACCCAGGGCAGGGAAAGGGTTCTGCCCCCAGAGTACAAACTCTGTGAAGTCTAGACCTCAGCACTAGAGGAGTCCTGTATTCTGAATGTCTACCCTCTGAGGCTCTCTCCTTCTAGAAGTCACTTAACCAAGGACACCTGAACCAAATCTGCTCTCACACCATCCTGATCTGACAGCTTCAGGTCAGAGCACTGGGTTAAACCTCCAACTTCAACTATTTCTCCTGAGTCAGGACTCATGGTCAGGGACGAAGCTCTTCTTTTACCCCAACCCACACTCCTTTCTATCCTCACATCCTCCTGGTCATCTGATGGGATATCTTGGGCCTGAAGGACAGCCAACAGTCCCAGAAGCAGAACGGTCAGGAGCAGGGTCTTCATCTCCAGGTTCTCAGCTCTCACGCGAGGCAGGTCTCCACAGGAGTGTGGACAAGGCTACTATGACTCCGCCCAGGCCACCCTTTATGTCCACCACAACCAGTGACTTGTGCCCGCTTGGCACTGACTACGTCCCTCCTGTCCATCTATCATGGCCAAGTCTACATCCATCATGGGGTGGAATGTTGTTATTGTTGGGATCCCATGAATATCAGCTCAGTGTCACCTACGGATGAGAGACACACAATTCCCTGCAATGTTGGATCTATTCCAGCATGCTGTTCACAGACGGCCCTGGAGACAGTGAGTGACCTGGGTGAGGGGCCTTGTACAGCCTGCACTTTGGGCTGGGAGGGTGAGGCCTGCTTCCTCCTGCTCACTCCCAGCCCTACCTCAACCCTCCAGCCTCCCCTGCTTTCCCTGGACCACTTTCTCTGGAAACTGGCTTCCCGCCTCCTGCTTCTCAGAACGGGGCTGAGCTTCTCAACTCTACGCAAGTCTGCCAGTGCCCAGAACACTGGGTTACTCCCGGAAGCCCACCTCATTGCTGTGCATGTGCCTGGGTCTCCTAGCGAGATAGCCTGCAAGGGGAGACTCAATTTCAAGCCCCAGGTCAGTGTTAGATCATCATGGCAGACCTCACAATGCAATCAGAAATGCAAATCAAAACCACTTTAAGATTCTATCTTACCCCAGTCAGACTGGCTAAGATCAAGAGAACAAATGATACCAAATGCTGGAGAGGATGTGGGGAAAGAGGAACGCTCATTCACTCTTGGTGGGAGTGCAAACTTGTGCAACCCCTATGGAAAGCAGTGTGGAGAACTCGAGAAAAACTAAAAATGAGTCTACTCTACCATCCAGTTATCCTACTCCTTGGCACACACCCAAAGGATACGTCCTACTGTAGAGACACCTGTACATCCACGTTTGTTGCTGCTCTTTTCACAATAGCTAAGAGATAGAAACAACCTAAATGTCTCCCAACTGACAAATAGATAATGAATTGTGGTCCATTTATACAATGGAGTTCTACTCAGTGGAAAAGGAAAGACAAAATCAGGAAGTTTACAGGGAATTGGGTAGAACTAGAAACTGTTACACTAAATAAAGTAACACCAACTCAGAAAAACGAGTTTGTGGATCTTAGCACCAATCCTTTATATGTGAATGTATATCCTTATGTAAGAGCAGAAGTCAGGAAAACGGAAAGGAACCACAGAGACAAAGGGGAAAAAAGAGCCTAAGAAGGGGTTAGTAGGAAACAGATATTACCAAGGGGGAAATGGGAAACGTGGGGTATTTAACTTGGAAGGAAAGAGGAAAGGACATGCGAGGAACCGTGGGGGTGAAGGGACAGAAGGGACTCAAGGGTGAGGGACAATAGGAGACAGATATTATCAAGGGAAAATGGGGGCTTAAACTGGGGAGGGAGGAGGGAGGCTAGACAGGGAGAGAGGGGAGATAAAGCTTAGGTGCTGTGAAAAGCCACAGGAAAATGTACTAACTCAAAACCCACCTGGAAAGTGCACATACGATATCTGAACCCAAACGCATGTACATACCTGAAGGCTATATAACAAGGAACGCGATGCCAGAAAGGAAAAGCCTTCCTTTGAGTTGTTGGTCAATAGAGTCCAACACACTCCAAAAATAACACAGGGTATTGTCACAGCCCTTGATTGCCTCCTAGAACTTGAAGGTAAGACCCTATTGCTGAAGACACAAGACTTGGCGCAATGGAGCTGGAACTGACCTTCTCCCTGAAGACTAGCTCTCATAGTTCTAGCAGATACTATGCAAGCTGCTAAGGAAGAAAATCAATCAATCAGTGGTCCAACCCAGTCCTAAGGCCTAATAACCACAGCGAGTGGCACAGCAAACGACCTCTATTGGTGTACAGAGGCACCTTTATCTAGGGAGTAATCAACACCTATCTAGCCCAATTTAAAACCCTCTCAGTAGGAGGAAACCCATTGGTAGCACTTGTAAGCATAGCCAAATACACATAAGTGGAGAGGTCATAGATCCCAGAGAAAACCCTCTGTGTGTCATATCTCTAGACAAAAGAAATGTCCTATGTATTTCTTCTGTATGCTAAATATGAATCCTTGTATTTTCAGAGAAGTATACCACATACAACTCAGCAAAGAAGCTTCTTTTTGCAACAGGTGGAGGCTATTACAGAGTTCCACAACTGACCACACAGAGAATATATGTCTGAGAGATGCCCAGCCCTAAGTGACACATCTATAGTGGAACCTCGACACCTAAGGCTCATGGAACATACTGGAACAGGGGGTGGAGAGAATACCAATACATCCCTCAACTCTTACCAGTGAAGCTTCCTCATACAACAGAGGGCAATGCACACAGAAGGTCACAACTGGCTAAGTTTTAGAGAATAAGAAACTGCAGAGTCTGTGTCCCTGGATAGGACTCCTACATTAAACCTCACCCACCCATGACTCAGGGACTACTCTGGAAGAGGGGGTGGAAAGATCGTAAGAGGCCAGGTTTGGTGCATGAACATAAGGAGACAGAGGCTTTCAGGCCACTGAGAACTTGTTCATTTGAACTTGCAACAATGGTGACAGCGTGCACAAGACCCACGCCGACTCAGTCAGACAAAAACCCATCACAGAACTGGAGAAATGGGCAACGGGCCCCAAGCCTAGCTGAAGAACTATTGGCAACTGGTTACTGCTAGATGAGGGAGAGTAGATCTTCTAAAGGGAGAGACTCTAGATAGGCTGACTAGACTCCAGTGGATGAATTGCACTGAGGGGTATCTGGGTACAAATGCTTGACCAGATAGGACTTAATGTGTATGCCAGAACGCATGAAATCTGGTGGGCTATGAAACATGCAGATGGGGAATCTAAATTTGATTAAGATCTATTATATGAAATGCCCAAAAACTCAAAATATTTTTAATACATCTTTATTTTATGTGTATAAGTATATTGCCTGCATGTATGTGTCGTGCAATGCTGAGGTCAGAAGAGGGTGTCAGATTCCCCTGGAACTGGAGTTAAGGATGGTTGTTAGTCACCATGTGGGTGCTAGAAATCAAACCCAAGTGTTCTGCAAGAGAAGTCAGTGCTCTTAACTACTAAACCATCTCTCCAGTCCCAAAAAAATTTTTTTAAAAAAGAAAAGAGCTGGATATGGTGGCGCACACCCTTAATCCCAGCAGAACCAGGTGAATCTTTGTGAGTTCAAAGCCAGCCTGGTCTACATATAGAGTTCCAGGCCAGCCATGGCTACAGGCAGACCCTGTCTCAAAAACAGAAAGGAAGAGAGAGAGAGAAAGAAAAGACAACAATTCCTAGACAGAATGCAGGGAAAGGAGCTTTATCTGCTGCTGGGATTGTGAACGCAGTACAGAAGTTCCTCAAAAAGCTATAGATAAAGGGCTCGAGAGATAGCTCAGCAGTAAAGAGTATGGCTACTCTTCAGAGGACCCAGTTTGGGTTCTCAGCACCCACATGACTGCTAACAACCATTTGTAACTCCAGTTCCAGGGGACCTGATGTTCTGTTCTGACCTCCATGGGCCTTGCACAACACGGAAGTACTTACACATATGCAGGCCATACTCCCATACACACAAAATTTTTTTAGAAAGCTAAAGATAAAACTACCTTGTGATCCATCTGTACTATTTCCGGTTATAAACCTGAAGAATTCTAAGTGAGTATATCACCGAGATGCCTGCACTCGGTCAACAGTCAAGTTGTGAACGAGCATCTAGTGAATGAGCCTAGATGCTCAACTACAGATTAATAGACAATGCAGTGCAGACACACAGTCATCAAGAATAATGAAATAACCAGGTGAGGTGGCACATGCCTTTAATCCCAGAACTCTGGAGTCGAGGGAGGTGGATCTTTGTGAGTTCAAGGCCAGTCTAGTCTACCAGACAGGCTACCTAGTGAGAACCTGTCTCAACAACAAAAAAAAGGAAATTATGTCTTTTGTAGGAAAATGGATGGAACTAGAGATTACTATGTTTAAAACTTAAATTAGACTCAGAAAGACAAATATTACCTGCTTTCTCCCATATGCAGAATTTATATTTTAAAATGTACATACATATATATATATAGAACATGAAGCACAAGGTAACTGTAAGGAGGAAGGTGGGTGACCAGCTCTGACCCAAGCAGACACCCCTCCCTCCCTGGGCAGCAGCCACGCCTTTTCCTACCAGGTCTGAATTCAGTCTTGTGGAGGGGATCAACCCCCAAACTACCTCCTGCAACCCTGAGCTATTCTTTAGAGCTCTCTATATACTTGTATTGTTAATTGTTCATTACATAAACCGTCCCTGCTCAATCTGTTGTGTGGTTCTGTCTCCTGATTAAACTATGATTCATATAATTATAAATTATTTTTAAAGGTCATAAATGTTATGGAGAAACAGCAAATGGAACAAGTTGGACAGGGAGTATTGACACAAGGGGGTGTTTGTATTTTAAATGGAATTGTCTTAGCCAACCATACCAAGGTGACATTTAAATGACATGGCGGAGGAAATGGTCCAGGAACAAATTGGGTGGGAGGAACTCAGGGTAAGACCCGAGGGCGGGCGGGAGCCTGGAAGGTTCCAGGAACACGCTGGAGGGCAGAATGGCTAGAGTAGATAAGAGGGGATAGGATTGGTCAAGGACAAGTTCAGAGAGGGCAGGACTAGTGAAGTGGGCTGTAGGCCATTATAGGGATGTTAGCTTTTTCTCTGGATGCAATGAGGAGACCTGGAGAATGCTGACATGGGCAATGTACTTCTTGTTCTTGTTGTTGTCTTGAGACAGGGTCTCAGGTAGCCCCAGCTGGCCTGGAACTCCCTATGTAGACCAGGCTGGCCTCAATCTCACAGAGATCTGCCTGCCTCTGCATCCTGAGTGCTGGGATCAAAACTGTGTGCCAGCATGCCTGGCCAAGGGTCACTCTAGGTGCTGTGTTAAGAACAGATTGGAGGCCGGAAATCCAACAGCAGGAAACCAACTGGAAGGATGCTGCAATGGTCCAGCCTAGACAATAAATCAATACTGTCTACTTGGGCAAAAGGGAATGACAAGGCATGGACTTACATACCCTACACAAAGAGAAAGCAGAACAGATTTTGTGTATTGGACCCAACAGTGCAATCTGTGATCCCTGAGCATAGCTAACATATGAGGTCTGTCCTTGTCACAGTAGCTGTAAGCCTGTAGATACCTTGAGCACCGAAGAGAGGGACCCAACAAGATAAGGTGTCTGGCTGAATGGAGGAGGCAGTAGTGGGACCTGGGATAGCAGCAGTGACTGTAATGTGTGAGACAAATCTGGATAGAGCTCCACAAGCAGGAAGAGCCACAGAAATACACTGAGACATGCCAGGCCACAGAGCAGAGAGTGTAGTACCTCAGTTTAGAAATACCCAGAGGATCATGAGAGCTGCCAGAGAAGGAAGAGACGGGACACAAGAAAGACAGGTGGGTATCGCCCAACATCAGAGAGGACAACCTCAAGTACGGAATGATTTTAAGTACTATGTAAAAACACTACACCCAGAAACCGAGACATGAGCTGCTGGAGGGGACAAGACAATCCAAGGAGGAAAGCATAGACTTCAGCGCCTGGCTCTGGGACAACAGACATCCACCTGCAAAGAATGAGGTCAGACTTCAACCACAAGTTCAGATTTACTCAAAGTGGATCAGGCCTGAGTACAGAAGCTGAAACTAAAATTACTGCAGAAAGTGCACATCTCTGTGACTGTGGCTTTGACAACACAGGCTGCTTCTATACCGCAGCAAAGAAGAGGAGGGGGAGTCATGTTGAACTTCATCAACATGTACAACCAGTGCTCATCAAAGGATTCTGTGATAATGGAGAGATGGCTCAGAGACAAAGAGCACTTGCTGCTCTTACAGAGGACCAGAATTTAATTCCTAGCACCCAATTTAGGCAGCTCACAACCACCTGTAACTCAGCTCAAAGGATTCCGACACCCTCTTCTGGCCTTGGTAGGCACCTGCACTTGTGTGCATATACACTCACATAGTCACACGTAAATAAAAATAATAATACACCTTTTTTTAAAAGCTCTGTGGGGGCTGGAGAGATGACTGAACGGTTAAGAGCACTGGCTGCTCTTGCAGAGGACCTGGGTTCGATTCCCACCATGGCAGCTAACAACTGTAATGCCAGTTCCAGGGGATCTTATGCCCTCTTTTGTCTTCTTTAAGCATTGCACAACACAGGTACATCTACACACATGCAGGCAATACACTCATATACATAAATCAAAAATAATAAATAAAATATTTTTTAAATAATAGAAAATTTAAACTGAAAAAAATGAAATAATGTGATATAGAATGTGAGGAAATGCTCTCAAATCACATATCAGATAAGGATCTAATCAATAATAGGCAATGGATTTGAGTAGACCTTTCTCCAGAGAAGATGTAAAATAGACAATAAGAACACATTTAAAGACGTTCCACATCATTAGCAATTAGAGAAATGCAAATCAGTGTCACATGAAATGCCATCTACACCTTGATGGTTAGAATCAAAATCAGACCCAATCCAGAGGTGGCCAGGTTATGGCAAGACCAGATGCCTCACTCACTAGCTATGTCATGGTAAATGTCACACAGAAAGGAACAGACCTAGGCTGACTGGGCCTGTGTCTTCCTGACCTGGGTGCTAAGTGATGCTATGGGTATGGCCTAGCAGAAGCTTCGCCAGCCTCATCCTGGGCACCACTGTGCTGGGACACCTCATGGCCACTCTATACCCCTGTTCTAGAAGGCTATTCCAGGAAGGAAAAGGAGAGAGATCTGAAGCCATGGCCAGGCTCCCCAGGGGTCAGTGTGGGGCCTGGTAGAATGACTTGGCCCTCCCACCCCTCATGAGCCAGTGGGAAGGAAGGAACCTTACTTGTGGGAACACACTCTCCGCGTCCATCTCTCCTCCCTGGGGTTCCCAACACCCTCACTTGACAGCTGTGTGGGTGAGGGGAAGACTAGAGTTCCAGCCTCATAGTCCTCTTAAATATTACAAAGAGAGCTAGCCTTGGCCTCACATGCACTGTGTGCTGTTAGGCCTCCCAGGCATCTTACGGACCTGGTGGTGAATCCCATGCAGAAGTAAACATTGGGATGAGGTTAGTGCAAAAAGACAGAGTCATTCAGGTCTGGTGATGACCCTGCAGGCGGTCCTAATGGTAGCCCTGCTGATGGCCCTGGTGGTGGCCCTGATGATGGTGGTCCTAATGATGATCTTGATGGTGGCCCTGACTGTGGCACTGTTGGTGGCCCTGATGGTGACTCTGATCAGGTGGTTCTGATGGTGGCACTGATGGTGGCACTGATGGTGACTCTGATCAGGTGGTTCTGATGGTGGCACTGATGGTGGTTCTGATGGTGACTCTGATGGTGGCACTGATGGTGGCCCTGACTGTGGCACTGATGGTGGCACTGATGGTGACTCTGATCAGGTGGTTCTGATGGTGGCACTGATGGTGATACTGGTGGTGGTTGCAGGCATCCATCCCCTCTCTCTCACCTCCCACTTAGATCAGGGTTCCCATGAACAATGACAACCTCCCAGCTCCAGGGAGTCTCTGACTACTCCCTAGTGACCTGTCCTTCTCTGTCTGTTTTCTGAGAATGGCCCGAGGAACCAGGAGAGACATGCAGATGTCCTCCACCAGAGGAGGGCCGAGGGAGAAGTCCATCACATAGAGACAGGGAGCACCCAGATCCTGTGTGTCTTCATGGACGCTGATCCAACACCTGGACTCCAGGCAGGAGCTCAGAGGCATAGCCTGTTGATTGAGCTTCTGAGGCAAGCAGTGCTCAGTGTGGGTGTGTGTCAGGGACAGCTGTGCTGTGGACAAAGGATAATTAGAGTGATGCGGGGAGAGAAAGGTGCAGGGCAGTGAGGATCCAGGGAAGATGTGGGGCTCAGAACGGCCACCTGCACCATCACAGACAGCACCAGCCGACTCCAGCCATGGGGAAGGACATGCCTTGCGGGCGATCGGATGTGTGTTTAAAACTGTGGAAACTGACCTTTGAAGCATCAACACGAAGCACACTTATCTCACACTGGTCCTCACCCCAAATAAATGTACAGTGTACTTTTCCCACAAAAGCCAAACTCATCTCGCGGTCACCCTGGCTTCAGCTGGCTTGGCCCTCTACAGAGGTATCTACAGGGATGTGGGTTTCAATTATGGAGTTCTCTGTGCCTGTGGAGATCCAGCCTCACATCCGTGCCATGCTGTCTTTGGCTGGCTTTAGCTGGCTTGGCCCTGCTACGAGGAAGTACGTATCTGACAATTACTGTGCTTTCTGCATCTACGGAGAGCCAACCTCACAATTTTGTCATAGTGTGTTCAGCTGGCTTGGTGTTCCTGTGAGGAGCAGAAGCCTGGAACTGGCTCACAGCCTCCAACTCTGGTTGGCAGTCAGGGAACCAGGCAAACACCAACTTCCAAGGGTCAAGTCCACATGGTAGACCCTTCTACAAGCCAGAGGTTTCTACCTCAGGGGCCAGAGCTTTTCTGGCAGACAGGGGTCTTCTCTGTCTTTGGAGAGGCTCGAGGCAAGGCAGCCAGGTTAGGAATCTTGCCTCCTCCTGAAGCTCTAGGGCTACCTCGAGACCCACAGTAGTACCTGCATGTCCGTCTTGAGGTTTGGGGCTGCACAGCACCTGCGCAGGAGCCGGACAGCAAGCCCTCATTAGTGATAGCAGCAACTGCACAGCTGAGGGCAGCTCTCTATAGGAGAGAGACAGAGATAGAAGAGGGGAAGGAGAGAAGAGGGAACAGCTGAGCCACCACAGGCTTCTGTGCCACTTGGAAGGCTAAGCTCTGTCAGACCCAGGACCACCTCTGCCAGTGGCTATCCCGGAAGAAGGATGTAATGCCAGTTCCATCAACATGAGCTGGGGCACTGGGCAGCACCAGCTCCACCAGCAGGGGCCCAGCAAGAACCCATTGTGCCTTGGTAGCTGATCCTGGCTGCTGTGGAGCTCCAGGAGGCTCTGGCTCTGACTGCAGCAGGAACTCCCAAGCTCCTCCCTGTGCCTCTCCAGTCTCCACCGGCTCCATAGGAGTCTTTCTAGGCGGTCTTCCCCTGTTATCTGTGAAGCCTGAGGGCGGGGTCACATGTTGTTAACACACAAATTTAGAGAAGGACAATCAGGAAGGGCATCAAGGGGGCGGGGGGACAAAGAATGAAAGTAAGCTCCACCCACACCTGAGGTCTCACAGGAGGATCTGAGGATAACCCTTTCCCTCCTGGCTGTGCTTCCCTTTGTAGACAAGAAGGCTGAAGTGACAGATTCAGAAACTGCCCCCCCCCCCCGTTGGTGTAAACCTTCCCATGTTTCCCATGAGGTTTAGAATTGGCCCAGGTACCTTGTCTCAGCCCTTCAGGTGGGCTTCCAATAAGGGCTTCCAGAGACCACAGCCTCCTGCTACTCAAGCCCGATACCTCCCCACAGGGGACTCTGCCTCTCTTCTTAGAATTGAAAGAGGTCACCAGGGACAGAGTCCCTTCTAAGACTCAGTTTGGGGCTTCTTCTCCCTCCCCCTTCCTTTCTTCTCCTCTCTGTCCCCTTTGTCTTTCTCTAAACCCCATCATGTCTGGATCCTGCTCTCCTAGATTCTCTCTGTCTCTGTCTGTCTGTCTGTCCTCCCCACTACCCCTGCCTTTCCCCCCTTCCTCAGCATAAAGGCCCCACTGGTGGTTCTGATTCAGGAAAATGTCACCTTGATGAGCCTCAGACACCCTTAGCGACCCCTCCTTGTGACAGCCAGTATCTCTGCTACACTGCCTGCTCTTTTCCTTCCATGAATCTACCTTGACCTTTCGTGCGTCTCCACCTGCCACCTGGAAGCTCAGGGGGTCGGGGAGCTGGACCCCACAGCCATTGCCTTGAGCAACTCACACCAGTCCCACAGACAAGACACCCTGCAAGACTGAGTCCTGGAGCACAGTTGGGAATGAAGATATGGGAGGATGTCCGAGCCACTCCCACTTCTGAGTGGCCCACACGGATCCAGGATGCCACAGATGGAATCCCTTTGGGTGGGGCAGGCATACAGCATGACTGGGTCCACTTTCTCCATTGAGGACTGAGGGCACTGATGCCCCCAGTGGCCAGTGCCCACACTGCATCCCAAGCTCCTGCACCCAGAATCAAAACCCACATCAGAGTGTGGGTGTCCTCCAGGAAATGAACTCCCAGGGGACAAATAAGCCAGTTCTGCAAGTTCCAGAGGGGAAGGAGGGACATCAGAGTCCCTTTGTCAGCTCTGCTGGCCCCAGGTTGTACATGTCACTCAGGAGGCCTCCTCCCCACATGACCCCAGCTCACTTCCAAATGAGAGCCCTGCTAGCAGCATTGGGGCAGGGAGAGGCCCGAAGGACCCACCCCGGAACACTCTGTGGGAACACAATCCTGGGACCCCTGTCAGCCTCCGGGCTTCCAAAACTGGAGAGTTTCTTTTGTTTTGAACAGGCCAGTTGATAAGGCTTGTCTCGGGACTCCCTGCAGTTGCTAGGCAGGTTCACTGAGCAGGTCAGACCTGCGGCAGGTTGTACACACTCTGAAGAGCTTGACAGTCACTCTGGTTCCTTTCCCTGAAGGTCAGGGACAGCTCTGTGGAACTGTCAGTTTCTGGTTTGACAAAGAGAAGGAAGACTTGCAGACATGTGGAGGCAAGGTCACCGGGCCGTTGGAGGCGCGGGTCTTTAAACACTCGCCCCAGGTCTCCCTGTTGGGCCCATGCAAGGACCTTCTGAAATTGGAAGATTGACCAAACTTGTGGCTCTGCCACTGTGGCTTTGGACCACTCCCTGCATTACACACCAACCAGATGATCCCTGTTGCCCCACACACTCCAATATAGACCTCCACAGCCCAACAGAGTGCTGATTATAATTGGAAGACAGAATCTTCCCAGCAACCAGTCTTCATGGAAAGATTGGAGCTATTGGGTAGTTTTCCTCCACTGAAAGCTAGCATGGCAGGCTCTTCCATGAGCTAGAGATGGAGTGAGCAGATATGTGTGTGAGTGCATGGGTATTCATGTGAGTGGATGTGTGCATTATATACATATGTGTATGTGTGCACGAATAGGATGTGATGTGCCTGTGGGAGTGTCTTGGGCACATATGTGCATCCTTCACAAAATTGGATATGTATACAAGTGGGTATGTGCTCTGTGAGTGTATGAGTGGGCATGCATGTGTGCCCTGTGCACAGGATGAGAATTGTATGTGCACAATGTGTGCTGAAGTAGATATGCAGATATGTGGTCCACACACATGTGTCCTATGCACAGGATGGAGGGGTGTGCTGAAATGTGTGAATAGGAATATTCACATATGCATGTACCCATGTATGTGGTCTTGTGCATCTGTACTCTGTGCACAGGATGGGGTGTGTAGATCATATGTGCTTGTGTGTGTGCAGGTATGTGACCTGTGTGCATGTGTGCCCTCTGCACAGGATAGAGTGTGCCAATCACCAGTGCTGGAACATGTGGGTGTGCTGGTGTGTGGCTCTGTATTTTGTGTTTGTGCATGATATGTACTAGTGGAGCTGAGTTTCTGGTGCACATGCATACACGAGCATTTGTGTATGCACTGATGTGCATGTGTGTGTGCACGCTTGTCAGTGATAGTCCGTGGCCACCCTGCAGCTTTCTCTGCAGAGTGAGGCTATCAAGACCTTCCCCTACCCCATTACTCAGCTATAAAAAGAGATGCAGAGGACTGGAGAGATGGCTCGGCGGTTAAGAGCACTGACTGCTCTTGCCGAGGACCTGGGTTCAATTTCCAGCACGCACATGGTGGCTAACAACCATTCGTAACTCCAGTCACGGGGGATCCAACACCTTCTTCTGACTCCATGGGCATTGTACAACACAGGTACACCCACCTACATGAAAGCAATACACTTGTACACATAAAATAATAAATAATTTTAAAAAATTTTTAAAAGAAGATATGCAGAAAACCCAGCCCTAGGGGACGTAGCCAATGCAGGAGGCCAAGAGATTGTCTGCCTTGCTCCTCGTCCCCAAGGGCTTGTGGGAGGGACACCTAGATCCAGGAAGCAGAGACAGATCTCCGAGTCTCTGGACCTGTAGGCTGAGCTCAGAGGAAAGTTCTGTCCCCTGAGCCCTGCAGGGTCATTAATGCCACCTCCTCAGAACAGAGTGCCCAGTCCTGAGTGCGGTCAACCCAAGGTCCTCTGCCTCCCAGACAGGAAGGGCTTCCACCTCCTCAGAACAGAGTGCCCAGTCCTGAGTGCGGTCAACCCAAGGTCCTCTGCCTCCTAGACAGGAAGGGCTTTCATCATCCTCCACACCCTCGGAATGGCCAAGAGGGAACAGGCCATCCAAGGGTATCCTCCCATCAGAAACCCAGCCCCCAGACAAGGCTGAGAGCCTGTGGTCCTCACCTGGGCTTACCTATTGCTCACCCATGTGTATTAGTCAGCTGGGGCTGTGATAGCCAAGGACCCTAGTCAGAGACCTAAACAACATTTATGCCTCAACATTCTGAAAGTACAAGAGGGCATCAACATTATTGGATCCTGAAGAGAGCCTCTTCCTGGATGGTGGGTGATGTCTCACTGTGTCCTCATGTGACAGGACACTGATCTCGTCACAAGAACCCATCTCCCCTACTTGTCCAAAACTCCCAAAGGGCCCTCTCCCCACATCATCCCACTGCAGCTCAGAGCTTCACAGAGACACTGGGAACCTGCAAGTCACCTTGTGGCCTCCCCCATAGTTCATATGTGCATCACACGCAGGTTCAACAGTATGTGCAACCAGAATGCAGTAGTTCCTGCTGCCTGTCACTGCAAGCCCAATGAGCAGCAATGGAAATCAGTTCTTTAAATTGTGCTTTGCTCAGCGAGCCAGCAGCCAGGGAAATCAGAGGAGACTGCCCTCCCAAGCCATTGCTCACTAGAATATTCATAGGAAAACACAGCAGAGTCAATAAATCACTCCAAAGTCTAGTCCCTCTGGCCAGGTGATCATCCTTGTCTTTTGAGATTTGTGGTGTTGGCTCTTCTCTCTGGAGAGTGAGGGTTCAAATGCATCAAGCCTCTGAGTCACATTCCCTCAGAGTCATTTGGATCACCTCTAGGTCTCTGAATAAAGCACACCGTTAAAATTCAACTCCTCTCTGCTCGCTGGTCTCTGGTGACAGGCAGCATGAGCTCTGGTACTCTGGTTACATATGCTCATGATGCCTAACCCATGCGTGGCTCTCTCTCCACATCCTCGGGGAGAACCTCAACCTTGCCACTGACTCTGAGTCAAGGACGTGATATACAAAAATTGTGGCCAAGGCCACGGTGGCTGTGAGGCTCTTCCCAGGGCCGTGAAGTAATTCTAACCAGGGCCATGTGAGTGTCAGGTCGGGCCACAGCAAACAACATGAGGATTTGCAAGGGTGGTGGCTGACTCTCCGTCACTGGGACCACTTCTGCCCTACCCAGTTCAAAGAGAGGCCCCCCTCAACAGCAGAGGGATGGATTCTGTGAGTTCACTCTGTCTGACACATGCAGGCACCATGCCCTCTGGGACCCTGCACAGCTCCCTCTTCCCAGCTTCTCTGTCCTCATCCTCCTCCTTCCCTGGCAGAGTTAAACAGCAAAGACAGCAGCTTCCCTGGTGCTTCCAATCCAGGGGGACAAGGAGTCTGAAGCCCCTAGGACAGAGTGGTCTCACCCACTCTGGTGAAGCAACAGCCTGGAGGTTCTTGAAGTGAGGTGGAGGCCAGGGCTATTCCTTCTGGGCTGTCCTTTGCTCTGCAGTGACCATCATCCATCACTAGTTACAGTCCAGAGGCATTAAGGAAGGACAGGCTCCCCTGGCTCACCTCCCCATGACACACCTGGGCCCTAAGACCTAAAGGGATGCTCAAGTCTCCACTGTACTTAAGTACTCAAGCCCTGGGTCCTTCCCGGGAAGGGGTGGGACCATGCCTCTGTGCCTGGGTTCTTCCCGGGAAGGGGCGAGGCCGTGCCTCTGTGCCTGGGCTCCTGAGCTTCCATTTTCATTCACAGGCTGCAAACCAACCATTGGGCCTCGATCTACCCAGGTGTAGCTGCCCTGGACCCAAAAAAGTTGGTGAACAGATAAGGTACAGGTGACAATCACAGAAGGAAAGCATCTTTACTAGGGAGAAAACTTGCAGACGCAGACTGGCACAAATGCCTAGATGAGTCGCATCGCAAAGAACATCTATTGCCTACTATTGATATTCTTGCCAAAAACGTTTATGTGAACCCAATCATTAGGAAAGGAAGGAGCCATTGGAACAAGACTCTGGACCTCTGTAGAACCAAATGAATTCACACTCCCAGCTGCCAGAGTGTGGTGGAGAAACATCATACCCAGGATGGCAGGGTGACCAACCAGAGCCATCTTGCTAAGTGATGGAGTCAAACTAACTTTAATGGAAGTTCTGTCTTGCAATGTCTCACTGGAGGATTTTAAAGGATCAGGCTAGTCCCATGCAATTTAACTGTGTCTTAGAACAGTTTTCAAATGTGTAACAGCATATACAACACCAGCCACCTCAGCTCCAGCTACCTATCACTCCTCAGTCAGAGCTAGAAAGGAGAAACGTCCCATACACCCGTCATCAGCATTACGATCTCAGAACACTACTATTGCATGATCCCACAAACAGCATATGACAGATGCTTGATGTGTCCTGAGCCAACAAACTAAAAACAACTTATAATGGCAGAAAGCAGACTGTTTCCCAGGTATGGGCAGCAGGACTCAAAGTGGAAACTTCCTGGATGGGGGAAAGGTTTCTTGTCTCCATTTCACGGGCTCCATGGGCAGCATTGCTGGGATTGTTTGTTCACAGGGACACTCGGAAGGTCTGAAGCAGAGCAGTTACCACAGCACAGGAGCGCTCAGCACCAGCAGTGTTCGTGGTGAAGTTATTCTGCGTTGTGAGGAGCCTGGTGCTGGAAGCTTGCTGTCAGTGGGGAGGCTGCAGGGGGGACTCCTGCAAAAGTCAGTGCCCGCTCCTAGGACTAGAGGAGAAGGGGGAAAAGAGGCTGCAGAAGAGCACTCTGGGGAGGAAGGCGCACACACCAGAGACCGGAGGAGATGGGAGTGATGCCGGTAACCGTAGTTAATCCGAAAGTTGACTCAAAGGACTTCCAGGCACAGGGTGGCATTGCTTCCACTCCTCCCGCTCCTTGTAGGAAATGTGGCTGAAAGATCCGAGGTTAAAGAAAAGTGGTGGAGCCACTAGAGAAGTCTCTGTGGAGTTCCTCAAAACTGAAAATAGAGTGGTCACATGACCCAGCTGTGCCACTCTGGAAATACACCCCAGGGACTCTGTCAGCATTCCACAGCCACACTCCTCACACCTATGTGTTGATGCACTATTCATGATAGTCGAGTACAGAGCCAGCCTAGTTCCTAGCAACAGATGAACAGAGAAAAACGTATGTCCACAAATGTGGTATATAAACACAATGGCATTATCCAGCCATAACAAAACTGAGATACGACGTTTGCAGGAAGAATGGGTGCAAGTAAAGATTACCGCCCTAAGCTGAATAAACCAAACTCGGAAAACTCTGCAACTTGCCTCTCATATGCAGAGTCTATGTTCACATTTAATGTGTGAGGGAGAGGAAAAAGAGAGAGGCTAAAGGAATACACATAACATGAGAGCTGAACTGGGGGCTACTTGAGGGGAGGAAGGGAGTCTTCAAGGGAGGGTGGGAGACAGAGAAGAAGGGGGAAGGCAGATAGCAAAGTGTGTCATGTACGTGCAAAAATAAAGAAAACTTTTTGAAGGTTTTTCTTCTTAAGATTTATTTTAATTTTTAAAACTAAGTGTGTACATGTGTCTATCTCTCACATGTGCATGTGAGAGCAGATGCCCACAGAAGTCAGGGTGTCAGGTCCCCCAGAAACTGGAGTTTGGCTGTTATAAGCTACCCAGTATGGTTGCTGGGAACTGAACTCAAGTCCTCTGGAAGAACATTTTGTGCTCTTAACTGCTGAGCCATCTCAACAGCCCAGATTTTTATTTTTAATTATGTGTATGCATGTGAGTATGTATGTGGGTACCTGCACATGAGTGCAGTTGCCTTTGGAGGCCAGAAGAGGGTGTCAGGTTCCCTGGAGCTGGAATTACAGGTGGTTCTGAGCCACGGTACGGGAATCAAACTCAGGTTGTCTGCAAGAACAGCCAATGCTCTTCACCACTCAGCCATCTCTCTGGACCAAAAATTAAAGGAAATTTTTTTAAAAGACAAAGAAAAGAAGAGATGGGTGTGCTATGGTCTGTGCTCAGCCTCCCCAGGGTGAAATGACAAAGGGCTCAAGACTCTGCCTCCAAGCAAAGATGAAGCCCAGGGAACTTCCAGGGTAGGCCGTACAAACAGCCGTAAGTGCAGCTAGTTGAAGTTTGCTGAGCTCAGAGGAAACAGGGGCCGTGATCATGCCTCAGGCTCTGTGCAGCCAGATGGTCAGAGCTGGAACCACTTGGTCTTCACAATGTCACCGGCCTGTGGTCACCAAACACCTCTGAACAAGCCACTGAAGGTGACAGCCCGCTACCTGGAACAACACAGCCAGGTTCTGAAAGGGTGACATGTCTAAGGGACGAGCAGAGAATGAAGAGTTGTCATGGCAGGATCGTGTGTGCACAGGAAGCTGTGGGAGAGAAGAAAGATTCTGAGAGGTCTGGCTACTGTACTGGAGCCATAGTGACTACGAATCCACATGGGGGGGGGAGGTCTCACTCTGGTGGCCCTGAACTCCACAGAGGGCAAAGTGGTACAGCCTCCATCCCACAGCCCACCCTGAGCATCAGCTGGGGCTTTGGTGCCTTAGGAGCTACCTCTGTGTGCAGAGAGCACCGCACGCCGATGCGGACAGGAGACCTGCAGGTACAGGAAGGTGAGGCTATTATGGTGCCTTCACACTTCGCCTTGCAGACACATGGTCCATTACACCTCTCCTCTCATCCTCTGCATGGACCGGCTGTCTAACCGGACAGAACGAGGGCAGGAATGTGAAAGCCTGAGGCTACACAGTACCGTCTTTTGGGAGGATGGTGGCCTGCTTGGTAAGCTGCAGAATTTGACTTGTGTCCAGGAATTCTCGATGACTCAGGAAGCTGGAGACATTCTGTCTATCTGCAGTTGGGGTCAGAATCACAGCAGCAGGGGCCCACTCTAACATTTGGAGGTCTGCACTCTGATCCTCCTATACACATTGCCATTCTGCCCCGTCCTCCTTTTCCAAGGCAGCAAGGTGAGGAATGGGGGGTCACTTCATAGGGGGCAAGCATCTGGAAGTGCACTCTAGCCCACAGTCCACTCCAGCCAGCCCCCAGGCATGTCATGACCAATTGCATTCTTCAGCATGCCCACCTGAGGACTCTTCCCTCTGCCCTCTCCAGAGGGCTCCACCCTGTAGCCAAGACTTGGTGCTGTACTTTCCCATCACATCACCTCCATCCATCCTCCCCCACACCCTCCTCTTGTTCCTGTTGGATCCGGCTACCTGGTCCTAACCTTTGGTTTCCCAGAGTTTGGAACTCACAACTCACATTCCAATCTCATCCCAGGCAGCCCACATACACAGAAGAATGTCCTAACACCACAGACCCCACATCCTGACCCCTGCCTGTGAGGGCCCCATTCATCCACAGCCACTCTCAGACCACCCACCACCACCCCTCACCAACCATCCTCCCTCCCAGCTGGCCAGCCTCACCTGTGAGTCTTGCCTTCCCTCTACCCTCCCTCGCCTCTGTGCCTGTGACCCCTCCAGCCCTCTGCCACGCTAACTCTGAGTCCCAAAGGCAGCATTGCCCATGGCACTCACTCAAGAGCAGCAGGCTCTTGTGATTGACGCCTGCACGCCCCAAGCGGAGGTATACCAGACCATAGCTATAGTCGGTAGACAGCACATGGAAGGCCTTTATCCCCTTCACTGCAAAATAAATAAATAAATAACCCCAGTAACCACTTGTGCCTAGGCATCAGTGCCCATCCACACAGTACAGAGCCTAGCACCCAGCACCTCAGCAGCCCAGTGTGGCCTTTCTCTCATGACCTTACCCCCGACACCAGGCCCCGGAGGAGCATAACAAGCTCCAGAACCACAGCCAGCCTGGCTCCCACGCCACGCCGGGTGCCTAGCCCACGCACCACACCCTCTGGGGAATGGGGGAAGAGCTGCTTCCAAGTCGTCCTACTCACAGGTGTTCCTGAACACGGGCTTCTTCCTGTCTTTCCTCAGGGTCACCTCCCAGGACTGGCATCCCTTGGGCCTGGGGGACAGATGCCAGTGGGCCCTTCTTGCCCATTGACCACCACCTCCCTCAACTGAGTTATCCAACTCTTCACACCCTCTACTCTAAAACCTAGGGATGGGGCAAGATGGCCAGTGTGGGTGGGAATTTTCCAGTTTAGGCAAGGGCCTGCCCAGAGCTGAGAGGTCCATTCTTATCACCCCCTCGCCTCTGCCAGGTACCTCTCAAAAACCACCCCTTGGGTTTTAGGGAAGGGAAGGATGGGGGACCATGCAACTGACTTTCTTCCTCTCGGGACCCCTTTTTCCTTCCAGTTGCCTCCGCCCTCCTGTCAGGGGAACTGCCCCTAGCCAGTCTGCAAAGGTATGCTAGGACCACTGCCACATCCCCCTCACCGACTGAAGGCAACGACCACTTTGAGCTGACCCATCTTGTGCACCTTCACCACAGATGCCCCCAGCTTCCTCCTATCTCTCGACGGCAAGAATCCTTGGATGTCCGTGGCAAAGGCGATGATGTACCAGAACCCTGAAAACTGCAGGGCATTAGGGAAGACAGTGTTGGAGCTGCCATATCATGTTGTCCTATCCAGGCTCCCAGCCAGAGACTAGACCAAACAGGTGGCCCTTTCCCAAGGTCCAGTTCACAACTGTGCCTGAAGGCAGACACTGCTCTGCCCCTGGCCAAGCTAAAGAGAAGCAGACACTTGGCTAGTCAGGAGCCCCAGGAGGCTGAGATCTGAGCCATGGTTTTCCATCTACCTCAGAGACTCCTTCCCTCTCTGCCTCCCCAAGCCATGAATACTCAATCCCTCCCTCTTCTACTCTCCTCTGAGCCCCTAGCCATTGGTTCTTTTCTGCTACAGACCTGTTGCTCCTCAGCACTCTGTACTCTGAGTGCTAGTCACACTTCCACCTAGACACTGTGCCCACAGCCACCCAGTCTGGAACTTTCCCCTAATGGTTCCAGTATATGCCCAGCACTCTTCCTCCGGCCTGTCTCCTCCTGGAGCGCTCTTCTCCTTTACAGAGGCATCACCTGGAGCTCCCAGGGTTGGGGCAGTGGTAGGAAAAAGGACAGGTTACTTGCCCAGCTGGACTCAGCAGGTCCCACGCTCTGCCCTCCTGCGGGGATCATTTTCCCAGCCATTCCCAGGGCTGGGGTTCTGCCCTAAATGGTTCATGTATCACTGACTCTGACCTCTGAAGAAGGGACCAAAGGCATGTAGCTCACCTTGCCCCAGTTAAGGACCTGGGCCTCCTTGGGGTAAAACTCAGGGGTTCGGGACCCCACAGCCAGAACTAGGGTTATAACCAGGGTGAACACCAGCCTCATCCTCATGCCGCAGTTCAGAATTGAAGTCTCCCTGTCTGGTCCCACTCACTCTGACCCATCCTGGAGCTTCAAGCTCCCATGGAAGGTGGGATGGGAAGTGGGCAGGTGTGGTTTCAGGTTTTGCTCCTCCCCCTAGTGTAGAGGCCAACCCAAACACTTGGCCTTCAGCCTGGCCATTGTTGGCTGCAGTGGACATTGCCGGCCTGGCCATGTTCTCAGAGATCACATGGAGGCTGGTCCTCATATCCCTTACGGCTGAGGGACTGGAGCCACCACAGGTCTCCTGCAAACCATTGCAACACAAGACTGTCTGGCAGGAGTGCCCTGAGGCTCTCATAACCCTAACCTAACCCAGATGAGAGGCAGAGGACCAGGGCTAGGACTGGCCTCTGGGGACAGATTTTGGAGCTGTTTTCCCAAGACAGAGAGGTGTGGATGGCCAGGCCAGGAAGAGGTGTGAGTGTGTGTGTGTGTGTGTGTGTGTGTGCACATGGAAGTGACTGCACAGCTTTGAGCCCTGAGCCCTGTCATATTCTCCTCCCCTCGATGGGTGACATCACTCCACCACTTCCAGGCCAGCTGTCCAAGTTGTGAGGAAGGTCGGGCCTTTGGAAGTGACACACACCACCCTCACACCCTCACTAGCAGCCAGAGCCCTAGGCAGAGAAAGAACTAGAGCCCTGGCTAGCTAGTCCATGGGTACTGTGTCCTGCTGGGTAGCCTATGAATGCTGAGTCCCCTACTAGGAAATTCTCTGATGCTAAGTCCTTCTGCTAGACAGTGCATAGACCCTGACCTGTACCCTCACTAGACAATATGGACTTTGTGTCCTTTTGATAGGCAGCCTGCGGGTGCTGAACTCCTCCCTGACCAGACAGCCCTCGGATGCTAGCCCTCCTGCTGAACACTGCCAGTGTGCCCTCCTGCTAGGCAATGCATGGATGATTGTCCCTCTCTCTGTGGACCCTGATGGTCCAGGAGCAGCCTCAACACTGTCCTGGCCTATGCACAGACTCTTGCCTAACCCAGTTAGCTCAGCCTCCAGGGACCATGTCCAGTACCCAGTGAGAAGCCACTAGCCTGTCCCCAGGCTTAGAGAATTCTGGTAAAACATAGCAAAATCTCTTGTCCCAGAGTTAGCTCTGTGGTTCCATGGTCTGGTCTCTGATAGTGTCTCCTTCCCCAGCCCTCACCCCCTCCACAGCACAGGGACTGTCCCATCCCCAGGGAAGACACATCATGGCAGGTTTACTTGTGAAATCACTTTATTCTCAATCCAAGCAAGAGCCTAGGGAAGCAGCAAGCCAACTCCAGCACCTCCAGCCACTGAGCAAGGACAGCCCCTGCCTGCCTCCACCAGGATGCCAGGATGATGTGGTGCAATTGTAAGGGTGTGGCATTCACTGAAAACCAGGACAAGTGCCATGGGCAGACTCACAAGCGACATCAGCCCCATCCTCAACCACCTTCACAGCAGCAGAGCCATGGGCTGCACGGGCTTGGCGAGGGTCTACCCAAAGCCCCAGGCTCCTCCCGCCACCCAGAGATCCAGGGGTGATACAGGAGGAGGCAGCCTACCTGGAGGATCTTGTGTGCACAGGTGACTAGAAAAAGAAACAAGTCAGTTGTGAGCTCACAGCCACAGCAGCGGGTGCCAGGGGCCCTGCTCACAGCCACAGCAGCGGGTGCCAGAGGCCCTGCTCACAGCGCCCCTAACGGAGGCCATTCCTGCAGGTTTGACTGTGACAGGCATGGGTAACCGCCCTGACCCACTCACAAAGTGGGAAAGGCCAGGAAATGCCCCCATAACCACCTTAATTGCTCCCCATGGCCATCAGAACCGCTTGAGCTCCTTGAGCCCATTTCTGTGGGCACTCACAGTCCTTCTGAAGCTGAGCCTGCTGCTGGGACAAGAAGCCCAGGCCCTGGCTCCACTTGGTGAACAGCTGCATGCCCTCTTGGCTGGCCATCTCTGTTCGACCTGGGTGGGAAAGGGCAACCTCTGAGAGCTGGTCGGGGCAAGGAGAATGTGCCTGTAACCCCTGCCCTCTTTTCTCTCCCCGACCCCATCAACATCCGGGTGGCTGGGCTGGTCCTGTATGTTCCTGCTAGGAGCTGAGGTCCCAGAGTGCCTGGGTATTAGGTACCAGGTTGGACTGGCTCTGTATGTCTCCAACTAGGGGCTGTGGTCCCAGAATGCCTAGGTCTTGGACATCAGGGTGGGTTGGGCCTGTATGTCCCCAACTAGGGGCTGTGGTCATTGAATGCCTGGGTATCGGGCACCAGGGACCTTGAGCAACCTTGTCTACACCACTTACTATACAGTTCCACTGTGTTGAAGGCCTCATCCCCAAACTCCAGCTGGGTGAAGATGACAGCATAATCTTTGAAGTTAGTACCCAGCACTCGATAATCCAGCACACCCAAGGCTAAAAAGCAAATGCAATATGTGGGGAGAGGAAGGGGAGCAGGGTCACCGCACCACCTGAGCACAGAACTGAGATTAGCCACAGGGATGAGGAACAGATTCAGAGGAAGACCCCCATTCAACCCTAAAAAAGGTCACAAACTCTGTCCCTGATCCCTGACCCCTACATTGTGATAGCAAGAAGAAGGTTCTGACTGCTGATGGACAGATGGACGGGTGAGTGCTTGTCCCAGCTCATGCTGAAGTAACTGAGGAAAAATTAGGTCATCCTGTCCCTGTGAGAGTGGAAAGCTTCTGACCAGACACCTAGCCCTCTGTACCCACAGAGGAGTCTAGGGATCTGGACTAGGCCCCCCCATGGGCATCTGGGCATCCTTGGAGGACATGAAGATCCCATCCTCTGTCCAGGGGCCTCTCTTGTGTTGAGGATCGCCTCAGGGGCCCAACAAAGTTGAATCCTTTAACTTCCCTCAGAGAGCATGCACTGAGGTCTCTGGAGCAAAGTGGCCTCCTCCCTGCCAGTGCTGCCTAGCCAACTAGGGTCTGGGGGTGCAGGGGCTGGCCTCCAGAGTAGTGAGGACGTCCTGGAGGCATCAGACTTACAGGGGTTCTCAAACACCCATCGGGAATCTTGCTTCAGCAGCTCCACAGTATTCTGGTGGCACCCATCCAGCCTAGGAAGCAAAGAGCCCCATGGTAGGAGGCAGGCCTCTGAGAGTCATGCCTGGCCTACCAGTGAGGAGGGCCTCAAAAGGAGTTAATTGCTTCCTTGACGTCTGAGTTACCCAGAGATCTCACCCTGGAGCCTCAGAAGCACTAGCCATTCCGTTGGCTCTTGGAGAGATCTACAGGAAGAAGACTTTGGTGCTGAGAGTGCACATGACATCAGCCTGCGGCCTCGGTGAGGAGCCAGTGTCCAGTGTCTGCCCCCGCCCCAGGGGTCAGATCCCAAAGTCAGCAAACCCAGCCAAAGTGTGGCAGTATGTGTTAGACAGAACAAGTAGGCCGTAAAAGACAATGGGAGCAAGATACCTACTGTGAGAGACCATGGGGAGAGTCCAAAAGGAAAACAAAAGAAAACCAGCACTAAACGGTCCACCAGATGAGATCCACACCTTAAACCATGACAATGTCTAGGTAAATCAACGGATCAAAGAAACAGAACAGAAAGTCCAAAAACAAATCAGAATTCACCCAGACATGTACACGTGACAAAGGTCATACCTTGAGCCACTGGTGACGGGTACCAGTTGTGATTCAGTGGCTTGGGTTATACCGTTGTCTGGCTGTGCTTCACACTTCTCCACAGGGCAAAATTCTAGACACATCAAAGATGCAAGAAGCCTTCCAGGGCCAGAGAATTCCTTCTGACACCCGTACCCCTAATGTCTCAGCACCCAGAGTTGGTGTATACACAACAATGCAAAAAGGTAAGAAACCTCATAGGGGGAAAGAACTCCTCAACATCATAAGAAAAACAGCAAGTTGGGAATGTACATGTAGTATACTTGAAGTATGCAAGTAAACTAGTTTTTATCACATACTAATTGCTAATTCCCCTAATATTCAAGACTTCTTATAAACCAGTAAGAAACACTCTAGAGAAAAATATGCAGAACCTTTGAAGAGAGACCACTGGAAAGGCACAAGAGAGACTCTGTGGCACAAATGGAATGTGTGTGGAATGTTTGTGGGTCTCACAATTAGAAAAGGAAGCATGAGGGTGTGGTGGCACACACCCGTGTTCCCAGCACTCAGGTGGTGGAGGCAGGAGGATTAGTAGTCTGAAGTCATCCCTAGCTATATAGTCAGTTTGAGGCCAAATGAGAGAGAGATTAGAAACATATGCTTGTCCATTTGGGGCCAGCACATGACAAAGCACAGCTGATGCAGGCCCCCAACTGAGGAGTCATCATCCCCAATGTCATGGTGATTGTTCCATGATGATGGCACAGAACAACCACGGCTTGGCCACATCTGCCGAGATTAGACACACCGCCTCCGTTATCACACCTCTTCTAGGGACTAAGGCTTTGGATAAATCTTCTGCCCCCGGGGGCGAACTTACCAAGGCTCACTGCCCACATTTCTAATGCAAAAGACAGGACCACCTAAGTGTCCACATCCTACACTGGCTAGGAGAAAGAAGATTCTACACTCTGTAAGAGAGCACAGAGTACAGAGAACCTCAAAGAACTAAACATGAGATTTGCCATGTGACCCAGGATCCCATTCCTGGGGTGTGTCCTTGGAACTGCAAGCAGGGGCTCAACATATGTGTGTACGTGTTCTCCACCTGCTGGAGGGGAAGAACTCAAATGCTTGTCAGCAGATGATGAATAAAGAGCACATGGTTCATCCACACAGTGGGGGTGCCATCCAGTCAAAGAAAAGGGGCAGACCTGGAGGATATGGATCTGGGATATCTCTAAAGGCCATGTGTTAAAGGCTTGATGGCTGTGCCACTACTGGAGGTGGGGCAGGGGCTGGGAGGAAGTTAAATTGCTGAGGATTCCTCCTCCTCTTCTTTTTCTGTCTCTCTGTCTCTGTCTCTCTCTTTCTATCTTTCTCTCTCTCTCTCTTCCTCCTTCTTCTTCTTCATCCATGATGTACTGAGCCACCATAGTCTCAAAGCAACAGGGACTAGAAGGTAGCCAAGGACTGAAAATTTGGAGCCCATAGGTCTAGGGAAACCTTCCGTCCTTATAAATTGCTTATTTCGGGTATCTTGTCACAGTGATGGAAAGCTGTCACATGCGGAGTAAGTGTCCATTTGGGAAAATGGAGTTCTCCAACAGGTGATGGTGACGGCTTTGTCACAGGGTAATAAGGTGCCTTGACAAGTGGCAAATCATAAGCTGAAAGCCCCTGCTGGCAGAGACAGGGTGGGAGGAAGGACATCAGCTGCCTACACTTGGGTACTATGGTATCTGAATCATTCAATGTATTTCTTACTCAAAGAATAGCAAATGAAGTCCAAATCAAATAAAATATAGAATCCCAAAAGCCCTACATGGCCCAGTCTCCCAAGACTCCAGGTCTCTGTGTTTGAGTGCCCTGTTTTCCTGGGCCCACAGTTGCTCACCCAGTCACATGTTGTTGAGTCAATATGTCCAGATGTGTGGCCTGGTGCTTACAGAAGCCATGTAGAAGATGCGCCTTAACCAAGACTCCCTCTGTCCCTCCACCTCCATGTCCTACTTGGCCCAGGACAGAGGTTCTGCCACCTCCTTAGAAAAGGCTCAGAAGACCACTCAGGAAGACAGAAAAGTTCTCTCTTGACCCCACTCTGCTCAGGTCCTCATGGAGCAGCCAGCCTGCCAGACCAGCTGAGCCATGCCCAGCCTAGAACAGGAAGCTGATCCTTGCCTCTGAGGAGAGATACTAATTCCATCTCCCCTCCGCACACGATGCGCTTCAAGTACTGTTGAGTGTGTTACTCGAGCTGGACCCCACAGGCCAATTTGGCCTGAGACCTTGGAGACTTCACTCTTGAGGGGATTTCTTCTATGAAGGAGCCAGTCGCCCTCAGGACCAAATATATGAATCAACTTTCACAGCTCCAAAAGGCCACAGAGAGGAAGAACAAGCAGTGCACTGACCAGGGCCAGCTAACCCATTCAAGGACAAGAGAGTATCAGGCCATGCCATCCATCAGAGGCCAAGGACACAGATTCCAGAAACTGGAAGAATGCAAGGAGCCTGCCCTGCGGAGCACAGGGAGATGGGGAGCCTGCTTTGGGGAGCACAAGTGAATGGGAGGCCTTCCCTGGGGAGCACAGAGAGCCTGATGTGCATCCAAAATCCTGGTCAGGAGTCCTCATCCTGGACCAGGTAAACATGGCCCGCAGCTCTTCCAGTGAAGGTGTTCCTGCAAAGGAAGATCTTATGGGGTCTCATGGTGCAGGGGCTTGTCACTCACCCATGCCGAGAGGACTGCACTCTCAACTTGTTTCCTGGAGTGAGGGTCACCACGACACCTTCCACATTCCTCACGTCCTTCTCCATCATGAAGCCCTTTGCACGGGAGGCCACAGCCAGGATGTACCAGGACCCAAGGAGCTAGGTAGAAACATCAGCTGAGGCATCTGACTCTTTTCCCTCAGGGCGCCCTCTGTCGGGTGGCCCCAAGATTCCTCATACAGCTGACCCCTCCACCCATGCCTGTCCCAACTGTGACTGGAGGACCCAGAAGCTATGTGGCCTCAAAGGTGGGGCCTGGCCCCAAGGACCTGCTTGCTGCCCAGAAGGGCTGCTACCTGCTTAGGGTCCAGTCTTCCCAGCCACACTGCATGCACCCTGGAAACAGAGCCCAAAACAAGAAGAACAGACAGCACCACCACCCTCATCCTCCCAGCAGTCCAGGCACACCACACTGTGGGGCCAGGACGTACCCTTTATATGGTTCTGAGTGCCTCCATGTGGGTGGCCACTAACCAGTAGGACACCATCCTGGCCTCTCTGCTCCTTACAAAGCAAAATTATTCAGAGTGTGTATGTCTGTTAAACTGTGGCAGCCTTAGTGCCCGCTCAGACCTGTGGCAGAGCAGAGGACCCAGAAGCTCATGCTAATCAACACTTTAGTACCAACCCACTTCTGTCCACACTTCCTCACCCAGAAGGCTCCAGACTGAGCATCCTAAAGCTAGCCACCCTGCCTTCTCCCTTTCCCAGGACTGACACTCTCCCCAACTGAGTCTGCTCTTCAGGGCCAGGCCAAGCAGGCCAGGAGTGAGGTCAAGAGCAACAGCAAGCACAGGTTGACTGAGAACAAGAAGTTCTTGCAGAAACTTTATTTTCAGTTCCCTTTTGTCTCAAAAATTTCCCCCAAAATCTGTTTTTAAGTTTCCACCTACTCCTGGCCCACACAGTCTTCTGCTCTACTGGCCTGTGGCCTCCTGCTGCCCTCAACAGTCAGCCTTGTAGCCAGACTGTCCTGTTCCCTCCACCCCATATCCGGATCTGTCCACTCTCCATCCACCTCCAGGCAGGCCACATCTATCTCTCTGTTCCTGTCACCACAGACTGCAGCCAGACCCCTGAGGTCCCTCTAGAGCTATCTGCCTCCTGGCCCCTTAGGACTCCTGAGAGCTGTATAATCCCTTAGAATCCCTGAAAGTTGTCTACAGTCTGGTCACTAAGGTTCCCTTGAGAGCTGCCTGCAGCCTGGGTTGTCCACTGCTAGATCATGGGACTACTGACAAGAGCAGAAGTGCTGGGTGGGGTCTATCTGAGGCTCTCCCAGTCCAAAGGGAGGTCAGGGGACCGTCCAGTCTCAGGCCAAGGCTTTACCAGGTACCCCTAGGATTCACTCATCTACTCACTTGTCAACAAGGGTTTACTGAGCACTTGTGCAGAGCAACATGCTGCAGGTGCTTGGGGCCCAACCCAGAACAAACTAAAGCTTGCCTTTCACTCCCATAGACTCATTCCTTTCATTGTCCCTATCCTCACCCTGAGCCCCACTGGGGAACCTGCAGGTGTGTTGTTCCACATCTGGATTCTCCACAGAGAAGAGATCTAATAAAGCAACTGCCAGCTGCTGTGGGGAGGCCCCTCCAGGTGAATGTGGACAGAAGTAAGCCAGCCAAACCTCACCTGAGTGCTCCTCTGCCTCCATAGCCCAGAAGCATCAGACCTTGAACCTGGATTAGGATGATTCAGGCCTCCCAGATGCCTGAGAGAGGAAAACAAAATCTCTTGGGAAGACAATTTCTCCAAATCCCTCCCAATCGTCAAATTAATCCTGTTCATCATTTTTAAACATATTTTCCAGCCAAAACTCTTGCACCTCAGACAACAGAGTGAGAGACGGCATTGTAGGCTCTTCCAGTCTGACCCCCTGTCACTCTGTTTGGAGAAGGGTCCTTCAGGCAGTAAAGCTCCAGTGGAGCCAATTGCTGTGGCCCTAATGTCGTGGGTCTGGCATCCTGTTGAGAACAAGGAGACTCCACAGAGCACTGCCCCCTCCCTATGTTCGCTAGCCAGAAAGACAGGCTTTACATGAAAATGAACGTTCTTTTGTATGTATGTGTTTGTACACATGTGTATGCATGCATGTGGAAGCCAGAAGTCAATGCTTAGATCACCTGCACCTTTTTTTTTTTTTTGAGACATGGTCTCTCATTGAACCTGGAGCTCAGTGATTTAGCTAGACTGGCTGGCCAGCAAGTCCCAGACATTCTCCTGGCCCCACATCCCCAGCACTGGAATTACAGTGTACAGTACAATGCCAAGCTTCTATGTGGATTCTGAGGGATCAAATGCAGATCCTCAAGCTTGCATGACAAGCGTTTGCTGACTCGTCATCTCCCCAGTCCTGAAAATGAACTTTCTAGCACATGACCTTGAACTCCCAGATCAAGCTCCAGAATTTCAAGATGGCTAACCATGGCTTAAGTCCACAGTTTGGGGCATCTACTATGAAGCCAAAGCAGACAAAGTCTAACAGGAAGTCAAGTTACAGGCTAAACTCCCGGATTCTGGTGCAAGTTTGGACCAGAAGATCTGGCTATTGTTCCTCAAGCACCCTTAATGTGCCAGAACTTCTGCTTCCTCTATGCTTTCTCCAGTACTCGGTTCAGGATTTGAGACAGACCAAGGATGTGGAATTTAGCCTTGCCAGGCCTTTCTGATGCCCTACCCAGATGCCTGAGGGTCAACAGCATCTCTCTACTCTGGCAGGCCTAGTTCTCCACCAGGTCCTCGGTACTGCTCCACCCCAGGTACCACTCTCCTGCCTCAATCAGGAGGCTGTTGCTCCCTGTAAGCCTCGAGTTGCTTTGCTCTAGAAATAAGGACCAGTTGCTCTCGACCCCCTCAATGTACAGACCACTCTGAATTCCTGTCCTTTCTGCTCTCCAGCTACAATGGAAGAGAGGGATATCAGACAGCAGGGGCTTCAGGACTGAGAGCAAGAGATACCAGGCACTGAGCACCACCAACAGAAGGGACAGCACTGGGCTAGTGGCCAAACAGAAGGCTAGAGACCGGCTACAGTCAAGAGGGCTTTGGAAACAACAGCTGGGGATTTGAACTCTGGATAGTGGGGAGCCATGGGAGAATATAGGCACCAAAGAGGTCTAGTTCTGTGTCATTTGAGAAACCATGAGACTGCATGAGAAGGACTGCTCTTGTCTCTGATTAGGGCTGCTTCCAGATCATAAGAGCAGGACAGGAGATGGTTCAGGGTGAGGAGGAGGCTTGACTCAAGCAGGTAAGTCTGGGCAGAACCCTGGGGCCAGAACCCTGATCCAACCGTACTGTGTGAGGTACATCTATGCAGAGTATTCACAGAAAACGGCAACCCATTCATATAGATCACTGTGGATGAAAGTCAAGTGGTGATGCACAGGAGTGCCCCTGCCACCTGCCCAGTCATCTCTCACCCAACCCTCAGGAAAGATGCTAGGCAGCTTGTGGCAGCAAGGTTTATTTGGCACAGGTGCATGGGGCCCCCTGAGCAGGGCAGGAAATACAGCGCAGGAGTGGGGGGGAGCTACTGCCTCTTCTTCAGTTCAGTCCCTCAGGGCAGAATGGCAGAGCACAGAGCTATGTGTCGTCTCCAGTGGTCAACTATGGGGGCTTGGCTGTAACAGAGAGGGTATGAGAGTGATAGGTGAACACAGAGCTGAATACAGAAAGCCTCAAGACATCCAACAGGACCTGCACCTCCCCTAAAACCGCACCCCCACCAGGACCTGAAGGCACAGAGCTAGCCAGCAGTCCCGCACAGCCCTGCTGTGCCCAGCTCAGTCCCCATAGCTACCCATACCTACCCACCCACTGCCCACTAGGGGCCCAGGCTGTCAGCCTGGGGTCACACTACAGACTGCATCACTTTCTAAACCACAAGACAGATACATCTTTGGAGCTGCCAGGCAGTACTGTTGGGTGTTCTGATCAAAGGAGAGGTGATGATTTTTCCCCTGGTACCAGAGAGGCTCCCATCAGGGCAGAAGCTGCAGTGAGGAATGAGGGCCGTGGACTTACCTCCTTCAGGACCTTGGCTTGCCTCCCTGCAGGATAGGGAAGCATGAGGTAGAGGCAGGAAGGCATCAGACCTCACCATGGGGGACCAGCCCAACCTCTATGGTCAGAGGAAAAACTAACCCAGAGGGGGCAACTGAGTCTTCTTGACCCTTGGATAGTCCTAGGTTCTGGCACTTTAACCTGCCTGCTCCAGTAACTGTGACCAGACATAGTGCCTAGCTGCGCCCCCAGACCCCAGGCTACTCTGAGCTTAGTTCCTTACTACAGTGATGAAAAAGACAGTGTGAAGGAGCCCCAACCCGGGTGCCCAGCACAGCCCAGGCCCAGTAGGGGGACTCACCGACTGCAGTGTGTTCACACAGGTCACTGTGGACAAAAGCCAAAAGGTGACAAAGAGGAGGGACAGGGTAGCCCCAAGTCTCCACCCCTTCCTTGGGAGGCCTACTCACAGTCATGCTTAAGGATGTGTATGTCTGTCGCCGAAAACCCATGCTCCAAGGCTACCTTCTGAAACTTACTCAGAGCTTCCTCACTGTGGTCCAGCCTTCGGCCTGTGGGTGGGTATGGAACGGGGCTTCTGTGGACTATCACACATTTCTCCACCCTGATGAAGCCCTAGGATTCTCTCCTATCCCCGCCAGGTGGGAAGACTCCACAGAGGGATGAGGCACAGATGGCACCCCCTCAATAAGTCCACTGGACTCACTATACAGTTTCATGGCCTGATGGACTGTTCCAGCCACAGGGAAAGAGATGTCCATGATGGCGTAGGTCTTGTAGTCCGTGGCCACAACCACAACCTCTTTGTTTCCTACAAGCCAACCAAATACTAGAGATGACTTCCTACCTGCACCTGCCTAGCCAGGCATGCTCCTACCTGGCACACATGCAAGCATGAGCATACACTCCCCCACCCCCAACACATTTAGTCAGCCTGTAATGAGCCTTGGGATTGTCTGAGGGACTTTCTGAAGATGAGAGCAGGCAACCCCGTTAACCCAGATAAACAAAAGTTGAATCACATCTCGCCAGGATTTCAAAGAGGAGGCTGCTGGTGGCCTGGCAAAGACAGTAGAGGCTGGGGACAGTGACAGGAGCACCCAGCCAGGCTCCTGGTACCTAGGCATGCCAGTCTGGTACCAGGCAGCCTTGTACCGAGAACTCCAGTCTCAGGAGTTATGCCAAGCAGCACCCCAGTGAAGCCAGGTTCACACAGGAAGGGACAGGGTCGCCCCCCACCCCAGTACAGTGACAGTGGTAAGCACACACCCAGAGCAAGCCAAAGGGCCCCAGGGACAGCCCACCACACCAACCACACCTGGGAACAACACCCTTACCTGTTGTTCTGGTGACCTTAAACTTCCCTGGCTGATCCCCCTGAGAGGCCCCAACCTTCTCCAGCACACAGTGGTCCTCACTAGAAAGACAATAAGGCAGGCTAGCCTGTAACCCAAACACTGGGGGAGGTGCAGATATGGCCTGAGGCAAAAAGGCTGCAAGTTTGAGACCAACTTGAGGCTACACCTTAAGGTTACATAGTGGGCAGCCCAGGAGTCTTGAAACTAGCCAGATTCAGGGATCCTAATGTCTGCTGAGTCTGTGACTCCAAAGAGCAAGACACAGCAGCTGACATGGAGCGACAAGAGGAACTGACTATGGACGGAGCCCCAGTCCCCAGTGGATCGTGCAGAAGAGTCATGTGTCTGGGCTTATGGACACTCAGGGGACTGAGGGCCAAGGGTGCACAAACATCTGAGGAATAGGTGCTCTGAAGAGCAGAGACTCTTTACAGACAATCACTGGGCCACAGAGACCCTCATCTGAGGGACACCATTTCTGACGGGGAGTGGGGAGACACCTCTGAGGTAGGTGTTCTTTGTGCTCCTCATGCACGTTCTGAAGAGGGTCACACATGTCTGAGAAACCATCGGAGGGGCATGGTCACACATGCCACTCAGGGACTCATTCTGCGTTGCAGGCACAGGCACCTGAGGACGTGTTTACTGAGGAGCGGGGTCACGTTTGTGTCTAAAATACAATCTGAGGTACAGGGTTGCACCCGCACCCAGTCTTTGAAAATCAGGGACACATGTAAGGACACATTCTCTGAAAAGCTGTTACACACACACACGCACACACCTGAGGGACATGATCTGAGGGACAGGAATATATACACACATCTGAGAGAGCCAGGCTCTGACACTGAGGGACACACATGGAGGGACACACTCATCTAAGAAACACACTCCTCTTGGAGCAGGGAAACACGTGTCCTAGGGGACAAACTCTCCAAGGTGAAGAACACGCATCTGGGGTAGAGTCTCTGAGGAACCGGGACATGTTTACCTGAGGGACACAATCTTAAGATGAAGAGACACTCATGTCTGAGGGACATGCTCTGAGAATGAGGGACACACTCAGAGAGGAGCTAAGGGAGGCACTCATGCAGGGGACACTCTCTGAGGTAGTCACACACCTGAAGACACATTCTCTGGGGATCAAGGCCGCACCTGAGGGACACTATCTTTGATGAAATGACACACTTTTAAGAGGCACTTTCTGAGAACCAGGGACAAGTGCAATGTCTTTGTGAAAGTGGCCTGACTCCACGGACGTAAGTAGCTCAAGAATGTCCACTGGCCAGTGGGTGCATTAGGGCTAGGCGGTGCTGCTGGTCAAGGGTGAGGACGACTCGTCGGCCTTGCGCCACTTCTCCTCAGGCCCTGACATCTGTTGGTCAGTAATTGGCATCTCCCATGGCCCTAGATCTAGGAAAGTAGACCTTAGAGAGGTCGGATTATTTGCCTTTCACAGAGTCCCAGATGGCAGAGTTAGAGGCCCAACTCCTGCATAATCACAGGTCACTGGTCACGCCCTCAACTGCCTTGGCAGACGATAGGACACCCAGGAGTCCAGTGATGTCCGGGAGCCTCCATCCTGGAAGAGTTGCTCCCTCATCCCTCTCCCCAGCCGAGGCTGAGGCATACACATGTCTAGGTGTTGGTACATCTCTGGAGTGAGCAGAGCACTGTTCAGTCTGCCCCGGCTCTCCTTCAGTCATGCCACCACGGGCACCATAGACTAGGCCAACTTACTTGTAATAGGTGGTGGTCAGAGCCAGAAGGTTCCCTTCCAGCTTGACCACCATGGCTCCCATCTTCTCCTTATGTGATGAGCCATGTGCCCCCATCTTGGAGGCAAAGGCAATCTCATACCAGAGGCCTGAAAACTGGGGGAGAAGGCGTAGTGAGAGGAGCTACCCAGGTGCATGAGCCCTGGACCTCAGGCCCTACGAGCATGCCACATCCCTCCCTTCCAGGAGGAAGTCTGGAAAGTTTTAGGGGTGGAGAGTATCCAACGTGGTAGATTCTAAAGAACTTCCTTAGGCTGGCTCTGGGCAAGGCCCAGCCCCCGCAGGAAAGCACTGAGCTTAGCTCATAGTGACCACAACGACCTTAACAAAGTCAAAGTCCTTCAGCACTGCATCCTGTGTACGAGCTGCCAGAGCTGCACACAGACCCAGCAGGGTGAGGAACACGTTGCTTTTCATGTGCCCAGCAGTCATGCACCTGGAATCAGCTCCCCAAACCACAGGAAGTCTCAGTCTGGCTTGGGGCCTTAGGACTTTATATCCTTCCCTGTGGGTGCTTAGAAGAGGCACAGAGGGTCCTCATTAGGCAGGTTGCCAGCACAGTGTAAGTCAGCCAAGTGGTTCACCCACCTGCTGGATAGCAGGGCCTCGGGGGACCGCCCCCAGTAGACACAGATCTTGCTGCTGGGTATCTATCTACTCATCTATGCAGCCATTCACTCAGCAGTTGAGCTGCTATTGTCCAGGTAAAAGTATACCCCCATTAGGATGGTAGAGATGTCACCTGACCCTTTGGGAGGCTCTGGTCATAGGCCAAGAACAGCTGAAGATCTGTTACAGGCAACAGAACTCTAACTGGGGACAATAGGGGCAGAACCAAGGACATTGGAACATGCATGACTGAGTCCTTGCAGTGTTTGTTCAGAGGGCCGAGAACCTCAAGGAGTGGGTCAGAACAGTCTAGCCCCACGACTGACCCACTGAGTACTTTGAAGAAGCTACAGGTCAGCCAAGGCCAGATAGGCAGCATCCTGCCAATACATCTAGGGCTAGAGCCAGCCCTCCTGTCCTGATATTCTCTGTGCCCACAAACTTGCCACAATCTCCAGCCCACGGGTGAAGACCTAGGCACAGAAGACATCTGTGCAGCGTATGCTTCAAGGAGGCAGGCCCTCAGGCCAATGCCGCTCAGGGAGAGTTTAGGTCCTGACCCTTTAGGGTACAGACAAGGAGGGAGGGGAACTGATCACCATGGCCAGTGTTCAAATTATGAAGAATGAGCAAAGACAGACATAGAGAGATGAGAAGCAGAAGCAGTTAAGGAATATGAGTGACACAGAGCTCTGAGCCCCGAGGAGACAGCTGACGCTCACAGATGCAGTGGCCAGCTGGCTCTGCTGGTGGCCTAGCTGGTGGACTGATGTACCCCCTTTCCTTCTAGCAGAGACCACAGGTCAGTGTTCCCCAGCACACCTCCTAAAAATCACTCTCCAGTTAGTCTGAAGTCCAAAAGTCAGGGAGCTGCTGGGCTGTGCCTAGACTTCTTTCCATCTCAGCCAACCCCAGATTGACAGGTAGGCCCCCAGCCTACCCTGACCCCTCCAACCTCAATAGAATGTTCTGGGTCTGCCTGTCCTGATACTGATGATCATGTCTTAGTATCTGTACTTTGTAAGTGATACTCCAGGGCAAAAGAAGTAAATTCAGTGAACCTCCAGCTCCAAGAGTGGGTGATGCTGTGTGCTCACCCACAACTGGGAAGGTCCATACGGGAGATTCTTTGTACCCAAGGAGAGTTCAGGAGAAAGGGAAATATTTTTTCCTGCCCTTTGAAAAAAAAAGTTTAGGATCCTGCTAAGTGCACACTACCCCACCCAGCCTCCAACAAGTCTCTCGCAGTTGCCACTACAACACTTCTGCATCTCCAGAATGTCACATCAGGTGCCAGGCACCGGCACTGGCCTCAGTACAGAGGCCCTGGAATGCCGCCCTCCATTCTGCTCATCAGGATAAAAGCCTTTTCCGGTCTGAGTCTCAGCTGCCCATCTGTCCAATAGGTACAAGGCACCTCAGAGGGCTGTGTTAAAGAGAGATAGGTTAAAAAGATACGCAGTCATCAAGGTGGGTAGTGGGAGAGGCTGGGGCTCCATCACAGCCAGGGCCACCCATGTCTGCATGTCCTCACTGGAGGCTGTGCTTCTAGCGTGGTCCTGAGCTCGGGGCAGCCTTCTTCACCAACATCATCCACCCTCCTTTGCCCAGCTGCTCACACAGCCCCACACCTGTTGCTCATCCATTAGGGAGCAGAATGGATACTGTTGCAGAGTTGAGGATGAGGCTACGGGGCCCACCGGAAACAGTCTGGATGGGGTGTGGCAGAGAAGAGCAGGACCCTTTCAAGTGGGAGTCTAGGATTTGTTGCCTGCGTGTGCAGTTCTTCCTTCACAGAGTCGTCCCAGAAAACACAGGCTTGTTTCCTCCGCCTGGGACAGAGGAGTGTTCCCGCCACTGTTTGCCCTGCCCCCAGGAAAGATACTGGGCAGCATTTGGCAGCAGGGTTTATTTGGAGAAGGTGCAGAAGGACTCTTGGGTAGGAGCAGGAGAGGCTGGGTAGGTGGGGTTGCAGCAACAGGCTGGGGCAGAAGTTCCTCAGATCAGTCCCTGTCGGCAGAACAGTAGAGTTCAGAACCAGATGTGGCCTCCAGTGGCACTGATCAGAGTCAGGCTGGAAACCTGATACCCCAGATACCTAGCTTTGACAAAGCTCTGGTTCCCTGAGTCTCAGTTTCTCTATCTGCAAAATGAGTCATAGTGCCAACCTCTGGGGCCTGGACTGTGACAATGAGGTTTTGCAGGTAATGGATCAGCATGGGGCTGAAGCTCTAAAACATTCAAAAGGGCCTGAACTCCCCGTCCTAGCCCCCTCATAGGACCTGGAGGGGAAGAGCTGGCCCACAGCCCTACTGGACAGAACAATGCAAACAAGGCCTCCCTCTACCCCCACCTAGTTCTGTCCCCGACCCAAGGGCCTAGCTTGGCAGCCTCGGTCACATTTCAGACTGCAGCTCTTTCCAAACAACAAAATAGATACATCTCTAAAGCCTCCCATCGGTACTGTTGGTTGCCGCTCTCTCCCAGATCTAAGCTCTAGTGCCAGCAGGGGCTCTATCAGCACCAGGCCACAATGTAAACCAAGGGGAGTGTTCTCACCTCCTTTAGAAGTTCAGCACAACTCCCTACAAGACAGGACAGCATGCCATGTGGTCAAGAAGGCGCCAGACCCCACAACAGGGGCCTGACCCACATCCTCCCCAAGACACCTATGCTTACCATGCCTGGCCAGCAGATAAAAGCCAGTGCTTTCTGTCATCTCCCGGAATTTCCAGAAGCTGGGCTCATCCTTATCCTCAAGACTCCGAGCTACAGGGCACAACAGAGCAGGGCTCACAGCCCAAAGAAGAGCAACAACCAGGCAGAGCCCCCACCCAGGCTGAGCTTACTGAAGTACTTGAGCACACGGAAGTCTCTCCCCTTCCAGGTCAGGGACAACCTCAGGATGGCATAGCGCTCATAGTCCGTGTCCAGCATGACGATCTCCCTGTGGCCTTCAGGAGTCAGCAGTGGGGTTAGGAAGCCTTGTTCAGACCTAAATGCTCCAGGAGGTGGTCTTGAATGCGGGGTCTGCAGGGTCTTATTCCCTGTTTCTGCCTAGTGTTGTAACCTGCCCATGACCTGAGAGTACCTAGTACAGCCTTTGAAAGTCAACCCAGTACACTTATATTGATGAGGGCCTTGGGACCTGAGAATCCCAGGAAGAACACAAAAAGCTACAAGGCCAGGGGTGGCTATTGTTCGGAGCCAGGCAGCCATAACATCAGTAATAGAGCAACAATACTTACCAGGAAAAGCAAATGCCCCCGGAGTGTCTCTTTCTGAACCCACTGTTTGTTCTGTCTTACAGTTTCCTGAGCTGAAAGGCAACACAGGGTTCATCAGAAGCCTGCCAGCCTGCACCTCACCTGCTGGGCATATCCCAAGTGGGCCATGCCTTCAGAAAGGGTGCGGGCAGCCTGGTGACCATCCCGGAGCCTGGAGCCCACGGGGGGGGGGTCATGCATGGGGCAGGGCTGCCTCCGCCTCTCCATCTCGGGCAGCCGCTACCACCCGCGCTGTCTTACGAACCGGTGGAATTTCATCCAAAGTTCTTGCTTATTAGAGCAAAAATGCAGATCTAGGAGCCTAGAATCTGGCCTTCTCTGGAGAGGAAGAGCTCAGGCATGTGGGAAAATGATAAACTAGCCAACCTGGCGATGACCTCACAGCTGCAAGGGTTACAGCCTGAAAGGTACCACCAAACTCTGCTTCCTCCCCAGCAAGCCACATCCCAGAAGGGCCAAGGGCTCTCACCTGTTATATACAGCCTTGACAGTGAGGTTACTCCCACTGAAGGTGAGGAACAAGCCCTCCACCCTCCTTGAAGCCCGCAGCACCAGGTTTTGGTCAGAGGCCACAGCCACTTCTTTCCAGAATCCTGCAATCTAGAGAACAGAGCTGGAGGTGTGAGCTGGCTCTGAGCAGCTGGGCTGAGCTGGCCTCCTGGGCTATAGGGAGCATTTCAGGGACACTTGGACAGGGAGTGATAGGCTCTGGGAAGTCAACAGATAGCCACGAGATTAGGAGGCTACTTGTCCTCAGCAGAGTTTTCCTTCCCATGGGACCCTACAGAACACCAGACGGAGATGTCCCTCCTCACCCACTATCTGGAGCTGCCCCAGCAGGTATGGGGAGAGCAGGCAGCCAGCCCTGCAGCCCCAGCACACTGTAGCATTGTTCTGCCAACCTTGACCTCAGGCACTCCTGTACTAGGAAACCTCAGGCACAGGATCGAAAGTTTCACCTGAAACTTTTGGAAACTGGTCATTGTTACAAGATAAAGGAATCTGTGTAGTCAAATCCTGTCCCCTCTGAGTGTCCAGTGTGGACCTGGCTGGCAGCAGGCAGACTCAGGAAGGAGGAGAACCTAGAAGGAATCTAAGCAACAAGTAGGCCACCCCAGAAAAAGCCTCTTTGCTTCTGCAGTACACAAGGACAGGGTCATGAAGGACCCCATGATCCATGGGACAGGAAGAGACCCTGACTCTGAAGTCACCAAGGACCAAAAGGTGACCTGGCAGAGAACACAGATGCCTGCTAGACACAGGTGACACATGCTAGAACTCAGGGAGAGGAGAAGCCCACAGATCTCAGAGCCCCACCAGGCCCTTGACTCTCTGCCCTCCAGGTGTGGGGTTGGGGGAGCGCAAGAGTGGGTCCTTCAAGTTGTACTGTCACCCAGGGACCCACAGTGGCTGGACACTCTCTGTTTCCTCACCCAACTCCCCACCAAGTCCCAGTGGAGCCTCCAGACTAAGAAGAAAAATGCACCTTCTCCTTGTCCAGTTCCACCCTGGCAGACTCCACCTCTGGTAAGAACATCAAGAAGAGGCCCAAAACGATGCTCAGCAGCTTGGCCTCCATGGTCTCATGGCCTCTGCTTACGGAGAGCACCACTTATATCTGGAGAGTCTGTGCACCACCCAGAGGATGTCACTAGGCAAAGCCAGCAGTCAGATGCTCACTCAAATTCTGCTCAGATACCATCAGTCTAGTGACACCCACACCCAGGGAGGTATCAGACCAGGCTAGAAAGCAGGAAGCCAAGCGGCCCCTATCCCAGTGTGTGGACAATGATGGACCATGCTGTGGGACCACAGCCACCCAGCTGTACCCTCTTTGTACTGACCCAAGTGAGATACTATATCTCAGTTCCCCCATTTGTAATAATAATGAATATTAAGACAACAGCAGAATATTGAACTGGGCATGGAGCCTTAGGTCACCTCCCAGGCACATCCTGCCTAGACCTCACATCCTATAACACCCTGTACACCCACAATCACTCACCATCTGCCTATGATGCCCTTCTAGCTACAAGCCTCCAACAAGCCCTAGAGGGTAGCACAATTCGTGTGTGTGTGTCTATGTGTCTGTGTGTCTGTGTTCATGTGGGGGCGTTGCATGAACATGAGGAGGAGGCCAGAGATCAACCTCAGATATTGTTCCTTAGGTAACGTTCATCTTGTGTTTTGTTTTGCTTAGTTAGCTTGTTGGTTGGTTAGGTAGGTAGGTAAGTAGGTAGTTGGTTATTTTTTTGAGACACAAGTAACCTTGAGTTTACTAAGTAATTTAGGCGGACTGACCAGTGATCCCAGAGATCCATGTAGATCTGCCTCCCCAGCACTGAGATTACTAACACACACCACCACACCCAGCTATTTATGTGGATTCTGAGGAAAGCATTTTACCACCTGAATCATCTCCCCAGCCCTAGTGACACAACTTTTAAATATACGAAGCAGGCATCTCTCAAGCCACAGAGACATTTCTAAGGCAATTTCTATTTTCAAAATGAACTTTATTTGCGACAGATATTAAAAACAAAGACTTTCACCTCTGGAAAAGCTTTAAAAATTAATCTTTTCCTGACACTTTTCCATTCTCTCCAAACGTGGCAACAAATACCCTGAGGCAAAGCCTTCCCCATTCGACACCATAGGGGACTCAGTCACCTTGAGACCCAACAGTTCAGCTTTCCAGGGCCGTGTGCGGGGGCCTTGTACATCGAGGGGCAGGTGCTGTATCTTTGGAAGGTACTCAGGGTTCCCAAAGCAATTCTGTTCATATCTGTATCCCTCATCCTACTGGGGTGATCTCTAACCTACAAGACCCACCTGGAGCTGCCCAAGTCTTAGAGCACTCATGGGGAGGTCCTAGACCCTGAAACCCACCTCCCAGAGGGACTTGGATTCCAGCAGACACAGAGTGGGATGCCAGGGAAGTATAACGGAATGTGTTAAGAGAGGAGGCACAATGGACCAGCCGAGGAGCTCAGGGCAGTATCAGGGAAGCTGAGGACCAGCTAACCTCCGTCATAGAATGACAAGCCAGGACCACCGGGAGCCACAGACATAGGCTTGGCCAGCAGGAGTGAGAGGAAGGAAAGGGAAGTAGGTGGCACCTGGTTCTCTGGGTGACCAGGACAGGATGAGGGCAGCATTTGTGAGGGCTGACTGCTTCTGGGTCTTGCTCTCTGAGAACCACAGTCACTGATGAGTAATGGACCAAAACTCCAGCACTTTCCTGATCCCCACGCATAGCCCTTTGAAGTGCGAACTCTGGGCCCATTAGAAGATGGGGGTGCCCCATAACAGTGATGAAACTTCGGTGATGGTCCCTGGGGAGGGGACTCTGTACTATACATCTCATTCGAGGGAGGTATAGAGCCTGTACCCTGGGGTCTGACCTTCTAAGTTTGAACCTCAGCCTGACCACCCGCCTGCCATGTGACCTTGAGTAACTTGCCCAGCCTCTGTGCCTCAATGTCTTAATATGAGAAACAAGGGTAGAATGAGGTGGCTATGTGTGTCCAGGAGGTCTGTCATGGAATACACAAGACAGCTAGCCAGACAAGATCTGGAAACACACTGGCCACAACTGTGACTCATTTCTCAGGCTCCTGGAGGTCCAAACCCAAGATCACAGAAATTATGGGAGGCAAAATTCAGGCAAGTCAGATTTCATGGTTCTCCTGCCTTTCCACCCTCAACTCCTTCACCCATCCAAGAAGACCAGGAGGAGTCCAATGTCTAGAGTCTGTCTTCACAAGTCACCCCAGCTTCACCGTGGGCTCAGTGAACCCTTGAAGACCACATGCAGTGGGCTCGATTTCCCCTGTGGGTGCAGCCACCCTCCTTCCCACCCCCATGAATCAAACATGAATGAAACCTCCTGCTTCCTCTGTCAGGAAAACCTAGTGGCAGAGTCCACTTCATACCTGCTTCCTCTGTCAGGAAAACCCAGTGGCAGAGTCCACTTCATACCTGCTTCCTCTGTCAGGAAAACCCAGTGGCAGAGTCCACTTCATACCTGGCTCTCTGCCTCACTCTCCCCAGGAGATCTGGGACCAAGACAAGACCTACTGTTCCCCGCCCAAGGACATTCCCAAAGAGGCAAGGAACCATGGGGTTGCAGAATCTGTTTAATGAGTGGAAGAAGGACAAGGGTAGGGACAGGGTAGGAAGGATGGAGGGCCCAGAATGGTCCCCAAGGGCTGTGGACCTCACTTGTCTCCTGAGGTGGTGAGGTTGGTTGCTCCAGGTTCATCCTGTAGAAGCAAGGTACAACTACTCCACCACCACTCCCTGGGAAAACGCCCTCACTTCATCCCACAAGCTGAGCACTGCCCCCTAAAGCCGGCATGCACAAGGACAAGGAGGGATAATTCTGCCACCAAAACTTCTGAAAATACACATACACCCTCAGCTGCTGCTGCCCCAGGGCCCTAGACCAGAGATACCCAACCCATGGTGCCTTCCCTGAGGACCTTAGAGACCAGCCATATTTCTGAGTTCCTTATTCTTATAGGAGTAATGTCCTGCACCCCCTTCCCCTGCCCCCAGGCTCTAGACAAAGAGACCAATGTGACAGGAAAGTCCCAGGGGAGGCTCAGCATTGATTCTCCCCCTTGTGTTTCCAAAACCACCAGATGATGATGATGGAGGTTTAAGTAGGCTCAGCCCAGGAAGGTTGTTTAGACCCAAGGAAAGTTAAGAACCTGCCTGTATCGGGGTCCCAAGGGCTAGACCTAGCCCTGTAGTGGGAAACAAATGAAAATCCAGCATTTCTGCCCTGACCAGCCTCTTGGAGGCAGCATGATACAATGCTAGAATATCGTGAGAGGGAGCCTGAGGTATGGGGACATGGAGTGCACTGGACTGAATAACATCCCCCCAAATCCTGACATCCATCTGAAATCTCCACATGAGACCTTAAACACAAGGTCTCTGTAGACATATTGGTTAGGGATACCAGATGAGATCATCCTGAGGTTAAGGTAATCCTAATCCAAAGGCAAGCGTCCTTATGGAAGAAGGGATTTGGATGCAGACAGACAGAGGGACAAGGCAGCATCTAGCATAATATAGCCAAGGTCAAAGGCACTTGGGTCTGAAGGAGTTCCTGGAAACAGGCACCTTCTCCCAGACTCCAGACACCTGGATTCCTGACTTCAGCATCCTGGACCAGGAGAAAATTCCTTCTGTCCCTTTGCCCTGTCTAATGGTGGTGGCCGCAGGAAGCCAGGACAGGCTTCCTCCGTAAGACACGTCTAAGCAGCAGTCAGAAGCATGAGGCTTGCCAGGCAGAAGGGACAGAAGATCCCAGGGGTGAGCTGAAGGCACCAAGGCCCTTGACATCCTAAGTTCAGCAGAGAACTCACCCTGCTCCCAGCCTGGGAAGAGGTGGCACTGGGGATGGTCACTGGGGATGCCACAGTTCCTCCCTGCCCAGGAGAGCACACATCTGTGGGAGGAAGAGCAAGGTAAGCTGACCAGCAAGGTCTGCCCTCTCTTCCCACAGACACAGCCCCTGGGAACCAGGACCCTGCTCAAACCCACCATCCCCGAAAAGGAGGCTAGAGTCCCCAACCTTAGGAGCTCCTTGGTTGTGCCGGGGATCAAGGGGGCCTGGGACAGGGCAGGCCACCTGCTGTTCCCTAAGAAGGGAAGGGATAACCCAGGGCTGTGGACAAGTGGACTGGCTCAGCCTGGGTACCTGACTTGGGCAGCATGACCATCATGTCATCCGGGAGCCCCACCGTTGGGTAGAAATCTCGGAAGGCCTTCAGGGCCTGGGGACTGGGGTCCTGGGTCCTGCCTGCAGCAAAGCAGGTGTCATATGAAACCCAGGTATTCATAAGGACTGTGGCAGAGGCAAAGGCAGATAGGGAAGGGTCTTCTGGCCTCATCCCACTTCCTGAAGGACTGACAGCAAGGATGTTGGTTGTGTACTATCCCCGTACAAAACCTATCCAGGGCTGGACTCCAAATACACATACACATGCCTGGACACACGCCTGTCTCTGCTGCACAGCCCCTCCTGATTCGTACAAGATCCTGAAGGTGGCTGGGGGTGGCTGGGTGCCTCCGGGTCTGAGCCCCATCTCCTCTAACATCTTTCCCAACAACTTTCCCTCCAGCCCCCAGGCCTCACCTCTCCACCTTGGAAAGCAGGGTAAATTAAAGTAGAATTAGCCCTAGTTTGGGGGTTCAAGCAAGGAGACTTACTTACCAAGGAAGAAAGAGTCCCCACACCCAAAGAGGGGCATGTGCTGTATCTGTGTTGCCTGGCCCTTGGGGACCTCTCTCAGCAAACTCTTCCTGGTCAATGACTAAGAGGAATTCTTCCCAACACCCTAGCTTCCACCTGCACCCACCGCCCAGCACCCCTGTTCTAGCCAGACCCAGACTGGCCCAGAGTGATGGACTGGAGATAAGGGAAGGGGCAGGGCAAATCCTAAGGGCCGAGATACAGGACAACCCCAAACATGATCTACAAGGGGCAGGTTGAGAGGGGCCTGGAGAGGGCAAGCCCCACAGGGCTTAAGGGGAAGGCGTGTCTCTAGGGGAGTGGAAAGAGGTGAGGAACTTTAAGATTGAGTGGGGTGGAGCCAGGGACAGAGGCAGGCTGGGGTTCTTACTGTAGAGCTGCACCATGGTGCTGAGCACACCCTCCAGCTCCTTGTAGATGTATACAACCGCATAAGAGCAGTAGTCTGTGTCAGCAATGCGCACATCCAGGTAGCCCAAGGCTGAGGAGAAAGAGGCACAGGCAGATGAGGTGTAGATAGTGTTGTTCCCACCCCTGCTATATCATATGAGTAAAACCTTCCAGTGGGAGAACCCTAATGTAAACCCATCAGATGTCCCCAGGAGCAGTGGCTTCCCAGACCCCAGCAGGACCTACCTGGAACTCGAAAGTGTCCCTGGGAGCCCACCCGCAGAAACTCAGCATCAGTTCGGTTACAGCCATCCGCCCTGGAGGTACACAGCTGTCACTTCCCACCATTGTGTTGGTCTCTCCCAACCAACCCATAGGCCACTCACCCTGGGAACTCCATGCGGACGCTGAGGTCGCCCTCTACAGAAGCACTGACAGATCTGGTAGAGATCAGCATGTGGTCCTTCTCGCCCAGGAAGACTTTGCAGTCAGATACCATGGCAACAACATGCCAGGAGCCTGAGAACTGCACAGTGGCCCTGTGACTACAGGCTAGTGGCAAGCACCTGGACCTCCATGCCCAGGAACCCCAGGGACAAGCCAAGGGCCACAGAAGCAGGGGCCTGGTGAGGTCACACAGTGGACCTCCACCAGGGCTCGGCCACTGATCACCTCAAGTCTGTTTTTCACTACGGAGAGGTCCAGGGATGGCCTGTGCCCGGAGCTGTCTCTGAGTCTAATGGGCAGTAGGTCTAAAGCATTCCCTGGCAAGTTTTAGTGGGTCGCAGTCCCTCCCAACGTGGGCACAGCAGGAAGTCTGGTACCTTTTGGGCATCAAAGTTAGGTTGCAGCAAGACCTCAGGTCGAGTCACAGACATGCAGAACACCACCAGAACCCAGCTCAGCAGGACTGGCCCCATCCCTACACCGTGCCTCTAGTCCTGACACCCAATTCCCCCAACCCCTATGGCACTGGTTTTATAACCCAGCACAGCCTAGGCTTTGGACTGGAAAACAAGAGGAAGGCGCCTTTGAAACCCAGGCCCCCTTTGTCCATTGTGTGGCACAATCATTCATGTGTCCCCTCTGGCCCCAAGGGTCACTTCCTGGAGGGCTCGAGATAGGTAACCTCTCATCTGATACACCGACAGAGGATTTGTCCCAAAACCCACTGGGCACGTCACCAGTCACAGCCCCACATACTGGCTGCTGAGTATGTCAGAGACTTCCTCAGGTTGTCAGGACTCACACCACACACACACACACACACACACACACACACACACACACACACATACACACCTCTGTCTACGCTCTAGCCTACCTGGGGCCAGAGGTCAGGGTCTTGGGAAGCAAGCAGGTTTGACTTTGCCCTGGCCAGTACCCCAACACATACCCCTAGGGTTTGGGCACCTACCTGTCCTCTCTCCCTCTCTACCCAACCAAGGCCTGGGGTCACCTCTGGTCTGGTTCCTCTACCTCATCCAGGGACAGAGCCTGTGCCAGCACAGCTGTGAGGCAACCCTAAGCACCCTCCCTCCAGACACCCCAGCTGGGCCTCCGGCAATCAGGCCTGAGACAGGAGGGGCTGGGCGGCACTTAGAGTGGATTATGGTATCGATAGCCACCTTATCGCTGGTTTCGGAAGTGTGCAGGTGGGAATGGACGCCAGGAAGGCGCCAGGGCTAGTGGAGGCTGGAGCTGAGGAAGGTCTCTCCAAGTGACCTTTGTCCCTACTGAACACCTAAGGATTCTGGGCCGGGGACAGTATATGGTCCCCTACCAAGAATCCTCTGGTGAGGAGCAAGGTCCTGCTAGAGAAGTCAGCACTATAAGTCATCCAGAGCAGACAAGGCACTGGATTAGAGAAAGACCCTCAGCCCACAAGGGGTGGACAAGGACAGAGCCAAGGGTTTGATGCCATCAAGGCAAGTTATGAGGTGTCAGCTCACTGGTGTCACAGGACAGAGCAGAGAAAGACTTCCAGGAAAGGCGGATGAAAGATTGAAGTCAGACTTTATGAAAAACCCTCAAGATTCAATAACAAGAAGCAGACAACCCAGACACCAGAAAGCAAAAGATTTGAAAGATCTGGAAAGATGGCTCAGTCAGGAAGGTACTTGCCATCAAAGCATGAAGACTTAAGTTTAGATCCCAGCACCTATGTAAAAGTCAGGTGCAGGGACTAGAGAGATGCTCAGCAGTTAAGAGCATTTGCTGTTCTTGCAAAGGACCAGGTTAGGTTTCCAGCATCCCTGTAGTGGTTAACAACTGACTGAAACTTCAGTTCCGAGGGATCTGACGCCCTCTTCTAACCTCCGTGGGCTCTGCACACATATGGTAAATTTACATGCATGTAGGCAAAATACAAATACACATAAAATAAAAATAAATAAATAAAACAAAAATTTTAAAGAATCACTAAAAAGAAGCCAGGCATGTTGGTCCACATCTTTAATCCTACCAGAAGCAGGCAGATCTCTGTAAGTTCAACCTGATCTACATAGCAAGTTCTGGACCAGCCAGGAATACATAGCCAGACCCTGCCTCAAAACAATAAATAAATAAATAGGAATCACTAAAAAGAGCTTGAAGAGATATCTCAGTGGTTATGGGCATATGCTGCTCTTGCAGAGGACCCGAGGTCTATTCCCAGTTTCCCAGGGGATCTGGCACCCTCTTCTGGCCTCTGAGGGCACTTCAGGCACATGGGGCACAGACAAACAGGCATATACACACACACATAAATTTTAAAATTAATTTAACTTTTAAAAAAATCACTAAAAGCTAGACCAGATGAATGCCTTCCACAGTGGCAATACTGTGGTCCATCCCTGCAAGGGATGCACCTCAGGAATAGATTCAGGAAGCTGCTGATTTCCATGGCAACATTGCCACATCTTAGTCTCCTAACAGAAAGGAGCCAGTCTGGGAAGGCTGCAATTGCCTGAGTCCTTTCATAGGACAACCTAAAATAGGCCAAACCACAAGGACAACAAGTTGTTCACTAGTTATCAGGGGCTGGCGTACAAAAGGATGTGAGGAATCTTGGGGAGGGCTGTGATTCTGGGGAGGACAGTGATTCTGTGACTGTGTCTGTGTGGATCCTGCTGTCTGGGAATTATGCCTTGGTACCTTCCATGCGGCACTAGGTATGATGACCCCTTCATGCACTGTTTCACTTTGAAGGTTTTTCCTCTGCTGTAACTACTCCAAAGTCAACTTAAGGAAGGAAGTGGTAGTTTTGGGCCACAGTTCAAGGGTACAAGTCCAACCACAACAGGGAAGACAGGGAGGTTATGGTGTCAGGATCTTAAGGCATTGGTCACACTGTCTGCAGTCAGGAAGTAGAGAGATTAATTCTGGTACTCAGCTGCCCTCTCCTTTATATTCATCCCAGTACAGGAAATGATGCCACCCACATTTGGATAGGTCTCCCTTCCTCAATTAACCCAGTCTAGAAACTCCCTCTCAGACATACCTGCTAGCTTATTTCCATGGTGATTCTAAACCCACCAAGCTGACAAGATTATACAAAGTCAACCTCCAAAATAGTAAATGAAAGTCCAGAAGTAAACAATGCAGAGGTTTTAAGTTGTGAACAGTTCTGAGTAGCATGATGAAATCGCACAAGTTCATGGGAGTCTCCTTTTCCAGAGTATTTACACTTTGTGTCTGCTGCCCACAGAAACATCAATTAGCCGTTTCAGTTACCAGATGCACTGCAGCATACCAACAATGGCCCCAGTTTCAAGAGTGGAGGTGCTGGCATGCTGGCAGTTTTATTGCAGTACACTGCCTAAACCCTCTCTTATTGTTAGTTTTCTGTTTCCTGCTGTACTTGGTTCCTAAATTAAATTTATAGGTACATAGAAGAAACTGTAGCTTATAGAGAGCTCAACACTGTCCATGTTTCAGGCATCCAGTGAGGGGGAGGGTTCACACACACACACACACACACACACACACACCACAATCTTCCTTTAAAATGCCATATCTTTGGTAAGCATTGTGGCACACACCTATAAGCCCAGCATTTAAAAGGCTGAAGCAGAAGGCTCACATGTTCAAGGCCAGCCTGGGCTACACAGGGAGACTTTGTTTCATAAAAACAAAACAGTAACTCAGAAAACCTGTGTCTTGGGTTCAGGGTGATAAAGTCCCAAAGGCTACAAGCATAGCACTTTTGAGGACAGAGATGGTTGTATGAACTATGGAGCTGTCAAGCCAAGTCCTGTGGGAGTTGCAACATCCAGAGTCACAGTCTCCAACAACAGGACTGCTAGACCCAGGGTCAGGCTTCAAGAGAGAGAACCCAGGTCTGCAAGGACAAAGGTCAGACAGTGGCAACAGCAGGGGCAGAGTACAAACACACCCGGGCCCCCAGCAAGGGCCACTGAACCTGAATCTGATCTGAGAGGTATAAGGCAGCTTCCCAGCAAGAAAAATCACAGCACCTCAGAGCATCCCTTGGTATTGGGGCGGGGGGCCTTCCAATAAGAATCTTTAATGCAATATCATTATCTCCTCTCTGGCCTTCCTACCCCACTGTCCCCCAAACTCCAGAGTGAATCTCACAAAACATTCACCTAATGTATCTCTGTTTAATTCCCTTTGGACGGGGTTGCAGAGATGACTCAGTGGTTAAGAGCACTGGCTGATCCTGCAGAGGATCCAGGTTTTGTTCCCAGCACCCACATGGCAGCTAACAACCATCCATAACTCCAGTTCCAGGGGATGTGATGCCCTCTTCCGACCTCCACGGGCATTGCACAACACAGATGCATATATATATACAGGCAATACACTCATAAACATAAAATACAAATAACATGTAAAATATTAAAAATACAGTTTAAAAAACCCTAGTTCACCATGGCAGCAAGGAAAAAAAGTCCATCCCTCAACTCCACCCACTTCCTTCCATCCACCAGCCCTCCTGCCCCTGAGACCCTGATCCCCACCCCTGATTTCAATGCCTCCTGAGAACGCTCCAAGCAAACTTCCCAGCCCCCAGTCTCTGCAAGCCCAGTCTGTTTCCTGACTGGCACAGGCATAAGCTGCAGTGGGTGTGTGGGCGGGGCGGGGGAGGGCGGGGGGTGTGAATACTTCCGTTTCCCTAGTCCCTAACACAGGGTCTGGCATGTGGAGAAGAATGGCAGATAGTTGGGGCCACTGTGACCAGCAATTGCTGAGGTCTTGGATCTCTATTGCACAGCAGCACTGACAGCAGGGCTTATGTGGCAGCATCTGCCCCGATCCCTGAGTAGCTGGTGATCCAGGTCCCAGCTACAGGTCCTGTCAGACCACCGCACGGTCTCCTAGGTGCAGGCCATAATGTATGAGGAGGGCTTCCTTCACATCCTTTGGCCACATCTCACTGAAGGGTGGCACGGGCCAGTGCTCTCCCAGCTGCATTCTCAGGAGGTAAGCAGCCTTACCAGCAGGTGAAGACAATTCCTTCTAGAAACTGCTCGCACCTGGACCTGGAAGAACGCGGCTGCGATCACATGCACTCCCTGGAATGGCCTCTGGGTGGCAGCAAAGTACCTTCCATGGACACAGACAGCCGCTGGGGCGCTGATAACCACTGGGGTGGGAGAATATGAAGCCTTGTCCCCAGCTCCACTGAGAAGGAGCCATCCAGGAATGGACAGTAACCAACAATGCATCCTTCCCATCCCAGTGTGAACTGAAACAATGGACACTATCATAAGTGGAGAGTGGGAGTCCTCCGTAGGAGAGGCTGCTTGCCTCTCTCCTGAAACTCTGAAAGGGAGGGAGGACTCAGAAAGACACACACACACACACTTTTGTTGGAGGATTCGGCTGTGGAACCTCAGTGGCAGTGAAGCTCTGTGCAGGAAAAACGGGCTGGATGGGATATCACACACCACAGGGCACTAGGAGCCACACAGTATGGCATCCCATGGGGTACAGCAAGGTGCAAGGTACCACATGCTACCAGCCTGGGCCACAACAAAGTCCCTCAGTCTGCCCAGGAGCCAGGAAAAATAACCAACCTACTGAAAGTGTTGCCTCCTCCAGCTGCCACCAGCCGGCTCCGTTGGTATGGAAGAGAAAGGTGGCACTGGTGCAGGCCAAGCTCAGCCTCCAGCCCACTGCCCTCCCTCCCTCTGGAACCCCATTTCTCCCACCTAGTGGGAAAGCACTACTTGTTACTTTCCCACAGGTCAGGAATAAGCAAATACGAACTATGTCTTTGCGTCTTTGAACCACAGTAGGCATTCAGTCACCCCTCCCTTGGGAGGTAGTCTCTGTCTCTCTCCTGGACTATCCTGTGACTGGCCCATGACAGAGGGGTAGACTCCAAGTCCAGGTCATAAAGGGTCTGGCCATACAGGTTTCTAGTAAAGTTATTCTTTATTCTTTTTTTTAAATGTCATTTATTATTTTTATTTTATGTGTGTGACTGTATTGCTTGCCTGTAAGTGCGCCCATGTCCATGGAGGTCAGGAGCGAGCATTGGATCCTCCTAGACTGGTTGTTAGCAGCCATGTGGGTGCTGGGAACCAAAGTGGGTCACCTGCAAGAGCAGCCAGTGTTCTTAACCACTGAGCCATCTCTCCAGCCCCTCTAACAAATTTTTTGTTTTGTTGGTTTTTTTAGAAGTAGTGGGGATCAAAGACAGGATACTACACACACAAGCAAGCGTTCTATTTTGAGACAGAATCTCACTGTGTAGCCTTGACTAGCTTGCAGCTCTCTATGTAGACCAGGCTAGCCTTGAACTTATACAGATCTTCCTGCCTCTGCCTCCCCAATGCTAGAATTACAGGCATATGCTACCATCTCTGGCCAGGACAAAAAAATGATAATAATTAAACTGCACAGTATAAAAATGTGGCTCAGAGGTTTAGGACACATGCTGCTCTTGCAGAGGACCTGAGTTTGGTTCCCAGCAGCCATGGTGGGCAGCTCACAATTGCCTGTAACTCCAGCCAGGAGATCCCACTCCCTTGTCTGCCATTCTTAGGTACCTGCACAGACACACATATGCACATAATTAAAATAAAAATAAAATCTTTTAAAATTATCAAAGAATGAAGTTAGCTGAAAAGAGTTATCTCAGGAAAATGTTCTCCATATTAAATTTTTACTTTTAAAACATCCACAGTAAAGTATCATGAGGTTTATTCGAACGCCCAAAAGATCCAGCACCTATCAGGGGGCTATGAGGCATCCAGGAGATAGGGGAGGGTGGGAGGCAAACCCCACGCAAACTCAGATGGTCTGAGGAGCTCCAAGTTCACCTCCAAGGTTCTGCAAAGCATGAGAGGACCTCCAACATCTTTTTAAGAATGAGATATTGAGCTTGCCCCTAGCTGGCTCTGGGGGCTGTGGCAGGAGGAAGAGCCTTGACTGCTACCTAGTGGAGCTCTGCCCCAGGTGCTAGGACACGCTATCCCCTAGTGACCTTGTAGCCCAGCCCAGCCTGGGGACCACTTATTATAGCTTCCTGATATGGACCTCTACTCGCTCTCCTGCGACCTTCTACTCCCTTCACATTTGTCTTTGAAGTTACAGCCCTCCCAGCAGAGATGCCAACTACAGGCCTCTCCAGATGGGTATCCAGTCCCACTGTGGCTCACTAGCCCACACGTCTCCAGGACTGGCCCCTATTCACCAGCCTCTGCAGAAAAACTCTGGTATTCAGGGTAATGGGCTGGGACAGAGTAGCATGTCTGTAAACTCAGCTCACTCAGGTGGGCACTGCCAACACTTGCCCAGATGCCCCTTAAAGTGAAGGCTTGTAATCAATGGCTGTTGCCAGATGACGCTCTTCTTTCACCTGTACAGAGTTGCTTAGCTGAAGTCATACACAACTGATCACTGAAGGGCACAGAGACCTGACCAGCTTCACCCTCTCAATGCTCTGGGAGGGAACATTCTACTCCCAGGCTCCCCGTGGGACTGGGCAAGGTTCACACTTGTTTCTTTACTCTCCTGCCTGTAAGTCTGTCCTAAGCCCATCCCTCCAAATACTCTGCATACTAAACTGCATCCCAGTCTCTGTGCCCCAGAGTCTTGGAGCCCAACCAGAGGCCATGTTAGGAACAGGACAAGAAAACCAGAGCTCAGAGGAGCGTGGAGATTGGCTCACAGAAAGAGTGAGAGCTGGATAGCTTTAGTTGTCAACTTGACACCCCTGGGTTGAGGGGGCCTCTATTGGGGAATTGCCTCAATAGTCTGGCCTGGGACCATGTCTGTGGGGTATTTTCTTGATTATTGAGTGATATGGGAGGGCCTAACCCACTTTGGATAGTGCCACTCCTGGGCAGGTTGTTCTATATTGCATAAGAAAGCAGGCTGAGCATGGGCCAGGGGAGCGAGCCAGTAAGCAGCATTCCTCCAGGGCCTGTGCTTCAGCTCCTGTCTCCAGGTTCCTGCCCTGAGTAGGAACCTTGGGTTCCTCAGTGATGAACTATGATCTGGGAGATGTGACCCTTTCCTCCCCAAGTTGGTATTGGTCAGAGTGTTTTGTCATAGCAATAGAAGGCAAACCAGAACAAATGGAACTAGACATTCTCATAAGACTTGGGTTTCTACCAGATAGTTCTGACCATGGGGGCCAAAGGAATAGGGGCTCTAGTGTAACAAGCTGCGAGTGTGGGGAGCACACAACAGCACTAAACACATGATGGCAACAGGCACAGCAGAACCAAGGGAAAGGCCAGGCAGCCACACTTGAAATGGAAGCTATGTGGCAGCAGGAAGCTTGCTGGTCATGGGAACCTTATCTACAGATAGGAAAACATGGTGTGCCCAGGGCATCATGACTGCAGCTGGCAAGATGGCAGTCATCAACAGACCTATGAAAAGAATCAGGGATGGATGGATAATTGGAAATCCAGAGCGGCCACCACCACCCACCCCAATCTAGAATTTACTGCTGAATTGTCTCGTCTGGCCTAGGAATCAACTGCCCACATGAAGCCAGGCAGTCTCAGGATCCTTCTTTCCCCATGAGGCCCATCTCCCAGAGAGCTGTGCCACATATCAGTGGCTAAGTACCCTCCAGTGTCCTCCCCACCTCCAGCCTGGGGTTGGGGGTTCAGAGGGAGGCTGCTGCCATGCCAGGAAACTTGCTTTTCTGATGATTCTCACGGGTCACGACTGGGGCAGGAAAAGGCACATTCAGCAAGAAGTTTGGTCTGACAGGGAGGTGCCATTGGGGACAAAGAAGAGGGAAGTGGGTAGGCTGAGGGCAGGGTGGGGATAGAATGCAGCTGGGGCACATGCTTGATTTGCAGGTAAGGAAATCCCAGGAGGCTGCATGCTGCTTTCCCCAAGGGAAGGAGAAAGGGCCCTTCAGGCAGGAAGGGGCCTCAGCCTCCCACCTTTCTCTTCTGCTTTGATGCATTTTCCAACTCATTCATGAGTATGTCGTGCTCTTGAAAAAAATAGAGACATTGTTGGCAATGGGCACTCTGCCTGGGGCTCCAGGCCAGGCCTCAGGTGATAGGTGCAGATATATGACATTACTTGTGGGAAGCGCAGTTTTTCTATTGTTTTCACTCAAAGATGGGGACCTGACTGGTTCCAATTCAGTGACAAACAAATGGCTGAGGAGCCTTGGACTCTTTCTCCTGGCTGTTTCTCAGGGTGCTGTGTCAAACAGAATCCCCTGGTGGCTAGAACACAGAGCTGAAGACCAGAAGTGAAGGATATTCAGGAGAGTCACCAGATGTAAGCACAGGAACTCCTGAGGAATTCTGGGCCCAACAGCTGCCTAGGAACTATCAAATGGAAAGCTGACCAGCTGGAAAGCCAGGTGCTAGAGCCAGGCAGTCAGTCCTGGGGTAGAGGGCTCTGCCAGTTGGGGGTTAGCACCTTGGCTGCAACCAGAGCAGCCTTATGCTCCAGCTGCATCTACCACATCCTCCCCCACCTCCTGGCACCAGCCCCCTGAGCACCCTACTCACTAGAGACAGCCATGTGGCCCTGCTTCCTTCACCCCAGCTAGGACAGTCAGTGAGCACTGGGTCATATTCTACCATACACAGCACAGTCAGTGAGGGCTCTGCCAACCTGGGGGACCCAGGTCTAGCTCCCTCCAGACCCAGTGGCCAGCCAGTGTCTCAAACCCTTTCTAAATTCTGTCTGCTGTGCACATGAACTTGAGGCTGAGGAGCTCTGAGCACAGTGCCTGGGCCCTTAGGGGGCTCAGCAGATAGCCTACCATCAAGCACTATGTGTCTTCAGCCTCCAAGAGGCCTTATGTCCTACCTTGTTTTTCTGAACAAGTCTTCGGGGATCTTTTTATTGGCAGGCCTCCAAGTTTGTTGGGGGCAGCTGTTCCCACTAAAATAAGAAGCAGAAGAGGAAGGTGGAAGAGGAAGAAGAAGTGAGGATGTCCCCATGCCCCCAAATTCCCAGCTCTGGACAAGCCTACATCACGCTGAGCACAGCACATACCACCTGCTTGTGGTTCCTGGAAGGTCAAGTGGGTGGATGTTATGCCCACGTGCTGCAGAGCACTGGATAAGGAGTCGGTCAGCTGGCAGCATGCAGGAAGTGCTGGGCCTGCCCTTGATCTGGGCTCCCTGTGGAAAGAAAAGCTGAGCTATGAGGAATCCAGGCAGGGAGAGCCTTTATCTCTAGCTCATTCACCAGGGCAGAGGCCTCAACTCTGGAGCTGGGGAGTCAGGAAGCAGCTGCTCTGACTGGAGGAATGAAGTGGCCTGCCCTGTGGGTCCTCTCAACCCTGCTCTGTCTTTGTCCCTCCAAGGCTCCGGGCCAGGAGGGAGGTACCTGTCCAGGTGAGAGGGGTCTGCTCAGGCTTGTGGGTACACATATTCCTGTGTATACCTACAGAGTGCGCATGTGGCAGTAGGCAACAGTGCACCCTAGAGGAACAGCCTGGGACACTGCCAGAGTGGGGCTGGCCCTAGGTGACTTCCTTGGGGAGTAAGTGGGTACAAAAGGATGTGCTCTTCAATGCTGCTCCAAAGCCCACCCCCTTTTATTCTATGCAGAAGCCAAGATCATTGATCTGGGGGCCAAGGACAAGGTAGCCATCATCCAAACTTGCCCTGGTGTTCCTGGCCTACCAGGGCCTAAAGCGGAGCCTGGCAGCTCTGGTGGGAAAGGTAGGGACATGAATAGGAGGGCTCCCTTACCCACCTCCCCTCGGCCAGCCCTTCTCCAGCCCCACCTAGAAGATAGGGTCCAGTATAATCTTTGTATTTACAGGAGAGCGGGGCCCCCAGGGCAGCCCTGGGAAGATGGGGCCTGCTGGCAGCAAAGGTGAGAGGGGATGTTCCTGTGGCTCTACCTACCCCAGACCCAGAAAGAACTTGGAAAAAGCACCTCGCCCACAATACCTTCCTCCCTCAGGCTCTGCACAGTTGCATTCCTGCCCACTTCCTAGCAGGCTGGATACTCAGGACTCCCTTCTAGTAGCCCTGCTTGCACAAACACACACACACACACACACACACGCACGCACACACACACACAAAGACTCTGCAGGGAAGAGGAGCCTCTTACCCTAGGGGGAGGCCAGCACTGTGAAAATGTCCCTTCTATCAGGGCTGGAAAGATGGCTCAGCAGATAAGAGTACCAGCTGTTCTTGCAGAAGGCCAGGGTTCAGACACCAGCACCCACATGACAGCTAACAATCGTCCATAATTTCAGTTCCAGGGGATGCCCTCTTCTGTCCTTGCATACACTACAGGCTGGACAAGGGCCCCTCCGACGGGCAAAGGGACTCTGTAGGTGTCTGGGACCCAGCCATAAGGAGTCCAAAAGTCCCTGGGCAGATGCTTACACTATATGTAAGGGTAAACTGAGCCCAGAGGGCCATACCTGGCTTACTCTGAAGAGACAAGCTGGCCAAGAAGTTTCTCTCCCCTGGAAGGTTCAGAGGGTGAGACCTGGGGTGCACTCCCATGGCAATGGGGCAGGAGATAGCAATGCTGTGGCCAGGTCCAGGCCAGGGAGTACAAGGCTAGGAACCCCTATGGAAAGGATGTCACAAGTTACCAAGTCAGCCAGGAATTCCCACCCCACCCTTACCAACCCACACACCAAGCCTGGGTGAGGGGGCAGGGTCTGGAAAGATATTCAGAGAAGAAATGGGAGGCTGGGCGTAGTGGCGCACGCCTTTAATCTCAGCACTCAGGAGGTAAGACAGGCAGATCGCTGTGAGGCTGTGAGTTCTAGGCCAGCCAGGGTTACATTGTGTGACTATGTCTGAAACAAACAAACAAACAAAAACACCACAGGGGGAAAGAGAGGAAGAGCAGGGTTCAGGCCCAGGGGAAGGAAGTGGAAGTAGCAATTTGGATGACATCTGCTAGCCTGGGCTCCTAGGTAGATAGACGGTGTCAGAGAAGAGCACCGAGACTTCCGGGCTGCTAGATAAGCAGCAGGGCGGGGTGCGGGTGGAGGGAGAACAGATGGCACTTTTCATTCAAATGGGCACACAAGCCATAACAGCATATCTAGGGACACCAGAGGCAGCTCCTTTTCCCAGAATGGGGGAACTGCAACATAGAGCCTCCATGGCCACATCCTCTGACCAGAAACCCAAATCACAGAGCAGCAAGAAGAGCAAGGGAAACATACGGAATTCAGACAGAAGCAAGAAGGCAGCATAAGCCTGGGTGAGAGCCTGGAGGTGGGGATGAGAACAGTGGGAGCTGCACACAGAGCCCCCATCCCATATGCCCCTGGGTTCCCGAGACCCCTGAGAACAGCAGGCGTTGAGAGTCACCCGATGCACCAGGTCTCCCCACGTTAGGTCCAAGCTAGTGCTGGCAAGGATGGAGCTTGGAGTGCATTTTTACTCTCAGGAGCTTTGCAATGCTCTAGATTTTATGTGAAATAATGACTTTCATTAGCAAAGAAAACATGAGCTAGACACAGTGGCACATGCCTTTAATCCCAGCACTTGGGAGGCAGAGGCAGGGGGATCTCTGTGAGTTCAAGGCCAAACTGATCTACATAGTGAGTTCCAGGACAGCTGGGACTACAGGAGACCCTGTCTCAAAAAAAAAAAAGAAAAAGCGGAGGACTAGAAAAATGGCCCAGGCCCAGGGGTTAAGAGTGTTTACTGCTCTCAGAACTGAAGAGATGGTTCAGAGATTAGGAGTACTTGCAAGAGTATAAGGTTCTGGATTCAAGAGATGCAGCAGACAAGAGATCAGAGCTAACAGGACCCAGTTTATTAAGAGAAGACCAGATGGGACTAGCTTCTCCACACTCGAGAGTGGAGAGATACTAGCCCCGCCCCCCTGCCATCTTGGGGCTCCAAGGAACCCCCACTGGCTGGCTTGCCTGGCTCCAGATTGGGATGGAGGAGCTCCCTCAGGGAGAGTGGGAGAGGCTAACTCCCTCAGAGAGGGAGCTCAGCCCCAAAAGCCCAAAAGCCCAAAGAAACCCTCAGCCCCCTCCTGGCTTTTAGGAGAGGGGGTTGGGATTGCGATGACATCTGATTGATGTTTAAGGTAAGCTTCTGGCCAGGAAGTAGTCTTTTTTACAGCTGTTTATGAATCCTGGGTTGGGGACCTTATCTATTCAAAAAGTCAGTTCTTTTCTCAAATCTCTCAGATCTCAGAGGCCTCAGAGTCTGGGTTGGAACTGCTGGGGGAAAGGGTTGGAGGTTCCAGTCACACCTAACACAGAGGACCTGTCTGTCTCCCAGAACTCACATAGCAGCTACCAACTGTCTGTAACTCCAGTTCCAGGAGATCCAACCCCCTCTTCTGGCCTGGTTGGTAAGTGCACTCACATACATGCAAGCAAAATATTCATATACATAAAATAAACAAACAGAAAAAAGTATTTGCTGCTCTTGCAGAGGTCCAGGGTTTGGTTCCTAACACCCACTTCAGGTGGCTCACAGTTGCCTGCAACTCTAGTTCCTGGGGATCTGATGCCCTCTTCTGGCCTCTGAGAGCATCTGCACTCATGTGCACATAATCCCACACAGACACACAAGCACAAAAAATTAAAAATAAAAATTTTAAAAGGAAGAAAGCATAGAGCTGTGGAGATACTCAGTCTATAAACTATTTGCCTTGCAAGCAGGAGAACCCACGTTCAATTCCCCCTCTGCTCTTCTTTCTCGATCTCCTCTGCCTCTCTCCCACTCTTTGAGACAGGGCCTCAAGTTTAGCCCAGACTGACCTTGAACTCAAGATCTTCTTGCCTTCACCTCCCCAGTGCTAGGATTATTAAGGTGCACACCATGCCAGAAGAGGGTGTCAGATCCAATGGAACTGGAGTTACATACAGATGGTTGTTAGTCACCATGTGCGTGCTGGGAATCAAACCTGGGACCTCTGCATAAGTAGTCAGTGCTCTTAACTGCTGAGCCATATCTCCAGCCGCTACCCAACAGTCTCCCCTCTGGGATCCTCCTGGGTGTCCCAGGCCTGTCCCCTTCCTATGCAGTCAGCACTTTCGGGCCTCCTGTAAGCAACCAGCCCCACTCTATGGAGAGAACTCTGACTCCTATAGAAGACCACAACCCCTGGCACAGACCTGGCACCAAAGATGGGTTCAATAAGACTTTTGGAATTACTTTTCTAAATAATATTTCCAAAAGTCACTGTTCTGTGGTGGCTTTCCAGGGAGAACCCTTGCCAGGTGTGACAGTGCATGTCTTTGTCAATGCAATAGTACAGCTCTCACCTCAAAGAGGATAAGAGATGGTTTGTTCTAGAGCCAAATATGAGTGACCATGGCCTGAGAACAGAGTTTCAGATTACCCCAAATTCCATGTTCCAACACAGACAGTTTCATGAATTTATATAGCTGCAGAACAAAAAAAAAAGATATAAATCAAGGCATTTTTCAAATACATTGGTGGAAGCATTAAGCAGAAGAGAAATCACAGCTGTATGCCTTGATGCATTCAGCCTTTTGGTTAGTTAGAAGCTAGTGGTCTGCAAAGTTAATACATTCCAAAAAGTTTGTATTTGTTAGTCAGAGGATAGTAAGGCAGACATGGAAGTGGGCAATGAGTGGCTGGCTATTCAGGGGGCTAAAGATAGCCCAATAAAACTGTAATTAGGCTTGAACCTGCAACATTCCACACTCTCCACAGTCATTGAAGTTCTAATCAGTTGATCAGCCTTGCAGAAGTTTCAGAGGTTAAGAGCACTGGCTGTTCAGAATTGGTTCCTAGCACCCACATGCCAGCTAACAACTTTAATTCCAGTTCCCAGGGATCCAATGCACTCCTCTGTCCTCCGAAGGCACTGCATGATACACGTGCACTTGCATACATGTAGGCAATACACTTATACTCATAAATTTTTTAAAAATAAAAAAAGATGCACTTCTTTTCCCAGGAACTTTACATCTTTAATCCCAACACTCAGGAGGCAGAAGCAGGCAGATGTCTGTGAGTTCAAGGCCAGTTTGGTCTACAACAGTGACACCTTGTCTCAAAAAAAGAAAAAAATTACTCCCCTAACTGTGTTCCTCTTTTTTTTTAATTTGTATTTTATGTACATGAGTGCACTGCTTACATGTCTGTATGAAAGTGCACCCATGTCCTGCAGGGCTCGCGGAGGACGGAAGAAGGTGTCGGATCCCCAGGAACTGGAGTCACAGGCGGTTGTTAGCCGCCATGTGGGTGCTGGGAATCGAACTCAGTCCTCTGCAAGGGCAGCCAGTGCTCGCAACCGCTGAGCCATTTCTCCAGCCTCCATTAACTGAAGTCTTAAAGCAAAGCCCAATCGCGAGTAGTAGGAACGATCACTGTGCTATGAGAGTGTGGAAGTGAGGTTGGGGCGGAAGCAAGCCCGGACACAGGACTCAGAAGAACCCTGACAGGAATACCCACAGGTACCGCGATTCCGCCCCACCCAACCACGCCCTCCCAGCCACGCCCCTGGCCCCGCCTTCAGGTCCTTCCGGGCCCCGCCCCAGCCAGCACGCTCTGTTTAGGCCCCGCCCCCAGCCGCGCCCCCGCGGTCTGTGCTGCGCAGGCCCATTCTTGGGCCCCGCCCCCGCCCCGCCCGCTCCTTTCCTCCTGCCTAGCCTGGCCTGGCCTGGCCTGGCTTGGCCAATCATGGTGAATCTGGGCCTGTCCCGAGTGGAGGACGCTGTGGCAGCCAAGCACCCGGTGAGAAGGCAGACTTGGGACAAGGGCCTAGAGAAGCCGGGTCGGGCAGGGGCCCCTTCTGCCATGGGGGGCCCCCTGCGTGGGCTTGGCTGGAGCTGGGATCTGCCGGTTCTCCAGTCTCCCTCCCTAGGGGCCAGTTCGCACCCAAAGGAGGGGCGGGACGGGACCGGGAACTGAGCACCGACCCCTCCCTCATCCAGGGACTCCAGGAATATGCGGCGTGCCAGTCGAACGCCTTCATGAAGGGTGTTTTCACCTTTGTCACAGGTAGGCTGGCTTCTGCTGTCGTGGGGCTCAGGAGGGACAGACACACCCTGAGGAAGAACCTGTGCACCGTGGTGTCCCACCCCAGCAGGTGGCGCCAAGTGGTTTGCCTGCAGGTTCACTGGGGACCCCCTGGCACCTCGCCAGTTCACTGAGGACCGGCCCCCACCCCCACTCCCCCTCACCCCCGGTCACCTTGCAGGCTGACAGGTGGCTCCTGTGGTTCTTGCCAGGCACCAGTGCAGCTTTCCGCCTGCAGATGTTCTTGCAGAGGAAGTTTCCATACCCTATGCAGTGGAGCCTCCTGGTGGCTGCTGGTGGGTACTCCGGGGTGGGTGCCCGGGCCCTGAAATTCCCACATTGCCAAGAGAGACTGGCTCTTAACCAATGATAGGTTCTCCCTGAGGCGGGGACTGTTGTTTTAGCCGGGCATAGGCCCCTAGTTTCAGCTGGAGATCACTCACCCTGTCTGCCTGTAAGTCCCTTGCACCAGGTCCCCTTCTAGAAGTGCAAAGGCTGGGGTCTCTGGCCCACCTTCCTCCTGCTTCCTGCTCCCCAGTTGCAGGCTCTATGGCCAGCTACCAGGTAACAAGAATGGAGTCTCAGAAATGCAGCAATCTCTGGCTCTTCCTGGAGACAGGGCAGCTCCCTGAAGACATAAGCACAGGTGAGGGGTCCCTGAGGACAGCAAGAAGTGGGTCCCAAGTGATAGGCCTGACCTGTCCTTTCTGTCTCTGCTTCCTTACTGGAGGAGCTGGGGCTGGGAGTAGGTGTAACACACAGCCTAACAGGCCCATTCCCAGGAAATACACTGAGCAGAGGGAAGAGTCGATGTGTGGGCAAGGCAGAGCAATGACCTAGGCATGCATACAAGCACACAAGAGTTCTTAGGACTGAGACCCTGAATCTGATAACAAATGGAGGATCTCTAGTCTTCCATCCTTGTTTGGTTTGATTTTGAGAAAGACTCTCATGGTGCCTGGGCTGGCCTTGAATTTCTGATCTTCCTGTCCCTCACTCCCAGTCCTGGGATTATAGGCATGTACCACCACACCTGACAGGAGCTCTGTTTTTACCATGATGGAATGGAATCTGGGACCCTCAGAAACCAGGGCCCTGAGTCCAGCTGTCTACCTTTGCCTCTTACAGATCGTCACAGCTAGAAGAGCTCTGGGAGCTGGAGTGTAGAGGATCTGGGGCAGGGGGAGTCCTGGAACACAGACAGCAGGACCACTAACTCCAGGCTGGCCCTCCTTGCTTCACCTAGGCCTCCCCAGCCTTTGAGTGTTGTCTGTCCTCTACACACATGTGTGGCCAGGCCTAACAAAACTGAAAGCACTGCTACAGGAAACCCAGGACCTAACTAGGAGGCCAGCTCAAAAAAGGCTTCGGGGAGAGGTCCTCCACCAGGGCAGTAAGATGCCAGATCAGTGAGAGGGTTGTATCATCTCTGTGAACAACTGTGGGGACAGAAGACTGCATGTGGTGAAAGAGATCTGTGTACCTTCTCTGGGGACCCCTGTACCCCAAAACAAAGTGGACAGCAGGTATTGGAGACATGATGCTAATAAATGGCTTGTCTGTTTTCCTAGCTGAGCTCAAAGGCATTAACAAGCAAGGCAGAGATTAAAAAGATTCCGTCAAACACCAAACAGTTGACACATGCAGAAGTTCCTAATACAGAACTCCAGAACTGGATATTCCTAGCAGCCCAGTAGGATTTGTAGGACCACCAAGGCCTCTCCTCATGGAGCTCTACAGCTATAACAACATGGTCAAAGGAGCAGAGCAGAGGCAGGGGCAGTAGGTCATGCCCACTTGCTTGGTGTCAGTGGAACCCTCTCTCCATGGAGGAGGAAACAACAGAGCTTTCTCCATAAGGAAATGCTAAGAGGGGGGTCAGACTACCTACACCAAGCAGCACCATAAGAGGAACAGCAAAGATGGTCCCAACCTTGGTATCCCCAAAGCACAAAAGCTCAGCCCCAACCAACCCCTACCCAGCCAACCCTACAATCTCCACCAAGACAGTTGATCAGAAGGGTATCTTTAAGGACCTGATGTGCTCTCAGAGCTGATGGGCAGGCAAAGTGGCAGACAGGCACCCATAGCAGAAGCTTGAGCAAGTTAGTTTTCTTATAGAAATCCAGGGGGTGGGTGGTATATCTGTGTGTGTTGTTGCTAACAACACCAGACTTGCGTGGTTATAAGAAAAGACATTCATTTCAGCTTGTGTTTCTGGATGCCCAAGGCCCAGGGGTCCACATCTGTTGATGACTGTCTTTCTGGCAGAGCACAGGCACATCACACATATCTCTCCTTTCTATAAAGCCATCAGGATTAGATCATGGTCGCTCCACCCTGGTAATTTAAATTCTGCTCACCTCTCAGAAACCCTACCTCGAAACATCACAGTCCTATTTTCTACCCTTTTAATACCTCACAATGGGGGTTAAACTCTAGCATGAGTTTTGGAGGACATGCCATCTTCAAACACTGGCAGGGGTTCAGGGATGTTCTGGGGTCAGGGAACAAGCTCCCTTCAGTCTCTTCCCTGCTATAATGGCTCCCACTTCCAAATCTAGCTCATCCTTCTAAATGACTCCACCAACCGCAGCCATTGTGTCTCCATCCCATTTAGCAGAAAGAAGAAAGGAGGAGGAGGACAGGTCATCCATCACTTCTGCTTACACACTACTGCCAGAACTAAGTCACATGGTACATCTACCGAAATGACCCCCAGGAAGGCCACCTTGTTCTGGATAGACATGTGTCCCACTAAAATCCAGGGGTTCTCAGGGAAGGGAAGAGCCAATATTGAGGGCTATAAGTTGACTCTGCCTCAGGTGAACCACCAAAAACTAGGGAGGTGAGCCAGCCATGGCCATGGCAGGTCTTTCCAGCCGTCTAAGGATGAGGCCTGGGCCAGAAGGGAGACAGGATATGAACAGGTTTAGACTGGACATTGATGGGGAAATTGATTGAACAATAAGGGATCTGTGTGTGAGGTCACAGGAAAATGAGCTCCAGTGTTATGGTCTGATTATGCCCCCCTAAATTCTCACACTAAAGTCCTAACCCTCAGAAGGTGAATATTGGAGGCAGGCCCTTTGAAAAAGACAATTAGGGCTTAATGACATCATTAGGGCGTTAATCCAATCTTGCTGGTATCTTTATAAGCAGATGAGATTAAGAAACAGATGGGCACAGAGGGACAACCACATGAGGTCACAGTAGAAGAGAATATCCACAGCCAAGGAGAAAGGCGACAGAGGAACCAGTCATGCAATAGCCTAACCCAGCTTTCCACTCTTGGACAGAAGAACAAATGCTTAAGGAGTAAGCTGGTGCTTAGTTATGCAGACTACTTTGTGGAAAGCGTCCATCTCATATACCCTACAGTGAACTAAACTGCTGGATGCTCCTAACACATTGCCCTAAGGGAAACGGTGGCGTGTAGAGCTGTGGACCTGCCCCCATCAATAGGTAATTTGTGAATCAAGGCCCAGGGAGCTGAGGGAGACAGGAACCAAGCAGGCTGGGCACCAGGCAGGCCAGCAGTGGTGAGATGCTAGAAGAGATGGGACAGTGATAGGCAGAAGCTGGGGTTGGGTTCCAGGTCACCCAGGGCCTAGGCTTGAACTGGGAGTATGGGTGAGGGACAGAGGTCTTGCCAAGCAGTGACCCTGGAGTTAGTTTGGGAGGCTCAGTCCAGCTGCTTTGTGAGCCTAACAGCAGAGGAGAGGACAAGGAGATGGAGGGGTGAGGGGTGAGGTGCTGCGCTAAACCATCACCACTCGTCCACCACTACCAAGAAGTCTCAAGGCCCTATAGAGCTCCTGAACAGTGAGCAGCCATCCTAAGACTTATGTCCCTTGGGGCAAGAAATACCCAGAGGTAACTCTAAAGCTAGAATTCTGGAAGGCCAAAATTCCAGGGTTCCCTAGGCATTGAGAACCTTGCCCCCCATCACAGTGGGTTAAAATTCCAGGGACAATCTGAACCTAGGCTCAGTTGAATAGACAACTGCATAGAGGGCAGGAGGCATACAGGCCTCCTGGAGGACCTTTAGGTCCACCATGAAGCTGCACGACGAGGCAGCTGTGGAAGCACAGATACAGGAGCTAAGGACCATCACTCGGCTCCAGGGTGAGCCCTACACTGGCAAGACTGCCATCCTGGCCTGCCAGCATCCAGGAGTTCCTGGGTGCAGAACTTTATGCTTTTGTTTAGTGGCGCTAGCAATGAAACCCAGGGCCTCATACACGATAGGCAAGCACTCTACCAGTAAGCTACAGCTCCTGAACTTTGGAGTTTTAATACTAGGCAACTTGCCATCCTACTACTCACCTAGCCCACAAGGCTGGGAAGAGGCATGGGCTGAAATGGAAGAGGGACTGAATCAGAAGTTTTGTGTTTGTAATGCAATACTGGCCCTCAGCGCTGGAGAGGTCGGCAGGAATCTGCCTGCTTCTAGGGGCAACAGCTCGGATGCCCTACCCACTCCCCTGCCTAGCATCAGCCCCTGGGCAGCTCTGCAGATCACCACTTGGAACAGCATTCCCCTGGGTTGGATGGGAGGAGAGAACTGGTCGAGAGGCAATGTCCCACTCGTCTGGCCTCTTTCCTGTCACCTCCGTGGGATTCTCAACCAATCTCTTGGCCCATGGACCTGTCATCCTGTTCCTTCCACCACCTACAGAGCAATGTCGGGGGCTTCAGATCCAGGGCGTGAAGGAGAAGAAAGCGCAAAATAAGGCTACTCTAGGCCTCCTGCGCAGCAACATCCGCCGTGGGGCCCAGGACTGGGCTTTGGCCCAGAAGGTGCACGAGCCCCGCCCCCTCCTCGCAGGCTAGGGATAGGGTGCTCACTCTCGCAGCGCCCCCCCCACAGGGGTGGGCTCCGCTCCTGTCCCAGGACAGGTTCCCCAGCACCACCACCAGTGCTCGGCATCTCTGGCCAGGTAGGGGAGACCTGCCCTTCCTCTCGGGACCCCATCACAGCCGAGCTGGCGCTGGCGAGGGTTCTTGCAGCAATCTGCTCAGGGGTCCATGACCAAGAGTGTTCTTGCTGGGTTAGCTGCGGGTAAGAAGCCCTGGGGGATGTCTGAGTGGTCAGGGACTAAGGGGTGCAAAAGGGCCGGGCACCGGGCTCAGCCGCGGCCACTCCACAGTACGACCAGTGGACCATCTCCAAGGCCTGCGCTAAGGACGCTTCCATGAGGCTGGCACACTGCCGAAGCTCTATGGAGGTAAGGAGGCAGACGGGGCCCGAGGGAACCCTGGCCCTTCCCAGTCCCAGCCTCTAAACCGGCCGCCTTCCTGGGGTCCCTGCGGCTCTCCCTCTCGTACCCACGCGCAGACGCCTTCCCCGACTCAGGTGGCGCGGGAGAAGCTGCGCAAGTACGTCTTCGACCGTGTGAATGCGCACAACGTGCTGATCCACCTGGCACGGCGGCGCGGACAGAAGCTGGAGAGCCTGCAGTTGGAGCTAGCTAGCCTGCGGAGCCAGCCAGACGCCACCAAGGAGGAGCTGCGCCAGCTGCAGGCGCGCTGGGACCCGCGGGAGCAGGGCCGGGGCGGGGCGGGGCCGGACCAGGGTGGGACCGAGATTTGCCGGAGCGGGACTTAGCCTAAAGAGGGAGGAGATAGTCTGTGGGTGAGCCTCAGGAGGAAACCGGGCCGTTGGGTAGACCTGGCCCTGCGGTTAAGGTGTCTCCATAGAAAAGGGACTTTGTGCTGGAAAAAGACTCCGCAGGTGGGACAAAGCTCCAATGGAGCTCCAAAGCTATATCAGAGGGGTGGGACCGATGGGTGGGAGTGGCTTCAGCCAAAGTAGTAGGGCAGGTGGAAGGTTAGGCTGTGCCCTCTTATTTGGCTAGGCACAAACAGGAAAACTTATGAAAAGGAGCAAGAGACTGATGACCCGAGGGAGTGGAGTAGTTATCACACTGCTGTAACAATGAAGTTGACAGTCAAAGCCATTTACACATGGTGGTTGGGTAGAGGATAAGATGTATTAACGACTTCACCTGCAGTGCCTGTGGCAGAAATTCTGAGCAGTGTGCTGCACCCCCACCTCTGAGATCGTTGGGGGAGGTTTCTTGTCAATACATGCTCTCAATTAATCCTCCACCTTGCAGATTATCCGCCAGCTAGAAAACAACATCGAAAAGACCATGATCAAGATCACCACCAGCCAGAACATCCACCTACTGTACAGGAACCTGCTGGACTATCTGAAGAAGGTGAGCCCCTCACCCAGGGATCCCAGCCTGCAGTGCTCTTTCAAACAGCTGACAAAGTGGGTCCTAACGTATGCGAAAAACAGTTCTTTGAGAACTTCATTTTTGCTATTCCACAAAATCATATTATGAGATGTACCCATTATTTGAACTTAAGCCAAGACATTATGGCACGGGCTTGGGATCTCTGCACTCAGGAGGATTAATTGAGAGCATGTGGTGACAAGAAACCTCCCCCAAGGATCTCAGAGCTGGAGGATTGCATGTTCCAAGCTAGCCTGGATGACATAGTAAGACCCTGTCTCAAAAACAGATGCAAATCATCACAAATTCACACACCAAAACAAAACAAGACAGAATTCTTTCTTACTCTCGTATGTTAAAGGATTTAGTTGGGTCTCTGAAGGTCAGAGATAGGTCATGCCCCTCAGAAATGTCCCTAACATGCTTCAGGACAGGAACCTCCAAAGTATGCTTAACACAGGCCTTCCTGGTTGCTTTGGATCTGGCTACCCTGTTTCATGTGCAAAAGGCCAGAAAGAAGCAGATTCTGGCAGATGGGGGAGAAAAGGCTCAAGAGCATCAGGGATCTCATAGCAGCATGGTGGACAGCCGGGAAAGGTGTCCAGGGAAACCCCAGACACCTCCACCCTTAGAAAGAGAGGTGAATGGGTGAGACAGCATAGCTTAGGAGGAGAGGTTGGTGCAAGGGAAGATGAAGCAGCTTTTCCCTGCTGGGGTCGTACCCCTGAGCCAAGCTCTAAGAACCATGCTTCCAGTCTGCCCCTCTTGCCTGGTCCTGGTCCCGGTGGCTCGGTTGGAGGCCCTGCCTACCTTTTCTTCCTGCGCCCACCTCTCCCCACATTCCTTCTCCATCTAGGTATTCTTTGTAGAATTTTTTTTTTCAGAAATATATACTTGAAACACCTCCCACATTCATCTACATTTTTCAAAAAACTGGTATTTAACATATACAGTTGAAGGGTTTTTTGTATATGAGTATTTTGCCTACATGTATGTAAGTGCATCTGTGTCATTCAGAGGCCAGAGGAGGCCAGAAGAGGGTGTCAGATCCCTTGAAACTGGAGTTACAGACAGTTGTTAGCTGCTGTGTATGCTGGGAACTGAACTCCAGGCTCTCTGCAAGAATAGCCAGTGCTTTGAAACACTGAGCTATCTCTCTAACTCAGTATACCAATAACTAAGCTTCCAGTCTGGCAGCAAATTTATGAAAAAGACAGAATCACATGCAAACAGAAGCAGACAAAAACGCAGCCATAGAACTGTGGAAATGTGCAGCAGGCCCCAACCTTAGCCAAAGAACTATTGGGCAGCTGATTATGACTGGATGAGGAAGAGCTGACCTCCTTTAAAGGAGTGGCTCTGGAGAGACTGATTAGACTCCAGTGGATGAACGTGCACTGAAGAATATCAGGGGATGCTACCATGACCTGATAGTCCTTAACATAAATGAGAGAGTGCATGAAATCCAATGGGGGGCGGTGAGAGAGTGCCGATGGGGAAGGGGGTATAAAGATGATTAAGATGTTGTGTATGGGATATACAAAAACACAATTAAAATTTTTTTTAAAAGGAAAATGCCAGGATCACTTCATAGCAGTAAATTTCTTAAGATCATACTACTGGCTGGTTAAAAGTAGACTTCACTCTGATCCCTGACTGTCTGGCTCCAAAATCATGTTTCAAACCCCTCCGTTCCACTTCAGACCAAAGATAGCCCTCCCCCAAGGAAACCCTCCTGAGAGTTGGCCTTTCCTGGACTAGAACATTTAGTTATCACATCCTTTCGCCCTGGGGAGTAAGAGTTCCCAGGTCAGCCCTGACTGTCCCGGCTGGTGCACTTCTTTCCCCTGCTCTGTGGCCTTCCAGAAGCCAGGCCACACAACAAAACCCCCATCACTGTCCTTGGAGCTCACACAGTCTGTGAGTGAAAGGTAGAATGTGAACACAGCCTCCTCAGGCCACAAGAGAGAGTGCTCAGGGAGGCCAGCAATGGGGAATGATGGCACCAAAGAAACAACAGCCCCATAACCACTTGCTTTTGCCCATTCATAAAAGGTACTAGCAGAATACCCCACAGAGCTAGACAAGCTCCAGACCTGGGTGACCAACTACTCCTCGGAGCTTTCAGATATGACAGTCATGTCCCAAGATGCGATGATGATTACTGATGAGGTCAAGGTGAGTCCCAGAGCTGGGGAACCATCATAGCTGGCTTTCTTCGTCCTCTCTGGCCCAGGATTCATGAGGTCATTCCATGCCTATAATACCCACTATCCCTGTAGAAATCTGTGTCAGCCCCTCCAGCTGTTCTGCTCATCCATGGGACAAAGAAAGTCCATTTGGGCACAGAATCCATGAGACAGAGTGACCAGGACAGGAGTTATCTATTGACCCAGTTCGTCCGAAGGCCCCTGTCTGGTGAGATAGGACTGGAACTAGCAAACCCCATCCTTCTGAAATAGGCAGTGTGAAAAGGACCGTCCCCATCGAGTAGTATACCATACAGAGTGTGGGCCAGTATGGCATACAAAGGAGAAGGGTTTCATGGGATGTCCAGGGTGGTTTTCCAAGGAGATGGTGCTCGAGTGGGCTCTGAAGGACTAGCAAAGTTCAGGAGCACCTGGAGCTCAGAAAAAGAATGGATGGAAAGGCCAAGGCTGTTACAAGGAGGAGACTGGTGCATGGGAAGGTACATGACTGCCCTGCATGAGTTAATAGTGAGGTCCTCAGGCCCATAGCCTAGAAGGAGATGGAGGCACACATGATTGTGGTTCATAATGGCACGTGTTATCTGCAGGCACCGGAAGGTGCCTGTCCTAAATGGCTTTCTATTGCTGCGGATAAAACACTCTGACAGTTTAACTTGGAGAGGAAAAGTTTTGTTTTTACCTGTCCTGGTCATAGCATATCCTTGGGAGAAGCCAGGGGAGGAACTCAGAGCAGGAACCTAGAGGCAGGAACTGAAGCACAGCCCATGCATAAATGCTGTTTACTGGGCCTGTTCCCCTGTCCTGTGCTCAACCTGCTTTCTTATACAACGTAGGACCACCTGCCCAGGTGTGGTACTGTCCATAGTGGGCTGAGTCCTTCCACATCAAGTAGCAACTGGAAATGCCTTGGTTGTGGTTCCCTCTTTCCAGGTGTGTCAAGTTGACAACAGAAGCTCTTTTTATCCAGCACAGTGCTAGAATAGAAATGCTGGCTGCTTGGCCAAGCCAGTAGTGAAGTCAGGGTAGCCAGAAGCAGACAGGGCAGGGAAGTCTTTAAGAAGTGACCACAGTGAGCTTCAGAGTTGGTTAACGGTAAGAGAGAAAGAGCAGAAGCAGGGAAGGAAGGATGATGGTTTTCAGCTACCAAGCAGAATGCAGAAAGAAGGCAATAGATTAGGTTTAGAAATGTTGAATCTACTTTAATGGGTTCTAATTGGAACAAACTTGGGGTTAGCTGGAGGCAGCCTGCAGGACAGTAGACAGCCTGGGCTACAGAGAAAAGTCAGTAGGCATGTGTCAGTCAAGAGATCCTATGCTGCAGATGCAAAAGTGCATCTCAAGAGGATGGCTAGAGCCAGCAGGAAGAAGGGAATGCCAGCCCTCTTCCACAGACTAGTAAGAAGAGGACTAAAAAGTAGCCACCGGCTTTAGGATCCTGGGAGGGTCCTCGGTGAGACAGCATCCCCACTGCATCTCTGTGTCTCCAGAGGAACATGAGGCAAGGGGAAGCCACCTTCATTGAGGAGCGCAGGGCACGGGAGAACCGGCTGAATCAGCAGAAGAAGCTTATTGACAAGATCCACACCAAGGAGACCAATGAGAAGTACCGCCGGGTGCGTCTTGGGCCAGGCACTGCGGCACCCCTCACCATCAGAGAAGAACTGAGAGGACCCTCCCCACTTACCCTTACCTGGTTCTCTTTCTCCCATCAGGGCCGGAGGGACTTGGAGTTCTCCTCCAATCTGATGAGTGTGGAGTCCCTGAGGGGTGAGTCTCAGCTCCTTGACTGGGTCAGTGAGGGTCTCCAATAGCCAGCACTGTCTGGGACCACCCAGCCAGGTCACCATAAGGCCAGGTATAACCTGTGTTCACTAGGATGAGGAAGACAGACGGCCCTTGCTTCTCCCTGGCTGCCCCAGCAGGGTCTGAGAGCTCACAGCCTGATGTGGCTACAGAGACACTGTCCCTAGCACCAGGGCCCAGTCACTCAGTGATGTCTTAGAACTGCTTCCCAGAGCCACATGATGCCATACAGCTCCTAGACCCTGTCTGTTCTAGGATTCCCCCAGGGTACCCTGTAGGGTCAGGCCGAGGAGAGCAGGTATAAGGTACAGGTGATGTGAGGGGCACCCAGCGTCCTGGGTGACTTCCCTGAAGGCAGGGTGTCTTCAGAGTAATCAGATGGGTTATTCCTGCACACTGACTAGACTTCCTCCTCTGCTATGCCCAGTAAGGAAAAGAGAAGCCTCTATAGCAGATATGGAATATCAGACAGAGGTGACTGCCTTGGTGGAGAAGGTCAAATCTGCTGTGCAGTGCTCCCATCTTTGGGTAAGGTTCCCTGTCACTCCTGAAGCATGGCGGGAGGGTGGCTGAGCTGGGCTGGGGCCTAAGGTGTTCTGGAAAGGACTCAGAAAGCTTAGAGCCCTGTGGAGGTCGCCAAACTCCTGCTCCCAGGCCTGGAAAGAGTCTGGGGCTTTTGAGGTGTGACTTGGAATAGAGGGCACCCCCAGCATAGAGCCAGCATATCCCAGACATACTTTGTGCACATGACAGAGTCTTCTAGAATCTGAGAGTCCATATATTAAGAATATAGCCTTTCACCCCACTTAGACCCTTCCCCACCAACCTGAGTTTATCATCAAGCCTTCAGCTCTCATCTACAACTCTAAGGAGAACACGTCCATCATCAGACTCCTGACTGAATGTGATACATGGTCTTCTCACTGTAGGTGGGGTTACTTACTCTCTGCCTTCCAGGAAAGCTGTTGTGCCATGAAACACACAAGCTACCCTCTGCCTCACCCCTCTCAAACCTCAGTACCAAGAAATGCTCAGCATCATGACTGAGCCCAAAGTACTAAGAACCTGTACTTGCCACAAGAAAGACCAAGAAGAAACTAAAGCTATGGAGTTCCATGCCTTCCAGAACCACAACCTGTGTTTTTCTCTGCCCTGAACTGGATAGGACATAGCAGGCCGCTTTCTGGCTCAGAAAAACACGGAGGAGAACCTGGAGCTGCAGATGGAGGACTGTGAGGAGCGGCGGGCACAGCTGGAGGCCCTGATGAAGAAGCTAGAGCTTGAGGAGGCACTGCTCAAGTTCCACCAGACACCCAGCTCTGTCGGGTATGTGGCTTCCAGAGCCGCTGGATGGCCCCACAAGTACCATCTGAGAACTGCGGTGTATCCATTGCCAACCAACTTGTGCATCTGCAAAGGAGCTGGGGACCCACCTGCCTGCAACAAAATTTATGATTCCTGAAGTGGACATAGCACCTGGCTCAGGACCCCTGTGGGCTCTGAGCATCATACCATCCCTACTGCTGTGCTTGCCCCCTCCACAGCTTTAACTCTGTCAAGAAGAAGATGAAGAACATGTTGGAAGAGGAAGAATCAAGGCTCCAGCTGGCTCACAGCAACATGATCAAGAGCCAGCAGCTGCTTCTGGCCATTCAGACAGGTATTGACAACCTCTACATCCGGCTCATCGGCATCACCTTGCCAGCCACCCAGGTATTGGTCCTGGGGAGAAGCTGCCATACACAGGGTCCCCACCTACGGCCACAGGAAAGACAAGTCACTCCTCTGGCCTACAGAAAGAAGTCTCCATCTTGGACACCCTCGACATGAACGGCAAGCTAGAGTACTGCGAGGGGAAACTCACGTACTTGGCTGACCGCATGCAGATGCTGTCCAGAACTGAGGAGGTAGCCATGGGCCATGGAGGGGCACCCATAATACCCCTGTCCCCTCCATGCTGACAAGGGCACTGCCCTGCAGATTGACACAAAGGTGAGAGATGCCCTGGAGTCATCAACTCTAAAGGAGAAACATAATACCAGAATCATCTTTGAGGACCAAGAGGAAGACATGATAGGTGAGGCCTGGATGCCAGCCATAAGGGAAGGATAAGGGGAGATTAGGGACCGCAGCTGGAGTCATAGGAGAAGGGTTGTCATCCACTCCATCTGCCCAAACAATGGATTTAAAGGGACAAGTTTTAATTGACAGAGGTGACAGCAGGGTTAAAGCTTTTGAACTAATTTAATTTTCCTTAAACAAAGGGATACATCGTGCCATAGGCCAAAGGGGGGCCCAAGCCAGGGTCTCTGGTGGGGTTTCTGCCACAAAGGCAGGGCAAAGTGAATGGATAAGGACTGGCTACTGTGCGTGACTGTAACAAGTCCTGGTTGCTTGGCATCTGGCCTTGGGTGACTTAGGGCAGGGGAGTGTCAGCTCTTTGGAGCCAGATCACAGAGGGGCTCCTGTAGTCGGTCCATCCCTGACGTGAGCTCCTGAGACCTGTGCCTAAGGACAGGCCAGGGCCAGGGCCAGCTGTTCCTCCACAGCCAGGCCTCCAGAGACTGGAGATGGGCTCCCGCAGCGAATGCAACCGGGAAGAAACTCTGGAACCGGCTCCTTTCCGTTGTGTAGAAACTTTCCAGTTTGCGGACGTGGACCACAGCTACGTCCCTTCGCGGGCCGAGATAAAGAAGCAGGGCCAGCGGCTGATAGAGGGGAAGCTCAAGGTGTCCAAGAAGAAGAAGAAGTAGCCCTGCCTGCTCTTTATGACTCTAATAAACATTTTTTCCGCGACTAGCCCAGCGCCAGGCAAAATAGAAAGGCGCGGGAAAGTGGGGCCAGGCCGGAGGCGGGGCCTGTGCGGAGGGGCGGGGCCTCGCGTAGGGCGCGGCCCGCTGCGCAGGCGGCGTCTACGTGTCCCTCTAGGCGCCCCGTAGCCGCGCGGGCGCCAAGATGGCGGCGCTGACTGCTCCTCGGCGGCCGTGCTGGGGGCCGCGGGGGCCGGAGCGGAGCCGCCGCGGCTGAGGCCCAGGAGCCCCGCTCCAGGCCGCGCCCGCTTCCGGGGGCCCGGATTGGTGGCCGGCTCCTGCCTCGGGGGGAAGCCCAGGCCGCCGGGACATGGTGCGAGGAGCGCCGCGCTGCCGCCGTCGCTGAGTTCGCGGGCCGCGCCCGGCGCGCACGTCCAGCAGGAAGATGTTCTCGGCGCTGAAGAAGCTGGTGGGGTCGGAGCAGGCTCCGGGCCGGGACAAGAACATCCCCGCCGGGCTGCAGTCCATGAACCAGGCGCTGCAGAGGCGCTTCGCCAAAGGGGTGCAGTACAACAGTGAGTGTGGCCCGTGCCGTCGGGCAGGCCGGGTGGCGGGGTGGGTGCACCGGGGCGTGCGGGCGCCTAGGAGCGCGTCCAGGGAGCGTGGGGCAGCGACCCTTGCGTGCAGCCGTGGGGACCGCGGGAGAAGAGCCATTACATAACGCGGGGCTGCGGCGCGGGTTGCTGTCCGCCTCCCCCACTTCCCTGCGCGCGTGCCCCCCTCCGAACCGGGGGCCTTTTTTCTTTGTTCCCTTCGAACCCCATTTGTAGACAGAGTAATCCACCAAGACACACATTCTTGCCCTTGTTTTTAAAGACGCATTTGTACAGGATCTAGGAAAGCTCCGCCACACTGTAACTCCCTTGTTTGCAGGAGGCATCCCTGGGCTCTTCTGGAAGGCCCTCCCCGTTCTCCGTTATAAATTATGTACATTGTGCACCTAGCAGCAGACTGTCCTCTTTACCTCTTTGGAGTTTTTCCACTTGCAGGTCTTTACCAATATAATATAAAGCCTCTTAGGTTGTTACCTGATCTGACATTATTTTCCCTCTCGACCGTTTCCCTTTACTGCCGGATTTTTTGAAACAACCGCCCCACCACCACCACCACCACCACCACCCCACCCCCCACACACACACACATACACACACACTGCTTACTTAATCATTGTCTTACATGGTCCACGATATTTCTGTGGTAATGTAACATTAAGAAATGTATTAGGACTTTGTGGACGATTAAAAGCAAACTCATTTTAAATGCATTAACTTGAAATGTTGTATGTGTTCTCAGAAGAGAATACTGAGTTGAAATACTCAGTGATGTGTGTTCTTTGGAATCTACATTTGAATCTTTATTTTATGTAGGAATGCCTGAAACCAAACCAGCTCTTTGGAAATGAGAGCTGACCCGGAAGGTGCTCACTTTTTATACTGGCTCCTTAATGGACCTGCTCCCTGGTGGTCCTGAGGTGGAGGAACCTAAAAGAGCAGAAAGGGTTTCCAATATTTTCCCACAAATTTTACCTAGGGAAAATCAGCAGTATAATAAATGCAGATTCAAGATTCTCGTGGGTCAGAGTCACGATTAATTGTTGATGCTGTCCAAGGATCTGAATTGTTACAGAATGTTATCCTCTAGTGGCACAAAGTCTTACATTTTCTTTAGAACCTGTTAGGAAATACCCACACCGGGGTAGAGCCCCAGCACACCCATTAAATTAGAATCAAAATATGAATGATACATTGGAGAATATTCTCATTTGCATGGAAACCAGAAGAAAGAATGCTATCTGAGGGTCCATCCCCTTCTGCAAATGAGGAAAACTGTTACTGAACTTAGTGTTGACCTTGCAGAGGATCCTAGTATAGAGAATTTCTGAACTTAAAAACCTAGTTATTGAACGCAAACAGTAACTCAGCCAGAGAGAGTGTATGTCTAAAACAGAAGTTCTGTATTTTTTAAGATTTAATTAATATTTTTTAAAATATTTTTATGTGTATGAATATGTTGCCTGCTTGTGTGTAAGTGCACCATGTGCTTGCAAACCCTCAGAGGCCAGAAGAGGTCATTGGATCCCCTGGAACTGGAGCTACTGACAGTCACCATGTAGGTGCTGGGAACTGAACCTGGGTTCTCTGTAAGAGCAACCAGTACTCTTAACTGCTGAGCCATCTCCTCGGCCCCTGTTTTCTAAAAAATTGTGTATGCATATATGACTGAATATAGGTTTGTACTCCTGAGTGCAGGGCTCAGAAGCCAGAGGAGTCAGATTCCCCTGGAGCTGGAGTTGTAAGCTGCTGGATGTGGATACTGGGAACTGAACTTGGATCCAACTCTGTAAGAGTAGGAAGCACTCTTAGTTACTGAGCCATCTCTTCAACCCAAAGAAGACAAGTTCTATTAAGCAAACTTCAGCACATACATACCTAGACAAATTTCAGAAGGAAAATTAGCAAAAATAGACACTTGGCAGTTTTTGAAGACATGGAGATTCAGGATTGTAAGGAATCCACAAAATACATGAATCTCAGATAAGTCCAAGGCCAAAGTTTTAACATATCTATAGCTCATACATTGTGAGTTTTTCAGAATCTCAAAAGCAAAAAGAAATCACCACCTTCTAAGCAAATATTCTCATATACGTAAATACGGAAGAGTGTTCTTTAAACAACTGGAAGTTAAGTTGAAAAGCTAAGGATGGGATTCAAAAAGAAAGGCAAACAAGAATTTGTATGTGGTGAACTCTGACTAGGCAGTGGTTATATTAATTACTGATGATTTTTTTAGTAATTTTATTGAGTTCTTGCATATTTCACATAATAGATCTTAGTCAAATTTATAGCCCACCACTGGATTTCATGCATTCTATCATACATGTTAAGTCCTATCAGGTCAAGCATTTGTACCCAAATGTCCCTCGGTGCAAGTTCATCCACTGGAGTCTAGTCAGCCTATCTAGAGTCACTCCCTTTAAGAAGATCTACTTTCCCTCATCCTGCAGTAACTAGTTGCCAATAGTTCTTCGGCTAGGGTTGGAGCCATTTCTCCAGTTCTGTGATGGGTTTTTGTCTTGATTGTGTCAGCATGGGTCTTGTGCATGCTGTCACCTTTGTTTCCAGTTCATATGAGCAAGTTCCCAGTGGCTTGAAAGCCTCTGTTTCCTTATGTTCATGCACCAACCCTGGCTCTTACATTCTTTCCTCCCCTCTTCACAGTGTTCCCTAAGCCATGGGTGGGTGAGGTTTAATATAGGAGTCCTATCCAGGGACACAGACTTTGCAGTCTCTTATTCTCTAAAATTTAACCAGTTGTGACCTTCTATGTGCATTGTACTCTTGTATGAGGAAGCTTCACTGGTAAGAGTTGAGGGATGTATTGGTATTCTCTCTACCCCCTGTTCCACTGTGTTCCATGAGCCTTAGGTGACGAGGTTCCACTGTAGATGTGTCACTTAGGGCTGGGCATCTCTCAGACATATATTCTCAGTGTGACTAGTTGTGGAACTCTGTAATAGCTTCCAACTTTTGAGAAAAGAAGCTTCTTTGATGAGTGGTGTGCTGTATACTTGTAAGGATAATGGGGGGGGGGGTCTGTGGCAGGCAAGGCAGATCAGGAAGCTAGGGGCAAGGTAGGGGTGGGGACACCCTGTGGAGGGTCTAACAAACTACCCTAGAGGATTAAGCTAGTCTGAGGTAGGAAAGTCCTCCAGAGATTTGAGGCAGAAGAACAGTAACTGCCCTGGCAAGGCTAGAGGGGGTAGAGGCATGGAGCTGCTTAGGCTGCAGGGGAATCAAGAGGCAGTCAATAATGATTTTTAATTTTTTTTATTTTTTTATGTATATGAATGTATTGCCTGCATGTATGTAACTGTACCCATTTCATGCGATGCCCTCAGAGGTCAGAAGAGGGCATCGGATTCTCATGGAACTGGAGTTTTGGACTGTTATTAGCTGTCATGTTGATGCTGAGATCCAATCTAGGTCCTCTGCAAGAGCTCTTAACCACTGAGAAATCTCTCCAGTCCTATATAAATTTTTTTTTTTTAATTTTAATACAGTTCTTCCAAATATATGCAAGGGGACCGAGGAGATGTTTCAACAGTTAAAGAGCATTTACTATTCTTGCAGAGAACCTGGTTTCTCAGCACCCACATGGCAACTCACAATTGAAATTAGGGTACCCAACACCCTTTTCTGGCCTCTGGCCATTGCACACATGTGGTGTACTTACATACACGAAGGCAAAACACTCATAAAATGAAAATAACTTTAAAAAAATCTCTTTGAGATAAGGTCTCCCTTTAGCCCTAGCTGGCCTGCAACTCACTATGTAGACCAGGCTGGCCTCGATCTCAGAGAGATCCACCTGCCTCCGCCTCTGCCTCTGCTTCCTGAGTGCTGGGATTAAAGGTTTTCGCCACTAAACCAAGCTCATAAAAATAATTTTTAAAAAGCAACAAATATATGGCTGGCAAAACAAAGAGGGAAAAGTCTTGCCCGGCTTCGTGGAAGGCCGCAGAGGCTCAGAGGAAGTCAGGGGAGTAACCAGAGATAATTACTGTTTTTAAATTTATTTGATGGAGGTGTGCCTTCCTTGGTGTCTATGGAAGTCAGGAAGCAACTTGGGGGAGTTGATTCCTTCCACTTGGGGTACAGAATTCAATTCTTTGGCCCTGTGGCAGCACATCATGATGGGAGTGCATGGTGAGCCAAAACTGATTCAGTCAAGGCCAGTAACCTGTGTGGTAGGGAAAAGATCCAAGTTCCACTGTCCGCTTCAAAAGCATTGCCCCAGGTCTCACCTCTTAAGGGTTCCAGGATATCCCAACAGCATCATTCTGGGACAAAACCTTTAACACATTGGCCTTGGGGAGAGGGGACATTTAAAATCCAGATGGTAACAGTTTCCAAATATTTGAATCCTTGAAAGTACTGACAATTCAGTGGTCATGACATACGTGGGGGTTCCTGATAGAGGAATGCAGTTTGAATCTAGAACACCAAGATAAACCTGAGAAGGTAGAAGGGAGGAAACAGCAAGAAGAGGCAGAACTGTTGGAAGTATTCAACAGAGCAGACAGGATATGTATCAGGACTAATAGACACATCTTGGACTATGATTTTAAAAGGGAAAACATTCATGAAGAGTACACATCTAGGGCTGGAGAAACAGCTCAGCAGTGAGGTGCGTGTACTGCTCTTACAGAGGACCCGATTAGCATCCATGCCCTGGGACTCAACAGCCATCTGTAGCTCCAGCTCCGGGGGATCCAACACCTTCTTCTGACCTCCATGAGCGTTGCGGGACATAGGTGCACTTAAACATTTGTGCAGGTAATACACTCATACACATAAAAAAAAAATAATAATAAAAAATTTTAAAACATACAGTGAAAAGAAATCCAGAAAGAAACCTGATATCAACCTCTGGCCCCCATGCACACCTACACACGTGTACCCACCCACACAAGCATATACGTGTACCACAGACAAAAAAGGACACAAGCTTGACTCAGTAGGCTTTAACATAAGACGAATGTGAAATCCTGTGACAGGCTGTGGGAGAGGTGCAGATAGAGGAGTTCTAAATGTGATTAATGTGTATTGTGAAATCCACAAAAATTCAGTAAAAAATATATACATTGATAAAAATTTTGGTTCAAGGGCCAGTGAGTAGAGGTGCTTGCAAGCCCATAAAATCCCTGGAATGCACTTGGTGGAAGGTGTTGCTAAAATTTTTTTTGCCGGGGTGGGGGGTAGCGGGTGGGAGGGTAAACAGCATCCACCCCTCTTGCTTTGGTCCCAGTGACAAACTGAGGAACAGTTCCACCAAAATGCACTGTGGGAAATCAGTTTATTAGGCTTACTTACCAAACACCATGGGTGAGAGTTTTCTTACAGCATGTGGGTACTCCCCCCAAGGCCAAAACTGAAAGTCTTCACTTGCCAAGCATGGACGATGACTTGCCCATAGCCACACAAAATGACAAGAGCTTCCCTTAGCCGTCCCCAGCCTGTGTACTCTACCCTTCCCCCAGGCCACGTGCAGCTACTTGGGAGGTATAGCTGGATACTCATGTGAGGGTCTGTGGCTCTCCCTGCCCCTCCTGTGCAGAGTGTCAGCAGCCAGCAAGCCCAGCTGTGATGATCTTAGGCAAATGGACCCACATGAGCTCAGGAAGATGCCATCTTGTCTGTCAGAGGACAGTCCTGTACAACAAAGGAGAAAATCGATTTGTTTTCCTTACATCTGCCGTGGCACTGATGCACTTGTACATGCACACATAACAGATTCATAAAAACTAATGGAAATTTTGGTTCAAGAAAATTCTGGAATGTGCATTTTTAGGCTGAAAGGGTTCACAGGGTACCTGGTACCTCAGCTAGGAAAAGCACTTGCCAAGGTCCTTGGTAATATCTTTGAGAATAACAGGAAGAGCAGGAGAAGCACAGGAGGGTTGGCAGTGTCCACCTGCTGCCCAGCAGCCTTCTGAACTCATAGGAGAGTTGTTTCTGCCCAAGCCCAGCCAGCGTTCCTGGGCCACCTCCACAAGCCAGATAGAGATTGATGGTATGGTGGTTTTATTCAAGCAGAGAGGTTTTATGGAGCCATGGGTGGAAGATTCTGGCAACTGGAGTAGTGTATTATTAGAGCTAAGAAAGCTCTAGCTTTCTCATTGAAAATCACCTCCAGACTGTACCTCCTGTGTCTCTCTAAATATACTAATTTTGCAAGTAAAAAGCACTGTTGGGCAGGAAGGAGGAAATATCACGTATCTCTCCCTGGAACTTGAAGCACCAGCTGAAGGACTGGTGGTTTGAGAGGCTTTGCTCCTTCATATCAAGGCTCAGCAAGGAAAGGCAATGCCTTCCTGATAAGACATGGCTCTTAGTGAAACTTTTTATTTATATGTATGTATATGTGTTTGTGTACATTTGAACATGTGTGCAGGTGTCTGCAGAGGCTAGAAGAGGGCATCAGATCCCCTGGAACTGGAGTTAACAGATGGTTGTGAGCTGCAAGATGTGGGTGCTGGAAACTGAACTTAGGTCATCTGCAAGAGCAGCGAGCAAGCACTTAACCAAGCCATCTCTCATGGCTTCTTTTTCTTGTGTGTATAAATCCTTTTTCATTTTTCTCTGTAATTTTTAATGTGTTCTGTTACAGTGTCACACTCAAGTTGAGTCATGTAAAGTTTGCATCTCAGGTTCACAAGATCTATTTGCCTATTCAGGAAAATGCTGAAGGATTTCCATGACAGAAATGGTGGGCTGGAATGCATTGTGTCGAGCCTGCCTGAGAGAAGGCAATTACTCCAGAACCTGACACTGCTTATGGCCAGTCAGAAAGCCGAAAGCTAGGTGAAGGGGGAGGACATGACAGCTAGGTGAAGGGAGGGACATGACAGGTTAACAGATACTTTTTTGGAAACGTGGTTGTCAAATGAGGGTCTTGTGTGTGCTAGGCAATGTCTGCCACTGAACTACACCCCCAGCTCAAAAAACCATCTTTAAAGCCTTCAAGATGGAAACATCTAGGAAGGAGTTGGGATGAGTTAATGATAAATACATAGAAAATGTAGCAAAGCTAACAGAACATTTGTTACTTCCACAGAAATAAGAAGTGTAGGAAAATCACTATACCAAAGGGACAGCCAGGAGGTGTTGGGGGGGCAGACGGGACTGAGAGTGAGTAATTCTGGAAGTAACATCAGAATGTTCCTCAGGGATGAGAGCACAAACAACCAAAATAATTGATGATAGAAAGAAGGTACAGCCATGGCTCTGGGTAGAAGAGTTTGTTTTGTTTTGTCTTGTGCATTTTATTAGGGGAGTGGTTAACACATGACCCAGCACCTGGAAGCTTGGGGGTGCTCCTTTTGAGATAGGGTCTCCCTGTAGCCACAGCTTGAACTAGCTATGTAGACCAGCCTGGCCTCCATCTCACAAGAGATTTTCTTGTAACTAGGGCTACAAGGAGACACTATCTCAAAAACAAAACCAACAAACAAAAAAAGACAGGGTCACACTATGTATCCCTGACTGACCTCCAACTCACAAATCGACCAGCCCTACCCTCTTGAGTGCTGGGTATATGCGTCCTTGCCCATCTTGTATGTGTGTGGGTTATATGGACTTGTTCGTTGGGTGAAGGTTAGAAGACAACTTTCCATATGTAGCTAGTGTCTTTACCTGTGACTCTTTTCACCCAGTTGATGCTGGCTTCTTTTTCTTTATTTCTGTGTATCTGTATGTATGTGTGTGCCACATCTGTGCAGGTGACCAAGGAGACCAGAAGGCATTGGATCCTTTGGAGCTGGAGTTACATGTGGTTGTGAGCCACCTGACATGGGTGCTGGGAACTGAACTCAGGACCTCTGGAAGAACAAGTGATCTTAACAGCTGGGCCATCTCTCCAGCCCCATGCAGAGCTTTGAAAAAACACTATAGACTAGAGCTGTAATGTCTTGAATACAGATGTTTTCAGATAAACAAAATGGGCACTGTAAATCTTTGAGGAAGACAGTGACACATAAAGGCAGGCAGGGGAGGCAAACAGGAAGCAGAAGTGGGCAGGTGGGGTAGGAATCCAGATAGCTGCAGTTTCTTGGTGACATATAGCTCCTGTTAGAGGAAAATAAAAGCAAAGCACACTAAGATGATGACAGACGTGAAAGTTTCAAGGGTTGTATGATCAGGAAGAAGAGACTAAGCCCACCTGTTTAATTCCACCAAAAGTAATAGGAGGACAGATGTAGCCTGCGGGGGGAGAGCTCATTCCAAATAAGATAGAAGAAAAAGCAAGACAAACTCCACGGTGATGACAGCTTTCTGTGTACTGGAGTGGATTGGCACAACACTACAGCTAGTCCAGATGTCATCCTGTTACAAAAGATAAACCTAACCCACAAGAATATGGGAAGGTAAAAAACAGCTTTATGTTTTTTATGTGCTAATTAAAGTAATGTAAATTTAGTTGTATTAATAATAAAGATTTTGAGACAAAAACCATGAAAGATAGGATCACTAAAATTGATTTATTTAAATGTTCAGTAGAGACTGGCTATAGCTCAGTGGTGGAATACTTGCCAGCTGTAGGGAACCCTCAAGTCCATCTCTGACACCACACACACACACCACATTTCATTGTACAGATAATCCTAAACATATTGTACCTTGCAATAGATTCTAGTATGCATATAGGAAAGATAATTTATAAGATTGGCTGTCTGCGCTATGATAGAAAATAAATAAACATACATATTTCACAATAATTGAATATAAAACAACCAAGAATTCAGTATAGAAGGAAATTTGACAATACAATTAAAAATCTTGATTTAAAGAAAATGATTTAATTTATGAGAAAAGTTTATATTGATTTCCAGTAGATACTTCTCAGCTCCATCTGAAAATTGACAGACCATGAAGTGTATTTCATAGAATGCATATCCTGTCTCTTTCTCTAAAGTTGACGGTGAGTGATAAAAACTTTTATGTTTGGAAATTAAGTGGCATGCCTTTAACAGAAGAAATAAGAAATTACTCAGGATTAAAGAACAGCAACACCACGTATTGACCATAGGGGCCTGTAACATTGTCAGGTGCTTACAGCTGTGAAAAAGAAAAGCCGGGGAGCAAAAAAGAAATGGGATAAACAAGGGAAGTAGACAGAGGACGAGGACCGCCAGGGCAGCGCAGAGCACATGGAAGACGGGTCCAACATGGGGTTTTGTGCGGGGTGGGGAGGTGGATAAAGCAATTTGATCTCCCTGACAAGTACTTACACAGATATGATGGGCCTACATTTTCAAACAGGCATAATTATAGTTGTTTTAGAAATAAAAACGATACCTTTTAGATGATGTCATGCCAGTAAATGTAGAAAAGAAGATGGCATGGATAAATCCTCAGAAAATGAAAGCTGGCCAAGAAAACTGAAGTCCTGTAGCCTCAGTGCCCTTGGGATCCTGTCTGATGGCAAAGTGTCACTTATGTCCCCATATCTGATGTTCTTGTTGTCCATGTCCCCAAAGAGTCTTCAGTTGCTCCCTGTCATGTCCTTTCAAAGACTTGGCGGCACTCAGCATGGTGGCACATGGCCATTAATCCTAGCACTTAGGAGACTGACCCAGGCAGATCTCTGTGAATTCAAGGCTAGCCTGGTCTACATAGCGAGTTCCAGGCCAGTCAGGGCTACATAGTGAGACCCTGTCTCCAAAAAAAAAACAAAAACAAAAAGCCAGGCTTGGTGGCACACACCTTTAATCCCAGCACTCAGGAGGCAGAGGCAGGTAGATTTCTGTGTGTTCAGGGTCAGCTTGGTCTACATCGTGTTTCCAGGCCTGCTAGACTTACAGGGAGACCCTACCTCAAAAAGACAAAAAAGTAAAATGGGGCTGGCACACAAGATTTGCCCTCCTCAGACATGGCCAATGGCTTCTTGAGGATGCTAGAAGACTGCTGTCTGGAGCAGAAGGCCTTTCCACCTCACCCCCATAGAAAGAGGGGAACAAGTTAGGGCCTCTTGCATCTCATGGAGGGACCTCATTGACTTGGAGCTGTGACAAAGCCACAAGTCTCCTCATGGGTTTAGCTTCAAATCACATATGGGGATGCTCTACACACCTAGAACATGTTTGTAACCTGTGCGGTTGAAATCAGAGTGGCCTGCCACCCTGGGGGGTCAGCTCTTGTACTCTCATGACATATGTGGTTGAAGGAGTGAGTCCCTGAGATCTGAGGAGAACAAGTCATACTTTGATGTGGTTGGAGGGTGGGCTTCGTTGGAATGTGGACTGGGGTAAGGAAATCAACTTAGTGAAGAAGTTGCAAGAGAGAAGGGATAAGTGTGAGAAAAGAGACCCTTGACGTAGGGGAGCCAGATGGGCCCAGGCATACACCAGGAGTCCGGCAGAGCTATGAGGCCAGAGTGGCTGTTGGCTTTTGGAATTGCAGAAGCATCTGGGAATGGGGAAGAACTTGATAGATCTGCAAGCAGACCAGATATTCTGGGAAAAAGAGTCAAGGGGAGGAATCTGGATATTGCCCCTTGCCCTGCCTCCTGGGCCTCCACACCTCCCTAGACCCTTCCCTGACCCTATCCTAGAAGTCTTGAGGACAGCCTGGGGCCCCTGCCCTTCATGGTTCTTTTGCTGGGTGTTGTCCACCCTCAGCATGTCCCGTGAGGCTGCCTGGGAGGCACTAGCCCAGTCTCTGTGTCCTTACCATGTGTACCTCAGCCTCCCATGGGACTGTCTATCTCAGCATCCTCAGTGATTCTTGACTCCAGTTCTTGTGTCCAGCCTACCAAAGGTGTTAGTTTTCCTCCATGAGTGTCAAGCTCATCCCCACTCTCTTGCCCCCAGCTCTTCCTGGTGTTGCTGACACGCCCCTCCCACCTGCTCTTCTGTGCTACCCTTCTAGACCGCCCAATGTTGATGCTCTCTAGGATCACACCCATCATACACAGCACATGCCTGTCCCTCCTCCAGGGTTAAAGTCTGGCACACACAGCAGAGTAGGTGAAGTAGGATACAGACTTTGGCAAAAGTGCACCCAAAACATCAGTACTGTGAGAAAAATAGGTCAAGAGAAAACCTGGAGCACTACCTTGATCCGTGCTGTGCAGTTGGTGAGATCAAGATTATGTAGCCCAAACTTGACCCTGGCAGTTCCCCAGCATATATGACTTTGGGAAAAAGCTAGGCCTAGAGGAAATCAATTGGTGCTTTCTCTCCCATCAACCCTAGCTTCTGCTCTTGGTGCTACCTTTCTGCTCGCTGCTGGGCACCCTTGTACTTTGAGAGACTTCTGTCCCATCCAGCCAGCATCGGCCTCTTGGGGAACTGCGCTGCCCTCACCTAATCTTCCTGATGCCAGTCACCTGAGAGAACATTGGGGGGAAGAGATGCATTTGTAAGGGACTCTGGGGGGTGCACATGTGTGTGTATGAGATATGGGGGTCTCTCTTTGTAGCCCTGGCTGGCCTTTTCACTCTGTAGACCAAGCTGATCTCTAACTCAGAGAGATCTACCTGCCCTTGCTACCTGATCACTGGGATTAACATTGTGTGCCACCTTGCCTGACCTCAGAGTTAGGTTTTAAAGTGTGACTGATTCATCTTTTCTCTTTGCCTGTCCTTGCCCCAGTGAAGATTGTAATCCGGGGGGACAGGAACACGGGCAAGACTGCACTGTGGCATCGGCTGCAGGGCAAGAAGTTCGTGGAAGAGTACATCCCCACCCAGGAGATCCAAGTCACCAGCATCCACTGGAACTACAAAAGTGAGTTCAAGGCCTGCACCCAGCACCTCTTTGCTCCCTTCCCAATACAGTGTCTGCCCTCCACCCTGGAAGGCACTCTCTCAGAGTGAGGGAATGTCTGCTTTCCATGTGGAGCCCCCAGGTAAACTCAGATTGCTGCTTTGGGGTCATTCAGTAAAGCTGCTTACAAACCATTCCATCTGGGACTTGAATCTGTGAAGTTCCCTCTTGCTGGTGCCTTAGGCCCAGGACCCTATCGCTGTAGGCAAGTAGAAGAGGACATACCTTCAAAGACCAGAGTTTTCTAGGCACCTCTAGAAGCAGATCTGCTCAGCACACACCAACAGCACATGTGTCTGCCATGTGCCACAGGAGTACATGTGCACAGCCCTGGAGAATAGGGTGAGTGTCTCACCTCTGGTCCTCCCTTCCTCTGGGTCCTTTCAGCTTCCTTAGCCACCAGCACATTCCAGAGTAGACAGTTGCTGCTGAGGAAGGATGAGGAAATAACAGGAACTTGGAAAATTACTTTATTTCTCATGAGGAAGCTCAGAAATATCAGCACCAGAGAAAGCCTGAGGAGGCTGTGAGCCAGGTGGCCAGGTAGGCTGAGGACTGTGGGGCAGACAGCAGAGCCACAGCCAACTTGGGTCTGCCTAGGCGACCCAGTGGAAGAGCTCTGACCTCTCACACTGAACAGCATTCTTGATCCTGCTCCCCTTGGTGAATGGTGGCAGGTCAGGTGAAATGGAGGTGGGCAGACATGACTCAGGCAGCTATGCTGTGCTCACATCTATCTGGGGTGAGCATCTGCTCAAGTGCCTGGAGCAGCCAGGGAGGTGCAAGTTACTCATGTATGGCTTTGTCCCTGGGGCCAGCAGATGCAGTGTGCTAAAGAGGCCTGGGGGAGCTAGTGACCCCAAAATGCCCTTGACCCCATTTGGGAATCAGCAAGGGACTCTTGTTACCAGGCACTGATCTCAGGGTGTTTTCCTTGTTTCAGCCACTGATGATGTAGTGAAAGTTGAAGTCTGGGATGTGGTGGACAAAGGTAAGGTGCATCTCTCCTTTGATGTTCCCTAGGCTCCAGGAGAGTCCCCTCCCCCTCTTCACTTCCACCTCATTTCCATGTCCTTGTGCCCATTACCTCAGGGCTGGATCTCTCTCCCTTGGGTCTCATGACCTACTTAGCCTGATCCAGCTGTATCCGCTCAGAAGTAGATTTGGGAGATTTGGGTTTGTGGCCAACTGTTTGCATCTAGGTTATGTCTCGAGCCCCCATCTAACTTTCCCAGGCCTGGGCTAGGTTTTGGATCCTGATCATCTCCCTCTTGTGCGAGGCAGGATAGATGTGTGGCAGTGGACCTTTCAAGGGTACTTGGCTACTTTGAGTATCTGTTCAGTTGCTCAGCAGAGTGAGTGTGCTTCAAATTCTGACCCACTTCCAGCTGTTGCTTCAGGAGCACCTTCTGTGTGGGTCCCCTAGTGTCAGCCCAGCACCTGCAGTCATGCTGGGTTCCAGAGCTTGAGTGGCTGGTAGCCCTGCCCTAAGGGAAATGGCTAGCCTGGGCACCCACAGGGTACTACTTGCCAGGTAATACTTTCTTTTACTAGATGATAGCTTAATGCCTAGTTACTTGACCATCATCGGGGTCCCTCCTATGAGACCATGTTTTCACTGGTAGAGATTTGTTGCTCTCATCTGGCCCAGATCAAGTTTGTGGCTGTCTGTCCAACCCTGTCACTGGGAAACCAGGCCAGGGCGGCCCTGATCATTGAGACGGAAGGTGCAGTTGCAGAGCACCGACACAGACGGGACTTGTGAGCAGGCGGCACTGAGTCACAAGAGCCATAGGAGTCGGGAGCAAAGACTAGAGCAGAGAGAGAATGCACATCTTGAGCCAGCACCTTTGTTTGGTTCAGGGTGTCATCCAAACAGATTTTCCACAAAGAATTTTAATTGGGCTTAGAGAGCAGGCAAGCTGGAGTTCCATCTTGTCACTGCGGCCTGTCCATGCTGCCCGTGTGATGTGGAGGTCAGGAACCTATATATAACATGGGTCACCAGGCACAAGTGGCTGTTAGGCCACATGAGGGGCTAGTGGAGCTGTGGGGGTGGTGCTTCTAGAGAAGGTTAACTTATGCTCAGTATGTATTCTGAGGCCAGGAACGTGACCAGAATTCACTGTACTGAGGACCCAGCTTCTTCACTTCTGTGTAGACCTCAGCCAGCACAAAAACTTACCCTGATCCAGACCTTCAGAGAGTAGCAGCAGGACTCCTCAGAGTGCCTTCATGACAGCATCTGATTTAATTCTTAGCCTCTTGCTGCTAGGTCACAATTTCCTCTGTGATCCTCAGGGCGAGAGCTCAGGCTTGTGTCTGTGTGTGTGTGTGTGTGTGTGTGTGTGTGTGTGTGTGTGCACGTGCGTGCGTACGTGCGCTAAGCTTCTCCTACTCTGCCTCACCTACTTGGCTTCTAATATAACACACATGACCTCTAGCCTCTCACTCAGCCCCTGGCTTTGCAGGTACAGCCTTTGACCTGAGCCCTGGCTTCATCAGCATGGCTATGCTACCTGTCTCCAGTTCCAGGGCTTTGCAGGAAGATGTGTTCTGGCATCAGGGTGTGTCTTCTCCTTTCTCAGTCAGATTCATTTTCGGGGTGGGTTTGGGTCAAGTGATCAAGAACAGGTAAAGCTGCTTTCCTCAGTGGTCCAGCAGGAACACAACCCAGTTAAACATCTCCCATTGAGCCTCTATTGACCTTGTGCTTCCCCACACTTTCTGTGCATGCTTATGTGTGCTTCTCTGGAACATCAATATGTAGTCTGCCATCTGAGGTCCATCGCTACATCCACTGTGAGGCCAAGAGCCATATCCACATGAAGCCACAGGTGGCTTAGGCCAGCTGTCCTCCATAAGCCATGACCCCATCAAGGCAGGATGCACTTCCTGCTGCTCCCCATGGAGGGACCACCACTTTGGAACTATAGCAACTTCCCAAGCCCTTGCCTCTGCTGTGGTCCCAGGTCTGCACCTGCTGGAGTAGGATGCACTGTCCTTTAAACAGGGTTTTGCAGAGTGGGATCAGGACTTGGGGCCAGATAATCAGATGGGACTGTATAATTTAACAGTCTTGACCTCTCATTCAGGACCCATCCAGGTTGCATGCTAGTCCCTTACCTGACTCAAGGGCCTCTGGAGCAAAGACTGACAACTCCCCTGTCCAGAAGCCATGGAACACTTTTCCTCCTGTTGTGCTGGACTCAAATACCACATCCAGGTGTTTGGGAGAGACAGGCTGGGGGACTCCCCAGGTTACCCTCTGCCCTGCCATGTTCTGGTATCTACTCAAATCCTTCCTCAGTTGAAACCAGGCTAGACCCCAGTAGAGATCCTAGGTCAGAGTACCTGCATCTTCATGGCCAAGTCTTGCCATTCCCCATAAGGGAAAATTTGGTTTTGGTTTTGTTCTGAAAGAGTCTCCCTAATCCCAGCCCTGCTGAAATTGACTAGATAGACCAGGCTGGCCTCGATCTTACAGAGACCCACCTGTCTCTGCCTCTCAAGGTGGAACATTTTTGATAGGAAGACCCACCTGTCTCCTCGCCCAAGATCCACAGCAGCAGAGGGCCTTCAGATAAGAGCAAGGTTAAAGCAGCTAAGGGTTCAAGGGCAACCTTCTCATGCTCTAAGTTTCTGAGAAGACTGGTCAGATAGTCCATTTCAGCAAACTTGGGCTTTGTGGGTGCAGAGCTCACAAACACTTGTTGAGAAACTTCTAGAAGGAAATTGACAGGAAGCAACCTCAGCAAGTTTTTACTTCTGATCTCCCAATCCTACCTTGGGAGCTGGGTCTGCAAACCCTTCAGTAATTTGTAGAAGATGCTGACGTCAGAGTGGGGCTAAGAGGAGGTCCATCTACACTCCAGCCCATGAGGGTCAGGCTGACTCCAGACTGGCCTGAATATTGCTGGCTGTTCAAATATGAGTCCAGAGATGACATGGAGGCTGATGTTTTAAACAAATGAACCTGAGTTTGTTCTCGGGGCATGTTGGTTTGCTGTGTGGTTCCAGAATGATGAGCAACCCCTTTGACCCATTGAACATCCATTGAAGATGCAACAGGGATGCCAAGCTTGTCATGCTGGGCCCCAGAGCTAGGACCCCACACAGGACCTGAGCTGTCTGCTGAACAGAAGAGCTTTGATCACCACGAATGCCAGTATTAGGGTGTGCTGGCCCTGCTCTCTTCTTGTGCCAGCATTGTGGCGGTACAAGAGAACTGTTTGAGCGTTCCAGCTCTGGTCTCCCCCTGCTTTGACCCAAGGGACACCTTCTGCCCTAGATTTAGCTGTGGGATTTACTGGGCTCTCAGGAGGGGCTCCTTCCCTCAAGGCAGACCTGGACTGGACATTGCCCCTCCTAGTCAGCTCTCCTAGTCTGGAAGAAGTTTCGTCCAGCCCTTCAGGCCCATTTCTCCCAGACTGAGTGAGGGGCGTCTGGAGTTGCTATACTTTCTTGAGTAGGGCACAGTCCCATGGAGCACTGTGCGTGGCAGTAAAGGACCAAGGAAGGGTACTTACACACACATGGGCAAACCCTTGGCCCAGCAATTCCACCTCCTAATTTTTGTTTTGTCTTTCAATAAGGAAAATGCAAAAAACGAGGTGATGGCTTGAAGACGGAAAACGACCCCCAGGAGGTGAGCCCCATCGTCAGGTGGGTCTGTGCCAGCATCCTGAGCAAGGCATCTGTGGTCACTCAGGATGGTTTCCAGCCCTTCAGACTAGGCCTCCTGCCCATCCTGAGGTCCTGAGTGTACCAGTTGTGCTGTGAGGGCAGTGGTCACTGAATCCTCTGCTGCTCACAGGACCCCATGCTGCCAGTGTTGAATTTTAGGGTGACTGCCCACTTGAGCCATCTGATCCATGTAAGTGATGCCTGCTTCACTCTGCAGACATCACAGTGAACTGACCCAACTTGAGTTTGAATGACATGAACAGTATAAAGTGACCGCATTTTACAGTCGCCTTCGTCCTAAAAGGGAAGTGGCCCTAGCACCATGGGTGGGACTAGGTGCTCTGTGTTTCCTCCCTAGAAGCTGTGGCACAGTGAGCCCTTTTGCGTGGTCCCTGGACACTCCTTCCTTTCAGGTGTTTTGGCACACTCTGACTTACCTTCTCCCTCGATGGATTGAAGGCTTCTGCCCTCTTCAAGGCAGGAAGTTTAAATGCTGCACGCACGCACACACATACACACACATAGATATGTTTGTTTGGGTTTTTGAGACAGAGTCTTCCCTAGAGCCCCAGCTGGCCTGAAACTCACTATGAAGAACAGACTGGCCTCAGTCTCACAGAGATCCACCTGCCTCTGCTTCCCGAGGGCTGGGATCAAAAGTATGCACCACCATGCCCGGCTCTAAATATTTTTATTTTTATTGATTAATTTGTTCGTTGATAGTTTCATACACTGTATGTAAAGCATTCTGTTTATTGTCACCACCTTTTGTCACTTACCTCACTCCCACCCTTGTTGTCATTCCTTCCTCCTACAAGTCCCTGTACCTCATTCATGTCTTTGTTTTGTTTTGTGACCCAGTGATTTTAACCAGAACCTGTTGGAGCCTGGTGCACTTCCCATTGGGTACACAACTGAAGATAATGGTTGTCCTTCCCCTAGAATCCATCAGTAACCAGTAGTTTAGCAGGAGTAGGGCCCCATGAGCATAATTCCTCCCCTCTCCACTCTACTCCATCATTGGCTGTCGAGAGGCCCAGTCTTGTGCTGGCAACCATAACTGCTGTGAGATCATGTTTGCAGTGGCTGTGTCATGCCCTGAAGATAGCATTTCACAGCCCTCTCCCTGTCTCCCAGCGCTTACATTCTTTCTCTTCCCTCTACCACAATGTTCCCTGAGGCCTGTTTTTAGGGCTGAGCATTCAGCGTAGCTCTCAGCTTCTTGAGCAGTCAGAGACTCTTCTCTGATTAAGAATGGGAGTACCACTTGTCTATGGATAGAAATACAAAGGCTTAGTGTGCAGTTTGGCTTTGTGCTGCTTTGGCTAAAGAAAAGTAGTGTGTTACCCCTCGGGGCCTATGACCTCCCCAGCCATGGGTTTTTGACCAGGTTTAAAGTACCATTTGGTTGTTTTTTCCTGTGGAAACCATCTTACAGGGTAGCCAACAGCTCCAGTACTCACTTCTCTGAGCCCTGGGGCAGATGCCATCAATGATTTGTGGGAGCCCAAGCAGACATCCCCCATAGAGATGGCACTTGCTTATCTTATATGTCCCCAGAAGTATGTTTCTTCATGTTTTTGTTTTATTTTTCCCCAAATGAAATGACTTTTCAGATTAGAAAAATTCCTGTTCTGTCTTTTTCAGGTGTTTGAGGGTCTACGTGTGTGGGTTTGGCTGGAGACAGTCTCATATCTGTTTCCTCCTCTTTCCAGGCAGAGTCTGAAATGGCCCTCGATGCTGAGTTCCTGGACGTGTACAAGAACTGTAATGGGGTGGTCATGATGTTTGATATCACCAAACAGTGGTAAGAAGGGCAGTGATAACAGCTTTTAGGTGGCAGCATATGACCTCACTTGTGCAGAGAATGGGACTGGGCCAGGTGACTCAGGCTGTTAGCCAACAGTGGTAGAGATTAGGCCCCACCTTCCCCAGCCCCAGTCCTAAAGACACCTTCTAAAAGTTGTTAGAATCGAGTGGTCTATTATGTTGTAGATTCCCAAAGATACCCAACTTCCCCATCCTCCCATTCAGGATAACTTACCAGGAAGACATAACCAAGATTCATGACAACAAAGGACAAAGATCAAAGTGAGCATAGCCAGAAGTGCAAAGACCAAGTGCAAGCTTTCTGAGACACACCAGACTCCTCTGCATTTGAGGGTGACAGCATGAGAGAAATGCCCAGGAGACTACATGGTACACACCATGAGCCTGGGAGCCTTCTAGGTACCACCAGCAGGAAAATACCCAAGAGGCCCCCAAATGCCCTGAAGTCCTGTTTGCTCTGTAAACACTGAAATCTAGACTCTTAAAAACACTGTAGTAGCCAGATATAGTGAAACACCTTTAATCTCAATACTCAGGAGTTGGAGGCAGGCAGGTCTCTGTGAGTTAAAGACGGTCTGGTATACATAGCAAGTTCCAGGCCAGCCAGGGCTACATAGTGAGACACTGTCTCAAAACAAAGCTAGGCTGGAGAGATGACTCAAGCAATTGACAGAGGACCTAGGCTCCAGAACCCACATACAGGGTCATAACCATCTATAAATCCAGTTCCAGGGGATCTGAAGCCCTCTTCTGACCTCCTGCATGCACATGATGCATGCACATACACTCAGGCATGCACACATACAAATAAAATTAAAAGTAAATAAATGTAAATGAAACACTGTAGGAAGGAAAGAAGCCCAGACAGTAGTCTATTTTAGAAGTGGCCTTGGGGATCCATCTTGCCTTTTACTCTGATTCGAAAGTTCTGTTATTAGTGTTGCATGTGTAATCTGTGTTTGTTGTAGAAAACTTGAAAATCAGAGGCAATAGTCTGTCCCATCATCTGTGACTGTCACTGCTCACAGCTGGTGCACGCCAGCCAGGTTTTCTAGTATCACACATGTACAAGGGGATCGTACTACACCTGTCTAGATAGCATGCTTCTTTTGCTTAAGATCAGAGTCATGCACACTTGAGTGCACCAGCCTTCCATATGTAGCTTGTGCCCTACGTGTGTCACTGATTCTGGTCTGAGGGTCCTGAACTCATGAATCCTTCTTGGCCATGATCTGAGCTAACATGACTCCTGCAACCTTTGGACAGCATTCATGGGCTCACAGCCATCCTACCCCGCAGAGATCTGCACGCCTGTAGTGCTGCTGCCTGGCAGGCTGATGATGTGAGAAGTCTATTGGGCTACAGAGGCAGCCCAGGCAGGTACACAAGCATTTTTCTGGTATGGGTGGTGGTGGTCTGTTCACCTGGTAGTTGAGACATGGCTTTTTGTTTACGTGAAATTGAGTCTGGACACTGAGGCCCCTAAGCATACTGAAGTGTCCTATAGCCTTTGCAGGCTAACCTCACAAGAACCCTGGTTATGGGGGTTGGTGGGCATAATAGAGGGACAAGGCAGTGCCCTGAGAGCAATAAGGACCCAACAGTTGAACAGAGCTTGGGAACACAAGTGCCCTTGGGCTATAGAGTGGGTAGGCAGCAGCTCAAGAAAGCAGCAGGCACTTGTCTGAGAGCCACAAGGCTTTGTTGGCAGTTGTGCTAAGGGTGCCAATTGTCAAGCCACAAGAGTATCAGCCATTTCTCCATTTCTGAGACCCCTGGACACAAACATGTTTGGTTCAACCCATGCCTGGGTGGCAACAGGTCACTTCATGACACAGATACACCAGAGCTAAGAGAAGTGCCAATTACAGATGTGCTGTTTTCACTGCTTGCCTGGCAGGGAAGCTGGACTGCTGGGCCGCACTCCTAGTGCTACTTGTGAAGATGATTTGTTCATTTTACTTTGTAGAGACATGGTCTTAATTTAGATCAGGTTGACCTGGAACCCACTATGTAAACCAAACTCTTGATCTTCCTATCTCAGCCTTCTGAGTACTTGCCGTTCCCATCTGGTTTCCTCGGGGGCGGGGGGGGGGGTGTCACAGTGATACTAAAGGTTGAGCCTAAGCTTGTGTACATGCTAGGCAAATGCTGTATTGTTGCTGAGCTATATCCCCAGCTCTGAGCTGTTTGTGTCTCTTTATAAATGTTTTTTTATGAATGTTTTTACCTGCATAAGTGTTTTTTTATAAATGTTTTTACCTGCACTTGCAGGTTCTTTTCTAACATAAAGTGTACCATGGATATGCAATGCCCTGGAGTTCAGAAGAGGGCATGGATCCCCTGGACAATTGTTAGCCACCATGTGGGTGTTGAGAACCAACACTGGTCCTCTGAAAGAGCAGTAAGTGCTCTTAACCACTGAGCCATCTCTCTAGCCCCCTAATACATCTTATAAGCCATTTGGAAATGTCTGAGATGACCTGTGAGGTGGAGCTACAGGGAAGTCCCATGATGTGAGTTCTGGAGAAACTTGCCAACTTTGTAGGCAGTATTAACTCACTGCAGAGCAAGGAAGGCCCTGAAGACAGGCATCTTACTGTCCCTAGGGACACTTCAGCCATGGCATTCATGAGGCAAGAGCCAACAAGAAGGGAGAGTGGACTAGATGCAACCCCAGCCACAGTGCACAACAGAGCTGAAGGCCAGGTCACCCAAGATACATTTGGTTCAGAATGATGCTCGAAACAGGCAAGAATGAAGCTGTTTCTTGGGTTTGTTTTGTTGTTGTTTGTTTTGACATGTATTTTATTGTGGTGGAGGGCCAAGAATATCCCACAGGAATCGTCTCTCTCTACCATGCATCCCTCTACCCCAAGCATCAAACTCAGACCCAGCAGCAGGCATCTCAACCCACCGAGCCATCTCACCAGCCCTTGGAGTCATTCTGTGGAGATACAGACATGTGGAACACCTAGGTATAGGGTACAGGAGAAGCACATGCCAGAAGAACCAGTAGCTGGGTGCAGCTGAAGATCACAGAGCTCACTGTTTATCTCTGCCTGAGGTGACACGTGCTTCAGAGGAGTTGGATCTTGGACACAGGAAGCAATGAATGCACACAGCTCCCCAGGGTCACACAGTTAAGGCTAATATAACGCTTCTCTTTCAAAGGACCTTCAATTATGTCCTCCGGGAGCTTCCTAAAGTGCCAACCCATGTCCCAGTGTGTGTCTTGGGCAACTACCGTGATATGGGTGAGCATCGAGTCATCCTGCCAGATGATGTGCGTGACTTCATTGACCACCTGGACAGGTGAGTGCCACGAGTCCTGTTCCTGTGTTGGGGGTTTGTGGATGCTGAAGCACAAAGGCCTCAACCTGTGTTGGAGATGAAATGACACTGCCCTGTTCCAGGGAGGGATTGTGCCCCTCACCAGGGGGGTGAGGCCTGTGTAGTCCCAGGTTGCCATAAGACGACAGTACTGGAAGGTACAAATGAGGGCCAGGTGACTGTGGCCTGCCTGACCTCCTGTCCACTTCTGTGGGGTCACTAGCTGCAAGAAGGGAGCTAGTCGGGTGTGGTGGTGCATGCCTTTAATCCCAGCGTTTGAGAGGCAGGAAGATCTCTGAGGTTGAGGCTGTCCCAGTCTCTATACGAGTTCCAGGCCAGCTGGGGCTACGAGGAGACACTGTTCCAAAAAAGGGGAAAAGCTGGGTGCAGTGGTGCATGCCTTTAATCCCACTATCCCAGTTCTCCGGAGGCAGAGGCAGGTAAATTTCTGTGAGATTAAGGTCAGCTTGGTCTCCACAGTGAGTCTAGGCCAGCTGAGGCTACGGGAGATCCTGCCTGTCTCAAAGGAGAAAAAGTTAAAAAGAAGAAAGCTAGGTAGACAGGCAGCCTCAGACTTAGACAGGAGAGAACCAATCCACACCCCACAAGAGCTTCTCTGTCCCCTCTGGAAACAGACCTCCAGGCTCCTCCTACTTCCGCTATGCTGAGTCTTCCATGAAGAACAGCTTCGGCCTGAAGTACCTGCATAAGTTCTTCAATATCCCATTTCTTCAGCTCCAGGTGAGTCTTTGCCTAATGTGACACTCCCTTTTGTGGTTGTGTACCAGAATGGGCCTTCTCTCTAAGCCTGAGAACACTCTTTGAGATACCTGCTTAGAAGCTGGCTACCAGTAAGCATCCACTGGGCTAGGGCTGGCACAACAGCAGGCAAGGCTTGGGGGCCAAATGTGGGAGGTAATGTTCTTTGCCTGTAAGGAGTCACCCTGAAGTCTCCCCCAACATGTGGGGCCCTGATGCCTCTGTGGGGTACTAATTGTACAAACACCCAGTCACCAACATAGCTTCCCTCCATGAGTGTTGCAAGAGACCTGATGGCCTCTGTCTGCTGGCAGGGTGATGATGGTACCCAGACCTCTGGTCTCTTGCCTGACCTGGGATATCCTAGAAATAAAGTGCAACTTTCTCTGTTTCACCCAAAGATGTTCCAAACACCCCTCTAAAACAATCAAAACACTTGGGGCTGGAGGAGTAGCTAGTTGGCAAAGGGCTTGCCTCACATGCACAAAGCCCTGGGTTCAATCCCCAGTACCATATAAACCATGTGTGGTGGCACATGACTGTAATCTCAGCACTGGGGAGGTGGAGGCAAGGTCCCGCCATCTAACAAGTTTGAGGCCAGCTCCAGATACATTAAATAGCCATGAGACTGGAGAGGTGACTCAGCAGTTAAGAGTGCTACTGTTCTTGCAGAGAACCATGTTGGGCAGCTCACAACCAGTTGTAACTCCCGGTTCTAAGGGATCTGACACCTTCTCCTGGTCTCTCTAGGCACTGCATGCATATGGCATTTACTCACACACACACATATACATAAAAGTAAAAATAATACGCATTTTGAAAGCACAACCACAATACCAGACACTTAAGTTAAATTCTGTAAATCATTAGTAATTGGTCAATATGTAGCATAAGCTCTAAATACACTTCATACAATGTACTTGATGTGGCTCTCAAATTTTTCTTTGTAAATCATACCTTTTTAAAATTTTTATTTTATGTGTATGAGTATTTGCCTGCTGTATGTACATATACAGTGCCCATAGAGGCCAGAAGAGTGTCCTGTTGTCTGGAACTGAAGTTAGGGATGGTTGTGAGCTGCCATGTGGGTACTGGGATCTAAACCCAGGGCCTCCACAAGAGCAGTGATGCTCTTAACCACTGAGCCATCTGTCTAGCCACATTTTTAAAAATGAGACCCTCATCTGCCTGGCGTGTGCTTGCTTATCCCCTAGGAACCTGGGCACTGGTCTGCGTTGTTGTCATGGGTCCTATCCGCTTTAGCAAAGTATAAAACAAACTCCAGGTCTCTTAGCTTGTAATTACTCACACTGTATCCATTTGGTTTGTTTGCTCTATGCTAAAAAGGACCCCAGCATGGATCTGGAGCACCCCCATGGGAGGATCCAGTGTTCCCTGTGACAGGAAACATAACCTTGGCTCTGCCCTTCACACAAAGCGTGGAGCACTTTCCATGGCTGCTGTGATTCAGGGTGTGATGCTTGTATATTAAATTTAAATCGAAATGCAAGAAGCCATGTGGACTGGCAGCCATGGCAACTGGACCCACAGACTGATCAGCATTGGTCTTCAGCTGGAAGGGCTGTGGTTTGTCCAGGTTGTAGCTGGCCGAGCTTCTCACTCAGAGTTGCTCCTAGAGCTCCCAAGGCTGTCTCAGCACATATTACAGTTTTGTGGCCTGAGAGGCTGTTGTAGCCAACAGGAAGGCAGGCCAAGCTCTGCCACCATGGGAGTGTACTAGTGGGGACCTCTGAAGGTGTGATGTGCTAACAGAAGGTGGTGCTTGTTGTCATGACTCCACATGACTGACCTCTGTCTCTGAAGCCACATGAGCTGTCCATGCAGGTTGCCAGACCTGGTGCTCTCACAGTGAGGTGAGGGCGTGGGGGGGGTAATCGCTCAGCTGTACTCACTTCCTCTACAGCGGGAGACACTGCTTCGGCAGCTGGAGACAAACCAGCTAGACATTGACGCCACACTAGAGGAGCTGTCAGTGCAGCAGGAAACTGAGGACCAGAACTACAGCATGTATGTGAACCAGAGTCTGTAGACACGCAGGCTCTGACTATCCTGGAGTGGGAAGTGTGGGTACTATACCCTGTTGCCAGCAGGGCCTCAGATATGGGCCAAGTGCCAAGCTCTGGTCTGTACCAGCAAGACAGTGAAGAAAACATTGTACTCAAGGGGTAGACAGTCAGCCTAAGCATTCTCCAGCCAGGATCATGTGTGCTCATTGTAGAACAAAATGAGTAGAGTAGCTGGCCACTGGGGCTCAGCAGCTATCCAGGCCCCAGGAACAGGTGTTCCATGATGTAACCACAGCCCTTCCTGTTCCTCTATTGAGGCTTTTAATTATTAATGTGTAACCATAAAAGATTTAGTCTGATCAACACTTGTCTAGAACAGGTGGACTGGTATTATGAATAGAGCTATGCTGATGTAGAAAGCAGCCTCAGCCTCCTTCCTCACATCCTCCTGGTTCTTGTAGACAGTGAGAGCAAGTGCTCCTGAGGGTAGACTGGTAGCCCAGGCACCCTACACTCTCAAGTGCTTCAGGTCCAACAGAACTTACAGGTGCTTAAGACCACTCGTACGGCTGCTGGCACAGTTCATACATGGTAGACCTGCATGTCAATCAGCACAGGCCTGCGGTTAGGGCTATGCTGTGCTAGCTTTACTCCCCTGACCAGAGCCAGCCTATACCTCATGGTCACCAGTGCTTGACTACAGGGTACTGCTGGCAGCCACTCAAACCTTTTAAGACCAGCTGGTCCTGGTAGACTCTGGCCCTGGGTCCCTGTGCTATGGGGCTCTCTTCCCACTGACTCAGTTCCCCAGGCTGGTGTCATGTGGAGGGGCAGCTTGCCTTGGGAGCTCCAGTGCTGAAGAAGGGTGAGCAAAGCATTGTCTAGCCTTTCTGCCGGGCAGCAAAGGGTATTGGGCAACTGGCTGACAATTAGACCCTATCCTCTGCCACTCAGTCAGCTGCCCCTCTTAATGTAAGTGCAAGCTAGACACTGATGCCTGAGGGCCTTGGAGAAAGAAGGGAAAGGAGAGGCCAGGCTCCTCACTCCAGGCCCTTCTGTCCCTCCCTCCAGCTTCCTTGAAATGATGGAGGCTCGCAGCCGAGGCCATGCATCCCCTCTGGCAGCCAATGGGCAGAGCCCATCCTCAGGCTCCCAGTCGCCAGTTGTACCTCCAAGTGCTGTATCCACAGGGAGCTCCAGTCCCAGCACACCCCAACCTGCCTCCCAAGTGCCCCTCGGTGCCCCCTCTGCCTGTCCTCCAGCACCATCTCCTGCACCCCCCTTGGAGACCCTACCACCCTCTGTACACCCTTCAGCTCCAGCCCAGCGTCGCAGTATCATCTCTCGGCTGTTTGGAACATCACCAGCTGCAGATGTGACCCCTTCACCTCCAGGTAGACCTGGGAACAGCCCTCAGTATGTGAACTTGAGGCCCAGCTTCTGGCATCTTGGACCTCATGTGCATCACAGACTGAGAATGTGGTCCCCATGCCCCTGACAAGCTCCTCTCATGGGCCAGCAGCCCTGTGAGCCAGCTCTAGATGGCAGCCTGTGACCTCTAACCAGGGCATATGATTCACCTTCCCTGCTCTCCAAGTCCTAGTCCTATAGGCACAGCTCTGGGGGTTGCCTAGCCTGATAGCCGGGACAACATGAGGAACCAGTGTCTGTCTACAGAGCCAGCTCCAGCTCCAGAGGCTGCAGCAAGAGTCCAGAATGTTGAGGATTTTGTCCCTGAAGATGGCCTTGACCGCAGCTTCCTGGAAGACACTACCCTGCCTAAAGACAAGAAGAAAATAGGAGTCAAAGGCCCACAGCAGGACAGTGACAGGTAAGTGGTTGGTTAGTGGAGCCGAGCACAAGTCCTAGCTCCTAGGGCCAGCACAGCCTCCCTACCCCTTTCCATGCCCAACTCTCCCGGACACCCTTGGGGATTGTGGACACAGCCTCTCTGGTGCTTACTGGCTTGGCAGTTAGCTCTAAGAACAAGAGCAGAGCTGTGACTGGAGGAACTGAGAGAAAGGGTCAGGCCTTGCAGCAGAGGCTGCTCAGAGAAGTAGGATTTATGGCCACAGCAGATGAGGGAGCATCAAGCTGAAGTTCTCCAGAAGCCTTAGCAGATGGCCTAGCAGGGACAGGAATACCAAGCACATTCCTGGCCCAGTCTATTTGTCAGGTACAGGGCTTTCCACCTGGGTGTCTCTTATCCGGACCCAGGCACTGAGCTGGTCATTGAGCTATAGACTTTCCTGGGGTCTGGTCTCCTGAAGTTAGCTTCTCCCACCACCCCTCTGTCTGGATTGCTGTGCCCCATAGGGTAAAGTGTTCCTTTACAGAAATGCAAATGAATTAAAGCCCAGAAGCTCTTGAGCTGGGCTCCTCTTCTCTCTGGTCAACCACTGGCCAGCAGTAAGGGTGTGTGTCCCTCCTTACTCCATGCTGTGCTCAGCAGCCCCTTGACAGCCCCAAAAGGGCTCAGCACTAGAACGTGGTACTCTAGACAGGGCAGCTCCACAAGCAGTGGGGTGGGGGGTCAGCGGCATACAGCTCTCCTTGGGTCCTCTCGTCACCCACTCTTTTACAGTGACGATGGGGAGGCCCCGGGAGGAAACCCAATGGTGGCAGGTTTCCAAGATGATGTGGACCTTGAAGACCAACCATGTGGCAAATCCCTGCTGCCCTCCAACCCCATCCCCAGTAAGAATGTCAGTCTCTCAAGTGAGGAGGAAGCTGAAGGAATGGCAGGCCACCCTGGGGTGGCTACTCAGCAGTGCTCAGAGCCAGAGACAAAACGGTATGGGCAAGGGTCTCCAAGGCGTGGCCAGCTGTGGAAGGAGCAGCCCAGGGTGGCCCTCAGAGCTCCTGACATTCCTTTTTATGTGAAGGTCCTCCATCAAGACCTCACGGCCACAGAAGAAGGCAGCTCCCACAGGAGTCTCAGAACCCCCACGGACAGGTGGTCTAACTACTGGCTCAAGACCTGGACTCAGCAGTACCAAACCCCCGACTGAGGGCTCTCATAGACCCCAGGAAGGGAAGGACAAGCGGGGGTCATCGGAAAGTGATCCTGAGGGGCCCATTGCTGCCCAAATGTTGTCCTTCGTCATGGATGATCCCGACTTTGAGAGTGATGAGTCCGACACACAGCGGAAAGTGGTAAGAACAGGCTGATAGCTGGGAAACTCAGCCTCCATCCCTCCAGAGATAGAGGACAGCATTGAGTACTGGGCCCAAGGAGAAGCAAGAAAGTCTTGTTGGCTCCAGTGCTCCCAAAGCACAATCCAAGCTTCCTGTCCTATTTGATGCTAAAGTCTGCTGGGGACAGTGGACAGGAGTCTGTGGGAGATGGTCTATTGTCCACATGCTGACCCTACCTCTCTGAATCTGGGTCAAGTTAGAGGGACTCCAGTAGGTGAAGTCCTAAGGGGATGTGCTGTCTTGCTTCTGGGGTCCCGTGGGGTGGTGAGGAATAGTGGGCCTACCAGTTGCTCCCTCTCCAGGGTGAGTTCCCAGTGAGAGAAGACCTGTCTGATGTGACTGATGAAGATACTGGCCCTACCCAGCCATCCCTACCTTCCAAGCCCCAAGTTCCCTCCTTCAGACTGAAGAATGACTCTGATCTCTTCGGGCTGGGCCTGGAGGAGACAGGACTCAAGGAGAGCAGTGATGAAGGTAGGAGAGCCTGGAGCCTGGTATAGCGAGGTGGCCCTTACTCCTGGTAGCCCAGGGACCTGTGTTTGGAATACTTAGCTTGCTTGGGGTTTGTTTACCTCAGCTGTGGCTGAGAGTCTCCAGAATAGAGGGGCTCTGTCACAGTCACACCTCCTGGCATTGCCCAGGGTCAAGGCAGCCACATGCCCAGTCCTGACACTGTATTGTGGCTCAGAACGGCCATTCATCTGAAAAAAACTCATGTATTAGTCACTTTTCTGTTGCTGTAAAAGAAACACTAACCAAGGGAACTTATGAAAGGAAGAGTTCATTTAGCTTATGGTTCTAAAGGAACAAGAGTCTGTCATGGCGGGGCAGCATAGCAACAGAGCTGGCTGGAGTAGATGCAGCAGCTAATCACTCACATCTTCAAGCAGGCACAGGAAGCAGAGAGCAACCAGAGTTCTGGCAGGGCTTAAGGACTCTCTAAGTCACCCTCATTAACGTGCTTCCTCCAGCATGGCTACACCTTCGAAGACCTCCCAAAACTGCCACTAATTGGGGACAAAATATCTATAAATGTAGAGCCTATGGAGGACATTCTCAAACCACCACAGCCCCATTACTCTGTCCAGGGCTTCCTATGGACCCAGGGATTGAGTTGTTCATCCCCAGCTGCATGTGCCAACTATTCTGCCAACATTCATAGGGCTTTGTTTTGAGTCAGGAATGTGCTAGAAGAATGGGCAGCTGCCTAGCTTAGATGTGCTTGGGACTTGGAGCTCAGGGGCAGATTTGGACCAAGTCTATCCTAACCAACAATTTAACTCAGGACTGTACTAATAGGTTCTCAGCTCCAAGACTGGTTCAAGGAACATCAGCACAAAAGTACATGGGAACTCCTAGATTGCCCATGGGACGGGGTGTCTGTCACAGCTGCCTCTGTCAGACCATGTGAAAGTAGCTGCAGGCAAGGGTTCATCTGTCTTTCCTTTGCAGATAAAGACAGCAAACTGACTTCTAAAGAGAAGAAGAAGAAGAAGAAGAAAAACAAAGAGGTACCTGCCCTACCCTCTGCTGTCCTCACAGCTAACCTGGCAGCCAGGGTTCCAGGGAGGTGGGCCTTGCAGTTGCCATGCATTGATTCCAGTGCCTCCTTTTCATAACCACCAGGAGGAAGAAAAGGGTACAAAGAAGAAGAGTAAACATAAGAAGAGCAAGGACAAGGAGGAGGGCAAGGAGGAGCGGAGGAAGAAAAGGAAGCCCCCTCGAAGCAAGGAGCAGAAGGCTGCAGATGAGCTGGAGGCCTTTCTGGGGGGCGGGGTCCCTGGCAGCCGCCACCCTGGAGGCGGCGACTATGAGGAGCTCTAGGCCTGCCAAGGGCAGCTGATTGTCCTGGGAGGAGGCGACTGCCTGAGTGAGGGGGCTGCTGCCTGTGCATCCAAGACCCCAGGACCACCCTGCCACCTTATGTCCCCAGCCATTATGTCTGCCCCCATATGGTCTGGCCTGCTCTACATTGATTTCTGTGCTGGAGGCCCAAGCCAGGCCTGGGTGGTCAGGCTCTTGGGTCAGGCAATGCAGGTGCTGGGCCTCAACCCAGCAGAAGCCTGCTCTGCAGGGAGGGAGGGGACAAATAGCAGGGTTGCAGACAGCCTGGTGGACTACCTGGCCCTCCCCAGACAGAGCTGCTGCCAGTCCCCAATGTTTCTCAGGGATGTGACTGAGGCCGAGAAGGGACCCACCAGGGTCTGTTTACAGGGGCAGGACGTGGGGCTACTTGGCTTCTCAGATGTCCACCACCCAGCCCCACCCCTGCTTGCCTTCCCGAGCTCTCCCAGGGCCACAGCATGGCTTGAGCTGTGGATTCCCTACCCCATGGATCCAGAGCAGAGCACGGCCCTGCCCTGAGCACAGATAGGTACTTGGGAGGGTGCGGCAGCATCCACTGTAAGGTGGCCCAGGCTCCACACTGCGTAAGACTGGCAAGAGAACAGCGTACACCACCTCTCCTGGGGGAGGCCCTAACAGCTTGCCACTGTGCGCCAGCTGCGTCTCTGCTCGTAGAGCGCCTGCGCCAGGTGAGCCTAGCCAGCGCCTTCTTAGACACTCCACTCAGACTATAAAAGCTCTCGGATTTTACCGTGGTGTGTGCTGTTCTTCTGTTCTCTGGTACTCTAAACTGTCTGGGCTGAAACCAACCCTCTGATCCAGGTGCCCCAAGTAGAGTCAAGAGACACCTGTCCTGGAGGTCAGGAGGGCCTCCAGCAGTGCTTGCCCAAAGGTGGCCCCAGGACTCAGGACCTAGCCTCAGTAGGTCAGCGAGACGATGGTCTTAGCTGCGGTACAGTGTGCCCATTCAAGCCAACGCTGGGTTACTGCACCGAGAATACCTGTGGGGGAGACAGGCTGGGCCATGTTAAGGCGGTAGTGTTCCGCTGAGCTCTGCCTCCCTGCATGCTGGGGGGTGGGGGGGAACCAGCACCAGAGTATTACACCGCCCCCACCCCCCGCTGGCAGTGCTCCGCCCCCGCCCACTGCAGTCACGTTGCCATGAGAACCCTCCAGAGGCCTGTGGGAGCTGCAAGGGCTGGTAGTGATGTAGGGGGTGGGGCATGCTGCTGCTGGGTTGAGGCTGTGGCCAAGAGGAGTTTCTTGCAGCTAGGGAACTGTGTCCTGAAGGTATAGAACTGTTGGTCACTGAGCAGGTATTGGGGAACAAGCACCACTTGGCCCTTTAGTTTCCAGCTTTGGAACCCCTGGGGTAGACAGCCTACAGTAAAACTCGCCTGGGACTGCACAGTGGGCAGCAGCAGTGGAGTCTTGGCAGGTCCAGAACCCCAACAGAACAAGGCAGGTCCCACCCACCCTCAGGTCTGAAGGCATTTGTGACCCAACATCTACCAGGCCAGAATGCTAGCGGGCACACTGCCTTGAGCAAGTGCTGAAGTGAGGATGTGGCTTGTCTGTGGACCACATACTAATCTTCCCCAAAGGAAGCAGGCAATGGCAGCCCAGGCTGGCACGCCGGGCCGAGCAAGCCATCTGGCCCCAGGTACCTGTCGAGATGTTGTCGTCTCCAGCGCCAAAAAGGAAAGTGCCTAGGGGAGAGGCCAATAGAGCAAGGAGTTGCCCATCTGCTCCCACCTTGGTCCAACCATAGACACGAGTTCTGGGAGCTACCCAAATCCAGTCGCCACAGCCAGGCCAAGGCTTGGGGCTCCTGGAACAAGTGTCCTGGAGGTGGGGCTGGCGAAACCTACCTGCGTATTTTGATGCAGGAGCACCCTCTTCAGACACACTGGCTTGCGCTTTAGGGATGCCACAGGGTCTCATCACCCCGCACTCTGCACCGCCCCAAACAGGAGCTAGGGCGACCGCTCATGTCTTGAGACCCACTGCACAGCTCCCGCCCCCCCACCTCCCGCGCCCCACCATCCGGCGCGGCCCCTTTAAGTGCCACTCCAGTGACCGCCACTGGAGGCAGCACTGAGCGACCAGGCCAGGATCAGTGCTGCTGCCTCGAAGCTTCTACCGGTGCTGGGGACATAGCGGTGCCAGGGACAAACCGGCGCTGACTTGAGGTTGTGCGGCCCACCCGGGATCAGCTGGTGGAGTAATACCCAGGTAAGAGCCCGGGCCAAACTGCCCATGGTGTGGAGCTGCTGTCCACGGGAGGAGGCTGCACGAAAGGATGGGGAGTCCCCGCCCCCAAGCAACGCAGACTGGGTCTCTGCGATGGCCGCTTGGGGGCTGGGCAGGCCAGGGCAGGGCCACCTTGTGGGAAGGGTCTTCGAAAAACCCAGGATACAGAAGCTGGCCCCACCCTACCAACCCCCACCCCACAGGGAGGGGGTGTCACAGCGGCCAGTTCCTGACAGCCGCAGCCAGGGAAGCTGGTTGTCACCTCCCTGGGGCGGAGCCTCAGACCCTGTCATCCAGCCCAGACTCTGACCTGGCCTTGAGTTTAGGATGAAAGGAGTCTGAATGGGGTGGGCATGAGGCTGGGATTGGAACACGGCCTGGCACTTAGTAGCCCTGACAGCAGAAGGCTCTTTATACACCTGGGACAGGGTACTGACCCTAAAAGGCCCATTCACCTATAAGCCCTTCCAGCCCCCAGCACTCTCAGCTTACTGGAGCAGATACCCTCAAAGTGGGTGCCTGGTGAGGGGAGCAGAAGGGCTGTCACCACCTTCTGAACCCCACTCCAGCCAGCCCCAGGCCCTGGGGACTACAGAGACACTGGCAGCCCACATCTGAGCATGAGCCTAGATCCTGTCCAGCCCTCTTGGGGAGCTGTAGAACCACAGGCTTCCATGGAGCTTTCAGGAGCTAGAGTGGGGAGGGCTGGGGGAAGAGGGCTCTCCCACCCTCTACCCTGCCTCCTCCTGGCCTGGTACACCAGGACTAGTTTGCAGCTCAGAGGAAGAAGGACACGGTGAGCTTGTGGCTCACATGGCCCCCACATGGTCCTGCAGCCAGGACCTGGTTTCAGGGATGCCAGGCACACACTAGGGGGTGTCCATGTGCAGTTATGCACAGCAGAAGCGACTTGCTCTGTAGCCTTCTCCTCTCTGCCCCAACAAGCCTGGTGCACTTCACCCAAGGAGCTGGGGCCAGAGGTTTCTGCAAAAGGAAGAGGGGTTTGCTACCCAAGAGCCCTCTTTGGAGGCATTCTTCTGGCCAGGACCATACCAAGTTGACGGGACTCGAGCTTGGGTAAAGAGGGCTGTCCTATGAGCAAGGGCACTTGCAGTACTAGGGAGAAGGGGTTCTCTATTTTCTGGTCAGCAGGCAAGGACTGCTGACTTACCTGGAACTTACCGAGGGGAGACTATAGTGCTTCTGGGAGTATTTGTTAGGGAATCTAAAAGCCCTTCATTCCAGCTATGATCACCAGAGGGCAGTAGTCAGGAGACCACGTCCCCGTTCCACCCATCCAGGGGTCGGTCTACACCCGCCTGCCCAGCAGTGTCTGTGGGGGGCTGGGAGGAGGGGCGTGAGGCCTGGAAGCTTCGGCACAGGAGTTCCCTATGGGGAGAGGAAGGTGGGTCCACAGAATAAGTCCTCCTGGCCCATAGGCTGGCTGAATAGTGGGGTTCCTCCTACAGGTACTTCCGACAGACATGAAGCCAGCACCAGAAGCTTTGACCAAGGCCTGCAGCCATGACTGCTCAACTCCCTACGCCCCAGGTAAGCCGGACCTACACGTGGGGTGGGATGGGGATAAAGGGCTTGGGGTGCAGAGGGGGCTGCCCTGACCCGACTCTCCTCCCAGGGCAAAAGCCCCAAAAGGCCAAGTGACTGGAGCCGCCAGCCTGGGGACGTCTTTTAAGATGACCCGCACGGACCCACCGGACTTGCTGGTGTCGACCGTGTACCAGGACATCAAGGTGGCGGCCCCGGGGCCTGCGTCCAGGCGCCAGCCATGTGAACGATCCGGGGCCCGGCCTGCTGTGCCCGCATCTTTCAACAAGCGACACTGCCGTAGTTTCGACTTCTTAGAGGCACTGGACGGGCCCGCCATGGAGACACGCCCAGAGCCGCCATCTCTGGAGCCCGCACCACCGCGTGCCCGACCCCGAGAAAGCGAGAGTCGGCGTCGTGCCCGTTCCAAGAGCGCGCCGCGTGCTCCCCAGGGCCTGGCGCCCGCACCATCCTCACCACCCGTGCTCCCGCGTCGAGGTCGGGAGACCCAGCGAATGGCGCGCGCGGAGGGATCGCCTCGACGCGAGCCTTCATACCCTGCGCTGCGCGCGCTAGCCAACGAGCTGCACCCCATCAAGTTGCAGCCACAGCGGGGCGGCCCCGGCCGCATGGCGCCTCTGTGCGCAGCCCCAGGCCGCTGTGCACCGCCGGAACCACCCCCAGGACCCGCGCCTCACGTCCGCTGCCGATTGGACATCAAGCCGGATGACGCAGTGCTGCAGCACGCCACCCGGGGCTCCAGGCCCTGCGTGCCCGCCGACGCGGCGCCCTGGGCTCGCACGGCCCCACAGTTCCACGGCCTCACAGTTCCTGGACCCCGTCACGTGGCACTGTCACGCACGCCCACGCCCAGTGACTTGTACTGTACAGACCCCAGGACACTGTACTGCGACGGCAGTCAGCCCTTCGCGACGCCTCCAGGTCCCACCCAATTCTTCTACACCGAGGAGTCCGAGGGCTACGCGGGCGGCTTTACTGCAAGCCCAGGCCCTCCCTTCGATGGCTACTGCTCCAGGGCCTACCTGTCTGAAGAACCCTCCGGACCCAGTCCCAGGCTTGGGGGCGGCTACTACGCAGGGGAAGCACGCACCTTCCCGATCCAGGAGCCCCCTTCCCGCTCCTACTATGGGGAGACCTCTCGAGCCTACGGCCTGCCCTTTGTTCCCCGCTATGTTCTCGAGGATTCCCGGGCACACTCCGGCGCCCGGACCTTCTACACGGAAGACTTTGGGCGGTACCGAGAACGCGACGCGCTGGCTCGGACTTATCCACACCCGCGAAGCAGCCCAGCCTGGGCCGACTGGGGTCCGCGACCTTATCGCACCCTGCAGGTGGCGCCTCCTCCTGCGCAAGGACCATTGTTGGCGTCCTGGCACGGTGGCACCGGCACCAGCCCGCCCCGGCTGGCCACAGACAGCCGCCACTACTCTCGATCCTGGGACAACATCCTAGCGCCTGGTCCTCGCCGGGAGGACCCCCTGGGACGCGGCCGCAGCTATGAGAACCTGCTGGGGCGCGAGGTGCTGGATGCGCGGGGCTCATCCCCCGAAGGCCGGCGCGCGCCGGTCGTAGTGAACCTGTCCACGTCGCCCAGACGCTACGCAGCGCTGTCGCTGTCCGAGACGTCGCTGACCGAGAAGGGGCGCGGGGGGGAGGGCCTGGGCCGCAACTGGTATGTCACACCTGAGATCACCATCACCGACAACGACCTGCGCGCGGCGGAGCGCCCGACTGCGAGGGGCTGGGAACAGCCTGGGGGCCGCCCACGGCCACCAGCACCCGCGGTCCCCGAGGGCCCGGCCGCCAGCCGCCAGCGCAGCCTGGAGCAGCTGGACGAGCTCATCACAGACCTGGTCATCGACTCTCGGCCACCGGCTGGCCCAGCCCCGGAGCCCGCCGCCGAAGGACTGGGCCGCCAGCTGCGCCGCCTGCTGGACTCGCGTCCTGCGGGCCCTGGAGCCTCAGCGCTGGCGCCGCCGCGCTCACCCCCTGCCTCCGCTGGCAGCGCGGAAGAGCCCGTGGGCTCCGGGGAGGCGGCTGACGCTTCTCCGGAGCCAAGCGCGGACGAGGACGACTTGATGACCTGCTCCAACGCGCGCTGCCGGCGGACGGAGACCATGTTCAACGCCTGTCTCTACTTCAAGTCTTGCCACAGCTGCTACACCTACTACTGCTCGCGCTTGTGCCGCCGGGAAGACTGGGACGCGCACAAGGCGCGCTGCGTGTACGGTCGCGTGGGCAGCGTGTGCCGCCACGTGCTGCAGTTCTGCCGCGACAGCGGCCCGGTGCACCGCGCCTTTTCGCGCATCGCGCGCGTCGGATTCCTGTCGCGGGGCCGCGGCGTGCTGTTCCTGGGCTTCCCGAGCCCAGGTTCGGCCGACAACTTCTTACGCTTTGGCCTCGAAGGGCTGCTGCTGTCGCCCACCTACCTGTCCCTGCGTGAGCTGGCGACACACGCGGCGCCCCTGGGTAGCTACGCACGAGAGCTGGCGGCCGCCGGGAGGCTCTACGAACCGGCCGAGTGCTTCCTGCTTAGCGTGTCGGTGGCCGTGGGCCCCGGCGCTGCACCTCCCGGAGCCTCCTCCCGGCCGGCGCCGGCGCCGCGCAGCTCCGGGCCCACAGTGCGCAAGTTCGCCAAGGTGGCCTTGGCGGCCGGCAGCCCGGCGCGGCCTCCCCCTGCGCGTGGCCGAGATCCCGAAATGGAGACACTGATCCTGACGCCGCCGCCTGGCACCGCCGGCCTGGACCAGGAGGGCGAGGCGGGCCGGCGCGCGCGCGAGGTGGCCTTCATCCACATCCAGCGGGAGCTGCGACTGCGCGGCGTCTTCCTCCGTCACGAGTTCCCACGCATCTACGAGCAGCTCTGCGAGTTCGTCGAGACCAACCGGCGATTCACGCCCACTACCATCTATCCCACCGACCGGCGCACGGGCCGTCCCTTCATGTGCATGATCATGGCTGCTTCCGAGCCTCGTGCGCTCGACTGGGTAGCCAGCGCCAATCTGCTGGACGACATCATGTGAGCCACAGGGTCATTAGGCCCAGGCCCTGGCCGGAGCCCGGCCTACTCCACTCAGGCCCAGTCTGATTCACCAGGACAGCCCCCAGAGCCTCGCCCAACCGGCTCGGGTCCTCTAGGGCCCCTCGAAGTCGCCTACAAATTCTCCGCCCAAGCCCCGCCCACCCACCGCCTCAAGCTTTGCCTAGGACTCCGCCCCCATCCCGCAACCCACCCTTTTCCACTAGCTGCTGCATCTCTCCTTTGCTGTTCCCAGGCGGACCACCCGGCTCCCACCTCCTGGGCCCTTCCCAAGACAACCATGGGGAGGGGGCCCCACTGGAGTCGTGTCCTCGCCCTCGGTGCTCCCCGCTAGGAGGCGGGGTGGGCCTGAGGACCACTGGCTCTGCCTTCAAGTGGAAAGTCACTAGTACACACACCCTTCCCAGGGAAATTCTGTGGATGAACCTTGCGGGGCTCTTCCCCGGAGCCTCCTCAACCCTAGACCCCCTTTCCTCCTAGTCCAGAAGTCCATGTGGACCAAAGCCCAGCGTCCTTACTTTAAGCACGCCCTTAACCCACCCACCTTCTGCGTCTGGAGTGTGTCAGGCTCAGATACACTTAGCGTCTGTGCGCTCCTATGCTGGAGACGCCGTGGGCAGGTCTAGTAAGGCGCTCTAAATGCTGCCTCTCCTGCAGTCCTCTCATCTCTGGCCTCCTTGGTCTGGGCCCCTGCATGATGGGTTAGGATACTAGAGGTCCTCAGGCCAAGGTCAGGGTGGAAGCCACTCAGCCAGAGGGGATCTTGGGCAGGAGAAGCAGTGTGGGTGGCAGTGAGGCCAGAGTGACAACTGCTGGGTGAGGGTTGGAGCGCCCCACGCACCCAACAAATAGCCTAGGCAGGTGCCAGGGCAGATCAGAGAAAGTGGAAAGTCCGGCCTTGCCTTGATCACACAGGAAGGTGGGACCAGCAGGGGGCTCTGCCGGCTGACTTAGGAAGGACTAAGGAACCTCTAGTTGGAACTGGGTTGAAAAGGTACAGAGCAGTTGGAGGACCAGGTGTGGCAGCGGCTAGGGAACCAGGGCTGAGAATGTGCCTGAGTCAGATCCTATCCACAAAAGTGCCGCGCACTCGCCCAAGAGAGGTTCAAGCTGCAGATAGAAGTGCTGGCCAAAGCCTAGACGCCCCTTGGCCCCCCGCACACCGCTAGCGCAGAGTATACCCGAGTCAGCTCCAGAGCTCCGCAGAGTGCGTGACCTCGCGAGGGAGTGAGGTCAGACACTGCGCAAACGCGCCCCTCGAAGCCTCTCCCGGCGGGAGCGGGGGGGGGGCATCAAGTGCCAGAAGCTGGGAACCCCGCCTCCGCGCCCGCGCTGCCGTCGGGACTCACCCGCGCGCGTCCCGGGTGCCCCCCTCCCCACGCCCGGGTTGGCCCGTGTCTTTGCACCTGCCGCGACGCCGCCGAGCTTGCTGCACTTGCCGCCCTCCCCAGGGTCTCCACACTCGTTCCAGGGCAGGTGGCAGGCGCGCCCCTAGACCAGTCTCTTCCAGAGGGCGAGTGCTTGCGAACCAAGTAAACTAGAACTTGAATGTAACCGCTGCTGACTCTTTTGGGGGGGAGAGGAGACTCCGGACCGGAGGCCCTTGGGTGCGGGGGTGTTGTAGAAGGGAGGCCTCGGGTGTGGAGAGGTGTGGAGGGACACCTTCGAGTATGGGATGCTGGAGAGGAAAAGCTCCCAGATTCGCGTTTGACGACGGGATGGACGCCCTAGAACCCGAAAGAGGCAGGCAGGCGTGCTTCACGGCAGCACTAGTTTGGTTTCATTTAATCCCCACGGCGTTCCCTCTGCCGCGTCTCCTTTAACGGGGACACGTGGTCCCAATGCTGCAAGGAGCTGGATTGCCATTGGCCAGCCCGGGTCTCAGCTCGGAGGTACCACTGGCTGAGGCTGCGGGCCTCGGAAGCATCCCCTACCGAGATTGGGCGCGGCTGCAAGGTGCCCGCCTGGCGCACGCGGCACCGGCCTCGGTCGGGTGGGTTAGGGACCGTGGCTCCTGGAGGACCGGCTGCGGGGAACATGGCGGCAGACCTCGCTCAGATTCCTGATGTGGACATCGACCCGGATGGCGTCTTTAAGTACGTGCTGATTCGAGTCCACGTAGCATCGCCCTCCGAGGATCGGGCCGGGGAGTGCAAGGAAATCGTGCGAGGCTACAAATGGGCCGAGTACCACGGTGAGGGTGGGACCTGGACGGGGAGAGGGGCGGGGTCGGGGAGGGGCGGGGCCACCGCAGCCGCTGTGGGTGCTTAAGGCCGCACCTTGTACTGAAGCCTCACCCGGCTGAGGTTGCGGAAGAAGTCAGGGTCCTGAGCTGGGGGGCTTGTCCTGACCAGACCCTTTTAAATCCCCTCTCCCGCTTCGAAAGCATCTTCATCCCTGTGCCAGCGGAGTGGGGATTCCTTACCTTTGGGAAAAGGCCACCCAGACCTGGGCCTTCAGACCCCTGCCTCCTGCCCTAGAGTTCATTAGGGGGCCAACCAGGGTGATTAGGGCATGTCTTAAGGCCACTTTCCCCACGCCAGCCGACATCTATGACAAGGTGTCAGGAGACCTGCAGAAGAGAGGCTATGACTGTGAATGCCTGGGCGGCGGGCGCATTTCCCACCAGAGCCAAGACAGGAAGATTCATGTGTATGGCTACTCTATGGTGAGCTCCGGCCCCAAGCACCAGGCCCCAGGCCTGACTGCAGAGCTCACCCTTGTGAGCGTGACCCCCACCTGCCACTCTGGGACTCTGGCAATTCAAGCTATAGAACCCTCACTTAAGAGTTGAGGCTTCCCCACATTTCCCATGTGAAACCAGAGTAGGGGCTGGAAGCTACCTTTGGCTGTACTTCCTCCTTACCCCAGAGCCTTATGAATTCTGTGTCCAGGCTCTTTGGGCTCTAAGCCCTTGGGGCATTTCATTGCTGGGGTCAAACACAGCCTTGACCCTCTCCTCGCAAAGACCACCTCAAGGCTTACCTATGGAGACCAGTTCCCCTCCAGCCCCATGGTGGTTGAGATGGTGGGTTTGGTTACCTTTTCTGTGCCTGCTGTTTCCCAGATCAAAAACTCAGGCAGACTTCTGGCCATCCTCTCTCCAGGGTTATGGCCGTGCACAGCACTCTGTCTCAACTGAGAAGATCAAAGCCAAGTATCCTGATTATGAGGTCACCTGGGCTGACGATGGCTACTGAGGCCCTACTTCCAGCTGCCAAATCAGGACTCTGCTCTCGCAGCCCCTCCTGAGGGGCTGGCCCTGAACCTTCCTTTTGTACCTCAGGCAGCATGCCACCTGTCAGGCCTTAGAAGCCAGACCAGTCTGGCCCACAGGAATTAAAAGCATTGATATGCCTGCCAGTTCCTGCCTTGTGTCTTGGCTTCTCTACCTCTGGGTGGCCACCGGATATACCTACTCAGCCTCAGGAGGCCCTGGAGAGTGTTGGTGCACACTCAGCCCCTTGGGGTCTGATAAGAGGCCCCAGGATTGCTGCTATTTATTGCCTGATTACTCTTCTGTGAAGCTATTATCCCAAGGACATCTGGGAAGAGGCCCCATAAGGCCTTGCACAAGAAGTCAGTGCTTGGTCCCTCTTGGCCAGCTGAGGTCTGGGGTGCACACAGGTGTCCACCTTCCTGGAGTTCATTCCAGTATTCCCAGCAGGAAAGGTTGCCCTGGCAACCACAGTCCTGGCCAGCTGACAGGGGCTGCATTATTGATCTGCTCCCAGGCCCAACCTGATATCCCTGAGTGGTATGCCAACAGAACATCTGTGATATGACCCACAACCCTGGGGGTGGTCCAGCAGGTGCTACACACACCAGTTGCCCCTGGATCATTCACTCATGGCTTCTGACTTCAAATGTGTCTTAGTCTCTGGACTTTCCACATCTTCTGAGCCTCAGCCTCTGTCCCAACCTCACCTCTCTATTCAGGGCAACGGATAGCAACAAGGTTCACCCTGCTCCCAAGGAACCCTGTGCCCCGGGAACACTATACATTGGCAATGGGAACTGGAAAGCCAGGGCTGGGGCACCTTATACACACTTGGGCCAGCCTTTATCAGCTTCCAAGGTCCTACAGACCATCTCTGCAAGTAGACACTACTGAGATACCTTTACAGACCAGCAAAAAGGCTCAGATGGGGCAAATCCCAACAGCATGCCAAGGTAATTCCCAGGCAAAATCTAGCTCCATGTGACAAGCACCTCAAGCTTAACGTTTCTCCTGTCCCACCAAGTGAGGGTCTTTTCTTGGGAAAATGGGTTTCTGGGTTCACCAGGACCCTGTGCCTATCACCAACCACTCAGTACACGGCTGCTCAGGACAGTTTTTGAAAATGAATAGGGGATGGATATATAGTTCAGTTGGTAGCATGCTTGCCTGGTGTGCACAAGGTCCCTGGGATCAGTCGAGCACAGAGTTAACTAAGTATGACAGTGCATGCCTGTGATCCCAGTACAGGGGAGGTGGAGGGAAGAGGATCAGAAGTTCAAGATTATCCCCAGCTACATAGCAAACTCAGGCCAGCCTAGGCTACATAAGATCTGTCTCAAGAACCAGAAAATAAAAGAATAAATGACAAGTGGTTATCCACAGCTTGAGGGGGAAGACACTGCACCCTGATATGGGACTTGTCCTTGTCCACAGAGGCAAGCCAATGGCATGGGAATCCTCTATCCCCCAAGCACAGAGCAGAGACAGCTTGTGAACACATGCTGGATGGCCATGCACAGCTGCTGAGCAGCCTGCCCCGGCCATGGCCTGTACCAGGGTGGGACTGTAGGCCCAATAACAGAAACTTAGAACCCTGCTGGTGGGGTCCCCAGCTCTCCACATTCCACTGGAAACCTCCACTGGGCAGGGCAGGGCAGGGCAAGGCAGGGCAGGATGGATGCACAGGATGGTCGAGACCTGAACTTTGGTCAGAAAGAGCCAATCAGGTGAGAGCTGACCCTGAGACAGGGGGCCTACATCTGGGGACACTTTTATAGCCAGATGCTTACTTAGCCTGTCACCATTGGGTAAGACCTAGCCAAGGGGCTGCAAGCATAAAGGGGCTGACCCCTTCTAGTGAGAGCTAAGTCAGCCTGTGAGGCCTCTGCGGGCAGAGGACAGGGTGAAGTCTCCACCAGGCTACACGCCCTCCCCGCCACCAGATCCTCCAGCCATGCATTTGCCCAGCCACCTCCTTCCTACCTTGATCCTGCTTGTGGGTAAGTTGGCTGCTGCCTTGATGCCAGTTGACATCATGGCAGATACAAGAGCCTGCCAGAAGTGGGTTGCCTGCAGTGGGGGCATCCAGTACAAACTCACAGGGTTGGGAATTGCTCAGCTAAGACTTCTCTCCTTGCCCTAGCAGAGAGGTTCACGGGACACCATAGGTGAGCATCTGTCCAGCTCCCTGAACCTTGCTTGCCACCCTCACATGATGGGACTGGTAGAGGTCCCTTTGTCCATCCATCAGTGTTTCCTCTGGTGGGTGATGGAGGCACTCTGCTTGAAGCCCCTCCAGTTCCTACCTGGGTCTCCTGAGCTCCTACGCCCTCCCTAGGAGGTACTTCTTGTCGAGGGCCCTTCTTCCCACTCTGGAATGCAACTAGCCTCTGTGAGGCTAGGAAGTGGGAAGGCACTCTCTGTTTGCTCCTGGTATAGATCGCCAGTGGTACCTCTCAGTTGGTGCCAGGCTACTCCCTGCACAATCTCATAGGGCCGAGCCCTGAAGTCAACTGGTTGACCAGTGTTCTACACTGCTCAGGTCTGGGGTTTCTCTAAACATGGAACTTTCAGAGCTCAAATCAGACAGTCCTGGGAAAAGTGGGACAGCCAGTTACCTTGTCCCTCCCTGACCAAGTTAGCTGTTACTTTGCCAGCCACACAGTCTCCAGGCAAAGCCTGGGTCCCCAACCACTGCAGGAGCCCCAGTGTAGCCGTGTGCAACTTCGTGTGCGACTGTAGAGACTGTTCCGATGAGTTCCAGTGTGGTGAGCTGGGTTAGGTGGGAGGGGCGGGGCCAGTGCAACGGCGGACCCCTGACAACCCATCCTCCTAGGTTTCCACAGTGCCTCGCCCACCCTGGGAACCCCTTTCACCTGCAATTTTGAGCAGGATCCCTGTGGCTGGCAGGACATAAGTACCTCTGGTTATAGCTGGCTTCGAGACAGGGCAGGGGCAGAGCTGGATGGTCCTGGGCCTCGTTCTGATCACACCCATGGCACTGACCTGGGTAAGGTACAGGGAATCTATGGGTCTCCCCTGTCACCCTCCTGTCTTATTTCCCTGTCAGACTTCCTCACCTCTGTCTCCCGGCCAGGCTGGTACATGGCTGTGGGAACTCACCGTGGGAAGGAGGCATCCACTGCAGTCCTACGCTCCCCTGTCCTGCATGAGGCAGCCCCCACCTGTGAACTGAGACTTTGGTACTATGCAGCCTCTGGAGGTGCATGCCCTACACCCCCTGAGGCTGGGCAGCTCTGGAAAGATGCTGGGCAGCAAGGGAAGGGGTGGTTAGAGAAACAGAAGGATGCCCCCAAAGAAGGGCTAGAGAACAGCTTGCAGGCTAGAGGGGGAGGCACTGTGGGGCTATAGATGCCCCAGGACTACTCAAAATGCTGCAGATGTAGCTGAGCTGCGGCTGGAGCTGACCCATGGTGTGGAGACACTGAACCTATGGCAGAGCTCAGGACCCTGGGGTTCTGGCTGGCAGGAGCTGACAGTCTACACTGGCCGCATCCAGGGTGACTTCCGAGTGAGCTGGGTGATCTACCAGGTGGGAGGCAGTGGGAGGGTCTGACCCTGACCCAGGTCCTAAGGACCCCTGCTCTCTTCAGGTGACCTTTTCTGCCACCCGAAATGCTACACACCAGGGTGCTGTGGCCATGGATGATGTGGAGTTCTGGAATTGTGGGCTGCCTAGTAAGGCTTCACATCACTCTGTCCCAACCTGGGGGACCTCTTACCACCTACTCTGTACAGGGAATCTTCAGCCTTTTCCTGACATGCCCCTCACTTGGGATCCTGGGGGCAGTTGAAAGTTAACCTTTCCCCACCCCAGTCCCTCAGGCCAACTGCCCCCTGGGGCACCACCAGTGCCAGAACAAGGCTTGTGTGGAACCCCACCAGCTGTGTGACAGTGAAGACAACTGTGGGGACAGCTCTGATGAGGACCCGCACGTCTGCAGTAAGGCTGGGGCCATCTAGGGCTGGGTGGGTAAGAGACTGCAGAATGAGACCTTGACCTCAGGGTCCTTCAAAGAACACGGGCTTGTCTGAGAGGACAGACCATGGTCTTTCTAGTTAGGATAGTCAGTGTACCCCTGGAGCCAGGACCATCTGCTGCAGAAAGCCCTGCTCAGTGGCCCTACATAACCTCACTCCCACCCTAGGCCACCACATGGCCACTGACTTTGAGACAGGCCTGGGATTGTGGAATCACTCTGAGGGCTGGGCCCGGAACCACAGTGCTGTCAGCTCTGTGAACCCTGCCTGGCCTCACCGAGATCACAGCCGGAACAGTGCACATGGTGAGGACTCCAAGGAACCCTGGCCATGGTTCTTCCCACCCATCTACCTCCCAGTGACCCAGGCCAACACCTGACCTCTCTCCCAGGCTCCTTCCTTGTTTCCCTGGCCAAACCTGGCACCCCTGATGTCCTCTTCAGTCCTGAATTCCAAGCCTCAGACTGCTTTAACTGTTCGGTGAGGTGGTTTGGGAAGGCATAGACAGAAAGGGTTGTCCTTCCTGGCTGTCTAGATGCCAGAAGCCCCTGACAGCCTGAAGTCCCTTCTATTCCAGCTCACCTTCTATTACTACCTGCATGGGTCCAAGGCTGGCCACTTGCAGCTGCTCCTGCAGACAGTAGGATCCAACACTTCCCAGGCTCCCATTCTGCTTCGAAGCCGCCACGGGGACCTGGGGGCAGCCTGGGTCAGAGACCGGGTTGACATCCAGAGTGCCCTCCCCTTCCAGGTGAGGCTAGCCAGGTGGTGATGGGGAGGGGCGGGGGTGTCCAGGGAACCCAGCTCAGAGCATCTAGAAGGGGAGAACTGTGGAAACTTTGCTGACAGTCCTCTCACTGAAGGACCCTGTGAGGGAGGCTGGAAGTGCCCTGCAATTTATGAAGCATGGCAGCAAGCAGACAGGGAGAGAAAACAGAGAGGTGCTTGGCACCCCCTGAGCCCTCCCTGCCCTCAGATCCTCCTGACTGGGGAGACGGGTCCAGGAGGCATCGTGGGCCTGGACGACCTCATCCTGTCCAACCACTGTAATCCTGTTCCAGGTGACCTGCCCAAGCCCTTCCCCAGCCATGCCCAGGGAAAGCTTGTTCCCCATCCACCCCACCTGACCTCAGTTTTGCTCCAGAGGTGTCCATCCTTCAATTGTCATTTCCTGGGCCTGGGGCACCAGCCCTTTCCCCCCAGCCATTCATCCAGCCACCCCGGGATGTCTGTGAGCCAGGGCACCTCTCCTGTGCAGACCTGTGTGTGCCCCCAGAGCACCTATGTGATTTCCAGCAGCAGTGCGCCGAGGGCGAAGACGAGCAGGAGTGTGGTGAGAGCAGCCAGAGCCTGCCTGGGGTCTCCCTGCCTGCACGGAGCAGCCAGAGCCTGCCTGGGTCTCCCTGCCTACACGGAGCACCCAGGCATCTGTGCTGCCCTTCAGCACGGGCTGCTATTGCAGGCACCACAGACTTCGAGGCCCCCTCTGCCGGGGGCTGGGAGGACATCAGCGTGGGGCAGCTACAGTGGCAGAGGGTTGAAGCCCAGGGGAGCAGGAAGCCTGCGAGGGATGCCAACTGGGCTGCTACTGGTGAGACCCACACATCCCCAGAGGGGTTTCTCCTGATCAGAGAGGGCCTATAAATTAGGGATTCCTGAGCAACTGAAGGGGTGCCTTGCTCTTCCCATAGGGCACTTCCTGTCTCTGAAGAAAGCCTGGGGGCAGCTGAGGGCAGAGGCCCGGGCCCTCACACCTGCCCTGGGTCCCTCTGGGCCCCGTTGTGAACTCCACATGGCCTACTATTTCCACAGTCAGCCCCAAGGTACTACCTGCCCCCTGCCCCCAGGTGCCCCCTGCACGGAGGGAGAGGTCTAAGGAAGGCAGACCCACCATAACTCCCTTGGCCAGGCTTCTTGGCACTGGTTGTGGTGGAGAATGGCTTCCGGGAACTGCTGTGGCAGGCCCCGAGCAGCAGCAGCGGGGGCTGGACAGTGGACACGGTTCTTCTTGGGGCACGCCATAGGCCCTTCCAGGTGAGGATGACAGCCCAGGGTTGGGAATCTGCACCATGCCAGCTCTGACAGTCTTTTCCCTCCTGTGGCCTGAAGCTGGAGATTATCGGTCTGGTAGATTTGGATGGCCCTGGCCAGCAAGGGGCCGGGGTGAACAATGTGACCATGAAGAACTGCAGCCCCATGGTGACCACTGAGAATGACCAAGGTCTCTCCTGTCCACCTCCCATCCCTACCCAGGAGCCGCTACCCAGTCCACCTCTTGTCCCTCTACTTCTCAAGACTGGGAAGGGGGAGGGGGAGGAGGAAGAGGTAGTGCTCACCCCACCCCACCCCCAGAAGTCTCCTGTAACTTTGAGCGGGACGAATGCAGCTGGCACACAGGCCACTTCACTGATGCCCACTGGCACCGTATAAAAAGCCATGGCTCTGCATATGACCACACCACTGGTCAAGGTAGGAGGAGTTCCCACACCCAAGAGCTCTTAGACGTGGGGCAGGGAGGCACTCAGACGGGCAGAGAACATTTCTACAGCTCAGCTTTGAACCCACTGAAGGTTTTTTCATGTTCCTGGATCCCATGGACCCATTCGCCCATGGCCAAGCCGCCCACTTGCTCACCAGACCCCAGGTGCCAGCTGTCCCCAAGGAGTGCCTCAGCTTCTGGTACCACCTATATGGGCCCCAGATTGGTGAGAGCCTCAGAGCTTCCAGGGCCTCTGTGGATGTGTCCAGTGCCCATCACAATCATGGAAGATCCAAAGTGGTCCCCTCCAAACTCCATTTCCCTTCAGGGACACTACGCTTGGCCATGAGGAGGACAACAGAGAACATACTGCTGTGGTCCCGGTCTGGCACTCATGGCAATCGCTGGCATCAGGCTTGGGTCACCCTCCACCACCAGCCAGAGGCCAACACGAAATACCAGGTAAACTGGTGCTGGGTGGAGGGTATGGAGGACACGCCACGCAGCTGACACTCTCCATCCCCAGCTTCTATTTGAAGGCCTGCGGAACGGGTATCATGGCACAATGGCACTGGATGACGTGGCTGTGCGGCCTGGCCCCTGCTGGGCTCCCAAGAGCTGCTCCTTTGAGGACTCGGCCTGTGGCTTTTCCCCAGGGGGCTCGGGACTATGGATTCATCAGGGCAATGCCTCAGGTCATGCCCCCTGGGGTCCCTGGACAGACCACACAACAGAGACAGCCCAAGGTACTGGCCTGTCGGAGGGTTAGGAGACAAGAGAGCTAGCCAGAAGGCGGCTGATGCTGATCCCCTCCCCCAGGGCACTACATGGTGGTGGACACCAGCCCCAAGGCACTGCCAAAGGGCCACGTGGCCTCCCTGACCTCAGAGGAGCACCAGCCCCTGGCCCGGCCTGCCTGTCTGACCTTCTGGTACCACCTGAGCCTCCACAAACCAGGTGAGGCGCAATGGGAAGGGGAGGGGCCCTGTGCAGGGCTGGGGAGCCCTCAAGGCAGCTGCCCTGGTCTGTCCTCGGTGTGCAGGCACCCTTCGGGTCCATGTGGAAGAGGGTACAAGGCGCCAGGAGCTCAGCATCAGTGCCCGTGGTGGGTTTGCCTGGCGCCTGGGCAGTGTGAACGTGCAGGCTGAGCAGGCCTGGAGGGTGAGTGCCTGGGTGGGAAGGGGTGGGCTCTCTCATCAAGGGCAGCCAGCACCAGGCTGCAGGCTCTGAAGCCATACACCCTGCAGGTAGTATTTGAGGCTGTGGCCGCCGGCACGGAAAACTCCTATATGGCTCTGGATGATCTTTCCCTCCAAGATGGGCCCTGTGCTCTGCCAGGTAGGCAGTTTGCTGTGGCCCAAGTGGTACCACATCTGTTCCCAAACCAACTCCCTGACCTTGACCTCACCCTGGGCACCACATGACCCTGCCTAGGTGTCATGGTGCCCAGGGGGCAGCTCTGCTTACCTGCCAGTTCCTCGTAGGTTCCTGTGACTTTGAATCAGGCCTATGTGGCTGGAGCCACCTGGCCTGGCCCAGCTTAGGTGGGTACAGCTGGGACTGGAGCAGTGGAGCCACCCCATCCCGCTACCCCCAGCCCACAGTGGACCACACCCTGGGCACAGAGGCAGGTGTGTGCTGGTTGCAATTGAGGGAGGAGCTGAAGTAGGCCAGGAGACACACACTCTACCCTGCCTGGCACCACCTGGCACACCCAGACTCCCTCAGGTCAAAGACCACTAGGTCAAGGGGACCAGTGCATCCCATTTTCTATTTCCAGGCCACTTTGCCTTCTTTGAAACCAGTGTGCTAGGTCCTGGGGGCCAGGTAGCCTGGTTGCGCAGTGAACCACTGCCAGCAACAACAGCCTCATGCCTCCGCTTCTGGTACTACATGGGCTTCCCTGAGCATTTCTGTGAGTTGCTGGGTTCCAGATGTGGGGGAGCAGCGGCTCAGGCCAGGCACACAGGTATCCTCCAGGAACCCCATGCCTGACCTGCCCTGGTCTCTATTCTCAGACAAGGGTGAACTCAGGGTGCTCCTAAGCAGTGCCCGAGGCCAGCTAGCTGTATGGGGCGAGGGTGGGCGCCTGCGGCACCAGTGGCTACAAGTCCAGATCGAGGTGGCCAACTCTGAGGAATTCCAGGTGAGGCTCCAGGTGGGCTGTCCTTCCTACCCTCTCTCTTCTTCCTCCAGGTACTCAACCTTTTTGTTTCCCCATAAGGTTGTGTTTGAAGCCACCCTGGGTGGCCAACCAGCTCTGGGGCCCATCGCCATTGACGATGTAGAGTACTTGGCTGGACAGTATTGCCAGCACCCTGCTCCTAGCCAGGGTAAGCACTGGGCTTCAGGCGAAGGCAATGCAGAGGGCCCCAGGCCAGCCAGACCTCCTCTGGCTCCGCTAGGCTCCAGTTGGTACCAGTACCCTGTGCCAATTCAGGGAATCAGCAGAACCAAGAGTGGACCCTGTGCTTTCCTCACTCTGCCCCACAAACCCTTGAGTGGGCCGTCCGTGGGAGCTGCATCAGCTCCGTCTCCTCTCTGGGCAATGTCAGCCGCCAGGTTAGGGCGGAGGCCACAATGGGGCCTGTGTTGTCAGTCACTGGCAGCCAGGTCAGGAAGAGATGCATCCAAATGGGGCAGGTTTGCAGCATCATAATGACAGATCAACCAGGATAAACCTTGGAGCCAACAAAGACTGGAGGGGTCAGGAAGCCCTAGCTCACAATCCTGAGTAGGTCCCTGCCACAAGGGCTGAAAACTACACGGAGGCTCAAGTGCTCTCTCGGCCCACAGGAGACATGGCGGCAGCACCTGTGTCCATACCAGCCGCAGTCAGTGGGGCCCTCCTCTTCCTGGTGCTCCTGGTGTTACTGAGCCTGGGGAGTTGGCACTGGCTGCATAAGTGGGGTTGCCCCTTCCAGCGGAGCACAGATACGGCAGCCTCCAGTTTTGACAACATTCTCTTCAATGCGGTAGGGACCCCTAGATGTGGCCAAGTGGGAAACCCTGCCTCTGTGTTCAATGATGAGGCAGCAATGGGCTGACTCAGGGAAAGAGGCATCTGGCTCCACCTGCCCAGGCCCTGGCAGTCCCCTTCCTCTCAATAGCAGATGCCACAAAGCTCTTCCCTTCTTCCTAGGATCAAGTCACCCTCCCAGAGTCTGTCACCAGCAACCCATAGCCCACCCCAGACGAGGCCCAGTCCCTCACGCCAACTCCCACAACACAGACCTCACAGACACCTTCTCCCAGGCTGGGCCAGGATGTGGGGACTGGGACATGCTGAGCTTCCGCAACTCTTCCCTCATCCTGTGAATAAATGTTCCATGCCAGTGAGGGCAGCCCAGACTCTCAGGCTGTGCTCCATGTGTCATAGTTGGTGGGTGGAGGGCCCTCCCAAGGTTCAAGAGCTAACATGAGGTACCTAAAGGACACGTATGGGGCCCCTCATTGCCATTGATACAGCTTAGGAATTAGATGTAGGGCTCCCATGAAGTAGGATAGTCTAATGAAGAACCAGGCAGCCATAGGAGTGGGGGATGGCTCAACAGGGCCCTAAGGACCCACCACCCAAGTCTGTGGGGAATGGGCTGGGCTCACTGACTCACCAACTGATTCTGTACCAAGTAAAGAGTCACCCTATAGATGCAGGGGCACTGAGGGGTAAAAGTAACTGGACATGGTACCATGAAAATGGCCTGGTGAGGAGGAATGCTACCACTCCAGATGAAAGCCTGAACAATCCCAGGGCTGCAGGTGTTGAAGCGAAGGTCATCAGGTGTGTCCACCACTCTTCACAGGTCATCAAAAGGCAGGCTACCCTTTGGCCTAAAGGTCAGAGTAGACCTGGGGCAGCAACACAGGACCAAGGTCCTAATGAAGCGATGGTGATATAGCTGTCCCAGGGAAACCTGTCCTTGACATGCCCCAAGGGGTCATAGCTAGGTTCCGGCCTGTCTAGGACTCAAATCTCATGGGACAGAGGTAGTGGGACAGGACCTGCATCCTCAGGTACTATAAGGCTGATTACGGCCCAAGTCTCTGAACAGAGGGGAAAAGAAATCCCCAGGTCCCATACTGATCATGAATGAATGTGGCCTCAAGGGAGGAGTGGGCCAAGGGCTGCAGAGACTACTAGTCACTGCTGCTCTCCAGCAAGACAGAAAGTCCATGGACTTCCTCCCCCAGGCTTCACATGCCAGGAGTTCTTCAAACTCTCCAGGCTTGAGCTACCCGCCACAGCCAGCTGTCCACAGAACAGAAAGTGCTGGTGTACACTCCTTTTGAGAGGCAGAGGCAGAGATGAAAGACCCAGGAGACCATTACTTTGCAAGGTTTTGCTTTGTTTGACAGCAGGTATGGGTTGAGGAGGCCACAGGCCTGACCCCCATGTTCCGTTCAGCCATGTGAAGAGACCCATGGCAGTGCTGGTGGCCCCAGGGGGCCAGCCAGAGCGCTCAGCCGGAACCACTGGCTTCGAGGCTTTGTGCTCATTTTGCTTTCGGTCCCTTCTCGATTGGCTTCCCGATGTCCTTCCCCCGGAGCTTGAGGCCTGAAAGGAACCAGGAAGCTGCTGGCTACTCGCAGCTCTTGTGCACACACAGCCTCTCTGCCCTATTCAAGCTTTTCATCACTGTGCCCACCCACCTCCAAGGGCCTCCACACAGAGGGCTAGCTTCCACTGCTGACATTAGAAGGTGGGCCAACCATTTTAGAAAGGGTTGAGGACAGGCATGGAAGCTCATGCCAGTAATCCCAGTACTCAGGAAGCTGAAGTAGGAGGATTGCTTTGAGTTGAGGCTAGCCTGGGATAGAGCAGGAGACCTTCCCATCTCCTCCTCATAGAAAAAAATAAAAATAAAAAAGGGAAAGGATAACATCTGATATCTTGTCCCAGAAGAGCTAGAACACAGTATTCAGCCTCTGTAGAGGTACAAATGGCCTCTGAGGCAGTGTGCTCATGCTAGGATGCCCCAGAAGGATCCAAGATACCACTGCCTTAGAGCTCTGGAGTCATACCATCTCCCAACCCCATACACAGGATTCCAGGAGTGTGGCTATCTCAGCCCCCACCACCCACTGCATAAAGGCAATTTTCTGCCCGAGACCTGCCAGGGAGAATACTCACCAATGGCTCTCTCAATTTTGCCCAAAACCTGGTTATTTGGAATGGCCCGTCCACTTTCATAGTCGGCGATGACTTGCGGCTTTTCATTGATTTTCTGAAGAGAAGATGCACCTTAGCTACAGCAGTGCAATGACATGCACTGCAGAAGCCAGGGGAAGTACCCATGGACAACCATCTTTAGGGTCTCCAATGCCCACCTCCCAGCCACATAGACAGGTTTTGTGCAAGAGAGAGCTACCAGCTGCCTGATCGGGCTTTCCCAGAGGCTGCGGGGAGTGCTAGGGTAAGGTCAGCTGCCATGCAATGAACCCACCCTCCCTGTGCTGAGCACCTGCCTGTCACCTGTCCCTATGGCACAGTTGCCTGAGCCTCACCGTCGCCAGGTCCTTTTGTGTCAGTCCCTTGCTCTGCCGGCCCCGCTGAATCACTTTGCCCACCTCCAGGGTCACTCTGTCATGATGCAGCTCTTCTGTCTCCCTGTCTAGCTTGGCTGTATTCTTGGTGATGGAATGCTGCTTGTTTTGGCCAGCAGCCCCTGGAAGGCAGTGTGAGCAGAACGGAGCAGAGATGGTTTGCAGTCAGCAAAAGGGGAGAAGATTTCAAATGGAACCTAGACTGACAGGGTCCGGGGCCCAGCTGACCTGGGCATCCAGACTACCCCACTAAGAGCCCTGAATCTGAGTTTCAGTGTCGTGGTGGGAAGAAGGTGGAAAGAGCAGGCCTTGCTGACTTTATGCCACCCAGAGCTGTGCTGACAAGTCATGGAGACTTCTGACTCTCTAGCCATTGCTCCAGCAGGTGCCTGGGGTACTACCCACCCACACCATCGCCACCCCACAGAGCATCCCCCACTTTGCAAGTGGAAACCTAAGTACCTACATTTCTTGGATGTCTCCACATCTTCTCCTCGTCTCTGAGCTGCTAAGATGGCCTAGAAAATTAAACGTGGTTTCCAATCAAAATTTGATTGGAGGGGTGTGGAACAACACAATTTAGGCTGCTGTTAGCCAACTGGAATGCTGCTAATGGTTCTAAAGGACTGAGAGGAAATGCTGGGTTAAATGACCAACCTCATTAAGGAGCACTGCCCTTCTCTTTAGTTTTAGTGACCTATGGTCAACCTTAGTCTAGAAATGATCCATAATTTTTAAAGTATGCATGTTCTGAGAAGTTCAATGGAATCTCACCCCATCCCCACTGTCCACCTGAAATGTGAATGGTCCCTCTGTCCACATGTCCATGCTACCTGCCTCTTCCTTGCTCAGCAGGCTTTCTGATGTAAGAGCCTAACGCTACCTGACAACATCCACAGGACTCGCATCCCTTCATGGCTTCATGCAGATCATGCACATCTCACACACATCTCACTCCTAAAAGGGTAAGCACAAGACCCTGAGAGACCACCTTTGTGCAACTCTCATTAGAGTGCATTGTTATAACCGCTCTTTCTGTGCCTACTTTGTAAGCTTAGTCACAGGTATCTATGGCTAGAAAGAACAGCATACATAGGACCCGGCACTACCTACAGTCTCAGGCATCCACTGAGAAGACTCAGAACAAGTCCCACAAAGAAATGGGGGTACCACTGTATACAAAACCCTCCATACCCAAATGTCCAGACAACACGCACTAACCCTACTGCTGAAAGCAGCAGCTCACTTTTACACTACCACAGGCTTGAGCTAGGTGTGGTGGCACATGCCTGTGATACCAGCACTCAGGAGGCTCAGATGGAAAGATCCAGGCCAGCCTGAGTGACAGAGGGAGGCCCTGTCTGCCCAGAGCACACACACACACACACAAAAGACAGTCTTAGGCTGGGCATGAAGGTCAGGGGCACCATGCTTGCTTACATGCTCAAGGCCCTGGGTTCAGTCTCAGCAACACACACAGAGGACAGACAGGCTAACAGGTACTTTACACAAAACAGATCTCTACTAAACGCTGCTGCAAGACAGGAAGGAGAGCAGTGCTAGCCTGGCCTGGCCTCCTCCTCCTCCAGTGTGGCTTCTAATGAGAGAGATGACGCATCCCTCAGAGCCCTGCGGTCTCCCTGGAAACAGGACCACTCACTATTAGTGATGCCTGGGGCTCGGTCACTGAGTATTAACATTATGCTTCAGAAAAATGTCTTGTGAGGCATTCTATGTATAGTCTGTTCAGACTTTTCACACACTTGTCATGACTCCAAGTTCCCTTGAAAAGAAAGGGACTGTGAATTTGGCTTTGACTATCTGCAGATAAGCCTAGAGCCGGTCAGTACCACTCAAACCACTCCAGCTCGCATGTGGCTCAGGGAAGCAGCGTCCGCCTGCAGAAGGGAAACCAGGCCACACCAGATCCCCACAAGCCCCAGACAGCATTCCCTACAGGCTGAGGTTGTCTGGCCGGACAGGCAGCAAGGCACTGAGCAGATCCAGTGGGGACAAGACCCTCAGCAGGGGTCTGGCCCTGCACCGGTTCTAAGTTTCCCGTGGCCCACGCCCACACTCGGTGGCCAGCAGGTCCTCCACCCCGTTCGCGTTCTCCATCAGGCGTTCGGGGCCCAGCTCTCGTTCCCATTCCCCAAGCCCTGACCCTTGCCCCATCCTCGCTCAGGGCCGCTGCCCTCCGCCCTAGTCCTGGCCAACTCCGTCCCCGCCTGAGGTCACCGGCGCCCTGGGCCTCCGGGGTCCCGGCCCGGGGCCGTCCGTTCCGGTCCCCGCCCACTGCCCCCCCGCCGGCTTAGCCCCGCGACCGCTGCGCACGGCCCCGTCGCCCGCCCCGCACCTGCTTGGACTTGGCCTGCGCGGCCGTGGGGCCCTTCTTGCGCAGCACCGTCACGGTGTCCCAGTCGCTCTCGGCCATGGCGCGACGGGGGCGGAGGTCGGTCCGGCGGCTCTGGCAGTGGCTCGAGACCCGGCGCGGCGACGCGACGTCCCTGCGCGGCCTCCCGCTTCCGGCGCCGACGCCGCGGTCCCGCCCCCGGCTCCCATTGGCCGAAGGTGGGGCGGGCCCTGCTGCTTCCCGGCCAATCGGCGGCCCGCTGGTCTGGGACTCCGCTGAGGCCACCGGGACAGACGTCGGCGTAGGGGAGGGCCCTGGGAGGTGGGAGAAGGAGATGGGGAAGGAAAGGGGGATACGGGAGGAGGAGGGGGAAGGGAAGGGGCGAGGGGGAGGATCCGGGAGAGGAAAGAAGGGAGAAGGGGAGGAGGGAGAGGGGGTAGGGGGACCCTCAAAGGGAGGGAGAGGGGAAGGGAAGAACCCCCAGAGGACAAGAGAGGGGAGGGGACATCCGAGAGGGGAGGGAGAGGGGACCCGAGAGAAGGGAAGACCCTGAAAGGGGAGGAGGGGAGAGGGACACAGTCCCCCCCCAGAGGAGGGGAGGGGAGAGGAAGGGAACCCTGAGAGGGAAGGGTGGAGAGGCGAGTGGGGAGCAGGAGAACAGAGGAGTGAGACACCCCAGAGATTAAGGGAGTGGGGGCCTGGAAGATGGGAGCACCCAGAGAGTGGGGGAATTGATCCAGAGAGGACGGGCCTGGAGAGCCGCCGCCCCGCCAGGCTAGCACCGGTTCTGTAGAGTGGAGAGAAGGGACACCGGGAGGACAGATTTCCCTCCCCCCCCCCCCCCACGACTTGATCCTACTCATCCCAGCACCAGCCTCACTCTGGGGAACCTCTGGGCCCCGATCTTCCACCCCAGCGGGTCCACACCTTTGGGATCCTGAGGCTGGACTCCGGTTCTGTTAGGGTGTAGTTCTACACTCTTGTCAGTGGTTGAAGTTTCTCCGGAGGTGCTCAAGGGCAGCAACCATTTTGACAGGTTTTCTGGAGCCTTGAAACATGAACCTTGGGTGACTTTATTAGAAGAATTAGAACTGAAAACAATTACATCCACCTCACCTCTGTACCCAGCGCTTAGGAGGTGAAGGCAGGAGGATCAAGTTGAAGGATATCCTTAGCTACAGTAGCAAGTTTGAGATCAGCCTGGGCTACATGAAATCCTCTGTGGGAAAAAAAAAGTTACAGAAACACATTTTTTGCCTGAAATGCTTTTTTTAAAAAGTTGTGGTGTGTGTGTCAGAGGACGATTTGTAGAAGTTTCTCTCCTTTTACCATGTTGATTCGATTCGGCAGATTGAACTCAGGTGGTCAGGCTTGGTGGCAAGTACCCTTACCAGCTGAGCCATCTGGCTGACCTGGAACTCCCTATGTAGAGCAGGCTGGCCTCAATCTCACAGATATTTGCTTGCAGGCCTCCTGAGTGCTGGGATTGACTGTGCACCATCATGCCCAACGTGTCTGCATTTTGTAATTAAAAAAGAAAATGAGGTGGCAGCTCTTGGGGCTCTACTCCAGGGCCTAGTGCATGCTAAGCAGGTTTTCCACCTTTGACCCACACCATAAGATAACATGCGTATTTTGCATACATATGTAAGATATATGCGTTATTTTACATTAATTGTGCAATATTTTAAAATCTTGTGTGAGAAACATCAGTAAAAAATTTTTAAAGGTTAGGTACAGAATTACTTTCAGCCAAACAACTCACCATCTTCAGGAGTTCAGTTGTGCCTGCTTACAAAAGATCTCACAACTGGGCTTGATTATTGAGGTTCCATCTTAGGAGGTGAGGGAAGGGTTCTGGGACCTATTGTGATCAGTTCTGTCCTCGTTGCATGTGGCCTGGGGAAGATTAGGGGGAGGGTGTATCCCACCTATGCATTGGTGGGGAAGCCATCATCCGTGCTGGATGAAAACATTCCAGTGTGACCTTTTGAGTGGATCACCCACACTCTGAGTGTGAACCCTCACCTATGCTTTGTAAAGAAACCCACTAAACTCATTGGTTCCCCAGAGTGGACTTTGGTGGAATCCTTGGTTTGTCACTGAGACCTTGTGGGAGGAGTGAAGATGTTTTACGTCTTCCCTAGGGAAGGAGTTTCCGCAACAACTCCATAGCATTCCAAAATACAGAGAAATAGTTTGAATTAGCAATTATAGGATTAGAGATGCAGCTCACCATTGGAGCACTTCTAGGGTGCAGGAAGCCCAAGGTTCATCCCCATCTCTGTGGAGTAAGTTGTGTGCATCTCTTCATGCCTTGCCTTGCCATTTTCAGCACTGTTCTCTCTAATTGCCTCATCACAATTTGCAGAATTTTTTCTAAAATGAATGGAAAGATGACTCAGATGTTTCTATCGTGCTTGATCAAGTTTGTCTGACAATACCAACATTGCCTTGAGAAAACTCAAAGCTGCTCTCTGGTGAGTGAGCTCACTGCTGCAGGCTTGGTCCCCCAAACAAGGATTCTGATAACTACAATCCCGTCCATGAAAGAAAAAAGACAGGTGTTGTGGTAAGTTGTATATGTAGCAGTACAAAATGCATCTTCCAAGGAGACAGATTTTTGTTATGCTTTGTTTTCTTGGAACATATGTAAGATATATGTGTTATTTTACATTAATTTTACAATATTTTCAAATAATCTTGTAGGCCTTCTGGCCATTGCCTCCAGAGTGCTGGAGTTACAGACGAGTGCCTGGCCAAGGAGTTTTTTTTAATATTCTGTTATTTTTATTTTTTTATGTGTAAGCCTGTATTGCCCACATGTATATAAGTGTTGTACAATGCCCACGGAGGTCAGAAGAGGGCATCGGAAACCCTGGAACTGGAGTTAGCTGCCATGTGGGTGCTGGGGATCGAACCCAGGTCCTCTGCAAGAGCAGCCAGTGCTCTTAACCGCTGAGTCATCAGAGAGTTTCTTTTTATTTGTGTGTGTATGTGTGGGGGCACATCAACAATGTGGCCCATGTGGAGGTTGTACTTACAGGAGTCCTCACTTTCTGCCATATGGATTCCTGGGATTGAACTCAGGTCATCAGGCTTGGCAGTAGGCACCTTCATGCTCTGAGCCTGTTTACAGACCCTAGGGTTTTCATTCTGCCCAGGCTGAGTGCGGGAATCAGCTCTGCACCCATTTTGCAACATTGATGACTGGTTGGAAGAGACACACTACTGCTGGTCTGGCACATACAGACCCCTTCTCTCTACTTCCCACTTACTTCAGTGCCCAGCACTGCACAGCATCCTTCTAGAAGACATTCTTGCCCTAAGACAGGCAGCAGGGATGTGACAAACTAAATGAAAATAGTTCATAAACCATCTTACCCCATTCCCTTAGTTGTGTGCCACGATTGCACATAGTCCCTGTAAACTTCTAGAGGCCAGAGAACCTGATAAGGGGTCTAATCTGGACACAGGTGGCAGCAGCATGGTCAGATATCCTACTTGGTGTCTGAACCAACGTCTCAGTGCATAAACTCATTATAAGGCTGTTCCCAGGCCATGGGAGAACACTTCAAGGTTCACAGTGTGTCTCCTCTGGCTAGCCTGGGTGGGGAGAGAAGCTTCAAGAGCCCTCTGTCCTTTGTCAGTGTTCAGGACAGCCATGTCCCAATCGCCCTCATCAGAAATTCAGTCGTAATGCTGGACCTCTATCTGCAGAACCCAGATGGATGTCCTCCCTTTCCCTCTCCAGGGTCACTGGGTCCCAGCTTAGTCTTCCAATGTATTCAGAGCTCAGAGGATAACTACCTTGGGGATGATGCCTCAGCAGCTAGCATGGAGAACTGTTTCTATCTCTAAAGACAATGAGTCCTCTGTCCACATGTTAATATAAACACAAAATGGTGATTCTTTCAGAGTCTTCTCCAAAATCCCTTCCATTCAACCTGAATACCTTCTGTTTTTAAGATTTATATTATTTTTATAAGTCTTTGACTGTATGTATGTATATATATCACATGAATGCAGTACCTACAGAGAAGTACAGAACCAGAAGGAGGTGTTGGATTCCCTGGAACTGGTTGTTAGCCATGTGGGTGCTGGGAACCGAACCCAGATCTTCTTCAAGAACAGCCAGTAACTGCTGAGCCTCCTCTCCAGCCCTTCTATCTTATTTTTTGCAGTGTGGAGGGTTTCACTGGACCTGGAACTCACTGATTCTGCTCGACCGGCTGACCCACAAGCCTCAGGAATCTTCTTGTCCCCATCTCCTCAGAACTGAGATTAAAGATGCATGGTGCTGGGGGTCTGAACTCAGGTCCTCATGCTTACATAGCAAACACTTTAATGAATATCTTCCCAGTCTGCCTTTCTTCTTGCCCTCTTTTCTCCTTCCCTCCCTCCCTCTCATTTTGACAGGGTCTCACTCTATAGCCAGACTAACCTCAAACACAATCCTCCTGCCTCAACCCTCCTAGTACTTGGGATTACAAGTGTTAGCCTCCACTTTCAGTTCTTGAATAATTTATTTATTTGGTGCCTCTACCTGCTGTAAAGGAATTGCTTCGTCTTTGTCTTTCATTTAACATTATATTTAAAATGCCTCTGTTTTTCTTGTATTTGTGAGAGATGTACTATTTATAAACCATCTCCACTGTTTTCTGACTTCTGTTGTTTCTAATGAGACATCAGCTGTCATTCACACCCTTGTTTTCTTGTCCCCTCAGGTAACATGACTCCTCTGGCTGCAGTCAAGGTTTTCTCCTTGACCCTCAGCTCACCTGTTAACAAGGTGCTCATTAATAGTTTTCTTTGTTTCTTTACTTAATCAAGCTTCTTAGACTTATATTAAGGTTTTTCATCACACTGGCACAGTTTAACTACCATTCTTTCTCCTCTTCTGAGATGTATGTATGTAACACAACAGTTGTATGTAATGCTATCTGATCTGCCCATAGTTCTTTTTTTTTTTTCACTCTATCCTTCAAGTTTCAAATTCTATGCTTTCTATGGCTCATTCTTCAAGATTCTGATCCAGCCAGATATGTGGGCACTTGTTGGCTGGCATTGGCCGGTCCTTCGGGGGAGGGGGCAAGGAGGCACAGAGTCAACGACCCAGACCCTGGGAGAATGTGGAACCAACAATCTTGTTTAATTTTAGAAGGGAACAGGCTTTATACTTTTGCCAGGATTAGGGGGGGGTCTTTATCTAGTCATCTGTCGTGCTCCATTCTGGTAGATGCCTCTGATGATCCGATGTTCATCACTCCCATTCGTTCTTGATGGCTGCTAGGGCCTGAGAACTGCCCTAGGTTAGGTCCCAGGAAGTGTTCACTGCAGGATGGGAGCCTGCTGACCTGGCCTGAATCATCCTACAGGCACTCATGCAGCACTTGGGAGGCTGAGGCAGGATCATGAGGCAGGATCCTAGGCTACATTGAAAAACCCTGTCTGAAAGCATGCCAACTGTCGTACAGTGCCATTGGCCTCTGGCTTCACTCACCTCTGCAGCCAAGGCTCTGTGCCAACCTTCACACACAGTCTTGCCCTGCCCGGGTACAGTCAGGTGTCCCACCAAGGGACAATCCTTCCCCTTCCCCAAGACTTCAAGTTAGGCAGTGCAGCTCCCTTCCCCTCGAAATCCTAGTCTATCAGTGCATCTGTTCAGCTGCCCTGGACTCTGCATTTTACCTCAGTGCAGAGAAATCACCACACTTTACTTCGTCTCCACCTCCCTCTGGGGATGCTGGGGAAATGTTCCAAGCATAGAGCCAGACAGAACATGGGCAACCTCCTGTGTCCACTCTCAGATTCTCGGTTCTTTACCTCCTACTGTCTGATGCCTTCAGACTGCCCATATCCTGGTAGTTCTGTAGTTATTCGTGGTGGGCAGTCAAGACTCAGGCTATCACTTCATGTTGGGTCATTACATCCCCTGGGTTCCACATTATCACTTCCGGAACACTAAGGGGAGCTGTGGTGATCACCCATTGGAAATCCTCTGGAGGTCAGGCCTATTACCTCATGGGAAGAGGGAGGATCTTCATGAGGCCCCTCCTCGAGGTTACATAAGCAGCAAACAGTTGCTGAGGAGGAAGAGACTCTTGGTGTATAGCTGCCTGTAAGTTGTATGGGGACTTCCTGGTAGTGAAGCTGTCTTTGAATCACCCATACTCCTATAAGTGACCCTATTAAACTCACCATTCACCAAACTGGACTTGGATAGAATTTTTCTTTGGCCTATTATTGCCGCCCCCCGCCTGGGTTGAGTAGAAACAGCCTCCTCTCTGCTCCTTCCTGGCCAGTTCTCATGGCCCCACCCTCCAAGCATATCTCCCCATATGTGCCCCCCACCCATACTATGTTGACAAGCTCTTATTCAAAGGCAAATATGAGCATGTTGCCTCAATTAAATCCCCAGTAAGACACCCCCATGACTCTGATAGCCATTATAGGTTTTAAAGGTTTCTGTGTGTATGAGTGTATGTGTGAATTTGATGTAGGTAAACACACTTGTGTACGTGCACAGAAGTCAAAGAGGCCATTGGGCTATCCTCCTCTATCAGTCTACTCTTTGCCTATTCCTATGAAGGAGGTTCTCTCCCTGAACCCTGGGCTTGAATTTACAGTGGGCTGGAAGCCAGCAAGCTGTAGCAAGACTCGGATCTCTGCCCTCCCTTGGAACCGGAGTTGCAGACCTGCATGGGATACCCATCTGGTTACATGGGTGCTGGACTTCAAATTCCAGTGCTCATGACTGTGCAGTAAGCATTCTTAACTTCTCTCTCCAGGCCACACATTAGTTGATCTTAATATAAAGCTTCCTCCAGTTTTTATTTACATTTGATGCCCTGCTACATGTTGACATAATAACAAGACCATGTCCTTCACTAATCAGCATCCAAGACATCCAAGTACAGGTCCGCATGTGAGGAGCAGAAGGGGGCACTACTACACCCATGGGCTGTGACACATTAAGGAGAAGACCACCCAGAAACTCCTCCCACCACTCACCCACTGTTAATGGAGCTTATTTTTTTTCTTGTATGCAGAAGGCAAGTCATAAGGACCCCTCCTACGGTGTTCATATTTGAGAAGAGTAGTAAGATAGCCACAGAGGCAGAAAATCTCAACCCAGTGTCAGTAGTGTGCAGAGAGGCAGGAATGGCACTTAGGAGCAGAGGAACCCAGGAGGGTGGCCTGGGAATGGGACACCTTCCTGCTGCCAGCACAGGAAGCATCATGGAGACACCTCTCCTGTCAGACACACTCTGAGAAAGAGCCCCTAGGGCTTTAATTGAGGCGACATACTCATATTTGCATGGGAATAAGAGCTTGTGAACACAGTGTGGGTGGCCTGGCACACTGGGGCATAGGTGTTGCTTGGAGGGTTGGGGGCATGATGAGATCTGGCCTGGAAGAAGGATCAGAACAGAGGGGAGGCTGGAAGAGGCTGAGTCCAGAGGAAGTCAGCCACATCGGGTCAAAGCAACAGACCTGTTGGGCATAATGTAAGGTGGGCCTAGCCAGGCCACCTGCTAGGAGAAATAGAGGCATGTCTCCTGTGGGTGTGGCGTTCTGCTCTGGCTAGTTTTGAGACCAGCATCTGAAAAGTACCTGCCTACCTGGGGACAAACTTACTATTGGCTGTATTTGGGACCCCACCCCATAAGGTCATCGGCTATCCAAACCTATAAGAGCTTGTGCACCTATTCAATAAACGAGTTCGCAGTGCCACGTGAGTACGCAGCGCCGGGAGAGTTGGCAGTGCCACGTACTTGGCCTGCTTCCCGTCCAACTCCCGGAGTCTGCGGCTTGACTCTGCATCTACTCACCCCCAACCCCTCGGGCTGGCCCCCCAAAGTCCACTCAGGCTGGCCCCGAGTGGTGAGACAGGACAGTAACTGACACGACTATACAGACCAATAAGTAGCTGCTTGCCACTGGATTCTTAATGTACAATTTATTAGTCAGATAGTACAATGGATAGCTAAAAGCTATACATAACCCCCTGGGTTAAAACAAGAACAGGCCAGGCATGGGGACTCACAGCTGTCATTTCTCAAGAGGCTGAAAAAGGAGGATTACTTGAACTCAGGAGTTCAAAACCAGCCAAACTGGAGTAGAGTAGAAAATGTTCCAGTCCACAGGGTGTAGGGATCACAGTGGCCAGGTCCATTCAGGTGCTCTAGAAGATTTCAAGGGTAAGTACTAATATGAAACCATTCCCATTTCCCTCTGAATGGAGCTGGAACCAGAGGGAAGATAAGGTCTGGTGGATGGACAAGTGTGTCCCCACTGCAAGTGAGTTAGTGCAGCCTCACTGATCCTGTATATGTGTGATCATTGGTGCTGCTCAGAGGCACGAGGCAGAGGCAGACCCATCTCTCGGTGGCCATTTTGGAGGATTATTCCTCTATCTCTTACTATTCCTATAAGGAAGGGTGTCTCCCTAAACCTAGGCTGCCACGCCTGCACGGCCCTGGGTCCGAGTCCCTGCGAGGAGCGGCGAGGCTTGATGAAAGAACTCACACACACACCATGGAAGTTGAGAAGAAGAAGTCCTTACTAACAAATGTCTCTTCCTTTTTATACTGTTTTCATACGTCATTATACAATTTAACAATCCTTGAGGAACGCAGAAGACCAGGGACCACTGACCCAGTGGCCAAAAAAGATAACAACCTCTGTCCTACGTGACAGAGCACCCCGTGCCCACCCAGGGACTCAGCACTTCAAGGCATGTTTACTAGGCCATAAAGCAGAGGCAGCACAGACAAGATAGTCTCTGCGAAAGGCGGAAGAATGTTCTGCGATTGCGGTCACAAGTTAATGAACAACTCTTAACCTAAGCAGAATCAGACACCATGGCGCAGTCATGGAGGGCCCGCATACCATCACATAGCCATGGAGGGGGTTTGTGTTGGGAGGCCTAATTCCCCACAATTCCCCCCTTTTTATTTTATCATGGCAAGCCTGTCTTAGGTCAGACAGGCGACCCATTCCTTACCCGTCTTAGGAGGGCCTCCTCTCCTGTCTTAGGCGGTTTGGGTCCCATCCTGTCAGTTGCCCGTCTTGGGCTTTGCCACGATCTTCGCCTTTGATTTATTAGAAGGCCCAGCCCGTTTAGGGCGATGGGGCCGAGACCTAGGCTTAGGGGCCGAGGCAACATTTCCAGCTGAGGTACAGGGCCCCCAAGTCTGACTGCGTCCTCCTTGTTCAACATCCAACACTTGTAATCTTTGATAATGTACTTGAATAGAACGAGAAGTAGTCCTATCCATTTGATTTTTTATATATTGAGTCAATTTTCCAAACAACCAAGGACCAAGTGTAACAAGCAATAATAATCCTATTAACGGTCCCAAAATAGAAGACAAAAGAGAAGTAAGCCAACCATTTTTCGCAAACTAACTTATAGCTTGTAATCATTGTGTCCCCTGTGGTCTCACATTCCCAGTTCTTAACAAAATGCCATTCAACTCAGCCACAAGCAGATTTAAGTTCTCGTTCCTGATGTTGGGGAGCAACATAGAGTTCCTGGAGGCGGAGCAAAACTTGCCGATTAAATGAGGTGTATCCTGGGAAGTGGACTGACAGAAACACATCTCTAAGCGAGTTTTGTATTGTTGAGGCAGAGATATGCCTTCTAGTATTGGGGGGTGAGGTCTGAGCGAAGGAATCTTCCAACCCCCAGCCATTTTGAGACCCAAGTCCCATTTTGTAGAGATTAGGGGACATCACCGGCCAAGGAATATCCTGCTGAATCAAAGATGTGGACCAAATGACGTCTCCAGCCTGTGACAGGACTTGCCAGGTGTAGTTCCAAGGTAGATGCTGATGGTCCACTCTGATGATGATTTCAGGCCAGATCATTGGCAGAATCCCCAGAAACAGCAAGGGCATCATCGTCTAGGGAAAAGGAAAAAACAATTTCTACTCAGGGGGATTTTCCCCCTGGTCTGGGTTATCAGGGACTTCTGCCGGGCGAATGCATCACTCCGGGACCCAGATGGTTTTATCCCTATGGGGAGGGAATATGCATACAGCCCCGCAGACTCTAGTCAGCAGGGGTGTGGACTTTTGCCATTGGCCAGTTATAAGGTCTTTTCACCTCACCCATCCCAACTGCTGGGAGGGCTTACCCCAATGCTTTTCCATAGTTGATTGGCCAGTGCTATCTACTGTTAAAAAATTTAAAATAAACAAAATCTTAGCAAGTTGAACATTGGGGGAAAGGACATACTCCCCCCTTTTTATTTTATTAAAATATTGTTTTAAGGTGGCATGGGTTTTTTTTTTAACAATGGCTTGACCTGTGGGATTGTGAGGTATCCCAAATGTATGAGAGATGTTATATTCTTTGCAAAATGCAGTAAATTTGTGGCTGGCATACGCAGGTCCATTATTAGTTTTAAGAACATTAGGGACCCCCATATAGGGAAAGGCCTGTGTGTAGTGGGAAATAACATCTTTAATGTGCTCCCCTGAATGGAGGGAGGCAAAAATTACCTTGGAAAACGTATTCACTGACACATGTATAAATTGTAACTTACCTGTTTCTTTAAGATGAGTAACATTTATTTGCCAAATATGATTAGTTTTTAAGCCTCTAGGATTAACTCCAACATTGGAGGAATTGTGGAATGGAGCACATTCAGAACACTGGGAAGTTATTTGAGTGGCTAAAGACCTGGAACAGCCTGTATGGTGGCTGAGAGACTGGGCATTAAGATGATATTTTCTGTGAAGATTGACAGTCTGCTCCTCCACTGAGACAACCAGAGGCCTAGTGAGTAAATCAGCCTCGGCATTACCATCTGAAAGTGGTCCAGGAAGATTAGTATGGGCGCGAATATACCTAACGAATATTGGTTGAGTTTGGTCCCAAATTATTCTTTGTAATTGTAATAGTATTGATTGTACCTTGGAAGATGGGGAAACACATGAAGTTGTTTCTAGAGGTTTAACTACTTAAGAAACATAAATGCTATCAGTATACAGGTTAAAGGCTTCAGTAGAAAACAACTGGAAGGCAAGTAAGCATGCTTGAAGCTCTGCCCCCTGTGCTGACAGATCATTAACTGGCACGCGGAAGCGTCCTTTGGGGGAGATTATGGCCGCATACCCTTTAGAGGAACCATCAGTAAACACAGTAGACACATGGGGCAAGGGAGATTCCTTAACAATTGTGGGAAATATTACTGGATGTCTCTTAAAAAAAGGTCAAAAGAGGGCTAGGAGGGTAATGACAATCAAAGACTGCCCCAGTAGATGTCACAAACAGTGTCCATCCATTAAAACTATTTTGTAAATGTTGTAACTCTTTTTTATTATAAGGTACTAAAATTTTATTAGGAAATTTTCCAAACATCTGAAGGCTAAGTTTAAAGGCCTTCCATAATAACTGTAAAATTAATTCATAATATGGAATCACAACTCTTTTAGGTGAGGCAGACAGGTGGACCCAATATATAGGGCCCTGTTGCCAAAAAACAGCAGTAGGAGTACAATGAGAAGGAAGAACAGCCAGCTGCAAGGGCTGATTGTAATCAATTTGTTGAACACAAGCCTTATTTAAGCTCTGAACGAGCAGCTGAAGGGCATTCCTAGCTCTGGGAGTTAAAACCCGTGGTGAGGTAGGATGAGGATCCCCAGGAAGGAGATCATACAAGGGTTTCAAATCACCTGTTTTAATGGAAAGGGAGGGCCAAATCCATTGTACATCGCCCAAAAACCTCTGCCAATCATGTAAGGTTTTAAGCTGGGATGTATCAATGCACATTTTTGGGGGTCTTACCCCCTGTGGTTGAAGAACATGACCCAAATATTTATAGGGGGGCTGCATTTGCACCTTTTCAGGGGCCAATACGAGGCCATTGTTTTCCAAATAACCCTGCAGGGCAGCAAAGGCCTGCAGAGCCAAATGCTGATTAGGTGCAGCCAATAAGATGTCATCCATATAATGTATAATATAGAGGGAAGGGAAATCCCGTCTGAGGGGATCTAAAACTGCAGCTACATAGGCTTGACACATGGTGGGACTGTTTGCCATTCCCTGAGGGAGCACCGTCCATTGAAAACGAAGTGCAGGTTCCTAAAAGTTAAGAGATGGAAGGCTAAAGGCAAAACGAGGGCTATCTGTGGGATGTAGGGGGATTGAGAAAAAGCAGTCTTTAAAGTCAGTTATTATTACATGCCAATCCTTGGGCATTGCCACAGGCATGGGTAGTCCCGACTGCAGGGTTTCCCAGAAGGTGGGCAGTCTGTTGCCCAGTGCGGAACACCTGGGCTGTGTCCTGGGCTGCCTGCAGGAACATCCTGAGCCACGCCCCCGCTGCTGTGTCTGTGCATCTGGCCTCCAAGGCCAGCCAAGCCACCATGCCCTGGCACTCTCTGAGGCTTCCCTGGGTGGCGGCTGTACACCCTGTGCGCGAGCCTGCGCCATTCCCCCCAGCTCCTTCCTGAGGCTAGATCATATGGCGGAGGTTTGCCTGTGGAACAATCTTTTCCTAGGGTTGCTTCTCCCTTGGCGGCAGCCTGCCTCTCCTTTGGGCGGGCACCCACTCCAGTGGAGAAGCTAACATTTACCCTAGTCCCAGCCTGTCTCAGCCCTTCCCCCGCTCGTGGAGGATTTACCTCCTCCGTTTTTGAGTCTTTTGACTTTAGAGACTCCTTGGCATCCTGGTCCAGAATAGCAGTAAACATGGCCTGAGCCTCAGCCACCAGTTGTTGGAGGCGGACTTTATCAGTGAGTAGGGCGTCTTTTACTAGGCAACATAGGGAGAAGGTGGATAAGAGAAAGAACTCCGGACTCTCCTTCTGTAGGAGTTTTTGGAGATCTCGGCGGATCTCCTCCCCATCTGAAACTCTTAAATCTCCATTAATAAAAAACCATGGACTAGTCTTTTCTATATCTTTTAAAAACTTCTCCAGGGTGTGGCTCTTTACCGCCATTCCCTGTTTTAAGAGTATTTTAAGTTGATTCTGCAGCTGCACTTTCCCGGGCTGATTGCCCATTCTTAACAATGCGTTCTTACCAAGAGGCGTCCCTGTCGGTCTCCAGAACGACCCCGTCCGTGACTCTCCTGCTTTCAGATCTCGGTGGAACCTCCAGTTGCCGCGCCTGCACGGCCCTGGGTCCGAGTCCCTGCGAGGAGCGGCGAGGCTTGATGAAAGAACTCACACACACACCATGGAAGTTGAGAAGAAGAAGCCCTTACTAACAAATGTCTCTTCCTTTTTATACTGTTTTCATACGTCATTATACAATTTAACAATCCTTGAGGAACGCAGAAGACCAGGGACCACTGACCCAGTGGCCAAAAAAGATAACAACCTCTGTCCTACGTGACAGAGCACCCCGTGCCCACCCAGGGACTCAGCACTTCAAGGCATGTTTACTAGGCCATAAAGCAGAGGCAGCACAGACAAGATAGTCTCTGCGAAAGGCGGAAGAATGTTCTGCGATTGCGGTCACAAGTTAATGAACAACTCTTAACCTAAGCAGAATCAGACACCATGGCGCAGTCATGGAGGGCCCGCATACCATCACATAGCCATGGAGGGGGTTTGTGTTGGGAGGCCTAATTCCCCACACTAGGCCTCATGTTTTTTTGTGGGATCCTCCAAGTTCTTTCTTTGGTGTTTTAAAAAATATTTTATTTATTTTTATTTTTAATGTGTGAATGTATTGTCTGCATGTAGGTAGCTATACCCATGTCCTTCAGTGCCCAAAGAGGTCAGAAGGGGTGTTGCATGCCCTAGAATTGGATTTATGGATAGTTGTTAGCCACCATGTGGGTGCCTGGAATTGAACTTGAGTCCTCTGCAAGAGCACCCAGTGCTCTTACCCGCTGAGCCATCTCTCCAGCCCCTCTTTGATTTTTTTTTTTTTTTGAGCAGGGTCTCCCCATAATCCCAACTGTTTTGGAACTCACTAGGTAGACCAGACTGGCCTTGAACTCACAGATCTACCTGCCTCTGACTCCTGAGTGCTAGGATTAAAGGCATGAGACACCGTGCCAGGCCCCTCTTTGATGTTTTTAAATAGTACTTTGAATCCTGGGTTTGAATAACACATGGTAAAACCTTGTCTCAAAAAAACTTTTTTTTTTTTTTTTTTGCAATAAGGGGAATCAGGCATGGTGGCTCAAGCCTGTAATCCCAGCTCTTGATAAATAGAGGCAGGCAGGAGGGTCAAGAGTTCTATGTCATCCTCATCAGCTTTGAGGCCCACAGGTACTAGACCTTCTCTTAAAAAACAAACAAAGAAACCCCAGACAGGTAGGGAACGGGGGAATGTTGCCTAGTTGACAGAGTGCTTGCCTAACATGCATAAAACCCACTCCAATCTCATGAACTGGGTGTGGTAGCACTGACCTGTCATCCCAGCACTTGGGAGGTGAAAGAAGGAGAGAAGTTCAAGGTCATCCTTGGCTGCTTAGACAGAGCCCAGCTGAGGATTTCTGAGACCATGTCTCAATACATAATATTAATGCCAGGCATGATGGGGGCATTTCTTTAATCCCAACACTCAAAAGACAGCCTGATCTACATAGCGAGTTCCAGGCCAGCCAAGACTACATAGTGAGACCATCTCAAAAATACAAAGCAAGCCAGGTATGGTGGTGCATGTCTTTAGTTCCAGTACTTGCCCATTGTGGCCTTCTATGTGCATTGTACTCTCTTGCATAAGGAAACTTCTGTGTTGAGAACTGAGGGATGCACTAATATTCACTCCATCCCCTGTTCCAATATGTTCCATGAGCCTAAGAAGTAGAGGTTCCACTGTAGATATGTCACTTAGGGCTGGGCATCTCTCAGACATACATTCTCTGTGAGTGACCAGTTGTGGAACTCTAGTAGCCTCCACCTGTTTGCAAAAAGAAGCTTCTTTAGTGAGTGGTGTATGGTATACTTGTTTGTAAATATAAGGATCCATATTTAACATATGCTAAGAAATTTTATTTGCCTAGAGGTGTGACAGAGATCTGTGACATTTCCAGCCATGTGTATTTGGCTGTAATTACAGTGCCTCCCATGAGTTCTGTGCTTCAGTGTCAACTTGACACACATGGGTTGAGGGAGCCTCATTTGGGGAACTGCCTCCATTGGATATGGCTTGCGATCATGATCTGTGGGGTATTTTCTTGATTGTTGAGAGCTGTGGGAAGGCCCATCCCACCGTGGGTGGTACCACCCCTGGGCAGGTTGTTGTCTATTGTATAAGAAAGAAAAACTGAGCCTGGGCCAGAGGAGCAAGCCAGTAAGCAGAATACCTCCATGACCTGTGCTCCAGCTATTGCCTCCAGGTTCCTGCCCTGAGTTCCCACCTTGGGCTCCCTCAGTGATGAACTGTGACCTGGGAGATTTGAGTCAAATAAACCCTTTCCTCCCCAAGTTAGTATGGGTCAGAGTGTTTTGTCACAGCAATAGAAGGCAAACTAAGATGAGTTTACTGTCATTAAGAGGAATTTAAGTCCAATTAGATAGCTATTGGTTGCCCTCCAGATAACAACGCCACTACAGCACCAGTAGAGGTTTGCTGGGTCAGCTCTTATGGTTATTAGGCTTTAGAGCTGGGTTGGAGCATTAATTGATTTTTCTCCTTCAGCAGCCTGCATAGTGTCCTCCACAACTATGAAAGCTAGTTTTCAGGGAGAAGGCTTCCAGATCAGTTCCAGCTCCATTGCTCCAAGTCCTGTGTCAGAAGTCTGTCCTGTCTTCAGCAGTAGGGTCTTAACTACTGGGAGATAACCTAGGACTATGGTAATAGCCTCTGTTATTTGGGGAGTCTCTTGGACTACTCTGACCAACAACTCAAAGGGAGACCTCTCCTTGCCATAGAGCCCCCACATATACACATGCACTAACGTCCAGACATAGTATATTTCTCAGGGAGTTCCTGAGCCAATACATTGTCCTCGCGTTTCCCACACCATCCCATCTCCATTCATCTCTCCTCTTTCTCCCCACATCCAACCTCCCTCTTCCCTCCCTAGTTCAAATGCACCCATTCTCCTCCCTCCACCCCCATCCACTTTGCACCACCCCTATTTACCTCCCACCAGCCCCATCTCCTGAGTTCCCTGGCCCATGGTCTCCTGCATGTCCCTTCCTCCTCCTCTCTCAGTTGAAGACTCCCACATTCCCCAACCCCCCAACATCTGTTCCCTACTACCCCCCTCTTTTGAGCTCTTTCTTGCCCTTTACCTCTGAGTTTCCTTTCCATTTTCCTGGTTCCTGCTGTTACATCGGGATATATACTCACATAAGGAATTGTGCTACGATCCAAAAATGGGGAAGAGCGTACATCGCCTCAGTTTCTGAGTCCAGTCCATTCATTTATCAGGGTAGCAGGCAGGCCAGTCTGTGTCACATAGATCAAGAGGCCAGGGAAAGGTGGGGGTGAGGACAGCCTGTGGAGGGTCTAACAAACTACACCAGAGTTGTAGTTTAAACTAGTCTGTGTTAGGGAACTAGTCTGGAGATCTGAGGCAGATGGGAAAATCTTTTTTAAAGAGAAAGTCTCACTTCCCTGCTCAGCCTGGTCTTAAAACTCCTGGGCTTAAGATCTGCCTGCCTCTGCCTCCCCAGGGCTGGTTAGATAATGGCTCCTACCACCTCGCCCAGCATCTCTGCTTCAGTCTCTTGAATCACTAGCGCTAACCACTGCGTGCTGCAGTATTCACTGAGTGCTCCTCCTTTATTATTTTTTATTATGTTTATTTTTTGAAACAGGGTCTCCCTGTAGCACCACCTGGCTTGGAACTCACTGTGTAGACCAGCCTGGACTCCAACTCATAGAGATCTGCCTGTTTGCCTCCCGAGTCCTGGGACTAAAGGTGTATGCTACCACACCTGACTCTTTTATTTTTCTTTAAAGATTTATGTTTATTGTATTTTTATTTTATGTGTATGGGTGCATTGTTTCTGTTTATGTAGTGCACCCATGTTGTGCAATGCTGCGAGAAGTCAGAGGAGAATGTCAGATTCCCTGGAACTGGAATTATGGACGGTTGTTAGCTGCCACATGGGTGATGGGAGTTGAACCCACGTCCTCTGCAATGTTATTGCAGTTAATAACAGTGTTCTTAACTGCTGAGCCATCTCTCTAGCCCCTATTATAATTATTTTTTGGTCTTTTTAAGACAGGGTCTCCCTGTAGCCCCAGCTGGCTTGCAACTCGCTATGTAGATCAGGCTGAACTTGGTCTCACAGAGATCCACCTGCCTCTGCCTGTTTGTCTCTCAAGTCCTGGGACTAAAGGCATGTGCCACCATGCCTTGCACCCTTTATGTTTTTATGTGTATGCTACACACACACACACACAGTTGCCAGCAGAGATCAGAAAAGGGTTTCAGATCTGCAGAAGTTACAGGCAGTTGTGAGCTGACCTATGTGGGTGCTGGGAACCGAACTCAGGTCCACTAAAAGAGCAGGAAGTGATCTTAACCACTGAGGCACCTCTCCAGTCCTTGCTCCTTTCTTAGCTCTGACTTGGATTATTTTTTATCTGTCTTTTGGAACAAGGTTTTGTCATGTAGCTGTCCTGAAACCCAGCCTCCCAACTGTTGGAATTGCAGATGTGAGCACCACATCCAGCTCATCCCACTGAATTCCATAGCATTCTGTGGAATTGTTTCAAAACTCTTGCCTCTTCTGAAATTAAAAATTCCAAACTTTTGAAGTTTTTGGCGCTGGCCCTACCTCTACCTTCCATGAGTCTGGGGCCATTTTCTCCCGTTGCTCTTGGCTGCCTCACATTGTAGAGTAGCTAAGGGAGCAGCTGGCAGCCTTTGGTGTCCAGCAGGGCCCTCCAGAGCTATTCCACTGCCAGTGCTAGGATCAGACAGAGCAATGTCTTCTGGGTCCCAAAGAGCCACATGTGGCCTCCCCTCTGTCCCCTGCTCAGTCTGGCTCCAGGCCTTATGGGAGCCACAGGGAGAATTGAGCCTTGTGTCCCAGGAATCCCCCCTGCAGTATGGACAGGGAGTCTGACTGTGCTGGCCAGCGGTGAGGGGGACCATGGGGAGCAGAAGGAGGAGCAGTGAGTGGGGAATCTGGGGTCAGCCTCTCCTTACAGACTTCCAGTCTTCACAGGCCACAGAGGCTTAGTTGACAAGGAGCCAACACAGATTGCCACCTTAGCACCCAGCTCATCATACAACCCAGGAACAGGCCATAGGGTGGGTATTAAATAATGGAATTTATAATAGCTTGATTTCTATTGATGGGAAAGTCCTCTTCCGGGAGAATCTCTGTTGCCCTGGCCAAACACCCACTGCTGGGTATCATTTTTGAAGGAAACCTCCACTTTTTGTTCTAGAGGAAGTTTCTAAAATTTGGGAACACTGTGTGTTTCAAACCCTGTGGACGATGTGTCCAGCCCCTACATTTAGCAGGAAACCAGAAAGTGAATTGAGCTTATGTTTCAACTGTCAGTCTAGGGGCCTCTTGGGGTTTCTGTATGTGGGTACCTGTTTATGCGTGTGTACGCACACATATGTTTATGTTCAAGCCAGAGGTCAGTGTCAGGTGTCTTCTTCTGTTGCTCACCACATTATTACTATTATTAATTATTAATAATTATTATTATCATTAGAGACAGGGTCCCTCACTAAATATGAGACTCCTGATTTCCTAGACTAGCTAGACAGAGACCTCCAGAGGGTTGCCCACCTCCATCACCACCTCCCCAGCTCTGGGACTTTTGGGTGCGCACTGACACACCAGGTGTTTATTGTTTGTTTACTTTTTATATGCAGTCACGGTCAACTTTGATCAACTTGACACACCTGGGAAGAGGGAGGCTTACATGGAGAATTTCCTCTGTGGGATTAGCCTGTGGGTATGTCTGTGAGGCATTCTCTTGATGTTGAGTGCTGTTATGGGAGGGCCCAACCTACTGTGGGCAGGTGCTCTTGGGTTGTTTAAGAAAGCAGGCTTTTGGTTTTGATCAGAGTGTTTGTTTTTTAAATCACAGCAATAAAAATGAAACCAGAATATGTGTGTATGTTTGCATGTTTGTGTGTGAATGCAGATGTGTCCCATGGCACATGTGAAAGTCAGAGGACAACCTCAGGTGTTGGTCTTCACCTTCTTAGAGACAGGTCCCTTTATTGTTTTTCCACTAAACACACCAGGTAAGCTGGCCCACCAGCTTTCCAGGAGTCCTGTCCCCACCTCCCATCTCTCTGTTGGAGCTCTGGGATTCTGAGCAGTTGTGCTCAGTGTCCAGCTTTTATGTGGATTCTGGGGACTCAAACTCAGGTACTTACACTCATGAAGCAGGTGCATTATTCACTGAGCTGTCTTCCTGGCCTGTGTCAGGCTTCTTAGGAAAGTTCTGGGATCACACTCAGGTCCACATGCCTGTATGCAAGCACTTTACTGACTGAGCCACCTCCCCAAAGCCCATCCTCTTGGAGTTTCTATGTGAACTTTGGATATTTTTTTCTGGGGCAGAGAGCTATCTGAGGCCCAGCAGCACTGGGCAACATCATGATTTGTAAAATGTGCCATGATGTAGAAGCCTTGTAGTCTTCACTAAATGTCCAGCCCATGACTGAAGCTCTTTCTGTTCTCCTGTGTGTGACCTCAGAAGAGAATTTTAGTAAGAAGTGTTCTGGGAGTTGGAGAGGTGGCTCAGAGCTTAAGAGCACTTGCTGCTTTTTTTATGGAGGACCTGAGTTCAGTTTCCAGCACCCATATCTGGTGGCTCACAACAGCCTGTAACTCCGACTCCAAGTTTAGGGAATTCAACACCCTCCTCTGGCCTCTGTGGGCACTTGCATACATGTGCATACACACACATACATACACATAAATAAAAATAAGAAGTATTGTGATCCACTACGAGGAAAAATGAATGGGCAAATGTAACTGAACTGTCTATGGAACCTGATGGTGAAAAGACCAAGTTTCCTCTCGTTACCCAACTGACCTCACTGTGCAGCCCAGGCTGACTCGGAGCTCTTCTGTCTCAGATCTTGAGTGTTCGGATTGCAGGTGTACATCACCACACTTGATCAATTTCATAAAATTTTGATGAACTTTGCAGACATTAAAACTCAAGAGTCACTCATGGTGGCACATACCTTTAATCCCAGCACTTGGGAGGCAGAGGCAGGCAGAATTCTCTGAGTTTGAGACCCTGTCTCAAAAAGACTAAATAATTAACAAATTAATCTCAAAAGAGAGGGGCGTTGGAGCAATGACTCAGTAGTTAAAAGCACTGGCTGCTCTTGCAGAGGACTTGAGTTTGATCCCCAGCACCCACATGGTAGCTAATAGCCATCTGCATAACTCTAGTTCTAGGGGATCTAATGCCCTCTTCTGATCTCTGTGGGCATTGCTTGACATGGGTGCACTTACATACATGTAGGCAATACACTCATACACATAAAATAAAATTAAATTTAAAAAACTAGAGAAATTGTTGTATAACTTACAAAATCAGTGTGTTTGGTATAAGTATTGCTCTGCTCTTTAAAAAAGTTTTATTTTAATTTCAAGTATATGAATGTTTTGCCTGCATATATGTGAAGTATACCCACATTGTGCAATGTCCGTGGAGGCCAGAAGAGGGCCCCAGATCCCCTGAAACTGGAGTTACAGATGACTGCTAGTCTCCATGTGGATTCTGGGAACTGAACCCCAGTCCTCTGTAGGAACAAGAAGTCCTCTTAACTGCTGAGCCAGCTCTCCAGCCCCACAGCGCTTGTCATCCTGCAGCAGTGGGAGTCCTGCTAGAGAAGGTAGTATGAAGGGTCAGGGACACTGCTGCACAGGTAGGAGTCCTCAGTGCTGGGATTGCAGTGCACCGTCTCAGGTCTGGGTGTGAGCAAAGCCGGCTCAGGTGTGTGAGTCAGTGAACCTGTCCTGTGTGGTTCTGACCATTGGTTGGACACCAGGGTCCTTCCTGTCCACAACCCTGTCAGTCAGTGTCCCCATTCTGGCCAGCAGGTGGCATACTTGCTTTTTCTGAGAAGGCAGCAAGAGCCTGAGTTCCACCCATCATTGCCAGTCAACCAGACAGCAGGGATGATGGAATTGGGCCTTGGACAAGATGGAAAGGCTTATGCCCCACAGGGGCTCATAATTCAGGAATGTCCCCACTACATCTTATAGGGAAAATGGGTGTGGATGTGAGAACCCAGGGTTACTGGGAGAGATTGCAGCTTCATCCTGAGGCTCTGAGACCTGAGAAGGCCCAAGCCAAGCCCAGGGAGGGAGGCACTGTCTGGTGAAAGGCCTTGGGGCTAGGCTGGGCCTTTTCAGTGGAGTCTTTGGCTCTGCGTGGGTAGGGGGCATTAGTGCTGAGGCTGGGTTAGGGTTCACATTGAAACAGGCTGGGACCTTATATGTTAGCAGAGTTTGCTGGGGTTGGGTCATCTGGACCATCTTTGCTTGCTTTTAGTCTTGTGTGTATGTGTGAGTGTGGACAGGACAGAGCTGTGTCGTGGCACATATGTGATCAGACCACAATCTTGGGCATTCTTCCTTATCTTGCACGGAGACAGGGTCTCTTGTCTGCTATTGGCTCTTAAGCTTCTGAGATTACCCTATCTTCACCTTCCACCTTGCCATAGGCACACGGGATCACACCGGTCTGCTACTGCAGCTGACTTTATATGGGTTCTAGAGACCCAGTTCGGGGCCTCACTGTCGGGAGCCATTTGCCTGCCTTGAACTATGCCCTAGTTTAGGGTTAGGCAGAAGTCAATCTTGTGCACAGAAGTGCTGTGGGAGCAGGATGTTTTGCTATACAAATAATTTACACCTGAGGGGAAGTCTATCTTACGCTCAAGTTTGAAGACCCTTGAAGGAAGATGTGATTGGCTTGAGTTATTTTGCCTGTGTTAACATTGTTTTTGTGTTGAACTTTTGAACTGTTGTTTTGTGCCTCATTTCAGAGTATAAAAAGGTGGTAATTAATAAAGGGCTGCTTCGGTATTGACTGACAGTCCTCCTGAATCTATCCCCCGCCCCATATATATATATATATATATATATATATATATATCCTCACTCCCCACTTCAGGTATGGTTCGATTTCTGCCGGCGGGCTCCGGCACCTCACACTTGCACAGCATGCAGTTTACCCACTGAGCCATTAACGTATTACTTACCCTAAGGTTCTGTGCCCCTGCATGGAAGGGTGACACCTACCCTATTCCTACTGCCAGAAGGGTCTGAACACAGGTCCCCCAGTGCTCACTGTAAAGTGAACCTTACAGCTCATCTTTCCTCTTCACAAAGGGGTGCCCCCGCAATGCCCCTTGAGGAACTGTTGAGATTGGCCCTCAAATCTCCTGCATCCCCAGCCAGTAGCACTGTGGCTGGTGCTTAGAGCTGGCACCAGCATTTTTGGAAAAGCTGTCGTCAGATTATTGTAAAGTGAGAGAAACTGGCTTCTTTCAGAAGCATCAGCATGGGAACAACCTTGAAATGCCTGAGGAAAAGGAACAGAGGAGAGTAAGTTCTTGGGGCGAGTGGACTATGGTTCCACTGGGCCTGCACTCACCACTCCATAGGTGTCCTATGTGCAGGGCCTATGAGGGCCAAGTCAGCCTTTCCACCTCCTGGTCCCTTGTGCAAGCTGGTCTCTTCATCCCAAGAGCCTGAGTGTCTAATGCTATGTGATGGCTTCAAAGAGAGCAGGCTGACCTGGCCAAAGCTGGGTAAATGGTCAAGACCAGGTACTCTGAGTGCACAAGCCACAGAGTGGGAAGGACAACAGAGAAAGATGGGAGGCCTTGGCTGTCCTTGCCTTGAGGAGCCTGTGGGCAGAGGGAGGGCAGTGGGGGAGCAGGATGGAAGCTGAGCCCTCTGTGCCTTGCAGAACCAGTGGGCAGCTGCGCCCCTCCTCTCCCTGGCTGAGTCAGGGAAGCTGGTGACCATGACAACATCCACTCTGATCTACAGTCAGGCCCACACCCTCTCTGCAGCCCTGGATCCCTTAGGTAACTGACCCAGGACAGCAACCATTTCTTTAGCACCCGGACAACTGGGGCTGATGGGAAATGCTGTCACATTTCTCCTTCTCCAGGCCTGCTTTTGGCTGTCTTGGGACCCCAGTGCTCAGGGAGTGGATGGTTTCTCTGGGTCTTCCTGGGCCTGCCCCAGGGGACACCCCCAATGGCTGCCTGTTTCTCAGGGGCTGTCTTACTGGGTGACTTTTGCTTTCTTTTTGGTAGAAAGGGACCCACATGGGAATCCCCAGAGTTGTCCAACAACCACAGTGACTCACCCATTTCCCAGTCAGTGAGTGAGGTTAGTCCCCAGGGTGTCACCCAGTTCTAGGCTGCTGAGTGAGCAAGGAGGCCACTTCCCATTCGGGGGACCTCCCATCTCTCTTCCTGGTCTAACTCTACAGAAAAATTGAAATGAAGATGTATTTGTGACGGCAGCACTGGGCAGGTAGGAGAAGCTAAGGTTGCGATGGTGCTGCCAGCCTCTGACTACACTGCTGCTAAGGGCTGCTGGCAAGCTATTGCTGGTGAAATCTTCTGTGGATACATGTGAAGGGTGAAGTTTTGATGTCTTGGAGCCTGCATGTCACCATCTTGGACCAGGGGTCTGACACTCTTAGGGTGGACCACTGCCAGGAGGATGGAGGGAGATACTTGTTTTGCCCTCGGCAAGTAGGTGTTCTGCTGTGGATGAGTCCTTCTGCCAGGCCAGGCTTCTGGCTTCTCAGGACACTGTCAGGCCCTCCAGGTACAGCCTAGAGGAGATACCTCCTTACAGCAGAGAGCGTTAGGTGGCTTGGAGGAGACCCTGCAATTGGGGTCTCACATTGTCAAGGCTGCTTGTGGCAAACAACTTCCATGAAGTTAATTGACCCAGTGCTGCCAGAATTCTGTCAGAAGAGGGCAACCTTGCTATCATATAGCAGGAATGCAGGTTACAGTAGTGCAGTTAGTGTGGTCTGATCGCTAGCCTGGGCTTTAAGTAGTCTGTGTCCTGGAGCAGTTTCCCTTGTTACCAAGATCTCTCTTGAATTCTCAGCTCTCCAATCCTTGTGATCTCCATAAAATTCCTCCTGGTATTTGGGTCAGAGCCTGTACGCTGGTGGCCCTAACAAGCCAGGCTCAGTCACTTGTCCTTAATAAGCGAATTAAAGAGAAAAATCAAAAGTGAAAAGCAAACAAAGATGCATTCAAAGTGGCCACACTGGGAAGAGGGACACAGCCAGCCCCACATCCATCTTTGTAGTGCTGACAGGTGTAGGTTTAAGTTGAGGGCCAGAGTTATGCATAGCTAAGTAGTTCTGATCAAGTGTGGTCCTGCCCATTGTTAACCTATCATCAGCTCTAGTCTGAAATTGAAAAATTTCAGAAAGGTGTTCTGAAGTTGCAAATCTGTTTCTGGGAGACGAGTTTCCCCCTTGGTTGGCCCCAGGTTTGAGTTTTTTTCTTTGCCCGGATGAGATCTCTGGGAGATACTCCAGTTTCTTAGGGTGCCTTATTTTAATCATCCAGTAGCCAAGAGAAGAGCACAAGTGTCTCTGCAATCACAGAATAAATTCAGACAAGACACCCAGAGTGCAGTGCAGGGGTACACACTCCGACACTGCTGTGACATCTTCATGTTTACACTGGGATACCTCCTGCAGGTTGTGGTGTAGATGGTAGGTGAGGCCCAATTAATTAATTTTAGTGTGTACATGTATGTGTATGGTGTTATGTGTATATGATGTATATGCACAAACATGTGTGGTATGCATGCATATGAACACACATGCAGAGGCCAGATGACATTGTACTTCTGCTCTGTCTCCATCTTGTTCTTTTAAGATAGGTCTTTCTCTGAACCTGGAGCTCAGTTGGTAGCCAGGAAAGCCCTGGTTCTTCTCCTATCTCCGCCCCCATAACTGAGGTCTCTTCCTCTCTCTCTCTCTCTCTCACACACACACAACTTGAATTTTTTTGATTGATTGATTTAGAGACAGGGTCTTCCTGTAGACTCAGCTGGCCTGGAACTTGCTATGTAGACCAGGCTGGCCTTGATCTCACAGAGATCTGCCTTTCTTCTACCTCCTGAGTGCTGGGATTATAGTTGATTTTGAAAAATTTCATTTTATGTGTGTATTGCCTGCATATATGTAAGTGTACCCGTGTCATGCAACGCCTGCTGAAGTTAGAAGAGGGGCTTGGATTCCCCTGGAACTGGAGTTATGGACGGCTGTTAGCTGCCATGTTGGTGCTGGGAATCGAACCCCGGTTCTCTACAAGAACAGTCAATGCTCTTAACCACTGAATCATCTCTCCAATCTCTTCAACATCGAGACTTTTCTTCCTCTGGTTCTTTTTAAGTACTCTTTTCCATGACTTTTAGTCAGAAGAATGAGATTCGACCAGCAGAGGCAAGCGGGTCTCAACGAGGTCGGGGCCAGCCTGGTCTACATAGTGCAGATCCAGCGGTTCCCAGAATGGCCTCCGAACCACCTCTCGGCGCACCAGCCCTGCCAGGGTACGCCCCCGGTTTAGTAGTCACGCCGCAGCACCGACCAATCGCCGCCCGCAGCGGCTCTCCCCGCCCTTCTGGTAGGCTTCCGCGCCTGTTCGTCAGAAGGCGGGCCCAAGGCGTCCTATCCGACCAATCATCGCCCGCTGCGGCTCCCTGCGCGCTCCTGATAGGCTTCTGCTTCTGTCCATCAGACGGGCACGGCAGCCAGCCTCAGCGGGGGCGGTGGCCCCGAGGGCGCGGAGTTCCGGGCGCGCCAAGACCGTTGGGTGAGGCGACGCGGGGTCGGTGTCGGGGTCGGGTCCCGCGCAGGGTGGGGCTGGAACCGGTGCGGGGTCGCCGAGGCGCGCTGGCGGGGTTCGGGCGCGGGGCCTCCGCCTGAGGGGATTTCTCGGAGCGGCCGAGCCGGAAACAGAAAGTCGGCTAGGTGGGGGCGGGTGGGAAAGTTGGCGGCGGTGCGGGCCGGGCCGGGAGTCACGGCGCCAGGTCTCGGTTGGGGGGTCTGCAGCCTGTGGTCACGGCCCCGGGCTCACGAGCCCCACCTGCGCCTTTTCAGCCGACCCAGGAGTTGCCTCCTCTGATCCTGCCCCCACCCCACGTCTCCATTGTCACATCTTGCCCCCTTTCTCTCCAGGTCTCACTGTGTGCCCCAGGACCCCCAGCTGTTTCCCTGAAAGCTATTTTGATGGGGGAAGAGGGGACAGTGTGTGGGTTAGAGCCCAGGGCCCTTTTCTCTTGGAAGCTTCCTTAGTGGAGGTTGGGCCGGTCTCCTTTTTGGACCTAGTGGATGCTCTCAAGAGGTAGATGAAGCCCCAGTGGGCGGTAAGCACAGCCCAAAGCCGAACACCAGACGTTCCAGAGTAGGAGACGGCGGCTGCGTGCAGGGTTGAGCTCAGAATAGGGGACCCGGCCATCATTGACGGCCAGGCTACCAGCCCCCTAGAGAGGTCACACCTGTCACAATGGCCCCTGTCTGTGTGTCTGGCCACACCTCACTCTTGAGAAAGGTGGTATTTAGAGACTTAAAGTTACTGCTTTTAGGGGCGGCCCCAACCAATCCCAGTATGATGTTTGAGTCTTTATCAGAGCATTCACAGGGAAAAGTTCACTGCTCTTCATCAATTCTTTTGTGAGCAGTGTGTCTTGTCTTAAGCTGACCCCCTGTCTGTAAAGCAGATCTGTGAGAGAGAGAGGGCCTTCTGTATTCAGTTCCTTTCCTCCTAGTCTGCACCTGCTGCCCTGTCTATTGTCCTCTGCCACTGCAGGCTGCCTAGTGTCATGTGACCCTGGTCTGTTTGCTTACCATCGAGAGATAGGACTTGTGGTCCAGGGAGCACCTCCACTATTCCTGCACACCTGACAGGGCTGGGAGCCTGGAAAGGTCTGTGCAGGGAGTAGCGTGAGGGGTTCTGTGCAGGACCCGACTTCACTACCTTCCAGGCTGTTGCCCTCATTCCCGAGGAATCTGGACTATACCCAGATGTGGTTCTTCTGGCACCCATGAAGGAGTAGCTGTCACCCTGAACTGGAGTGTACATCGGAAGTGCAACAGTCACTTGGAGAAAGCCTTCTTCCAGGAAGTGCTTCCTACCTGATGTTTTCTGAGTTGGTTTAGGGCTTACTTTTTGACAGTGGCTTGCCAGTTCCCCACCTTCCAAGTGGTTTGTACATGAATTCTGAGTATGGTATAGCAGGTGAATTCCATGGGAGAAAGTCCTGATTTTGTACAGGATGTGGACAGGATGGCCTGGAGAAAGAAAAAAGAAAAAATTGCCCATGTGACCCTTGGGTTATGCCAAGGACAGATATGCAGCTTCAAGGTCCATGCTGGATACCTGTTCTCCTTGTTTATTGGCCCTCTTCCCTTTACAGAGAGAGTAAAGGCTCTACTGGGTGTTCATCACATCACTGTCATGCTGTGCTGGTCTTATTCCTTTCCATAGAGGAAGAGGTGGCACAGTGAATGCTATCCCTGTCCCCAGGGTCTGGGACTCAGGTGGCCACTGGGAGTTGGCATTTGGAGCAGAGATTGATTTAGGTGGATGCCTACCTAGGTTGAGGTAGCTCTCAAGGGAGTGAGAACTTGGGAACTCTAGTACAAAAAATTAAGGACTTTGAGTTAGTATATCTGCACACATCCCAGGTTAGCGTGCCCTTGTTTGGAACAGAGGTCATGGGTTGGGGAAGGAGGTGAGTATAGCAGAGGCTGGCCTAGTTGCATTGCAGAAGGGAACTGTGTGCTATGAGCTCTGGAGCAAGCTGAGCTTTGGCTGTGGTTATTGATGTAGCTGCTCCCAGCAGTAAAGGGCTACTGTCCTGGGAGCAGATAAGGAAGAACTTCAAGCCCTGTACCCTCTTCCCTGTGTTCTGCACTCCTGCCTTCTGACAACCAGGCCCTGGGGATGAGGCTGTAGCAGAATGGGCATGGTGCAGGTTTAAGGAGTGGTGTAGGGAAGGAAGCCATGCTGAGAAGAGCAGATCTCTGAGATGCACTGATGGGAGCCAGGGGTAGGGAAGACCATTGGAGTTGGCAACGTTAACTTTCATGGCGAGACCCTGTGTGACTGTATGTATTGAGAGCACAGAATTACCATCTCATAGTTTATTTAACTGCTCCTTATTGGTGACCCTAGTTTTTTGTTTTTGTTTTTAGAGAGGATTTCCCTATAGCCTCAGCTAGCCTGTAACTCACTGTGTAAACTAGACTAGCCTTGATCTCACAGAGATCTGCCTGCTTGTGTCTCCTGAGTGCTGAGATTAAAGGCGTGCATCACCACTCCCAGTGACCCTTTTTTTAAAAAATATAAAATGTAATTATTTTTATTTTAGTGTATGATTGTTTTGCCTGCATGTATATATGTGCACCCATGTTGTACAGTGCCCCATGAAGGTCAGAAGAGGATGTCAGATCCCCTGGAACTGGAGTTACAGATGATTGTTAGCTCTCATGTCAGTGTTGGGAATTGAACCCAGGTCCTCTGCAAGAGCAGCCAGTGCTCTTAATTGCTGAGCCATCTCTCCAGCACCAAGTGACTCTAATTTTTAACAAGTGAAAGATTTGTTGACTGCCTGAATAGATACCAGCAAACACTTTAAGATTAGAAAGGTCCTTTTCCCAAAGAAGTTTGCTTTCTGTGACTTCATAGAAACAGTTGTTGGGTGTTCCAGTTATATAGGCTTTTATTTCGTATTCTGTTGAACCAGAAAAAAAGATGGGCTTAAGTATCAAGCTATAATTTGAAGTGAGTTTTTAGTACTTGAGGCGTCTCATACTTACAACTGTATCAGTCAAAGCTCTTGCCTCTTACAGAGATGGGCTTGTTTTATATTCCTGAGTTAGAGTGACACAACCAAATGGACTCTTGTGGAATCCTACTGTTGTGTAAAACAGAAGGCTGTGGGTGGGACCATGAATTTGTGCAGTTTGAATCTTTAGCCAAACTACAGTGTCTGCCATATGCCAAGGTAAATCACCCTTCCCACCTTGCATGGCTAGGTTGTACCATGCCTGATCTGGTGTCATGGCTTAGATGTTTATAACACTTGGCCTGCCCTTTTGAGAGTTGTTTACCAGTGCCACTAAACCTGAATTACATTCAGATTCAGGATGCTGGATTTTATCTGCCAGATGATTTCAGCCCATTCAGGGCCTTGGTACTCTGTGGAGGGACATCACCCCTTCCTTTTGGACAGTGGGCCCCAGGACTATAGTTCCAAGGTTGGGACTGGCCTTGTAAAGGGAATATGCAATTGGAGTCTATCTAGAGAAAGGAAAGGGAGGGAGTAAAGCAGTAACCAGGTGCCCATGCCCCACATTGTCCTCGTGTGTATGTGTGTCTGTCTGTCCATCTTGTACACAACACGTTTGTGTTGTTGCCAGGCGTGGAAGACAAATTAGAGGCTAGCCTGGGCTAAATTGTCTCAAAAAATTAAAACTGCTCTTAGATTCTCTATCATTTCTGTTAATTTTTTTTTTTTTTTTAAGCCAGGCATGGTAGTGCACATTAATCCCAGCACTGGTAAGGCAGAGTCAAGCAGATCTCTTTGAGATTGAGACCAGCCTGGTCTACATAGTGAGTTCTCAGGCCCCCTGTCTCAAAAAATAATAAACATTTTTTGAAATTTGATTTATTTGTATTTTATGTGTATGAGAGTTTTACCTGCATGTATGTTAGTGTACCACTTGCATGCAGTGCCTGCAAATGCCAGAGGAGAACACCAGATCCCTGAACTGATTGTTAACTTCCATGTGGGTGCTGGGACCTGAACCCAGGTCTTCTGTGGCAACAGCTAGTACTGCTACGCCATCTCTCCAGCCTGCTGTCATTTGTTTAAATAAGAGATTGGACTGTTTTGGAGACCCTTGCATGGGTGTATAGTGATTACAGATTTCATCCTTTTTAGAAACTCTAGTTTCTGTGCACTAGTGTTTATATATGTATGTATTGTTTCAAGTACCCTGCATGGCCTTACCCCGGATGGCCTTCCTGTCTCTTGCAAAATTGCCCCCTCCCCCCCCAAAGGTTACACTTCTTTATGGTTACAGATCCCTTCTGCCTGTCCTTGAACTCTCTTAACTAGAATTACTGCCTGTATAGCTCATGTCTGGAGCCAGTGAAGTTGGGGGTACTGGCTTGAGAATCCATACTTGTAGACCTGGATGATGACAGCTTTGTTCTTAGCTGGCTGACCTGATAGAGTTGCCATTTTTATATCAACACTGTTCTGGAACATCTAGAGTTGGCAGTGTGTTTGGTTCCAAATTGGATGCTAAGATCTTTTGGCTTCTCATCTCTTAGTGTGTGTGGGAAAGGCTTGGGAGCTGCTGCCCATGCCACCTGGCCCTTGCATGTCTGTGTCTGTGTGTTTGGTGTTGGTGACTATGGTGGCCATTTGGGTCACCTGCCTGGCCATTTGGTCCTTCCTGCCTGGACAGTACCTTGTGTGGTAGGCTGTATAGGCCAGGCCTCTGAGAGCCTGCTGGAACAAGAAGTGTGGCATGGGTTCTTCTGCTAAGACCATGTTGGGCTCTTCATTGGGTTTAGTGGTGGGTCTTACTCTGTTTGGACACAGCACTTCTGAGTCTTTGTGGTGATTCTTAGAACAATCCTTAAAAGATAAGATATATCTACAAATCAGACTCAAGTTTAAGGAGGTGTTTTACCACTAAGAACCCCATAGTATCGTGTGGGTCCAGTACAGTCTCAGAACCTTTGATTACTGGATGCTAGTAACTGCTCTGATTCTGGGTTCTTTGAAGGCAGTAGTAGCGATGCCTATCCCTGTATAAACTGTGTCAAGTAACTGATGGTCAACAAGGCCATGCTTCTGAGATTACTGAGACTCGTATCTAGAAAGAGAATAGATGCAGAAGTTAAGGCCTTACTACATGTTATGGCCTTTAAAATTTTGTATTACCGTGTGTGGCTGTATGCTCACACGACATGCATGCACATGTGGAGGAGGGCACACTTAATTGCATGAGTGTCAGAACAGTTTTGTGGCATTGGTTCTTCCCTACCACGTGTGTTCTGGGAATTGAACTCAGGTGCTAAGACTTCATAGCAAGCACCTTTATCAGCTGAGCCATCTTGTCAGCCCAGAGTTTAAAGTAGATTTTTGAGACATGGTCTTACTCTGTAGCCTGAGCTGGTCTCAAACGTGTACTCCTCAGGCTCCTGAGTGCTGTGCTGCCACACCCAGCTGATATTTATTTTTTAATTGTACTTTAAAAAATGATTAAAAATTGTTCTTTGATAGCTTTTATGTGTGTACCACGCATCCTGATCACTCCTACCTCCCTTTCTCTTACCTCCTCCTAACCCCTGTCATCCCCTCTTCCTTGTGTTCTCGTACCAGTTGGATTGTTTCTTTTGACAGGTACTTCGCTGTGTTGCTCAAACTGTCCTCAAACTCCTTGGCTCAAGCGCTTCCTCCCTTAGCCTCCCAAGTAAATGGGACTATAGATGTGAGCCTCCATGCCCAACCTTTCTTGAATATTGTTTAGATCTATTGTCAGCCAGAGCTCATACCTGGATGCCAAGAGATGCACCCACCCCAGGGAAAAGGGCAGCATCGGGTGTAGCATAGGGGCTATCTTTCAGGTTCTTAAAGTAGATGCCGGTTGCACATGTTCTCTGTGAACTTGGATGTAGGAATCATTAAATTACAGATTGAGAAGCATCAGGTGGATGTGGGTTTGTGGAGCTATGTCTCATTGGTGAAGGACTGCATCTTTGTCTTGGTGTTCCAGTGTTGGATCCAGCCTAGGACAAAAGAGCAGCTCCCCTCGGTGCCCTGTGCAGGTCCCCCTCAGAAGTTGTAGCCTTGGACATGGCTGTGTCTCTTTTGTGGAGTACTCCCATCACTGTGTGAGGTCAGTGTACTGCTTAGGAGGCAGCTGTATATAGTGTGTTGCTAGGAACAAGCAGGGGGAGAGGACTTGCTGTTTATAGTATAGCAGTTGTAGGTACGTGTCCTGGGCTTCACATATTCTGAGTCGAAGTGCTCCCTGCCTGTGCTCTCTAGTTGTACAGATGTACAGGTGAAATTTCTTTCCTCTTTGAGACTTAATAGACACTGCAGAGACATTTGATGTGAGCTCTGCGTGCTGCTGGAATTTGTCCCAGCAGACTCTCACTCCTGGACTTAACACCCCCAGAATTGCCTAGGGTTGGTTCATAGGGACCAGCCACACTGGCACCTGGCGTCTGAAAGCATTTGTTGAATGAATAGATGATGGCAGGTGACAGCTATGCATGGTAGATGGCATGGGGCTGTTTCAGTATGTGAAATCAGAATTGAGATGTGCTTTAGGGAATAGTAAGCTGCCCCTAAGTCAAATGACCGTTTTTTAATGAGCCACCTTGCTTTGAAGGCTGTGCTGGTGTGTATCCAGGCATGTCCTATTGGTGCACGAGTTACTCTGAGTTGCTCTTATCTCTTGGGACTGCAAGCACCTGAGTGCCAGAGGCCACAAATGGCAATGCGTTGAAAGAAGGGCCAAGGCTGGAGTGTTGGGGAGCAGTGTGGGCAGACATAGTCAGTGTAGGGATCCTGCAGGTTGTTTTCTTCAGAGTGTAGTTGGACACTGGGTGAGGTTGCCGTGTGGTATAGGTGAGAAGGAGAATAGAGGGCTGGTTGTCTGACAGTGGCAGCCAAGCTGGCAGAATCAGCCAGCAGTTGAGTGAGGAGCAGACTCTGAACCTTCTGGATTTGATAAGTTCCTGGTAAGCAACCAGTAGCCCTAAAATGGTGAGACTACTCTCAGGGAGACTGCCAGGCTGTAGGCACAGGGCTTTATCTGACTGGCCAGTCACTGGGCCTGCTGTTAGAGTTCATCATTTTCTGAGGTCGGCAGTCTTAGGACTAGGTGACACACACTGTGGCCTCAGACCACCCAACACTATGTTCCTCACCGCAGCCTTCAACCTCTGCTTTGATTGCTGGATAGGACCTTCCTTACGCCAGGATGAATGCTTTAAGGCTCCAAGGGCCACCAAGACAAGGCAGGCGAGTCACTGGGGCTAGCAAGTCTTGAAGGAGGCAGCAAGGCCCAGTTGGGCTGTTACTCATACACAAAGCAGCCAGTGCTGCTGCTGTTCCTGAAGCAGGGGAATTAGGTCTGGAACTTCAATGTGGGAATGGTTCCAAGAGGTGACTTGTTACTTAAAACATGACTAGAGTTTTGCTGGGAAGAGATGGCCCTTGAGGTTGCTGCTCTTTGCTGCCTTAGCCCTTCTGCCTTCCTGTTCCCTTCAGCACACCTCATACACCCTAACCCTAATCTGCATCCCAGGGCAGGTAACCTACTGCTTCCTGGAGCTCAGCTTCTGGAACTGAGCCCCTCCTTGGCTGTGTAACACGGATAGGTCTATGTCCCTCCCTTCCTCACCCCTTCTTCCCCCCATCTGTCTTCTTGTCTTTACTGGGACAAGCCTGCTCTTCTGTGTGAGAGCCAGCCCTATTCCCTCATCCTTGTCACCAGCCTCCAAGGAACCCTGGTTGGAGAGAGGATGGTTAGCAGCCAGCCCCAGCCTGCTTCAGGAATGGAATGTGGCTGGCATAGGGAATGGTGTGCCCTGGATTGCAGCCTGACTGGCCAGTGCCGAGTGTGAGAGGCCACAGGCAGCTTAGAGGTATTATGTAGTAACTTGGGGAAGTCCAGGTCTCTCCACTCCTGTGTTATCATCCAGTTGTGTTCTCCTGGGGATCAGTGTGAGAGTTCCCGTTCTCTTGTTTGCCTATCACGTGTACACTAACCTAGGCCAGGAGATCTGAGATGTCTTGTCTTCAGGCTTCACCCAAATCATTTACTGGAGCAAAGGATGACTGGGGTACAGAGAGAGAGGCCACGACTGTGATGTAGAGATTGTGACTGGTTGTCCTTTCTGCTCCCCTTGTCCCATGTGAAAGTCCTGGCACTCTTGAAAGCCAGTGGCAGTTGATGCCAAATCCTAGGCAAGATTAGGGTCTTTTTTGTTAAATTAATCAATTAGTTTATATATATATATAAATATATATAATATATAATGTATATATATATGTGTGTGTGTATATATATATATATATATATATATATATATATATATATATGAGAGTATTGCCTGCATGTATATAAGTATACCCATGACATGCAATGCCCACAGAGATCAGAAGGTGTTGAATTCCCCTGGCACTGAGTTACAGATGGTTGTTTAGCCACCATGTGGGTGCTGGGAATTGAACCCAGGTCCTCTGCAAGTGCACCAGTGCTCTTAACTGCTGAGCCATTTCTCTAGTCCCTTTTAAAAATTTTATTTATATGAATACTTTGCTTGTATGTATGTATGTAAATGTACTAGATGCTTGCATGCAGAGGCCAGAAGAGGGTGTTGGATCGCCTGGAACTGGAGTTACAGTTGTTAGAACCAAACCTGGGTTCTCTTCTAGAGCAGCCAGTGCTCTTTAGTGCTGAGCCATTTCTCTAGTCCCTTGGGGTTGGCATCTTTGAATAGAATGCTTGGCATCTTCGCTTCTGCTTCAGCCTGAGCAGACCTTTCTTCCTGGGCTCCTGAGTGTAAAGGCTCCCAAAGCTCTGACTGGGGATGGTGGAAGCCTGCTGTGTAATTACTCTGGGAATTAAGTGGCAAACTATGGTACTGGAGAAATGAGGAAGGAGCCTGGGGTTGAGGAAGAATGGAAGTCAGTGGAAAGGAAAAACAGGAATGGACGGGCAGAGGTGCCTCTACAGAAGTGACTGGTGGTACTTAGAAGAGGCAAGAGGAATGAGGGTCAGATGATTGGGAGTGAAGCATCTCGGTGGACATGGCAAGTGCCAGAGCTTGGCTGGCCTGGAGAGGAGCTCTGCGGGCTGTGGGCTTAGTGTATGGAACATAGAGAACTGATGCCAAATAGCAAATGACCAGGGCCATACTGGTTGTGTTCTTTGCCTAGGTATGGCTATCTGCAGGGTGCTATGTGAGACCTAAGGAACTGGCAGTTGGGCATGTCTACCCTGCTAACTTATGGTATGTTTAGAAACATCTTAAAACATGCTTGACGCAAGAGCCATGAGCACAGATGGGGGTGCTAACTGTTAGTATCAGCAGGAAGTGTTGTAGTAGGTCAGGTGCCCTTGAGTGTGCCTTGTGCCATGGGTCTCTTGTCACCTTTGCCGAGCCTTTCATCTCATATCATAGCAGGAGATATGACTGGTGTATCTCCCAGACTTCCCAGAGCTCTAAAATCCTGTATTCTAAGATCTCTTTCAAAGTCAGTGTATTGACTCAGACCCCTCACAGTGTGCCTCCTGATGAACTCCATCACCTTCATTTTCCTTCAGGAGGATTGTTCTGAATTGAAGTGTGACCTGATCTGTGTTTTTCCTTAGGGCTTCGTGTCGTGTGGGGGTTTTAGCTCACATGGCTGCAGCCAGTGTGACACCTCCTGGCTCCCTAGACCTCCTGCAGCCTGGCTTCTCCAAGAACCTCTTGGGGACCAAGTTAGAGGCCAAGTACCTGTGCTCAGCCTGCAGAAACGTCTTGCGGAGGCCCTTCCAGGCCCAGTGTGGCCACCGCTACTGCTCCTTCTGCCTGAACAGCATCCTCAGGTGAGCATGGCATACTTACTGCCTGCATGGGCCAGGACAGGTGATGGCTCTGGTGGTAGAATTAGGCTGTTTATGTAGGAATTGCCAGTATAAATATTCCCTGGATTCTGGAGTCTTAGCACAAACCAAGAGTGTAAAATTTACTGTTTGAAAAAAATGTTGATTGTGGCCAGATGTGGTGAGTTCTGGTTCCTAGCTTTGGGGAAGTGGAGAGAGGAAATTCAGGTCATTCTTGGCTACATTGCAAGTTTGAAGCCAGCCTCAGATCTGTAAGACACTCCCCATCTCAAAAAAACAGCATAGGAACTGGGCATGGTGGCACACACTTTTAATTCCAGCACTCTGGAGCCAGAGGCAGATGGGGAAAAAAAGCCCACAGAAAGCAAAACAAAAACAACAGCAAATAACAGTGGTGCCAGAGAGGTAGCCCTAGGACAAAGAGCTTTCTGGGTAAGCAAGCTTGACTTGGTACCCACCATCCATGTAAAAGTGGATGGCGCTTAAGGATGGATACCTGAGATTGGTCTCTGACTCCCCGTGCATACACATGTATGCATCTGCAGTAATATACACACAGCAAGAATAAAATAAAAACATGGAATATATGTTGGAATACCATTTTTGGACATGTGGGGCTGAATATAAGATAGCTCCTTGGTACTACAGCGATGGCTCAGCAGTTAAGAGCGTTGACTACTTTTTCAGAGGACCCAAGTTTGATTCCCAGCCGCCATGTGGGCTGGCTCACAACTACCTGTAACTTCAACTTCAGGGGACCTAGTCCCTTTCCCAGGTACCTGTACACACATGGCATACATTCACATAGACATACATGTTTAAAAAAAAATCTTGTTGGTTTCATGGGCACTAGAAAGTTTTGTGTGAGGCTTATATCTCCTTAGCTTGCTCTGGGTAGGCAGGGTAAGGGTCGTGTGGGTGGTTGGCTGGCAAGTGTCACTGTGCAGTGGTCTGAAAGAGTGGCAGCACTTGTCAGGAGGGTGAGCACACGCAGCTGTTTCTGGCATGTGTGAGCCAATGCCTTGCTCACAGGTGGAAGAAATGGGGGCTTAATGATAAAGCTCTTGTCTGACATGTCAAGGCCCTAGGTTCAATTCCTGGCATCACAAATTAAAAAAAAAGAAGAAGAAGAAATAGCTTGACCTTGCAAGTTCAAGCTCTCAGTCCCCCTTTCCATATTTGAATCATCTCTGTTTTTGGAACTTTTTAAAACATTGTATAGTTGACATGCGTTTCATCAAAGAAGGGAAACATTAAACATGGGTGGTGTGGAGCTGGATGTGGACTGAGCAGACAATGTTCCAATATTCTCCATAACAAGTTTTGCAGTGGGATTTTGTGCTTCCTCTGCCCCCACTAGCTCTGGGCCTCAGAATTGTGCTGCCTGTGTCCATGAAGGCATATATGAAGAAGGCACTTCTATTTTAGAGAGCAGTTCGGTAAGTACACTGTATTGAGCTTAAAAGGTCAAAATGAGCAGAAAAGGTTTGGGAATTTCCTATAATAACATTGGTGACAGATGAGAATTTAGGAGCTAGCAATAGCTTCTTACAGATGTGAATGTTGGGAGTTTAAAGAGGTGGTTATATAGAAGTGAGCTGGACCTGTCATCCATGCTCTATGACCTGGCCCAAGAGGGTGGCCTGGGTTGGTTTGTATAGGGGCTGTGATCTTGGATGGTACTTCATGGGCAGTGGGGTGCTGGGAGGAAGTGTAAACCACGGATGTTGCTGTTCCCAGGCTTTTCCAGATAATGCTGCCCGCAGGGAGGTGGAGAGCCTGCCAGCTGTCTGTCCCAATGATGGATGCACCTGGAAGGGAACCCTGAAAGAATACGAGGTAGAGAGGCATCTCTGGCAGGCCTGGGCTGTGGGTGCCCTGGCTGAAGCCCCAGCATTGGGCTTTGGGGAGGTTCTACTCTATCTGCAAAGAAGTTTTAATGGAAGCTGTCTACTCTTGCTGGGACTGACCTCACTAATGTATGTGGAGGAAGAGGCAACTGCTCCTTAGAAAGTGTTCCCTTAGTGGGGACATGCTTATGATCCCATGCTTGGGAAATTGAAGCAGGAGAATTATGAATTCAAGAGGAGCCTGGACTACCTAGAGAAACCTTGGTTTGTTTTGTTTTGTTTCATCTCTTGGATTTTTGGATTTTTGGAGTCTGTCTCTCTGTATCCCCAGCTGGCCTGGAACTCACTATGTTGACTTGGCTGGCATTGAACTCACAGAGATCTGCCTGCCTCTGCCTCCCAAGTGCTGTGATTAAAGCTTGCACCACCATGCCCAGCATTGTTTCCATCTCTTTTTAAAAAGTATCCTTTTAGAAACCTTTTTAGAAATAGTGCAGTACAGGACAGTACCATCGATCTCAGCATTTTTCTCCATGCCTCTGTTTCCTGCTCTGTCCCCAGAGATGAAGAAAGAATTGGAGGTCCCTTGTGTGAGGATCAAGTGCCATATTGGCCTTGAGAGCATCACATTTGCCTAGACTACAAATCTCTGATTCTATGTTGGAAACTGCAGCTTCCAAGTTCAGTGTGATTTTGTGTTATGTCTCCTGTTTACAAGGGATTTCTTACTGTGAATTGTGTTGACATTGGACATTATCCAAGAAATGAGTGCATTTGTTCTATAGTCACAGAAGGGCTTCTAAAAGACCAGCAACAGAGGCAGAAATGGATGGTGCCATTGTAATGCCAACATTAATGTAAGTCTCACGTCATCTTTCAGCATCTTCAGTTAAGTCTACATCACAGAGACCACATGACTAGACTAGGCCATTCTAGTCTACTGAATTGCTCATCTTAATCAATAACCTTCAGAAAGTTTATATCTTAGCGGGCATGGTGTTGCATACCTCTAAGTACAGTTCTTAGAAGTCTGAGGCAGAAGGATCATGAGTTCAAGGTCAGCCTGGGCTCAAAAAAAAAAAAAAAAAAAAACCCCAAAACAAACAGATAACTGTGCATGAATGGTCACAGCAGAAGTACTGTCCAGTGGCCAAGAAGTCAAAACAACCTAGATGTCCATTGATATGTGCTGAGTAAACACCAAGAGGTCCATCCAAACCATAGTGTATCACTGAGCCTTCAAAAGGAAGGAAAGCCTGCCACTTGTCACAACAGGGATGGACCTTCATGACTTCCTGCTGAGTAAATATGCCAGGCACGGAAGGCGGGTCCCAAAGTTGTGACATTCCTAATAGAGACAGACGGCAGAATGGTGGATATGGGGCTGGTACTGCATCTGGTAGGTAGTACTGGCATTTCAGGAGGAAGTCACCATAATGCAATAATATGCATAATGCATAATTCCAGATATCCTCAGGCCTTTAAACAGTCAAGGACTGTTTGCTTAGAATCCTGCTTTCTTACACACAGGAGAGGTTCTTGGTGTGCCTAGACAGAAAACGTGGGGTCTCCCACTGAAGCAGCCCTGTGGGGACTTGGGTTTGAGCCCTTGTCTCCTCTCCTGGGCCCTGCTATGTGGTCTGGCTACACTCCCTTTGTCCTGTCAACTAACTCACTTTGTGGTCTTAGACTTTGGGTTTTATTTTGCTAGGAAAGCAGTTTTGGACTGGATTTGAGTGAAGAAGGAGCTCTTCTATCGTGGTGGGTGAGAGCCCAGCCAGCCACAGCCACAACCTGTAGTGGTTCCCAAAGTGAAATGCCCAGTGCTGTCAGAGATGATCTCTAGGGAAGTGACAGGCTGGGGGTCTTTCCTGGGAGGGTGGGAGACATTGGGCAGGTACAGAGGAAATGGGAGTGTAGAGAGTGAGGTCTCTGACCTGCTGCCCTTGAGAGCTGAGAGACCCCTGTGGCAGGTAGAAGAATGGTTTCCAGCTCTACTGGGATTCCTCTGGGGTCTCTGCTGCCTTCAGGCCTATGGTACAGGAGGTCAGTGGCTATGTGAGCCTCTGGCTGAGGGCCAAGGATTACAGCCAGGCCCTGGGCTTGGTGCCATGTGGCCCTGCAGGCATGAGGGGTGGAAAGTCCCTGGCTGCGCCCTTTGAGAGCTCTGGAAAGTCCCTGAGAGGAGTTGGGTTTGGTCACATGGGAGGGCAGGCACAGCTCTGCCGTGGCTGATGTTATCAATAAAACCGTCTCATTGGTCACAAATGTCACAGGCCAGGACAGAAATTGCGTATTCTGTGCTGTGTGTAATCATTACCACCTTTCCAAACATGATTTCCCTCCTCCTGCCTATCCATCTCTTCGATCCTTGGCTGTCTGCAAACTAAGACTGTGACTAAAACTTTTTTTTAATGGTTTAATCATTGTGGAAAGTTTGGAAAGATGGAGAAAAATCCCAGTTAGCCTTTGGCTTTGTGTTTCCTTTATGATGAGGCCTTTCATTCTGAGACTGGATTTAAAGCCCTATTAGAATCTAATATCTCTAGATTACCTGCAAAAGAGCCTTTGGTCAGATAGGTTACACAGAGACCCCAGACTGCAGGGCTGAAAGTAGGTGGACATGGGTGTCCTGGACTTCTAGGAACGCCCTAAGGAACAAACACCTAGCACTAGGGAGACAGGTGTGCCAGTATACATGGTCTCATCTTGTAAGAGATTCAGTTACAGAGCGGGAGAGATGGCTCAGTGGTTAAGAGCATGGGCTGCTCTTGCAGAGGACTTGGGTTTAGTTCCCAACACCCACACAGTGACTAACCATTCATAACTCCAGTTCCAGGGGATCTGATATCCTCTTCTGACCTCTCAGGGCATTGTATGACACAGGTATACTTACACGCATGCAGGCAGTACACTCATACACACAAAAATAAATTTAGCCAGGTGTGGTAGCACATGTCTTTAATCTCAGCACTCAGGAGGCTAAGGCAGGTGAATCTCTGAGATCGAGGCAAGCCTGGTCTACATAGTGAGTTCTGGCCAACCAGGGCTACATATTGAGACCCTGTCTCAAAAAAAACAAACAAAACAAAACACAGCAAAAGACGGGGGATAGCTCAATGGTTACATAACACCCAGCCCAGAAGAAAAGTTATATTATTCAAATTTGGCGAGAGGATCAGGAGTTAAAGGCTACCCTCTGCTACATAGCAAGTTTGAGGTCAATCTAAATTGATATGATCCCATCTCAAAAAATTAAACAGTAGGGCCAGGCATGATGGTACATACCTTCAGTCCCAACACTCAGGGAAGAGAGGCAGGAGGGTCACTTGTGATTTCAAGGCCAGCCTGGTCTATACAGTGAGTTCCAGGCCATCTAGAGCTACTTAGACCCTGTCTCAAACTACAACAAAAAAGAAGCAGCAGCTTTGAACAGTGGACTAGGGGCAGGTCAGTGCTGGTGTTCCTGGGCCCCGCAGCCCTTCTTCCAGCCACCTGTTTACCTTTGTTGCCCACTTTAAAGCAAATGAAGCTGCTTTGTGGTTTTGCCTCTATTTTTTGCAGTGTAGGGATTGAACCCAGAACTTTATGCCTCCCAGGCTTCTATTACTCTATCTGCAGCCTTTATTTTATTTGTGTGTATGTTAATGTGTTTATGTGTGTTCATGTAGGTGCACATATGTGTGTGTGCATGTGGAGGCCAGTGGTCAGCTTTGGGTTTCGTTTCTCAGGAGCCGTCTACTTTATTGAGAGAGGTTTCTTCATTGGCCTGGAACTCACTGGTTAGGCTGGGCTGGCCATCGAACCCTAGGGGTCTTCCTGTCTGTTACCCCAGCATTGCATTGCCATGGGTTTTTACACGGATTCTGGCAGAGGTCAGGGGAGCTGTTAGACTCAGGTCTTTGTGCTTGTTACAGAGAGTAACCTTTGGTTAAATTTCAGAGGCTTAACCACATGTACTTTAGTTTTTGTGCTCTGTAAACTTAAAGTTTAGTAGCTCCTTGTGAGGCCCCTCTTTGTGCTTGGTTTGGTAACTGATTGTTGCATATTCAGAGTTATGGGGCGGGCCATGGCATACAAAGCATATGTATGGTATGCTGGGCCCAGCAGACATGACTGTTGGTGTGTCCCAGCCTCTAGGGGTTCCAGCCTTCATGTAGAAGCTTATCTGCCAGCAGAGCCTTCCTGAGAGCCCTAGAGGTGCTCCTTCCACCAGCTATTCCTCCCTTATCTGGAACTCACCTGCTTCTAGGACTTAGCTCTATTCTCAGAGTGACCTTCCTCCAGAGTTGTTCAGGCAGTTCTGAGCTATAGGCTTGATCTTTATGGAATTTCTGAACTACTATAGGCCCCAGGCTTTGGGACTCTCTCAGCCTCAGGAACTTGCTTCTTTCGAAGTGTCTTTTCCTAGCTGTTTCTGTCCTTGATAGCATGTTCCTCTGTCTTCTGCTTGAGAGCCTTTCCATGTGCTCAGTGAGATGAACCAGGCACAGGGGGATCAGTCCTGTGCAGGTGCATGCATGTGTCCATAGAGAGGGACATAGAGGTTTCCAGGGGCAGGGAAGTTTTATTAATGGAGACCAAGTTTTCATTTAGAAAGATGAAAGTTTACCGCTATCTGGATGGATAGTGGTAGTTGCACAACAGTGAGCATGCTTTATATGCTGACTTGTCTGCCTAAGGTGGTTAGGGTCATATGTTTTACCATCTTTTTATTAAAAAGCTTAAGGAACCAGGTATGATGGTATATGCCTGTAATCCCAGAACTTTGGGGATGGAGGCAAGAGGATCGGAAATCGAAAGCCATCTTGTTATATACCAGGTTTGAGGCCAGCCTGGTCTCATAAAACCATCTTTTTTTTCCTTAGAAAAAATAGAGAGACAGAGTCTCTCTGTACCCACAGCTAGCCTGGACTTGCTGTATAAAACAGGCTGGCCTTAATCTCACAGAGATTGGACTGCTTCTCCTCCTTAGTGTTGGAATTAAAGGCGTGCACTACCACATCCAGTAACCTTGTCAAAAGAAAAGAAAAGAAAAAGACAGTTTAGCTAACAAATCTTCAAAGTCTGCTCCTCTAGCGACCCTCTCTTGCTCTCTTCACCTTTACAGTACACTTCTCTGAGACTGACTGCCATGGTTCCGGTACCCCCTGGGTTCTGTGTGGCTAGGGCCAGAAGGCCTGAGTCCTGTCAAACTTCTCTGCTGTAACCAGTACAGCACATCATTTGGCCCCCCAAGCACATCCAGACGATCCACCCCTCAACCATGTTACCATCTCCTGATGGCTGTTACCCCTTGACAGCTAGGCAGGCCTTGGGGACTCAGCTCCTCTTATCGCCTTTCTCTCTAGACTCCTCATAGTAAGGCAGTCCTTGGGACAATCTGAGGGGTCCTGCCCAGGACTGCCTCTGGCTAAAGACTCAACCATGGTTCTGGACCCCCTTACTTGCCTTCCTTTGTGTCCTCTGTGCTTCCCTGGGCTACTGTGCAGGCCTGACTTCCCTAGACTGGTTCCTGGAGTATGTTCTCCAGCCTCACTCTGCTCTCTGCCCTGTCAGCTGGCTTACTGGATGGGGTGCCTCTGTGTCAGTGCCTGTTGTCAGCTGAGGAGCACAGCACATTGTGGTCACAGGCTCCTTCCTTTTGGCTCTTGGAGTGGTGGGTAGGCTTATCCATGTTCATAGCCCTGCCTCATTTTTGGTCTATTCTCAATGTGTTGGGATAAGCAAGTGGCTCTTGGGTGGTCTCTGTGTCATTCAGACCCTTCAGCGTATTCTCACAGCATAGCTCATAGTTGCACATCCTGTTCATTTAGAACAGTCAGCTTCAGCTGGTCTCCAACACCTTGGTCTGGCTGGGATTATGGTACCTTAGGCCTTTGCTGGGTGACCATGCCCAGGGCACCAGGTATTGGGAACCAGGCAGGTATTTCCACATGACTCCATGTTTCTCTTGTACATCTCATACATCTCCACTTTAACAGTGAACTGATAAGATTCCCAGCATGGCCCTGCTGTATGTTTGTCTTCATGCTGCAGAACAGCCTGCTTTCTTAGTTGGGGAACTAGCACTGGGTATGTAGTTGAAGAGGTGAGTGTCCTGGGGAGATACCACCCACCCAGAGACTGCTCAGTCTAGTACAGATAGGGTCTGCATCCCTGGTTTCTGAAACTGAGAAGAGGACACGCCAATCTAGCTACCTGTACTCTGGTCTGTGGGAGGCAGTTTCCATGGTGGGCAGGTGGGCAGGATAGCACAGAACATCTAGCCACATATGCATGCCACAGCTGCCAATAGGGTCTGCATACTGTCTTCAATTACCTCCTTTTGTTGTCAGAGTTGCCATGAAGGACTGTGTCCATTTCTGCTGACTGAATGCCCCGCGTGTAAAGGCCTGGTCCGCCTCAGCGAGAAGGAGCATCACACTGAACAGGAGTGCCCCAAGAGGAGCCTGAGCTGCCAGCACTGCCGGACACCCTGTAGCCATGCAGACCTGGAGGTGCGCTGGACTGGGTTAGCCTGGGGCAGTGGTTACATCACAGGCCCTGAGCTGGTTTGCTGCCCGTGGTTGGTCCTGACTTGACTTCTCTCTTGTCTCCACGGTGCCAGCCCTTTCTTGGAGCCAGGAATGTGGAAGGTTCTTGGTGAAACTGGGCTTGTTGTGAGGTCATGACTGAGTCACTTAAAAAAATGTTTCACACTGGGCCTGGTGGTACACACCTTTAATCCCAGTTCTTAAAAGGCAGAGACAGGTGGATATGAGATTGAGGCCAGCTGGGGTATATAAGCCAGCAAGGAGACCTTATATCAAAAACAAAACAAAAGGAAACGTGTTTTAAAGACTGGACATGATGACTCAGTGCCTATAATCCCAGCACTTAGGAGGCTGAAGCTGAGGATTGCTATGAGTTTAAGGCCACTCTGCTTCCTCCCCACCCCACAAAGTGTTATTTTAGGAAAGTTCAAACACAGCAGGTAGAGAGGACAGCATTATGTTTCACCAGACTGTGTCACTCCTCTAGACTATTAATGAGCAAGTCTGACTACAGCAGGAATAGTCCAGGATGCATTGTTAGTACCCTCCCTTCATGGTAACAAGCCCCTGAGATTATCACTTTTGAAAGAGAAAAGGCCTGTCTTGGCTCTGTGTACACAGTGGAGAAGTGAGAAAGAGGAAGAAGGGCTAAGATCTTCATATCCCTTTGAGGTATATTGTCAGTGACCTAAAGAACTCTCAATTGGCTCCACCTCTTGGATTGTGTCCCCTCCCCTGAGGTACCATGGGGCACGTGGGTCTTTGGGGGCTCTTCTGAGCCAGAGCATCTACTTCCTAAAAATCAACAGTGATCTTTCATGTTACTTGCTGACTTATCTGCACCCTACTGTCAGAAAGCACCTTCATTCACATTGGTTTGTTGGAGTTGGGGTCATGGACAGCCCTTTCCAGGATTCCTCACTGCTGTATTTACTGCCCACATTCCAGGTGTTACCACTGTGTTCCTGTGCCCGGTGAACAGTCTGAACCAGAGCCTCTGGGATGCTGGGCACTCTGTAGTAGCTCATCAGGGTCTCTCTTGGAATTGACTTTGCTGCCCCTTGTGGCCATGTGAGAAAAGTCCAGTCTAGCAGTCAGAACATCTTGCCAGCCTCATACCTCCTACCTGGCACCGCCATTCACTGTCTTCATGTGGACCAGTCAGGTGTACACAGTGGTGATGCTCCCCTTTCTGGTCTTGGACAGTGACTTTGTCTTAGGCTTTCTGGAGGCTGCAGGGGAATAAGAAAGTCTTTAAGTCTAAATCTCTGAGGGTGGCTACATGGTGTCGTCACTGTGTCGGAGGGGCCATGAGATTATTAGCATTCACTTGGGTCTGGCTGCTGTTTGAGCAATATGTGTATTCCTCTCCCTCTCTGCCATGTCCTGCTGTTGGCATCTCTATTTAATGCTCCCGTTTTGTTTTAAGGCACACTATGAAGTCTGCCCTAAGTTCCCCTTGACCTGTGATGGCTGTGGCAAGAAGAAGATCTCTCGGGAGAAGGTAAAGACTTCTGTCTTCTGAGGACCATGGGTGCCAGCTCCAGGTCTGTGGTGAGGGTCTGTGACAATAGGTAGGCTTATGACCTAGTGTCGAGGGAAAGCAGCAGCAAAGTGAAGCTTACTTCTGGGACAGGTTTTTTTTGGGCATAGTGGCCACACTCCTGGGGCTAGCCATTACTTCATTCTCCAACATAATGTTTATCCCCCCTCCCCCCACCCCACAACAGGGTCTAATGTAGCCCAGGCTGGCTTGATCTCAATACATAGCCAAAGATGACCTTGAACTCCTGATCCTCTTACCTCTGCCTCCTGAGTGCTGGGATTGCAGGCATGCACCAACCATCTTGGTTTACATTGTTACTTTTGGGCAAGTCTCTTTCTGTATGGTGTGTGGTGCTAGGGTTGGAATTGAGGGTTTACCAGGTAAACATTCTATCCCTGAGTTATGTGCTCAGCCTGAATCACAATATAATTGTTGTGAATATTAAATGTTGAAATTGTTATGCCCCAAATAGTAATTGTGTGGCATATTGGTATTGACTTTGAGCTTGGTGTTTGTGGTAAAGCAGTGTGAGTATATACAGAAACCTGGTTGCTTGTTATGATAGCAACAAGTACTCAATGCCTTAGCACCACAGTATTTGAGTCTGTCATTTTATGCTGACATGAAGCTCTTGCCCTTTCGAGAGCTTATGCTGTCGGTGCCTCGAGGGAGACCATGGGGATTACACTTGGAAGTGTCCTTTTCCTGGACCTACCTCTCTAGAGGGTAGGGGGTGGTTTACCCAGAGGCTGAAGCAATGGTGTGGTGACAGCCATGGCTGATATAGCAGTGGCAGCAGCATGACAGGCCCATTTGCTCTTCTGGCTCTTTAGCTTGTGCTTGACTACCTGACTACATCACTTCTGTTTAGGTAGGTCATTGCCTAGACCTGAAACTGGGTGGGACTAGGTGGAAGGGAGATGTCCCTTCTTTCCCGATCCAGTTGGACAGGGTCCTCCTGGGGCTCTGGCCTGGTGTTTCTTCCTCTGGGTGTCCTTTTAGCTTTCACTGGAGACCATTTGGCTCCAAAGCTTGGTGTGTTGTCTGGGCTCTAGCTCTTGATGGGATGTTGTGGAAGGGCTCTGACTGGTATGTCACTCTTTCGTAAGCAGGATGTTTGCCTGCTGTCCCAGTGCTTTTAAGCTGTCTAGCACAGGGCAGGTGCCATCACTGGTAGGTGTATGCTCTTGTGTGCTAGGACTCTGACAGCCACTTGTTCTTCCTTGTGGGTTAGTGGTATCTTTGCATTCTGTTTGCTCTTGAGGTATTGCTCAAGGCGTTTTACATTACTCTTTTTTTTACATTTTACATTACTCTTCTGGATCTTGATCCACAATTAGGATCCAGGTACAGTGGCATACCCAGGCTTTCCTCTTGATGCAAAATACAGCTCTCACCTTGAAGTAAGAAATAGTTTATTTTTGAGCCAAATATGAGCAACTGTGACCCAGAACACAGGTTTAGTTACCCCAAATAACATGTTTTTAGTGAATGGAAACAGTTTTATGAATCAGAACAAAAGCAAGGCACTGAAAAGATAACATGGGTGGGAACACCAGGTAGACCAGTCATACTGAAGTAGGGAGACCTCTGCTATAGACCTCAGATGCTCTAACGACATCTGTAGCTTTTGGGTTGATGGAGGCCATGGTCTGCTAAGTTAGTACATTTTAAAGGTTTTATCTGATAGTGTTTGGTCAGGCACAAGTAGTGAGTGGCTATTAAAGAAACTGAAGATAGTCCAGGATAATTGGGCTCTGTATTGTAAAATTTCAACTCTCAATCAATCATGAGGTGAATTGGCTTTGTAGAATCTTCAACACTGGTGTGGCTTTTTTCTGAGAACGTCAGTTTCCACTCTTTGATTTCACAAGGCAAACCTGACCCACTCGCTGCCTGCCCTGGTGGGTGGAGAAGACATTTTTTTGCTTGTGAATCTGTATGTTCTACTCCAGGCCCAGGGGCTTTATTACCACATATCCTCAAGGCTGACAAAGGTGGCAGTATGGTTGCTTTCTATGTGGTGTGGATCTCCTCTCAAACATGAGCTGGACTTTCCTTAGCCATCCTAAGATGTTACCCTGCGTCTGTGATTGGCAGTGGAAGTGGTTGTCAGATGCTAGCCTTCATAACAATGAGGCTGGTGGGAGTAGATCTAGTGGGTCTTTGTGTAAATTTTGACCTGGTCAGTGCGTTGAAGAAATGGGGGAAACCCAGGAATGATGATGGCCTTTGTAACTTCATCTTCTGTTCTTTCCAGTTACAGGACCATGTTAGGACATGCAGCAAGTGTCGAGTCCCCTGCAGATTCCATGCCATTGGCTGCCCTGAGATGGTAAGCCAGGGGTCTTCAGTGGAGGCTGGGACTTGGGTGGGCCTTTCTCTCATTCTGAATACCTCACAGCCTGCAGCCCCAGCTTCTCCTAGCTTTCCCTGTCTCTCCTGGTTCTCTCTCAGTGCTTCCTCTTCCTGCCCTTAGGTGTCTAGCTCATCTTCTTGAGATCTCCTAGGTGGCCTTGACTACTACTTATGTCTGAGGACATCACATACATGTGCGTCTGGCATCCGAGCCTCCTAGGATATGTAGTGGACATCTCAGATTTACCAGGGCCAGCACATGGCAGCCTTCTTTCTCCTTGTTTTCCACCCTCCTTCCACCTTTCCCAGGAAGGAAGCACACCAATTGTCCAGTTGTTAGATCAAGCACCAGTGCTCAGTGTTCAGCCCGGTCTTGTCTCATTTCACACCCATGCTGATAGGTCATTGACTATTGCCCGATGGATTCTCACCTTTGACTGCTATCCTGTCGCCTCACCCTCATCTGCCTAGTCACAGGCTTCCTACATCTGCTTGGCTCCTCCTGCCCACTCTGCCGCTCTGGTCTCTTACAAGTAGAAATCAGAATATGACTGACCTTGCTTCCAGCTCTCCTGTGGCCTCCCGTTTTTAATTTACCATTGCCATGGTTCTCCTCCCCCAAGGCCTCTTTCCTCTTCGCTGGTTACTGACCTGACTGTCTTTGAGGATGCTGATTTATTTCCACCCCAAGCCTTTGCCTTGCCATAGTTCTGAGGAATCCGGGTCTTCAAAGATTCCTGTCTGCCTGGGCCCTTCTCCACTCATGTAGAACTGCTTCTCCCTGCCCTCCCCCCAACTCCCATCCCCACTTCATTTTCATCCTGGCACAAGCTGTGTCTTTGTTACTGTCCCTCTTTCCCTATTCAGTGGGAGTCCCTTGACATCTGTACTCAGTCCTGTACTCTCAACTGAGTGTTGGTCCAGAAAGGACCTATAGGTATGTGCATGAGGATAGGAGGGCAGCAGAGGCACACCCCTGTCCTCGTCTGCTGGGTGACAAGAGTAGTTGCTACCTCTATGTCAAAGGAGCTGAATTCCTTGCAGAAGGTGATTTAGAAACTACCAGGAGACTGAGGTGTTACCACTTTGGTCCCTTTATCTAGGCATTTTCAGTTCATGGGATGCTCCAGTTAAGCTCAGGACAGGGTCTGTGGTGACCTTGTTGTCCCCTGATGCAGAAGCCATTGTGCAGATTACATTTTGCTTTTGCATTGTCATAATTAAACAATTGTCCACTCTGACTGCTGTGCCTCTTGTGATCCAAGGTGTGCCTCACTAGGAACACAAGTAAATGTCTTTATTTCTTTTTACTTTTTAGTTTTGAGTGTGTCTTTTTTAGTTAGTTTTTGAATTATCATGTGTGTGTGTGTGTGTGTATTTGTGTGCACATGTATACATGCAAGCCATGGCATGCTTGTGGAGACCATAGGACAACTTTCGGAGTGAGTCCTGCTTCTTTGAACATGTGGTTCCCAAGGGTTAAGCAGACTTGGTAGCAGCACCTTTACCACCAAGCCACCATCTTATTTTATTTATTGTTTTTATTTTGTGTGTATGAGTCTATTGCCTGCAAGCATGTACAGGCAGTATCCAAGGAAATCAGAAGAGGGCCTCAGATCCCTTGGAATAGAGTTATAGACAATTGTCAGCCACAGTGTGGGTGCTGGGAATTGAACCCAAGTCTTCTGCAAGAGCAGCTGGTACACTTAACCACTGAGCCATCTCTCCCACCCCCCTCATTTATTTTTTATGAGCATACCCTGTAATAAATAAGTAAAAGTAAAAATATTTAGTTGTAAAGTCTGCTTTATAAAATAAGGCATGTGTGTTAGGTGTGGTAATGCACATCTTTAATCCCAGCATCCTGGTGGCAGAACAGGCGATCTCTATGAGATCAAGGGTAGCTTGGTCTACATAGTGAGTTCTAGGACAGCTGGGGCTATAGAGATATCTTTCTCAATAAATTAATAAAAAATAATAAAATAAATAAAGCATCTTCTAAAGAAGCCTGACCTCTAGCCCTCTCCATCTTCTCCTAAAGACAACTTTTAAAAAATAATCTTTTTTTATTACTTTAAAAAATATTTTATTGTACTGTATTTATTTGTTGGCGACATAGAGTACATATGCTAACACGTTTATGTGGAGATCAGAGGACAACTTGGGAGAGTTAATTCATCCATCATGTGAGTTCTGGGGACTGAACTGTTTATTTACTTATTGATATGAACCAAGCTGGCTTTGAACTCCTAGATTAGGAAGTCCTTCTGTCTCAGCCTCGTGAATAGCTAGGACTGCAGACACCTGCCACTTCACCCACTCCCACTTTGTTAAAAGCAAGGAAGTCGTGTAGGACTTTTCAGTCTGACTTCAAACAGTGACAGATTAAAAACAGTTATGCAGATGAGAAGGATTACAGTGGCTGAGTTATGCTGTCACCAGGCATCCTAGGCATGCCTGCGTCCTAATGGCCCTCCGTCCTTCAGTACAGAGAGGCCCATGGTACTGCATTTTTCAAGCTGGTTCTGTGCCAGCACCATGCCAAAAACTGTCCACCCTGTGTTCACAGGTAGAAACGGAGGAGCTACAGGATCATGAGGCACAACGGCTCCGGGAACACCTGGCCCTGCTGCTGAGTTCACTCCTCGAATCCCAAGCCTCCCAGGGGAACCAGAGTCAGGTGGAACCAGAGCTGCTGCAGCGTTGCAAGATCTTGGAGCAGAAGACAGCCACCTTTGAGAACATTGTCTGCGTCCTGAACAGGGAGGTAGAAAGGGTGGCGGTGACGGCAGAGGCTTGTAATAGGCAGCACCGGCTGGACCAAGACAAGATTGAGGCGCTGAGTAACAAGGTCTGTGCCTAGTGGGGATAACAAGTCCTTGATCTTTGAAGCACCTTCTGTACTCTCTGCCTTAGACTTGAGCCTCCTGTATTTCTGATACCTGTACTGTGAGGGACTAGCAACTGAAACTTCTCTCCAGCTTTGGAGGGCAGAGCATCAGTCATGTGATATGCTGGGGCTGTGGAGCTGGGTACCTGTAGGTCAGAGCCTTCCATGTGGACTTAGAACAGGTACATTACATCTAGGAGTGAGCTCATGGGAACAGCAGACTGGCAGTGTGGGAGGAGGGCAGTGTGGGAGGAGGAGCTTGGTGCTCATGGCATGTGGCAGTCCAGTCACTGCCCTCCTGTAAGAATAATGCTCTCTGTTCTGCAGGTGCAGCAGCTGGAGAGGAGCATTGGCCTTAAGGACCTTGCCATGGCTGACCTGGAGCAGAAAGTCTCAGAACTAGAGGCATCCACCTATGATGGGGTCTTCATCTGGAAGATCTCAGACTTTGCCAGGAAGCGCCAGGAAGCAGTAGCTGGCCGCACACCTGCTATCTTCTCACCAGGTGCCATTTGTGATCTTCCCGTCTGCCTCAGGGGCCTTATGGAATGACTTCTCAGATGGGACATGGGCACATCTTCAGCTGGCACCAAGAGTGTCTGCACCTCCCTGAGGAGCAGATTGAGTAACATGTCCCACTCAGGTGGGAGTCTGGGTATAAGGAGCTGCTGGGCACGAGGTTGGATGTTCACAGAATATACCCATCACCTGTATATGAGCAGAGGGCACATGGAGGCCTTGTGGTGGGTAATGGAAGACCGACCACTGCATGGATCGCGTAGCTCTGAGCTTGTGTGACCCTCCTGAGTTGAGCTTTGTTATTTGTTGAAAGCAGGGGATCTTTGAGGGTGTTCCTCTCTCCTTTTTCCTCATCCCCACCTTCAGGATCTCTTGAATGGTGCCCTTAAGCTCCTCTTAAAGGTACACTTAAAGGCTTCGGGAGGGTCTGTTACTTCAGGGTGCAGTTTGCTGCCCTTGTGCTGTCTAGTGTAGTGTACTTTTCAGCATGCCACTCTGCTACATTTGGGTGCTTCAGAATACCCGTCTTCTGCACCTGGAGGTCCTCCAGGTGATACGGTGGTCCGGGCCCTTCTCCTTGTCCCTGGCCGGTCCCTCTTGCTGCTCAGTAGCTAGTTTCATAAGCTTCAGGCACCATCTGTTAGAACATGACCTGAGCACAGTTTATTTGGACTTCCTTTAGGAAACTGCTCCTAAAATAGTAGTCCTAGAATCAAGCCAGAGACCCTGGGGGACTCTCTCCTTGTGATTTGCCTTGGCACTGGTAGTCCTTCTGCTTGAGACAAAAGATCCAGCACTCCATTCAGTTCTGTAGCTTATTCTTACAGTGTCATCAGGAAGGATCTTGGGTAAACCAGACCCTGTTTTCTGTGAGTTTTGCCTGGGAAAAAAGGCTCTTTTTAGGCAAGACCTCAAGGGATGCTTAGGTAGACAGAAGTGCCTGACACGACTCTTTGCTACAGGAGGCAGCCTCTCTGTGTAGGTGGCTCAACACGTTAGGTACCCAGTGAGGTTTAGGCTTTGGTTAAGGGAGTTCCATAGTGTTCATGGTAAGAAACCACCATCATAAAGCCTTGGTCCTTGTAGCAATTTCCTGGGACCACACAAAGATGAGGGAGTTTGTTTGTATAAAAGGTCTGCTTTGGGTATTGTTGGTAACCAAGCTTATGTAGCAGGCAGAGGCTACAGAAAACAGGGAAGGTGGCTTTTGAGCACTACATTTCTGGCTCTGGTGGATTAGCAGGAGCATGGATAGTCCTGTTGCTATGGACTCAGCTGTTAGTCATTGTAGCAGGCAAGAACCTCTTTGGGGCTGAACCAAGTGGATACTGTATTAGTTAGCTCTCTGTTAAGAGGAAAAAATTACTTTGACTCACAGTTTTGGAGGTTTCAGTTCATGGTTGATTGGCCCCTCCTTTGGGCTTGTGACAGCACATCATGGCAGACATCTTGTGGAAGGGCAGAGCTGTTCACTTCCCATCTGGGAAACAAAAGAGGGATGAGTTGAGACCCCATTCTCACCTTCGAGGGCACATACTCAGTGCCTAAAACATCCCTCCCCCTTAGGTCTTTCATTAGAAATATTCTACTACCTTCTAGCACCAGATGTTTAGGGTTCGTTAGGAGTAGTCCCACAGTAGGCCATCTTCAGGTGGAGATCCTGGTTGCTGGAATCCAAAGACTAAAGGACCTGGATCTGACTTGCTAGACTGCAGAAGAGTATGTCCCTCCCTTCCCAGGACAGGGAGACCAATTTGCTTTACCTCTGTCCTTTTATTCTGAGTTTCAACCACTCTTTCAGTGGGGGGTAGATATTTCCCACTCAGTCACCGCTCGCCTGCCAGTCTTGGGAACCGCCCTCACAGGCAGCCAGAGACCATGCTTCCCTAGCTCTAGTTTTTTCTCAGTCCAGTCAATACTAAATAGCCCTCACAAACAACTGTTTGCATGTTTTGTTTGTACTTAGTAGTAGTATTGATCATGTGTCTTTTGTTATTTTTGTGCCACTAGTAGCCCAGGCAGTCTTTGGATTCATTATGTAGCCAAAGCTAGACTTGTATTCATGACTCTCCTGCCTCAGCTTCGCTAGTGTTTCCTCTTATTGGATGCTTCTCCTGAGGCAGCTTGGGGCTCCTTGTGGTCTGATCTCTCTTCACAGCTTTCCTGGTTCTCCCATCATCGTTCCTCAGGTTCATAGTTTCTTACATTGTCAGTTTTGGATATTAAAATTACTGTTGTCAGCTGTTACCTTAAAGGCGGCACGGGGGTGGGGGGCAGCAGATGAGAGAACTTAGCAGGTAAAGACTTGCAGCACAAGCCTGGTGACCTAAGTTTGATCTTCGGAACCTACATAAAGGTGGAAGGAGAGAACCAGTCCTACAAAGTTGTCCTCTGACCTCCACATGCACATCATGGCTTGCACAGTCCTCCCCACCACATCACGTACACATAAAGTTTTTTTTAAAAGCCAGGTGTGGTGATCCACACCTAAATCCAAGCATTTAGAGGGTGAAGTAGAAGGATTTGGAGTTTGAGGCCAACTTGGGCTGTATGGCAACACTCTACCCCCAAAAAAGCAAAAACTCTGTGTATATTTAGTTAACATTAGCAACTAATTGCACGTTTTGAGGGGAAAACCTTCTCTCAATGTTCCTCAAAGCCAAGTGTTCATGTTTCTCTCTTCCTGAGGATGGGTGTGGGTGTCAGAGTTCTGTCCTGTCCTGTCCTCACTGACCCTTTCTCACATCCCCAGCCTTCTATACAAGCAGATATGGCTACAAGATGTGTCTGCGAGTCTATTTGAATGGCGATGGCACTGGGAGGGGAACGCACCTCTCTCTCTTCTTCGTGGTGATGAAAGGCCCTAATGATGCCCTCTTGCGGTGGCCTTTCAATCAGAAGGTATGAGCGGTGGCCTCAGGCTCTAGGGGAGTTGAGGGGTAAGTGCAGCTTCCAAGTGACCAAGTCAGGAAACAAGGTGTGTGCCTGTGCCTGGCGTTTTGGGCTGTCGTGATTTCTCAGTGCTGGTTGTGACACAATTGACTTCATGGCCCACAAGTGTTTGAAAGCCTCCTGGGGGAGTATGCCTCAAGGAAAGGCCATAGCACCCCTCTGTCAAGGTGTAACCAGGGTATATATACCTTGATTGAGGAATTGGCACTCCAGAGACCAGGTTGGAGTAAGAATGGTCCCTTCTCTTTACCACTCAGGGCCTAGCCTTGTCCTCCACAGCCAGTGGAGGAGTCAAAGCAGGTGGTGCAGAGTGGAAGGCCGAGGCACATGGCCAGTCAGTCCCACATTGTTGTTAAGTGCTTTTTCTTCCAGAGTATGTAGTGCACACTTCAGGATCTCTGGCAAGAAAACATCTGTCAGAGGAACACTAACAAGAAGCAGCACTCAGTAATGTAAGTTTGGCAGTGCTAAACTTTAGCCTCAGATTGCAGGTGCTGTGAACACAGAGACCAACCTGGGCATATGTTCCCAGATAGGAAGCTGAACACATTGGCTTGTGTGTCTAGGACTCTGCTGTGGAGAGGGAGGACAGAACTAATGTAGGGTACTCAGGTGACTCATGGCACACGACTCACGAGCACACTCTTTTCCCCTGGACTGGCTTCTCACAGGTGACATTGATGCTGCTGGACCAGAACAACCGGGAGCATGTGATCGATGCATTCAGGCCTGATGTGACCTCGTCCTCCTTCCAGAGGCCTGTCAGTGACATGAACATTGCCAGTGGCTGCCCCCTCTTTTGCCCTGTGTCCAAGATGGAGGCCAAGAATTCCTATGTGCGGGATGATGCCATCTTCATCAAAGCCATCGTGGACCTAACGGGACTTTAGCTACTCCTGCTAGGAATAGCAGCTCAGTGAAGAGCTGCCTGTCATACTGGACCAGGGCCCTGCCACACAGGAGTGGGCAGGCTTGGTGCAGGTGCTGGGGAGGACCTCATCCTACAGCCAGTCACACAGGAAGGAGACACCAGTTGGTCGTCATCTAGCAGACTGAATAGAGGGTGCAGGGGACCTTTCGGTCCAGGGACATGGTGGAACCAGCTGGGGCCCTTCTTTCTTTCCAGCAGAAAGGCCTTTCCTGTCTTCGTGTGGCAAAGACCCTGGGTGGGGTACTCAGCCTCTCTGAAGAGCTTCAGAGCTGCACAAGCAGCAAGTGTGGTAGTTGGCCTGGCTCACTCTGGCTTGTGGAAAGGAGGTGGGAGCTGCACAGAAGAAGGGCATCCACTGCAGTGTGATCCAGGAGAGAAGGCACACTGAGACCCAAGTGCCCACTGGACAGGAGCCTGCTGGTGCTGCATAGCCCTGCCCAGTGGCCTGTATTGAGAAGTGATTAAACCATTCAGATGTCTGTGATGAGTGGTGTCCATCGGGCTCCAGTTTACCTGCTGTGTTCAGCCTAGGCAGTGGTGACTTGAGCCTCTTCCTGTGAATTGTCTCTATTATTTAGACCCTGAACACTTCCAGGGCCACATGTAACCACTCCATCCTGAGCCTGCCTATGCAGGGATGAAGGGCTGACCCTTAGCCAGGCTCATGTGAAGAGCGCTTACCCAGGGTCCTGGGCCTGCTTTGTTCTCTGGACTGGGGTTGGAGCAGAGGCATACAGCCTGGTCACTGGGCACTTTCATTATAGAAGCAGGAGTATCTGATTCCCCTCACTCGATTTTCACATCACCACAGTAGGACACAGGATGAGCACTTCTGACCCTACCCTTACCCAGCTCTGGGTACACTATAACTGAGCAGAAGTCATTGTCCTCGGGACCTCTGTATTCCTGCTCCTGTCTTCCGGAGTTTTCAGACTGTGTGTGTGTGTGTGTTGATTTTTAAATGTACAGGAACTACATGAGCATCACCGGCAGAGGACTGCCCTTCCCTCTTACACGCTCCCTGTGTACTGGCTCACCAGGGGGTCTCCACTGCTCTGTGGCTTGCAAAGGGATACATCCTGTTTCTTCTGTGTTCTCTTTGAGTTCTTAAGCTGGAAGGAGGGCAAGGGTTACATGGTCACCCCTTCTAAGTTGACTTGCTCTGCAGGGAACTGTATCTGGGGTCTCACAGCATGTGGACAGAGGTCACGTGGCCTCCGTGCTGTGCATGTCACATGAGCGCTCAATGTGACCTGGTCCTTCAGTAACTGGCACTTCCCTGAAGACTCTAGTGAACATTTAAAAAAAAATATTATTTCTGTGTGTATGAGTGTATTGCCTGCATATGTGCAGTGTGCTCAGGTCATGCAATGCCTGCAGAGGTCAGAAGAGGGCGTTAGATTCCCCTGGAACTGGAGTTATGGGCAGTTGTTAGCCACCATATGGGTGCTGAGAACTGAACCCAGGTCCTCTGAAAGAACAATTGCTCTTAATTGCCGAGCCATCTCTCCAGCCCCCTCTAGTGGTCATTTTTATCAGGTTTTTTTCATTTGGTTTTGCTCTTTTGGATCACTCCTGTAGGAATTGCTGAGGTCTGTCTTCCATTTTTGTGCGTTTCCTCTTCCTTGGTAAGAGTTGCTGATCCCCCTAACTCTAGTCCTTGGTATGTCTGTGAACTGTTGATGTAGAAAGAGTCAAAGCTGAGCTGTGGTCAATTAAATAATGGTCTTAGAGATTTGTTTCTAATACAGGTTTCTATGCATTTTGTTTTTATATAATGCATATATTCTGAATTTTTAATTAGGTAACTCAAGTGATAGCTAGTGATTATTTTTATATTATTTATTTAGAGACAAGGTCTCTAGCTTAGGCTGGCTATAGCTTTCCAAGTAGCTAAAGATACCCTTAAACTTCTGATCCTCCTGCCTCTACTTCCCAAGTGCTTGGGTTACAGGTTTCTGCCACCTTGCCTGGCTGATGTGGTCCTGGGGATCAATCTAGGACCTTACTAAGTAAGCACTCTAGCAGTTGAGCAACATTCTCTCCAAACTATTAGATCTCTCTGAGGTAACTTTCTTCCCCTTAATGGGAAATAGAGGAGCTGATGATATAGCTCAGTGGTAGGGCACACTTGTGCACAAGGCCTTGTTCTTCATGTCCAGCACATGTACATGTGTGTACGCAGACAGGAGATAATGAGAGGGATGGAAAGAACACTGCACACAGGGACAGAATCAGCCCATCTGGAGAGGAGTACGCACAGCAGAAGAGGCTGAGGGTTGTGAGCACTCTCCACCTGTTGGGCTTGTGGGGTGGGGAGAAGCCTGGAGCCGACACAGTTGCTCAGACTCCTTCACAGCTGCCTTGTGGGTCCCTGTTTGTGTCTAATGAGAAAGGCATTGAATCATCACCTTCCTTGGTGCCATGTGGAGGCAGTGGGTGGAGAAGAGCCCACAAGCAGGCCTGGCCCTGCTGTGTATTGTCTCCCATGGAGGTAACTGGCTTCACTTGCACCTTATGAGTCCCTGGGTTTTGCAGAATTGCCATCATTGGCTCTAACCCACCCATTTTTCTCCTGTCCATCAGCACATGAACTGCATGTGGGAGATAATCATCCAAATAGAAACGGCTTCCTTTTGTCACTTGGCATTGTGTTTTCAAGGTTCATTCATGTTAATAGCATGTGTCAGAAATTTTTTATGTGTGTGGTTGTATGCATATGTGTGGAGGCCTGAAGTTGTGGGGAGTCTTACCACTTTCTACCTTATATATTGAGGCAAAGTCTCATTTGAACACAGCTGACCAGTTCTGCTTGTCTAGCTAGCTTCCTGAGTGTTGGGAGTACAGACAGGCCACCATATCTACCTGACGTTTTTGTGGGTGCTGCAAATGGTTTAACCACTGAGTTGTCTCCCTAGTCCCTGTTAGAAAGTCTTTAAATTCTTATTTATGAGTGTTTTGCCTGTATGTATGTAAACATACCACATGTGCACAATGCTCACAGAGGCCTGAAGAAGGTGTTGGATTCCCTGGTACTGGAATTCTGTTATTTTTTTTATATATTTTATGTGTACGAGTGTTGCCTGCATGTGTATAAGTGCACCTGTGTCATGCAATGCCCACAGAGGCATCAGATTCCCTGGAACTGGAGTTAATAGGTGGTCGTTAGCTGCCATGTCGTTGCTGGGAATCCAACCTAAGTCCTTGGTAAGAGCAGCCAGTGCTCCTATTCCACTGAGCCATCTCCCCATCCCAGCTGTTAGAACTGTTAATGACTGGATGATGTTTGCTTGTGTGATGGAACTCTTGGTTTGTCAGTTCATGGACACTGGGTTGTTAAAACATGGAATATTTGCTTCCGTGTTTGTGTTGACATGCTCATTTCTGTCGAGTCCAATAGAGTTCTTATTAGTTGTATATTTAGAAACTGGCAAACAGCCTGACAGGGCAGGTAGTCCGGTAATCCCAGCCCTGACGTAGGAAGATTGAGAGTTCAAGGTCATCTTTGGCTACATTAGAAACCTGTCTTTAAAAACCAGAAATGGTGGTACCTACCTTTAATCCCAGCAGTGGTAGATGGGTCTCTGTGGGTTCAGTGCCAGCCTCCTGGTCTACATGGGGAGTTCCAAGCCAGCCAGTGCTGCATCAGAGGCCTTGTCTCAAAAAACAAAACAACAAAAGCTGTGAAGCTCCTCCCATAGGGCTATATCATTTCATATTCTGTCAGGAAATGATTTTTTTTTAAGATTTTATGTGTTTGTATTTATGTGAAATGTGGATGTGTGCACCTGTGGATGCTAGAAGAGGGTGTCAGGTCCCCTGAAGCTGGAATTACAGGAGAGTGAGCAGCTTGACGGGTCTAGGAACACAAGCACTCTTAACACCAGAACCATCTCTAGGAATGATTAATTTATGCCTTTCTCTCTCCTTTGTGTATCGTGTGCAGTTTTAGTTCCACTATATATTTGGTAACACTAATAATTTTAAACATTGGCTAGTTGCCAGTGTCTGGGTCCACTCAGTTGTTCTAGGCGTCCTGCCCACTTCCCCCACTTTGTATTGCTTGTCCTGACAAAACCTCATTTGACATTCTGTCCTTAGGAGCCTACAAGTGCTGAACTCAGACTTTATGTCCTTTTGGGGGCTGGGGAGAGAGTTTTGTTTTGTTACCAGGCTGGTCTTTGCACTCCTGGGCCCAAGTGATCCTTGTGACTCAACCTCCTGAGTGCTGGGGCTTTAGAGGTATAAGCCACCACACCCAGCCTTCATTTTGGTCCCATCCCCTTTTTGTCAGACTGGGAAAGGAACCCCAAGCCTTGTGCACCCAAAGCAGGTGCTTAGCCCTGAACTAAACTCGAGCTTTTGCCCTGTGTGTGTATAAGTTTATGTGGGTGTGTGCATATGTATGTTTATAGAGGCTTGAGGTAGATATTCTCATCAAATCAGCTAGGCTGGCTAGACATTCACCTTTAGAGATTCACCTCAGTTGGGAGTATAGGTATACCACCACACTGGGTTTGATAAATCTATTTTCTTCTCCTCCTCCTGCTCCTCTCCCGCTTCTCCCCCTCTTCTTGTCCCCTCCTTCCTTTTCCTCCTCCTCCTTCTTTACCCCCTCCTCCTCCTCCTCTTCCTCCATCATCATTTTGAGACAGGGTCTCCCTGTAGCCCCAGCTGACCTGGAACTCACTATGTAGACCAGGCTAGCTCATAGGGATCTGTCTGCCTCTGCTGGGATTAAAGGCATGCACCACAACGCCCAGCTTGTGAATCTATTTTAAATGTATAGGAAATTGCCCAGCCACTCCTAGAAGGGCTGTGTCTCCAGTGGAGCCCTACAACCTTGTTGCTCCACATCCCCAAGAGCACTTGGCATTGTTAGTGTTTTCATTACAATTGTTGTAATTAATGTGTAGTCATGTCTGGCCATGGTTTAAATTTGCATTTTCCAATTCATGTCCTTAAATTGCATTTTGATTTTCTTTCTTTCAAGACAGGATCTCATTAGGTAACCCTGGCTGGGCTGGTCCTCAGTTTGTAGACCAGGCTGGCTTTGAACTCAGAGACCCACCTGCCTCTGCCTCCTTAGTGCTGGAATTAAAGGTATGTGCCACCACACCAGACCACATCTGAGACTTTTTGAAAATATTTTTTATGTGTATGAGTGTTATACCTACATGTATGTAAATGCGCCTGTGTCATACAGTGCCTGCAGAGGTCAGAAGAGGGTGTCAGATTCCCCTGGAACTGGAGGTATGGTTGTTAGCCACCATGTGGGTGCTGGGAATTGAACCCCAGTCCTCTGCAAGAGTAGCCAGTGCTCTTGACTGCTGAGCCATTCTTCCAGCCCTGAACCTAAGACTTTTTATAAGTTCTGTTTACAATTCTGATTGTATATATAATTTATGGATGTTTTACCCCCGTCAGTAGCTTATCTTTTAATTCTCTTGTGTCTGTTGTGTAGGAAAAGCCTTTAGTTTTGGTGAGATCCATTCTCCCGTGTGAACCATGCTTTAGGTGTTATGTTTCAGAAGTCTTGTGTGTGTCTGTATACATATGTGCTCGTGCTTGTGACCTGGACCTTGCCAATTAGGCTGAACTAGCTGGCCTGTGAGACTCAGGGATCTTCTGCCTGTCTCTGCCTCCCCAGGGCTGGTATTACAAACTGTACCACCACTCTTGGCTTTTTTCCCAAGGTTTCTGAGGATTGAGTGCAGACCCTTTGGCTGGCCTCGTAGGCAACTGAACTACTTTCCCAACCTCGGTTTATTTTTTTCCTTAGACCAGGTTACGACAGCTTTCTACTATGGTTTCTAGAAATTCTGATTGTCCCATGTTTTACAGTCAGGTCTCTGATTCCCTGGGTTATTTTTTGCATCAGAATATGGTTTGGGCCATTTCTTGCTTGGGCAGCTGCTTGCTCAATACCATGTGGAGTCAGTGCCTATGCCACAGTTGTGTATGGGATCAGCCTCCTTCGCCCTGGATTGGCTTTTGCCCTTTTGGAGAAAGACTATCCTTTCCCCAGGGAGCTACTTTTTACTTTTCTAAGTTTACCTGTCACATCATGTGACCTGTGCCTCTTCATCACCACTCTGGTTTGGTCATCATGTTTATAGAATGTTAACTCAGTTGGTGTCATTGCTTGAACTTTATTCTTGGTTTTCAAAATTGCTTGAGCTGCTTCCACTCTGTGGACAGTTCATATAAACGTTAGTATTACCTTGTCATAATTACAAATTTTGATCTGCTGTGTGTCCCGTCTGTCCATATTATGTGGACTTGACGCCCCTGTGGAGTGCTTAGACCCTGTGTACTCTCCTCCCATCCTGTGTCTTGATATGCTCAATTAGGGGTTCTCCTAGCTAGGGATTGTGTTTGTTTATGTTGACGCTGGGGGTTTTCACGTATAGAAATCCTGTCACCTGTAAGTCAGAACAGTTTCATCTTTCCTCCATGTGACTTTTCTTTCTTTTGTTCATCCCGTTCCACCAGCTGAGACTCGAGTGTGAGACTGAGGCATGGTGATAGCAGACATTCTTGCTGTGTTCCAGCCTTCCCACTGTTGGGTATGATGTCACCCGTTGGGTGTTTATTGGTGCCTTTTCAAGATGACAGGTCTTTGCCTCATGGTTTGCCGGGTTTGTTTGGTTGGTTTTAATCATGAGTGTTTTGTCAAGTGCTGTATCCAGTGGCATATCCATGTAGGTTTTCTTGGTCCTGTTCATGTGGCAGCCGCTTACTCTAATGAATCTGCAGATACTGAACCTGCTTTGAGTTCTCGAACAAGCCTCCTTGGGCTGCAGTGTGTTGCTAGTTTTCTGTCTTGCCAGATTAGATCTAATAGCATTTTGTTGAGAACTTTGCTCCTCTCTTTGTGACATGTACTGGTCTGCAGTTTTCTTTTGTCAGTTCATAGTTTCATTTACCCTGGTTTATCTCCAATCCAAAAATAATTAAATGGAAGAAACTAGAAATAAGTAATTCGTACATTTTAAATTCTATGCTATTCTAAGTAGCTTGATATAAAATACCTCATGCTATCCTGATGCCAGCTTTCTGCCTATGGCATCCAAGATGTGACTCATCCCTTCTAGTGCGTCTATACTGCACATTGCTCACTCGGTCACTTAGCCATCTTGGGCCTCGGGTGGACTCGTAGTGTTACAGGGCTTGTGTCTGTGATCCTTGTTGTACTTAGTACGTGTCTGAGCACAAGTACAGTGACACTGGCGATTCAGACCTACCAAAGAGCAGCTGAGGGGCACATCTGTTTAGATGGAGGGAGGGAGGAATGCACTTGTTACTGTGTTTTTATGTTTGTGGGTAATGTACATGTGTGTACAAGGGAGGCTAGAGGTTGACGTCGGGTATCTTCTTGATCCCGCTCCACTTTTGTTTTACTTTATTTTGAGAGGCAGAGGATGGCTGCTGGAAGTTTATTTTCTGCTTGGTGCAAGCAGTGTGGTAAGAGAAGAGGCTCTCCAGCTCCTGCTGATATCTATTGCTTGCTGCAGTCTGATTTCAGGGTGGGGCCGGTGGCAGAGAGAGCCCTGGCCTAGCACCACGGAAGCCTGGGCTGGTGGTTCTGCCATGTCAGGAAAGAGGCCTGCTGGGGCCCCACCAGGTTGGCTTATCTGACTGCTTCCTCCTAGACTCAGGAGCCAGGCCACTGGTGACCATGCTGCTAAAGGATCAGGAGGATTTTGCCAAGTGCTCAGGGGACCTCATGTGGTTGTGACTAGGAGCATATACTTCCCACAGGTAAAGCTGGCCCACCAGTGGCCAGGGGCAGCTTTGGGGAGACCTGGGTGGTACAGCACTATCACAGCATATGTTGGTAGATGGGCCCAGACAGTACTAATACCGGTACTACCAGACAGCAGTAGTGTGCAGCCGTCAGTGGGCATGTGCACAGGTGACGGAGGTGGAGACCTAGGCCACCCCATTTGTAGAGGAGGCTGCTGAGGGCCCCTTCTTGACAGATCCATGCACAGATGCCTGTAAATGTTTGTATTTTAGTTATTTTATTTTATGTATGAGTGTTTTGAATGTATGTAAGTACACCCGTGTGTCCGTGGAACTCAGAAAAGGGAGTTGGATCTCCTGGAATTTGGAGTTAAGGACAGTTTTTAGCTGCCATGTGGGTTTTGGCAATTGAACCTGGGTTCTCTGCAAGAGTTGCCAGTGAGTGCTTCTAACCACTGAGCCATCTCTCCAGCACTTAAAATGATTTTTAATGTGTTTGGTGTGTGTGGCTGTATGCAGCTCTCAGAGGAGCTGCCTGGGAAGACCTGGGCTTCTATCCACAGGTGCTCAGGGAGACTGATGAAGGCTCAGAAGAAAGCCCTAAGAACATCTGGTACTTGGCTGTGATGATTCACAGCTATGGTACTAATTTTGCAGGTGCATCAGAGGCAGAAGCTGAGCCATAGTGGCCACAGCTGGCTGTCAAAGAGACCCTAGATGTCACAGGGGTAAGCCACCACAGACTAGTGGAGCTGCTAAGACTCCAGGTGCAACTCCTGTCTAAGAGAGCTGCACACACCAGGCTTGCTCTGAGACCTACCATAGCTGATCCCCACAAGGCCCTAGAGGTGGCTTGCCCAATCCCAGGGGCAACCCTGGATCATGTGTCTGGAAGACAGACATAGGGTGATGATTATTCTCCAGCTTTATCATTGCATAGGGTTTGTCCTGTTGGTTTTGGGTTTTCTGGGACCTGGTACTGTAACCCCGGCAGACCTAGAACTCATTATGTAGACCAGACTGGCCTCAGACTCGAGACCTGCCTCTGCCTCCTCGCCCAGACCCTGCTGCTTCTTTAACTTGTTTGTCTCTCCCTTCTGGAAAGAAAAGGCCTGCATGTGCCTACCCCACGATGGTACCCAAAGGAGCCATCATGTTACTTGTCTCACAGGCTCTCGGGAGGCGTTTGCTTCCAGTGAGTGAGCCTTTGAGCTTCACTCACATCTATTTTAGACAAGGCTCTAGCCTGGGGACTTGTGAGCTGGTTTAAAAGGTTAGGATTTGGGGATAGAATAAATTTTATATTTAATGAGCAATGAGATTAATAATGTTGAGAAGGACATGGTGGGGTGGGGTGGCCACAGGACAGAGTTCTACGGTTTGAATGTTTAGGCCCTTTAAAACTCAGGTTGAAATTTTGATTTTTTTTTTTTTTTTTTTTTGAGTCAGGATCTCATTGTGTAACTCTGGCTGGAACCTTGTTAAAAATTTTTTTTTTAATTTTTGAGTTTATTTTATGTGTGTTTACATGTCTGTATATGTGCACCATGTGCATGCAGTGCCCATGGATGTCAGAAGAGGGTGTTGGATCTCCTGGAACTGGAGTTACAATGGTTGTTAGCCCCCATGTGAGTGCTGGGAACCAAACCCAGGTCCTTCGCAAGAACAACCAGTGAGCCTAACTGCTGAACCATCCAGCCCCTCAGTTTGAAATCTAATGACCATTGTAACAGTGCTAAGAAGCAGAACTCCTGTGAAGATATCAGGACAGGATGCCCATCCTCATGTCTGGGATTGCCACCCTTCCTCAGGGTGAGCTCACTGTGTTCTCCACCAAACAGTGGCACTGGGCCTCTCAAGCAGCAGCCAACCTCTTGGACTTCCATCCTCCAGTTGTGAGCCAGCAGTGTCTGTTATGTTACTTGTTCTCGGGTGCTGCTGCTCGGAGCAGTAAATGGACTAAGACAACACCAAATATCTCCCCAAAATCTGTGTGCTGAAGCATGAGAGTAGAGCATTTGTGCCTGAAACCGGAGAAAGTGCACCCAGCGCTCCACATGTGAGAGTGAGCAGAAAGATGGCTTCTCGTGACCCAGGAAGCAGCCCTCACCAGACACCAGGTCTGCAGGGCCTTGATCTCAGACCTGCAACCTCCACCTGCAACCTCCAGAACTGTGAGAAATAAATGTATTGTTTACGAGCCACCTTGTCTATGGTGTTTATTACAGCAGCAGCTGAGTAGATGCAGACTTAACGCAGGTCTCACATGAGAAGCTTGGAACTATTGAGATTTGCTTGGTGACCCAAGCTGTGGTCTGAGTGGGTGCATGTTCCCTAGGCACTGAGAACAGTTGTCTCCTGATGGTGAGGGGAATGTTCAGCACAGACCAGTCCATTCTGTTCCTTGTCGGAGGCTGGATTCTACACCCCATACCAACTTCCAGAGGACTTCCAGGGTGTCTCACAATGTGACCTTATTTGGAAATGGGACAATCAAGTTAAATAATCAAGTTAAAATGAGGTTATTTGAGTGTTCCCTAATCCATGTGCCCATATCTTTGCAAATGGGGAGATCTAGACAGACACTAGAGCAGAGGTGATGGTCTAGTCACAGGGAGAAGCCCCTGCATGAAGGAGAAGAGAGTGCTACCTCCACAACCAAGTGGCCAAAGGCTTCATCGAGCCACTAGTACTGGGAGCAGCAAGGATGGCCCTCGTGGCTAACAACCCCATATCTGCATATGTGGCCTCCAGAGCCCAGGAATCTGTCCCTGTCATATGGACCACCTGGGCTGGGCAGCTCTGTGCAGTAGTGTCAGTTCTGGCCCAGCCACTAGCACCCCTCCACCCCACAGACCTTCTCTTTGCTCCATCTATCTGATGGTAAATCTCCCCTGTCCACCATGCTGTGGTTCTCTGTGCCTGACAGTGCTCTTTTCCATCTGCTACCTTTACTAAGGAGCAGCCCTGGCACCTGAGATTAGCGACTCTGTGGTGACACTTGTCCATCTACTGGCCTAGCTGTGCTAGTACACTTGGAGGGAGGTCCCACAGATTTGCTGCCATGTGGATGCTGGAAGCCGAACCTAGGTCCCCTGTCGCTGGTGCTCTTAACCACTGAGCCATCCCTCCAGCATTCCCCCAAAATATTTTTATATACTTAGATTTCACTGTTTTGTTCCACTGGTTCTTTCCTACCTATAATGAAATGGTTGATCATTCTCAGTTTGATTTGATTTGATTTGTGTGTGTGTGTGTGTGTGTGTGTTACTTTGAGACAGGGTCTCCCATAGCTCCATAGACCTGGAACTCATGGTGTATACTAGACTAGCCTTGATCTCACAGAGATGGACCTGCCTCTGCCTCTAAATGTTGAAATTAAAGGCGTGTACCACCATGCTCAGCTGTTTATTATGATTTTTAACTATATTTCTTTGTATAATAGTCTTTGTATTCTAAAGATAAAAAAATACACTAGGGCCAGTGAGATGGCTCAGTGTAAAGCTGCCAGTTTGGTCTCTAGAACCCACAGAGTGAAAGAGGGCTGACTCCTACCTCCACAGTGCCATGGCACATATATCCCATCTTAAAAAACAGTTACTTTGTACTTTAATTGGGATGCAGAAATCTTACCCGTAGGGCCCCCTATCCCTTGCATTACATATGAACTCACTATAGGGATGTGTTATAATTCTCTCTTCCAGCTGCAGAACTTTCGAGAAGAGGCCATCCCCTCCTCCGCCCTCTACTGTGCACTTCTTGTAAATGGGTCTCCTGGTGACCATCTCTTAGTTTTCTTTCATCTGATGGCTTGCTTTGCCCTTATTCATGGACTTTGACTGGAGGTATAATTCTGCTGGCCTCTCCCTGGCCGCTCCTGACATTGAACTGAGGTTGCACAGGTCAGTGTTCCCCGAGAGGCCACAGAACAGCTCATTCTTCTTTGTAGTTTTCAGCTTCCTCTTGTAGATTTCTTTGGATTTATTCTGTTCTTGGTTTGCTTGGCCTCTTAAACCTTTAGCTTACACTTTCACAATATTTATGGCATACTTAGGCTATTATTTTTGCAAAATGTGTGTGTGTGCTTCTGACTACAAATGCTTTACCTCTGGCTGCAGTCCTCAGGTCTCTGAAGTGCCTCCTCCCTACCCAGTCTTTTTTTCCTCAGTTCCGACTAGGTAGCAGATGGACTCACCCAGGTTCACCTCCATTCTGCTACAGACTGGATGAACACACTAAATTTTGCTTATTTTGAATTTTGTTTGGTCTGGTTTAGATTTTTATTACTTTGCTTTTAAATTCTGCAGTTTCCTTTGGTACTTTCATGTTCTTCTCTTTGCTGTCATTTTTTATGTCGTTTTTGGTTTTTATCTTGCAACATGCTTGTGGTTGCTGGCCAAGCATTTTTTTTAATAGCTGCTTTTCAGTCTTTGTCAGATAAGCTCAACCTTCACAGTTTCTGGGTACCTGGTGATCATCATTCCCTTCCAGGTTGATATTTTCATGATTTGTCACGTCGCAACAATTGTGGACTGTCTTCTAGAATTTTGAGCATTACCCACTGTAGCTCTTATTAAGCCCTGTAGAAAACACTCGTGTCTGCTCTGCAGAACATGGGCTTATTAGGGCCAATGGTACCAGGGGACCCAAGTCTCCAAAGCCATTGCTCTCCAGAGCCTTTGGGCTCCAGGGCTAGCCTGAAGATTGTACTGGGTCCAGTCACTAGAATGGACTTGCTCCTGGAGCATGGGGTCAGCCTCATGATTAGAAACTTTATGGGGCTGATATCCTGAGCTTTGCCCTCAGGCCCCTCATTGGTCCTTTAGGCAGATGTTTGGGTTTCTAGTCGCCTAATGGTCCTGCCATTTTTCAGTTGGGCAAGAGGGCAAAGGCAGAAGCGTAAGAGGTAACCCCACTTTCTTAGAGCTATAGCTGAAGACAGTCAGGCCAAGCTCAACTCTCAGGTGCTCCCACCACCACCGCAGTGGTGTCCCCAAAAGACCCAGAAAATGCAGGCCACTTATAGCGCCTAGTGGCAGCAGCTTTCTCAGACCTTAGGGCTGCTTTCTGGGTCCTGGTACTCCAGGCTCTGGCTGCATTGAATTGGGCCCTGGACGTTGAGGGCTGGTATTGAAAAGCATGCGCTCCTGGCTCTGGGCTGCCTCCTCCAGGCACATCTCAGAGTTCTCAGTCATCGCACCAGTGATTTTTAGCTGCACCTGTGGAGCTAGAGCCTGAGGTGTCTGCTCTGTCTGCTCCGGAACCAGGACTTCTCCCTGAGCCAGGCTTTTCTGAGTCCTTGCTGGGCTGCAGTTTCACAGATACATGTACATGTGCCAAGTTTCACTTCTCATTCAAAGGATTTTATTCTGTAGTCCAGTCATTTTCTCTCTGCTTTTATTTGTTTTGTTTTGTTGAGACTGAGTCTCCCTGTGCAACTCTGGCTGGCCTGGAATGCTAGGTATACTAGGCTAGCCTCAGACTCACAGAGATCCACCTGCCTTTGCTGGGATTAAAAGTGTGTCACCATGCCTGGCCTGTTTCTCTTTAAACACATCTCCAAGCTGGATGCAGTGGCACATACCTTTAACCCCAGTTCTTGGAAGACAGGCAGACAGACCTCTGTGAAATTAAAACCAGCCTGGTCTACATAATGAATTCTAGGCCAGCTGGGTAAAGAGAGACCTGTCTCAAAGGGTATAAGGTATCTCTAAAAAATTACATTTTTATATATTTTGTATGTGGGGGGTGAGCACACACACCATGGGACACATACACAGGTCTAAGGACAACCTGAAGGAGTCAGTTCTCTCCTGCCAGGTGGCTCCTGGGGATTTGACAGCAGCCGTGTTTACCCACTGAGACATCTGACCAGCCCAGGCTGTCACCTCTACCTCTTCAGCATCATCTGCCATTTTGTGATGCCCAGCATCTCCTCATCCCACCACCGCCTTTTCTTCAGGACAGTAAAATTCTGACATGTTATGGAGCAAGCTTGTGGCTTCAGTTACTGTTATTTTCCACAATGTAATTTCTATGTGCTCCTGATTTCTGCCCCTTGGTAGCACACAGTTTTATGGATGCTGCTGCACTCTTTCCATTTTAAATCAGATAAACCTGAAGTCCTTCCCAGGAAGTTGTTCAAATCCTGTTTCTCAGGGTCATGTTTGCACTTGGACTTGGGCTGCTCTCTGTGGCGAGGAGCTGCATGTAGGCTCTGAATTTCTAGTTTCAGCCTCATCTCGTGTGGAATGATCTATCTAGTTACTTCTGCCCTGCTGGAGAGGGAGCCCAAGGCCTAAAGCATATAGGCAGAAGTTCCACATGAAGCCACGCCCCAGACTCCACAGCAACTTTGAGACTGTTGCCACTGTGTGATCACCTCTTCCTCATTCTCCTCCAGATCTAGTGGCTTTGTGAATTGTCCCCATGGCCCCTGGAGCTTCTGGTGGAGCTGGGCTCCTGCCCCGCTCCAGTGGTTGCTCACACTATGCTTGCTGCACTTGCCCTCCAGCATCAGCTACACATCACACAGGGCCTGGCCTTTCAGGGTCCCCCCGCCCCAGAACGAAGCCCCTTCTCACTTGCTGACTTTGACCTGGAAGGTCGCCTGTCCTGTTTACTCAGTACCCCGACGTTTTCTCCGTTCTTTGTGCGAGGGCTGGTTTTAGATGACATCGAGGGTAGCAGGCTGTCCACCTAGCTCACTGCCCACACTACAATCACCCTGGAGGCTGATGATGCCACCATCACACAGTCGAACATGGTAGATGATGCAAGCTCCACGACAGCTTGAGCCACTCTTCTGCACCCTGGGTCCCCACCTACTCAGGAGTGTTGGTTTTGTGGCACTGGGAATTGAACCCAGGGCATGCCAGGCAAGCGCTCTTACCAATGACCTACATCCCATTACTTTTTTGAGCCAGGGTGGAACCAAGTTGCCCGTACCAACCTTGGACTTGTTTCATAGTCCAGGTAGGCTTTTAACTTCCTATCCTCCTCCGCAGTCCGCTGAGGCACAGGGATTACAGGCCTGTGTTACCACACCCTGTTCAGGAAGTCCTGGAGATGAGGACTCCATTGCTAGCTCCACCCCTACCCCCCAAGCACCTGCCCCTGGGTCCCTGTCTTTTTCTATCCACAAGTACACAACACAGCAGCCATGCACTGACATCCCCCAGGGTCAGGGATGTACACCTGAACCCACATTTCCCCTTCCACCTCCTAGAGGAACCCTGAGGCAGACATTATCAGGACAACAGCGGCCAGCAGTGCCCAGGGACCTTCCCCACAGATGGAGACTGGATGGCACATGCTGTTGCCAGCTGTTTATTCAGGCCCTGACCGGGTGATGGATGCACATGCAGCACACCTGGCCCACCACAGGCCGAACTGCTGTGCATAAACCAAATTATCTGAAGCAGGAGCCCTCAGCCCACAGGCTGTCACCCAGGGCCCCCTCAGGATGTCAAGGGTGTGGGTCTTGCTGACTGTCCTAGGTACCCAGGCAGAGGCCAGCTCAGAGCTATGTGAGCTGCCAGCCCAGTGGAAGAAGGTAGTGAGGAGCAGGTCCTGTGCACCCCAAGCCGGCCAAGAGGGTCTCTGGTGCTGCCCACAAGGGCTACCCTAGTGCTGAGCCTGATGGCTGAGTGAGCAGGTTGTGTGCGTGAGTGTGTTGGGGTCAGGCTGTCCCCTCCTAAGGCATTACTGCTATGAACTTCTCTGCCCCAGCAAAGAAAAGAACCACAGGGCATCATTGTCCCCAGTGGGTCCCAATGGCTCAAGTCACAGGTTCCCTCAGCGCCTATGGCTGGCAAACCAGGAGAAGAAGGGGCGTGGACGAGGGCGTGGTGCCTGAAAGACGCGCAAAGTACGTGGTGAGCGCCAGGCTTTGATGGTGGCATCATCGCTGGCTGTCAACAAGAGCTCCTGCTCTTGAGGGCTGAAGGCCACTGAGTTGACCACATCTTCATGCCGCAGCTTGGCTAGGCAGATGTTGTAGTGGCGGTCCCAGATGTAGCCGTGCCGATCCTCAGCCCCACTGTAGGACGGCATCTACATGAGTCTGTACCCACCTGCCGAAGCTCCCACCCAAGCCCTGGGGCCCATCTGAACCCACACCTGGCGACAAAATCCCTGCTGACATCCAAGAAGATGAAGAAGCACTCATCATTGGGTGTGTAGGCGCGATGTGCTCGCAGAGCTCGCTTCACTTCCCGCATGGTCTTAAGGTCGAACACCAGCAAGTCAATCTCCTCTGCGATGGGTGGCGGCTGCATGGGGTCAGCTACCACAGAGCCAGGGGGCCAGGCACGGCTATTCACATACAGGTACCTGAGCAAGGGGCACATGCTAGATACAAGCATACTGTTGGCATGGGACCATCTGTGGGTGCCCCACCCAGCACACTGGGGCCCACCTGTTGTCAGGAGACAGGCCCATGCCAATGATGTGCCCGTGCACGTCAATGACATGGTCCAGTGCATCAAAGAAGGCGTCAGAGCCCCGGCCCTCGCCCAGCACAGGCCCCGCTGTAGTCATCTGATGCGGCAGGATCTGTTTGATGCCTGAAGGGAGGACAGGGTGAGGGGCCATCCAGAGCCTGCAGGGACGTCACCATCAGAGCACCCCAATCCAAAACATCACTAGTAGTCCATCAACACTGCCTATACTTGGACACAAGCATAACTGCCCACCTGGACACTTGACCAACACCTGCCTGCATTTCTACTGTTCTGCTACCCAGGACCAAGTGCACCAGGGCCAAGGCTTTATCCCAGGAGCAAATGTATGACCCAGACCTTGCCCTGTGGACTTGCTGGTCACCTGTAGAACCCGGGGAACACCATGGTGGTTGCTGACCCTCCCAGGCCTGGCCCTGCCCTGCTTGCCATTACCAATCTGATGTGGCGAGTAGGTGAGGCAGCCGGTGGTGAAGATGAGGTACTTGTTCCTGGCATCAGCAGTACTGTGCTCTGGGGGCTTAGTGCGGCCCTGGGCCAACAGTTCAGCCACCCTGGTCTCCAGTACACAATCTGACAGCTGTGCATGCCCATCCAACACATTGTCCAGCATGCGCCGTAAACCTTCCTTGGCACGGCCAGGGCCAGGGGTGCACAAACTTGAATCGGTGTCCTCTTCTTCATTGTCCACACCCAGGTCAAAGACTCGGCAGGGGAGCATAGCCTGGTCATCAGCATCCAGCAGGAGGTCTGGGCTGTCAAAGCGGCTGCAGTCAGCCACCATCACTGTACGGATGGTGCTGGCATTGAGATTCTGGATCTTGAAGAGTCGCTTTACCACATTGACATTCTCTGACTCCACGTCCTATGTGGGGCACAAGCCAGAGCTCAGAACAGGTGGGTGTTAGCCAGAGGGGCAATGCCTGGGGAGTACCCTACCCTGTGCCCCCCATTTGTCCTCCCATCCTCCCCTTTCTTTCCTCTGTCCTACCCCACCTATCTTTCTGCCCAGTCTATCCCTGCCCTTGTCCAGACCTGGAAGGCATTGTTGAGCCACAGCACCGAGCAAGAGGTGATATCTCCAATACGATGCAGGTTCCCCGAAATGAGGCTGGTTTCCGTAAGCCAGCAGCCAAACACATCATAGGGCTTGTTGCGCACTCGGGACAGCAGGACGAAGGAGTCTGAGGGGAGGCCAGAGCTGGGCAGGCTGCCAGCAGGGCACTGCTGAGCAGCCCGACCCAAGACCCTTGCTCACCTAGGCTGATGACAGCGATCTCTCCTGATGATGAGTTGTGTGGCCCCAGGAACACCCCTGAGGCCAGCAGCAATGAGTCGTCCTGGTTGAACTGGGAGAACTGGGTGTAACTCCAGTTGTACGGCCTCATATCTGCGCTGTGCAGCAGCGAGATGGTCAGGTCGTTGTTCCAGATCTGTGCCAGAGGGGCTGCAGGGTAACAACTCTGACAGCACAGAAGCCCTGACCCTTAACTAAGGGTGCAGGTACACCTCCTAGCCACTCACCACCCACTCCCATCACAGCCAAACAACGTGGAAAGCTGGCCCTTGGAGCAAGGCGCTAGGGCTGTTCTTGGGTTTGGGTTTTGTCCAGCCAGGCCAGGCCAGGCCTCCAGGTCCCACCTGGCCCTCTGCTCTTCTTGCCTCTTTTCCCAGTGAGTTGGGCCCCACAGGAGGGGCACCCTCACCTTCACTGTACAGTCCTTGGAGCAGGAGGCAAACTGATACCCCGAGTGGGAGAAACTGAGGTGCAGGACCTGGTCAGTGTGCTCCTTCAACGTCTGCACCTCCACACAGGGCACCGTGTCATAGAGCCGTCGGAACTCCTCATACCAGGATGTGGCCGCTGTGGATGTGACAGAGTCACTCCTGGATGTGAGCTTCCCTCAGGGTTCAAGGTCAAGATGTGACATCATGGCCACCAGGAACTGTGTGCCCTGAGCCCACCAGCCACCAAGTAGGCCTCAAATGGGGATGCACCCTTATGCTCACAGGCTCCCTCCCCAGCATGGCCCATGTGTGAGGTCCTGAGGACATGAAACAGAGTTCCTGCCTTCTGTGAGGTCAGCAGACCCAAGGGTGAGTGCAGGTGCTAACCTGGGTGACGAGGCACATCTCGGGCCACCCGGTAGTGGCGGTAGAACTGCTCCCGCCATAAGAACTCGTCTCGGGACACCGCCTGCCATTGGCGGCACACTAGCCCAGCAGCCAGCACATCAGCAGGGCCCAGGCTCAGGAAGATCTGGTAGACAAGGCTGTCTGGGAGCAGGGGTGTGCCCCCCTCATCCATCGTGACATTCTGCCCAGGCGGTCCTGAAACCCACCAGTGGTTGCCCTGAGTCCAAGCCTCTTTGCCCCTAACCCCCTGGAGGTCCTGGTAGTCTGGAACTTCAGACATGGCAGGTCCTGGCTGTTCCTCCAACCCCACCAACTGCCCAGCTGAGAATTCCATTGTACTGAGCATGTGCAGAGCAATGCTACAGCACTGTCCCACCAAGACCCAGCACTTTACCAAGTACCCAGGCAATTATGAAGCACCACTTCCCAGTCCCCAGGGGCACCACTGGAGTTGTTGGAGCAAGTGGCAGGCACTTGGGTACTGCTAGGCCCAGTGTATCCTGAGGAGTGGAAGGTAGCCCCTATCTTCACACCTTCCAGTTGGGCACTTTGACACCTCACCCATGGCCCAAGGGAACACGTGAGTGTCAAAGCAGGCAAGCAGGGTCAAGTCTTCTCAGTGAGGGACCAGTGGCACCCCACAGCTCCTGTCTCTGACCTTGTTGCCCCAAGACCAGCAGGGCAGGGCAGCCTTCCTTCTAGAGAGGGCTCCTACTGGCCAGTGGGCTCTGTCCTGTGGCCTAGAGACAGCATGGCTAGGCAGGAAGAACAGGGGGTGGGGATTCTGAATGTCAGCACAGACAGCAAGGGCTAGCCTGTGCATCACCTACTGAACACTACCAGGTGAACAGGACTTGGATAGCCAGTTAAGGCCATCACCAGCTAAACACTACCAGGTGGGATAGCCGATTAAGGCCATCACCGGGTGGACACGGCTGGGATAGTCAGCCCAGACCATCACCGGCAAGATCAGGCGAGGGACGACTCAAGTGTGGATGTAGCAGGAAAAGGCTGGGGACAGTGGACCAGGCCGGTGAAGGCGGAAAGGGGCAGGGACAGGGGACCGGGCCGCGTAGCGCCCGGGACGGGCAAGGCCAGCGGGGACACCGAGGCGGAGCAGCCGGAGGCGGCAGGGCTAGGCCGTCATGGCCCGGAGCCGACGACCCGGAGGACCGGTGATACGGGCGAGCGCGGCGGGGCCAAAGCCGAACTCACCGCGGCGCCTCCGCCCTCTGCGACGAGCCCCGCTTCCGCCGCCGCCGCCGCCGCTCCAGCCGCCGCTCCAGCCGCCGCCCCAGCGTCCCGACGGCGGAGCTAGGCTCGACGGCACGATTCCCGAGGCATCGATGGCCGTGCGCTCGCCGCACAGTCCGGTTCTCGTGCGCCTGCGCGCGGCCTTCGGCGGCCCGCCTGCGTTTCTTCCTGCGCCTGCGCGCGCTCGAGCCTTCCAGGAGCGATGCTCCTGGCGGCCCGAAGGGCGGCAGTAGTAAGCCAGGCGCGGACGTGGCAGGCCCGAGCTTTGACCCCGGCCCTCTTGGCTGCTGGGTCTTGAGCAAGTGGCTTTGCGAGCCCATTGTGGCTGGCTGTGGGGATAAGACCCGCTGTACAAAGGGTTGAGCACTGGCCTCTATTGGAACTCAGGGTGCTGTGGTCATTGCAGACTTTGTACTTAGGACTTGGTGCCAAGCTTCGGTCAAGGCCAGGTTCTAGGATGGACCCTGGCCCATGGTGGGGGTTGAGGAGGCAGGAGACAGCACTGGGCTGTGCTTCCAGTGACACTGGACAGTGGACTCTGACCTGGAACAGTGCAGCCTCCCTGTCCTGTTACCTACTGTCCCTGACTACGGCCATGCTATGTTGTCCCCTGAGGCTGTGTTGCTCTTCACTCTGCTCCTGGCAGCCAGTTCACTGGGCCAGAGGGCTCAAAAGCCCCCAAGGCCCCCATCCCCTATCAGCACCATCCAGGCCCAGGCTGGTTTCAGTGCTCAGCAGGTAAAAGGGAGGGAGGGGGCAAGAAAAGGAGGGGTAATAGTCTGCGTAGTTTGGCAGAAATAGCCCAGGCTGCCCCCATTCCCTCGGTGCTGAGCCCTCCCGGTTTACCCCAAGTTTGCAGGGACATGGTTCCTTGTGGCTGTGGGCTCTGCCTGCCGCTTCCTGCAGGAGCAGGGCCACCAGGCTGAGGCCACCACATTGCACACAGCTCCCCAGGGTGCAGCCATGGCTGTCAGCACCTTCCGCAAGTTGTGAGTCCCTGTGACCTCCACCCCGACCCAACCTTACCCTGGCCTCCTGACCCTAAGCTCCACCCCAGCCCCTATCCCTATCCCTTCTGAGGCCTGAATGGGATATTCTACATGGCCCTACCTGGGTTGGGGTCCCCAAAGCCTGGATGCCTCCTCCCATTCCTCCCCTCCCTCTTCCACAGAGATGGGATCTGCTGGGAGGTGCGCCAGCTCTTTGGAGACACAGGAATCCCTGGCCGCTTCTTACTACAAGGTGAGGCAAGGGCAGCTTTGAGGAGCAAGAGGCTGCAGGGCTGGAGGGAGGAGGTGAGGGACTGATGTGCTGCTGCCATGGTTCTAACTCAGCCCAGGGAGCCCGTGGGCCTGTGCACGTGGTTGTTGCTGAGACTGACTACCAGAGTTTCGCCATTCTGTATCTGGAGCGGGCAAGGAAGCTGTCTGTGAAGCTATATGGTACGTGCTAGCTCTGCGGCCACATGAGCTTGAGCTCTGTGTCCTAGAGGAGTCATTTTGTTTGCCTGGGTGACTCCAGATGGACACACAGGCCTTCCCATCTCCATACTCTCAATAGCACCCTGGGAGGAGCAGCTGCACGTGGGCTGGTATGGGGGCTAGGTGGGGGCAGGAACAGATAGCTGACCAAGCTGTGTCTTGGGTACCCCGCTGGAACCTGGGAACCCCATCTATCCCACAGCCCGCTCACTGCCTGTGAGTGATTCTGCCCTGAGTGCATTTGAGCAGCGAGTTAGGGGAGCCAACCTGACAGAGGACCAGATCTTCTTCTTTCCCAAGTATGGTAAGTGTTCCCAGCCTAGGCCCCCTCCTGGCTGATGTCCTGCCCTCCCTGACTACTGCCTGGGCCCCCAGGTTTCTGCAAGACTGCGGACCAGTTTCATATCCTAGATGGTGAGTAGGCAACAGAGGTGGGCAGCGCTGGCTGAGGTGAGTCTTTCCTGCCCCTGCTGAGGCTTATGTCTACTGCAGAGGTACAGAGATGAGGCCAGCATGCCAGGAGAAGCTGTTGACAATGGACTACCCTCCACAGAGAATCCTGAGCACCCTGAGTGCACCGCTGGAGTCTTTCCTGTCTGCTCCTGGAAGTACCCCTTCATACAGCTTTGTTGTTGTGGGGCACCTCAGTAAATATCAGACTTGGTCCTGTGTCCTTTCTACTAACCTAGACAGGCACTCCACCTGCTGGGGTGGAAAGGGAAGGCAGCTTGCTCCCCTGGCTATTTTAGGAGAGATGGAACTGGAAACAGCTTTTCTGCCTAAAAGCACTGAGTCCTTGCTCTCTCCCTGAACCTCAGTTTCCCCTCTGCAGTGAAGTCTTATTCTGAGGTACCTTCCTCCCTTCCACACCCTAGTTTACCAAGCTGTTGTAGTGCCCACAGGAGGCCCCAGGGCCCTACCCAGGGCCCTGGCGTTCTCTGGAGAAGAGCACAGACTTACCAACAGGACCTCACAACCCCTCCTAGCCCTTGACCCAGGAGGCTAAAGAGCTAGAGGCCCAGAGGCACCTGGAGATACAGGGTTAGGGCTGAGGGAACATTTGGAGCAAAGAGGGTGGAAAATTGTACCTCAGTGGTGGGAATAGAAAGCCTACTTTATGGACCAGTTCCAGCTGAACATGGGGCTCTGGACATATGGGCAGGACCCCTGACATATATTTGGCTATCTCCTAGAAACTCCTATTCAGTGCTCCAGCCAAGGTCACCAGACACAAACAAGGACCAGGAAGCAAAGTGTGTACCTCTGTGAGAGGAGTCGAGGGGCCTGGAAGAAAAACATAACCTTTTCCTCAGGAAAGGCAACACCCCTTTCAGCCTTAAGATGGGTCCTGAGGGCCAGGACTAGGAGTCAGGGAACTGGTATCATCTCAGATACAGCTGGGCTTAGATTTCCTGACCCAGACATTGCCTTGCTGGCCTGCAGACTTCTACCACTTGGTGGATAAGCATTGCTCAAGTGCCCACAGAGCCAGGCCCTGGGAACATAAAGTAAATGAATTTTTGCCCCTAGGAACTTAAAGTCCAGGCTCAGCAGCAATGACAGAGGCAGGAGTGGACTGACCCCTTGGAATTGGTTACCCGGTCCTCTATATCATCCACTCCCAGCAGTCTCAGCTGCCCCAGGACACCCCAGAGAGCTTGCCACAGAGCAATTAGGACTGCTCTGTGGTCCCTAGTGCAGAGTCAGAAGATGCCTTGCCTGCTGGTCTATCCTGGAGGACGGAGGGCCAGGGATTGGTGTGGACTGCTGCTGGGTCAGATCACACATGGCCTCTGGGCAGCTGGACTCAGGAAGGGGAGCAAGTAGAGTGAAAGGAAGGAGGATGGCTAGGGGTCTGGGAAGAAGGAAGTTCAGAAGACCCTCCTACTCCCATAAAGTAGAACTCACAGGAGTACCTGGGCCAGTGGGCCTGGCCTTAGCCTCACTTCCCTGGTCCCAGGAGCACCTTCTCCTTTCTTGTCCTATGTTCCCCAAACACAAAGTGAGGGTCTTGCTCTGGTCGGGGCATGACTCCCATGGCTGAGGCCTAACCCTCTGAATCTCTGCCTTGTCTTGTGAATCTGGATGGGCTGAGCATAGACTACACAGCTGTTGGATCTCACGTGGATCCAAGTGGCTAGCGCTCTGGAATTGACTCAGGGTTTCATAAAACTGCTTTAAGAGCTCCGGTTACATTTGAAAATCTTAGGTAAAATAATGATAGCTCTTATGTGCATTTTTCTTTAAAATTATTACCATTATTATTATTATTGTTGTTTGTGTGTGTGCGTGCATGCGTGCGTGTGTGTGTGTGTGTGTGTGTGTGTGTGTGTGTGTGTGTGATGGAGGGCATTTGTAGAGGTCAGTCCTCTCCTTCCTCCTTTATGTAGAGTTGGGGGATTGAATTTAGGTCATCATGTTTGGGAGCAAGCATCTTTACCTGCTGAGTCATCTCCCTGGCCTATGAGTACTTTTTTAATCCTAAAATATTTCTTACAGGGGCTAGAGAGATGCTCACTGGATAAGAGCACTTGTTATGCAGCATGAGTTTGGATCCCAGCACTCATACAAAACACTGGGCATGGCCACTCCTACCTACAACCCTAACATTGGTGGGCAGGAGCTGAGACAAAGGATTGTTGGGGTTTGCTGCCTGGCCACGGTCAGTGAGAGACCCTGTCTCAAGGGAATCAGGCAGAAATTGATAGGGCAGAACACCAGACATCCTCTGGCCTCTTCATGATTGTGCACTCACAATGTACACATGTGTGCACATACCACTATGCACATGTGTGCACATACCACTGTACACATGTGTGCACATACCACTGTACACATGTGTGCACATACCACACTCACACATATGCACACACACAAATATTCCTTACAATTTGTATATTGATTTCTTTTTCTTTTCTTTTTTTTGGGGGGGGCGCGCGGTTTGAGACAGGGTCTCCCTGTAGCTAGGCAGCTGGGGCCTGTAATTCGCTATGGAGACTTGATATCACAGAGATTGCCTTCCTCTGCCTCTTGCTGGGATTAAATGCATGCACAACTATACCTGACATATATTGCTTTCTAGTTCTAGTAGGTGATTTACAATATCTCAGAAAAAAAATTTTTTTTAATATTTCATTTTATGTGTATGAGTGTGTTGCTTGCATGCAAGTGCACCTGTGTCCTGTGTGCGGTGCCAGCATAGGCCAGAAGAGGGTGTTAGACCCCTTGGAACTGGAGATATGGACAGTTGTTAGCCACCATGTGGATGCTGGGAATAAAACCAGGATCCTCTGAGAGAACAACCAGTGTTCTTAACCACTCTCTCCAGCCCCAAAAAAGAACTTTTAAAAATTATTTTTTATTATTTTATGTGTATGAGTGTATTCCCTGCATGTATGTAAGTGCATGTATGTCCCGCATACCCACAGAGGTCAGAAGCGGGCACCAGATTCCCTGAAACTGGAGTTACAGACAATTGTTAGCTAATACATGGGTGCTGGGAACCAAACTTGGGTCTTCTGCAAGACCAGCCAGTACTCAGCTGCTGAACCATCTCACCAGCCTCCTGAAAAAGGCTTTTAAAATCTGTGGAGGCCAACACCTAACTGGCCATCTTGCCGGAGACCACAGGATTAGAGGAGCTGACCCAAAGGGCCATGGAGCCTGAGGTCTGTTCTGGGGACTCACCTGGGCATGACAGTCTATGTCCCTTCCCCAGAGGCAAGACCAAGCAGTGGCACGCTTGCCCTTCCTGTCTACACAATCTATGGACAGGCAGCTCCTGCATATGAAGACAGCTCACAGCCTCCTCAGGGGCCTCCTGTCAGCCAGGACGGTGTGCTGGGGAAGAATTCTGGAATAGGGGAGGGAGCAGAGACAGCACTCCAGGAGTCTTCCTGGAGGGAGGAGATGGGGCAGATGGAAGGGGCAGTTTGCCCTCACTCCCTGTTTTGGAAGGAGAGATGAAAGTCTGTGAGGAAAACAAGGGCACAGGGATTAGATGGAAGGAAGAAAGAAGAACAGAGGAAGGGGTCCTGGAGGAGGAGGGGACAGAGCTAAGGAGCAGCAGGGAAGGAAGACACCCTGCTCAAGAGGTGACAGGGATGGGATGGGGTGCAGAGATGAGGTTGCTGTCTTCTCTCTGTAGGGACAAAGCGGACTCAGACCTCTGAAGTTGTAATCTCCTCGCCCCTCCCTGTTATATTCCAGGAGCTAACACTTCAGCATGCATTTTGGCACCAAGTCAAGACCCCACGGATGACAAGGTCTGAGTTGTCCGATACAAATAATCCCTGAGGGACAGACAGATTCTGGACCAACCAATTCCAAGGTTACACTAGCCAGCAGAGCCCACAGTCATGGAACCTTTTAAAGTGGGCTGCACCTTGGAGAGTATGCACAGTTTCCTGATCTGGCTTTAGGTACTGCAGCCTGGCTAGCCTCTCGATTCGCTTTGTTTGCCAAATTATGTAAATAAGTTTTCCTTTTTGCATCAAAGTAGAGTCCTGGAGTTTGTTCCCAATTCTTGGACCCTAACATTCTCCATCCTGGGCCATCTGCCTCTCCAAGCTGGCTTTACACAGAATCTGTGTCGTCTTGTCTTCCCACATCCGGGCCTTGAAGAAGGCCCTGGTCAGCTTCATGACACCACATGGGGCCCCAGACCAACCCCAGCCCTGGGATGGGAGGGTTGTCTAGTTGTTGTGTGACCAAAGTCATTTGGCCTAACACCAGGAAATATCTGGCACACTGAGCTTTTTGGTTGGGGTCTCTTGCCACCATCCACCAATCACATCAAAAGTGGGAGGAGTCACCCAGTCTCTAAGCCCCACCTGGGATCATGGTCTGTGCACTCCATAGGATCCACCTGTGGAGGATGAGGCCCTTTTGTGTACCTTCAGCTAGCCTGGGAGGGGCCTGCCAGGGCCTGGCTGTCTTTGCCCTGCCTTGTAGATAAGAACATAGGGAACAGGTTAAGTGGCTCTGAACCTCCTTCAGAAAGCCCAGGCAGTAACAGGGCCCACTGCCTGTGTGTAGCCGCTCCCCTTGCCTCTTAAGGACTAGAGGGCTCTCCCCACCAAGAGTTAACAGACTTCTTCCAGGCTTTGTCGATGCATAGAATTGAGGTGGGGAGTCTGTTTCCAGGATGCTGTGGGTGAGGGGAAGAGCTATGAGGCATGTGTTTCTGGAATGCTGGAAACAGGTTTCCATGCCTCTCCCCCTGTTCGAGTGTGCATTAAAGGAAGTCTGTTACTGGGCCAGTTGCCACGTTCCACATTGTACTGTTTTTCTTACTATAATGAAGGGAAGGTTTCTGTGTGTTTTGAGCTGCTTAAGCACTTACCACATGTAAACTTTGTGTGAACTTCCAACACTCAGCTTCCAATAAAGGCAGCGAAAGCACTTCTGACTGGCAAAGGAGGTGGAAGAACAGGACAGGACACAGCACAACTTCTGGTCTGATCTCAGTTTCTAGGTACCGGTCAAGTAGGGTGTCTATACCTAAACTAGACTGACTGCAGAGATCATAACACCTGCCCTCATGGCCTTGGGGTCTGAGATCCTACCCAACACCTGCTCCTATAGGACTTTGCAGGCATCGGGTCATGCTCCTATAAAACTGTTTCTTTAGGGTCCATCCCCTCTGGATGGCAGTTCCCTTTGAAATATCCCCAGCAGTCCTCACCGGCCTTGGTGCTCCTGAGTCCCCTCCACCTCCCACCAACCAGCTCCCCTGACGCTGGACAGTCAGTTCTGACTCCCACGTTGGTTTTAACACATGGGGAGTCATGGACCTGCCTGGGGACATATAACAAACTATGGGGTTTAAGGACAGTCATGATCCCTGCCTGGGACAGGTTGTTCTTTGGCATGAAGGGCCACCGTGGCAGGTGCGGACAGGGGTCTGATTCCCTCATGTAGACTCTTAGAGCAGATGCTCAGAGGTACAAGGTGGCTCCAGCTGGGCCCAGCAGCCTTTCCCTTTTTTGGATGGAAACCAAGAGACCCTGTCCCGCCTCCTTCCACACCCTCCTGTCCTGCCACGCTCGCTAGGGAGGCGGCTGGCCAGGGAGGCCATGAAGAAGTAGGTTTCTGATCAGGCTTTGCCAATAACTGCTCTTCAGGCAGGCTCTGTCCTTCTGGGACCTGGTAGCTGCCGGCATGGGCTTTTGGTGGGCTCTTTGGCTGACTTTCACCTTTCCTCAAATCCTAATCCTGGAGGGACAGACCCCAACCATGCTACCAGGCTTTCCTCAGATGACGAGCTTCCAAAGCAACCAGGTACAGGTGGTCTCCAACAGAGGAGAATAATGAAACTGACCAGGCTTACAGAGGGAGGGTGCATAAAGGCCTCATGGAGGCCAGGGTAGGCCATGCTCTGACCAGCACTCAGCCCTGCTCTCAGGGCTCCCAAGTGAGCCCCTGGCCTCCAACAGAAAGGATCCTGAATCTTCTTTTTCTCCTGTAACCCTACTAAATCACTCCCTCTGTAAAGATAGACAAACTGAGGCTTGGGAAGGCTACCTGGCCACTGACTAGGGCCACTCTGTGACTGCCAGACAAAAGACAAGCCCCTACCAGTGTCACTGACACAGTTGGCATGGGACTACCAACTGGGGAGGTATTCTAGTTGACTGTGGGCTACCAGGGGTGGGATGGGAAGAGGCTGGCCATGCCCACCACCAGCTATGCAGTTCCAGGGGGAGTGGTTCGTCCTCGGTTTGGCAGGCAACATCTACGGGAGGATGGACCAGATCTTGCTGAATCCCTTCATCACATTGTTTGAGCTGAAAAACAACAACCATATTCAGGTGACCAACTCCATGACTCGGTGAGTGGTGTGTTCTTGCTGTCCAAGCTGTCGAGGACCTGGAACTGTGTCCCTGGCGCCTTACATGGCCCAGCCACACTGTGGGCTGAGGAACCATGTCCAGAGGTCTCTGTCAAGCACAGCCTGTTTAATGACCATTGCCAAAGCCCAGTGCAGCTGGTGGGCTATAAACAAGAGGCCAGGCATCCAGTGGCTTAGTCTGGGGTAGAAAGCTAATGGTTTTCAGGTAACTCTGTACCCAGAGACTTGGATACTGTGGTCAGGACCCCATTTCCCTGTGTCTGTCTTGCTTCTGCCTACCCTGGCCTGATCTTTGTTGGGCAGATTCTTGTTTCACAGTGTCAGCAGCAGCAGACAGCTGTAAGATGCAATCTGCCCTTGTCCCTTTCTGGGATTTGCCGCTGGCACCTAGAATCACCTTTCTGCCATCACACATTGTGTGGATTTGAGGTCCTATGCTAGGCTGAATAGGAGCCACTCTTATGGCTTGTGTGCACAGGAAGGGCACAGAGCAGCTGGAAGGGCCGCAGGCTGAGGCTTGGGAAAGAGGGGAGTCTCCAGTCCTCTGTGTCCTTCTGGGTCCCAGGCCCCTCCCAATGAATGGCTGAATTTTCTATGGTCCACATGGGTGGGTCTGGCTGACTTCCTGAGCACCCTGCCTCTGCCCATCCACTCCCACAGGGGCAAGCGCTGTGATACTTGGTCTTACACGCTGATCCCAGCAGCCAAGCCTGGGCAGTTCACTGTGGACCACAAAGGTGAGAGTGACTTGGGTGGAAGGGCCCCAGCTGCTTGAGGAACCTAATGCGTGTATCCGTCAGGGTCAGGGCCTGGGACAGACAGTGAAGATGTACGTGTGATAGAGACAGACTATACCAAGTTTGCCCTGATGCTGGCCATCAGACAAACCAACAGCCAGACCATCATCAGGGTCAGCCTTCTAGGTAAGACTCCACCTCCCTGAGACCCCTGTGGGGGTAGTCCTTCCGAGGTTTGGAACAGGCTACAGGCAGGTGCCTCGCCACCTCCAAGGGCTGAGATCTGTGCTATGTTCCTCTGGCCATAGGCAGAGATTGGAGGCTGCCTCCGAGGACGATGGACAAGTTCATCTGCCTGGCTAGAACCCAGAGCCTCACGAAGAATAACTTTGTGTTCCCTGATGTAACCGGTAATGGGCACCACAGTGTCTTGGGCACCATGTGCCTGGCCTTGCAGTTAGAGGGGCTGAACCCAAGTGCCTGTTTGCAGTTAGAAGGAAGGGGCTGTTGGTTCCTGTTCTCACCTAGGTCCCCAGCTACTTCCTTCTAACCTGGTCCCTGTCCCAGACCACCTCCTTCCCGCACTGAGTTTCCCCGTTCTGGGCCTCTCCTCTCTACGCTGGTGCCCTGTTCACAGAGGACTGGAACTTATCTGGTGAAGTCTCTGAACTTGAACAACCTGTCCCTCTCGGGAGAGTCCATGAGAACCCAGGACCAAGGGACTTCAGGGCTGAACCCTGTCCTCAGCCTCCCTGCCCTCTTCCTGCAAACCTTTTCATCCTTAAAGAGCTTTCCCCATCAGTTGCCCTCCAATGCCTACCTCAGGCACTACACACCTGCCCAGCCACACACACATACCTTTGTATGTGCCCACAAACATGCAGACAGGCACATGCTCACATACATATACACACTCACCTTGCACATTTGTTATTTTGAGATAGGGTCTTGCTGTACAGTGCTGGGACTCAAGATTCTCTTGCTTTAGCATCCTGGGTACTGAGATTCAGGCCTGCATCACTGTGTTTGGCTTACAGTGCACAATACACAGGATAACATGCATGTTTGTACTAACCTTCACACTCACTGTGCCGGACCACCAGATCTGCCACAAGTCTCGGAGACTGTGGGGGACCGGCAGGGTGCACAGGGGCATCTGGAAGAGCCCAGACTGGTGATAGACCTGTACTCTGAGGGGCGTGTCCCTAGACCCTCCCCAGAGTCACCTCCGGTTTCTTCCCCTTCCCTCTCCCCGCTGCCCTACCTCCAGGTGGTCTGCCTACTGCTTCTGTTGCTCCTGAGCCCCTCCTCACTCTGCCGCTCAGCTCCCCTTCCTTAGCCTCCACCCCAATTCTGCCCCCATCAGACTGGCTACCGGACCCGAATGTGTGCTGAAAGGATGAAGTGGCCCCTGCCAGCCCAGCCCCCTCACCTCTGTTTTCAACATGAATAAACATACTGCCTGGGACCCTGAGTATGACACTGTGACCTTGGGGTGGGTAAGAGGCAAGAACCCAGAGCCCCAGTGAGCCTACGGGGCCATGATGGCTCTTCCTCTAAGCACCCCAAATGGGTCTCTCAGCCCCAGACTCCATTCCTCCATTGACCCGCAGCTGTGTGAGGACACAGGCCACACCTGCACCCGGCAGACCTCTGGAGCTACCATGACGGGGTGTTGCTGGGGTAAGGCATGCCCTTGGTGCACTGGGTCCCACATGGTAGGCAAGTACAGTTAGGGACCCAGAGCAGAAGGAGAGCTCTGATGCTGACACTCCATGCTGGGAAAGGGAACAGGGCACATCTTCCTCCTGTGGAATGTAGGGACAAGGACCTCCAGGCAAGACCTCCATTCTATAGAAGCTGTTCAGAAATGGAGAAGCACAGAGAGGCCAAAGCCATGGACCCAGAACCTGAACAGCATTCCCAAACATACACACCTGTGAGATTGTCAGTACACCAATGGTCATCCTGCCCAGCCCACTAGAGCATCCCTCCCATCTGCATCTGTCTAAGCCCCACTATGCACTAGGGAGGAGGCAGAACAAGTCATGCCTCAGCACCAACTGTAGAGATAGCCCATAGTCTCTGGCCTTGCTGGAGAGCAAACAACGTTCGTAGATAGCCTCCAGACTTAACCTTCACCCTCCTAGGATACTCTAGGCTCAGGAGTCGGGGTGGTTAGATCTCTCCATGTAGATGTTCCCCTCTCCCAGGCAGTGGTGTATGACTTCACTTTCTGTTGGGTGGGTTGTGCAGAAACCAAGCACATTCTGGACCCAAAGCCTTCCCCAATGACCCCATTAAGACCAACCCCATGCTAGTCTCAAGCAACACAATATGTGGAGCCTTGTGGCTCAATTCAGAATTCTGTTGTGTATCTCACCTCCCATAAAAACTCCACAAGGGAAACAGGATCTCTTTTATCCTAAACTGTATCCCAGATTCCAAAGTGGCACCTGTCCCAGAGAAGGTGACATCACTTGCCTTGCTGGACAGTTGGACTGATGGGTAGCTGGCTGGATGAGGCATGAATAGATGGTGGCCAGGTAGATGATGGGGGATGGGTGAGTGGGTCGGTGTGTGAGTGGATAAACTGGTGTCTTGGACTGGATAAAAAGGAGAAAGTGGGGTGAACATTAGCATTCATCGCTCTTGTTCCTGACTGTGGGTGCAATGTGACCAGCTGTCTCGGGCTCCTGCCACTGTGCCTCCTCACCACCATGGACTGTACCTTAGAACTATAGGCTGAAACAAACACTCCCTATCTTAAGTTGCTTCTTGTCAGGTATTTTGTCACAGCAATGAAAAAAGGAATAATATGGGCCCCAAACACCAGAGCAGGACTATATCCCCAGGGCACATGGCTGCCAAGGCTCCCAAGGGACCAAGATGTGCAGAGGACAAGATCATGAGTAGGAGGCCAAGGCGGTCCACCTATGGCAGAGAAGCCCTCACGGCCCCCGACTAGACAGTCCAGGATAAGCTAGGAGAGATAGTCCTGAAGACTGGAGCCCAGATTGCAAGGTCTGAGGACTTTTGTCATCTGTCTGTATCTGAGCTTGTTGGGAGTTGGCCAGAGATGTTGGCTAGAAGCTGGGGCTGTCAAGGCTTTTGAAGGGGGAGAAATTTTGATGGGTAGGAAACATGGGCTCAGGCAACCATGGGACTGGCTTGTTGGGGAAGGAGAGGCCAGGGTACATGTACGACTCATACTTCCTTTCTCAAACCATGAGAGAGGTGGGTAATCTCCACCTTCTCAATGCAGGCCTGCACATGCACAAGTGTGTGACACACATGCATACACACACACAAACATGCAACACACAAGTGTGCAATGCTTATGCACACCCTATAGGTATGCAACATACATGAATACACATGAGTTTACTATGCATACATATACACACATACACACAAATGTGCAATGCATAGACCTATACACATGAACACAAGTGGGTGGTGTACATGCATACACATACATACATGTGTATGCACATGCAAACTGACACATGACAAGAACATACACACACTAGACTGGACCCAGAGTGGGGATCAGCTGGCCCAGGACAGGGGACCCTGAATGGGTAGAGCCAGTAGAGCCATGGGGTCCAAGCCTGACCCAGAAGGGGGAGGGGCTCAGCCCTCCAAGGCACCAGGGGTGAGTGACTTCCCGGGTGTTCCGGGATGTCTACTTCAGTGCCCCTGGCCAGGAAACCAAGTCCAAGGCCAGTGGAGGACTCACCAAAGAGGCCCTACGGCCCCAGCCCTTGTGCCTCCCATAGCTCTGCATTGGCACATTAGCGGGAGAACAGAATCCCATCAGGACCGCAGCAGCCACTGCTCCACTCCGACCTGAGAGAAGCCTAGCCAGAGGTAGACACGGCTGCCCTTTGACCTCAGGCAGCCACAGGGAGCAAGACATGTGATTCCATTTACAGTTTCCAAACTTCCTGCAGTGACAGAAAAGGCTAGGGTGCTGCCTGCAAAGCACAGAAGGTGATGGAACATTCTAGACCTCAACTGGGGTTTCGTTTACACAGGTGTCTGCGCCTGCCACAACTCATCACTGTTACAGTGCAGATGCTTTTTATCTCAGATCAGGAGCTCCCAAGTGGAGCTCAGACTAGCTGGAAAGTAACCGTAGCCACAGACCCCATCAAAACAGGAGGAAAATGCTGTCTAATCTCTGATATTCAAGTGATTATGGAGCAAAGAGGAGACCCAACCTGGGAGCCAGGGACACAGTGCACAGACCTATACCCTGGGTCTCACAGGGCAATGATGTGTGCTCAGAGTAAGGTACATAGCAAAGCCAGCAGAATCCAGAGCTATAAACAAATAAATGGTTACAAATCACATTGCCCAGAGTTTATGAAAACAGTATTGGTGGTACACACCTTCAGTTTCAACACTCAGGAGGCAGAGGCAGGCAGATCTCTGAGTTCAATGCCAGCATCGTCTACAGAGTGAGTTCCAAGCCAGCCAACTGGGGCTACAAGGAGACCCTGTCTCAAAAAAATAAATAAAAATAAAAATAAAAAAGGGCTATTCTTTTAAAAACGTATTTTTGTGTGTATGAGTGTTTTGCATGCATGAATGTAATTGCACCTGTGCCAGCAATGCCCACAGAGACCAAAGAGCATCGGATCCCCTGGAACTGGAGTTACAGGAGGTTGTTAGCCGCCGTTTGGGGTGCTGGCAACTGGTGAGCCATCTCTCATCCCAAGAGGACTGTTCTTTGGTAAAGGTTATACAGGTAGCTGCATTCCCCTAGTACAACCTCCAAACAAGCTCTCAAGAAGACAAAAAACCAAGGATCTCCCATTAAGATGTGGACCAGAAGTTAAACAGAGACCAGCAGAAGGAGCTCTAGAGGAGCCCAGGGAGGAAACAGCAGAGGTCAGGTGAAGACAGGAAACCACAGAGGCCCAACAAGTCACAGGCCAATTTCTGCAGAGGTAGATGTGTAAACGTCTGGCAAGATGTATAGAGATGGAAAAGGAAGGAAGGAAGGAAGGAAGGAAATAAGGCAGTCACAGGGCAACCTGCAACTGAGAGCCACAGGCCAGCCCACGGGGACCTCCTGGAGGGACTGCTCATCTATGGCACCCTGCAACACACATTTCAACTCACTAAGAGCCGTGAACATCTAACTCCTGGGAGAGGCGGCCATCTCTTACGTAAGTGAAGCTTCTTGGTTTGTTTCATTTTCCCAAATAAGCAAGTGCTCAGCCAAGTCTTTCTGTCTTTCATTTTACATTACATTCCACTGAACATTGTCTCCAAAAACTGAAATCAGGAGGCGGTATGCAACAGGTTGTGCATAGAATTGTGATGACCAGGAAGGGGCCAGTGCACTGAAGCAGAAACTAGAGGAGGGGAGGAGGTACAGGCCAGCCTCTAAATTAGTTCTGCGTGTCCTCCGTCCCAGGCAGTCTCAGTGTGCTGCCGTTCTGTGTGTTTTACTTTTGTGATTCCAACCCAGGGACCCAAGCCTCCCTGACTGAGCATTGTTTTGCTGCTGTTACCACCTGGGTTCTGTTTTTCTGGCACAGGGGCCCAGGTCATATTTACCAGAAGGCCTTACTTTCATTTAACATCACTTTGGGTAGTCAATGTCCCCCAGCCTTCACCAGTAGGCATGGAAGTACCAAGGGGACTCCAGGGCACCGCTCTCCCAGTTCCATAGTGGGCATCCTTGCCCCATTCTGAAGCAGAAACCCAACTTCCTCTTGGCAATTGGGGGCCAGTCCCTGTAGCCAAGACAATGACCCCTTTCTTTGCTGGTCAGCCAAGTGGTATAAAGATCCCAAACAACTGGCTATAAGTCACATCTTCCTTGAGTGCTTAGGCAAACAGAACTGGAAGCAAACTTGTGAGTGGGTAATTGGGTCCACTCATGGGACAACTTTCCCACACCTGCTGGCTCCCTGATCCCCAGAATCTGGCAATCAGGAAACAAGACTGGAATTCTCATCGCTGCTCTCAGGGAGCTGCCCTGCCTCTCTTCTGGGGTCAGCTTGTATGAGATGGGGTCCCGCAGCAGGAGCCCCTGCACTTGGCTGTGCAGTCTTGGAAGGCTGGAGCATTACTGTGCAGAGTACTGGGACAGAGTCACAGAGGCCTCCATGAGCACAGATGTTGCCTCTTCCTGCCTGCTCCTCCCCACAGGGCCCTTCACAGCCTTCCCAGTCAGGAGTAATGGGACCCAAGAAAACCAGAGGCCTCTACAGTGTTGGAGGGGGCAAGAGTGTGAGATGCAAAGGAAAGCTCTGTCTCCTTCTGCTCCTCTCAGGCACTGCAGGGACAGAGGCTTCCGGGGGTCAGTGTTCAGAGGTCAGTGTGCAGGGGATATGTGCAGCAGATGGCATTCAGGGGTCAGAGTGCAGGGGTCAGTGTTCAGGGTTAGCGTATGCAGAGGACAGTTTTCAGGGGTTGGCATGGGGGACTACAAGCAGCAGGAAATATACAGGGCTCAGAGTACAGGGGTCAGCATGGGGATTGGGATTCATACACCAGGTCAGTGTGGAGGTGCAGAGACTTTTTTGACTTTCTGGGCTCATCAGCCAGAGATGGGGTAGGAACGGCACTGTTCTCGGGGAGCTTGGTCTCCTGCTAGGTTCCATTCCCAAGTCCCGTGCCTAGCTGCCCAGTCCTGTCTTGCCAACATGCCAGCCCTAAGTCCCTATCAGGTGACCAGAAAAGTCTCTTTATTTTGGCTTACAAGTAGCTCTTCCCATTCCCACCAGGTTGGGCAGGAGCCTTCATCCCTCAATAGGCGTCAGATAGGTGACCAGCTGATGGAGAGATGGAAGCGGGAATGTAGGATGGGGCAGAAAGGCAGGGGAGAGACCTTAGGATGAGCCATGGGAAGACGCGGGGAGCAAGCAGGTTGGAGCAGGTTGAGGGGGAGGGTCAGGAGGAAGGGAGGAAGGTGATGGGCCTACCTTTAGGATGAAGAGTAGGGCATGCAACCATAGCAGCAGCCCTCTAAACCTAAGAGAAAACTGAGACCCCAGCTGAGGCTCTCTTCTTAGGCTGCTGAGTCAGTCTTCAGTTCTTGGGTCAGGACTGGACCCCACTGTTCCCATTTACCAGATATGTGGGTGCAGACTGGTCAGGTGCTGGTCCCCTTTCCTGTTCTGTCACTGGGGACACTCGGGGTTGAGCTATGTGGGTAAGTTTGAGCACTTGCTCAGTTTGGCTTTCTGGGCTTGCTGGGTGCTAGCAAGGGTAGTGCATCCCATGCTCACCAGGATCACTGCTGTAGTTTTAAGGAGTGCACCCCAGAAAGTTGAAAGCTGAGAGGGATCCTGGACTGCTGAATGATAGGGCTTCAGAGTCAGACCTGGCCTAGCAAAACCAGGGGCTCGACTGGATCCAGGTCTGGTGAGCAGGGAAGAAGGCCTCACATATAGAACTGATTTTGAGGTCCCCCCACATGCAGCCTGTTGTCACTGTGGCTGAACCCAGTCACTGGGTTTCTTATAGGTGCCTGACCTTCTGTCTATAGCCACGCACTATCCACTTGTGCCCACACAGGAGAGACAATGGGGCTAAAAGGTTGAGCAGAGGAGTAACAAGGAGCCTGGCTTCTGGATTCGGACAACAGAGGGTGCAGCTGTCACCACCTGGGTGTCAATTCTCTTTCAGGGCCAGCAGGAGTCTCTGGGTAAGGAAAGAGATGATTGCCTTGTGGGTGTGCCAGAGATGCAACTGCTGCCTTGGAGCCAGGGGTTCCATATGGGTGGCCCCAGACTTGCCTAGGGGACCCCTCCAGAGGAGCTTGAGACTCTTCCCACCTTTCTGTGACAGACATAGAGAAGGTCACTTGCCCATGCTAGCCTTGAAGGTGGATCTGTGGCTGAGGTGGGCTCTCTTCTGCTCTCCCTTCTCCCAGAGCAATGGGCATCATGACTAACACAGCAGAGCACTCTTCTGGCATGAAGCACCTTTGGCAGAAGCTGTACATTACAGGGGTTGAGCTCAGGCTATACAGGGAGCCAGTGGCTAGAGACTGGCTCCCAAGCTCGAGGACCAGCAGCTGCCAGAGGCCACCTGGATTCTTCCTGGTCTTCATGAGTGGACCCACGGTGCTGGGAAGTGGTCATCACTTCTTCAGTGTGGCAGAATGATCCTCTCTGATTGTTGCTTGGCTGGGAGGGGACTTTTCATTTCTGTATGACTGTCAGGGTACAAGGTGTGCAAGCAGTCTGTGTGCACATGCATTTCTGCCTGTCTCCCATTCAGACCCTCAAGGTCTCCCCTCTCCCGTGGTATTCCAACTGTTTGGTATCTTCTTTCAGTGTTTTTTTTATATTTAAAAATATTTTAATTATTATTATTTTTATGTGTACACATGTACTACTTGCATGTTGGTAGGTGCAATGCCCACAGAAGTCAGAAAAGGGTGTCAGATCTCCTGGAACTGGAGTTATAAGTGGTTGTTAGTTGTCATGTGGGTGCTGGGAATCAAAACCAGGTCCTCTGCAAGAGCAGTCTATGCTCCTAACCACTGAGTCACTCTCCAGCCCTTTTTTAAAAATTATTTTTATTTTATGTGCATGAGTGTTTTACCTGCATGTATGTAAATACACCCATGTCATACAGTACCCTGGAGGTCAGAAGAGGTTGTCAGATCCCTTGGAAATGGAGTTAGGAACAGTTGTTATCCACCATGTGGGTGCTGGGAACCAAACCCAGATCCTCCACAAGAGCAGCCAGTGCTCTTAACCACTGAACCTTCTTTTCAGCCCCTTCCTTCAGTGTTTTTAAAACAAGGTGGGGAGAAGGCTCAACAGTTAAGAGCACTGGCTGCTTGGTTCGGTTCTCAGCACCCATATGCCAGCTAACAACCAACCATCTGTAACCCCAGTTCCAGGAGATCTAATGCCTTCTTCCGATCCCTGCGGGCACTGCATGCATGTAGAACACATACATGGAGGCAAGACACTCTTAACATAAAATAAAAATAAATAAAAAATTCTAAAACACCAATCCAAATATATACAGTTGCAGGTCGTGGTGGCTCACGCCTTTAATCCCAGCACTCGGGAGGCAGAGGCAGGAGGATCTCTGTGAGATGGAGGCTAGCCTGGTCTATGTAGCGAGTTCCAGGCCTGCTGGGGCTGTAGGGAAATCCTGTCTCAAGGAAGAAAGAAAGGAAAAGTATACTGTTACCTACAAGAGATATGAAAGCTAAAAAAGTACAGAAAGCCAAGAAGTGTCTTTCTCAGGGACAGTGAACTGGTACAATGAAGGGCTTCCTGTCTGAACCTTTGGAATTCCGTTCTCTCTTCTAGGGCTGCAACATGACCAGTGTTCATGTCAACTGTGGGGCTCTGAAGCAAAGACATCTTGCTTCTGGTCTCATGCCTCTCACAGCCCAGTCCTGGGCTGGGGGAGTGAGCACTGGCTGCATTCAGTGGGGAATGCGGCAGTGGCTGCCCTCGGGAAAGAGATCAGAAAAAAGTACTTAGGTAGCTTAAGGGGAGCTGGTGGGAAATTCAGGCAGCCTCTGCTCTGGCTTGTTGACAGCCCTCAGCGTCATCACATGGTGTTTTCCTTCTCTTTGTAGCTAGCTGTGGCCACTTGTACAATGAGCTTGAGTCCACTCTCCCAGGAGTGGCTCGGAAAGGCTTTCTCTGATGTTGGTGGGAACTCTGAGCATGGGCCTGGATCAGGTGAGAGATTCACAAGCTGTAAGGCCCATACCTGGGTTTCTACAAGAGAGAGAAACTTCTGTCAGGTCTGAGCACATCCATTTAGGGTTCTCTATCGCCATGAGCTGAATTCCATGCTGACTGCCAGGGTACCTGTGATGTATCCCTAGATGTGTAAATGTGTGTCTCTGTGCACATGAGTACAGGTACCCACAGAGGCCAGAGGCTTCAGATGCCCCTGGAACTGGAGTTACAGATGTTTGTAAGCCACCCAATGTGAGTACTAGGAGCCAAACTTAGGTCCTCTGAAGGAGTAGTAAGTGCTCTTAACCTCTGAGCCATCTTTCCAGCCCCCTTTATTTTTATCTTGTGTGTGTGTGTGTGTGCGCACGCGCACGTGCGCGTGCGCCCAAAGAGGAGGCCCCATTGGATTCACTGGAACTGGAGTTATAAGCAGTTATGGGCTACCTGACTTGGGTGCTGGTAACTGAACTTGGATTCTCTGGAAGAGCAGCGACCACTCTTAACTACTGAGCCATTTCTCCAGCACCAGCTTAAGGAATCTTACTATAGTGGGGATGGCTTCCTGGGTGCACATGAATATCACAATTCATCAGACTATCAAAAAACTCCCAAAACCCACAGAATCCCAAACCCATAAAAATGGAGTTAGGTCCCAGGGCTGTCATCAAGTCAGAGCAGAAGGGCCATGAATTCCCACCTCAACAGTCCTTAAGCCACCTGACTACTCTCTGCTCTCTTCCCCAAGAGGGGGTGCTTTCCCACGGCCAAAGCTGAAACAGTTTGAGCAGCGAAATGAATAAAGAAACATAAAGTTACACCCAGAAGACCAAAATACACACCAGGAACACCAAGAGTCCACACTGAAATAGATAAGCGATTGAATAAGAAAAGGAATGTGAGGGGATGGATGGGGGAGGGGTCAAGATTAGATTGAGGGCTAGTGTATGAAATTCACAATAACTCAACAAAAATATTTTCTTAAAGAAAATATGTGAGGGAGAAGAAGTAAGCCACCCAAAGATGCCGATGTCCAGTTAGGCAAGGTGCGACCTCGCTCGAAGTGCTGGCTACATACAATGAGGTCCTTCTGGGGGACAGTCAGAGCAGGAGGGACCTTGCAGTGGGAAGGCTTAGCACATACTTCTCTTCCTGTTGAGCAAGGTCAAGCCAGCTGGGTTGAGAAGGTGGCTCACCTTTTGAGGCTTTCCTACAAACCTCACTACCCCAGTCACAAGAAAAGCACTAGACAAACTCTAAAAGAGGTCCAAGAAACCTGGCTAACAATGCCCAATACCACCAAGGCTTTGAAAGATGGGATAGTTGGAAGAGCTGTCCCAGCCCAAAACAGCCCAAGGTTGCATGAGGCAAACGTCATATGAGGCTAGATCAGACCCTGGACAGAAAAGAGCCTTTAGAGGGACCAAGAAATTTTGGGTTTTGTTTTTGTTTTGTTCAAACTCCAGTGCCTCTTGCATGACAGCCAAGCCTCTACCAACCGAGCCAGAAATCTAATTACAATTCGGACTGCATGTGGCTTCACATCTCAGTGTTGCCTTGTATTGCTTCATCAAGTATGACCGGCGTCTCGGTAACATCATAGTAATAACAGAGCACTATCTCCAATTTTTTTCTGTAAATCTTTGAAAATTAAACATTTATGTCTTTATTTGTGCATGCTCATGTTCACGCACGCACCTGTACCTGCGGAGGCCACGAAAGGACAACCTTGAATATCGTCCTCAGTCATCATTCACCTTTTTTTCTTTGTGACAGGGTCTCACTATGTAGCCCTGGCTGGTCTGAAACTTGCTGTGTAGACCAGGCTGACCTCAAGTTCACAGAGAACAGAGAACTCAAACTCCCGGCCTGATCATTTACTTTTAAAGACGTTATCAAGCCCATACATGGGTCAATGTATATGTCTGTTTTCATGTCAACATGCTTAAGGGTTTCACAGTCTCTGAGGATTCTCTAGCAGATTCTATCTAATGTCTCCTATCTTTTAGTGTCTACAGGAGTTTTTTAATTGATGCTATTGTTGGTCTGTGTTAGATCTTTGTGTCTTCCCTTCCATGTGTCCTGGCTTGGGCAACCAGGACTCTTCCTGGGGCTTGCTCTCCCACGCTCCTCTCAGGGTGGATAGCAGGAGGCAGGCAGTCACCTCCCGGAGTCTTCTCCCAGGGCCCTCACTGTTCTGAGAGGGAGGGACCTGTGTAGATGGCCATCTCTTTACCTAGACATCCAACATGGGTCCCTGAAGTGCATACATAGTGCCCATGGAAGCCTATGCAGAGTCTTAGCCACATGAGGAGGGAGCCTGTGGGAGACACTGGGAGAAGATGAGTTCCTACCATCTAGCCACACTGATGACTGGGTACTAGACCTCTGCCTGAGGCAGAGTAGAGTCCTGGAGCTTCCTCCTTGAGCGTGTGACCCAAGCCTTCTGAGGTGAACCCAAGTCTCCTGTGAACAGGCCTGGGAAGTGAAAGGACAGGGACAGTCAGGCATATGGCAGAGATCCAAGGACCTAGCCTACACTCCAGGAAGTCATTCAGCCCTGGAAGAGGACAGGGATAGGAACACCCATGGCCAGGGACACATGTAGAAGGAAAGCTGTGCCTAGATCCTCCAGCATGTGACTTATCCTCTCTTGGAGCATCACTGGGAGGAGCTTTGAATTGGGGATATGCTTTTGCACCTCAAGGTCTATGCCACCAAATTCACATGCCCCAAGAACTCTGAGAATTGGGCCACAGAAAGACCATGACATGGCCAAGGCAAGATTCTCGGAAGTGTCTGAACTGATCAGCAAGGCTCCCAAGGTACTGTCCACACCCAGGTGACCTGCTTCAGAAATAGGATGATGAATCCTAGCAGCCACCTCTTCCAGAAACTGGTGGAGAGGCTGGCTGGAAGGGAGGCAGGCGAAAGACTTGTGTGGCCCTCAGCAGCCAACACAGCCACAGGCTGGTGGCATCAGAGCCAGCTGAGAGCTGTATTCAAGGAAGAGGTTAGGAGGGGGTAGTGGGCTGCAGAGGAAGTCATAACCTCATGAGTGAGCTGGCCCAGATGGCCCTGTGGGCTGAACAGGGTAGCCCTGGGCCAGCCCTAGCACAGTACACTCTGTCCCTCTTTGCCTCGTCCAGAGACCAGAAAACAGTTCAACTTGCTTCCAGGCAAGGAGTAGGAGTAGACAAGAGCCTGTGCCCACCGGACCAGGACAAGCGGGGGTGGATTCCGGGGTGGCCAGGCATGATGGGCACACAGTGGACCCTGGTAGGTCATCCTGTCCAGACCGGAGCTGGCAGTTCTGTGCTAGTCCTTTTGTCCAGTGCGGGGCACAGAGGGTACAGGGTGTAGGTGATGGGGCAGGGCAGGGCCAGGGAGGCCTGGGGGAATGGGGCTGTGCCTCAGAGTGTGAAGCCAGGCCAGGGGACATCCTTGGAAGCTGCTGGTCTTAGCAGGTGCCTCTCCCCTGTCCCCAGAGGAGGGTAGGAGAAGGGCAAGTAGAAAGCCCTTCTCCCTGAAATTCACTAAGACCCCCTTCTCCCCATACCACTTCTCCTCCTTGGTCCAATTGTGAAGAGGAAGTCAAAGGGAGAAATCTCCTTTTGGGTATGGAGACAAGGAGCCACGTGCTCTGGAATGGGGCTAGCAGTCAAGCTCAGTAACAGCCTGAGGCCAACAACTTACTGTCTGGTTCTACCTCCCATCTGCCAGGCTATTGCTGCTCAGGTCCTTGCCTAGGATCAGCCTCCTCCACCCAGATGGAGGCTCTGTGGATAGGCTTCATCCTGCTGGGTGTGATAAAGACCGAGGCCCAAGGCCCAAGAGGACAAGGAGGGCTTCCCCGAGCTCCAGGCCCCAACTTGCCTTTCTATAAGATTTGTCTCCAGCCCAACCTGAGAAAGGAGCGGGTGAAGGAAAGCCCAGGCCAGCCAAGCCCAGTTCCCATGGGCAGGAGCAAGGAGCAGGGAGCTCAGCCCAACGCCAACCGTGCACATGGCCAGATACAGTCCCCCCCAGCCCACAGGATCTTCCAGGTCGGGGCAATTCTCTCTGTGCATGTGGGGAAACTGAGGTTTGGAAGTCCATGAGGCCATGGATCAGGGTGACCTTGTTCTTACCAGATCCAGAATTTGTGGTGCAGACTTGGCTTGGGGCTTGGGGGTGCAGTGGGAGAGGCTGATCCTCTCTGTCACTAGCCTGTAATTCCAAGGGAAGTGGTTCCTGATTGTTCTGGGTGGTCACACTCTCAGGAGGGAAGATGGGGCCCAGTTCCAGATGTGGGGACAACCAGTTTGTCATCACATCTGTCCTGTTCAGGTGAGTCCAAGTGTCCAGAGCCTCCACCAGGTGAAGGGACTATGGTAGCTGGTGGATGGAGAAATCAGCACAGAGAAATGAGGAGTGGGAGGACCTCTACAGCAGTAGGGACTGTACCCACCTTAAATGAGTTCATGCACAACTTCCAAATACAGGCACCTGCTTGTCCTAGGACCTGTGGTTTGGAGGAGGAGTTAGCAGGGAGTCCAGGGAAGGTCAGAGAAGGGTGAAGAGTTAAGTGCAAGAAGGTGTCCAGGGCTGAACAGGGACTGAAGGCAGGACCAGGTGGCACTATGACTTCAGCTGAGACACCAGTGGGAACTTGGGGAAGTCCTGGCTGCCAGGATGCATGAACTACCTCAGAGAGCATAGAGAGCAGGACTCTTCTAAAGAACCCCAAAGTCTCTCCTCACCACCTCACCCCATCTTCCCTTTCAAAGCCCAGCCCAACCAGAGGCTCCCTCCTCCCTCCTTCTCTCTTCTTTGCAGGGCTCTGCTCTGTGAACACTGGGCCAGGACCCCTGTCTCTGTGAGCCAACCAAGCCAGGGACCCCTCAGAGTCTGGGAAGGTAAGTCCTTTTCATTTAAAGCTTCAAGAAAGGGCCTTAGCAGCTTTGAGTCAGAGAGCTTCTGGTGCCACCCCCAGAGGGGGCTGTGATCAGGAGTTCCCTCTACAATAGTGGGGTCCTGACTCCTTCCTGCCCCATCCCCAGAGCTAGAATCAGAAAACTACAAAATGGACACAGTGGAAAAGGACTCCGAGAGATTCATCCTGGTGCTTCATGTTGAGACCAAAGGTCAGGGGAGGTTCCAGGCCATGCTGATGGGTAAGGTCCTGAGGAGAAGGTGGGACAGCAGAGGGGTCCTGCTAGGTGAGGCCCCAGTCCCACAGTGGGATGGCGAGGTTCTTTCCTAAGCCTCCCTAGGGACTGGAGGGAAACACATGGTCCTCCCAATGACTCCTCTTTCATCCTGACACAGGAAGGAAGAAGGAACTGGATTCTGATCTGAGGAGGAAGTTTATCAAGTTTGCTGAGACTCTGGGTATTCCCCAAGACCGTGTCACCTTCCTGCCCAAAACTGGTACTGGTGGCCTCGGGTAGTGGGAGGGGTCAGTGGGCTGCAGAGATGACAGGGAGGTGACTCTGAATCCTGAAGACTGAGGTGTGAGAGTCCAGTGGGGCAGGGGACTCTACCAAGCTGATGTAGACACAAGGAATTAGACACCCAGCCTAACCCTCATCCTTGAAGGCTGGAGGGGATGGACTGGGCAGAAGGTCTTTGACTGTAGGTGAGGTCAGGGGCTAGGGCTCAGAAAGAAGGTCTAGGATAGGCCCTATGGATCCAGGAAACCCCTGGAGCCAAGCAGCAGAGGATCCAGATGACAGGAGGAAGGGACTTCAAGTGCTGTTGGGGAAAATGCTGCCATTCCGTGTGAAGCCTCATAACAAAGGCTCATGAACCAGACCTCAGCAGGGGTGGACCCTGATAGGAGCGTCCAGCAGGCGGGCTTTTAGAAGTGGGACTGAGGCACACAGTACAGATCCACCTCTGAGTCCAGAGCTGACAGCCCAGGCCGTGCACAGTAGAAAGGAATTGAAGGTGTGACCTGAAATTAGGCCCATGCTTCAGAAGGGACAGTGCGGCAAGGGAGGCACCAATGAGCTACACTATAGCTGCAGCAGAACCAGGTGTGCACGTTGGGGGGCCCAGGCCAGGACACACTATCCCCTGAAATGTGCCTTCTGTCAAGTCTCTGTGTCCCCTGGCCGGGGTCATCCTTCCCTCTCCCAACCACAGCTACTAAACCAGCCCTGGGCTGAATAGGACAGGGGTTTTGGAGGTCAAAGCTCATGCAACTGTGTCCTTAGGACCCTGGGCTTCCTGCCCAGCACTGTCCACACAGAGGAGTATGAGCCAGAGGCCTAAATGATCTGTGAGTATGGTTGCTGGAGATGGAGAGGAAATGGGGGAGGTCCCAGACTCCATGCTGGGATCCACTGAGTTGGGGAGGCAGCAGCTGAGACCCTGCTCTTGGTCCTTTTCCCCTTCTTGGGACTCTCGAGTTCCTAACATCTTCACTGTCCCCCGCCAGCTCCTCTTAGTCCTCCTCCTGGTGGGGTCTGTCTCCTCTCCAGATTCCTCTGTCTCCAGTTCTGTTTCCATTCTCCATTCTTCCCTTCTCCCTTAGGCCAGGAGACCCCCATCAGAGTCGGCTGTCCCTGGAAGTCCCAGCCCTCATGGGAACCCCATGTCTCACCTCCTCGTGGGCACTGAACCTCACCTACCCTACAGAAATAAACACCTGATGACAGAGGAGTGGGCTGGCCATCCTTGACTGCTGTGATGGGGGATGCGGGCCAGGTCGGTGAGGGCTCCCAGCACCTCTGCGTACCAGGCACAGGCACGAGTTATAGCGTCTGGTTTGGGGGCTGTGATTTCTTCTGGGATACTTGTTCTCATTTGCTTTTCTTTATTTTCCTACCTCCCCTCTCAGGGTGAGAGTTAGACCTCTACTTGATGAGCAACTGACCCCAGCCTGGGGAGCAGAGAGCATGGGGTGACCTCAGGGAACTCCTGGGATGCTGAAGCCCAGATTGCAGGTGGGGACTGTGAAGGAGGTACCCATGTACAGCGCCTCAGGGCCTGGTACCCAGTCACTCCCTGATAGGCATCTCCCCAGGCCCTGCTCAGAGCTGTGCCCCAGTTTCCCTGGGTTACCTTGAACCCAGAATAAAAAAGGCAAGGCTCTGTCTCAGGGCTGCACTTAAATTAGGATCCAGGTCTTGCGGCTACTGTGAACCCACAGACGGGAGCCAGGAGATGCTGAAGGCCTAGCTAGCCTAACCTAGGAGACCCAGCCTAGCCTTGGAACACAAGCCACTCCTTCAAATAGCTCTTCCAGTCTTAAAGTATTTGTGAAGAGAGACAGGGTAGTCTGCTTGGCTCTGCAGGGACACAGTAGGTCCTCTCCGTCTAACAGCCTACTCAGACTCAACCTCCTAAGCTGTAATTAGCCTGACCGTCCTGTGACCCCACTGGGGCCTGGCAGATGATCAGGTACCCTCCCTGATCCTGGTACCCCCCAACCCCACCCTCCAGAGCTGTGAAAGGCCATAGGCTTCCTGGGAAGGTGGGCAGGGAAGCTGTGTCCAATATCAACAGAGATGAACCCAACAGCTACAGAGACCAGCTGGGATAAGAGCAGGTGATGGACTTGGACGGGAACTCAGAGAAGGCCTGGGGAGCTGCCTGCATAATTTGGTTAATTGGGCACAGCCCCTTTACACAGAGAGCCTAAGCCTGGCCGTAATATCTACATGGGCCCTGGTCTGGGGCCTGGGGTACTACACTAAGGTCAACTTTCAGAGTTCAGAATATTCTATTCAGCAGCTTCTCGGTTACCCAGGGTATTGTTGCTCTCCTACTTAAAACTCTTTGAGGAATATTTCTGAGAAGGGCTGTGAGACTTGGCAGGCCTATAAAGGTAGCATCCTTCCATCATAGAGGGGCTATGCCCAGGTAGCAGGTGGGAGTCACGTGGCTGAAGTGAGTCCCCTAAAGCAAGTGGATACTTAACCAGTTCAGATCCTACCATGCCTTAGAGCAGTTTTCAGCCTTTGGGGATAAGCTATCTCTGAGATGTCACAGAGCTAGACCCATGACTGCCCCCCATTCCAGGATGCTGGCTGCCTCCAGAGAAGAATCTACCTCTCTCTAGAGCAAAACTGGGACTGTTTCTAGAAGTCCAGGCCCTGAGCATGAGGTAGGGACAGCCTTGAGGACCTCTCAAGGCCAAGACCAAGAATTTGTGTTCACCGTGACCCCACCTGCTCAGAGCAGTCAGGCCTCATTCCAGGCTGGGTAGCCCTACCTGAAGCTCATGTATTAACTCAAGGTCTTCCCACTGGTCGTTGGAGGCCTGAGCCAAGCTGTGCCCAGGATGACTTGGGACTACAATGAACTTGGAGAAGGGAGAAGGTTAGCCTGAGACCAGGTGGGATGAGGGCATCTCTGCCTGTGCCAGGGCCTTCAGTAGGATTCTGGGAGAGAAGGTATCAGTTCTCCCCTACCAGGAATGTCCACTCTCAGTATCCTCACTCCCCTTTGTCCCGAGGACCAGGTAAGCAGTAGTATATATCTATCAGGATGAGGTGTCCCAGCTCCAGCTAAGCAAGAGTTCTTGGAGGGCAGAGGTGGCCCCTGTGTAGCTCAGAACTGCAGGCTGAACACGGCTAACTCATAGTAAAAGGGGGAAGTCACAGGGAGTATGCAGGGGTTCCAGGACCCTGACCATCTACCCTATGCTCGTCTAGACCTCCTGGCCTCCACCTTATACAACCTCCATTGACACAGAAGCACAGGAATACCGTGTTCCATCAAGAATCTGGCACCTGTCCCAGCCCTGCCCAGCCTTGGTAAGGGTGAATGCCTTGTCCTTGAGCAGCAGCTGTGCCCATAAGTTAGGGTTCTTTAGTGACCACCTCGCTTGCAATATCCTCTACCTGACAGGCCCAGGAAGATGACCCAGTGCCTCATTGTGCCTGGCCTGGTGTCCTCCCTGACTGTCCCACCGCTCAGAGTTCCTGTGCAGCCCAATTTCTATGACATTCAATAAAGATGGGAGGGCTGGGCCAGAACCAGACTGAGGCGAAGCAGAGTCCAGGGCCCTACCTCACCCAGCAGAGGCTCCCACGCACTGCAAACAGGTCCTCATGAACAGATCTTCTAGGCCCAGATTTTCCACCTTCCCAAGAGCCTGTGCAAGGTAGGACCATCCCTAAACCCTCTGCACATATGGAGAAACTGAGACACAGAAAGGCTGGCTACTGGCTTGGCTGGGTGACCTTGTCTCTTCCAAACCAGGGTGGCTCCAGTGACCTGCTGGTATTGTCTTCCCATCTCCGATCCACTGGAAGAGACAACATGGTCAGGCAGGAGGGGATTCTGGATGTTCCTGGCCTCTAACATCTAACATCCTATAGTTCAGGGGAAATTAAAAAAAAAAGTTCCTCTGCCGTCAGGAACTTAGGTAAAAAGACTTCAGTGGTAGGGTTGGCACCTCAGAGCGTGTGAGGGCTAAAGCTGGAGATCAGGGACTCATCCCTTCTCAAAACTAGTTGAGTTCTTTCTGTGCATTCTTTCATTCATTTGTGTGACCCCACCCCTACTTCCTGAGGCCTCACAAGACAGTAGTCAAAGTGGACACTGTAGTCCTCAAAACGGGTTGGAGAAATCAGGGTGTCATGGAGTAGGAAGGACCCCAGTATATCTAGAGCTCCCCAGGCTTTCCTGGAGGGCTTCCTGGAGGCATGGTCAGGCTTGACCTAAGAGGATGGTATGGGGACAGGCAGCAGTCCACAGCAGGCAGTGATGCAGACAGCCTAGGAGATGAGATCAGTGACTCTCAAACAGGAGATAGGGACAGATTAGGAGTTGAAAGGACCATAAGGTAGCTTACTCCTTGGGACTCTAGTCCTGGTCAGTGAGCAGTTTGGGATAGGGCATTTTGAGAGTAATGAGCTGTTGTGGGATGGGCTAGGCTACAGCCACCAGAATCGTGTCTCCTCCTGAGGTAACCTGAGTATCCACCTCGTCCAGTATGGGCACTAGGACCTGAGTCCTGTCCGTCTTCTCATCCCCAGTCCTGTGCCTCTGGGGTCAGCTCCATGCCCCAGTTTCCAGTGGACCAGTCCAGTCTGGGCAGCACTGTAGATGGGTGCTGAGTTAGATGGGGTCCTGGGCCTGGAACAGGGAGGGGAACACAGGAGTGGTTGGGCAGGGACAGGGACCTGTTGGCTCAGACACAGAGCAGCCCCTGTTCCATCAGAGCTGTGGAGGCAGAACTCCCACCAAGGACAGCCTGATGTCCTTCCAGGAGCTCTATGTTCCTTACTTTATTGTCATTGTAACCACAATATCTGACAGAAAAAAATTTTAGGGAGGAAAGATTTATTTTGACTTGTGGAACCAGGAAGGACCAAGAAGAGAAAAATAGGAGGAGCCAGGGGCCAGACACCTCCTCCAAAGGCTCCTCCGGTGACCTATTTCCACCAGCTAGTCCATACCTCCTAAAGCTCTACAGATTCTCAAATAGTGCCTGCCACCAGCTGAGGAATAAATGCTTATCACATGAGCCTACTGCGGATATTTCAGATTCAAACTGTGAGAAGGTTGCACACTTGGAAGCACTTCCAGATCACTTACCATGGGGGTTTCACTCCACAAATAAGACTCCCCTAGGTTGATGCACCCAGGTCTTCTCACCACATTCCTCTTCCTGTCTCCCCACCATCCTCAGCACTTCTGGAGAAAGCCCCTGGATCTTCTACTAGGCTAGGCTGGGACCCAGACACAGTGCTAGGTCCCAGAGTCCATTTCCCCAACCTATTCTAACACATCTTCTCTTCTTAGGTCCAGGGCATGTCTGGGCCTGAGTGAGCCGTGAGGGTCTATCCTGGGAGGAATGATGGGAGGCTGAGTGAAAAGGTCGGGTCTCAAGCTCCTCCGTGTGGTTCTGGGCTCCACCCCACCTCTCCACCTGGTACTCTGCCGGGCCATCCCCAGTAGCCCCGACACCAGTGAGAGACAAAAGACCCACCCAGCATGGCCCACACAGATGATGCTAAATAAATCTGAGCCCCAGAACCCCCAAACCCCTGGGCCACAGGGAAGAAGATGGAGGGCAATGCAAGCAACCCTCATTTCCATGACCCAGCCAGAGATGAGGCCACGGAAGCCAGGAAGAAGTCACAAGCTGGAACCCCCTGTCATGGCCTGCAGCCCCTTGAAGCTCACTGCCCCACCCTTCCCACCCACTCCTTCTTTGAGACCAAGGGGCCACCATGGGAGCCCCACTAGCTGGCCATGGGGGAGGACATACTCAGCACATCTAGCTCTCGAATTCACTGCAAGGTAGATTGGGTTTCGTCACCTGGGTGGGGGCTCCTCATGGCCACCTGGACTGCTGGTCTTGACAGACCAAATGTTCAAGTTACAAATGGGGCTTTGTGTTCCTCTGCTGCTGTCATGGGACTTGGAGAAGGATGATGAGTAGGGCTTATGGGAGGGAGGTCTTAGCTCCAGGCAGGAAGTGACCAGCGTTCCCAGCAGAGGTTCCATCCCAGCTGCTAAGTTAGGTGGGTTTTGCCAGCAGGAGTAGGCAGACAAGATCGGAGCCTGCTCTGGGGCTGGAGAAAGAGGCAGCCATACAGAGGCCTTTGCCCGCCCTCACCTGCCCTGCCTTGCTGAGATAGGGCAAAAGGGCCCAGGCCCCGCTCAGCTGGAGTCTCTTACATAACTGGCCCTGTCACAGATGAGGCTGCAGCTGGGATTGCCACCCCCCACACAGGCCAACATCACGAGCCTCCAGTAGGCAGTCCTTGGGCCTTGGGTGGAGGCCAAGCCTGGCCCATAAATAGGGGTCTCAGCAGTGCCCTCTGCTCCTGCCCACGGGCTTCCTCACTCTGCCTACACTGCTGGCCTCAGGCCCAGACACCTGCTCTGCTCCAAGACAATGGCTGCTCTTCACATGCTGTGGATGGGTCTGGTCCTGCTAGGGGTCCTGGGATTCCCTGAGACCCTGGCCCAGGGCCTTGATGCTGTGCAGCCCAACTTCCAGCAGGACAAGGTGAGGGTCCCCTACCCCGACACCCAAGGCATCAGGGCTGTTGGGTCAATGGGACCTTTCAGAGCCAGATCTTCTCCCACAAAAGAAAGCACTTAGTGCCCTGGTAGAGCCTGTGCTAGGCTGAGGCCTGAGGCCTGAGGCTGCTGAGAGGGATGGTGGACTCAGAGAGGCATTTCCCAATGACTGGCTTTTCACCCATGGTCTCTGGAGAGAGAGCACTTGCACACATACGGGTCACATAGCCCTATCCCTACCAAACATGGCCCCCCTATAAGCATGTGAAATTTAGGACACACACAGGCACACGTGCCACACCTGGGTCCCAGGAAGCATCTTTGTGCAGCGCGCGTAGACCAGGATTGTGCACTGATTATGAGCCTATGCGCCCCAGGATTTGTTTGGAATGGCAGGCCACATGTGCTCACACCTGGGAGCAGAAGACCTCCCTGACGACCCCCCACACACACCAGATGGGATGTGTTCTGACATCCCCAGCCATCCCATTCTGCCCACTAGGGGACTGGGATGACTGGAGAGAGAGGAAGAACTGTGCTGACCTCTGGGAAGGGCCAGAGTCAGTGGTGTTCAAGGGAAGGGGCATCGCTGGGGCCCAGGGGTAGGGGGTGATGGAGTCAGAGGGGAAGGGACAGAGAGCCCACTTAGGTCCGCCAAGGAGGGGCACCAGGGTCCTAGCCAACCGGGCTGCTTCACTGCAGTTCCTGGGGCGTTGGTACAGCGCTGGCCTCGCCTCCAATTCAAGCTGGTTCCGGGAGAAGAAGACAGCGTTCTCCATGTGCAAGACAGTGGTAGCCCCCTCCTCGGACGGTGGCCTCAACCTCACCTCCACCTTCCTCAGGTGAGACAACAGGGGTGTGGTGTGGTTCTGGGACCCAGAGGGCCCTATCTGATTTTCTGGGGGACATCCTAGGGCCCGATCCCTGACCTCAAGGGTGACTTTCCACAGGAAAAACCAGTGTGAAACCAGGATCATGGTGTTGCAGCCTGAGGGGGTTCCTGGACACTACACCTACAACAGTCCCCGTGAGTGGGCCACTTCTCCTGGGTCAATTCTGAGACCCTTGCTGGTAGACTGGACAATCCCTGCTCCTTCCCACTCTCCCCTTCCCTCCCACTTAGTGGGGATGATGGTCATTCCATCAGGGTCAGTCAGCCAAGGCCAAGACTGGGTATGAATCTGCCCCAGGCACATGTGTAGGTGTGGGGACAGAGAAGACCTCCCTGTGGGGACTGTCTCCTCTCTGGAACCCACACATGTTCTGCAAGGCCCCTCCCATGCCCAGATAGATGGAAGTGTCCAGTTCTCTTCTGCCCAGGTCACCACACACAGGCAGACCCCCAATCCTACCCAGCATCTCACAGTTCTACCCTAGGGCCTGTCTCTGTCCCTGACCTGGAATATGGCTCCTCACAGGAACCCTATCTCCCTCCCCTTCTGTTTGAGATTTTGTATTACAATCCATCCAGCTAATTTTATGGGCTTGAGCATTTTCTGCCGGTCCCCAGGACTTGTGATTTGGAGTCAGTGTTCCCAGACTGCGAAGGCAGGAAGCCAGAAGCTGGCTGGTGGCCATCTAGGGAGGGACAAAGAAGGCAGATAAACTGGAATTGGGGATGGGGTGGGGAAGGAATGTCCTGGGGAGCCAAGGTCCTGAACCCCTTCTCACAGCTCAGCCTAGAGAGGCCACCCTTTCCAGAGGGGACAGAGATATGGGGTCCATGTGACCAACAAGGGTCATCTCTTGGATTCCCAGACTGGGGAAGCATCCACTCCGTCTCAGTGATAGAAACCAACTATGACGAATATGCCCTGCTGTTCAGCAGGGGCAACAAGGGGCCCGGCCAGGACTTCCGAATGGCTACCCTTTACAGTAAGTACCACATGCCACACAGTGGGGACCCCTAATAAGCTTGGCCTGGGGTTGGCAGAAGATGAAAGCCTGGTCCTAGAGGGGAGTCCCAAAGGAAGTGGCCCTTAAGACAAAGGTGTGGAGGCAGAGCGGAGACCTTTGTCTGCTAAGGCTGGCTCCTTCTTTATCCACTAGGTCGTACCAAGACCCTGAAGGACGAACTGAAGGAGAAATTCACCACCTTTAGCAAGGCCCAGGGCCTCACAGAGGAGGACATTGTTTTCCTGCCCCAACCTGGTGAGCTAAGCTGCTGGGGAGGGAATTACAGACAGATTAGAGCTACACAGTCCTCTGATTGCAATGGGGTGAGGAGAGACTGGAGAAACTTGGCCCTGCCCTACCACCCGCTGGCCTGCCTGTAGTCCCAGGAAGCCCCAAAGAAAAGAACAGAGGTGTGCTCAGCCTGTCCCAACTCCATCTCTGCCTGTAGCCCCTTTATTAGGAGACCCCTCCCTGTTGGATACTAAGTACCCCTGTCTGCCAGGCCCTAGCTGGGGGAGGGTGGCAGTGGTGACCCTGAGGAACATAGATGGAAAAAGACCATCCTTTATGTTTTGAGAAGCAGGCTAGGGGAGGGGCAGGATAGAGTTTGCAATTTGTGGGCTCAACTGAGGCTAGCTCTCCAGGTCCTCCTGAGAGACCCCTCAGAGTCAAGAAGAGCATGAAGTCCTGGTGGGAATGGGCCCGGGCCTCATGCTGACCATTCCCCTGGGCTTCTTTCTTGGCAGATAAGTGCATTCAGGAGTAAAAACAGATGAAAGAAGTCAGTGGACTGACTTCTCCTGGTAAGTGGTACTCACCTAACACATAGCTACCGAGTGGTGGGGACACAGCTCCATGAGCAGAGCAGCCATCCAGGTGTGACGATCAGAAAGAAATCCTAGACCCAACAGCATCGACTGGAATAGGGCTGATAGCCAAGGGCTCATCGGGAGGGAGCTAAGGTTACGTGTGCCTAGTCCCAGCAGAATGGGGAGGGACTCCCTTGGAGGCCATCCTGCGACAGAGCCTCCAGGGAACCAGGATGGGCAAGATGGAGGAGGGGGATGACCACTGATGGACGCGGGAGGCTTGGAGGGCTCTTTGCTGGTGCCACTGGCTGAGACCCTGGGACCAGGACTTTGGAGGGATACTCCTTGACAGAATAGAGTTTGGGCCCCATGGAAGTCAGGGTACTGCCTGTACCGGTGATGGGTCCTGTTCTTCTGTCCAGGTGACCCGGCCCTCAGGGCTCCTCTGCTCTGCTACTGATTCCCCAGCCCTGGCTCTCCAAAGTGCCTCTTCGTACCCTCCAGCTTTTATCTTACTGAGCAATAAAGTCTAAAGCAAGGCAGACCCTGGCTTTTGTCTGTCTGTCCTCTGACTGCCTGGGCTACCATCATCATCACAGAGGGTGTGTAATCCTAATGAAATCTTGATTCAGGACAGCTAAAGGGATATGATGAATGAGGCATCTACCTTGCACAGGTCTGCAACCTACACACACACACACACACACACACATACTCCTCCAGCCACAGCCTGGTGGATTGGTAGATGTCAATCACTCAGAAACTCAGAAGCTAATCCTTTAGACAGATGTCCACCCCTGCCCTGACAGTAATCCCTAGAACAGGAAAGGCCTCAGGGAACTTCATCCCACAAGCTCTTCAAGGTATGGGATTAGCACATTTGGATTGGGCAATAAAGCTTGGAGGAACAAGAAGAAACATTCGTTTGACAGACACTTGCCTGATCTGTGCCTCCCACCAGGACAGGGTAGGCTGAAAAGAGGCCTCCGGCACCTCTGCTCCCAATACTGGCTCCCTGGCTAGAGCTCTGTCATTAATAGCACCAAAACCACAGTGATGCCACCCAACTCCCCCCACTCCTCCCTGGATTCCCACCAGGTTTCTCATTCTCAAGTTCCTATCCCTCTCCTCTGGGAGCACCAGGCTGTGAAGTTCAGTGGTGGAGGTGACCTCTGAGCAGCCTTCCTGAAGAATAGGCTCTGGACTGTGCCTGATCTGACATCCCAGAGCTGTGAGGTAGCCCCTGGCCTGGAGGCCACTAGGACCAACCTGTTCCTAGCTGTCAAGCTCCTCACCACTCCCACAGGAAACACAGGTTGGCAAGATAGGGTTTGGTAGAAGCAACTGGGCCAGGTGCAACTCGATCAGTGGCCTATCACAGTGGGCTGTGTCCCAGGCCAGGGGCCAATCACCTCAGGGCATCTTGTGGACATAAAGGCCACTCAAAGGAAGCCATCCCAGCTCTTGTGCCCGGAGGATCCTCTACAATGCTGCAGGCTCTGGTGATTAGCTTCTTCCTTGCCCTGCTTGGAGTGTCCCCAGGCTGGGCTCAGGTCCCCATCAAGGACAACTTTGATGCTAACCAGGTAAGCCGTACCCTCTCATACCAATCTTGCCTCCTTGTTTCTCCATCACAGGCTCCTATACACATTCTCTTTGATCCTAGCTTAACTGGGCCTTGGGCTTCAAGAAAGACGCCCCCAATTTGACTGACTGAATCAGGAATCGATCTGGGACTACAGGCCTAGTTTTAGGTTGTGCTTACCACCATTCAGGGTTTGTGGTTAGGATGAGTTAGTTGCCTCAGCTTCCTAGCACTGGCCTGGGATTGATCCAGGTGCAGAAGCTGTGGGCCATTCAGGGAAGCAGGAGTATCCTGGCAAGATGGGGTGGGCCCCAGCAGGGTGCAGAGACCTCCACCTAGCCTTTCTGCCCTGCAGTTCCAGGGCACCTGGTACATAGTTGGGGCTGTGTCAGATGACCAGGGCTTCCAGGATTCCAAGGACGACATGAAGATGCCCATGGTCATAGTGAACTGCTTGGCCAATGGTGACCTGGATGTCAAGTTTGGGTATCCCACGTAAGTGACCCTATGAGCCTCACTTTCAGTCTGGCCTCAGTCAAGGGTCAGTGTACAAGTCAAATTAAGGTCAGGAGGAACAAGAGAAATCCCTGCATACCAGGAGACAGATCACAGGCTCCTGACAGCCCAGGCAGGAGAGACCCAGATAAGTCACAATAGCTTGTTAACCAGAGGACCCAGGCTATAGTGAATGCCCACCCAAGGCCTGAGTAAGGGGACAGTGTCTGCATCTACGTGTATCTCTGTGTGTGTGTGTGTGTGTGTGTGTGTGTGTGTGTGCGCGCGCGTCTGCGTGCCTGGAGGGGCGGCAGGGGCCTTGCACTGGGCAAACACTCCTTATCTGCCAAACTCCAACAGGCCTCCTGTTCCCTGTAAGACAAAGCACTGTGTCCTCTGAGGGTTTTTGTGAGCATCATAAAGGGCCTTACTCAGGTTGTGGAGCTCTTCTTTCCTAGGCCAGATGGTGGATGCCAGAAGATAGAGACGACCTTCACCAAGGGTGCTGTGGCTGGGCAGTTTAGCAACCCATGTGAGGAGCTTGGATGGTCTAAGAAGTGCCCGTTGGTAACAGGAAAAGGAGGGTGCAGGCTGTGGGATTGACAGGGGGCATGAATCTTTCTGGGTGGCGTATCCAGGGGTAGCTCTGTTCAGCAGCTCACCTCTCATTCTCAGCCATGGCTCAGGTGGACATCCGAGTGCCCTTCACCGACTACCAGCACTTCGCTCTGATATACTTCAAGACTCAGAAGCAAGGCATAGAGAATGTCTGGCTGCAGCTCTATGGTGGGCAGGCCGGGGTGGTCCCTCCTGATCACTCCCTGATCGCTAGGCTCAGGCCCCTCTTCTGGGGTATTGCCCAGGTGTATACCCCAGCACGTGCTCACTCACGGCAGTCCTAGTATGCCTCCCTGGGACCCCCATACATGGAGTCTGTGGCAGGGAACCAAGACCCTCACCTACCCCACCTGCTCCTTGTCCCTGCCCACCAACACCCTTTGCTCTCTGTGCCCTCAGCCCGTAGCCCAGAGCTGTTTCCTGAAGGTGCACAGAAGATGCAGCAGCTGGCATCCCAAGTGGGCCTGAACCCCAGCCAGGGTGCCCTGCTGCCTCCGTCGGGTAAGTGCTGCCCACACCCTGGCTCAGGGCTGTAGCAGACAGGAAACCTTAGCCCCAAACTGCCAGGCCAGGCCCAGAGAGCCACTCTACAGACCTCAGACCAGGACATATGTAACAGAGGGCACCTTAAGACTTTCTGGGCCAATGAAGGAGGAAGCATGTCCAGGCCAGTACCCCCAGGAGACCATCACTGGCTGGGAGGGTAGAGGGCTCAAGGAAGGTGGCACCTGAGACCTGCTTTCTCAACAGATCAGTGTGTCGGTGCTTTGGCATAGGTGAGTGCCCTCAGAAGCTCCTCCCAAAGCCCCTTGCCTACCCCAACCCAGGGATGCCCTGGGGGTAGACTTGGATAAAGAGAAGGCAGAGACGCATGATCACTGTAGCTTCTCCCCTGCTCTACCCACCACCTCCCACCACCACCCTCAGCCATCTTTGGGGACCAGCTGGGTCAGGGTGGGGCAACAGAATCAGGGACACATGGCCTGCACCTACCCTTTGCCTTCTAGTGATGAACTCAGCCACTGCGGTACCAGCCGGGATCATGCTGTTTGTGTGCCGAGCCCTCCCTAAAGAGCTTCCCTTCTCTCCACAGCTCCCCAAGCATAATAAACTTTCTGCTAAAGCTGACAGTGGTGTGTGGTTCCTCAGAGGGCAAGAGCACAGGTAGTGAGGTCTGGCCCGAGGCTCCCAGCACACCTGAGCTGGGGGCTGGGTCCCCTGGGGCAGTGCCTGTAGGATGGATGGATGTACACACCCTGGGTCCTGTTAGAAGGAGTCTGGCTCTTCAGGGTGGGAGGCAAGGATGCCTGAGGGGCCTCCAGCACCCAACCTAAGAGTATAGGCCTGGTTGGCTCAGCTACACAGAAGCACCTGCCTGGAACTGCAATAACATGGTGCAAACCATGCCCCACCATGCCCCATATGCACTGGACTAGGGGAAAGCAGGCCTACTGTGGATAGGTTCAGCCTTCAAGAATCTCAAAACTTGCTCAGCATGGTGGCACACACCTTTAATCCCAGCACTCGGGAGGCAGAAGCAGGTGGATCTCTGAGTTCAAGGCCAGCCTAGTCTACATAGCGAGTTCCAGGCCTGCTGGGGCTGTAGGGAAATCCTGTCTCAACACCCCCACTCAAAAAAAATCTAAAAAATTAAAATGGGACCATGAACCATTTTACTGACTTGCCACCTTATCTTTTTAATATTTTATTTATTTTATATGTATGAGAGTATATTGCCTGCATGTGTGTAAATACATCCATGTTGTGCAATGCCTGAGGAAATCAGAAGAGAGCATCAGAGCCCCTGGAATTGGAGTTAGGGATGGTTGCTAGTCACTGTGTGGGTTCTGGGAACTGAACTGCAAGAGCAGTTGGTACTCTTAACCACTAAGCCATCTCTCCAGTCCCATACATCATTGTTTTTAAAAGAAAAATCAACCATAAAATTCTGAGGGTAAAATTCAAGGCTGTCTGTAATGTAAATATTTCAGCAACATTTAATAAAAATACTGATTCCAAATTTATCAAACTATTGACAATCCTTCCATCTGGTGCTTATTATGTTTTTCAGTTGGTTTAGAAGTTTTCACTAAAAAAAATCATGTCTTGGGGCTGGAGAGACGGCTCAGCGGTTAAGAGCTCTGGCTGCTCTTGCAGAGAACCTGGTTTCAGTTCCCAGCATCCACATGGCTGCTAACAACTGTCTATAATTCCAGTTCCAGGGATCTGATACCCTTTTATCTTCTCCTTGGGCACTGCATGACACAGTGTACTTATACACATGCAGGCATAACTCTCATACACAAATAAATAAATAAATAAATAAATAAATAAATAAATATTAAAAAATTTAAGCCCTGAGCGTGGTGGCACACGCTTTTCATCCTTGCACTCAGGAGGCAGAGGAAGAGAAGGTAAATCTCTGGAGACCAAGGCCAGACTGGTGTATATGAGTTACAGGCCAGCTATAGCTACAAAAAGCAAAACAAAAAAATTAAACCCTGTCTTTCCAGATTTTTGTTTGTTTGTTTGAGACAGGGTCTAACTATATAGCCCTGGCTGCCTGAACTCCCTTTGCAAACCAGGCTGGCCTCATAGAGATCCACTTGCCTCTGCCTCCTAAGCACTGGGACAAGATGTGCATCACCACACAGGGCCTCTGATTTCTTTTCTTAAAAAAAAATTTTTTTTATTTATGCCAGGTGTGGTGGTGGCGTACACCTTTAATCCCAGCTCTCGGGAGGGAGAGGCAAGTGGATCTCTGTGAGTTCAAGCCCAGCCTGGTCTACACAGTGAGTTCCAGGCCAGCTGGGGCTACGGGGAGACCCTGTCTCAAAAAGACCAAAAACAAACAAACAAAAATTTTATTGTTTTTATTTTACGTGTATGAGTGTATTGCATGCATGCAAGTGCATTCATGCCCTGCAATGTCATCAAAGGTTAGTAGAAGGCGATGGATTCCCCTGGAACTGGAGTTACAGAAGGTTCTTAACTGCAATATGGGTGCTGGGAATTGAACCCAGGTCCTCTGCAAGAGCAACCAGGGCTCTTAGCTGCTGAGTTCTCTCCAGCTCCAGATATCTTTTCTTCATTGGGGCTCCCTGAGCTAAAAGGCCACAGAGGTAGGAAGTCCCCCCAACAACAGATAATCCTTTGAAGTCCCAGTATCTGTTGATCCCTTGCCCAGGTGATACCCATGTCCAAGTCTGAAGGCCTGGGGAAGGGACAGTGGGGAAAGGCCCACAGATCTGGAAGCCCTGCCCTCCTCTGCCCCAGTAAGCAGCTATACCTGAAAGACGTAGCCAAGGCACAGTCAATCCCCAAGCCCCTAACCCCCTACCCCAGAGGTGTCTGCGGAGAGATGCTGCCTGAGCTCTGGCTATCACTTAATTAATGTTCCATCTATCTGTTGTCATTCAGCTTCAACACAGGCCAAGAGAAGAGACAAAAAGGGCCACCATGGCAGCCACAGAAGTTAAGGCAGGGATTGACTTTGCTACAACTGGTCCGACACTTAGCCCTCAAGGGTTCTGGGAAGGGTGTAGAGTGGGAAAATGCAGACTGCCTTCAATAGCCTCGGGAGACAATCTACCCTTCTTTCTGGGGTGGGGCAGCCCTGGCAGAAAGGCCCCTGGGAGTACAATAGTAGTCATTCGGCACAGCCAGCAATTCAGCCCACTTGTCATATGCTGCACCACCCGACTCCGGCCACACCGGGGCAGTCCTCAGCCAATTCTTCAACCAAGACACAAAGGAAGACATTTACAAGCTATGTCAGATCTTGCCCTCCCTACTCAGAATCCCGGGACCCCAGTGGGTCCCACCTCACGTAGAATAAAGGCCTGCTGTCCCCCATTCTCCCTGCTCTCTGCACTTCACCTTGCAGCCTCTGCAAAGTGTGGATTCTCACACAAAAATCAAATGTGCCACTACTCAAGCCTTCAGCGGCATCCCTGTTTCTTCATTCACTCAAAGGGACAGGACACTGTTATGCCGCCCAGGCTAGCCTCAAACTCCTTGGTTCAAGCAATAGTCCTACTTTACTATCCAGTGTTTGGGATCACTGATGTTAACTGCTGTGCCCAGCTCACAATGTTTATTGAATAGCTCCATGCCCATCAACGTCTAAGCACTGAAGACACAGACAAAGTTGGTAACAAACAACAGCCTCATGGGAGAGATGGACATACACTCATCCCTCCTACTGAATAACAAAGTATTTCAGAATGTAGCAGCTTAGGGCAACAAGCTATGTTATCTCCAGGTCTAGAAAGGCAGGGGCAGGCCCTCTAGTGAAGAAAGATACAGTGTGCTGTTGCCCAGGCCCATGGTCTAGAGAGAGCTCAGTTGGGGCTCCCAGCCTCCATGCTTTGCCACTCAGTGGTTATCCCAGGCAGTCTTGTATCATTGTAAGCAGTATGAAAGGGGCAGGGAAGTGACAGCCATTACTGGGGTCAACAATGCAAATACAAGAGGCAGACATCAAGGCAGCTCTAGAGAACCCTACAAATACAAGAATCTGCTTTACATAGCGACACAGCAGACGTAGTAGACAAAGTAGAAATGTTCTATGCAGAGCGTCAAGATGCCTCTGAAAAACTGTAATTCAGTAAAGAGTTAAAGGCAATGTACAAGCCCAGGGGAAGGTGGACTGGGGACAGACAACTGCAGTATGAAGGCCCTGAGGTAGGAGCCTCGGCAGGGCTGGAAGGGAGCCAACCAGGAAAATGTAGGAAATGAGAGAGCCCTGAGGGCACCCTTGCAATGTTAGCCCAGTCTACAAACTCCTAACCATGACCTCTGTAGGGGCACTCTAGCCCTCTTGTACAGCCTTGGGCAGACCTGCTCTGTTTCCATTCCCGCCTCCTTCTCAGAACTCCCTCACCCTCTTTGCAGATGGCAGTTCAAACAGCGCTACTCCATCCATGGTGCTCAGATCTGGCTCCTGTTGTGGTTTCTGATCAGCACTTTAACCTGAGGATATCCTGTTGATTATTTATCTCTCCCATTAGATTTCAAGTTCCAGAGACGCTATTTGTCCGTCACAGTGTGCTCGGGGCTGGGAAGGCAGAAAAGGTGGCACAAGAGGTGGCAGCTGGTCTGTGGGAGGGAGGCCTTTTGCAGTTTGCCATATACACTGTACTCATTTTTGCATTTTGATTTGTTAGAAATAGGAGTCAAAAAGAGTTGTTTGCATCTAAAGTAGGGCGAAAGGGACAGGTGGTAGCATCGTGGAGGCCACTGGGACCAGCCCGTGGGGGATGGTTGGAAGACCACAGGTTTTGGAGGGCGGCAGACGTGCGCGTCCTCCTGAGGGGAAACTTCCGGGTACTGAGGACACCGGTGGCGATGAGGCCTGATTACAAATCTGCTTGGGTGCGAGGGACAGAGCCTGGTATAACATCCGCAGAGGTCAGAGTGGTAACAGACTGAGGGCACCTCGCCTGCCCCGCCCTGCCCGCCAAGTCCCACCCCGCCTGCCAGGCACCGCTTTCAGCACTAAGCACCGCCCTCCGGGTAGCTATAGCCCCGCCCTTAGCACTAGGTCCCGCCCTCCAGTAGCATCTAGCTCCGCCCCGTCCTCCAAGCCCCGCCCTCTCAGGGGGCTCCAGTTCCGCCAGGTACTAGGACCCGCCCTCCAAGTGACTCTAGCCCCGCCCACGCTCTAAGCCCCTCCCCATCCAGCAGCCTCCGGCCCCACCCCGCGCGCTAAGCCCCGCCTCCGGGTCCGCGAATCCCAGTGAGGGTTCCAGGTGCACCCACTTGGTTCAGGCCGGGTGTGCACCGCTAGGTCCCGCCCCACCCGGTAGCTAGTCCCTCCGCCCCGTCAGACACCGGAAGTCCCGTCCCCGAGCAGACGCCCTTGCGTATGGGGAACCGCGCAGGCGCCCTATGCCCACCACCGGCTCGCCTCGGGCCGCGTTCCCGCCCCACGGCCATGGCGCTGCTGCAGTCGCCCCCGCTCTGCACCGTGCCGCCCGATACGGGCCCTCCACGCTTCGTGTGCTACTGCGAGCTAGAGGGGTGCGGGGACGGGGGCAGCGACGGCTTTAACCTCTAGTGAGTGGGGTCCGGGGAGGTGGGTGCGGGGGCGCCGCGGGCGCCGTGCCTGACAGCCCTTTCCGCCCAGTGTGACGGACGCGGCGGAGCTCTGGAGCACCTGCTTCTCGCCGGACAGCCTGGTGGCGCTCGTGCGTAACCGCGCGGGGGAGGGTGATGGCGAGCCTGGCACCTCCCTCCCCTCCCTGTGGATGGTTCCCGGGTTAGGCAGTGCGGAGCATCCAAGGGGTGGAGGCATTCGTGGCAATTCTCTGTGTCCTGCAGAAAGCCCGATTTGGCCTAAGTGGGACTGAGGACATCACCTCCAGGTTCAGGTGAGCCCCACGCGGGGAGGCAGTGTGCATAAGAGATGGGGGCAAGGATACCAGCCAGAGCACACAACACTCCTTTCCCAGGGCAGCCTGCCAGCAGCGGACAGTAACTGTAAGCCTGCAGGAGGACAGAGCATCACTGACCCTTTCAGAGGATCCCTCTGCGCTGGCCTTTGACCTCTCCAAGGTGCCAGGCCCAGAAGCGGCTCCCAGGTTGCAGGCGCTGACTCTCAGCCTGGCAGAGCGTGTGTGTAACCTGGAGAGGCGGCTGGCAGGTAGGGTGTTTGTGGGCACCTGTATCCTCACTCAGGGACCTGCTTTTCTGCCCCTTCTGGCATTGAATGGGGTGCCCATGGCTTTCCCCTCAGCTGCAGAAGAGATGGCTGCCAGCCCAAGGAAGAGCCCCCGGCCAGTAGGGCCTCAGCTTTTCTTACCAGGTAAGGGGTATGTATACCTGGCATGTGAGCTGAGGCTGTTCTTCCCCTGGAACTGTCCCCCTAGATGCCTCAAGTACCAGAGAGAGAAACTTTCTATGTGGAGAGGGATACTTCCAGGACTTCTCTGGGTCTAAGAATGCCCCGTCTGGTTTTCCCCCAGAACCTGATCACCAGAGAGGCGGCTCTGGACCTGGGGTCAGAAGACGGTGTCCAGGGGAGTCACTCATCAACCCTGGCTTCAAAAGGTACTGCCCACCTCTCCTGCCTATCCTGGCTCCTTCTCCTGCCCTCCATACTTCCTGCATCATCCCCTCTTGTCTTCTAGTAAGAAACCCGCTGGTGGTGTAGACTTTGACGAAACCTGAAGGTACAGCAAAACATGGGACCTTACCAGGAGCCTGCCTTCTATAGACATCCAGACATCATCAACCAGAGACACTCCCAACTCCACTTCCACTGGCTGGAGTAAGACTGCTGTGCCCCATATCTCTTCCACATCAAATAAACTGCTCCCTTGGGTAGAGAGGCCAGACTTGACTGGTGAGGATCAGCCTTGGGGAGGGGACTAGAGATCCTCTTTTGGTGTACTTTTGGCATGGAGCCCCAGGATGTAAACAGATGCATCAGGCCATGAGCTTCCCAGAGGAGGCCCTCTTAGCTGGGACTAGGGCAGCAGAGCTCTCTCAGACCTATTAAGCTTCTTCCCGCACAGCCAGCCCAGTTGCTGAGAGGTCCTAGTCAGGTAGTGCCAGGGCTCCCCGAGTCTTGAAACTGTCCCACCCAGCCAGGCCCCACCTAGGCAGGGAAGATCACTCCTGCCCCATACAAGGATGCACAGAGGAGTTGTCTTGGGCAAGTGCATGTTTGGAAGGCCACCACAATGTGTCAGGCAACAGTAGCCCCTCCTGGAAGCTAGAGTTGGCCAGCTGCCTGGGGCGGGCCTGAGGAATGTGGGCCTGCCCCCACCCATCTGGCCAGGATCCCTGATGTTGAGCTCGCTCCTCACCCTCCCTGGCCATCCAGGGCACCCCGCCCAGCTCTGACCTGACTGGTTTGGGAGACTAATCCAGTCCCCAGATCCCTGACGCCTCTGTGCTGGATGACTATGGGCAGCCCCCAGGCCTGTGCACTGGTCCTGTGAAGGAAGATGGGCGGAGCCCTACCCATGGGCTCTTTTGCCCTTGTGCTAGACTCTTATCTTGACCCGTGCATCTCACTGTGGGGTTTGGTGGTGTCATCTGTGAGCCTCTGGCCACTCGGATGTTCAGAACACACTCACTTGAGGCAGAGATGCCTTTATCGGCTGCAGACAAGCAGACAGAAATAGAGGTACTAACGGGGGCACACTGCAGGCCGGTAAGCTGCCAGGATCTCGGAGCTGTGTGGACATGTGTACTTGAACTCTTTCTCCTGCAGTGCGCTGTACAGGTAGCGGCGAACGCCACGCAGCTCCGAGGGGATGGGTGCCTGGCGGAAATGTGTGCACACAGTCTGCAGTGCAAGTAGAGTGTGGTCAGAGCCTGGATTGATGGCCCTTCTCCCTGCCCTACCATCCAGTCCCTCACTCACATCCACAATGTGCAGCTTGGGCAGCAAGCTGCAGTCAGCCAGTGTGAACTGGTCACCATCCAGGAAGCGGCGGCGGGACTCTGGAAGCTGTGGCTCCTGTGTCAGCTCATGCTCCAGAGGTGCACGCAGGTAGCTGTCCAGCTTGGCCAGGGCCCTCAGGAGCTGTTGGTACAGAGCTGGGAGCAGTGGCGCAGTAAGGACCCTGCCTTAGCCTTCGATGGGCCCTCCCACCCACACCTGCTGGTCTGTGTCTCACCATCATCCTGTGCAGGCACTGGGTTCTTAATGAAGGCAGAGAACTTGTGGAAGACATCGTTGCCTGCTGTGTTGGACTCTCTGTACCTGGGCGCAAGGCTAGGGAAGCTGCCAGGGGTGAGTGGTTTGAGAATTCCAGTCAGACCTTCACATGCCCGCTGTGCCTCAAGCACCCTCCCTACACACTCTCTGGGCTGTCCCATCTTTGCCCTCCTGCCCCGTCAGGGTGCTCACTCAGGTGGCCCCAGAGTCTCCTCCAGAAAGTCCTCTATCTGTAGTGTGTCTGTCTTAGCTTCCCCATTGTAGAGCAGGATGGGCAGCTGTGAGCCTGGTGCGAAGTCTTTGAGCACGTCCAATGCCCTGTGGACACCAGGCAGGAGGGAGGTGGCTGGCCTGAGGTGGGCAGAGGCCAGGGAGGGGTCCAGGGCAGGATCTCACCTTCGGGTGTCCACTGTGGTAAGTGTGAAGGGCACACCCTTGAGAAGCAGGACCATGAACAGCCTCTGACAGGAAGGACAGTGTCCCACACTCTCACCATCCTCACTGGCCTGTGTGGGTGGAGCAGGGTTTAGGCTGGGAGCAGACCCAGGAATCCTGACAGTCGGCTGGGTGGGACTCTGACTCCCACTGCCATTGGCTCTGGAGCCATGCCAGAGCTCTGGCCTGGTTGGGCATGTCCTCTCCAAGTGTCTAATGAGGGCCCTTGACTTGGTCCTTGGAGGGGGAGGGGAAGCTGGGAGCTTGGATGCAGGTGGGGATGGGGCCTGGGCCTGGGTCTTGACAACTTTGTCTTCAGAGCCAGGATCCAGGTGGAAAGACTGGCTGCAGGGTGGGGTAGTCCTGCAATCTGTCTTCTAAGTGATTCACCCACGGAACTGGGCACTAGGGCTGACAGCCCAGCTCAGGAATGGGGGTAAAAAGGGAGCCAGCACCTGCCCCCACCCAGATCTGAGCATGGGCCTGAGAACTGATAAGGGTATCTGACCAGCCCCCAACTCTTAGCACAGGGCCCGAATCTTTAGTTAAGCCTCTAGTGCCAGCTGCCTGATTGATATCTCCCCACCAAGGAGCTTTCCTCTGGAGGGCTAGGTCAGGTCCCGGAGCCAGGCAATCTGATCCCCTTTGGGGTAGCTCCTGCCCTGTCCTGTCCCACTTTAGTCAGCCTGTGTGGGGCTGCTTAAGCATACCACAGAGGAAAGGGCTCAAACACTATTGAGAAGATCCACCCCTCAGCCTATACCAGAAAGCAGAGTACCCCCTCCAGCCCAGCCTGCCCAGAACCTTCACAAACAGCTGGAGCTTGGTGGTTTCAGCCATGGTGAGAGCTGAGGCATCCGGTGCAGGGCACAGGGCGGGCCCTGGGAGCTCTTTAAGTCTCCCTGGATGCCCCGCCCTCCCCAGCCTGTAGGCCTGCCCACACAGCCACCTCGGCCGTGGATAGGTTGCCAGGGAAGATCCAGCTGCCTGTGCAAGACCAAAACCAGGGTGTCTACACATAACAGTAACGGATCTGTTGTGGGGTGCGGGGGCATTGCCACTGTGAGAATGGGAAGCTGGCAGGTAGCAAAAGACTGAAGTCCCAGTGTGGTGGATGAGGGGACCAAGGGAGCTCAGGAGGCATAAGGTGCTAGTCTGGAGGGACAGCTTGGACCAGATCTGCCCCACAGCAAGTACCCTGTTAAGGTCTCAGTCCAGAAAACCAGGAAGTGGGACTGGATTAGAAAGGGCTCTGTTTTCAAATACTCGGGATCAGCCCATCTAGAAGAGATACCCTCTCCCACTCATAAAACCCAGTCGAGGCCCTCTGCCCTCCGGGCGGGCCCCACATTCCACACATACCCTTGGCTGGAGAGTTGATAAGCCTGGTTTTGGTGTTTGACCCAATTGAACAGAGGACTCCACCTCTACCCCCATCTGTCCACACAGGCTTGAGGCATGTTTCTTTTAACTTTCAGATCACACCAGGAAGGGTCAGAACCTACCAACTGCTGGCTGAAGGAAGGAGAATACCCAGGCCTTACCTGCCACTCACCCAGGTCTCCCTGTTCCACTGAATTCACAGTAGGGAGGTTTTTTTTTTAAGAAGTAACGTGTATTTCTGCCTGTGCCTGGAAGCAGGTGGCCCTTCAGGGAAATTGTTCATGGGAACTCCTTAGACCCACAGGACTAGCACCAGGCCAAGAACAGGACCTGATGGGGTGTCCAGGCTGGACAGTGCAGCCAGGGTGACCCCATGTCTGCCTACTTGCCTGCTAGTCTGCCTACCTACTGGCCAGGGCCTCAGTGATCCCAGGCTGCCCTCCTCACTAGCCCTATCTGACCATTCCCCTGACCTCAGCCAGGGTGGAATTCCTAGTTTGGCTCCAGCATACATGGAGCTTGGATTCTGTGCTAGAGCCTCAGTTTCACCTCCATTCTGACCCCACTACTGTAGAGCCCTAGATCCAATTCCTGATCTCTCAATATCCGCTCCCCATGGGATGAGAATTTAACACCACTAACCTTAACTGGACCCATGACCTACCTAGAACATAAGCTTGTCTGTAAGCCTCCACACCATACAGCGCATCCTCTGAGGGTTGCTAGGCTCAGGGTTGGCTTGTCCTCTCCCTCCTGGTCCCTTTGACTCACTGATGCCATCAAGATTGTGGGTTTAAATTTTTTTTTTAATTTTATGTGTGGGAGTGCATTGCCTACATGTGTTTAAGTGTACCTGTGTCATGCAGTACCCACAGAGGTCAGAAGGTGTCGAATTCCCCTTGGAACCGGAGTTACAAACAGTTGTTAGCTACCAAGTGGGTGCTGGGAACCAAACCTGGATCCCCATCTCTCCAGCCCCCCCCCCATTTTTAAAAAATGAACTTGCTGTGTAGACCAGGCTGGACTTCACCTCTCAGAGATCTGCCTCCAGAGTGTTGGGACTAAAGGCGTGTGCCACACCCTGACATCACTTTCAACATACAAGTACTCTTGATGAGAATGTTACCAGCTATCAGATGCAGAGCATGAAGTAGTCGCCTGCCCTTGGGTGACAGGCTACTCCCCCTGTCTAATTCCGAAGGGAGAAGGGCCCACCCGGGACAGACCCGTCCATACCAGGACCACCTGGCCTTGGGCACACCCCCAGTGCTCTCAAAAATGGCAGCTGCATCCGACCCAGAAAATGATCAGACCAGACCCACCTAGATTTCAGCACTTGTCGAACCTGTCCTGGTTGAGGGGCAGGAAGGTTGGAGACAGCTTCAGAGGCACCCATGCATGGTGCAAGAATGCAGCAGCTCCAACTGGCCCTAGAGGCAGGGTTGGTTTCTTTCTCTCCTTTCTTGTTTGTCTTTGAGACAGGGTCTTATGTAGCCCACACTGGCCTTGAATGCCTGATCCTCCTGCCTCTAGTTCTGGACACTGGGGTTATAGGCGTGGAGTGCACACCCAGCGTTTTCCCCCTTTCCTTTCTTTTTAACAATGTTATGGGTCTCATAATATTCTTCAACCATTTCTCAAATTGAAAACCTTAGAAAGCAGGAACAGTGCTTTTCTGAGCTGTCACTGACTCAGAAGTACAGTCACCACCTTCTACCTCTGTGGGCACCCGTCAGTTCATCATGCTACATTTCTCAAAACAGCCTTCAGACATGTCACATCACTCTATGATACAGGACATTCTCATCTGAAAAGACAGGGTTTCAGAAACCAGGTGTGTTGTTCCATTAGTAAAATTGCTCCTTAGTTAGGGTATCTCCACTTCCTGAAAGCAGACGGCTCTAAAGGAAATCAGGGTTGTGTTCCAGAAGCTTCCCAAGAAGGTGATGCAGTCCTTCAGAGCCACCTCCAATGATGATGGGGTTGGGGGACACTGTTGGACTGTTGTAAGCCCTGGGCTAGTGTAAAGGTTGATGTGTTGATGTGTAACCTGTGCTGGCGTAAAGGTAAGGGCAGCAGAGATGGCCCTGTAGCCCTGCAGGCTGCACATATGGTCACACTGACCAGCCTCTAGGCTGTAGGCTGAGGCTGCTCTTACAGTAGGAGCTTCTGATCTGTGGCCACCATCCCTTCTATGCTTGCTTAGCCCCTCAGCCTAGCGGACATGAGGTGGGGATGGTGGTGGCCTGGAAGTTCCTGTGTCCTGGAGCTTTTTAAAACTTCTGAGGAGGAAGGGTGGATCTGGAGAGATGGGTCAGGAGTTAAGAGCACTGGCTGCTCTTGCAGAGGACCCTGGTTTGATTCCTAGTACCCACATGGCAGATAAAAACCACCCTAACTCCAGTTTCAGGGCAATCTGACACCCTCTTCTGACCACCTCAGGCATTGCATGATATGAGTGCAGTTACATACATGTAGGGAATACACTCATAAAATAAAAATAAAATATTTTTAAAATTTTACATGGGGAAACCAGGTGTGGTGATCACAGAGGCAGAGACAGGTGGGTCTCTGGTTTACATACATAGCAAGTTCCATGCCAGCTGGGGCTACAGGAAGTCTCTGTCTCAAATAAACAAGCAAACAAAAAGTCACATAGGAAATGCCTGGAACCCTGGGGGTAAAAGTCATGTCCTTGTGGTCTCTGGGAAGGTCCTTGACTCAGGAGAGGCAGCTGCTGACTCTGGGCTGCTGCTTACTTTCTCATGGGTGTTTACAAGGTTTGCTAACAACGGGGAGCATGGTGTGCACACTGTTCTGTAAGTTTCAAATGCACCCAGTAAGATGTTAGGGAGGGTGACGTCTTACCACCATTACAAACTTGGACTCACCCATGGGCCATCACTGTCTAGGGCAGGAATCAGTGTATTTGGTTGAGTCCAAGGGCACCAGGTTGTGTATTCCCTTCTGGATTTCAGGATCTTCTGTGTATGTGTGTGTTTATAAATTGAGTTTTTGTGCATTTCATATAATACACCTTAATCAAATTTTAGAATTTTAGACTCCCTCCCCTTTCCTATAGTTCCCCCCCCCCCAATTTCAGGTATTCTCTCATACATGTTAAGTCCTATTGGGTCCAGATGTCCCTCAGTGCAAGTTCATCCACTGGAATCTAGTCAGTCTATCTAGAGTCACTCCCTGAAAGACCTACCTCCCTCACCCCACAGTAATCATTTGCCAGTAGTACCTAGGCCAGGATTGGGGACCGCTGCCCATTTTCCCCATTTATGCTGGCTTTTTGTCTGACTGGGTCGGCGTGGGTCTTGTGCATGCTGTCACCATTGTTGCAAGTTCCCCTTGGCCTTTTTACTTTTTGAGGCAGGGTCTCAATAAGTTGCTCAGGGTGGCCTAGAACTCATTCTGTAGACCAGGCAGGCACTGAACTTGCAGTCTTCTTGCCTCAGACCAAATAGCTGCGCTTACTGTAAGCCTGTACTGAGACCCAAAACACTGTTTGTTTGATTTGGTTTAGTTTTTTGAGACACTATGAAACCCGAGTTGACCTGCCTCAAACTCACAGAGATCTAACTATCTCTACCGCCTGAGTGCTGGGATTAAAGGTCTACACTATCACAGTTAGTTTTATTTATGTGTATGTATCTGTGTGAATGTATGCCACATGAGTACAGTTGCCTGTGGAGATCAGGAGAGGGCTATGGATGGATGCCCTAGAGCTGGAGTTATAGGCATTTGTGAGCTGCCCAGTGCTGGGCACCAAACTCTGGTCCTCTGCAAGAGCAGCGGGTACGCTCACCCAGAGCCATCTCTCCAGCCCCTACTCCATGTCCTTGAAACGCTCTCCCTCTTCTGGTCCGTTTCTCAGGCCAGGGAAACTGTAGCCCACTCATCTGGATACAAGCTCTGGGCCTGGGCTCTGGGGATGCTGGCAGGCCATGCAGCTACCACAGCCCATAGGGACATAGCACTCTGGCCCACCTGGCCACAATCACCCTTTCCTCGTTCTGCTCCTTCCTCCACTGCCCCTCACATGGTGCCAGCCCTCTACCTCCCTTCAGTGTCTCCCACTCCTAGTCCCTTGAAAAGTCTGAGGTGGGAGCCTAACTAAGATAGCAATGAGTCTGAGGACACTTCAACCTGCTCCCCTGATGACTGCCTGGCACATACAGGGTCCCACCATAGATGGCCCTCACAACTCCTAGGCTCCATTCCTTCTGAGCTTTGTCCCTCCTAGGGCCTTTCAGTACCTTTGAGATATTCTTCCCATGTGCACCCAGACTCCAGTGCCAGCCTGGACATCTTCCCTGGAAGTCCTTTCTACCTACCAAGAAATAGCCTAGCACACGCAGTCCCAGTGTGGACACTTGGGATGGGACATGCAGCAGCCTGAGAGACAGCGTAGCCCTTTCTGTGAACCCACTTAGGACGCACCTATAGAGCACCCTGTCCCCTCATACCTGGGAAAAGCAGTATTGGTAGCTGTATCCTAGCCCACTAGGCCTCCTTATCCCAGTTACACACACACACACAACACCCCTCATTCCAGTCCCCTCCCCTGCAAATACACAGATTCCTACAGACTTTTTTTGCTTATTTATTGAAAACAAACATCTGTGCGCTATGTACAGGTCCGGCTCCCAGGTGAGTGGCGGGAAGGGCCAAGCGGGGCAGGAGAGCGAAGGCGGCTGGAGGGGCAGGGAGGGAGCAGTGGCCCCTCACCTGGCCAGCAGGGCCAGCTTCTCCGTTCCTGCTGCTCCACCAGGGCTGAGGCAGCTTCCTGCAGGTAGCGTACTTCTGCACAGCAGCAGAGTGAGGAAAACTCCTTCTTAAAACCAAGCAAGTAGGTGAGCTGCCAGCCAAGCTCCCGCCTTGCAGGGCCATCAGTGAAAAGACACCCGTGCAAGACGCTGGGCCTGACTAGACTTGGGGCCGCTGCAAAGGGTCAGGAGACGCCTGTGGCAACCTGTGTTACCCTGAAAGATGGAAGGTGCTGGGCGGGGTGAGGGGACTGGGCCAGGACCCAAGGCTTTAAGGCAAAGCAGGGTGAGGGTATGTGCAGCCCAGGGCCGGGCCAGCCTTTGGCACATTTTGGGAGGGGCGGCCACAGTGACCGCAGGGTGAGGCAAGGATGGCGGTAGGTGGGAGGAGGGCAAGAAGCCCTTTGGTCCTGAACCTGTCTTTCCAGGGCCTGGCATGTGATCACTGGGAGCCATGGCCACCGCCTGACTTCCGCCTCCCCAGCTGCATCTCTGACTTGGCTCCTGGTTATCAGCAGAGTGTGTCTGTGTTGAAGGAGAGCTGGGCCTGGTAGACAGCAGACAGGCCAGGGTTGGGAAGGCCTCTCTGGTACCTGATAGGAGCTGAGAGTGCTCACACTAGACCTCGCCCCTGGCTAGATTCTGGGGCTCTCCCAAGCGCTCTTTCCTTTGTCTCCCCACTAAGCACTCTTTAATGTCTGGCTCTCCTGGCCAGTGTGGTAGCCACAGTCTATGTCCCTCTCCTGTCCCTATGCTCCAGTTCCTTCTGTGGATCACCTCTGATCTGGAGTACTCAAAGCTTCTAGTGTGTTCTGGGCTCTACATTTCATCTCTGACCATCCCCACTCCCCATATCCACTTTAGGCCTCAGCAAACATAAGTCCCTCTCTGTTCCCTCACTGGTAAAAATCAGGTGTCCTCATGGCTAGCCCCTCACCTAGGTCCTCCAGCTTGAGCCCTAGGTGGCCTGGGAAGCACTGTGGACTGGAGGGCCTCAAGTGGTTGGGAGGATGCTGACTACTTACCCGCTCCTCCTCAAAGCTGATCAGGCCCTCATCCTCTGTGTCCAAGTCCTCAGGCTCATCAGCCACTAGTGCCCGGAGTTCCGTGGGTGCAGGCCGGGGTCTCAGCAGGCTGAGTAGTCCAAGAGGGGATGGCAAAGTCGAGGGCTCAGCCTCTTGCTGCTCCACATTGTCACTCTGCTTCTTGGCGAAGTTCACAAATACCTGGGGCCAGGGGAGAGGGCAGGTGGGTGGATGGGAGCAAACCTGGGAGGGCACCGCTCCTATGCAATCCACTCACATTGTCTAGGGTGGTCTGGCTGACTGAATAGTCCTCGATGCCCAGCACACCAACCACCTGCTCCATCTTGCTGAACACCTGGGCCAGGGAGATGTGCTCCGACTTAAGTTGATATTGTACCTTTGTGTGGTGCCGCTCCTGGGAGGTCAGGGGCTGAAGGTCAGGGGCTGCCAGGGCAGAGTGCATCCCCACCCTTATCCCAGCCAACCCCACCCACCTTGAGCATGGCCTCTGGGAAGTTCCTGTTGAAAAACCGTACCACATCCTTTACATTCTGGCTGCTCTTGGTCCTTACAGTGATCATGTAGCCATCCCCAAACCTGGTGGGACAGGGGTGTGGCTGGAAGCCCCGTGGCCTGATGGAGCCCGCCCAGTCTTCTGCACGGCAGCCTGACTCACCTGTTCTTCAGGTGCTGGATGCTGCCCAGGCAGCGCAGCCTTCCGTTCACCATGATGGCCAGCCGTGTGCACAGGGCCTCACACTCCTCCATGCTGTGGGTAGACGGCACAGGCTGGCACCTGAGGGGTTGCCGGAGGCTCAGGGAGGGGTGGGAGGGCATACCTGTGTGATGTCAGCACCACTGAACGCCCCGTCTTGATGAGGTCCAGAATGAGGTTCCACAGGAAGCGCCGGGCCTTGGGGTCCATGCCCGTGGTGGGCTCATCCTGGAGGAGGAGTCAGTTGAGCAGCAACACTGCCCACCCGGCCCGGTTCCACCCGTTTGCTCCCTAGCAAACCGGGAAGAGGAAGGCGGGACACCTTCAAACACAGAAACACCAAAGGGGTGCCTGACCCCCAACCCAAGCCTTACCAGGAAGATGAAGGAGGGGTATCCGATGAGAGCGATGGCTGTAGACAACTTGCGCTTATTACCACCGCTGTAGGTACTGGCCGGCTTGTCTGCGTACTTGGTCAGTTCCAGCTTCTCCAGGGCCCACTTTACCACCTGAAAAAGTCAGCATAAGTCATGGGCGTCACCTCACCAGACTCTCACCAGCACAGGCCCACCACTACACACACCTATCAGTGCATGCCCCAGCTGCCCCCTCTCCATCCTCACCTGTGCCTCATCCTTCCAGGGGATGCCACGCAGTCGTGTGTACAGCTGCAGGTGTTCACGAGCTGTGAGCTCATCAAACAGGGCATCAAACTGTGGGCAGTAGCCCAGGCTCTGCTGCACCTGAAGCAGGTCCTTAAGCACACTGGAGACATAAGGTGGTCAACTCCTAGGAGGAGCACCGTCATCCCACACCTGCCATCCTGTACCTGAGAGACATGGTCACCCCATCCCTGCATCTACATACACACCTATGTACCGGAGGGGCATGGTCACGCTCTCAGTGCCCACACCTGTGTGCCTCAGGGAAGTCATTCATTTACCCTCTACCTCCCTGCACCTGTGCACCGGGCGTCACACACTGACCCACACCCCCATGCACCCGTGGCACAGTAATCCCGTTTCCCACCTGTGTCCATTGACAAAGGCCTCGCCCCCTGTCGTGCTCTCATCGCCAGTCAGCATCTTGAAGGTGCTGGTCTTGCCTGCACCATTGACACCCAGGAGGCCAAAGCACTCTCCAGGGCGCACACCCAGACAAAGACGGTCCACTGCCAGAATGCGACCAATCTTCCGAGACTTGTACACCTGGTGGAGCAGCCTGCCCGCTCAGTGGAGGGGCTCCTGCCTGGCCTGGCCTGACCCCACTGCCAGGCCCCACCACCCATCCCATGCCCCACCTGGGCCACTTTCCCATAGCTCAAATCCCACCTTGGTCAGGTTCTCAATCTTGACCATGTCATTGTCAGCATCCCCACGAAGCACTCGCTGCCGCTCGCTGGCCACGTCTACATCGTCTTCCACAGGTTTAGTAGACACCGGCAGGCGTCTAGGGCAGCAAGGTAGGCAGGGCCTGGCCAAGCCACACCCATCCCTGCCAAGGATCCCTGCCATCTCCCAGCACCCTCCACTCACTGTGGCTGCCGCAGGAAGTTGTACTGGCACATGATGGTGAGGAAGAAGCCCACAAAGCCCTCGACGGTCATGGCCACTAGTCCACGTGTGACGATGTCCCATTCAAATGGGGACTTCATCTTGTCAAACTGGCCTGTGGAGCAGCTGGTTCAAGGTCTGTGTGAGGCCTCAGGGAGTCCCAATCACCCCAACATTGGAACTCTCTGTGTCTAGGACCAGGCATGTGACCCTGTGCGCTCCCCCAAGGCCCACACTGCCCACCCTGTGACAGCCTCACCAATTTTGGCATAGTATTCGTTGATGTACTCATTGTAGGCCATCTCCATGAGCCCGTGGCCCAGGTTGTAGTTGGGGAAGATGAGAAAGCAGCTTTTCAGGTAACTGTTGACGACCTTGAGATCCTGGGGGGCCGGGCAGAGCTCAGTACTGCTGCCCCAGGCCACGCCCTGCTGCCCAGCCATCCTCACACTAACCTTGTCATGCTCGAAAAGCTGCAGTAGGAAGGTGGCCACAGTGGCCGTGATGCCGATGAAGAGGTTGATGACGATGAGGAACACATAGGCTGAGCTGGGGACCTCGAACCAGAAGGAGGCTGGGTACATGATGGGCGTGATGGACCACCTGGGAAGGGCAGCAGAAGTCACTGAACGGTCTGCGCCACGAGCGTCCCTGCCCACCCACCCTGCTTACCCATAAAGCAGGAACAGGGAGAGCACGGCCGGGAAATTGGTGGGTGATGTGTAGGCCGGCAGATCGAACACAAACAGGATGATGACACAGCAGGTGGCTGGGACCAGGTAGTTGAGCTGCAAAGGCAGAGGTGGCTGGTGAGGCACAGGTGTGGGCACAGGGGACAGGAACAGAAAGGGGCCATGCGGGGGCACACCATGTCCCACACGTAGTTGGCTAGCCAGTAGATGATGGGGTTGCAGCCACTGACGAACTGTAGGTGCTTGGCCTTGGTGGACTTCTCTGCCACAAGGAAGACCACAAAGCTGGCTGGCACGAAGGACATGGCCACTATGATGAAGATGGCGATGACCACGTCTGTGCCCTGCAGCCTGGAAGGAGGTAGCGCTCAGTCCCAGAGGGTGATCGGGACCATAGTGGACCCTGCCCCTCCCCAACCAAGCCTGCCTCACTTACAGGTAATCCAAAGAGAGGCTGGCACTGGTCTTGTTCATTGGGTGGTTGGTGACAGTGATGCCTGCACACAGGAAGGGCAGCCTCAGGCCCCTGCTCCATGCTGGTCCAGCCCTGACTCCTCCCCAGCATACTCCCCATCCTCCCAGCCCCTGAATTTTTCTCACCATAGGCTGCAGGATTGCCCTTGCTCTTGGGTAGGTTGGCACGCAGGATGGCATTGTTGAGGCTGTTGAGGTAGGTGGGCATGCTGTGGTAACCCTTGTTATTGTAGAGCACCTGGAAAAGAACAGGGGACTCAGGCTCACAAACCTGGGGGTCACTATGCACAGAGCCAGAGGCCAAGGAGCCCAGGACAGCATCTCACCTGGGCCACCCTCCGCACTGCAATCTTCCGCACCATGGGTGGGGCCCGGACACCAAAGGAAGCTGGGATGGACTTCTGGACATTACCAAACGTGATAGCCCCATACCTGCACAAACAGGCAGAGAGGCGGTGAGGCGGGGCAGCTAACAGGTAGTAACTGCCCACAGCCACTCCCGGCCAGCTCACCGATGCAGCCGGAAACGGTCAGAGGTGAAGAGCAGGTACTCAGAGACATTGTGGCCGGTGATGTCGGTCAGGATGTCACCTGTGACCACTTTCATCTGGGGTGGATGGCCACCCACACTGCTGGGGCAAGAGAATCCAGTGCCCTGTGAGGAGCAGGTACAGCGGACAGGCTCGCGTACTAAGCGTGGCAGAGAAGGTGCCGATGTCCATGTCTCTGTGGGCACAGCATAAGGTGAGATGGCTCACTCATGGCCACGCCCCCGGCAGCCTTCCACAAGACAGTACCTGGCCCAATTGTAGGTGGCAGGGAGGTGTTGTTCCAGGCTTGCCATGAGTCTTCATCCAGAGACATGGGAGAGTCAGAAGGGGCAGGTGAGGGTGGGGGTGGCACGAAGTTGGAGAGTGGCAGCCCCTGTGTGAAGGATTCCAGGCACATGCTGTCAAAGAATCGTGCAGCCAACAGGCGGGACTCTCCACTGCTCAGGTTCAGCATGGGTCCCAGGGAGCCATTGGCAGGAGACTTGAGTACGCAGGTGGCACCCACGCCCGAGGGCAGCCGGAATGTGCTCACTAGCTGCTGGGGGCTGGCATCAGGAGACAGCCTCAGTCTAGGAGTATAACAGTGAGTTAGAGGCCGTCCACCTCACCGTCCCTCACTCCCGCCGCAGCCCCAGTCCGTGGCCTCACCGGTACTCCCGGCGTTCCTCATTGGCATAGGGGACGAAGTTGCCACGGGGCTGGGTGTAGTTGTGGTACTGAGAGGGTGACAGGACCAGTGGGGGCAGGTCACCTGGCGGGTAAGCAGGAGACCTGAGCAGGCTCCAACCACCTCCTGGTGGCCCCCAGACCGTAATCCCCTCTTGCCAACATGAAGAGGGCTAAGCTCGGGGCACAGCTCCCAAGGTAAGACCCTTTGATGAGTCCCTGGGTAATGTTCAGGTGTGGGGAAAAGGATAGAGGAGGGCCCCCAGGAGGGCAGAGGGAATGGAGCCAAGGACCCAAGGGCCAGATGGTGGTCTGGCCCCCGACCCCATGCAGCCAGGTAGCCGTACCAATCTCAGGGACGGACAGTGCCACGGTCATGGCCACACAGACAAAGAAGGCAGGCAGCAGGATCTGTGAGCAGAGTGCTTTGGAGTTTCGGCGGGCACAATGGAAACGCTTCACCAGGAGCCCATGGAACTGCCGCATCTTCAGCCACCAGCCCTCCAGCTTGCGGCTGCCCTGGCCCACCTGCACCAGGGCTTCCACTTCTACCTCTGTGCAGAGATGCAGGGGTGAGCAGCCAGACTCATGCCACACTTCTGGACCCACCCCACTTCCCAGCAGCCTCCACCTTGCAAGCTGACATTGTCCGGGTCCTGCAAGTTGTCAAAGAGGGGACGGTAGTCGCCGTAGACATCGGCATAGCCAGCTCCCTCATCACCGCGGGCAGAGCCCACGGAGGATGCAGACTGCAGTGATGCCTGTGACTGTGCCAGCTCTGAGCACTGCGTCAGGTTGCCGGCTTGTCCATCCGTACATGTCAGGCCACCTGCGCCAGGGAGCACATCCTTCCTGGATTCTTTCACATCTGTTTAGAACAGAGGCCAGTTGCCAGGGAGGGAGGGTGGGCTCAGGGCCACTGCATTCCAAAACTACCTAGGACCTCAGTCCCTGCAATCTACCCAGGACTCCAAGCCCTGCCCTGATCCCAGCTCCCAGCTCATGTACCTGTTCAGCACCTGTAACTACCATCCCACCATCCAGGAGCCTATGCTGACCCTGGGGAATCCTGTCCCTAAAGACCAAGGGGAAGCAATGTTGCCAGGCTGCAGTGCAGGCCCCAGAGAGGTGGATCAGGCTGACCATCAGCCTTAAGGACTCTTACCAGCCTCACTGTTCTCCAGGGACTGGTCCTCTTCAGACACCTTGAGGAACACCTCCTCCAGAGTGGTATCCATCAGCCCAAAACTGCTCAGGTGCAGCATGTCCAGGCTGTGCTCCAATTGCTGTGGAGAGGCTGAATGAGGCCACTTAACAAACATGCAGACAGGTGTATGTCTGTCTCCCACACAGGCCCATCCCACCCTCAAGCCCCATGCTCAGCCCTCACACCTGGAAGAGGCGCTCGAAGGCGCCCTTCTTGACAGCTTCACTGGGCAGGATGTAGGAGAGCTCTGTGCTAGTGTCTGAGACCAGCAGGGAGGAGGCCACATGCTTGCGGATGAACTGGGACACCTGGGGCTCTGAGCAGCTGCTTAGCTGAGCACGACCTGGGGGGCTGGATGCCAACCCTGGCTCTGGGAAGGGAGGAGGAGCCAGAGGGGGATCCAGTAAGGGGCTGGGGAAAGGCAACCTTCAGTGGGAACCCAGCCAGGTCAAGAGAGAGTTGGGGTCCAAGCCCACCAGGCATCTGGTCCCAGTAGAGTGAGGGTAAAGAAAGATGCACTTCTCCACTTTAGGCCCTACATAAGGGGTCCTGGGGCAAGGTGGACCAGAGCCTCAACACTGACCTTGGGAGGTCCCAGGCTCCGCGGGCCGTTTAACCAGCGTGAGGCGGTACCCATCGCCATAGGCGCCCTTGAGGAAGAGGGGGGAACCACAACATTTGAGCTTCCCGTGGGAGATGATGGCGATGCGATCCCCTAGCAGGTCAGCTTCATCCATGTGGTGGGTGGACAGGAGGATAGTGCGGCCTGGGGTGGATCCAGATCTGAAGTAAGGGGATGCACAGGGGAAGGCGGGGCACCCATACCCACCCTGGTCAGACTGGCACCCCGCTCACCTGGCTTGTACTTCAGAATGAGGTCCCAGATAGCACGGCGAGCATAAGGGTCCACGCCAGCAGTGGGCTCGTCCAAGATGATGGCACGAGAACCACCCACAAAAGCAATGGCCACTGAGAGCTTGCGCTTCATGCCTCCAGACAGGGTCTGCACCAATGAGTGCCGCTTGTTGGAGAGCTCCAGGTCCTCGATCATTCTGGGGACCAGACAAGAGGGCAACAGATGGGAGGGTGGTGGGCAGGAGGAGGCCGATGAACAGATGGAAGGGTGATGGATGGGAGAGCAATGAACAGAAAGAACGGTGAAGGCAGGAGGTCAAGAGACAAGAGGGTGATGGATGAACAGGAAAGAGATGGACAGGAGGGCCGTGGTCAGGGGCTGATGGATTTATGGGAGAGTAATGGACAGAAGGGTCATGGATGGGAAGATGATGGACAGGAGGGTGGCAGACCAAAGGGTAGTAGATTGGACATGAAGAGCTCCCGCCTCACTCCACCCTTATCCTTTACTCTGAGTTCCACAGACCAGTGTCTGCCTCTGCTCATGCCCCACAGCCCATTCACAGCCTCCCACCTGTCCCTCACTGTACCCACTTGTCCATCTCCTTTCGGATCTCCCCTTGCGCCATGCTCTTGAGCCGTGAGTAGAACCAGAGGTGTTCCTCCACAGTGAGCCGGTCAAAGAGCACATTGTGCTGCGGGCACATGCCTAGGTTCTTGCGGATCTCATCCATCTCCGTGCGGATGTCATGCCCATAGATAGTGGCTGAGCCCGAAGTGGGTGGGAACAATCCGGTTAGGATAGACCTGGGGGCAGGGCAGGTGTGAAGCATAACCACCACATTCTGTGGAAACCCTATCCTCTCATTGGTTAAACTCTCCTGTCCCCAGACACTCACATGGTGGTGGTCTTGCCGGCCCCGTTGTGGCCCAGGAAAGAAACCACCTGGTTCTCATAGAGATTGAGGCTCAGTTTGTTCAAGGCCAGCTTCTTGTCATTCTTATAGACCTTGGTGAGCTTGTCCACACAGACGACCAGGGGAAGGTGGGTGGGCTCTTCCTCTATTCCACGTGTCTCCTCTGTACCAGGACTGAGTCAGCAGGATGGGGGCAGCACTAAGGCCACCCCAAGCCCCCAAACCCATTGCCCACCCCAGTCAACATTTTGGCTCTGGCCTCACCAAAGCGCCGGCTATCCATGGCACAGGCCTGATCCTCCTCCATAACGCTGAGGCGAGGTGTTCGCGCCCATGGCCAGCTCCACTCCCAAGCCTCTGTCCGCCCACTCCCCAGCCAGTAGGACTTCTGCAGTGGGAAGTACCAGGGCCGGGGCAGCCCATACATGCCTGGGAGTTCAGGAGGGGAGGGGAGGCTGACCTAAGGCCTTTAGGTGACCATCTACCACAAGGGTCATATGCCACCTAGAGGACAAAAGCCCAGAGATCCTGACCCACCCTTGGATCCTCCACAGGTGGGCCTGTACCTGGGTGCACAGCCTCAATATACCAGGTGAGCACGCCATAGACCACTGTGTCCACCATTAGCATGGTAACAGCGAGGAGCAGGTTGAAGTCATCGCCTTCCACTGGGGACTGGCTGAACGTGTGCCACTGGATACCGACACCCGCCACCTCATAGAGTGCAAAGTACTTGGAGCCCAGGCCAAAGGCTGTTGTGGACATCAGGGACTGAAGAAAGAGGAGGGTCAGTGGGTGGCTGGGAGGGAGACACCCCACTTTCACCCGGTCCTGCCCGGTCACAGCCCTCACCGCAATGCACTTCTCAAAGGCGGTGATCTTGTCATGGGCTACCTCCTCACGGATCGCCACGTACATGTAGGGAACATAGCTTAGGAAATAGATGATGCCACCACAGGCTGAAGCCAACTTGGCCTTCGAGTACAGCACAGACACTAGGAAGCTGGGATGGGAAGCCACAAGGCTGTCAGCCATGCGATCCCTGGCCCTGCACCTGCAGCCCACTGAGGCCCACAGGAACTCTAAGACAGCATGTCTGTCTGACTTTGGGGAATTCCCAAGCCCCCTCCCTCTACTGCTTCAGTGCTCACCAGAACATTATAGTGGCCACAGCATAGACAGCCAAGAAGAGCCAGATGATGAGCACGTGGCTGTGCATGAGCACCTGGCCATACTTGAGGATGGCGGTCAACGCTGTCACTGAGATGGACAACTGTACAAAGCCTGTGATGAACCAGGCCACCCAGTGCACAGCATTGTTCAGACCCATCGTCTTCATCACCTGTAGTGGGGGATGGCAGGCAAGGTGCCATGAAGCAGGGAGCAGAGAGGGAGGAATGGCACTGTCCTCCCCATAGCCTGTTACAAGGGGCTGCCTGCAGCCACCTAGGCCCACCTCCTTGAGCCGGTGTTCCTTCTCTGCCACGATGTGCTGGATGGTCATGGCCACTGAGTAGACCCAGGAGATCACCATGCAGAGCGGCATCATGTGCTCGATGACAAAGAGGAAACTGGTGGGAAACAGGTGTGAGGGAGGGGCTCGCACTTGAGACCCCCACCCCTGCAGGCTGACACTCACTCGTCTCGAGTGTAGCAGGGGTATGGGAACATCTGCACGTAGTTGCCGGGCTCCACCACGTCATGGCCCACGAATGTGTTGATGATGGCACGCTCCATCATGTCTGTGGGCAGAGGCGAACATCAGGAAGAGGCCAGGGTCCCCCTCCCCCATCAAACTTGGGCTAGGTCCCTAACCCTGTATCCAGACGAAGCCATAGAGGAAGTAGAAGCGGCCACCAGTGTTGGGCCCTGGACGCCAGTAAGCACGACGTATCTCATTGGTTTTCTCAGTGAAGCTCGAATTCTGGCGGATCTTGTAATGGACATGGGGAGGGAGGGAACCATCCTTCCGTGTCTGGAAGATCACGCCTGTAGACAGGAGGTAGGTGAGGTGTGTAGCCAGAGGGCATGAAGTTGGGTGAGGCATGCTGGGAAGTGTGGAGTTCCACATGGTGGCATGTGGAAATGAGGAGTGGGCACCAGAGGTGGTTTGGACAATGTAGGCGCAAGGCTGTAGAGTAACAGTAGCCAGCATGTAGAGGACAGGGCCAGTCTGAGGCAGGCGAGGAAGGTAGGGTCAGAAGTAGGATGACATGGGGCTGATGACAGGATCTGAGCTAGGCAGTAGGAGAGAACAGGGGACACAGTGGGGACAGAGTGGGACTAAATTTGTGAGAAAGCAGGTCTGTGAGGGGCACAGGACCTGACTGGAGGAGGGGAAAGCTCACTGGCAAACACTGTGACGTTGTCCTGGTAGGCCTGGTTGAGTGTGTAGTTGACGATGCTCTCCTCATCAGGAAAGCCCTTGAAGATATCCACACTCACCTGGAGAAGGGACACCATTAGGACTGCCCTGTGCACGCCTGGGATGGCAAGGGGTGGGTCGGAGGGCACATCCACCCCACCTTGGACATGAACTGGATCCAGCCACAGGCTGCATTGTCAATTGTGTCTAACTGCTGTAGGAGGGCAGTGCCATTGGGCAGCGAAAAGTTGTCCTGGCGCAAGGCAGGTGGCAGCTCTTCCAGGGACAGATTCAACGCTTCGGGGTGTAGCTGCAGCTCAGTTACGTACTGCGGGGTGGAGGGTGAGTTCAGAGTGTGGCTCATACACACTAGCCCTGAGCAGAAAGTCCATCACAGGCGCCCTCCCCAACCCATCCACAGCACCTGCTGCAGCCAGTGTAGATGTTGCTGCAGCCGGCCTTGCTCCAGGAAGCTACGGATCTCGGTGGAGATGTTGAGCCAGACCTGGGCATAATGTGTCACATTGCCCACGAAGGCGAACGTCTCATTGGCCTGCAGAGGATGGGGCTTGAAGTGTGTGGCTCCAGGAAGGTCTCCAGCCATCAAGAGAGTCCATCACTCCCTCACCTCCCCAGGTGACCAGCCCAATCACCAACTCTGCTCTGGCCCAACTTCTACCTGGAGGCTCCTGCCCTCCTCCCCACCTTTCCACAGTCGTCTCGGGAAATTCATTCTGCCAAGTCCTCTAGCAACAAGGCCTCACCAAGCCCCGTCCCAGCAGCTGTGCACACCTTCACAGCTCCTTCCTCATATCCTCTCTACATGTCCCCTGAGTATGTGACGGTCCTCATCTCTACCCACCGGGTCCAAGAAGCCTTCCACGTGCAGGCCTTCAGGCCTATTTCTAGAGCTGGCTTACCCTGTTCGGCAAGCCCTCTCCCGAGCTTTAGGAGCCCCCATGCCCAGCCCACTGAATGCTACTAAAGGGGGTGTCTCCACAGGAGGGTGTCCCCTCCTCCACCAGCTTCTCCCTTACCCAGTCAGCAGGGTGAAGGGTGGGAGGACACACTGACCAGGCTGGTCATCCCTGCCAAGGCAATTCTGCAGAAGCTCCAGAGAGTTCCCAACAGAAAAGCTGCCAAGTGCCCCTCTGCTCTGATTGCTCCTCAGATCTTCCCCTGCAAGGTCTACCAGGACCCAGGTCCTACATGAAGCCACTCCCACCTCTTACTGATCCCACCCATCAATACAGAAGGTAGCAGGACTGCAAAGCCCTCACTCAGGCCCTTGCTGTGTTTGTAGTCCTGCTGGGGAGACATGTACAACCCAAGACCGAAATGTGCCAGACCCACCTACCTTCAGGATGACCCGGTCAGCCTCAGAGCCTGCTGGTGCATACAAGATTTTGGGGTTGCTGGTCATGAGGTGCACCAGAAGGCCCAGGTTCCGCTGTTCTTTGCTTGTGAAGCCTAGGGAGCTCATGTTGCCCCTCCGCAGTGCCTCGGGCTCAATGGTACTGGGAGGGAGCAGAGTACCAGGAGCAGGGCAGGGGATGTCAGGACCAGTCAGGTGAGGGGGCTTGGGACAGACCAACAAGGGCTGGAGCAGGGCTTAGGGGCCAAGCATCAGGATAAAGATAAGGCAAGCTATCAGGCCAGGCATGGGGTGGGCTTACATAGAACTTCCAGAATGGGGTCCATGAATGAGGGCCAGCCCCTCCCTTTCCTCCCTTTCCCACCATCCCTTTGCTGCTGACCTACCGGTTGTTACCACACAAGATGGGCTGCAGGCCAGCCCAGAGTTGCACAAAGGCTGCACACTGGCCCTGCAGAGTGTCAGAAGCTGGCGCAGCGGCCGACTGGGTGCTCTCCTCGGTACTGGTGTTAGAGCCTGGGCTTGCCCCAGTCCCAGTGCCATTGGCCACTCCACCCAGGCTGCTGGCTGGAGGTGCAGGGGCCCGGCCAGTGCAGGCACCTTGGGGCAGCAGCAGGGCCAGAGCTGAGAGGACATCCACATCCTGAAGAACCTTCTGGGCATCCAGCAGGTCCCCTAGAAGGGCCTGCAGGCTCCGTGGGGGTGGTGTCTGCTGTTGGGGGTTTGAGCTGTTGGAGGCATCCAGGCCCAGCTGAAGGGGAAACCAGACATGTGGGAAAATGCAGGCTAGGGTGCAGACTGGGCTTGGATAGAAGCTATTTAGGAAGGGGACTGAGGTGAGGAGTGGAACAGGGAGAAAATCAGCAGGGGAAAGTGCTGGGGAGGAAGAGCTGAAGAAAGACTTGTGGCTCAGGGAGTCCTAGGCAGGGCTAGAGGTATATCCTGGGATAAGAAAAGGGCAGCTCAGGCCTGAGTTACGGGTGGAAGGTGTTGAGCGCCCAATCACAAGCCATCCCATGCACAGCTAGGAACAGGAGCCCCCGCCCCTCATGCTCCAAGTAGCCCCAGCATCTCCTCCAAGCTGGTCAGCAGGTCTACTGGCCAACTGGCAAGCAGGGCCTCACCTGCTGAGCAATCTTGGCCATGTCCAGCTGGTTCCGGAGCTCGGTGGCCAACTCACTGAAGCGCCGGGCACGAGTTGCAGTCTGTCCACTGCAGACGGCATCCCGGTAGCCTTGCAGGGCTACCTGCTGACCTTCAGGCATGGTGAGAATCCGACCCAGCTCTCCAGAGCCTGGTGCGCAAGTGAGCTGCTCCAAGAGGGCAGGAGCCAGCAGCAGATCCTGGGGCAGAGCACAGGGGACAGCTAGGACTTTTCCAACCAAAAAGTTATCAAGGGCCTGGCTAGGGAAGCCTAAAATCCTGCCCTGTGAATTCACTGTACTGATTCCATGCCAGAGTCCAACAGTGTCGGGGAAACACTCACAACACCCTGCTTCCACTTTCCATGCATGCCACAATCCCCAAGAAGGATTTCTGTATAACTACCCAAAGAGGATCCTTTCCTTCCACCTCCCTCCCAGGGTAGCCCCTCACCTCCATCTGGAACAGAGGATTGCTTCCAAGGCGGCTCCAGGGCTCCTGGCCCTTGAGAAAACCCGATTTCCCATTAAGGGCAGGTAAAGGACCAAAGAGCAAGTGATAGACCTGCATCGTAAGGGGCCTGGCTCAGAACAGGCTCCAGAGCCAGGAAAGTGGCTTGGCTGCCCTTGCAGCCCCTCCCCAAAGACTGCAACCAGGGGCAATAGGGAGGGCAGAGGAGTACGGCCACTGCTGGTATATGCCCCACCTCACCTCAGAAGGGTCCACACGAGCAGCCAGGAGGGCTTGGGCTGTGCTGTTGGGCAGTGACAGATTCTGCATCAGAAAACGCCAGAGCTCTCGCCGATCCCTGGCCACCGAGTCCAGAGAGAAGGAGGAAACTGGACAGGCAGGAGGATGGGACTGAGTGGGCTAGCTCCAGCTTAGGACTGAGGTGTCCCAGATGGTCTCAGAGCAGAGCTACTAGCACTGCATTGAGCCCCCCTCAAGTACACAGATAAGAGACAACATGGTGTAGACACAGGGAGCCAGAGCCAGAGGAAGGTTGTGACCCAGGTTAATGAAGCAGGCAGGCTTCCAGCAGACAGCAGAGTTCAGGCCCACTCCAAGCCATCCCCTTACAGGACAAACCTGCAGATCTAGCTGAGTGGCTCTCCCAGGTCCCAGGTCCTGAGCCGAGGGCCTCCAGGTGCTGGCGCAGGGCCTCGAGCTCTGAGCCCAGGCTGGGCCGTGCTGGGTCAAACAAGTTGCCCTCCTCCACCACACGGTTAAGGCGTTCCAGCAGCTGGGTGACCCTGCACCACCACAGGACATCACTCATTGGGATGGAGCAGGGGAAGGAGTGGCCACCCTCGGAAGCGTGGGACGGGGCACTCACGTGGAGTTGGCATACTGCAGGAAGCCAAACTCATCACGCTGGCCATCAGGACACAGAGACTGCATGATGGGTAGAATGCCAGCAGATGTCAGAGGTGCTGCCGTGTAGAAGGCTGATGGGAATCGGGGAGACAGGGACCAAGAGATATGTTTTGAAAGGGTCAGGAAGGAAAAACAGCTTTAGGCGGACTAGGGATGGGACACAGAGTACCTGGCCCCCAGCCGGGCTAAGGCAAATGGCTTTGCAGGTCAGAGGTCGAGGGCCTCCTACCACCCTGTAACTCGAAAAAGCATCACTCCTTAGTCTGTGCATGCAGGGCTCAAGTACCCCAGAATCCCCCCTCTCACAGAGACCAGGGTAGCAACCTGGGTAGTGACCTCTGACCTTTCAGGCCAACTGGTTAGCAGAGTGAGTACAATAGACCAAAGGGAGGATTGCAGGTCAACCTAGCCCCAGCTCAGGCTAGCCCAGACTCAGCCCAGGCACCCTACCCTTAGAAGGCATTGTCAGGCAGATACCCTGCCAGAAAGTGGCTTGACCAGGGTATGGATTATGGCCCAAGTCACCTGGCCCTTTACTAACATTCACTGCCAACCACATCACAGCCCGCCACCCCAAGTCATAAGCCAGTTTTTCCTGACCACGGGCAGGGAGCTCTGCAGGACCCAAGCTGCTGAGGGGCTGTTAATGCAAGCAGTAGGGGTGCTTAAGCTGCACCAGGAAGACCCGCCGGGCCATCCATGGCTGCCACCTGGGCCAGCAAGGAGGTGGCTGCTCACTTACAGACTGCATGCAGGCCGGGCCGAGGAAAAGAGACCATGCGGGATAGGGGTGGGTCAAAACAGAACAGAGGAGACTAATGAGTGCATGAGCCCTCTGGTTAACAGGTGCCATAGTCATTCACGGCCACCATGGCTAGCCAGAACCAGGCCAGCCAAGGGATATGGCTAGGACCACTTGGGGAACAGGCATGTAGGCCATGGCTTCTGGAAACCTCTGGAACAGGGACACATGAGCACTGACACATGCACACAGAGGATTCTTATCCCTCCTCGCCCACCCATGGCCCAGTCCATCCCTGTAACTCACCTTCCTTCACAGAGATGGTGGGCTTCTTCTGCCGCAGCCCCAACAGGATGAAGAAGAGGACCAGTGGGATGAATATCTCAAAAGCCAGGACCCACTGGAAAGGGTGGGCCATGTAAGGCCATGTACAGTGTCTACTGCCTGTCCAGGGCTGGACAAGATAGACATGTGCTGGCCCTGGACCTCCCAACTTCCCTGAAAGCCCGGCCCAGCCATGTGTTCCCAGTGGCCATGAAGGTCAACACAGGTTCCTCAGGTCCAGGAAAAGTTCTGGCCCCTCCTAGTACACCAACAGGCTTAATATTGTGTGGTGCTGCTAAATCAGGTGTTCTACTGCCCAGCCTAGATTGTGCCTGCCCATAACACGGATCACCTGCCCTCTGAGGAGTCTTAAGGCCAGCAGGGACACATCAGTCCAATTTGTGGTCCATTCTGACCCAGGTATTTGTCCAACTCATCTTCTGTCTCCCAACCTGTCGAGCAACCAAGGTAGGATCTTGGGGGCCATCTTGGCTACATGTGGGCTCTGTCTGCCTTGAACCCCTAAATAGGCCCTCAGGGCCACCTCCTTGTCTTTGCTTCAGCACCCTTGTAACTTCCTGTTGGGCCTGGGGTGTGGAGGCCTGGTGTGAGCAAGGTCTAGCCTGAGCCCAAGGCCCTAAGCCTCTAGCAAACATAGTCCCCGAGGCAAAGAAGGTCTTTCTTTCTGCCCTGGTCTCTCAGGGCCAGGCTGAGATGGATCAGAAGTGCCAAGACCCTGGGGCCAAGGCTCCCTTCTCAGTGTCACCTGGATAAAGAAGGGCGTTACCAAGTCCTGTCCCTAGCTCAGGGTGGAGGGCCAGGTGATCCCTCAGGAAGCTCCAGACTAGCCCTCTGAGACCATAGGACAGAGGGGCCCACCCCCGCAGAGGCAGCTCCTCTCCATGGCTCTGCATTATTAGATCTTCACTGTCATCCCCACCCAAATTCGACTTTGGAGCCCCTCCCAGAAGTGCTGTGGGGCCATGCCCAGCTTGTCCCTGGCTGTGCCCACTGTGCTCTGACAATAGCTCTCTGTGATCCAGAACACCCTGCTGTGTGTCCACACCCCACACCGCCTCAGCCTGTGCCAGCCTCCACCCCCTCCCCTGCCAGGATCCAATCCAGGGCCAGTTGAGGAGATGCTGTATGCACCCAAGGCTGCTAGACAAGTGTATTCCACACACAACAGGGTGGCTGGGGGCAGGGGTCACAGCTCAGGAGGCAGCCCTACCCCCACCCGCCCTGCTCTGGGCACCTCCACCCCAGTAACTGCAGCACAGGCCAAGCCACCTTCCCTATTGCCAGGAGGAGGAGAGTCCTAGCTGGCATGTGGCAGGCACCACTGGGGCATCTAGTTACAGGCAGGTAGCACAGCAGTATCTGGGTGCCTCACCTGGGTGACACGTGACTAATCCTCTGTTCCTCAAGACCAGTCCAGTGTTTCCACATTGCCCCAGGGACTGCATGCCTAACCTGGGCCTAAGTTGCCCTCCCTGCAGCCCCATGCCTACTGTGGCAGGAGGATGAGCAGGTGAGACCCAAGGGAGGTATTGGGACCTCCACAGCTACTCAATGCCCATGATCACATTCCTAAGCGGGGCCAGTAGCTCCAGGATAGACCCATGTCCAGCTACCTGATTGGGGCAGTTCACACTGACAGACAGGAAAACTGAGGAAAAAGCAGACAAGGTAAAAATCCTGGGTTTGGCTCTAGGCCATAAACTTTACACAGGTGCATGACCCCAGCAAAGACTCAGACTTCCTGGAGGAAAAAGGCCCTCATTGTAGCCACAGGCCAAGGATCTCCACTGTGGTCTATCCTCTGGGAAGGCTGTTGGGTAGAAACCTAGGAAGGTTCTACAGGGACACCCAACCTAGCAGGCAGGAGTCAGCCCTGGGAAACGGGCAGTGGGTACCTCCACCTGAATGTCAGATACCCCTACAAACTACTGGGTCCTTCCTACATTCCTATGTAAGGACCCCTATCATGCAGGGGCTGTTAACCTCTGTTCCCAATTCCTGGGGTGCCTTCATAACAAGCTCCGTGGGGCTAGTACTAAGGCATTCCTACATCCTCACTACCTGGTCCCACCCAGTTGCTTCTAGTGAACCAACAGCTAGAGCCACAAGCCTGCTCCTTCAGTCCCCACACAGCCAGCCCTAGACAATGGGGACAGAGGATGTACCTCGAGCCTGGTTATCAGCCACGGCCAGGTACTCACAGGAATCCTGCCAGGCCATGGAGATACAGCCCACCCTGACTTCAGTCAGCTCAGGATTTTTGTCCCTGAAGTGCTCAAGGAGGAACACGGGAAGGGTGATGATGTTCAAGCGGTCCCAGGGTTTGAGCTGGGCTAGGTCCCTTCTCTTTAAGCAGTCACCCTCTTTGGGCCCCACCCTGGAAAATCCCAAGGGCCCTCTGTGAGGGACCAAGCTGATCCAGGCCTGCTCTGGGTGTCCTTGCCCTTCCAGGGGCTGTGGCAGGAAGAACCAACAGAAAGCCAGTGCCATCCATGGCCCCCAGCCTGCTGCTCACCGAGGACCTAACACCCTTATGTCCTGGCTGCCCTAGACAAGTACTGAGAGTCTAGGTTCTCAGCTTCACAAAGCAGGACCCAGCCCCAGAGACGCCTAAGGCAGCAGCCTCAGGGGAAACTGGCCCCAAAGGACAAAGGGGTGCTGGGACTCGGCTGGTTGAACAGGCACAAGGGCATTCTCAGGGGTTAGAAAGCAGAAGCGAGGGCTGTGGACATGCCAGGATGGATTCGGAGAGGAGGAGGAGGGGGAGGAGGAGGTAATAATGGAGGAGGAGCAGGAGGAGGAGGAGGCGGAGGAGATGATGATGATGGTGGAGGAGATGGAAGAAGAGTAGGAAAAGGGAGGAGGAGGAGGAGGAGGAGGAGGAGGAGGAGGAGGAGGAGGAGGAGGAGGACGAGGAGGAGGAGGAGGAGGAGGAGGAGGAGGAGGAGGAGGAGGAGGAGGAGGAGGAGGAGGAGGAGGAGTCGTCCGAGTTGGAGTCCGGGGCTGCTTGGTACCAGCTTCAGCCTCAGGTGCCTGCCTACCTGCCTGCCTGCCCAAGGGCAGAGCAGCGGTGAAGAGAAGGGACAGGCGGAGCCCCTGAGCTGAACGGTGCGTCCCAGGAGCCCCGGCCTCCCCCGAGGTGGAGTCCAAGCACCTGCCCCCACCCCAGCCGGCCCGAGAGCGCTGCGGAGGGCGCCCGCCCGTGACTCAGCCTAGCGCCGAGCGTCGGCGGGTGCGGGCATCGCGGAGGCCGGGAGGCCGGCCGGGGCGCCGGGCCTAGGGCCCGCTGTCCGGCTGCGACCCCGGGGTCTGAGCGCCCGGGCGCCGCTCGTGCACGCGGGGAGCGCACGGTGACTTGGGCGCGCGGCCTGCGGCCCCGGGCGGGAGGGCGCGGGTGGCTCACCGGGCTCCGGCGCTTCAGCGTCACGTTCTTCCAGAGCAGCAGCTGCAGCTGGTGCAGGAAACCCATGGCGGGGCCGCGCTCCGCCGCCTCAGCGCACCGGCCCGCTAGTCTGCGCGCCCCGTCGGGCCCCGCTGGCCGCCGCGCCGCTCGGCATCGCCCGCGCGGGGGCGGGGCGCTCGGGCGTCCGGGACCGGCTCCGCGCTGGCTCCGCCCCGGCGGCCCGGGCGACAGCCACTCGCGCCCGCCGCCCCCGCTTAAAGGCGCCGCGGTACTCAGGTGCCCGCCAGGGGGCGCCCCGTCCCGCCGCGCCCGGAACCCGCCTGCACCTTGCCGGCGGGGCAAGAAGGCGGTGCCCCGCGGCTGCTGCATCCCGAGTTTCCCAGGCCTGGGGCGGGACGCTGCTCCCCCGGGTCTCCAAATGTTTGCACCCAAACCGGAGACACGCGGAGGGCTCCCCAAGATGTCCCACTCTCGCCCTCGGAGCGTGGAGGGAAGGCTTGGCCACCAGGGTACCTACCCATAGCTGGGCTCTCCCACGCAGGGGCAGGAAGGGCGGTCAGTCGACCCTGTAGGATGGACATCTCTCCACTGGGAGATCCCACCTGTACAGAGTGGGTACTGACCTAGAGGCTCCAAGAGAGTATGCGGCCCCTAATCAATATACCTTGCCCTGCGAGCTTTAAAAAAACTTTTTAAATTTTGTGTGTATGAGTGTATTGCTTATATGTGTGTAAGTGCACCCGTGCAGTGCCAGAGGAAGGGGTCAGATCCCCTGGAACTGGAGTAATAGATCGTTGTGAGCCACCATGTGGGTGCTGGGTATCAAACCTGGGTCTTCTGCAAGAGCAGCCGGTGCTCTTAACCTCTGAACCATCTCTCCAGCAGTGACCTGCAGTCTTTTAAACAGCTCTGGTGAAAGAAACTGCCCTGCCTAGGCCACCCCTTTAAAGGCTTTCTGTGTCTCTTGTAGATGAGCCACTTGCCAATGTAGTGACATATGTTTAGTCTATTAACATGGAAGGCAACCAGTCCTGGTGGCCCACACCTGTAATCCCAGCACTAGAGAGAAAGAGGTAGGAGGATCAGGAGTTCAACGTTATCCTTGACTGTAGAGTGAGTTCAAGAACAGCCTGGGCTCCAGGAGATCCTATTCGAAAATTTAAAATATTTTTTTTAAGATGGTGGGCATCAAAGATAAGGAAAGACATAGGGAAATGCATTACAGAACCTGAGGGTGCACACTCATATGTACAGAGTGCAGGTGGAGTAGCCTTTTTAAGGTCCAGGGTGTCATCCAAACAGGCTTCCCACAAGGAATTTTAGTTGAGTTTAGAGTGAGTACACTGGAGTTACATGGGGCCACTGAAAAGTGGTCACTACAGCCTATCTGTGCCATCCCTTCAGAAGTGGGGGTCAGCAGGGTGTGTGTAGTATTTCTTCAGGGAGGTGGTCACTAGGCACAAACAGCTGGATGTACACATGAGGGACTGGGGGCCAGGTTTGCTGGCGTAAGAAAGCCCTAATTCTGGCCTAAGAAAGTTAGATTTATATTCACAATGCTGTGGAGACATCATAAGCTCTAAGATTATACTATATAGTTGGGGCTGGAGAGATGGCTCAGCGGTTAAGAGCACTGGCTGCTCTTGCAGTGGACCCAGGTTCAATTCCCAGGACCCACATAGAGGCTAACAACTGCCTGTGACTCCAGTTCCTGGGGATCCGATGCCCTCCTCTGACCTCCAAGGGCACTGCTCCATATGGGTGCACCTACCTCCATGCAGACAATACACTCATACACATAAATAAAGAAAACCTTAGTAGAAGAATTTACTACAGTTGTCCACTGTGCTGCCAGGTTGGACCTGGCTGCCCTTTCCAGATTAGTTTTGAGGAGTGAGAGGACAAGAAGGAACCCCTAGAACTGCTCCCTGCTGACAGGGGTGCTTGGGGAGACAGGCCGCCCCTTCTGCATGTGGTTCATCTGTCTCCCCGTGCCCAAGTGTGCCTGGCCTCTTTACAGGGAACCTGGGGTTAGGTCAGTCTGCAGAGATGTTTGGGCACCTGCTTGAGTCAGGCCCAGACTGGATCACACAGGGCGGGACTGGCCTCATAGTGTTGTGGGACCGATCTCTCTGTATAGCCAGCAGAGGGCAGCAGAGGGTCACTAGTGCTAGGTCTTGTGGGTGGCCTCTGATGACTGCTTACCAGCTTGGGTTTCCCACCTGTGAATGGGAGGGGCAAGACTGTGTAGTGTCCAGCCTGGGACACACAGAGGCCACTCCTAAAGTGGATGAAACACTTAGAGGGCTAAGGCCTTCTACCACTTTCTAGCTCCTTCGAGAAGAGACCCCCCCCTGGGCTGATGAGTGAGGGCACACCCCTACAAATAGCCCCCACCCCTCCCCGGGCCTTGGACACTGCCTTCTCCCCCAAGGGGCTGGGTCAGGGCAGGAAGCCATGGGCAAGCCTTTCCCACAAGCCACGGGGGGGAGGGGGGCTTCCTGCCTGTAGTGCCTGCCACGCCACCCCCAAGGCAGGGACAAACCCAAGCCCCAACCCACCCCAGGAGCTCAGTTTGTTTGCACACTCACAGCCTGGCTCCAACAGTCCATCTCCCAGTCTACCACAAGGGGCTCCTGCTGCAGCAGGGTCTTCGTAGCTCCCCTCGTGGCCCAGCCTTCCATCAGCCACAAATCAGGCCCAGCCACAATAGACACCCCCGTAACATAACATGAGACTTGTAATATGTGGCATTTCTTCCCTTAACTATAATGACCTCAATTCTTAGCTCTCTACCTGCCTTTGCCTCTGGGGTCAGAGAATAGGGTGTTCCTCATAAGGTGTCACTTAGAAAAGGATCCTGTTGGCTGAACAGGGGAGGGAAGGGCTGGCTTTTGGAGCTTGGCTGCCTTGAAGACCTGACCCAGGAGATTTATGTCTGTGTCTTTATTGTTGGATGCCTCCCTGAGTAGATTGTGTCTATCAAAAGTCCAAACATTATCCTTCCCCTCCCCTGCCCTCCAATCTAGCATACAGTCTGCACTCAGGGTTCTAGAATATTTACCTACAGCCCCTGAGGCTAGCACCTTGATTACTGAGGCTCAAAGGTCCAGAGTTTGTTTGCACAAATCACAGCCTGATGTCCCCAGCCCCAAGGCAGTGCATCTCCCTTTCATCTGAACCTTGATTCATGAGCATGTTCAAGTTAGGTCTGGGGATCCTCAACAACCTTTCTTCTTTGATTAGCTCATAGAATATGCTCCTCACTAACTCCCTCAATGTTCCTCTCTCCATCCCCAGATCCCTACTGTAAAGTCCGCCAGCTTCCTCTTCCAGTAGCCTTTCCAGCCCAGCCTGTTCTTCCCAGATCCTTGCTTCCTGGTCGCTGACCCCAGCCTTGGGTTAGCCTTATGTCGACCCGGAGGCCGGATGCCTGGTGGTTTGATTTCAACATCCAGTCCTTCTACCCACAAAGACTCTCCCGGCAGCAGGAACTCAGGCCTGGAACCAGCCTTCGAGATCTTCATAAACCTGGCTACGGGACAGGTAGGGGTAGCGGGCACAGATGGTGCAGAAACGCTCCCGCCAGTCACCCAAGAGCCTCACGCGGAGCCGATCTCGCCAGGCAAAGAAACGATGGTATCGGCTCTCATTCATGCTAACGAGGAAGAGGGCTAGCTCTTGGGCTGAGCTGAAGTCATCCACATGTACAAAGGCATCTGGGGGCACAAAAGCCTCATACGTGGCCCGAGGGGGTCCTAGCACCACCGGTACCGTTCCAGCCGCCAGAGCGTTGCGCCAGAACTTCTCCGTGATGTAGTCCTGGTGCTGGGAGTTCTCAAAGGACAGGTAGAAACGGTACTGGGCTACAGTGGGCAGCAGACAGCTGGCACACAGAGGCCGTCCCATGGCACGCCCGAACACGTCCACCTGCAAGTGAGGTGCCAACTGCCGGTACAGCCTTGCACGCTGCTGCCGTTCCTGGAAATTGCTGACCACCCAGGCAGCCATCCTGCTTTTGGCTGGCAATGGGGGAGTGGGCCCAGAGTGAGGCTCCAAGCGGCCATAGGGCACAAAGATGTCTGAATCACGCCGATAGCTCAGCACCCAGTTGAAGACGCCACGGAGGTGACGGAGACCACGGGTGTTGCTGGGTGACTCCATGGAGGCCCAGACCCAGGGCTGCCCCTGTGGCCTCTGGTCCAGGGGCAAGCTGGACCTCCGGGTCTCCAGTTCACGGTGGTGGAAGACCACAGCATCTGCACTGGCCAGCAAGCTCCTGTTAGCACTTAGGCGGCAGTGGGTCATGCCATAGTGGGTGCAGGTGTCACCAGGCAGCTCCGGAGGCCGGGTGGTGAAAGGCCAATGCCAGATAAGGATAGTGACTACAGGCTGGGGTGCCGGGACACCCCCAGGAACTGATCCCAGTAGCCAAAGGAGCCAGAGAACCATGAGAGTGGCACCCCCAGCCAGGACCCCCCAGGCACGAAGCCTGCAGGAGGGATTACACCCTGCAGCAGGATAAGAAAGGAGAGGCCCTGTCACTCTAGGCTCACAGACTCCACAGGTCCCCATCCTCTCCAGCTGGGACTCTCCGAGGGCCACACACTCACCAGCATAATTCATCCACAGCCTTCTGAAATCAGTCACCCAAGGAACCGAGGTTTTCAAATCACAGCAACCTCCTCAACAGAGGCGCCCTGAAATCACAGCTGCACCTCTACTCAGCCCTTGTCCTGAGGCCCTCTCTTTTCATCTTCTCAAGGTGAGGGAAACCAGGGGCCTTCCCATTCCTGCCCCACCCTGTCCCTGTGGCCTTTGGCATCAACCACTATCCACTCCCTCTGCTGCTGGGAGAGGGGATGGAGACAGGAAGAAGGCCAAGCCAGGGCCCCCTGCCTACCCTTGCTAAACCCCAGAGATAACCAACTGAGCATTTGGAGGAGACAAGAGGAGGAGGAGAGGGCCCACTTACCCTTGGGGAAGGGCAGGCCACGATGTGAGTAGCCTGAACAGAAGTAACCCCCTCCCCAGAAAAGTGCCCCCATCCACCACCCACCATGCAACCTAGAGCACTGGAGGAGAGCAGGTGCACTTCCCCAGAAGGGTTAGCAGGCCCCTCCCTGTACTGTCACCCACTTCCCCTCTCCCTCACTGGGCTGGCCTTGCTTTCCTGACCCTCAGGCAGGACAAACTGCTGAGCTCAGCTGTCTAACAGAGGTCACCCTACCCTAACTTTGCCCCCATTAGGAACTACCTTGTCCTCAGAATTGTAATCCCCAGAGGGTGCCCCATCAGGATCCTAGGAGACCTCATCACGTGGTTTGGAGGGCAGACCCAAAGCTGTGCTGGACTCCAGAAAGGGCTGGGGATGTGCACATCTTTCTCTGCCCAGAGACCTGCGGGCATAGAAACCTCAGGCTAGGGTGGGCCCAAGGTCCTGGGTGGACTGTGAAGAGCTACAGGTCACTTACTTCCTTCCTGCTACCCCAGAAGGGGGCTTTCCAGGGTGGAAAGGGAAGGAGCCCGTGTGTCCCTGACGTGGGTAGGCGACAGGCTGGTGGGCAGGGGGCTGGCATCCACTCCAGAAACAGGAAGGCTGATCCCAGTCCAGGGTCTAAGGCTTGTTTGGCTTCCCTCCAGCCGATCCTGTGGACTGGCCTATAGCCTGGAGGTCAGTCTCCTTCCCCTTTCATGAAACCCCTCCGAGAGAGAAATGCAGTGAACCCATGTGGGTCAGGCTGAAGTGGCCAGTCCATACAAGGTCTTTCGCAGAAGTGCTAGCCATCAGCTTCCTCCATCTACACCAGACCACCCACTCTGCTGCCCAAGACCCTGAGGAGCCCCTACAGGCACGAGCAGCATGGCCTGTCCATGTTCCAGAGCTCCAGACTAGGAGTCCTGGAAGGAAGGAAACTATTGGCCAGGCCTATTGCCCCAACATCCCTCTCAGCGACAGCCTATGCCCCATTCATCCCTGCCTCGTGTCACTCCTGGGCCTCCAGGACTGTTGGTCTCCCCTAGCCACAGCCTCACGTGACAAGGCTGCCGTTGAGACAGGAACCAGGCAACTGGCAGCAGACCGATGGTGGGAACAGAGGCAAGTGCATGAGGAGGCTGTTTGGGCCCCTCAGAGGTGCCCCATCCCGCACAGCTGGGCATAACCTCTAGACTGTGGTGGAGAGCTTATGCAATGCCTAAAGGGGAAGCGAGGGTGTGGAAGCTATCAGACACCTTCCAGCTGACTTGAGGTACAACACAAAGCGGTGGACATGGAGTGGGCAGCTGTGCCCTAGCCCTTCCAGCCACTCAGTGTTTAGTGAGATGACTATGGTGGTACTGCCTCTGGCTCCACCCCTGGCATCTCTCCTTACCCCTCCCCCCAGCAGGGCAGCTCTAGGAGAGCCACACCCTGCCTTCAGGCACCACTTCACTGCACTTCACTCTTCTCTGAGTAGCAGAAACCCAGCAGGCTGTGGGGGAATGCAGGAAGGGGGCCATCCTGATGGCTTGGGGCCACAGGCTTCTGACTGCCAGAACCTGCTGTCCTTCCTGTTGTGCTGCCAGGCTGTTGTGCTTGCCCTGGCCTCACCCACACCCACAGCCTGTGCCTGCTCCCTTCCTGGGTGGATTTCCAGGCAACTCCCCCACATCTGCTCTGGTGCTGTCACCTCCCTCCCCATGCCAGCTCAGATTGGCAGCTGTGGGGGCCCCTGATCATGAGAACATACTAGATGGGAAATAGGCTCAGAAATTTGTCCTAGAAATGGGTCAGAACGAAAGAGGAAAAAAAGGAGGTGAGAGAGCATGAGTCAAAGGGAAAGCCGGGGCCCTGACCTGCCACGTCCCACTCCCAGGCCTCCAACTCACTGGGATCTCTGGAACACAGGGGGCACCCAACCCCAGCTCTGCAGCTTGGAGCACACAGGATCAAGATCACACAGTGTCCAGCCTCATAGACCCCATGAACCCTCCTCCAGACCAGGGTAGGCCACAGTCCTACAGACTACTACCCCCTTCACAGGAGGGTGAAATACAAGTAGCTTCACTCTGAGAGTGCCTCAGGGTGCCCAGCAGAGCCTGCCAGCCTGCCTGTCCCCGCCCCCAACCTCCAAGACTAACCAGCTGTATGCCTAGAGAGCCCTCTGGTGGCCATTCTCAAAAGCCACCTGCGCCTGCTGAGGAGGGGGCTGGCACACACTGATGATTAAGGTTTGGGGGCTGGGGCTTTGGGACCCCCTCAGGGCTTGCCTTTGGGAGGGTGGGTACATAAAGATGGGAACTTGGAGGCTCACAGGCAGTGAAAGGGGCACCTAGTGGGGGACATGCTGCTCCAGAGCAACACAAAGTGGTGCCAGGAGCCAGTTGACCTGGGTGCCTGAGGGCATGGGAGGGGTGTGGGCTCTCAGCAGACCCAGTCTCTCCTTTCCCATTCTATCCCTTTAAATCCATGGGGGGGTGGAACGTGTCCTTGTTCTTGTCCAAGTGCTGCTCTTGGACTAACTACAGGATCTGACGTGTGCTGGTTCTCTAGGGACCCGTGTACCAAACCCCAAGTTTTGCATGTTCTTTTCTGTTCTGAACCAGGACATGAGCCTCTGGGCTGCACAGCTGGTTGCTGAGAGGTTTCCAGGGGCTGAAGGATATCATCTCCTAGAGGTTAAAGCTGTACACGTGTGTGGGGGTACATGTGCACATGTGTGTACTTGTGGAGGCTAGAAATCAACATCTGGTGTCTTCCTCAATCACTCTCCATCTTTTAATTTTTTATTTTAATTTTATGTGTATGAGTGTTTTGTCTCTCTATATGTAGGTGCACCCATGCATTCAATGCCTGTGGAGGCCAGAAGAGGATATCTGGTCAGATCCCCTGGAACTGGAGTTAAGGACAGTTGTTAGCTGCCATGTGGGTGCTGGGAACCAAACCCAGGCCCTCCACAGGAGCAGCCAGTGCTCTTAACTGCTGAGCCATCTCTCCAGACCCTACTGTTTTGTTAAAGATTTGTTTTTCATTTTTATTTTATGTGTATGTGTGTGCAGGTGCCCAAGGAGGCCAGAAGAGGGTATCAGACCCCTGCAGCTGGAATTGCAGACAGTTGTAAGTTATCTGATGTTGGTTCTCAGAACTGAACTCTGGGCCTCTGCAAGTCACAGTTATTGTCAACTTGATACAAATCTAGAATAAGGGGAATTCCCTCCATCAGACTGACACATGGGCTATGAGGGCATTTTCTTGATTACTGATTGATGTAGAAGGGCCAGACCACTGTGAGTGATGCCATCCCTGGGCAGGTGGGTCTGGGCTGTGTAAGAAAAATAGCTGAACAAGCCAGAGAAGCAGCAGAAACACAGATCCTATTGGGCTTCCTCTGGTAAGCAGGAAGAGGAGCTTGGATCTTCAGCAGCCTGACCCGAAGAAGGCTCAGGTGGGCTCAGGCCTCTGGCAAGTCTTGCTGAAACTGGCCTCTTGCTGGAGTCAGGCAAGGTGTCTCATAGCAGGGGCCCTGAGGCAGGGACAGAACAACAGAGCCATTGACATAGGGACATAGTAATGTGGTCCTGGGCAAGGCCCAGTGAGGCTCCATGCCTAAGAGTTAGGTCTTCAAGCCCCACTAGAGACCCCAGAGTTGCCCACTTGCACTGCAGAGTAGAGTAGAGAAACTCCAGGGAGAGCCTGAGAGTGTCCAAAATGTCCAAAAAATGAACCTCAGAACAGACCCACAGGAATAGTGTTGGAAATGTTGTGACCCTCCCCCAGAATGACCCTGGAGCTCTGGGAAGCCCCGAAGCTCTGGTCTGCAGCACCACCCCTGGGACACACGTGTTGAGCACCAAGCTGCCGTTTGTGCTGGATGAGGCCTGCATCTCTCTGGATCCCAGCTCTTGGTGGTCATTTTCCCTGAAGGCAGATAAGTCACAGTGGACATCCATGTGCCATCCCTGGTGCTTGGCTTCCTCTTTACCCATTCCCCACACCAGTGCCCAGAGGAAAATAGGTTTATTCTGAGGGCCAGCTCAGGGTCACAGCTGAGTGAGAGGGGAGATTCCTGGCGTGGGGGACTCTGGCCCCCAAAATATTCTAGTTGGGATAAAACAGTAGCTTCAAACATGGCTGACACCAGTCTCCCCTACCACACTTCAAGGCATGCTGGTACCTAACCAGCCTTTCTTCCCAATTACAGGGCTGTCTGAAGCAAACACTGAGGGGCTTTTGAACACAACCTTTGCCTTTCCCTGACCTCAATCTCAATAGATTATTGACAGGTCTGGCTAATTTACCTTGTTCTTCAGGCTGGTCTAGTCATATCCTGATTTCAGCACCTTTGACCACATATTAACCCCATCCCCCTACACACACCTTACTCCAATTATGAGTGTGTATAATGTACATTATTATATTTGTACCTTATATTGGTAAGTTATCATATGTTGTTTGAGTTCACTGAGAAGCTGACTCTGAAAGTGGGGTTGTCTCCCCATTCCAGACCCAAACATGCTTGTATCAAAGCGTCCTCCAAGCTTTCTTGTCTGGGGCCTGACACCCCAGACAAGGAGGAAGAGAAGACTAAAACAGCCCAAGAGTAAAAACGTCATGTCTAAACAGGGAAACCAGTTCCAACTGATACTACTGTTGGTTACCTCACAAATAAAAATGCCCGTGGTGGAAAAAAGAAGCCAGAAGTTCAGTGATGGGAAGCACTGCTCAGGGTGTGTTTATTAAGCACACAGCAAAACAAAGAAAAGGGATAAATAGTAAGCCTTAGATAGGTAGGTAGACAGACAAAGCTCAAGTGGGAACTCCAGCTGACCACCTCTGCTTCCTCACTTGACTTCTGCTGAATGTTTGTAAGTCCCCGATTTGGCAATATCAGCTTTCCTCTGTTATTTGTTCTTTGACTTGGAAGCCTCAGCTGAGGGGAATCTCTGCTCTGTCCTGGACTCTCTTCGGGAACTCCAGCTGATGGTCTCAACAGGGGTTCCCAAGTGGTTTCTGCTGAATATTTTGAGCATTCAATTTGATTATTTTGGTATTTCTATATCTATCTACCTGCTACTTCCTATTTATTCTTTTACTTTGGCTTGTTATATACTTAATAAAATCACCCATTCAAAACCAAAAGAATGGCTTTGGTAGATCTTTCTCCAGTCCCTACAGAACATGATTATTACAGTTGGCAGGATCTAGGACATTTCATTTTGAAGGAGTGAGTGCTATAGAAGTGACACTGGAAAGATGGCTCAAAACTCCAGTTCCAGGGGTTTGACGCCTCTTCTGGCCTCTGTGGGCATTGTAGAACATGGGTGTACTTATATACATGCAGGCAAAACACTCACACACATTGAATTAAAAATTACACACATTTTTCAAAGTGAAAGGGGAGAATGGAGAGATGGCTCATTGGTTAAGAGCTGGTGCTGCTCTTCCAAAGGATCCAAGTTTGGTTCCCAGCACCCACATCTGGCAGCTCACATCCACCTATGACTCCAGCTTCAGGGGAATCCAGTGCCTCTGGCTTCCTTAGGTACCTGAACACATGTGTACACAAACACATAAATTCTTTTTTTAAAAATTTTATGTGTATGAGCATATTGTCTGCACGTATGTAAGTGCACTACATGCATACAATGCCCATGGAGGCCTGAAGAAGGTGGGAACCCCTGGAACTGGAGTTACAGTTGTTAGTCACCCTGTGGGTGCTGGGAGCCAAACCTGGGCCCTCTGCAAAAACAGCTATTGCTCTTAACCACTGAGCCACCTCTCTAGTCCTCACTTTAAAATTTTTTTCAAAGATCTATTTTTATTTTAAAAATTATATTTGTGGGGCTCAGCAGTTAAGAGCACTGGCTGCTCTTGCAGAGGACCCAGGTTCAGTTCCCAGCACCCACATGGCAGCTAACAACCATCTGTAGCTCCAGTTCCAGGGGATCAGACACCCTCTTCTGACCTCCACAGGCATTGCCCTTACACACATGCAGGTAATACACTCATACACATAAAATAAAAATAATAAAATATTTTTTAAAATTTACAAAGTGAAAGGAAATGCATGGGCTGATAAGGCTGGTGATGAAAGGAATGAAGAAAGCCTCACTCCCATAGACACCAGGCCCTGCATGCCTTGACTGCTAGGAAAGGGGAATAAATGTCATCTGTATCTAACTCTGCAATGGGCTTTCTGTGTATCTCCTCTGCCTTCTGCTTTTTCTTGCTTACAAAGAATGTTCACTGCTCAAGGTCACTGATATCTCCACAGGCTCTTGCTAAAATGTAAAACTTTCTGTAACTCTCAAGCTCTGTGAGAACACAAGAGGGAAAAAAAGTAAAAATACAAGCAGTGGGGCTGGAGAGACGGTCAGTGATTGAGAGCACTGGCTGCTCTTGCAGGGACCTGGGTTCGATTCCTAGCACCTACACTGTGGCTAACAACCATCCATAACTCCAGCTTCAGGGGAACTCCAATGCCCTTTCCTGACTCTGGGGGCACTACATGACACGGGTGCACTTACACACATGCAGGCAGTACACTCATTCACATAAAATAAAAATAATATTTTAAAAAATACAAGCAGTGAAATTTGCCCAAGACTTGTAATGGGAAGTGGGTGGGAGGGTGGATCTGATAGTCTCACAATGTGTATGAACTGGCAAACGTAATTTGTTCCTGTGCCATACATGTAATTTGAATGCAACTCTTGTTCACAGAAATAAACAGTAATGAGAGAGACAGAGATCTGTACAGCCAGACATGTGAAGACTGCTCCCCTCTCCCACCCCACCCCCCTTTTGTTGAGACACGGTCTCCCTGTAACCCCAGCGGGCACAGAACTCACTATGTAGATCATGCTGGCCTCCATCTCACAGAGATCTGCTTGCCTCTGCCTACTCGGTGCTAGGATTAAAGCTGTGCACACCTGGCTCTCCCAGCCATTGTTGTCCCACAGAATGGGACCTTTCCCAGAGTCTGGTCAGCTTCATGCTAGTCTAGCCCCACAGTAGGCCCTTTCTGTTTCCAACTCTAGGACGGAACTAGGATAGGAGGGGGTGATTCCCTGCTGTAGAGGGTGAGGTCTGTCCTGCTGTGCCTGCCTCTCCTCCAGTCTGTGAGTCCCTTACAGAGGGATCCCTTCTCCTGGTGCAGGAGGCAGTCCCAGGCCCTCCTTATCAGTGTCCATCACCAGGGCTTTGGTGCAAGGTAGGTGACTGAGGACTAACTACACCATCAACAAACCCAGAAGCCACTCACAGGTTTGAAACAGACTTTAATTGTCTTTAGTCTCCAGAACTTTCTAACCATGCCTGGGCTCTAGGGTTCCCAGCCTCTTCCCTCCAGTTTGAGGGTTCAGATGGGACAGAGGATGTGCAAGCGGATGCTAGGTCTCCTGCACCAGGTGGGGAATCTCTCTGGCAAGGAGCCCCAGGGGCTAGTGCCTCCCCCAGCCATAAGCACGCAGGGGGTCACAACGCGTGTTCTCTTCGATGGGGAACGCCAGGCCTTGCTCCTCCCCACCAGTGAGTGGGCTGTGGTCTGCAGGCAGGTGGACACTGGCCTCCAAGTCACTGCAGTGGGGGTGAAGAACGGGGACCTGGCATCGGCGCTGACAACGAGGAATGATCAAACAAAGGGTTGCGCACCTCCATCTCCCCGGTCTGTGAAGGCAATGGGTCAAGCTCCTGGCAGTGAGGCCTGAGGAGTGGGGCACCGACAACCTCCAGCAGATAACCCCCTCTGCAACCCTGGGGTACTCACCGGGGCCAGTCCTGGGCACTCATACACGGTGAAGTCCCCATCTTCATTCTCCTCATCAGAGGAGGCTGACTCCAGATCTTTGGGAGGCTCCTTATGCCTGGTGGGGGGCGAGATCACTGGATCCTCTGTGTACTCTCCAAAGCGCCAGGGGCCCAGATCAGAGGCAGGTGCGCAATATAATATTGTTCTGAGTGAGGAACTGGGGGCTGGGATGAGGGTGGGGTGACTGGCCTAGAGGTCAGAGGTTTCAGGCAGGTGGGATAGGGAGGCCAGGTGAAGCACCGGGCTGAAAGAGAATGTAGGGAAGTGGGGTCACAGGGCAGAAGTAGTGGCTGCATCGGGCGGGCACTCACCGCTCCAGGCACAGCATCTGTTGCCTCTGGTGCTGGTAGTGGTACATCTCAGCACTCTGAGCCAGCCGCTGGTCCCCAGGCTGCGGAGGGGGGAAGGGTCAAACTTGTGAGGGGAACACAGGGTGGAGGTGCACAGGATGGGGCAGTTACCCACTGAGATTCGAGGCGTGGTAGGCGAGGTGGGCCCCTTGGCTGTAGTATAGTCCACTTTCTGGGTCAGGCGGATCTCTCGCTGTAGCCTGCAGAGAGGTAGGCGTTGGAGTAGGGGCCTTTGGAGCTAAGGTTTGGACATCAGGTCACACCCCACCCTCCTACCAGAGGCTCACCTGCACCAGCAGAGGGCTGCCACCACGAGGGCAGCGGTGCCGGCCACACAGAATGCCAGGATCAACACTGTGGGAGGGACGGTAAAGGTGAAGGTCGGCCTGCCTGGAGAAAGCCCTGGGCCTGCACCCTCCACCATGCCTGTTGCCAGGACCTACCAAGGGCGAGGCCACTTCCATGCCCTCCCCCAGGCTCCAGCGGGGACATGTGCACAGGCCTAGATGATACAGGGGAGCCCAAGGAGGCACTGGGTGTGGATGGGGAGGCTCCCCGAGTGGAGGGAAGGCCGGACTCCACTGCTTGACCCCACTCTGAGAATCCCAGGGTGGCTGCTGGGAGAAAAGTAGGCTAAGTCAGCAGGATCTGGCTTTGTTCAAAGGTGCTGGGTCAGGACAGAGGGCAGGGTTCTCACCAGGCTCCAAGAGCTTCTGCCTGGTCTCAGGCAAGGGCCTTGCCATGAGCCTTGAGTGCCCAGCCTCCTTCTCCTTCAGCGCCAGTTCCTGAGCCAGGAAGTCAATCTCCTCTTCCAGTCTGGGCTGGGGTAGGCCCTCCCCTGAGGAGGATGAGGTCCATCAGATAGAAAGGCCCCAGGCCCTTAAACAGAAACTGCATCAGGCAGCCTTCTGAGATGGAGGAACCGGTCCAAACCTGCTTTAGGAGTTGCCATGGTAACAACTGAGATAGCTTCCTGTGAGCCCCAGTAGGTTCCCAGGAAAAGCAGAGGTGAAGAGGGGCGATGAGCAGAGCGGAGGGAGGGCTAGGGAGGAGGGCTAGGAGAATGCATGGAGACCCACAGGAGAGAATGGAGCACCTGGCTAGCATCCACAGAGGGACAGGCAGAGCCCTGAGACAACACATTCCCTTCCCTGGCCCACCACAGGCACCTTTTCTGCCCAAGAGTAGCAGGGAGAAGCCAAAGTATGCCCAAACTTCCAGGTTATTCCCAAGTAGTCAGAAGAGAGGTTACCTGTGTGGGTGGGCAGGTGGCTAGATCCTGACTGGTTCACACTGTGTACTTCACTGTCCAGAAATAAGCGCCCATGTGGGCACCCCACACAAAGTGGTCCTGCTTGCCCTTTCTCAGTGCCCTCCTCTTTACTACCTTCTCCCAGGAAGCCTACCTGGCTATATCCCCAGAACTTCTTGGAGGTAAAGCCCTCATCACACCTGATGGAACATCCAGACAGACTGGGGGACAGTTGCCACTAGCACAGGGCTGATACTTCCAAACATGCTGTGTGGAGTATATAGGATGACTGAACAAGTTGCCCAGACAGCACAGGAGGAGACATCTGGAAGGGCTTTGGGCAGAACTACCAGGGTCCAGGACTCTCCTCCTGCCCTCATCCCCTTGTCCTAGGGGTATTTAACTGTCCTAGGCTGAGTCCTAGCTCCAGGCACTAGGCCAGTATCATCTTGAAAGGAGGAAGGGACTACTGCTCCCAGAGTGTCAAGAGAGCCAGTCCACTGGCCTTGGGCCTGAGCATCCCACCAAGCTAGGGCCACAGTCTCAAGACTACAGAGTCCCTCATGGTAGAGGCCTACAGGACAGGGCAGCTAGGGAGGGAAGCCATCTCACTCACTCATCCACTCACCCACCACCCCTGTATCTATCTTTTGGCATACCAGATCGATGCATCCTGGGGACACAGAGTCCTTGCTGGTCCTCCTGGAAGGGCTGAAGGCAGGGCCCACAGGCATGTGCACCTGGTGGGCACTTTGCCCGCCTCTTCAGGGCACAATCCAGGCTCCCAGGACATGCGGCGGCATCTGAAGAGGGAGCAGAAGGCAGGGCTAGTCACAGCCCACTTCTCAGAAACCCCTCCTCCCACAGAGCTGGCCAGGCCTGGCTCCGGCCATTGTTCTGGGCAGGACCTTCCTCCCTACTGCCAAGTCTCAGAACCAGGAAGCAAACAACTCCAAGTCTTATGGGAACTACCCCGCTCCACCCATTCCTGAGGGTCCAGTTTCCAGGCCTAAGCCTTGCCCTTGAAGGTAAACTGACCCTAACTATCCAGCCAGCCTTCTGAGGGCTGGGTTGTACAGACCTCTTAGGCTATCTTCTGACCTCTGTGTGGCTGAGAGTGAGCTGGGACCTTTCATCCAGATTGCTGCTGAGGATCAGGCTCAGGTTTCTCCTCTCTTTGTTTCAGGAAAGGATGCTGGGAAGCCACCTCTCCTAAACATCAGCATTTCCTCCTAGACCCCATCACACCATCCTACAACCCTAGAGTAGAATCCTGAAGGTCACAGAATACATACTTAGTCTGGAAGACAATGGCTCTCCCTGCCCAGCTCCTGGCTTGTTCCCAGGGCAAAGAAGCTAGCAGGGTTGGGGAGTTGGTTGGACCCACTCAGGGCACTGAAAGACCTGGGCTGAGCAGTGTTAGGGAAACCAGGCTAGGTCATAGTTCCTAGTCACATTTTCATCTCCTTTTGGGACCCAGATCATGATGTTCTGCTTACACATGCCAACCAGTCCCATTTTGACGCTGAAAGATGAAGCAGTGGCCTTATGTGCCTCAGTTTCCTCTGTAGGATGCCTAAGTTCATTTGCTTCAAAGCTAAGGAATGTTTCCAACCTGGGACCCTGGTCTCTACCTCAGCAAACCAAAGGGACCACCAACCCTGCCTGGTGGATCTTCCTCCCATCAGCTCAGTCACCACTCATCACTGCAGGCCACACCACTAGAGCCCAGAGGGATGTCAACAGCATGCCCTTCTCCAGACTTTGGCTAGCCTGGCTTGGTTTCCTTGGTAATCTGACACTAAGCTTCCTGCAATTCTAGGGGATACAGCTCCAAGCTAGGCACCTTCTATCCTCCACAGCCTGGATCAGCTTCCAGTATCACTGAGCTGGGCTCTGGGTTTAGGCTAATTAAACATTAAGCCTGTGCCAGAAGTCTTGCCTGGACCCCACCGATCAGCTGGGCATCAGGGAGCCCAGCACTCCTTGCTGATAACCTAGTTAAGCTCACAGAAGGCCTCACTAGCCCCCAGCCTACTGGTGGCTCACCACAGGCCAGGAGGCTATGCCTGCTGCCTCTTTACTCTTGAGTAGAAAGACTCTCTTCAGCCTGGGGGTGACGAGAAGGTCCCAAAACAATGGCACCCCACCCACACTGGGCTACTGCTCCCCCAGGGTATTAGATGTAGGAAGAAGCTTAGGGAGGGTCATGTCAGGTCTCTGTGTGGGGCTGTGGTGGCCAGTGTGCAGTGGCCAGCATCTGCCCAGGGGTTCAGCACTGCCCTGTATCCCCAAGCTCTCAGCAAGTGGCTTCTGCCAGCTCTGGCCAGGCCTTCCAGCTTCCTTGGGAGCCTCTTCCAGTCATGCCAACTTCTCGTCTGGGGCTGCTTGCTCAGGAGGAGGCCTGACTAGCTCCTAAGGCCACACATCCAGAATAAGTTCTCTCAGGAAGGCATCCCAGTTGGGACAACCAGCCAACCCTGCATCTTTTTGCTGCTCTGTAAGATGGGCTTCAAAAGCACCTCCCCCACGGGGCTGCCAGAATTCAGTGAACATATGGGCACCCCCTTCCACTTCACCCCCCTCAAGGGAAATGTTCTTTGGGTTCTGCAGCCTTAGGACCCATCTGTCAAGTAGGATCTCCCAGAACTGGCTCATCAGAGGAGTCAACCCACAGATCTCGGTTCAGAAGGTCAGACAGACATGGTGGCAGAGGGCAGGAGATGGGGGCAACTTCACCCCACTCAGTTGGAACAAGACCCTATCAGACCTAGCGCCCCCAGACTTTGCCACGGGAGACACAGCAAGGCCTGTATGGGACACCCCCAAGACGCGGCAGACAAAAGCAGCACGGCAGGCAGGCACCGGGAGCAGGCTGGCACCTCAGAAGTCCCAGAGACACACAGAATCCCCAAGGAGGGCCACCCGGAGCCAGATGGCGCAGGAGGGCAGAAAGACCTCCAGAGTCTGGCTTGGGGACCCAGAGACAAAGAAGCGCGTGAGATCCAGATTCGCCTCCAGGGACCCGAGAGAAGGCTCATCCAGCCGGACCTCCGGCCGGTCTGGCTTGTTTACCCCATCCCGGGCGGGGCGGGGCGCGAGCGGCCGCCAGCTCACCAGGCCCCGTGGTCTGCGGGCCCGGGAGAGGCCAGGGCGGCGGCGCGGAGGATGAAGGCGACGCCGCGCATTGGACTCCGCGCCCGGGAATCCCGCCCCGGGGCACCCCGCAGCCTGCGCCCGGAGCGCTCGCTCACCCGGGCGGCTGGCGGCGGCACCGTTCAGGGCCGCTCCGAGGATGAGGCCTGAGAGCAGCAGCCGTAAGAGCCGCAGGTGCCGCGGGGAGGGCGGAGGGACCGGCGTCGCCATGCTTCAGCGCCGCCGCCCGGGCAGCATGGCACCTCGCGGCCCGGGACTCGGTACCGGCTCCGGGAACCGCGACTTGGGAAGCCGGGAAGCAGGAGGAGGCGGAGGAGGAAGAGGAAAAGAGGAGGAGGCGGTGGTGCTGACGCTGCGGCAAAGGATCCGGGATGGAGGAGCCGCGGAGACCAGCGCGCGGGGAGTGCGCCTGCGCGCTCCACCTGAGGGGGCGGGACGTCGCCTCCAGACTGAGCCCCCCTCACTCTGAGTCACAGGCTGAGGGACCTGACATCCCAGGAAGAAAGAGAGGAGGAAGCACTGAGAACCTTCTTCCAGTTGAGGTCCCGGTTCTTCAGGCGTCAGAATGCCTCGGCTCCTCCACCCTCTGCAGGAGGGTGCCTCCTCGCGCTCCCATAAATCTGGCTTGGCACTGACGTCAGGATGCATCCCTTCCTCTCGGCGGTCCGACTGCCAACCCCCCACCCTTAGACTAGGAGCTCACTGTAAAACAAAGGATAAGCAGGTGCACAGGGATACACAGGTGTGCCCCAAAGACGCACCCGGGCTTTCAAAGACACGGATAAACGCAAACAGCTCTCAACTAGACCCACTCCTGACGCCAGTCAGGCTGGTCCCGAGTGAGGCCACCAGGGGGCAAAAGTGGCCCGACGTTGCTTTGACGCTCAGCTGGGAGCTGTCCAAGGTGGTCATGGTCCCAGGTGACGGCCTTCAGCTCCCTGGAGTCATTCAACATGGAGCATGTGCGGTGCCTAGGCCTGCTTCTCATCTGCAGTCTCTTGAGAGAACACCCCATCCCACCCAGAGCCTTCCCTCTGGCTTGGTCAAGAGAATAAGGTTGAAGCTGGGTGTGGTAGTGCACACCTTTAATCCCAGCACTTCTGAGGTAAAGGCAGGTGTCTCCGTGAGTTTGAAGCCAAGCTGGTCTACATTGCAAGTTCCAGGCTAGCCAGGGCTACATAGCAAGACCCTCTGTAATAAAAATGAAAAGACAAACAAAGATTGCCATCACTACCACCAAACCCAGGCTTCAAGGCACTGGCCAGACAGAAATAGTGTCTGAGCTTACTTCCCATACAAGAGGTAGGGAGAGAAGTGGCAGAGACCAAGCCTTTCCACTCGGAGAATACAGGACCATGAATGGGCTGCAGAGTGCCCCTGATCCTGTAGGGCTGCAGACACTGCAGGTGCCTCTGCAATTGCAAAGAACTCAGGGTCCAGCCCCCAAGTCCTACCTAGGTCACCAACATGAATCTGGGGTTAGTTGGGTCTCTGCCAGTCAGAGAAGACTCAATGACTCAGACTACAGCCAGACTAGTGTAAGGGGAGTGTCTTCAGTGTCTTGGGTCTAGTCCAGAAAGTTAAGGAAGCTGGAAAGCCATTGCTTCCTCTTGGGACCAGGGATAGGCCTGGATGGCTAACACAGCTGGAAGGAAGAAAGACTGGCAACAACAAAGATGTCCCAACCCCATGAATACTTCACTGCTCTAGGAAAAGCCTTTTATTACAAAATGTTTACAAGTAGGCACTGGGCTGACAGGCTGATTCCAAGCCTGGAGGTTCTGGTGTTTGCTTTCTAAAGGCTCTGACTACAGAGAAGAAGTTCCCAGAGCCCTTAAAGGTCAGAACAAAGGCCCGTCACTGGAGACCTCACTCTGAGTCACAGGCTGAGGGACCTGACATCCCAGGAAGAAAGAGAGGAGGAAGCACTGAGAACCTGGAACTGGAGAAAGCTTCAGGGGGCTTCCTGATCTGGGGGACCTGGAAGGGGAGGCAGGGCTGACTGGTGGGGCCTGCAGGGGTGATCGAGGGTGGATATCTGAATGTTGGTTCCCAGGCTGCCTCAGAGGGTGGAGGCACTGTGGGTGGGAGTGGATGGGATGGAAGCTAAGGGGTACTGTGGAGTTGGGAGCAGATCCCCATGCAACCCTACAGCGCTCCTGAGGACTTGGCAGAGCGCATCTGGCGCAGCAGCAGGACCAATGCAGCCAGGAGAAGGACAGCAAAGAGGAGGAGGAGAGCGACCCAGGAGCTGAAGTGAGAGCCCTTGCGTAGCCCTGGCTGGTCAGCAGGGATCAAGTTGGTCAAGTTCAGCATGTAGCCCAGGGCCCAGCCAACTGAGGTGCCTTCAGCCTGTTGAGGGGGTGGGTGTCAGCTCTCTGAGATGCCCCCCCCCGAACCCTCCAGTACCACCTATGGCCCACCTTCTTTTGGAAGGTCACACCACCAAAGGAGCGTTCATTGAAGCTATAACCACGGCTCAGTAGCTGCTGCACAAACATGGCTCCAGCACAGTAGTCAGCAAGGCGGGTCTGCTGCCTTGGTGCTCGGGCTTGCAGCTAGGAAGAGGGTAGGACACCACTGGATTGAGGGCCACAGGGAGTGATGGCAACTCAGTACTGTACCCTCCCCACAATGCAGACCAAGTGAGGCACATGGCCAGAAATGCACAGGGAGACTGAGTCCAAGACAGGCTTCCCAGGCAGCCACTTCTCTGGGATGAACTATGTGGCTACTGGAAGGCTGTGAGCCCCTCACCCTCACCCCCAAAGCCTGCACTGGTGCCCAGAAAGCCAGATGAGGGGGCAGCATGGATGACCTCCAAGAAACAGAGGGTAGCAGTATCGTTGCCCATAGTCACAGGAACAGAGGTCTAGACTTGAGTGTGGCTCTCTGGCCTCCTGGCCCCATCTGAGACCCTCAAGGGTACCTGAGGCTAGGATGGAGCCTATTTCTCCAGAAGTTTTAGGTATCCTCCACACACTTCAGGTACCCAGGCCCCTCCTTCCTTCCCTGGAGCCAGTGCTCAGCCAGTGGCAGAAGCCAGAAACATGGGCATCATTTTCAACTCTTCACAAACCACTCCAAGTCCTGCTGAGTCTCTCAAGTGTTCCTTTTCCACTGGTGGGTCATTCTGCTCCACAACCTGTCTCAGACACATGCTTGTCTGTCTCTGTCTGCTCTGAGCTCCCCACTGCCACAGAGCCTTTGCAATACCTGTTTTACCTGTTTTCCAGATCTTTGTTGTAGGAATGGGCTTCAGAAGACCACTGAAATCCTAGTTTACCCAGCCCCAAACCCCTGACTACAGCCTGGCCATTTCTTGAGTCTATGTCAGTCAGCATTCTGAAAGGCCTGCATCCCTCTCTGTGTAGGGCAAATGAATACTGGGTGTGGTGACGCTGGTTGGCAAGTCCTCCTGCACAGTCCTGGAGAAGGTAGGAAACGGACCTCACCTCCAGCCAGGTCTGGTTGCAGATGATCTCTGTGGCTGTCTCCAGTTGCTGCAGGGTGGTCACAGGGAGTCCCATCACAGTCCTCAGGAAGTCCATGGTGTAGTAGAAAGCAGAGAAGGCCTGCCGGGGGTGACACTGTCACACCGTCACCAGACCCCAAATATGGAGGGCCACCTGTCCCAACCTCCATCTGCCCAGACTCACAAAGAAGTTCCCAGTCACAGGAGGCTGGAAGACTCCATTGAAGGAGCATCGGGAAAAGGGGCAGGAAGAGAAATCAAAGAGCCTAGACACTAGGCCACGGCAGAGAGTGGGGTTGCTGGTCCCAAACAGACTGACTCGGGCACTGCTGTTGAAGGTCTGGGGCCGCTGGGCTGCAGTGCATGGCGACTGGTAGACCTCCTGCAGCAGCACTTGGGTGGAATAGCCCTTTGGCCAGCAAGGGTGGAATCCATGGGTCTGGAGGGTTAACCAGAGTGCAGGTAGGAGTTCCTTACCCTAGGCACTGTCTTCCACCCCACCTAAAAAGCAACTTGATAAACTGTGTTCATAAACAATCCATGGCTAACCAATACCTGATAAACAAACTCCAAACCCTTTGGCCAGGCATCTAAGGCCTTATGAGATGCTCACTAGCCCTCCTTTCTTGAGGCTCCAGCTCCTGGACCTTTCTCTCTATGAGTCCCTCCCCAACCTGTACTCAAGTGGAGGAAGACCAGTTGGAGAAACCCTGGGCAGATGCTCTGCAAAGAGGCCTGACACACTGTGTGCCGCAGCTGTGTGTGCATACACAGGAGGTTAGCCTGAGGTGTTTTACTAGCTCTGCTCTAGGCCTTTGGTCCCTTCTCCCGCCCTTCCTACCAGTATGGTAGGTTGGTTAAGGGTGAAGAGGCACCTGGAGAGCACTGGCCAGAAGCCTCTGGAGGACCTGATCTCGACCATAGCAGAGGAAGCTATGGGTGTAGACACGGTAGTGCTGGCCATAGAGCTGTAGGTGGACCTCAGTTGCTGGATCCTCAGATGGGCTGGTCGTCTCAAAGGTGATCTGTGTGGAGGCACCCCCCAGGTCCATGGCCCCCAGGGTTCCCTTCCTTGGCCGGATCCACCGGCCCACCCAGCCGTACTGTGGAAAGTGGAGTTTGGATCAGCCAGTGGACAGGCAAGGCACGCAGAACCCCAGACTCTGGGCCAGGTGCAGGACCTACCTTGATGAAGTTCTCCAGCAAGTAGTTTGCAGTTACCCAGCCAAACACCCCTTCATCCTGTCCCGAGAGGATGCGTGCACCACGGAAGTCAAAGGGGTACTGTATGAGCGTCTGCGTCACTGCCTCTAGCACTCTGGCAGTGGCCTCTGGACTGGTCATGCTGCAGAGTGGGGACGACTCTGAGAGCACTCCTCCCCAGATGGGCCATGACCCTACTCTCAGGCATTGCTGAGGGCCTACCCAGGAAGAAGGCTCCCACCCCATTGAAGAGCCATGCAGGTCCTTGGGCCACATCAGGATAGAGGTACTCACTTGAGTAGACGCATGCCTGCTGTGGCCCCCAGGTAGAGTGGTGTGCTGGCATGCTTGTCTTTCGGCACATCCCGAAGTGCCTGTTCAAGGCATTCAACCAGACTCTGGCCTGCCCTAGAAGGATCATCTGCATAGCTGGAGATTCCCCCACCTAAAAGGAGAGGGGAGATGGGCCCAGGCTTATCAGATAGTTCCCAGGTGAGACATAGGCCAGTGGAGCTGGAGTTTTGAGCTCCCACCCAGCTTAGACATAAAAAAGGTCCAGATACCACAGAGTCTCTGAGGCTGCCGCTTGCCTGGTGGGTGTGGGCACAGGTGCAAGGACAAAGACTTGGGCATTGTCAGTCCAGCCCATCCTTCACTGGATTTGCCAGGATACATCACTAAATCTTCTGAGCTATGCCTGCTCCATCTACAGTGTAGAGGCCTGTATTGGGCCAGTAAACCCCAAGCATTTCACCTGCTCTCTGGGGCTTCTGTTCCATGACACAAAGTGCCCACAGCCCCTCCCAAGCCCAGAGAACTGAGCCTCTGTTTCTGGACTCCTGCCTGGAGTGAGCCCCACCCATCACAAAACAAGAGGGGCATAGCTATTCAAGTCTACAAGGCTAAGGCAGAACAGGGTCCCCAAGACCCTGCAGGGACTTGGTGTTGAGACTGGCATATACCTGATGTTTGGGATACCTCACCCTGAACATCACAGGAGCTGTGCTGACCCACGATGCCTGTGTCGTTCTCCTTGTCAGCCGGCCATTTGTAGACAAACATGGATGTGTGTGAAGAGCCAGCATCCAGGACGATGCCATACTGGGGGTTGAGGATGGGGAATCAGCCTGAGGAATCTGGGGACTCTCTTTAGCACTCCAGCTCTCCATACCTACCAGGTTATGTGGTGACCTATATGTTAAAGCTCAGGGAAAGGCAAAGGCAACCACAGTGACACAGCTTGCCCTCACTACCACACACAAGCATGTCAAGCACTAGAGAGTAGCCTGCCTGTTCAGGGCAACTAAAGGGCTGTGCCAGAGACAGAGGGTTCCAGGACCATATCTGGACACAAGGCCCTCAGTGAGGGGGGAGGGGGGAGCCCAGTGGCTACTCCCCCACCCCAGTCTGTCTGTATCTGCTCTGACCTTAGCCCAATCTACATTTGTGGAAGTGAGGGCCCCTAGGGAAGCTGGCTGAGGCTGAATGTAGGCCTCCTATCCACACCCAGCTTCTTGGGCCTAAAAGCCAGGGACAAGGAGAGGCTGATTCTGCTGAGCAGAAGGGGCCTTCTCTGCAGGCTAGGAAACTCGTGCACCCAGCTTACAAGTAAGTGGCCCTTTCCAAAACCTGCTCCAGGGGCCTGGACTCCAGCTGGGGAAGCCTGGCTGGAAACCAGCCTGGGGCAAGTGCCAGTTCCAGCCTGGGAAAGGGCTGCTCCAGGCCTCCCCCACATCAAGGAACTCCTTCAGAACCAGGGAGGTTTGTTGAATCTACCACTCCACCCCTATCCGCACCCCCACCCAGTCCTGCATGACCACAGAGTTCTCCTTCCATCCTAGACCCATGAGGCTGGTACGTCCACTCACCACACACACTCAGCGCAAGCCAATTAAGGGGTAAAGGAACCAACCTCTACTCTAAGGCGCCTGAGGATTGGGGGCAGAGTTCCCATCTAGCAGCTCCAATCCCTTTAGCGCCAGCAAAGCCCCTGCTCCCCTTTCAAGAGCAGTATTTCCATGCGCTGCTCCGACAGGGGTCGGAAGGGGTCCATGGACCCCAGTGTCTGTTTCTCCCTATCTGTGGCCGAATTTAGAGCCGATGCTTTTCTAATGGAGTACTCCTGGGTGGTCACTCAGGGAAGAGAAGGTGACTCAGGGTGTGCCCCCATATCGCTCTGGGCTAAGGTTCTGACCGCAGACAGGGGAGTCGGGAACCACGTGAAGGAGCCTGGAAGACGGCTCCTCCTCTGTGCTGACAGGCTCCGCGGTAGCCGGAGAGTTCCCGCGACTTTGTCTTCCAGCACCCGGCGCCCCGGAAGCGCCGCCGTCACCGGGCGAACGCAGGAGGACTAGCGCGGGACCTGGGACACGGCCCGAGGCGCAACGCGGGTGGTCTGGGTTCGACGCGCGCGCTGGGAGGCCCCGCGCACCCCTAGCTGCTCCTCCCGACCCCTAGCCCCCTGCCCCGCGGCTCCCCAGGATTGCTCCGGGCCGGCGCGTGCACCTTGAGCGCGGGCGGCTCCCGGACGTCGCGGGTAGGGACACATAGCAGCAGAAGGCCGGTGAGGCCCACCGTGGCCAGCAGCAGCGGCAGCAGCAGTGGTACCAACTTTCCGGCCATGGGCGTGCGCGCGAGGACTCGGCGGGGACCCAGGGTCGCCGGCAGCAGGGAGGCCTGGGCGGCGGGAGCCGCAGAGTTAGGCGCCCGGGCGGGGATGCTCCGCCCACACCAGGACCCGCCCACATCTGGGCCCGCCCCAGCCCCGCCCCCTCTGCAAGCGCAGGTGACTGAAGCTGCACGGTTGTATCAGCCTCTCCGCGCACAGGCTTGCGGCCCAGTCGCCCCTCAGCCATCACCCACCCTCTTCCATCCTGCCCGCCCAGCATAGCCAATACCCATCCGTGTTGGGAGTGGTGGGAGCAGGATACCTGGCATGGGGGCTGGGCTGGGCTAGCTCAAAAGCAGCCTTGTTAGGAGACTTCCGGATCCTCTGAGCCAAATTCGCCCAGGGAAAGACAGCCGGACATCCTTTGCCAGAAGGACTAAATTTCAGCTACTGGGTCCTGGCAGGAGGCTCTGGAAGGAGCAGGGACTCAGCACTTGCTTCTGGAGCTGGAAGGAGTTGCAGTGACAACTCCCATGGCTACTGAGCACCATGTGGCTCCTGGGCTACACTACCCACAGGGACCAGCCAGGTGACTGAGAAGGGCTGGAGTGGCCTGCCGTCATACCAAGCCCAGAGACTGATGGAAAGTGAGGGCAGATAGGGCCCCAGCCCTGCATTTCAGCCCAGGAGGACGTTGACCGTTCCTGACACCCTCTCCTGAGAAGAAGGTGCGGAGGCCTAGACTGAGGAGGCCAGTTTCCAGAAGGGAGCAGGAGGGTCCTTTAGACATGCACCTCACCATAGAGGCAAAGGAGAAGGTTCCAGGGCAAGCTGAGCTACTGGTTTCTAGACACCCGCTGGGGGATAGGAAAGTCCTCCACTGGTCCATACCCAAGCCTGCCCCTCCCCCTGGCCCAGTAAGCTAGATTGACCAGGAACACAGGGCTTCCTGGCCAGGAGCCAGGCCATTTCATGCCCTTACAAGATGGGAATTCCAGCAGTACAAAGAAGGCCATCCATGGGCAGCAGGGAGCCATGTGGGGAGACCACCGGGGAGCAGAGCTGCCAGAGCTAAAGAGCAGCCTTTGATGGAGGCAGGGTCTGGGCAATGCCCTGGCCAGCTGAACAGGCAATGACAACTGGGCTGGGACTGCAGCCCAGTCTGAGGGTCTGGTGTCTCAGGCCCAGCAAAGGCCTCTTTCTTCCAGTTTAGGACCCTAGAGGGGGAGGGAACCCAGAAGGTCACTCAGCCTCTTCAAACCCCAGCCTGTGGGATTCCAGAAGGAAATCTCTCTGGGTGTGGTCAGCACTGGGCACCAGGCCCCAGTTTCCCGCTAGCTCTCCCTACCCCATGTTTCCCCCAAGTCCTTTCTTCCACCCTTGAAAGGTCAGAAAAGGGAGACGCACCAAAGCCCTTGAAAGGAAGGACAATGCAGGGAAAGTCTTCAGTCAGGGCCTGCGGACCAGCCAGCACCTCTCTTCCAAGCCCAACAGGGCTTCCTGTTGGGCAAGCGGGGGCCTGAGAAGATGCGATAGAGATGGGGCAAGACAGCCTGGCCCTTGCCTGAGGAGACAGACACTCTGTGGCCAAGTGCCCAGATTAGTCTGCCAAGAAAGGCGGGAGGCAGGGAACTGGGAACAGACAGGATGAAGGCTGAAGCTGACTAGAGCTGAAGGGGTGGAGCAGTAGACTTAGCCCCTGGAAGGGGTGGGCTCCAGATGTGCTGTGTGTAGCTTGGCTCTGGCTCAAACAGAAGAATGCGGAGGTTGAGGGTCAGGGCCTCCTTCCTCTCTGCCTTGGGACAGTGTGCTGGACCTGCTGAGGCCTGGGACTGCCCCCACTGCAGTCTTCCCACAGTGACCAGTGGCTGAAAATATACCTTCAGTAGGTAAGGTCCTTAGAAAGGCTTCCTTTGTATGTGTGTGTGCGTGTGTGTAGGCAAAAGGTCAGTTTTGGATGTTGTTCCTCAAGAGCAGTTCACCTTGATTTTTTGAGACAGGGAATTTCATTGGGACCTGAAGCTCACTGATTAGGCTCCACTGGCTAGCCAGCAAGCCCTAAGGATCCACGTGTCTCTGTCTCCCCTGCACTAGGATTAGAAGTGTGGGCCATCATGCCCAGCTTTTTATGTGGGGGCCAGAGATCAAACACAGGTCCTCATGTTTCTGCAGCAAGTCCCTTATGGACAGAGCTATCACTCCAGTCCAAGGGCTTCCTTCATGAATTCATTGTCATCCAGCAAACATATGCTAGGTCCAAGTGCAGGCCAAAGACAGGTGGTAAGCATACACAGTGAGCAGGCATGCTCTTGAACTCTAGGACATGAGCAAGCGGGGAGATGGCCCCCTCTCACCTGTTTTGAAGAAAGTAGACTTGACAAAGACTCAGGGGAAAGGGGAACTGGGCTGCCTTGTGAAATGTGGCCAGTATGTAACCGAGGGGAACTCAAGCTTGGGTAGATAAGAACACTAGAGGAAAAATGTGTAGGCACCCCACTTTAGATTCCCCTCAGTGACCCTATGCAGGACACCCTTTCCCCACCAAAGGAAGCCACTTCCTAAATCTCATATTTGCTGATCTGTCCCTCACTTTTCTTTGAAACTTTACCACCCATCAATGCCTCTCTAAATAATGTCTTTTTAAAAAATGGTTTTCAACATTAAAACATTTTTTAAAATTTTATGTGTATGAGTGTATTGTCTGCATGTGCACCCATACCATGCAATGCCCTCAGAGGTCAGAAGAGAGCGTCAGATCCTCTGGAACTGTAGTTATGAACGGCTGTTAGCTGCCACGTGGGTGCTGGGAACAGAACCCCAGTCTTCTGCAAAAGCAGCCAGTAATCTCAACTGCTGAGCCATCTCTCCAGTCCCCCCACACCATTTTCAATGTTCTATTGACCTTGTTCTGAAGGAAGTGTTTGACACACCTCTCATTTTTTTAGAGTAAGCCCAGTTGACAATGCTGCATCATTCTGTCATGTGAATATTCAAAATGGACACATTGAACTACAGCAGACAGTGGACCTGGAGCCTTTGTCTAGAGAGCATCATGGGAACAAAATTGCTGGCCACAGTGTAGGTCTGTTTGTTGGGCATCATCAACTACCAAGATATGTTCCAAGTTATGTTGGCACTTGTGAGCACCCTATGGCTCTGCTCTCTCCAACTCCTCGTTCACACTTGGTGTATGTGCAACTTTTAGATTTTGGAGCGCCACTGAGAAGGGAGTGAGCCCGCTGAGGCTTCAGTTGGAATTTCCTCTGTTTCCTGAGGACCTGGGGTGAGTTCCCAGCACCCACATGCCAGCTAACAGCCACTCAAATTCCAGGGATCCGATGCCCTCTTCTGTCTTCCGGGGGCACTGTATGCATATGGTGCACTTTTGTACAAGCAGGCAAACACTTTCACATATAAAATAAAAAGTAAATAATTGTTTTCAAAAAATAATTGGGGGGGCTGTGGGAGGGTGCCAGTGGAGAAAGAAGTATAGAGGTGATTGGGATGTTCTGTTTGAAATACACAAAAATTCAATTAAAAAAATTTCCTGGGGGTTGGGGAGATGACTTAGCAGTTTAAAACACTTGCTATTCTTCCAGAGGACCTGGGTTTAGGTCCCTGCACCCACATGTCGGCTAAAAACCATCTGTAACTCCAGTTCCAGGGAATCTGACACCCTCTCTGATCTCCTTGGACATTGCACCAGTGCACCTACACGTGCAGGCAATGCAGTGACACACATAAAATAAAAATAATAACCAAAAAGAATGTCTGTTTCTGAAGAGAAAAATGCATCCTTTCCTTTCTCCTGTGAAGTACCCATTTCAGCCTCCCATCTTCTTTCTAGGGATGGCTCATCCTGATCTTCCTGACTTGCAGGCTCTTCTAGTGTGAGCCGGGTAGCAGGCACTTGGCAGTAAAATCATTGAAGCTCTCATGCATCCGCCCTCTGTTCCAGGCTTGCCTGTTTGGGCTCATGTCTGAGTAAGCTACAGTGAGCTCATGGGAGTGATTTTACCCACTGAACCATCTCAATGACTCAACTCCTTTTAAAAAATATTAATTTTATGCATATAGATGTTTATCTGTGTGTAGGTATGTACATGTGAGTGCAGGTGCCTGTGAAGGCTAGAGGCATTGTGTACCCTTGAAGCTGAAGTTACAGATGGTTCAGAGCTGCCTGATGTGGGTGCTAAAAACTGAACTCGGGTCCTCTGGAAGAGCGGCCAGTGCTCTTAACCACTGAGCCCTCTCTCCAGCCCTCCCCCCCACCACTATTTTTTAGAGCAAAATAATTTTCTTTCCTAACATATTATAAACATGTACATCCAGTATGTGTTCATCTTGCACATTATTGAAGTGACTTCCAATCAGAGCTGCTCTGCTATGCAAGCATGTACTAAAAGCTGTTTCACTTGAGATTTGAAAGTATGTTTTAGTTAACATTCTGAATATATTGAATTGGTCACAGCAGAATTTGCTTCAGTTTAATGAGTTCTACATATTCAAAGCTTTGAAGAGCTACTACCTTTACATCTGATTTCCACATGAACAGGATGTAGCAATATCAGCATAAGTTGCAGAGTAATCTCATCAGAGTTTCTGGTAACAGAATCACTTACCTAATTCTTATCCACATAGACTTTGGCAGTCTCAGTTCACACTTGAAAAGGGTTCACTATGGTATCCACACACCCTGACTCCTTTTTCCCTGTTTTCTTAGTCACTAATACCTTCCAATAACCATGAGTACTTTTAATATATTAATTGCGGGTGCTGGAGAGGTGATTTAGTAGTTAAGAGTACTGGCTGCTCTTGCAGAAGGCCTGGGTTCAGTTCCCAGCACCTACATAGTAGCTTACAACCATCTGTAATTCCAGTTCCAGAGGATCTGAAGCTTATGTGGGCACTGCATGCATGTGGTGCACCTATATACATGCAGGCAAAGCAATAACAATAATAATAATAATAATTTCAGCCAAGCATGATGACACACACCCACAATTCCAGCACTTGGGAGGCAGAGGCAGAAGAATCACTGGAAGTTCAAAGGTCAGTGTGATCTATACAATGAGGCCCAGGCTCTGATCTATATATGATCTAGTTTAGCCAGGGATACATAGCAAAACTTGACTAAAAACAAAAGCAAAACTTTGTCTCTAAATTCTGCATTGAAAGTAAACTCCTTTTCTGGTTTCCCATCAGGAACCTTATACCTTCCAATCTAATCAACAGTAGCTTCTAGGTGCCAGTCCCAGCTGGTTGGCCTCTCACATCATTATAATTGGTACATGGGTTCCTCCACGTTCTCAGCAAAGTTTTTCTGACAATTTCTTCTTGTCATTCATGGCGATCAGCCCAGAATGCTCACCCTACTTAACTGCATCTCTAGCACATAGCTTTGCTTTCAGAGTTCACGAACATCAATTGGGTCACTATTTCCCCTACAGCCCTGTGCCCTGGGTCTTCCCATGTCTCAGGGATGGCACTACAGTTCCACATATGTTCCTACTAAGGGAAGAGGTTTGCACCATAGGGAATTTTCCTTTCTTCACATCTTGTTTAATCAGATTTAAAGGCCCTTTGTTTCAGTCTCCTCCTCTGCATTTGACCAGCATGGAAAGCAGAACTTCACCACTCTGTGGAACACAGCCTTTTCTGTGATGTTGAAACATCATTGTCTTTTACTTTTTTTTTTTTTAATTTGAACAGGGTCTCCCTGTAGCCCCAGCTGGCCTGGTACTCAATATGCAGACCAGGCTGGCCTTGAACTGACAGAATCCGGTTGATTTTGCCTCTCCAGGGCAGGGACTAAAGGCATGTGCCACCATACCTGGCCCCTTTTTCATTTTTTAAAAAATATTTTATTTATTATTTTTTCACGGATAAGTGTATTGCCTCCATGTGTGTAAGTGCACCTATGTCATTCAAAGCCCGTGGAGGTCAGAAGAGAACATCAGATCCCCTAGAACTGGAGTTACACATGGTTGTTAGCCACCATGTGGGTGCTAGAATTTGAACCCTCTTCCTCCTCAAGAGCAGCCACCTGAGCACCTCTCTAGCCCTCCGTTTTCATTTTTGAGGAAGACTGAGATTGTTCTTGGTTCAAGAGACTAATCACCACTGTCACAAAGCCACCAGCCATACTCAGTAGACCTTTAATTTAATTAATTAATCAGTCAGTTAATTAATTTTGATGCAGTGCCTTGTTGCCCAAGGTACTCTCATATTCTTGGCCTCAATGGATTCTCCTGCCTTGACCTCCCAAGTAGCTGGGGCCGTGGGTAACGAACAACCACGTGACATGGCTGGGATTTTAATATCGAATTTTTCATTGCTACCTTGTTAGACCCTTTATAACCCTAAGACTTTATCAGTAAGATTTTGATCAGAATTACCATAAAGATATTACTATTTTATTCCTGATCACAAAAGACAATACCTTCAGCTTTTCACCATTGATCATGCTTAATGATATTTGGTAGATTCTTGGTTTTTCAAATTTCTTTAAAGCTGGTGTGGCAGTCCTCACCTTTAATCCCAGCACTTTGGAGGCAGAAGCAAGTGGATTTATGTGAGATCAAAGCCAGCCTGTTCTACACAGCAAATTCCAGGTCAACGGGGGCTATAGAGAGACCCTGACTCAAATAAATAAAGTAAAATAAAATGAACTAACTAAAAAATTTAAAAGATAAGCAAGGCGTGGTGGCACCCAGCATTTGGGAGGCAGAAGCAGGAGGATCTCAGTACGTTCAAGGCCAGCCAGGACTTACGCAGTATGACTCTGTCAAGAGAGCGAGAGATAGCCTGGGCACAGTCTTGTATGTCTCTAATCCCCTAATCCCAGCACTTAGGAGACAGAGGCAGGCAGATCTCAGTGAGGTCAAGGCCAGCCTGATCTACATGTTGAGTTCCAGGTCTTCGGGAGTTACCTGTCTCAAACAAACCAAAAGGAAAAAAACGGAAAGAGAGAAAGGAAAGTTACTCAAAGCGATGGTGGATTTGTTCATTTTCCTATAGCTACAGACAAGTCTTATTATAAGTGTGTTTATGTTTTTCTCACATTTTAAACTTTATTTTTGTGTTACACGCATCACAGTGCATGTGGAGGTCAGAGGGCAGCTAACATGAGTTGGTTCTCTCCTTCACCATGTGGGTCTCAGAGATCCAACTAAGGTCATCGAGCTGGGCAGCAAGCTCGTTTACCCACAGAACCATTTCTCCAGCTTATTTATAATGTTTTAAAAATGATTCTGCATTCACAGGCAGTTACGAGGACTGCTCCATGCTGCCCTCCCCCAGGCTCATCACAAAGGACAGGAGTGAAACCAAAAGTAGCTTGTGTGTGCATCCCCAGTCATGCTCACTGGTGAGATCAGATCACACAGCAACTTATGCAATACTGTTATATAAATTGAATCATGCATGTAATATTAATATAAATAAATTTGAGATTGGATTTTTGTTACTCAGCATGATTTCCTTGAGGTTCATTCAAGTCTTTGTCTCCTCCTGTTTCGTGTTGAGTAGTATTCCGGTTGGGGACATACTCCAGTTTACCAGTTACCCTTAGAAAAATGTTTGGGTTGTTTTCCTTTTGTTTAATAAATAAAACTACTGTAACATTTCTGTACATGTTACATGTCCTACACAAAGATATGTTCATTTCTCTGGGATAAAGTCCCAGTAGCATCATCATATAATGGGTTAGTTGATGCATAAAATTAACCATCATATATAGTATATAGATTTTAGTGGGAGTTTGTATTCTTAATTAATTATTGTGCTGGATAGCTTTAGTTTTCAACTTGACACACCTGGAAAGAGGGAGCCTCAATTAGGGAAGCTCCTCTATCAGACTGTGTGGGCATGTCTGTGAAGCATTTTCTTGATTGTTGAGTGACATGGGAAGGTCCAGCCCACTGTGAGTGGTGTCACCCCTGGGCAGGTGGTGGTCCAAGGTTGAATAAGAAAGCAGGCTGAAGGCCTGAGAGAAGGCTCAGAGGTTAAGGGCACTGGCTGCTCTTGCAGAGGACTGGGGTTCAGTTCCCAGCATCCACAAGGTGGCTAGCAACCATCTATAACTCCAGTTTCAGGGGATCTGTGCATTTTGAACAACACAGATGCATTTACATACATGCAAGCATAACACTCATCCACATAAAATAAAAAATAAATAAATCATTCAAAAAGAAAGCAGGCTGAGCACCGGCCAGAGGAGCAGCATTCCTCTGTGGTCTGTGCTTGAGTTCCTGTCTCCAGGTTTTTACCTTGAGTTTCTGCCTTGACTCCCCTCAGTGATGGACTGTGCTATAAGCCAAATAAACCCTTTCCTCCCCGAGTTGGTTTGGTCAGTGTTTTATCACAGCAATAGAAAGCACACTGGGACAATTACTATTATGGACACATTTGTGGCATTCAGACGACAACTTTGTGGAATTGATACTCTCCACCTTCACATGTGTTCTGGGGATCAAACTCATGTGGTCAGATTTGAGTGACAAGGAGAACACAGGTGGTCAGGCTTGCGCAGCAACACCTTTACCAGCTGACCCATCTCATAGCCCAGATTTTAGTCTTGAATGCAATTACCAAACTATTTTCCACAGTCACAATGGCAACTTGTTCTGGTACACTGAGCTTTTCTGAAACACTGTACCTGTGCCCAGCAGTGTCAGTGATCCAGTCTGCCTGGACCCTCCCTGTCTATTATGTGACGACGATATTTTGTCTTACCCATTCTGACTGTGGTGTACTGGAAGCCCACCGCAGTCTCAACGACTCCAAGTATCTCTTTGTGGGCATCTCCCATCTGCACGTCATCTTTGGAGAAACAACTGTAGCTTTTGTATATTATATATTCTGAGAGAGATTCCAAGTCCAGGATTGTTACCTCTTCCTAGAGAATTTTTTAAGGTCTTTTAATTACAATTAAAAAAAATTTTATGTGTGAGTGTTATGTGTGCATGTGTGTAAGTGCACCCATGTCACACAAGGCTGGGGGAGATCAGAAAAGGACTCTGGATCCTCTGGAACTGGAGTTAAGGGCTGCTGCCAGCTGTCATTTAGGTGCTGGGATTTGAACCTGGGATTTCTGCAAGAGCCATCAGTGCTCTTAACTGCTGAGCCATCTCTCCAATACCTAAAGTTTTCTTGATGTTTTGTTTTTGGTCTTTTGTGACAGGGTCTCCCTGTAGCCTCAGCTGGCCTGGAACTCACAGAGATCTGCCTGCCTCTGCCTCTCAAGTGTTGAGAAAGGCATGTGCCACCATGCCTGTTTTGCTTTATATTAATATAATTATTCAAACTTTTGTTTTCTAGTGGTGTCTTGTGTCCAATGTGTCTCTTGAAATTATTTATTTATTTATTGGTTTTTCTTGACACAGGGTCTCTTTGTGGCTCCAGCTGTCCTGGTACTCACTTTGTAGACCAGGCTGGCCTCAATCTCACAGAGAGCTACCTGCCTCTCCCTCCCAAATGCCATCATGCCTGGTTCTTAATCTTTTTAAAAAGATTTATTTATTTTATGTGTATAAATGCTTTGCCTGCATGTATGCATGTGTATCACATGCAGGCAGTGCTCATGGAGTTCAGAAGAAGGCATTGGATATCCTGGAACTGGCTTTACAAATGGTTCTTAACTGCCATGTGGGTGCAGGGAACTGAACCCCTGTCCTCTGCAAGAATAACCAGTGCTCCTAACTGCTAAGCTATCCCTCCAGCCTCCTCAGGTATGTCTCTTAAAAAAACTCAATCAAAATATCCAAAAATTCAGTTGACAGCTTTGATTTTAATTATATTTAATTCAGTTACATAAACTGTGGCTACTAATATCCTTCCTTCATTTCTTTCTTTTTCTTTTCTCTTTTTTTTTGAGACAGGGTCTCCCTGAAACCTCAGTTGGCCTGGAACTCAGTATGTAGATCAGACTGGCCTCGATCTCACAAAGATCCATCTGCCTCTGCCTCCCAAATGCTGGGATTAAAGGATGCCCCACCATGCCCAGCTTGTGAATCTATTTTAAATGTATAGGAAATTGCCCAGCCACTCCCAGAAGGGTTGTGTCTCCAGTGGAGCCCTACAGCCTTGTTGCTCCACATCCCCAAAAGCACTTGGCATTGTTAGTGTTTTCTTATGATCGTACTTTTTTCTTTTTTGTTTTTGCTACACAAGCCAGGCTGGTATCGATCTCACAGATCTGCCTGCCTCTGCCTCCCGAGTGCTGGGATTAAAGGTGTGCACCACCACACCCAGCCTTTCTTTCCTTCTTTCTTTTACTGGCCTCACTATGTAGTCCTCACTAGTGGCCTGAAACTCACTATATAGCCCAGGTTGACAAAATGAACTTTCTGGGATTGCAGTGTGCACCACTGTGCCCAGCTCTGAATTGGTTGGTCTGGGTTGGATTCGTTTCCTTTCCATCCTATCTGTATCCCCTTTGGAAGGCATACACCATGTAGTTATTATCTGAATAGGAACTTGATTCTCCTCATCATTTGAATAGACATATTTGAGATGTAAAGTTAACTGATGCACTCTCATGTTTACCAGTGACTAACCTGGAAGTGCCTGGTGTTGCCTTGTCACCTGTCCCACTCGTATGCCATTGCTGACGTCGTCACTTTAGCGCCATCTTGTAGTTCTCTCACTGTTGTTATTGGGCACAATGTTGGCTAAGATTTTTCTATCTATTTAACTATTTTTTTGTGTACAAGTTTTATTTTTGTGCCTATGTGATGTGTGGGTGTGTGTTTGATCATGTGTGCGCAGGTACACATGTATGTATGGTGCTGAGGCTAGAGGTTAACCCTGAATGTCTCTCATTGACCTGAAACTTGCTAATTAGGCTAGCCTGGCTGACCAGCGAGCCCCAGAGATCCATCCATCTCAGTCTCCCCAGAATTGGGATTACAAGCGTGCACCACAACTCCCAGGTTTTTATGTGGGTGCCTGTGTAGCAAGCACTTTGCCAGCTGAACCATTCCCCTGGCCCTCTGTGCAGATTTCCAGACATGTCCACAGATTATGTGACGTGTCTTCCTAGAACGTGGGAGCCCAGTTCCTCAACCTCCTTGATGAGAAGGATGGAGCTTTGTGACACTGTTCTCCGTTCATAGACTTTCCAAAGTGACTGCTGAGCCAGGTCACGAAAGGCAAGAGGCTCTCTTCTCACAGTTTCTTGCGGTTCACTTCCTCTGGGGAAGCCAGCTATTGCACAGTGAGAACACTCAGCAGCCCCCGGAAGAGGAAACTGAAGCTTTCTGCCAACAGCTGTGTACAGTGAAATTGAAATGTGAAATGTACATGTGAAAATGTACTTCAATCCCAACAGGGCCTTTGGAAGACAGCACCCAGCCGCCACCTTGGCTAAAATGTCGTGCAGTCCCAATTCAGAGGCCCTGTCCCCAACCCACAGACACCATAAGGACAGGTCATTTTTGAAGCCACTGTCTGGGTTCACTTGTTTAATGACCCACTTGTCTTTGTCAAGGATTCTCTCTTGAATTTTCCCTCCAGCTGTACTTCCTCTCTGGCTCTCTTTAGTGACAGTCTTTTGATAATGACCTTAAAATTTTTGCATGAAAATGTTTTGTTTTGCCTTTGTTATTTAAAGATGGCATCTCTGAGTATAGACTTTGAGATGAATAATTATATTGTTTTGGCCTCTGATTTTTTTTAATTAAATTTTTAGGTTAGCATATAAAATAATGGATTTCATCTTTTACATTTCTTTTTAAAAGTGTATGATTCTGTGTGTGTGTGTGTGTGTGTGTATGCTTGCACTTGCCCAACCAGGCTAAAGGCATTGGATCTCACTGGGGTTATAAGCAGTTGGGAGCTGCCCAATTTGGGTGCTGGGAACCAAACTTAGGTCTTCTGCAAGAGCAGCAAGCACTCTTAACCTCTGAGCCATCCCTTCAGTGCAAATGGGTTTCATAATGGCATTTTCATATATATATATGAATCATTATTTTTTGTTCTCAGTTCCCCACCGCCCTTCCCTGTGACCCCTGCTCCCCTCTGACTGGTTCCCTTTCTTCCTGGAGATAGTCTTCTCTCTTCTGCTTTCTTATCTCTGGTGGGTTTGTTTTGTTTTGTTTTGGTTTGATTTGGTTTTTTCTTGTTTTTGGTAAGTGATTTACTTTCTTTTTCTGTGTTCTGTCATGCAAGTGTGCATTTCTTCTTATTCATCTTACCCAGGATTTGCTGGTTTTCTTAGCTCTCGGTACTGATGGAGGATAGATGAGCCCAGCCTTTTGACACTGCCAGTGTTGTTGCTGACAGGACATTGTCTTCTACAAACTTCATGCTCAAGAACTGCACAGTCAGGGCTGCTGAGATGGCTCAGCAAGTAAGAGCACTGGCTGCTTTTGCAGAAGACCCAAGTTTAGCCACATGGAGGCTCACAACCGTCTGCAACTACAGTTCCAGGGGATCTTACATGCTCTTCTACTTCCACGGCACCAGGCACACATGTAGTACACATACGTACAATAAAAATAAATAAAACTTTAAAAAGTTAAATCTTTTTAAAAAGAACTGCACAATTGAGTTAAACAAACAAAAAAGCAAAAAGGGCAGGAGAGATGCACTCAGCGGTTCAGAGCACTGGCTGCGCTCGCAGAGAACCCAGGTTTGAATTCCAGCACCCACGTAGTAGCTGACAACCATCTGTAACTCCAGTTCCAGAGGATCCAATACCCTCTTCTGGGCTCCATGGGCATTATACAACACAGGTGCACTTACATATGTGAAGACAATGCACTCATAATGTAAAATAAAATAAAGGTTTTTTTAAAAAGTCAAAAAATGATCTCATCAGAACTTAAAGTAACTTTTTGTATTGGGCTGCATGATATCAAGCCCCTCAGCAGCATGCGGCTGCGTCTGGCCATGGGCTTTAGGTTGCACACGATGAGCTGTAGACAGTTCTAGAAAATGGTATGCCAGTTCTGCCTTTGTTCCTCTCCCACTCCTGACCTATCATCTGTCTCAAGAAGTCCAGCTTTGCCCATCAGCGAAGGACCCCTACATCCTTCATTCTTTCTGTGTCTTGTCCCTTTGGGTTAATTTTCCTGATAGTTTCCTAACCTCGGTCTCCAAATTTTTACTACAGTTCTTTCCAGCTGAACTGAAAGTTTCCATCTGATGTTTGGTCCATTTATGGAGACTTTTTTTTTTTTGGAAACAGGGTCTCACTACATAGATTAGGCTGACCTCAGGTACATAGTGACAGCCTATTTCTGCCTCCTGAGCACTGGAGTGTGCGTTTCCTGCCTGACTTCATTTAGCAAGATACTCATTTTAATTGTAGTTTTTTCTTTAGTCCTTAAATATTTTTTATGTGTATAAGTGTATTTTCTGTTTGTATTTAAGTGTGCCTATGTCATGCAATGCCTGAGGATGTTGTTAAAGTGGCAAATAACCCAAGAAAATTAACTGGGATAGACTAAACTATCTCCAGTATGTCTGTTGAGAAAACCTACTTCTCCAGCTTCACTAGTCAATCATTTGCTCCTAGGACTACCCTTAGAGAGACAGGTTTACCTTAAGTTTTTATCCCCCCACCCCCAAATCTCATTCCGGTGCTGTACTCTTTAATTCTCTGTCCAGAGAGTACAGTCACTGGCCCAGTTAAATAAATTTGGCTGATTCGGAACATCTGGAGTCTGAGCAGTCCTTCCCAGAGGCCTGAAAGCCATAACAAAGTCAAAAGAGGACTTCAGATTCTAGCCCCAACTGCGGTTTATTTCATTTCTAGAAGTTCTACTTGATTCTTATTTGATTGACATTCACTTATTCTATTAAAAATTATATTCTTTCCTTGTTTATATTTTCAAGAATCGGGGCTGGAGAAACTGCTCAGTGGTCGAGCACTTGCTGCTCTTACAGAGGACCCATATGGCAGCTCCCAACCACCCCATAATCCATTTCCTGGGGACCCAATGCCCTTTTCTGGCCTCTGCCACATATATGCAGGCAAGACACTCATACACATAAAATAAGATAAAACATATTTTCAAGAATCCCGTTTATTTCTTTAGAAATATAAAGCCTCATTCCTAGCCACTATATGTGACTATTCCACCAGATTAGGTTGTTCCTGCTGGTTCCTGTGGCTTGTGAAAGAAAATGTTTAACCTAAAGACACTCACCTTCTCTGCACAGAAAGCTTGAGGCCTTCTGAATCTGTGTTCTTGTCAACCAGGGGCAAAGTTCTTCTCTAAGGATAGTGAACAACGTCTCCAGACATTTTTGGTTGTCACAACTGGAAGTCTGTGTGTGCTACCAGCCCCAGAGGATCAACACCAGGGATGTGGTTCACCTCTGACAAGAAAGGTCAGCCTGCAGGTGACACTCACCTGCTCTATATCACTAAGGCTGGTGCTCCAGAGAGGATCTGCCTTGGCCTCTGCCAGTCCCCCAGGCCAACCAGGTCCATTTAAAAAATCCATACCCCTCCCCCACCAGGCCTCTAGGGCCACACAGGCAGCATGGCTTCAGGCTGCAAACTTCTAAGAAGTCATAAAGACAACCATAGAGACCACAGACACACATTCCTTTTCACCCTGCTTGGAATCCCAAGGGCATGAAGCCATTTGTTGTGTTCCCATCTGCATCATCTTGTTTCCATTTATCTCCTGGTGTCTGTGGGAGGTCTCCTACTGAAAGAACACGGGCTGTTCCAGGTTGACAGTTTCCTGCTCCCAGCCCTGTGGTGATGTCAGAAGGGAGTGCAGTCTTTCAGGATATGGCACACTCTTCAGGGGGAAAGCTGGCCATCTGGCTTGCTGCCTCAGTATCTTTCTGCTCTGTATCCTGAGCAAATTTTGGTATAAGCTGGTGGGCAAACCAGAGAGGGCCTCCAATAGATGGAATAGCTGTTTTGGGCAAAGCCACAAGAAAGAAAAGGCTAAGGCTCTGAGGTGGCCTGGCCATCTGTGGGGGGCTAGCAGATCCTACTGATGCCTATGTCCTTGGGTAGTAGGCATGACCAGGCCCCAGTTCTAGAATTATCACTGGCTGTCTTCGGAGAAACCTACCAGACTAGTGAAATGTCCTCAGGGTCTGAGGGGTAGGAATGCCTTGCCATGGGATAGGATGGGGAAGAGGCAAATCCAAGGACAAAGGAAGCTGATTTGGTGAGGGCCTGGGGTAGACCCAATCTGCTGCCATGGAGAGCTTTCCCTAAGAGTCACTGTTGAAAGGCAAGTTCATCTGGGTGCTTTGGGCTCATGGGGCACAACTGCCTATTAGACCTAGCTCCCCTTCCAGTCCAGAACCCACTTTAATCCCTAAAGCAGGTGGCTTGGGCACTAGGCTAATTCGTGCCTGACCTGGTATGCCCTGCAGGCCAAACAGTGGGGAAATTAGGCTTCATGGGTTACTGAACCCCCTAACACCCACACTCCATACTCAAGGCTCCAAGCCAAATCCACCTGTGATGCCTTAGTGCCTTTAATAGCAAATACCTTTCCCACCAGATCAGGCTGAGAAGGATTCTATCCAGGTCAGCTGATGGTCTTCAATCGGAAGCTGCCAGTAGGAGGCAGGAGTGGAGGGAGAGAGTGATGCCCAAAGGAACCTTGCCTTGCTCCTTTCTATGCCCCAGCTCCCTTTTCTGTGGCTAAGGCAATGATCACCCTGCTGCACCAAGTGGGGCATGGGAGGGTGGAGGCATTAGCAGATTCCAGACCTGGGGAATCCTGCACCTTGCAGCACAGATATGTTCTGCACACACTATACCTTACAGCCTAGCTGAAGGCCCAAGCTCACCCACTCCTGGGGACAAAGGTCTCCCTAAGGAAGGGACACAACGAGCCACTTTGCTGCCCATCTTCCCCTGGAAAACTAGTTAAGCCCCAGAGCCTACCTCAAAGTAGCTTCATAAAACTCAGTCTTGGGTAACAACCCTGGCCAGGAGGACAACAAGTTGCATGGTTTGGGGGCCTGAGCCTGTGGGCAGGGCGAGCAAGCCAAGAAACCTGGCCAGGTCTGATCCAACTGTAGCCAGATTCCTTCTCAGCTAGAACACCAACCCTGACCTCCATCCCTGTGGGTCTCCCGCACAGACAGGGCACAAGCAGAGCCCTCTATTATAGGCCACGCCCTTCTCCCCATCTCATGTGTCACTTTTCCTCATATCGGAGCTAATGTCACCGTGACTTGGTTCCCTTGGTGGAGAGGAAGAACCCTATAACCTCTTAGTCCCCAGGCCTCCCAGCCTACCCTCAGGACAAAATCCACTCACCCACTTGAGATACCACCACAAGACAACAGGGCAACCAGACATAGGTCAGTCGGCACCCTCTGCTGGGCCTAATCATAAATGCAATTCAATGTGACCAGTACAGTTTAGTAAAAACCAAGAAACCCAGGGTCAGATGCAGGAGTGGGCAGGACAGCTGTAAACATGTCTCTCTGTCCAGGCCTGCCTGAGGTCAGGTAAACATGAGGAAGGGTCTTCCATTGTCCACTGACAATGGAAGTAGCAGCTTCAGGCTGTGTCAACATGACAGAGCACCACCCTGATCAGCACCCCAAGTCTGGAACTGTATCAGCGTCAGGGCAGGATTTAGCCCGGGGTGAACCTCAGGGGAGTCCAGATTGCAAGGCGGAGGTGCAAGCTCTCACTCCAGGATTCCATCCAGGTCAGTTGATGGTCTTCAATCAGAAGGCGGACTCACAATGGTGACGTGGAGCTGAGCCTAACTAGGTTGGTGCACACGTCCCAGACAGGCACAAACAGCTAGATGAAGGTAGAGTCCAGAGGCCCAGCATCCTGCTGGCTGAGTGCTCGGGCCTCAAACAGCTGCTTGATCAGTGCAGATTTCTCCTGCTCCAGCTGAGTGATGCGCTCACTCTTACTGGTCACCTCCTGGGCAGGCAGGCAAGGAGAGAGGCCGTCAGAGCTTGCTGGGCTTTCAGCCCCTGCCCCAGGTCCATCTTCCCACACCTACCTGAGTGAGAAGCCGGTTCTGCTCTTTCAGCATGAGGATGGTCTGTTGCTGCCAGCTGGGTGCTGAGGGTGAGGTGGGGCCCAGAGGCCCCACAGAGGATGAGGGCAGAGCCTGTGGGAGTGCACAATCAGATAGGACTTTCCTGGGCAAAAGGTTCAGGCCAAGGACAAGGGGTGCCAGCACGGGTGCCAAACAGGTTCCAGAGCACTCACCCTGCCAGAACAAGCTGCAGCCAACAGCTCCCCCAGGCACCGGGCCACTTCCTGTACTTTGGGCAGCAGCCTTCCCAGAGGGCGGGGACTCCCTGCAGCCCCAAAGTCCTTGGAGAAAAGCAGAAAACACAAGGCCATGAGGGATCCCCATAGCTGGCACTCCTGTCCTATGAAGCTGTTGCTGAGCGCCTAGAAGGAGCCCAGAGGTGCTGCTTGTGGGAGTTGGCCCAGGTCACCTGAGGTCCTGGCAGGGGTGGCCCAGCACTCACAGTACTAGCTCTGCTCTGGCTCAGGCGGTGCTGGCGCTCCTGCACACGCTGCAGCTGTTGCTGGTACCATTCTCGGCCCCGTGCCATCATCTCCAGACCCTGCAGCAGCACTTCCTGCTCTTGGTCCAGCTCCTTCATCTGCTTCAGCTACAAAACAGGTGTGTGCATGGGAATGCACACATGCCCATGAGCAGATAGGTACTGTGCACACCTATATGCTCCAGGAGCCACAGGTATGCAAGTTGAGACCTGTTCCAGGCAGCCCAGCATACAGGCACAAATATGTCAGCAGATGCAGAGTCTGAAAATGCACTAGCTTGTGCATAGAAGCCTCAGACTTCTGCCTTGGGGAGCATAGCCCAGTTCTTCCTCCTGCAGTGGGGAGTCTGGCTTCTCTCAGTACCACTCCCTAGGGCAAAGACACTACTTACTGGACTCAGCAACCCTCCCAGGAGGGCCTGCTTACAGTCATCATGATGCTGGTGCACTGAGCCGGCCGGCAGAGGGAGCCTGGTGAGGTAGGCAGAGTACTGCCCCAAATTTACCATTACCAGGCATCCCTAAAGAGCCTCTTCTCTTCCCGTTGCTTGGCCCTGCCTGTCTGTCCCTCTTGTAGATTCAAGCCCAAGGAAGGAGAGAGATGTTCAGAGCTGACCAGTTCTCGCACAAGGGCTCCCCGGGTAACCAGGCCTACTGCTGTTTCCTAGTGTCTAGCCTCCTGGACAACACAGAGAGTCCCTCAGAATCCTGGCCCCTCTCACCAGGCCACAGTCCACGCCGTTGGTGATCGTATGCCTTCGACGTTCCCCTCGGGCCCGTGGAGCCCGCCGGGCTTCGCCTGTGCCTACCTCCTGGGCCCTGCAGGCCGCTGCACCTGTAGCAGAGAGGCAGGGTCCTGGCTTAACTTTGGGCCTGCCTAGTGGGCTCAAGATCTCAGCCCAGCTTCTCAGCCCATCCTGAGAACTTCCACCAACCCTAGTGATTCAAACCCCAGGCACCAGGTCTACACCACCTGGGAGCCTCTGCCAGCCTGTCCCAAGCACGCCTATGTGTTGTCTTTGTGCCTGGCTAGGATCTGGTCTCCTTTAGCCTCTCCTCTTCCCCTCCCCTTTCCTGTAGAGGGCTATGAGCTCACTGGGGAAGGAACTGCAGGAGCTCCTTTCTGTTCCCCTCCCCCCAGGTCTTGAATAGGATGGATACATCTCAGAGTCTCAAGGGCTGCTGGGTGAAAGGTAAGGGATGAGAGATGGACAGGCAAGGGCCTCTGGGTCCTCTCTATTCCTTTCTCAAGTGCATGAAGCTTTGTGGGGACAGCAGTTGGTATAGAAGAGACTTGGGGCTGGGTGATGGAGACCTAACTCTTTCTTAGGAGCAATCACTGTGAAGAGTTGTACATACGTGTGCAGAGGCGGTGCACTCAACAGTCATGCACACCTGTCCTAATATTTGCTGTGAGCTCCCTCTCCAGGGCCTCCCTGCCTACCAGAAGTGGAGGGCAGGTGGGGAGGAATGCACCTCTTAGTTCTTCAGCCCTATCCTTGGCATCAGGCTTATCCTTGAGGCCATGACCTGGGAATGAGTGACTGATGCAATAATTGGGCTCCCTGTGCATGACAGAGACTCTAGCTCCAAGCAGGCCTAGAGTTTTTGACCCAGCCCGTGGTGCTTAATGGCCTGTAGCTCCACGGTGAGACAACAGGAGATACGCAGACAGGATGGCCTCTGGAAGGTGGGGGCGGAACAGGTACTGGCAATGAGGACCTCAGGACACATGGGCCTGACTTGCACAGGGAAGGCCTGAATTACAGGTTAGGAATTTGGGAGGCCATGTGTGTTGGGTAGACTTTGCTAGGGAGCTAGAGTGGTCCTGCAGCTCCCCCAAGGCCAACTTTGTCCAGCATGCCATACTCCTTGTCTGGGCCTTGGTTGGCCTGTAAAGGGTGAGCTAGAGTCTGGCCTGAGGCCTGCAGAGAGGTGTGGTAACTGACCCAGAGTCACACAGGATGGAGCAGAGCTGTACCACAAACAAACTTTGAGCCTGTCTATCACATATGAGCCTATGGCTGACTTCAAACTCACAGATGTCCAGCTATACCCAGAAGCCTCTTGGCCACAAGGATAGGGAGTTGGGGCTGTGAGGTGCAGGCAGAGCTTTCAGTCCATTTGTAGGAAAACGGGAGTGTTGGGTCAGTTTACCAGGGAGGCAAGGGCTGCTGTGATGCCAAGTTCCAGTTTGGAGGTGGTACATCATTGTTGAGGCGGTGGAGAGGTGGTGAGGCTCATAGAACATTGAGCAGCACCCGAATGAACTGGCAGCTGCTGCCAATGGACAGGCCTGCACCTGGCAGGGGAGTGTAGGGGTGAATGGGCTGAGGGGCCCTGGGTGATAGGGAAGCTTGGGTTCCTCTGGGAGCCTGCCTCATGCTTAGCCATAATGCAGGTCTTGTTCCTAAGGCAGACAGGGGGCCATTCAACAGTCTCCTGTCCCTGCCAAGACAGGAAGCAGCTAGAAGAGCCTTCAGGGAGCTCCCCAGAGACTGTGGTCTGTCTGGCTATGGTGTCTGCAGCAGCATACACAGCAGGTGCTGCAGAAGAACACCCCTCCGCCAACTTTCTTCAGTACTTGTGCTGGGTGCTCTTGGGGCACCTCCTCTGACCCGGATGGAGAAGTGGATCTAGTCCTCTAAGCTAAGCTGTCACGCTGAGAAGGACCTTGAGGACAGGTTAGGGAACCCTTGTTTCTAGACCAAGTAGCCACATAAATAAGGATGCCGGCCTAGCTGTCCCCAGGTGTGATGCAGGTGTGGGAGGCAACAAGCTTTCCTCTCACTGCATAAGTATTCCAGTGCCCAGCTCACGCTTCAGAGAGTGGGCTCTGCGTGGGTATTCAGTCACCGTCCTGGTGGCTGGCCTCAGACTGCAGTGCACAGAGACAGGCCGAAGCCCCCTTTTCCTCTAGGTAGTTCCAGGCTTCTCTAGGCTCTGGGGCCTGCCCACATCGGTGCCCATCTCCATCTCTCCTGGGAGACCTTGCCAGCCTCCAGCGTCTGGCACAGACCCCAGGAGCTACGAGACCGGATGGGGGCAGCGCGCACTCACCTGTGTCCGCGCTCGGGCTCCTCTCCAGCGCCGTACTCTGGGGCCGCTCAGGCTCCGCGCGGCAGGGCGCAGCCTCCGCCGGGCCGCAAAGAAGCTCCGGGTTCCGGGAGGAGCCACCGGGGCCAGGTGGCGGGGGACGCGCACTCACGGGCAGGGGCTTCCTCTCTAGGACAGTCCTCGGCTCATCGGCCGGTGGGAACACCAGGCGCTGCTGCAGCGCTGGCGGCTGGTCCCCGGGCCGGGCCGGGATGCGCGCCTGGTCCCGCGGATCGCTGTCCGCGTTCAGCAGCGAGGTGCGCAGACCAGCCACGAAGCGCTCGAAGGTCAGGTAGCCGCTGGCCGGGGCCACCTGGCGCAAGCCCTCGAGCACACCGCGGGGCAGCTCGCGCGCGTCCGCACCCTGCCAGCGGGACTCGATCTCGTGCAAGTGCACGTAGCCGCGCCTCCGGTCGTCCAAGATGTCGAAGAGGGTGCGCAGGCTCTGGAGGAAGGCCCGCGGCAGTCCCTCGGTGCTGGGCGCCGGAGCGGCGGGCGGTAGGCGACCGCGCTCGGCCATCGCAGCCACGGCCATGGGCTCCGGGCTTCCACCCCGCGGCCACCGGCGTCCGTCCACCCACCGCCGGACGGCGGATCCTGCCCGGAGCGCGCGGCCCGCAGCGACAATAGCGGCTACTTTTGAATGGAGCTCTGCTCGCCTTGTCAGCGCTCATTAGCATTCGTGGCGCCCATTGGCCGAAGGTGACCCATCGGCTCCCCGATTGGCTCGGCGGCCGCCTGCCCCAGTTTGATTTTTCCTGCGGTAGGGGCCACCGCGATCCCCCACAGCCGGGCCGGTCGGGGAAGGGGGTCCCGGAGATCCGCGGAGGCAGGGGCTGGACCGGGCGGGATTCCTCACCTCTGCTTCCCACTGCCTCCACGCCCACCATCCCTCGGGCCCCTTTTCTCAAGTCCCCTCCCGCGCCCCGCCCCTCCAGGCCCTTCTCTGAGGGGCGGAGTGTAACACCCTGCACAAAACCTGTGCCTAGGCAGGCTCTTGGATAAGGATGGGAGGGCCCACTCTCTCCTGCTTGCTTGGATCCTTTACACTGAAGGTCTCCTGGCCATAGGCTCCGAGTAGCTCTGGAGCCCCCTTCTCTTGCATCAGAAAGACCCCAAGAGGATCACAGGCTCCAGACAGCTGGGCACATTCCCTCATAGAGGCCTCTGTCCCCACAACTGTCAGCTCCTCCTTTGGTCTCTTGGGGACAGTCTGCCTTGTTCTGCAGGATGCAGGACAAAGCCCATTTGTCTTGTGTCCCCAGATGCCCATCCGGAGATCAGCTTCCTTGGTGCTCTGGTCCCCTGCTCTAGCCCTTCTGTGAACATCTCCTCACAGCCCTGGGCCTGGCTTTCCAGCCAGGATCACCAGGCCACTCTATGACCATCTGGTCAGTCCAGATACAGAATGCTAGGCCTTAACTGGCATTCTTATCCTGGAAGCCCATTTCAAAGCTGTCACCTTCAAGAGTCCAGGGAGGTCCTTGGGTTGCTGTCAGTCTTTACCTCTTGCCAACATCTTTGCCTGTCCTCTAGGCCCTGCTCTGGTTCCCCCACCCTTGATATGACCACCTTCACAAACTTCTGGATGTACAGGCATGTGACCCACTGAGAAGTACCCACATGTTACCTGCTGTCTCTACTATTTAAACACAGAGTCCCTCTTCAACAAAGCTGCTGAATGCCTCTAGATAGGTCCTTGACTCAGGGCCTCCCTTCAGTTTATCCTGGGCAGGTCTATGTGTCCTTAGGGCAGAGGAAACAAGGCATGTGTCTCAGGCTGTGGGAACAGCTGTCCTATCCAACTGCCTTGACTCTGCTTCTCTAGGGGTTAGTCAAAGTTTTGTTTCATTCATAAAATGTTGGGCATAATGCAAGGTGGGCCTAGCCAGGCCACCTGCTAGGAGAAATAGAGGAATTGCTCCTGTGGGTGTGGTGTTCTGCTCTGGCTAGTTGTGAGACCAGCACCTGGAAAGAACCTGCCTACCTGCGGACAAACTTACTATTGGCTGTATTTGGGACCCCACCCCATAAGGTCATCGGCTATCCAGACCTATAAGAGCTTGTGCACCTGTTCAATAACTGAGTTTGCAGAGCCATGCAAGTTGGCAGTGCCACGCTCTTGGCCTGCTTCCCATCCAACTCCCGGAGTCTGCAGCTTGACTCTGTGTCTACTCACCCCCAACCCCTTGGGCTGGCCTCCCAAAGTCCACTTGGGCTGGCCCCCCAAAGTCCACTCAGGCTGGCCCTGAGTGGTGAGACAGGACGGTAACTGACATAACAATAAAAAGGCATGTTGGTGGAGGCCTCTAAAGAACCAGGAGCCCAGAGTTACTCCATGGAACATGGCTTTCCCTTTAGAGGCAGATTTGGTCAAAGACTCTGCAATTTCACATTTTCCTCCATTTCATGCTCTGCACAGTCCTTAGGGTGTCCATGTTTGCTCCCCTCCAGGCCCTGAACATCAAGGAGAGGAATGTCCTCTGTGTTGACTGACTACAGTTTTCAAACTTTGCCCAGATACCTTATTCCCTTGCCCCCAAAGTCTCTTTAGATGCTCTGATCTTAGATGTCTGACTAAGGTGACTGTCTCCCCGTAAGTCATTAAGCTATTTGGGAGCAGGGCAGAGCCAGTTCAAGGCCTAGAATTAGCTGACCCACTGTGGGTCACTCAGTGGATTATGAGCACACAGGAAACTGTATCTGGAGAGGTCACAGAGAAAATGCCATACTAGGGTAGGACACCAAAGTAGGGTGAAGTCTGTGGGACAGGGGTTCTTGGGACAATTGTGTGGGTGCAGTGGTCGCCCACCAGCATCTAGTAAAGCCAATGCCATACAGCAAAGTTATCAGAACCCAGGCCAGGGTCCCTGGTGAATCTGAGTCTACATGTAGACAAGATGAGGTCCTCTGGAATATGGCTCATGAGCCTGCCCCCCCCCAGCCCCACCAAGGAGCCACAAGCAGTTAATAGTTGCTGGGGGAAGGGAGTCATATTCCTCATGGTTGTAGCCACCAATAAGTTGCTTTTGCACCCGTAAATACCCACCCCCATGCTCATGCAGGCAACCCAAATTAACAGTGATAAGACACCATACACACACACACACACACACACACACACACACACCGAAAAGTAGGAGAGGGCCTTTTTGGAAGGAGGGGTTTGCTTGGAGAAGGAGGTGGGTAATAGAAGATAATGGTGGGGAGATATATATGATCAAAGTACATTATTTATGTATGGAGTTGTGACAGAGTAAACTTTAAAGGAAGAAAAGAAAATGAGAGCCTCTCAACGTCCAGAGCTTAGGGGAGGAGCTTTGACTGGCCCTGGGGCTATGGGTTTCCCCATCACCACTTGACAGAAGTCCAGAAGAAAGTGAAATCAGTGCCTAGCTCTGGCATAGGAAGAAGGCTTGCTTACCCTGGGTCTTCCTGGATCGAGTTCTGAACACTTTCTCCTACCTTCTCCTGGCCCAGAGGTTTTCAGTTCTGCTGCTGCTCCCCACAGTTCAGAGCAGGTGTAGTTACAGTTTTATTGTGCCAGGGTTCCTTGAATAGAGATGGCCAGGGTACAGACATGTGTGAAATTGGCAAGGTTCCTCTGCCTCCTGATGTAGTGGGGAGAATGGCCAGTAATCTTACTTTAGTCCCAGACTTCCCTGGGCTTCCCTGGTCTCTACTCTGGCCTCAGTCCTGGACCCCGATCCCTTTAAGGTAAAGAGGTGAGCCCCCTCTGCAGGTGGTACAGAGGGTTGAGTCCATCAGGCCTTGCTAATCTCACAGCTATCTGGATGGGTGTCTGCCCAGGGATGCTCACTCTTCTGGTCTTACAAGTACTTCCAACTATACAAACTCAGGTTTCCAAACTCTAATCTTGGTCCCCATCCCCACCTTGAGTCAGGACTTGGGGTGTCCACCTCTAGGGCTCAGATGTCATATCTAATGCCTGCCTCCAAAGGTCACATTCCCTTCCCTGCCCAGCACCATGTAGGTGATAACAGCTCCCTTATGGACTCTGGCCTGGGGTGTGGAGCCCCACTCTGCTCCCTTGATTCCGGTCTACCCTCCCCACCCTCCACCTATTCCTCAGAGCTCTCCTCACACTGCATAAAACAGCCATAACAAGACAGACTATTTGCTCCTTTGTTTGTTGAGCAGGAACTCCTTGAACATTTGCTATGACTCGGTCATGGCCACCCTCAGCCATGTCAATAAACATTTCCTGAGAAAGAGAAGGAGAGCAATAAATCAAACAATATCCTGTCTTTATGAGTTTACCTCTCATGGCAGAGGCAGAAAAGCCCTGACTGGGAAGACACAACTGTAAAGGCCTTCCAGGCAAGCCTAATCTGTGGAGGAAAACCCAAATCCTTTCCAGTCCAGAAGGTATTGTGGCCTCCTCTCTGTGAAGCTAGAATTCTCATCTGTGAAGGAAGCTGTATGCAGAATTTACTTGCCAAGGTACTGGCTTAATAGGGGTTAGCCACAGCAGACCTAAGCAAGATGTGACATGTGATTTTCTTTCCTTTTCTCTCTCTCTTTTTTTTTTTTTCTTGTCTTTTTGAGACAGGGTCTCTCTGTCTGCCAGCTGCCCTGGAACTCACTATGTAGACCAAGCTGACCTTGAACTCACAAAGGTCTGCCTGCCTCTGCCTCAAGTGCTGGGGTTAAAGGCATGTACTACCTCGCCCAGCTTTTTTCATATTTTATTTTATTTTATACATATGAGTGTATTGTCTGCATGTATGTAAGTGTACACATGTCAGAAGAGGGCATTGGATCCCCTGGAATTGGAGTTCTGGACAGTTTTTAGCTGCCATGTGGGTGCTGGATGTCGAACTTGGGTCCTCTGCAAGAGCGGCTAATGTTCTTAACTACTGAGCCATCTCTTCAGCCCAGGATTCAACTCATTTGCCTCCTAAAGTATCAATTGAATTGAACTGAATTGACTTGAATTGAATTTTAATGCGACAAGGTCTCACTACATAGTTCTGGGGTGTGGTAGCCCTGGCTGGTGTGGAACTCACCATGTAGACCAGGCTGGCCCTTGAACTCACAAAGAGCCCCCCACCCCTGCCTTCCCACGCCCCTACCCCTTCCACTCCCCCCCACCCCCAGTGTTGGGACTAAAGGCCTGTCATCACACCCAATCACATGCCTGTACTTTAAATTTTTTCATTATTATTTTTATTTTATGCGTATGAGTATATTTCCTGCATGTGTGTAAGTGCACCTGTGTGGTGCAGTGGCACACACAGTCAGGTTCCTCTTAGGTTTACACCCCTACAGAAGATCCCAGCCCGTCCTCTGTTATGGGCAGGCAGCAAGGTGGTTAACCCAGGTCTGATCTGTCCTGTCAGGAGGTCGCAGAACCCCACCCCATGCCCAGGCCCCAGCGGCTCTGCCCACATCTGAGAGGTTGACAAAAATTCTTTTTTAATTTTTAAAAATTGTATTTATTTGTTTTATGTTATGTTTGCATGTATGTTAAGGGCATTCATGTCGTGCAATGTCCGCGGAGGACAGAAGAGAGCGTCGGAACCCCTGGAACTGGAGTTACAGATGGTTGCTAGCTGCCATGTGGGTGCTGGGACTTGAACCAGGGTCTTCTGCAAGACCGGCCAGCGCTCTTAACCGCTGAGTCCTGTCCAGCCCCGGACTCTAGTTCTTTAGGGGCGGAGCATCCAGGAGGTACGGACGCGCCCAGGGAGTGGGAGGGCCTGGCTTGAGGCTGGAAGGACCTCTCGGGAGCAGGGCTGGAGAGGACCTGAGTTGCACACAGTCTGGAGTGAAACTGGGCCGGGATTCCAGATCTTAGGATAAGCGGGAGCGCGGCGGGGCTGGGTTTGGGAGAGGGGTTGGGGGCGGGACTGAACCCGGTTGGCGAGGGGGCGGAGCGAGAGGGGACCCGGCTGCCCCTACGGAGGCGGGGGCGGGCCTGGGGTCTGCACCACCCTCCGGATCCCGTGACGCCGGGAGGAAGGAGCGCTCGGGTCACGAGGGTCCGCCGGGCCTGTCGCGGTGGCAGCATGGCCTCCGAGCCGGACGTGCGCGCCCGGCTGCAGCGCGCGCACCAGGAGCACCTCCTGCGCTTCTGGGACGAGCTGGCTCCCGAGCCCCGCGCGGCTCTGCTGGCGGAGCTGGCGTCCCTGGAGCCCGACGTGCTGCGCCAACACTGCCAGCGTGCGGCCGCCGCCTGCGAGCACGCCCCGGGCCCGCTGCGCGACCTCGCCGGGCGCTTGCGGCCGCTGCCCCCCGAACGCGTGGGCAGCGTGGCCCGCTGCGACCTGGAGACGCGGCGGCGATGGGAGGAGGAAGGTAGGCGGCCCCAGGATGTGCAGAGAAGGCAGATGGCAGAAGAGTTGGTGCCCACCGGGGGGACTGGAAAGTACTGCACGGAGTAATTTGCCTTGCTGCTCCCCCACTGCGCGCACTAGCCCCCGAAGTCGGATGGGAGCTGGCTCAAGTTCGGGCCGTCTCTACCGTGAGAGGCCTCCCCTCACGACGCTCCTCGCCCGCAGGTTTCCGACAGATTGCTCTGAACAAGGTGGCTGTGCTTCTGCTGGCCGGTGGGCAGGGCACTCGCCTGGGCGTCACCTACCCCAAGGGCATGTACCAAGTGGGGCTGCCCAGCCAGAAAACTCTATACCAGCTGCAGGCAGAACGAATTCGTCGTGTTGAAGAGCTGGCTGGCAAGCACCGGGGGACCCGCTGCACTGTTCCCTGGTGTGTCCTCCTGGCCAAACTCCCAATGACCATCCCTGTGTGACCCAGCCCTGCCCCAGACCAAGACCCAACCCTAGCACAGCCTTAGAGCCCAGCACCTGCCTTTAAGGAACCCCTGTAAGCCTGTCACAGCCACATCTTCCAGGATGTGCCAGAGTCCCCTGGAGGCAGCTCACTACCTACCATCTCCTGTACAGGTACATCATGACCAGTGAGTTCACACTGGGGCCCACAGCCAAGTTCTTCAAGGAACATGACTTCTTCCACCTGGACCCCGACAGTGTGGTGCTGTTTGAGCAGCGAATGCTACCTGCTGTGTCCTTTGAGGGCAAGGCCATCCTGGAGCGGAAAGACAAAGTTGCCATGGCTCCAGGTATGGCCCACTCCTGGAATAGGGAAGGGCTACCCTGATTGGACCACAGAATAAACCTGGGGCTCAGGAGGCCTGGGTCTCAGGTTGGATCAGGCAGGCCCTGGGCTATCCCTTCTGCCTTCAGTCTTGTCTGTCACATCATTGGCACAATCACAAGGCTCTTGAGGGTTTATTTGCCTGTAGCATTTCCTGGACTCAGCAGGAGATTTGGCTTGAGCCCTGGTGAGAAAGCCTTTCCTTTCCCCTTTGCAGATGGCAACGGTGGCTTGTACTGCGCGCTGGCTGATCATCAGATCCTAGAGGACATGGAGCGACGGGGTGTGGAGTTTGTGCACGTGTACTGTGTGGACAACATCCTGGTGCGGCTGGCCGACCCAGTCTTCATCGGATTCTGTGTGCTGCAGGGAGCAGACTGTGGTGCCAAGGTGAGCACTGAGTCTTGCTTCTCCTTGGAACTTGGCCTTACCCCTTGCTTGAGGCCCTGCTCCTCTGCTCAGCCCTGTCACTCACAGTGCTCTGTGCTCATCCCTGGTGGCTGTAGGTGGTGGAAAAGGCATACCCTGAGGAGCCAGTGGGCGTGGTGTGCCAGGTGGATGGTGTTCCCCAGGTGGTGGAATACAGCGAGATCAGCCCTGAGACTGCTGGGCTGCGAGGGGCAGATGGGAGCCTGCTCTACAATGCAGGCAACATCTGCAACCACTTCTTCACCCGAGGCTTCCTTGAGATGGTCACCAGGTGTGTGATGACAGGTGGCTGTGGAGTGCCACTCTGACTAGAGACTAGCAGTCTCAGACTAGGCTGAATCTGAGGACTGCTGGAGCTGACGTGCTCTGAGCTGGGCCACGGTTGGGAGTGGCGAGGGGGTCAGATGAAGGAAGTTCCTGTATGTAAACAAGCTGGATCCAACGTGAATCACACTCTGGGCAGCTGCGTGAGGCTCTGTGGTCAAGGCTGCCTTTTGCAGATTGACCTCACTGCCTGTGGATGCCACCTGCCTGTGGTCTGCTGGTTTCATTAGCCTGGGTAGTGGTATAGTGATGGTGGTATGGCTTTTAGCTCTTGGGTTGCAGAGAAGAAACTTTCCATCCTCCCCAGAGATGCAGCTGGGCCGTAGTGCTGCCCTGTGGGGTCTACCTGACAGCCTGTCCCACCTGACCAGGTATCCAGAAGTGGGGACTGGCATCCCAAGGGTACTTTGACTGAACAATACCCCTTCTGCCCTCCTGTCCCCAGGGAGTTTGAACCCTTGCTGAAGCCGCATGTGGCTGTGAAGAAGGTCCCATTCGTGGACGAGGAGGGAAATCTGGTAAAGCCACTAAGACCGAATGGGATAAAGATGGAGAAGTTTGTGTTTGATGTGTTCCAGTTTGCTAAGTTAGTGTTAGAAGTCATTTATTTTTCCCCTCTCTCTCTTTTTCTCTGTGTTCAGTATTGGGTTCTGAGGTCCAGCTGGCTGGGGAAAGTAGAGGCTGGGTGGGGGAGGTGACCTGAGAGACTGCAGGCTGGTCATGGAGAAGGCCAAAGCAGGAGAATGATATTGGAGGGCCCTAGAGGGATGCTGAGCCCCTGCTGAGACCCTGCTGACCTGACCCAAGGTCAGGGAGTTGTAGGTTGCTGAATGTGTCCTAATGGTGATGTCCTCTGGGTATCTGGCAAGTGAGAGAGATAGAGGATTTGAGTCTTCCAGGACCTCAGGATAGTAAAGATACTTCTGGTACTTGAGGGCCTTCCTATACTACTCTGCTCATGGGAACAGATCCCTATTTAGTTCTTGGGAATCTGTCCCAGTCTTGCCTGCCCAGACCAGAGCAACTGATTGGGGACATGGGGTGATGGGCTCTTCTTCCCACCAGGAACTTTGTTGCATTTGAAGTATGTCGGGAGGACGAATTTGCCCCGTTGAAAAATGCAGACACAGCCACCAGGGACAACCCCTCTACCACCAGGAGGGCTCTGCTGGCTCAGCACTACCGCTGGGCTCTGCAGGCTGGGGCCTGTTTCCTGGATGTACGTGGAGCCCAGCTTCCTGAAGTGCCTGGGTGAGTGATCCCAGGAAACCCTGGGGGGCACTACCCTCATTGCCAGGGTCTTACCGACTCTGCATTTGTCCCAGTTGGGCTTCTGTCCCAGCACCACACCAAATGCAGGTGGTAATGTGCCCAGCCAGTGACAGCTTGCTTGGCTGTTGGCTCAGTTTCAAGTTATGTTCAGGGTACCTGGGAGAGAGGCTCAGACCCCCAAACTTACTTTTATAAACTTTGAAGATGAGGTCCAGGCATGACCTTAAAGAGATGCGGCAGGAAAGGAAAAGGACTTTAGGTGTGTAATTCCTCTAACTGCTCTGCTGGAGCTGCAAGAAGGTCTTGCTGCCTGGGCCCCATGCAGAACCTCAGTAGAGTGTGTTTCAACTGGGCCAGAGCCTGTCACTCAGCAGATGACCCGCATATTTTTGAGCTGTGTAGAGGGAGGAATCTTCTGGGGAAATGAGGCTGGTGTGTGGTAATCATGCTGGGCAGGCACTTTCTACCTCCCCACCTGGGGGTGCTAGGAGGGTCCCTAACGTTCTCTCAAAGGGCAGATGCTGACCAGTTCTTTTTCCCAGCCTGCTTCCAAATGGAGATCCCCCGGCCATCTGTGAGATCTCGCCCTTGGTGTCTTACTCTGGAGAGGTGAGAGTACTGTCCCTGTCGAGGGGTGTCCTGGGGTCTGGCTTGTGTGAGCCAGAGGCAAAGGGAAGAGGTAGGCGCTTGGGTGGACAAGTCATAGCTCTTAGCACCACTAGGGTGCTAAGACTTTTGGGGGTATGGGTGGGGTAAGGGATATGGAGGCCTTTGCAAGTCTTGGGAGGAGGGGTGGGGAACAGGATCAACCCAAGGCTGAGTCCAAGGATAGAAGGGCCAGTAAGGCTTTGAGGGAGTCTTCCTGACATAGGGACACTATCTTTGCTGACCCTCCATGACTCAGAAGCAGCACTGGGGGTTTTATTCTAAGGACTGTGGCTCTGTTGGGCCATTGGATGGGGTGTGGGTACCTAAGATGGACACTTCAGCACTGTAACCCCTTGTTTCTAGGGACTGGATGTGTACCTGCAAGGCCGAGAGCTTCAGTCCCCATTCATCCTGGACGAAGATCAAGCCAGGCTGCTGCAGCCACAGGAAAGCTGACCTGCTTCCAGCTGCTCCAGTCCTGGGGTCCTCTAGGGTGGGGAAGTACCTCTGGGCAGGTTCTGGGTAGGAATACAGGCCCATAGGCATCTTCTGTCTCTGCAGGACACAGAAGGGAATGTTCTGGTTTACTCTACGAGGGTGAGACCTGTCCTATCCCCCATGGACACAGCATTTGTGACTGAATGTGGTTTCTTTGACTTCATTTCTGACTCAGCTGAGTGTGCAGAAGGCTGGGAACCTTGGAGAATGGGGTAGAGAAGGCTTCAAGGTAGGGTGAGGGAATTAAGGCTTTGTCTGAGGAGAGCAGCATGGAGGTTGACCTTCTACAGTCGCCAGCACACAGGCCAGCCATGCACTCAGCAGCACAGGCTGTTCTGTAGACTTTGTAGGGCCATAATTAAAGGGCTTTTTCTGCCCGCCCCCAACCATGGTAGCAGAACCAATAACTGATGTGAAGCTGAAGGTCTCATCTGCATAGGCAAGTCTGGGACCAGCCGAAGGGCCCTCAAGGTCCATGGTTAAAGCTGACTCTGAAAACTGTCTACATACACACCTGAAATAAAGGCGCTCTCCTTGCCTTTCCTAGACCTCTCCCAAAGCCTCAGTCTCCCACCAATGGGCCAGCTGCTATGTTAAACATTTCTCCCAAGAACCGGAGACCACACTAGTGGTTTCTAGCTTGGCAACCCTAAGTGGAGTAGTGTCTAAGTAGTCTGGTTTTGATCCAATCAAGGGCATACCCCATCCTGGCAGATCATTTTTCCCAGAGCTTAGAGCTCAGTCTTTCAGATTGAGACACAGCATCTGTGTCTCAGTGGTGCCTGTCTCTCTACTAACCAGCTCTGTTCTGTCTGCCTTTGGCACGTTGTGCTTGAGGTACAGCAACTCTGTTGATTTCACAGCTGTATTTTCATGCAGGAAGGTGGTGGTACCTCCCTATACCTACTAATATAAGGAAAGGCAGCCTGTCACCAGATTAAAGCCACCCAGGCCCCATACGAAGGGGCTCTGCTCATCTCCATTGGCTCTCCCAAAGTGGGTTTGGGGAAGGGTGTGTTCATCCAGTGGCATAAATCAGTGAGTCCAGTCCTGATCAAGATGGCAGGGTCAGCTGCCATTATTGGAACATCTTCAAGACAAACTAGGCTTTTACTGAGCTCCCTGGTTGTCTTTCTACAAACCTCAAAATTGAACTGTAAGCCTTAGCACTTAGCTGCTCACAGGTAAGCCAAGGGCGTAGGTCAGGAGAGGGTCCCTGGAAAAGATAAAAGCCTCAGGCTCTTGGGTAAGCAGTCAGTTGGGTAAATTCTTGAAAGGCCTTAAAAAAACAAAACAAAAAAACCCTCACTCAATTATACTTCCTTCTAGAGTTAAAAAGAAAGCTCAGGGAGGTCTTCGGGCCCTCCATCCATATCCCTGATGTTCAAGTGCAGTGCTTCAAGCCTTCACATGGGACCATTAATGTGCCAACCACTGTAATCAAGGTACACAGCTGTTGTCTTGCCATAGAGCTCTTGCTTAGGGACCTCTAAATGTTGCATCCCCACCATCTCTAGCCCCAGACTATCCTGAAGAGACTATTGACTTCAAACTGGACATCATCATTTTCACAGATCAGACACTTGCAGTGATCCTAAGGTGAAGGGGTTTATTTTATCTTCCTTTTTGGAAACAGTGTCTTCTGTATCCCGGGCTAGTCTTGAACCCAGGAAATGAGCATGGACTTTTGAATGATACTGCCCAGTTTATGTGGGGGTAGGAACTGAACACAGCCTCACACATGCTAGGCCAACTACCAGGTGCAGCATTTGTAACATGCAGGGGCAGGAATGGTTACCAGTTGAACAGTGCTAGGTGTCCAAGGGCTAGAGTTTCAGGGACAGGAGAAGCAGCCTGAGAAACGCTTTATTCTCCTACCCAGCTCCTCAGGGTTTCAGGAAGCTGTAACACCCATGGCATGAGGAGTCATTGGATGTTCTCTAGGGGCAGGTAGATACAGCACTCTCCATCTTTGATATACAGTCTTTTCCCTAGTGACTGCAGGAAATGGCATTTGAGGGCATTTTCTGGGACTGTCAGAACTGTGTGGAAAGAGACCAGAGGGTTACCAAAGATGGCCACAAATGGGGGCAGTGGTCTGGGGTTTCCCAGCCATATTATATCACACCTAAGTGAATAATGAGTCTGACTCATACCAGTAAGTTTTAATAGCCAAGAGTGGCCCCAAACCCCAAGTTTGTTCCTTCAGGTCTCATGGAGCTGGGCTCCCCTCACAATCTATTCATCTTCATCAATTGGGGAACTACAAGCTTGGATCTGTTTCTTACCTGAGAATCTTGTCTGATCCCGAGGCCTAAAATAATCTCATACGCACGACAGAAGATGTTATTTCTGTTTCCAGCCTTTTGATATGCTAATAGACATACCTACAGTTCATTCCCTGTCTTGGATGGAGGACTAAATTGGGTCCCTAGGGATCAGGGTCACAAGAGCACTTGGCTCAGTGCATTATAAACAACTTTTGGTGCTAGGTTGAGAGAGTCTTCAGTTTACAAGTCACAGTGGTGCATGCCTCAAAAAAAGGGGGGGTGTGTGGTGACGGGGTGGGAGTGAGGAGACCTGGAACTGAAGAGTTCAGCAGATTGTCAAACAAGGGGCTAGTCAAGTAGGCAGCTCTTCAGACCTAGAAATGCTTAGGCAAGATGTTTGGAAAAGTGGCCTCCTGGGCCTGAAACAAACATGGCTGTAGGTGTCGCTTTGCAGCTTGCAGCATCTTCTGAGCCATGGACATGGCAAACTAGCTGTTCATCTTACAAACTTAATTCCAAGTCCTTGGATCCTTGAGTAAAACTTCTAACACAGGGATCCTGCCCAGCCACAAGGCCTCCAGTACATAAGGCTCTGGGTCAGCCACATTCCCCTCATGAGGAAGAAGGCCACACCTGCTTTAGATTCTGTGTATAGAACACCAGTCTTTAGACTGAACCTTATATGGATTTATCCCGTTTTACAAGAAGTTTTGTGTCTCTCCATTCCAAGTACCCATCAAACTAGTAGTCACTCATCAGTAACCCTGCCCAGAAAAATCACCAAAGCAAAAAACCTTTGCTTCTAGCCTGGGCTTAAGTGTAAATGTGCTTTCTCCGGCCTGGCTTACAAGGCCCACTGCACACCTCAGATTGCCAGCCCCGAAGATGTACAGGCCTGCTGTGTGGGCCTGTGTCTTAGCTTATCTGACTGCCTGTAGATTCTGCATGTGCTCCCTTGCCTTTCCTTCCAGTTTTTTGTCTTACTGAACCCTGCAGCCACTTTAAAGTTTATTAGGCATTCTGTAACCTAGATCATTGTGTGACACTACATAATCTGAGAGTTGTTGATACCAGTAATTATGATTGGAATGAAATAAAAGAATTTGCCATGGTCGTGATTACCAAGTAAAATCAAGAGTCCCCAGTGGGAAGCAGGGCATGGTGGTGCACATACTTTTATTTACTTAATGTGTTTTGAGTGTTCTGTCCGCATATAAGTGTAACCATGCATGTACTTCCTGTGGAGTCCAGAAGGGTCAGATCCCTAGGAAGTGGAGTTAGGAACAATAGTTAGCTATCATGTGGTGCTGGAAACTGAATCCTGATCCTCTGCAGCCCCTTCTGAGCCATCTCTCCAGTTGGGAGCACACCTTTAATCCCAGCACTCAGGAAGCAGAAGCAAGTGGATCTCTAAATTTGAGGCCAGCCTGATCTACATAGTGAGTTCTAGGGCTACATAGTGAGATTTAAAGAGAGAGAGAAATAGACTGATGAGCTACCCCACCACAGGAGATGTTAGCTCTACATGCATCAAAAGGACATAAGTGGACACCCCTGGGTTATGTAAACATGACAGGCACCAGGAAGTAACAGCACAAGAAAAGAGGAGATACAGGGACATGGAGAACGAGGAAGTTTACTGACAAGGTTTAAATGCAGAACGCCTGCAGAAGCACACAAGCCACATACAGTTCACATCATTTACAGTCAGGTTTCAGCAGCAGCATAACATTAACGCCCACAGAAATAGGCAGTAACAAGGGTAGGCATCTACACAGGATGAGGGGTCTGCTGGGCTCAGCTCTAGGCTGTGTCCTCTGCAGGACTGTGTAGCCCTGCTAGATGAAAATGGCCCACTCTGGCTGAGTCAGCACATGGTCACCAACGTCTCCAGCTCTCACCCCTCTTCCAGGCATTGAACTCGATGCTGATGAGAAAACTGGTTCCTTTTTTTTCTCCTGAGCATTCCCAGGGCTGGAGGTGTGCAGCTTCCAGTTAAGGCCCCATTTCTCCATCTTCCCTAATGATTGGGTTGTGGGGACACATGTCAACAATCAAGAGAGCAGAGCAGCCACACAGCTGCACATTCCCTCCTGATACCTGGACAAGCCCAGCGTCTGCTTCTCAGTCACTGTAGGACCCACCGTCATGCCAACCTTCTTGAGGTTCCTCAGGCCAGAACTGTCCCAATTTCCTTGGCCCTGTTATGGGCCTGGCATAGCCACAATGTCAGTCAGGACCGTGTGCTACATGGCAAGGCTTGGGGTGGCTACTCGGGCTGTGCACATGATGAACCCTCAGTTCAGCAGTTTCCAGAACAGGCTGAATGAGTACCAGGTAGATGAACCACAGCAGCCAACAAGAAGATAGAGGTCTGGGATCCCTGAGAACTGACTCCCAGCAGTGTCCCTGGGGGTCAGGGGAAACGACATGGGACCTTCCCATCACTTTGTGGTGCTCAGCAGCTGGACTCGGGCCTGATTCACCATATCCACGGAGCGCTGAGATCTAAGCCTCTGGCCCTTGGCCTGCTCCCTGGGTTTCCATGGTGATCATCTCCATGGGAACACAGTAGGAGCCCAGGGAATCCTTAAGACTATGGACAGTAGGACCCAAGATCCGGAAGCTGACTCAAGACGCAGAGGTAGGTTGGCCCTCCTCTAGGATTCAGTCGCTGTTAAAACTGCCCTGCTAGGCTGTCATGTGATGCTGCCCCACCTATCATGTGACTCTGATCACATGACCACTAGTTTCTGCCTGCGGAATCAGGCATGACTTCACAGCCTTGCGTTCGGCTGGACCATGGGGTACCCTCTTGGGCCCTGGTCTTGTTCCTGGCACTGGAGCTGTGCAACCTTGGGGTCCGAGGTAAGTGTGGACTGGCAGCCCTGTCTCTCAACCCCTCTTGGTCCCTGCCAGCCTTTGAATCTCTGCTTCTGCCCTCAGCCCACAGAGTTCTAGACCCCGGCTTTCAGGAGAACTATTTTAAACAGTATCTGGACCATTTCAACTTTGAGAATTTTGGCAACAAAACCTTCAGCCAGCGGTTCCTGATGTCAGGTGAGTGCTGTCCCCACAGCACGTCCCCTTCCCACCTATATATAGTTCCTCTCACTGCTGCCTATTTCCTCCCCACAGACAAGTTCTGGAAGAAGGGCGAGGGGCCCATCTTCTTCTACACAGGGAATGAAGGGGACATCTGGGTCTTCGCCAACAACTCTGGCTTCATGGTGGAACTGGCCGCCCAGCAGAAGGCCCTGCTTATCTTTGCAGAGCACGTGGGTATCTGGAGCAAGTGGGTTCCTGGCTTGGTACCTGGTTGTCCTGGGATTAGGAGGAGGGAGGGGGCAGAGGGCAGAGGGTAGAGGGTGGCAGACGCGCTGGTCCCGCAATCCCTCCTTGCTGCCCACAGCGGTACTATGGCAAATCACTTCCATTCGGCATGCAGTCCACACAGCCTGGGTATGTACAGCTGCTGACAGTGGAGCAGGCGCTGGCTGACTTTGCTGTGCTGCTCCAGGCCTTGCGGCAGGACCTCGGAGCCCAGGATGCCCCCACCATAGCCTTTGGAGGGAGGTGGGTCTTTGTTCTCCCTTCAGGATAGAACTGTTTAGTCAGGTCTGGCCCCCATGTCAGATCTGAAGGCGTTTCATTCTTCCTGATGCCTCTCTGTTGCCCACTCCATTGCATCAGGTAACACCCTAAACCAGAAGGACCTGATAGCTAGCTGCCTCCAAGTGCTCAACATCGTAGACTCAGCCCCCATGTGTAGTCAGGTCTTAACTACTGACAGGGCTGTACTGGGTTGAGCTTTACTTCCTGAGTGGATCTTATTCTGTGTTGTGCTCTGTTGCAACACTGGGGGGGGGGGGGTCTCGCGGACCCCACTCCCTTCTGTCTCACAATGTGCACCCATAAATGGCTTTTCCCAGTGAAGGCTGCTCCTGCGTGGGGCCTGGGGTCAGAACTTGTAGGCCTCAGAACTTTCAGGTCCTTCTTTCACTTATGGCTTCTGAGAAGGGAAAGAGGACGTGTGAAGGGTTGGGAGGTCCAGCCTAGGGACCTCAGCCTGGAGGCCAGGGTGAGGCTGCTGGCCTGAGCGTTCAGGCAGTCTCCTGCAGGCATAACCCTGTGCCCCACATCCAGCTATGGAGGGATGCTGAGCGCCTACATGCGGATGAAGTACCCCCACCTGGTGGCTGGAGCGCTGGCAGCCAGTGCACCTGTCCTAGCACTGGCTGGTCTCGGCAGCTCTTCCCAGTTCTTTCAGGATGTCACAGCGGTGAGTGGGGTCCCGGAGTCTCCCAGGCCAGTGCGGGTGCGGCGGTGCCACAACCATGGTCTCTTTTCTAGGACTTCTATGGCCAGAGTCCTAAGTGTGCACAGGCTGTGCGGGATGCCTTCCAGCAGATCAATGACTTGTTCCTCCAGGGAGGTGAGAAGGCTCTTCCTCACTGCCCTGAGCATTCCAACTGCCCTTCACATTTGCCAGCAGTCTCCTCAGCCTCCGCCCTCGGCCTTCTCTTTGTAGCCTATGACACCATCAGCCAGAATTTTGGCACCTGCCAGCCACTTTCCAGCACAAAGGACCTGACTCAGCTTTTTGTATTTGCCCGGAATGCATTTACCGTGCTGGCCATGATGGACTATCCATATCCTACTGACTTCTTAGGATACCTTCCTGCCAACCCTGTCAGGGTGAGACACCTCTCCCAGGTGCAGGGACCTAGTGCAGACCCAGCCCAAGAACCTTACACCTGCTGGGACCACAAGATATTGCTCTATTGTTATGTCCATGCAGGCCAGCAACCCTGACCCTCGTTCTGGGAGGGAAGGCCAAGCTGGTCAAGTGGAGGCCTGTTCCTTCACTGAGGTACTCTGCTGCTCCTCCACTCCAGGTGGGCTGTGACCGGCTACTGAGTGAGGACCAGAGGATCATGGGTCTGCGAGCATTGGCAGGTGAGTCTGCCCCTTGGGCTTTCATGGGGCAAGTGTGGAGACCCAAACACTGACACAGGGCTGAGCAGGGAAAAGGCCCTGCAGCTGTGGCCTGGAACTCTGCCTCACAGGCTCTCTGAGGTACAGCAGGGGACTCAGCACAGCTTCTTGAAGGACAGAACCTGTGTGGTAGGGGCTGGGCAGAGGTACAACTTCCTAGCATCCCTAGGGACAGGCACAGCTATCCCCAAGCCTCTTGGAGTCTTAAGGTCCTCAGCCATGAAGCTCCACATGCTCCATACAGCCCAGCTGTGTTTAGGGGGAGGGGAACTTGATAGGTGTGATGAGGTTGCTACAGCACCCAGGCTAGCACTGATGGCACATGCTCCAGACTCCCAAGGTTGAGAGCCCAAGGGCTGTCCTGAGACAAATGAGACCCTAGAGGGTCAACCACTTCATTGTGCCTTCCAGCCTTTCAAGGGGAATGGGTAAAGTGGCCTGAGTATGCAGCTTGTCTGTCTGCTGGTTCCAGAACCCCTTCTCCTTAGGGCTGGTCTACAATTCCTCTGGCATGGAGCCCTGTTTTGACATCTACCGGCTATACCAAAGTTGCGCTGACCCCACTGGCTGTGGCACTGGCTCTGATGCCAAGGCCTGGGACTACCAGGTGTGTTGATGTAGGCAAACTGAACTGTCAGATATATGGGCAGGGGCTTGTGCTCTTGCCTGTCTTCTTCAATGTGGGGCACTTGCAGGCCTGCACTGAAATCAACTTGACGTTTAACAGCAACAACATGACGGACATGTTCCCTGACCTCCCATTCACCAATGCGCTCCGCCAGCAGTACTGCCTGGATAAGTGGGGAGTGTGGCCCCGGCCAGATTGGCTGCAGACCAGCTTCTGGGGTGGTGGTAAGGGCTGCGGAGGCAGGGTGTTGGGCAGGACCCGGCTCTCTGCACCAAGCTGGTTCTGCAGCCCCAGCTTTGAGGGCCAGACTGGGTACCTTGCTACCACTTGCTGTGTTCCCTCCAGACCTCAAGGCTACCAGCAACATCATCTTCTCCAATGGTGACCTAGACCCCTGGGCAGGAGGCGGGGTAAGTCCTGGCCTGGGCAGCTGCTGGCCCCATGTGGGCACTCTTGGAAACACTTAGGCTGCTGCTATGACTCTGCAGTGTCTCCCTACTTTGTTATAATTGTCATCATTTCCCTACATTGCTGCTTCTCTTGATCACTTAATGCAGATGGCATATGGCCCATCAGACTTCACCTGTCCTTTCTAATGAAGTTATCTGAGTCTGTGCAATCAGCTCATTACTGCTAAGCATCTACAACAGAGCTGGGGTTAGGGGTGTGGTAGGAGTGGGGGAGACACAACAGGGCACAGCCCAAAGCACAGGCCACATGCCTTACCCCCTCTACCAACAGATCCGGAGCAACTTGAGCACATCAATCATTGCTATCACCATCCGGGGGGGAGCACATCACCTAGATCTCAGGTCAGTAGGGGGCAGCCCACTTGGTTCCCTCACTTGCTGGGCCTGGACCAATGATGGAATGTGGGCTGGAGGGCATGAAGCCCATCCTGTGTGCTGAGGTCTTGCTGCCATTCTGCCTGCTTCTCAGAGCATCTAATCCAGAAGACCCTGCGTCTGTTGTGGAGGTACGAAAACTGGAAGCCACACTCATTCGTGAGTGGGTAAAGGCAGCTAGATGGAAACAGTAGCCAGCAATGCCCTAGGGGCCCAGGCCTGAAGGGCAGCACTCTTCCAGCCAAGACCCAGCAGGACTCAGAGATCCCTTGTTTCATCTGAGCAGCTGTGGCCAGAACAACTGCCCTACATCTGAGGGGTTGTCCAGATCCATGGCAGCCTGCCTGGGGTGGGCCTCAAGCAATAGGCTAGTGGATGGAAGGAATGAATAAACATCTTGTTTCCAGGCCACGTGTCCCTTCCTGTGCTCTGGTGGTCCATGTGTGGAGGATGAGGCTTAGGGACATGGCACCAGTAAGATGACACACTGCATACAATCTGCTGAGACCAGTTAGATATTTAATAAAGCACAGACTCCAGCTGTCAGGTTTCGTGCTTCAGGGTGGCAGGGAGGGAAATCTGCCCCCACCAAGGACCAGCATTCCCCTCCCAGGAAGTTCCCCTGTCTGCTCCACCACAGCCAAGCTCTCAGTTCTTTGGACATCTTTCCAATCTGACCCACAGCAGTTCTTCAGAGGGCCACCGGGCACTTCCTATCTTCATGATAGGTACCCTTGGTACCCTCTCCAGAATAACTGCTACCCAGACCTGCCCACTCACTAGCCTACAGGTCTCCCGGCCCAGAAGTGCAGCATGAGGGTATGCTGGCATCCAAAAGGGGGTATAACTTGAAGTGGGGAGGCAGCCTCTAGACATGAAGTGGAGACCCGAGGCATGTCCACCAGCCATGTCATTTGTGGACACCTTTGGGGTCAGAGCTAGCTTGGTGTTTGAGTTTGATAGAAGCCCCTGGAGCACCTAGTGGGCAAGGGGTGTGTGTGGTGGTGGCTGCAACTGAGATGCTCTGGCTGCAAATGGGGAGTGTCCTTGAGGTGCCTTAAGTTCTGTCCAGTTGGTCCTACCTTGTGCTGCCTGGGAACTGGCTTTCCAGAGAGGACCTTCCAGAAAAGACAAAAGCAAAGGAATTCTTGGACTTAAAATAGGATAGAGCCAGGATATCTGAAGGAGACCCTGGTCTAGGATTGGGGAGTCTTAGCCAAGGCCCAGAGTAAGCCCACTGACAATAAAGCAGGGATGAGGCCTACTCTACCTGTGTCTGGGATCAGACGCCAAGGCACAAACATCTCACTCCAAAGGTGTGTACTCACAAGCCCCAGCAACATGGGGCTGCTGAGCATACAGTTTCCTCATGTATGCATCTGCTCCCACAAGTGTGTAAAGGCCAGGAGCAGGAGACAGTCATCCAACTGTACTGAGACAGCACAAGCTGGGCATTTTTAGCCTGTCTACAGACCTTTCTCAAAGTCTGCCCTTCCCATCTGCACTGGACAGCAGTTCTGACTTTAGGGGACAATTACTGAGGTTTGACCCAGAGAACCTGCTGTCTCCTAAGGTGAACCCAGACTTTCTAGTCCAGAGACCTCCCCACCCCCTTTACACAACAGGACCTGTCACAGTGGGACCAAGTCCATTTTTCTCTCAGCTGAGAAGTCACATTGTATCAGGGCAGCCTAGGAGCAAGACAAATTTGCTGACCCAGCCTCTGCCAGTCCCGTAGGGCAGCCAGGAGGATCCCTGAGTCCAACCCGTAAACACTAGAGCCACAAGGCCCCTCAAGGTCACAGTGGCACACCAGACCTGGATTGGAACATTCACAGGCTGTTAGCTCAAGCACAGCTGCCTTATGAACTGTACCCTTGGGTTATCTCTCTACACTCAACACAGGCACTGGGGTCGTGAGTGGTCCTAGGTGACCAGAGGTCTTAGGACTATCACAGGGGGCTCCCTGCAACCAGCCAACAGGGTCCGTCAGGCTTAGAAATCAGTCATGATCAGAATTTTCAAGAAGATCAAAGGCATCTGGTTGACTAGTTCAGCCTGAATCCCATACCTGCTCATTTGATTCTTGTTCCTACCACCACCTTGATGAGAAGCAGAGATAGGAGGTTCTCAGAGCTGAGCAGGAGCACCACACTTGGGTGGCTGCCCAACACTATGTGGGCCCAGCAAAAGTCCCAGACCCAATAGGGCCACCTCTACCCTTCAGCAGACCCCAGGCAAGGTGCCATCCCCCTAGGCAGGGGCCCAGATGGGCAAAGGATGGGCTTCCGTGTTGAACACATAGGTATCGAGGTTGAGCAGATCCAGATCATCAGAAAACAGCAGGTAGAGGTACTTCAGCGTCTCCCCGACAAAGAAACTCTCCATCTTGTCCCTGGGCTCAGGCTTTTTGGAATTCTGGACATTATTGATAGAAGAATAGCCACCTGAGGGAACCTGTATTAAGAGGCAAGGTTTTGATGACACAGGTTGAGCACAGCTCAGGCCCCAGTATGCAGAACCAGGTCTTGGGAAGAGCCTTTGGCCAGAGGCAGCAGCCAGGCCACTTGCTTATCCCCATATATAGGATCCCAGGGCAGGCTCAAGATCAGTGACCACCTAAGTAATGACAGAGGTTAGCTGCAGTTCCACAGGGGACTCTGCAAAATGCTAATAACTCCTAAGTGCCTGGGACAGAAAGTGCCTCAGCAAGGCCAGGGCCATGGGAACATCCAGGGTCCAGCACTTTATACATGAAAATGCACCATCAGGAAGCTGAAGCAATTGAGGTCTAGGGTACAGAGATAGGTGTCAATGGCTGGGCCATATCCAGCTCTACAACCTTCTCTGATTATAACCCCATAAGGCAGTAAAAGGCAGACCTTTGACCACAATCAGGTAGTATCTTGGGTCACTCAGCTCGTGTCTTATAAATGCAAGACACCACAGAACAAGAGAAGAAACCCTTTATGAAAAAGTTGGGAGTCCTGAGAGAAAGCTCAGGCATACCTGGTACCTCTAAGCCTCTAAATATAACAAGGCCCTGATAGCATCAATCTCACAGAATGACTATGCTAACACAGTCACACACAACTAGGAAGCAGCCACCAAGAGGCCCAGCAGGCTGGCTCCACTCCACCCATGCCACCACAATCCCAGCAGTGCAGCCAGCCAGAGCTCTGCAGCAGCCCAGCTGTGTAATCACCAACCAAAACCACAGAGAGGCGCCTAGCAGCTCACCCGTGTGTACTTATTGAAGCTCTGCAGGATTTCCCAGCCCCAGTCCTGGTACTTGCGGTCCCCCGTGACGCGATACAGATAGAACAGGCTTTCCACGGTCTCAGGCCGCAGCAGGTTGTGCCTGTCAGCTGGCTGGGGGCAGGAGCAGAAGCTCAGGGAGTGTCCACCCTGCTAGTACCACCCCTACCCAGTACAGTCCACACCCAGGCTCACCTTGACCTCCACGTCCTGACGATCTGGCAGAGGATACAGGTTAAAGTGTGCAATCTCAGGGCTCAGACCTGTCGCCATCTGATGGTTCATCTGGTAGCAGGTCTCCATGAGTGCCTGGGCTAGCTCCATGTGGTCAGCTGGCAGGCCATGGTGGACGCCCAGGGCCAGCGTCCCTGGCAGGAAGCACACCAGGTGGTCCTGGAATCAAAGGGTCTCCTCAGAGCTGGACCCAGGCCTGTGCTGCTTGGCCAGCCTCAAGTGCACTTAGCCTCTAGCCTCCCTGGAGTGAAGAAGCCCAGCTGGCAGTGATCCCAAGTAACACTTGTCACACGTAGCTCCAGGGCACCAAGACAGACTCAGGTCCAAGTCAAGTACTTTCTGTCCAAGAGTCCAGGGAAGAAAATCCAGCACAGGTTCCCTCTGGGGTCACAGCGACCCCAGGGGGACCCCTCCAACTTACCCACAAATACCTTCAGAGACCTGCTGCATAATCAGAAGCTATGGGAGGACAAGAAGGAAGGCAGTTGGTCCTGGCAGAGCCCATGTCTGCCACCCCAGAGCACGCAGGGCCTTTGCTCGTTGGGCTCATGGGAATACATCAGGCCAGGCAGCATCTACCTATGGCCATGGAGCATGGGCCTTAACCAGGATTTCTTTGTTCTTTCTGGCATCCAGACTGTAGAGGTTTGGAGGTCACCAAGAAAGAGGTAGCTTCCCAAAGGCTCCAACAGCTCACCTACAACTTACCATCTTGGCACTGAAACGGCCATGGGCAAGTTCTCCCACAAACGTGAGCTTTCTGGGCTGGGAACGCCGTAGCAAGTGTGTCTTCACCCCCTCAATGGCTTTAATATAGTCTTCCAGCAACCTGTTGAATACCACAAGTTAGCTTACTTTGGCTACTGCCACAGTACTGGCTTCTCTGAGCTACAGGAAAACAAACCTTACCAAGTTCATTTCATACAAGGACTGGAGGCCTAGTTCTGCTTGGGGAGCAAATACAGCCTAAGTAAGACAAAGCACAGGCCCTAAGCACCTGCAAACATGGGCACTGATATAAGGTTGGCCTTGTGAACAGTCAACACAGTTGGGAAATATGTTCATGTGGAGGAGCGGCCCACACCTGCACCACTGGCACCTAGTAAGGGATGGGAACAGAAGCCGGGGCTCTACATTTAGGCACTGGATCGGGCCTCACTGTGTCTCCTTCTTCCCGCCCTGGATCCACTGCTTCAGCAGGTATTCATAGTAGCTGTCAGCCCTGGCGCCCAAGGTGAACACTCCTGGGTGGGTGAAGAGGCCACTGTGCGTATTGATGAACATGGGCACTAGCCCATCCTTCTTCCCGGACAGAGAGTGGATGTGCCTTGTCACCTCCTCCACGGCCTCCTGTGGCAGACAAGGGGAGAGTGGGCTTACTTTTCAAAAGCAAATCTAAACTTTAGGAAATGAAAGGGAGAACACTTTCCTGACCTGTTCCATGAAGCTGGTCTGTAACTCAACAGAACTGCCCCCAGTTCAAGGCCAGCCTGGGCTACAGACTGACAAGACATCTTACTTCAAACTCCACCTCCCAGAACCATCAGAACAAAATGAATTCTTCCCTTTCATGATAACAGCAACAACAAGAACAAAATAATAAATGAGAAATAAAAAGAACTACCTTGGGCTTGAGTGTGGCTCAGTGGTAGAGAGCTTGCCTAGCCTGCTCGGGGCCCTAGGTTTGACACTCCCCAGCACCACAAAAAGACAAAATAAACAAACCTAAAAAGGGGAATTGCAACAAAACAAAAGCTATATGTAAGAAAATCATAAAGAATAAAGAATACTTAGGAATTAGAGATGCACAAGACTTCTACACCATCTTCTGTTCGTGAATTAGAAGACCTATTATTACTGAGGGGTCCACATTCCCCAAAGTGATCTACACAGAAGGAAAATAAAAATACAAATACAAAAATCCAAATACAATTCTCAAGGAATTTTCAAACAGCCCAATGAACACAATCTGCAAGACTCACACTTCTTGATTTGCAAGCTAACTACACTTAGTGATGAAAACAGCATAGTACAGGTATGAACAGACACACAGAAAACGGAACTGTGCAGAGTCCAGAAGAAATCCTGGCCAAATGATTTCAGTAATGAAGAAATGACAGCCATTAAACTAATGCATGAGAACCTGGACATCACATGCAAAAGAATGAAACAGGCACCTACCTGACCATTCACAAGGTTAACTCAAGATGAACCAAATCCCTTACTCTGAGACCTAAATGAGTACAACTGGGTAAGAGCCTAGCAATGTGGGATTTTTAGGAATTTCCTAGGTAAGAAATGAGAGGCCTAAGTAATGAGAGCACACAAGTTGGTTGGCGTGAAGATTTTAAAATGTTGTGCGTTCCCAGGCATAGTGGCAAATGCCTATAACCCCAGTACTCAGGAGACTGAAGCAAGATGATGGCCTCAATGAGACTGTGTTTAAAAAACAAACAACTGCTAGGCATGGTGACATATGCCTTCAATCCCAGAATGGGATTCAGAGGCAGGAGGATCTCTGTGAGTACGAGGTCAGCCTGGTTTACATAGCAAGTTCCAAGCTAGTCAGGGCTACAGAGTGAGATCTTGTCTCAAAGACAAACAGGGGCTGGAGAGATGCCTCAGTGCTTAGGAGCACTGGTGCTTTTACAGGGGATCTGGTGGCTGATAACTGTCCATAACTCCAGTTCCAGGGATAGGACACCTTCTTCAGATCCCCATGGGCACTGCATGACACAGGTGCACTTACATACATGGAGGCAATATACTCATACACATTAAATAAAAATAAGTAAAATATTAAACAACAACAATAAACCCTTTCCCAAACAACAAAATCCCAATCCAATTACAAAGTGGCACAAGAAGTAATGGGGGATGCAGCTCTGTGGTAGAGTGCTGAGCACAGTCGTACCAGACCTGAGTTTAAGACCCAGGAGGGGTGGTGGACACAAGAACTCATACAGATATTTCTTAGAGAAGATATGCAAATGGCCAATAGCCATATGAAAGGAGATTCAGTATCAGTGACAATAAGGAAACGTGAGTCAAAATCACAACAGGACATCACCTGACACTAATCAGGTTGGCGACCGTAGAAAATGTGTTGCTGAGGATTTGGAAAAGCCAAGAGCCTTGTGGATTATTGGTGAGAAGGTAAAATGGTGCAGCCACAGTAGAAAACATTATGCTAGTTCTCTAAAACAATCGACACAGAACACCTGGTCCAGGAATTCCAGCTCTAGGGATAAAGCTCAAGGCACTGAAAGTGCATCACAAATAGCTGTCAGGACACCACATGCACAGTGGCATTTCTCAGAGAGCTAAGACCTAGGAGCAACCCAATGTACATCAGCAAAAGAGGAGCTACCACAGTGAGGTCACCCACTTGTGGGACTGTTACTGAAGGAAAAGGAAGGAAATGCTAACGACTGCAGCCACAAAGGAAGTGGATATGAAGAAGCCATGAAGAGATGGCAGAGTCCCCTAGCACAGACCTCTTTAATGAGACAGACAGTAGACTGGGGCTACCAGAGGCTATGGAAGAGGAGCCCAGAGTTTTTAATGGGTAACAAGTTTCCATATCACAAGATGATGAAAACTATAAAATGATAGCTATACATTACAGATGTATTTAAAACCAATGAGGACCAGCCAGATGGCTCAGCAGGTAAAGGCACTTGGTCATGTAACCTGCCAACCTGAGTTTGATCTGGGGAATCCGAATAAAGGTGGAAGGAGAGAAATGACTCCATGCAAGTTGTCCTCTGACCTACACACATACAATCACACAAACAATCGCACTTACAAACACCATGCACACACACAAAATTTTTTTAATTAAAAAAAAAAAAAAAAGAAATGATTGAAACAAAGAGAAATTGAACCTGGATGAGCAAAGAGTAGTTCAGGGAAATCATGCCTTGCTAGAATCCACCCAGCCTCAAATTTTTTTTAAAGATAATGCTTTTATTTTAAACCAGGTGTATATGTATCAGTGTGTGGATATGTGCACATAATTACAGGGCCACAAAAGAGCCTAAGGCATGGGATCCCCCAGGAGCTGGAGCTACAGGTGGTTGTGAGCCACCTAATGTGTTTGCTGGGAATTGAACTCAGGTCCTCTGGAAGAGCAGTATATGCTTTTAACCACTAAAATCATCTCTCTAGCCCCCTACCTGGAATTTCTTAATTCCTGTAAGACGAGAGAGCTCTCGGAACTCCAGCTGAATGCTTGTCACCTCAGCCACTGTGCTGTCTGAGGTCCACTGGGGTGAGTGGGCAACTCCAGTGCCAATGTTCACGTCAGAGTATGGGATCTTGGAAGGTGTGGTGAAGGCCGGCATCAGCCGATTTCCAAAATCTTCCTGGCATAAGAGCACAGCAGAGAATCAAGGGTCTAAGTCAGAGAGCCTCTGTACATGTCACCCTTCTGCACCCAGAACATGTAGAGAAACATGGCTCAGTGGTTTCCCTAATGCCAACCCACAGCAGAATGAGGCAGCATGCAATAGCACTAAGGGATTCCCTGTACACCGAAACTGAGAAGGGTCACTGGCAGCTCACATGCACCCTAACTCTAACCCTGGATGTGCTGGAAAAGAAAACTGGAAACAACTCCCCCAAACCCCTTTCCTAAGGAAATAAAGGGCTGGAGTGCCACCCCTACATCAAGTCACAGGCAGGGACACTCACAGCTTTCCTCAGGAAGAGGCTGTCTCCTGATAGGTGGTAGGTACTCAGCAGGCCTCCCAGGATGCGGATGGTACTCTCAAACAGGTTGACATCAACATTCTTCTTAAAGTGCAACTTCTCTGACACCCACTTCCTGGCCTCCTGAAATTCTGCAACATGGAAAAGTGACAAGGAGCAAATATGCCATCTGTCATTCTGCCATTCCATAACAGGGCCAAGTGTGGTGGGACCTGGATGTAACCCTAACACTCAGGAGGCTGAGGCTGAGGCAGGAGTACTGCCACAAATCCAAGGCCAGGATGAACTACACAGTATCTATCAGGCCAGCCGAAACTGCACACTAAGACTCTCGTGGGTTTGTTTTGTTTTGTTTAAACAAAAACAAAATAACAACCAGGAATGGAGGTACACTCTGTGTAGGCAGAAGAATTGGGAGTTCAAGGTATCCTCAGCTATACAGTGAGTTCAAGGCCAGCCTGGGCTACATGAGATCCTGTCATTAAACAAACAAACAAACCAGGCAGGCAAGATGGCTTAGCAGGTAAAGGGACTTAGCATCAAGCCTGACAAACTTGAGTTCAATCTCTAAGACCCACATAGCGGAAGAAGAGAACCAACTCCCACAAAATGGCCTCTGACCTCCACATAAGGACACATACTCCCAAATTAAATGGAATCTGTGTGACCTAAGGAAGACATCACAAAGATAGAGAACCAGGGCAGGTTACACCAGGCTTCAAGTCCCTCCCCTAACAGCTCCTTTATTGCAGCAGAACAGACTAGAAACATCCCTCAGATGAACCTCCAAGTACACTCTCAGTTGTCCAGGAAGCAAGAAGGTAGATGTTCTGAGTGAGGGCTAGATGGCAGACAGACCCTGCCCATACTAAGCACGCTCATTCCCGTACCCAAGGGAGGAAAACCATAATCCAATGGCGAACATGGGGAGCCCTCACACTCTACATCAGTTTGTTTGTCACACATGGAAATATCCACTCCAAAAAAAGAGCCATTACCTTGCTTCAGACCCAAAATCCACATGGTGTCCAAGGCATCAACCAGGGTGAGGCCCAGACCAAACCATTCATTGAAAGATTTAGACACAGGCTTCAATTCATCGTGGCCCCAAGCAAACTTGCGGTAACCCTTCCAAGCATGGAGAAAGGCCTCAATCACCTCCTTCTGGCGCTCATTTGGGGATTCTAGAGGAGAGAAAGCACAAGTAGCAGGAGACAGTCCTGCCCTCAACAGACAGAACTTCCACAGACCTGATTCCTGAGTGAGTATAGCAAGATGGACACTGGCCCAAGCCATGAATAGTACAGTGAAGCAGTGAAGAAGGAGGCACATGGACCGCAGGTGGACCCTCAGGAATACACACAGCAACCAGTGGGCATGCTGGGGGGCCACACTCGACAGTACTAGGATGTCAGCTCCCTCTTTTCAAGGGGAAAAGGGGCAATAATCCTATAGCCTACCATAACAACAGAGCAAAGCCCTTTGAAGCTTCCATACTGTGTAATATGGGTTTAGAGATAAGCAGGAGGCAGTGATGGGCAGACTGTGGCATATGTTCTCAGTACACTCACATCATCCAGGGGCAGGGTCAAATGAACCAGGGCCTGTGTGTGCTCCTTGAGGCTGCATCACCTCCCCTGGGGAGCTTTCATCTTGCAAACTGGGCAGTGCACACAGCATAGTCAGTGGGGTACTATACCACATGCCTTTTCTACTAGGTTCTGAGATTCTTGCTGATGGGACATGGCTTAGCCCATCCATTCCTAATATAGTGATTTCTACATGCCCCTAAAAAGACAGGGCTGTCTCAGAGGTTCAGGTTCTTATGGAGAGGCCCTTGCAGGGGCTAGCTAGAGCCTTGGTTCCCATATGTACGATGGCAATATGTAGGCATCTCTTACCTCAAAGTTCACTGGGACAACAGAAGTGGGTCAAGCATATCATGTGAACAGAAATGGGACAGGCATGAAGAGTTTAGCAAAGCTAGGACCAAACAGCCCTCAGTGAATGATGATAAGATCCCAGTGACCCACAGAGCTGCCTGAGGACCTGTTAGTCCTAGAGGTAAGTGGCCACACCATGGAACATCTGCGTCTCTACTTATCCTAAGACTGAGCCTAGCCTAGGAACAGAATGGCAAAATCAAATGCCCCAAACATAGTGTCCTTCTCTGCTGCTCGGTGCTCAAGCAACCAAGAAGACACAGATAGGCACCAGTGCTCTAAGAAGTTTGTGGAAGGAATATGGATGCTGAAAGAAGAGCTGCACAGGGTCAGGATCTAGCCAGAGTCCCAACCCTCGGGCTCTCAGGCCCAGGCCCAGCTGAGGCGAGGGGACAGGATGGAAAACTTACCTGACTCTTTACGCATCCTGCCTAGAGGTTTCTCAGAGGCTTCAACTCTTCTAGAAGGGAGTTCAGTGGCTTGTTCAGGTTCAATGACTGCTCCCCGCCAGCTTTAGGGGAGGAAAGAAGAGTACTCAGTCAGACAAGTCTGTATTCACACCCTCCACCCCTCACAATCACACCTAGGACAAGACCTGTTCCCAAAGGGACTTATCTCTCAAGTGCCACAGCCACAGAGTGAAAAGGAAACTTGCAGCTGGTCCTGACACAGACTATCTGGTCAGGAATATGGTATTCCTCCTAGGCACAGCCACCTGGATGTGGGGATGATAACTCTAGAGCTGCTCTAAGCAAGAGAGAACCTGGATCACAGACCTAAGCAAGAAGAATTCCTGAGACCTGTGGGGAATCCAAGAAGCAACCGCGTGGAGAAACGCAGTGGCCAGAAACAGAAGATTCTAAGGTGGTGACTATGTAATCACCGAATGAACCCAGAGTGAAGTGAGGAGGTGCAAAGTCAGGGCAGCTGCCTAGACTGGCTCTGCTCACACCTGAGCGTGCACCTACAGCCCCATTCGAAAGTAAGTACACAAGGAACAGGTAGAGGCTTGACATATGATGGTTGAGTGTGAGCCCAAAGGGCTTCTTTTTTTGTTGTTACAGTACTTTGTTTTGTTTTTAATATGGAGTGTTTCACAGATCTGTCCTTCAGGCTAGTCTTCTCTGTGTCACTCTAATTTTAGCTCATGTGCTTCTGAAGGGAGCACAAAAGGGTCTCCTCAATGACCTAGGCAGAGCTGGCTCAGAGCGGAACCGGGCCCATGCTCAGCCACTGCCCCTCAATTCCAGGAGTTACTCTCTTTAAGAGCACATCATGGGGCATTGTCTAGCTGAGTCAGACACAGGCTTTCACTTCTGCAAAAAGGATCAAGGGCTTCTGGGACACTATTCTTAGAGACACCTCTATACAGCTGCTGCCATGCTGTCTCTTTATGTGTTCATGAACCGCAGACCTCAGGTCCCATGTCCTCAGAGTACAGTTCTCTGTAGGCTTATACCATCTGACTTAAGCCACTCCTCCTGGTACAGCTGCACTTATCAGCCCACATCCAGGAACAGAGTTCAGATCTGGCTTCGTAATTTCTAAAGAGGTCTTGCTATGACACAGTGAAAGTTGGGAAAGTACTTACTGGGAGCACAACCACCTGACCCAGCAACATGACAATGCCCTCAAGTTTGATATCAAGGGAAATGATGCTGAAAGCTCTTCAGGACTGAGGCATATATGGATGCTGCAAGCAGGAGACTTCGGCCAATAAGTGTCAGTTCAGGCTAGGGAGGCTATCCCCTCTCACTCTGCCCACGACCCAGTCAGAAGGAGCTCAGAAAAGGAAGTGCCTGTCTCCTCAACGGCTGCCTGCTGCAGAAGAGTCCTGAGTCTCATTTCCCCTTACTTCCATTCCCTCCTCACTCTCCACCATCACACTCCTTAAAACAGTATTGTTCTTGGATACAGCTGCACACCATGAACACAGTCCATGAATCAAATCTGGCTCTGAAATCTGTTTAATAAAGCTCCCTGAAGCTACCTTTAGAATATTCAGTATGTCTCAAATAGGAAATATGACATGGACAAAATATCAACTCTAATTTAAAAAATACCCCATCAGGCTGGCCTCAGATGTGGCACATTCACACCATCTCCTGCTCTGAGTACCTGATGATGGTCTTCTGTGTATTTTCTTCCTCCTGAGCATTCCCTGGGGCTGCTTCCCTCTCCTTAGCATCATCCTGTCTCCCATCCTTGGAGACGGTATTGGGGGCTCTGATCTGCAGGTGGGAGGGGCCCCGCCGGAAATGTCTTCGAGGCTTCTAAACCAAAATCAGAGTCATATGTGAGAATATTCACCTGCTATTGACTGGGCTTCTTTGTATTAGGATTCTGCCCCTCAAATGTGCATCCATACCAGGGAGACTAGGAGACTCTGTGTTCTACCCAGCTTCAGGGAATTAGTTTAAACAGTTTGCAGGTTTAGGAGACTGCTTAGAAGCTCAGAGAGATACCAAATGACTAGTACAGGTCTGGACAAAGAGGCAAGGACCCTGATTTGGTAGTTTAAAACTGAAACAGACTCAGGAGGCAGAGGCAAGCAGATCTCTGTGAGACTGAGGCCAGCCTAGTCTACACAGCAAGTTCCAGTTCAGATGGAGTTACAAGGAGATCCTGTCTCAAAAGAGACCAAACCAAACAACCAAACAAAAACCTGAAACAGATCCTAGAGGGATAAGAACAGCAAAGGTAGGACTGTGGATGAGACAAGAGCTAGTGTAGCTTGCTCTCCATCTGAGAAACTGGGGCAAGGCACTGGATTCTCACAAAACGCTGCAAAGCTGCGAATGACAAGCTGAATCCCTCTGTCACCCTAACAGCTGAGGAAGCCCTGAAATAGGCCAGTGCACCTCCCAGATTCATCCTGTTTCCATAGCAGCAAGCACAGAAATCCACCCTTGGCCTTATCCACTGCCTCAGTATAGGACTTAGTAAATTATGGCACATGCATGCAATGGATGGATAACCCAGCTTTAAGAACTTGATGGCAGTGGACAGCCTCATGAAGTACACAAAGAATCAAACTAAAAATCCACATGATAGAAACTGCCAAATGCATCCACATGTGTGCGTCTAAAGACAACCATCAAAACATACCAAATGTTTCAATGTTGCTTTAGGCAGGGTGACAGTGAATACTTGTGTTTTTACTTTATACCTGTCCCAGCATTCCAATCTCCCTCCTAAGCACTTATAACACTGGAATCAATTAAAGGAAGCATGTAGTAGAACGTTAACCCCTCCCTCTAGAAAAGAGCCAGAGGCTGGGCAGGTAAGAAGGACTACAAAGCTTCTGAGGGCAGCACAGCACTGAACCAGTGCAAGAGTATATGTATCATGTGCCACCTGCCTCCTAGTACAGGCAACACTTCAGCTTAAAGTGTACTTCAGAGCAGTGGAGAAAAATGCCCTCCTCTGTATTTGAGCAGTTAGGAGATTCCACATGCACAAGGCCAAAGAACACAGGAAACGGATAAGCATCATCATGGGGAACTAGTCTGTGCACAGAGATTGTCTAACAGCAGCCCCCCTCCCCCAACAGTTCTATAAGAATTACATATCCAATGGCTTTCCCAAGCTCCATCCTCTTCCCATTATGTGGACTGACCAGGGTCTTGCCAGTGCAGGCTTCTGTCTGCTTTCCGGTACTCTCTGAGCATCCTGCAACTTAGTTAACATCCTTTTGAAGAAGAAAAAGCATGGGCTGCAGAGAGTACTTGCTACTCTCACAAGGAACTGGAGTTCAATTCCCAGCACCGATGTTGAGCACTCAGAACCACCTGTAACTCCAGTTCCAGGGGATCTGACTCCCTCTGCTGGCCTTCTCAGGTACCTGAACACACATGCTAATTCCCACACAGAGACACATAAATATATATATATATATATATATATATATATATATATATATATATATATTACAACATTGCCTACAATGAACGTACCTCCAAACTCACCAGGACTGACACCCCATGCTTGGATCCCTGGTCAGTGAACCTCTGCTTCCCAACCTGTAAACCAGCACCAGGAAGCAATTCCCTAGAGCTACTATCAGTAAAGGCTTCTTGTCTGTCTGATGCCCTGCAGGAATGTGAAACCTGCACCTGGTGTACCTAGTGCTCCCACACAGGAAGTCTTGCCACATCTGCAGTAGTCATGGCCATGCTGAAAAAACTGAAAGTCAAAGGCTTCAGAGGTACACAGGAACTCAACTGCAGCAGGCTCTGGCTAGCTCTCAAGATATTTGGATCTGGCCCTTCTCCCAAGTCAGCTCTCAGCAACTGCCTCTTTTGCTGCCTCTGACCTACCTCTGGACTCCACTCCATTTGCCCTGCTCCCCTCAACCTCAAATTTCTCAGAGTAGGTGCTCTAAAACAAGGCCTGGCTGCTCCCTCCACCCCTTCTCAACAATACATCTACCCAGGACTCCCTAAAGCTGCCTCCCCTGCCAGGTTATCTTGATATCACCACCCATCCACAATGGCTCTATGCTGCCTCCCAGGAACAACATGGCAGAGCTATATGGAGTACCTTAATGTTTTCTACAGGGAGGGGTTAACGTTCTACTACATGCTTCCTTTAATGTGTGTGCTTTAATTGATCCCAGTGTTATAAGTGCTTAGGAGGGAGATTGGAATGCTGGGACAGGTATAAAGTGAAAACACAAGTATTCATTGGTTCCCGCCTGTTGCTCATAGGCCCTTCTGCCTGGGAATCTACTCTTTCCCCATCCCATGACTGAGTTCTGTAACACCTTCCTCCACTGTGAAGTCTCCCCACAAGAGCACAGCTTTACTCTCCCTGCCTCCCACCCTCCATGGATCTTCCTGAGCACAATGCCCACATCCCTTGGGCACCACCAGGCCCACAGGCAGGCAGATCCCAGTATCTACTCTCCATTTTGCAATGGTCTATCTCCTTCAGCCCTGCTTGGCCTACTCTGACAGAAACGAGTGCTTCTTGAGCATCAGACAATACCTTCTGGGCCATGTCCTCAGATGGATGACCTCAGCTCTCAGGACTGGTCTGCACTTTGCCTCAGTACTTCCTGCTGTCTACACAAGGCCATGTGCCATGTGCTACTCATTTGATCTCATTTGGTACTGGCCTCTAACCTGCCTCTCCTATCAGCTTCTATAGTTCTTCCAAAGAGACAAGTCTCTTTACTTCATCAGTGGGATGCACTTAACACAGGAGCTGGCTCAGGGTGGTGCTCAAAGAGAATGAAAGAAGTATCTGTCTGCCCCTTTTCTCCCAACTATTATATGAGCAGCCTGGGACAAGCAACTTGAATGTGGTAGGGAGAATAATCCTCAGCCTCCTTGAGGCAGTATTTACTAACTTGGAATGCTCTAGAACAGACCCCAGTGACGATACCACACAGTCCTTACTGGAAGTACCTGAGGCAGTATTTCTGGAATGTCTTCTGGGTTGGCACTTTCCTTCTGAGGAGCTAATAAGACAGGTGGTTTCAACACAGAAATTTCTGGTCTCATCTTCTGCTCTTCTGCCGACCTGCCATTCAGAGCTGTGGAAGAAGATCTTTCACCCTCAAAGCCCAGAGAAGACTTAAATTGTTCCATAAGAGATTTCTAAACAGGTGTTGTTTTAGGTCAGCGAGATCCCCAAAAGCTACTGGATTCAAGAGAGCCAAAGGAATCAAATCTGAGCCTGAATTGGCTTCAAACTCCTGATCCTTCCTCCATTTCCCAAGTGCTAGGATTATAGGTATGCGCCTCTGTGCCAAGCTGAACCAATTCTTCTTCAAAGCATTTGGTAGAGTATGACCTAACACACAACCCTCCAAACCCATCAGCTTAATAGTGTCTATTCTGCAAAGGAGAACACAGTCAAAAGGCAGTTTGTTTGAGCAACCTGCAGTGCTCTTTGGCTTTCCTCCCAAAAACAGCAACCTTAGAGAAGCCTAGAACCCTCTGAATCTTCTCCAGAAACATGCTAGGTTTTTGCAAACACATAGCAACAAGTAACAGGATACTAATGTGATAAACAAGACTGAAGGTTGAAGATCATGACTTATGTTCTGACAGGGAGGGGCCAGAGACAGCACTGTTGACAGCAAATACCCAGAGCAGTCTACAGCAGTAGCTGCACAGCCAGTTCGTCATACAGAGTTCCATATTTTTCCTTCTCTACATTTTTGGTCAGTCTGTCACTAGATAAGCCTCCCTGGTGTTGTTTCAGCTGGATGGCAAGGCTATCTGAGCTCAACACACAGCCCTCTGTGCAAGTATTCCCTAGAACCACCGGTATTTTTGATACCTTTCCATTGGTCAGCCACCTGGACATAGGACAGGAATCCACAGAGAATCAGAAAGGCCAAAAGGAAGAGAATCACATTCCGCTGTAACCTCGACAGTTGCTTCCATTTCTAAGGAAGAGTCAGAAAATGACACGTCACAGATTCAGTGAGGACAGTAATTCAGTGAGACTCAATGGTACTCTATTTAAGGGCAGAGGAAGAAGTTCCCCGCCTGCAAGTTTTATATTACCGGGCCAGCACTAGGGGTGATGGTGCACACTAGCTCATACGTGGTGAAAACGGTGTAGACCGTCTGCCCAGCTGCATGGGCACCGGGGACAGACTCCTGCGATCCCTATGACCTGGCTTGCGCGCCTATCAACCGACCCTGCAGGAGTACCGATATGTAGAGTCCATGCCTTTAGCCCAGGACCACCAGGACCATCTGGCAAGTGACAGGGCGCTTTAGTCCCTGGGCCACGGGAAATCAACATGACCGGGACCCAAGCCGTGAGGGCCAAGCGCGGCCTAGGGGCTGCTGGAAGCCGGAGAGAACGCAGGCGCCCGGGTCCGGCGCACGCCTCACCCTCCAACACGAGCGCCGCCGCCGGCTCTTGCTGTTGTCGTAACTCTCGCCCAAGCTCAGCGTCACCGAGATGAAGTCCCGGTGAGGCGCCGCCGGCGGCGGCGGGTACATGACGGCAAGGCCGGTCCAAGAGGTCCCGCTCACCGGCGGTGTCAGGAAGCCCCAGCCTGAACACCGCGGGCGACCATCGCGGAGCCGTACACACCCCGCCCATCACCCTCGCCGGAAGCGCGCACGCGCCTGGGCTCCCGCCGGACAGTGCGCATGCGCCCTGGCCTCCTGAGCACAGGCGCACAGCTTTGCGTACGCGGTTCTTCCTGAGCCGCTGGCGTCGCTAAAGCCCGCCCCGGCGCATCTGACGTCATTTTATCGCGTTCTGTGTCACCGCACCCGCGCCGCCGTCCATCCGGCTCCCGGGTGAATGGAAGGACCGCTTCCTGGCCGTGTGATTCCGGCAGCAGTCCTTCCTGGAAACACGCACCACCTCCCACCCCCACCCCCACCCCCGGCCTGCAGCAAGCCCTGAGTCCGGGGAGAGACGCTGTGGCGGATCATTATCCTCGGAGCCCCATGGACTTGGAGAGAGGAAACGACCGAACCCCGCCGTGCGCGTGGTTCCTTCGGAAAAGACACCCCAAACGGCGAAGCTGCCCACTGCCCGGTGGGTGAGCCGCCACTTCCGGGTCTCCTGGCTGTGGTCTCTGGGTGTGTGAAGGGCTAAACGAATCTCCTGTAGAAGACCTCCTGGTCTTGTCCCCGTCCCTTTTTTTAAATGTTCATTTTATGCATATGCCTGTATTTCCTGCATGAAAGTGCACCCGTGTCGTGCAATGTCCGTGGAGGTCAAAAGAAGGCGTTGGATCCCCTGGAACTGGAGTTACAGACCCTTTTTAGCCTCCGTGGGGTGCTAGGAACTGAGCCCAGGTCCTCTGCTAGAGCCATCTCTCCAGTCCCCCTTTCCCTTATTGAGGTCATCTTCGACATCTCCGCTGGTCTCACTTGTACATCCCTGCAGTTACCAGGGAAATTACGGCCGATAGAACTCGCTGTGCAATGGCGTGGAAGCAGCACATCTTTCTAAAGAGTAGGACAGGTCCTTGTCGAGGTTCAGAATCCAGCATCAATTAGGTTCTTGAGGGAGTTGAGAGAGAAAAGCCTAGTCAGCCACAGAGAGCAATAATGAGGTACCCTCAGCTTCCAATACCCAGGCCCTGATGCCAGAAGCAAAGCAGCACCCTCAGCTAGGTCTTCATCTGTAATCTTGCCACTGAGGAGGGCGAGAAAGGAGGACCGCAACCGTTTTGAAGCCAGCGGAGGCTTCAGAGTGAGACCTTGTTTCAAAACAACACACACAAAAAAACACCTGGCTGGAGATGTAGCTTAGCTGGTGGAATATTTGCCTAGCAGGCATGAAACTCTGGGTTCCATCCCTACTACTTCATAAACCAGCTGTTGGGAGGTGGAACCAGAAGGATCAGAGATTCAAGGCCATTCTAAGCCACATAGCAAATCCAAGGCTAGCCTGAGCTGCATAATAAGCCCTAAGAATTCCGAGAGTGACTGGAACTCTTTCCCTCATAACGTTGAGTTTAACATCTATCTCATGTGCCACTCATTAGCATTTTACACCACATGCTTTTCCAAAACTAATTAAAACATATGCATCAACATGATAAAACCTTATAGAACTTAAGTGAGAAACACACAGTTCAAAACAATTTAGAGCTCAGGTAGCGCACTGTGCCTGTAACCCTAACACTTAGGAGTGGAGGCAGGAGGATTGGGAACTCAAGTTTGGCCTCATGAGATCCTGCCGAGAAAGAAAGAGAAAGGAGCAGTTTGTCAGGGTACCCTGACTGAAGGCAGGGGGACGAGGGGGTGGGGGGAACAACATGGGTCAGGGATGGACGGGATGGGAGCATGACGACAAGGGGTGACAGTTGATCAACATCAGAAACAGTAGGTGTAATAAATTCTAAAAAGATACTGCAAAACCAACTAAAGAAAATCTGAAAATACTAAATGGAAGCAGTGATCTAAAATCTGGCCGAGAAACACATCCTGTCTCTTGCCATATGATTCTAAGCTGCCTCAGACCGCTGCTAGCATGCAGGTCATTAACATATGTACCAGGGAACCATAAACTAAAGTAAATCTTATTTCTCTTTATTTTCATTTTATATGAGTGTATTGCCTTCACGTGCATAGGAGCACCTGTGTCATTCAGTGCCCTCAGAAGTCAGAAGAGGACACCAGATCCTCTGGAACTGGAGTTACAAATGGTTGATAGCCACCAAGTAGGTGCTAGAAATCAAACCTGTGTTCTCTGGAAGAGCAGCCAGTGCTCTTAACCAGTAAGCTATCTCCAGTCCCAAATCTCATGTTTTTAAAACTTAAATATGACTGGGAGTAATGGCACATGTCCAGAATCCCAGCACTACAGAGGCTAAGGCTGGGAGAATCTTGAATTCAAGGCCAGACTGGGTTATAGGACCTTGTCCCAAAACAAGCAAAAAAGACCCTCACATGTTCAGATGGCAATTATCCTCAAATTAATCTAGAAATTCCATGCAAATCCTATTAATTTTTTTGAGTCAAGGCCCTCATTATGTATTCATAGCTGGCCTGGAACACAAAGAAATCCACCTGCTTCTGTTTCCTGAGTTCTGGAATTAAAGTCATGAATCACCACACCTGGTAAATTTTAACAGACCTTAAGTTGATCCAAAATGTACAGGTCAACAGAAAGGACCCAAACAGCCAAAACAATCTTGAGAAAGAAGAAAAAATGAGGGCTGTGAATATGGCTCAGTCATAGAGCCCTTGCCTAGCATGCATAAGACTTTGTGCATACAAAAGACACATACAAAATAATAGTTAGAGTAGCCTGATTTCAAAACTTAGTATAAAACTACAATAGCCAGGACAGTGTGGCTGGGATACAATGTTTTCCTAATGTGTGAGACCATAGATTCCACCTCTAGGGCACTGGGAAACAAAACGAAACAAAAATGTGTCCTTAGAAGAGGACAGAAATAGAGATCACTAGCCCAGAACTGAGAGCCCAGAAAAAAAATAAATAAATAAAATAATTACATTTAATGGTAAATTGATTTTTATTTCCTTGCTTTTGCTTTGTTTTTATTTTGTTTATTTGTGTGCATGTGTGTGTACACAGGTGCTAGGGCACACCTCAAGAAATGCAAAAAAAAAAAAAAAAAAGGCAAATCCTCTAATGGTTGCTCAAACCTTACTAAACACCAAATAATCTATAAGTGATGGAAACTGTACACTTGAAAAGTGTGTGGCAACGCCTTTACAGAGTGCAGGACAGTCACTGAAGACCACATACTTCATGCCAGAAACTGCAAATGCAAAGAATAGGGCATGGTCTTTAAGCATTACCCTACAAGTTCCAGGCATGTTGGTACACACCTTTAATAACAGGACTTGGAGGCAGAGGCATGCAGGTCTTAGAGTTCAAGGCCAGTTGGGGCTACAGGGAGACATTGTCTCAAAAAAAAAGACCAAGAAACAATTTTTTAATAAGTAAAATTTTTTTAAAGTTACACTGCATTGAACATTAGAGAATTCATACCAGGAGAACACCCTATGATTTTAAAGAATATATCAAGGCCTTATTTGAGATAAGTGAATTAATACATATGTAATCATTCTGGAAGGGTAAAATATTTGTCCTGGGAAATATTTTACAAAAGTTAAAAAAAAAAAGCAGCAAAAACCTTTGCTTAGACCTCAGTTTACTGGACATCACTGATTGATGTGGTGCAGGTGGGGAAGGATGAAGATGGATATCAGATCAGAATGGGGTAGGTTGGTCTTCTCAAAAAGGATAATTTGTTATAAATTCAAATTTACTAAGTCACCTCACTTAAAAACTTCATGAAGTACAATGCTCAGATCACTGATTCAGAGAGGACTCTTGAGAGTTTTTAGTCTGTATTTTTTCCAGACCCTACAGTACATTTTGAAATAATGTAGTGAATATACAAATTTAAATTATTTTAGTAAATAAAATTGAATGATTCTAAGAAAAATAAAAAATAAATAACCTTAAAACCCAATGGTTAAAATAGAAAACAAAGGGCTGAGATACAGCTCCATAGTAGCATTTGCCTAGCATGTACAAGGTCCTTGGTTCCATCCCCAGCACCACCAGAAAAAATTCTACAGAAAAGAAAAAAGTCAGTCATGGTGGTGAACACCTGTATTCCTAGCCTGTTGGAGGTAAAGGCAGGAAGATCAAGAGCTCAAGATCGTTCTCAGCTACATATCAAGTTAGAGGCCAGCCTGTGCTCATTGAAACCCTCTCTCAAAACAAACACAAGCTGGCTATCCTTTACTACTGTGCACCCCAGCAGATCCGCCTGTTACTACTTTCAGGCTGCTAAGAAATCAGCCTTAGCCTTCTGCTTGAGGGTCCTTCCTCTGAAGAGGTAACTATGTGTGGATCTTGCCTTACTGGCCAAACCTTTACTGTGTCTTTTAGTGTTTTCTGTGTCACCTATCCTTGTGAGTGCCTCTTTGACTGTCCCGGAGTTCACCCTATGCTCAGTGACTCCAGGGGTGAAGGTGACAAGATTCAGGACTTACCAAGGGTATCTGCCTTCTTGTTATAAGGCCTATAGCTGCAGTCACTGCAGAGTAACTTGGTCATTGTGAGCTGATTTCCTACTTACTCCTGGGGCAAGCACTTACAGCCCCGTGGGTAAAAGGCTTGCAAGCTCTCCCAAGGAGACCAGGAAATTTTTATGCTGTCTTTTGTACAGGGAGGGCTGACTGAGAGAACTCTCTCACTCAACTGAGAACTGAATTTCAGAGGTGAGATAGTGGTTAGGGGCATAGTGGATGGGGCATATGACAGCTAACAACCTTCTGTAACTCCAGTTCCAGGGGATCTAACACCTTCTGACCTCCATAGACGTTCATTGTACAACATGGGTGCACTTACACACATACAGGCAATACACTCATATATATAAAATAACATAATAAAAATATTTTTTAATTATTAAATTCACAGCATCTTGTTTGGGTTTTGTTTGTTTGTTTGTTTTTTCAAGACAGGGTCTTACTGTGCATCCCTGGCTGGCCTGGAAGGAACTTGCTATGTAGACCAGGCTGGCCTCGAACTCCCAGAGATCCACCAGCCTTTGCCCCCTGAGTGTTGGGATTAAAGGCATGTGTTACCACACCCAGATAAAAATAAATTTGAAGGGATCTTTTTGAGACAGGGTCTCTCTGTAGCCCCAGCTGGCCTAGAACTCGCTATGTAGACTGGGCTGACCTTGAACTAACAGAGATCCACCTGCCTCTGCCTCCAGAGTGTTGGGGTTAAAGGTATATGCCACCATGTCCAGCTAAAATAAATTTATGAGTTATTGTCATTCAATGATCTGCATGCCTATTTTATATACTTGTATACCTAGGGTCACATAAACATTTTTTGGGCAAAAGAAATCACTATTGGAAAAAGTTTCATAAGCCCTGGTTTAGTGTGTTATTTTAGAAATGAGATGTCACCCTGTTGGAGGCTTGCAGCTCAGAAAAAGGAAAGACTATAAGGAAGGATTCACATCCTATGCTCATTTGTCTGTGTCAGGCCAGCAGATGAAGAGTGATTTCTGCTTTGAATGTGAATCTAAGAAGCCAAGTATGGTGGTGCACACCTTTAATCCCAGCACTCTTGAGGAAGAGGCAGGGGGATCTCTGTGAAATTGAGGCCAGCCTGGTCTACATAGGGAGTTCCATGACAGCTGGGGCTAAAGGGAGAAACTGTCTCAAAAAAAATGAGTCTAAGAGATGTGAGGAGAGGATCTAGGAGAGAATGTTTTCTTTTGGCTTTGTTTGTGGTGCTGGAGATGGAATCTGGGACCCAACCACAAGAGCTCTACTCCCAATCCCATTGCCAAGCATTTATTAACTAAAGGAAAGAGCCCCTAGCAAGCCCCAGGGAAGGTCCCTAGGTTGTGGCATTATTAAAGTGAGTGGTTTTGGGAGGGGAGGAGTCAAGGCTCATTGGAGCTTGTATACAAGGGAAGACAGAGTAGCATCTGGTCATAATCAGAAGTAAAAATGGAACTCTGGCTTTTCTGGTCAGTCTTTTAAAAATATTTATTTTAATATCTTTAATTATGTGTATGTGTCTGTGTGTGGGTATGTGCACACGAGTGCCAGTGCCCTCAGCGGTCAAAAGCATTGGACTCCCCTGAAACTGAAGTTATAGGCAGTTATGAGGTGCTTGAATGCAGGTGCAGGGCACCCGAATTCAGGTCTTATATAAGAGCAATACTTACCCTAACTGCTGAGCCATCTCTCCAGCCCCTTCCTGATGAGTCTCACTGACTTCTAAAGTTGAGGCTAAATTACTGTCCTAGTTTGCCTTCCACTGCTGTGATAAACACTATAACCAAAACCAACTTGGGTAGGAAAGGGTTTATTTCAGCTTACAGGTCACAGTCCATCATGGGAAGCCAGGGTAGGAGCTCAAGCAGGAACGTGGCAGCAGGAACTGAAGCAGAGGACATGGAAGAGTGCTGCTTACTAACTTCCCTTGGCCCCCTCAACCGCCCCTCCTGTAAAGCCAAAGCCCACCTTCCCAGAGACAGCGCCACCCACAGTGGGTTGGGCTGTCCTACATCAAGCAGCAATCAAGAAAATGCCCTGTAAGTCAGGCATGGTGGCACATACCCTTAATCCCAGCACTCAGGAAGCAGAGGCAGACAGAGTCCTGCGACATTAAGGCTAGCCTGGTCCACATTGCAAGTGTTCCTGGCCAGCTAGTACTACAGGGAGACTTTGTCTCAAAACCAAAAAGAAATGCCCTGTAGACATGCCCCAGGCCCATCTGGTGGAGGAAATTCCTCAACTGAGGTTCCCTTTTCCCAGGAGTCACCAGTTTATGTCAGGTTGAGAAAAAAACTAACCAATGCAATTAATAAATACAATTCCTACTTGTGCAATATAAAACTGGACCCTCCAGGCTGCACTCATGGAGGAGCCAACTTCCTCCTGTCCCAGATTGACAGGAGAGGAGAAACAAGACTAAAAGGGGTTTTGGGAAAATTCTCCCAATTTTGGGGAATTTTCTCTTAAGAGAGTCTTCCCTTTGGTCCTAGATATCAAGCTATAAAAGTACAAATGTCCTTTTACACAGACCCTAATGAAATTGAATGTTACTGCTCCTGATCTGCTTATAAGAATTGCTGGAGGCTGGGGAGATGGTTTGTCAGCAAAGTGCTTTTGTGCAAGCATGAGGACCTGAGTTTGGATTCCAAGATCCATGTAAAAAGCATATTGGTATGTGCCTCTAATCCCAGGGCTGGTGACCTGGGAACAAGAGGATCCCAGAGACTTGCTAGTCAGCTAGTCTAGCCATATTGGAGAGAGAGTCTGCCTTCAAATATAAGGGGGGTAGCAGGTGAGACGGCTCAGCAGGTAAAAGCACTTGTTGCCCAGCCTGACAACCTGAGTTCTATTCCGGGGGCCCACATGGGGGAAGGAGAAAACCGACTCTCACAGGTTGCCCTCTGACTTCCATATGCTGGTATTTAAACACACATACAAAATCAAATTGAAAAAATAAGGTGGAGGACTGGAGAGATGGCTCAACAGTTAAGAAAGCTTGCAGAGGACCAGAGTTCAGTTCCCAGCACCAGGTGGCTCACAACAACCTGTAACCCCAGTTCCAGGAAATCCAACATCCTCTTCTGGCCTCCACTGGCACCTGCACACACGTAACAGATAAATATTTAAAAAATAAGGTAGAGACTGTTTGAGAAAGACACCAGATGTGTTGACCTCTGGCCTACACACACACACACACACACACACACACACACACACACACACACACACACGACATGCTTGAGTGCAAACTGTTAGACTTGCTGCCTTTGCCTCTGGTTTGGCAGCCTCAGCCAGAGAAGTGAGAGGCTGTAGTTAACCTTAATAACACTTTCCTATCCAGTTGGCTGCTTTGGCATGAAACATGAAAAAGTCAGCCCAAACCACCAGGTCTGCAATAGCAGAGATTCTCAAATGAGACCCAACGACTGACTCCTTTGCTCTTTGTCTATCTAAGGGTGTGTGGTCACCATAAATTTGACACCTGGAGCCCTCAACATTCTTGAACTTTCTCCACAGACAATGTCAGAGAGGACAGGGACAGAGAGAGGAAAATGACAGAACAGTGTAGGCAATGATGTGGGGACAAGAGTTGGTATGGGCTGGCTAGGAATCCTTGCTGAGTCTGGCTGTTCTCTGTGAGGCTTTTACCTCCTGACCCCCTAGGTCAGGCACAGAGGCTCTGAAGTCAGTCACTTTACCTGGTAGTCAGGTCTTTTGCTATCCAGCTTTAAGCCCTCAGTCTGAGCAGAAGTAAGCTCCAGCAGCTGAACACTAGATGAAGGTTGTCTTCTGTCCCCTGAACCAGCATGGATAGGGATGTCTCCACATGGCTTCTACCCCTCTTTGGGGCCTGTCAGCTCCTCTCAAGGTGACTTCTGCTTGATGGACCTTAAGCTTGGGTCTCAGGGATTCACTTCTAGAGAGGATGTAGAACCCAGCCTCTGATCTGGCTGATATCAGAGAAGAACCCAGTGGGTCAGCTTAGGTCAGGAGACAGTCCATATTTATTAATCAACTGAGGCCAAGGAGAGCCAGTATCTGATTGACTAAAACCAGTAAGTTGAAAGCACAAAGGAGCAGCCCCCTCCAGACGAGGCTGCAATTTCAGGGCAGGGAGGGTCATGAGCAGAACCCAGTCATCGACAGCCTCCTCCCTGTAAGGTCTGGGTTCAAGAGACCCAGAAGACAAAAGGACCAGAGACTCTGCTGGGAGCTAACAGGACCGGTTTATTAAGAGAAGACCAGATGGGAAATGCTGGGCACCCTGAGGGGCTGACCTCCCCAAAGAGATAGGGGAGACTATCCTCCTCATCTTGGGGCTCGGGCTGGCATGCCTGGCTCCAGATTGGGATGGAGAAGCTCCCTCAGGGAGAGTGCGAGAGGCTAACTCCGTGGGAGAATGAGATCAGCCAAAAGCCTCTAGCCCTCTATCCCCCTCCTAGCTGATCAGTAGACCCTTTTATATGGAGGGGGTTGGGGTTCCCATGACATCTGATTGATGTTTAAGGTAAACTTCTGGCCAGGGAGCAGTCCTTTTTTACAGCTGTCTATGAATCCTGGGTTGGGAATCTTATCTATTCAAGAAGTTGTAAAAGTCAGTTCCTTTCTCAGATCTCAACGGGCTCTGAGAGTCTGGCTGGAGTCACCAAGGTGTCTGTCCTGGGACTTCTGGGGGATGGGGTTGGGACCTCCAGTCACATCTTACACTCCCCATGAGTGCTGGCAGAACAGGACTGTCCACAGTGGCCTGGGGCAGAACAGGGCCTCAATACCCACCTGGAGCCCTACCTCAGGGGCAGCCTCAGGCATCTTTGGTCCTGGTCACAGACTTTGTCTCCCCAGGACCTAGTGGGGTCCCAACCCAAGCTAGTTTGTTAGTCAGTCTCACTGTAGTAGGAGGAAGCAAGCTTGATGGGGTGTGTACTAACTGTGATGGAGCAGGGAGTAGCCCCCAAAGAATAATAAGGAGCGGGGCCAGAAGAGAGAGTGTTTGGACAAGGCCCATCCTCCTCCTTGCCCTCACCATTGGGACCTGCTCAAAGAGCTTCAATCAGAAGACTGAGGATTCACAATCTGAGAGGGATGTATGCTGGCACATTGACTTTAGAAGGAAAAAATAAAAAAGCCGTGCTGTTTGGCAGGGTTTGATGTCTTGCATGATATAAACAAATAACTCCATCATGGTCAATTTCAGGTTCTCAGCTAGGAATGCCTGTTCACTGATCCCTGAATACTCAGCAATAAGCTCAGCAGTAGGAACAGGCTCCAGCACCCCCTGGGGGAGCAAGATGGACAGGTGGCACTGCCCTGCCCTGGAGCAGCTGAGCCCAGGCCCACCCACATACAGCCTCCAGAAGCCATAGAAGTCTGAAGGCAGCCCCAAACTTTCAGCAGATGGGGTCAACTCTGGGCCTCCTGAGAGCTGTTTGAGCTGAAGGGCCTCGGGGTGGTGCTCTTTTCCTGGTGTTCCACAAAGCCAGAACAGAGACTGTTCAGGCATGTAATCCCCAGGCGGCAGGGAGAAAAGGGGCCAAGGCAGGAGCTTAGACAATGCCAAAGGCCTGCCTGTCCTCTGCTCCAGGAAGATGGTACTGGCAAGAGGAGCCAGGAGTGTGAACCTGAAGGGCCTGACTTCCCCCTGCACTGCTCAACACTTAGGCCTGGAGACCACCTACTTTGTTCCTCTGGAGGCGTTTGCAGCAGAGTCTGCAGAATCCTTGGTTGCTATTGGAAATGGTGATGTCATTGGCAGGGGCGGAGCTTCAGCTGTCCTTTGAATTTGGGAAAGGAACCACTTTACAGGGCTGAAGGGGGACAAAGAATTAGGAGCACCAGGGCCTGAGGAATAAGAGCACTGGGAAAGGGCTGCTGAGAACAGGCACTATGGCACATTAGATAGAGGTGAAGCAGAAGAAACAGGAGGTAGGAAAAATCTAATCCAGATGTGCAGGAACCGGCTGTGCTGCCTGAGGTCTACCTTGTTTTTTCTGCTTCAGACAGCCTCCACTGGCCTTGGTCTCCCTCAGGCTCTCCTTGGAGGTCCTACAACACAGTAGAAGCCCTTTCCATGCAGGTCCTAAACCTCCAAAGGGGAGTCCAAGTCTCATGTCCAAGATGGCAGGGTTTTCCCTATTTTTTTTTTTTAATTTATTTTTAGACAGATTCTGCTATGTATTCCAGGCTGGCCTGATACCTACTTTGTAGCCCAGGCTAGCTTGAACCCTGTTTCTGAAAGGTGTGGACCACCATGCCTAGCCTTGTCCCATGTTTCTGAGCCTTTCCTGGAGGGGACCACCAGCATTCCTCCCCCTAAAAGTATGACTTAGGGCCACTCTCTGCCCCTGGAAGAGTCGGGTTTCAAAATAATACAGGCGATGGGTGAAACCTCGTGCACGCGCACGCGCGCACACACAAGTAGGCACAACACACATTCCCTCTTGTTGAAACACTCAAGGGTGCAGATGCACCTGGTGACAAGGGACCCTCTAACCTTCCCAGCTCAGTTCTTGCAGGTCTGAGATCAAACCGATGACTGTCCCTAGGTCCTGCTCCACGATGGCTCCCGCGTGCGCGCGCGCACACATACACACGCGTGGGCGCTCCCCGCTCTCGCGCGCGCTCAAAGCACTCACACCAACGCAGGCGCGCACTGGGAGGCGCGCCATCGGCTCGGCTCCGCGACGGGAAGCGGGGGCGATGGGAGGGGTAGGACGCGTCGGTCCCGCTTGAGACTCCGCAGCTGCCGCAATCGCCGCAGCATCGGAACCGGTCGCGCCGCCCGCGCCGCCGCCGAGTCCTTTCCGCGGGGGGTTCGGGCATCGCCAAAGCCCCTTCAGCACCGCGGACAGCGCTCTCGTCGCGTGGCCTCCGTGCTGGTCCCAGGCTCCGGGAGGACCCGCGGGCGCAGGACCACCGGGGCTGCCCGCGGGTCGTACAACGGGGCATCGCAGTCGCGCAACCCAGGGCCAGGATAGCCGCGCCCGGGGGCCCATGAGCACCATGCACCTGCTGACACTCGCCCTGCTTTTCTCCTGCTCCTTCGCCCGCGCCGCCTGCGACCCCAAGATCGTCAACATCGGTGCAGTGCTGAGCACGCGCAAGCACGAGCAGATGTTCCGTGAGGCTGTGAACCAGGCCAATAAACGACACGGCTCTTGGAAGATCCAACTCAACGCCACCTCTGTCACCCACAAGCCCAATGCCATCCAGATGGCCCTGTCAGTATGCGAGGATCTCATCTCCAGCCAGGTGATCCCCACCTCACCTCTCCCCTGCTCCTCCATCACCCACCCACTGTCCCAGTTTCGTTCTTTCTCTGGCCCTTGTCAGTCCCCTGACCAGACCACTCTGAGCCAACTGGCACCTGGAGGGGCCTTGGCTTACTGGCAACTAAATGCCAGTATCTGCTGGTTCCCCTAGCTGGTCACTTGTCACCTGGACTGGTCCTCAGAAGCACCATGCATTCAGTCATGTAGCAATCATTGGTGATTTGTTTCATCCAGTCAGTGTATAGAGCCAGGCATTCTGGGCACAGGGCAGAGCAGCACTTCAGTATGCTGACTGGATGGGGCCTGGGTATCTTTGTTTCTTTCCTTTCCTCTCTTCCCTTCCCCCAATCCATGGCTCTGGAATGGCCCAGGTGCCAGAGCAAGAGGGCTCTGCAGGGGTGGGAACAAGGACCGTGCATGTGAGAGGCACCGAGGCACAGTGTGGGAGCCATCAGCAGCTTGCTGCAGAGGAGGACACATTACTGTTGGAGCTGTCCGCCCCTGGGCTGAGCTGGCTGTTGAATTCCAATGAAGCCATGAGGGTCACTGCAATGCAGGTTTTTATGTAAGAGGAAGACAGGGACCAGGCGAGGGCTGCACATACACGCTCTCCAAATCACATGCTACGTTCATAAACATGTCTGTTCACATGCATGTACACTAGCATGCACTGCACCTCAGCATGACACAATCATTTGCACAGGGTCATTCACACCTGAACATCCATGGACACAATGGTTTGTATGCCCAAGGCACATACAAACCATGATTCCATCATGATAGACACATATATAAACATGGTCATACTGATGCATACAACACACACATGTTGCAGCACATGTTTGTGAACACCTGCTCAGTCGTATACATGTCTACATGCACTACTGTGACTTAAAGGTCTTTCTTTGTTAGCACCCTTGGATGAAGACTGGAGGTCAGGGTTAGACGAGGAAGAACCAGTCCAAACTGCCTGGAATCTAGAGGCCAGATCAGAGTTTTACTCAGAGCTTTGTACGCCTCACTACATAGGAGGTGAGCCCTAGTCAACAGAAGCACTGGCTGGGCAGGGATCTAACAACCCCCTGTGTGTACTGTCTCCACCCCTAGAGTCTTGCTCAGTGCTGCCCCCTCTTGACAGTGGGTTTATCCTTAGAGCATAATGTGTAGCTCATTCCTCTGTCTCTGTGGTGGATGATGGAAACATGCACAAATGGCAGCACTGAGACGCCTGGCCTCCTGTCCAGCCTTTGCTACTTCTGGGACTCAGGCTCTAGTGCAAAGCTCAGCCCACCCCGGAGAGCTGATCCTGTCTCCTGTGTCCACAGGTCTACGCTATCCTAGTTAGTCACCCACCTACCCCCAACGACCACTTCACTCCCACCCCCGTCTCCTACACAGCCGGCTTCTACCGCATCCCTGTGCTGGGGCTGACTACCCGGATGTCCATCTACTCTGACAAGGTAAGCCTGACCACTAGATTGGGATCCATCTAGTTTTTTATCTCCATGGTTAGCTCCAGGAAGTGCTGGGTCCTGTGCAGCTGAGACAAGAAGGTTGGTACTAGGCACTGGGTCCAAATAGAGTAGGAAGCTCAGACCTTGAAGAGCCTTGAGCAACACACTCACCCAATCCTCTCCCCTACTACACTCAGTCTCACAGCTATTAGCATACAAGTCATCCATACACATATACACAGGTACACAAACTCAAGCATACTCACATGTATACTTATGTCAACTTAGTCACATACATGCTCACATGTGTTCATACTCGCCCACATTCACATGCACACTCAGGTCCCATGTGCTCACACTATCACAGTCACATACGTCCTCTCATAACATACTGGCATGCTAGCGCTCCCTCCACTTTCACATTCACAAATGCCCACAGTCACACATACGTGGGCAGGTGCCTGCTGACAGGCAACAGGACCAATAGCACCCCTAGAGGAGAAGAGGGCCCCATGGGTTGGAGAAGGGGGAGTGGGCAGCCTCTTGGGACCAATGGACTTTGGAGGCAGCGGTGCAGTGGAGTAGAGGTTCTAAGAGGAGCAGATACCTGGATGGAGGAGAGGTACTCAGGGATGCTGTGGTCCCAGCCTTGCTCACTGCAGGGCATAGGCAGGAAGTGGTAGACAGGGTGACTAGAACAGGCAGCTTGGGAAAAGAGACTCCATGTTTCAGAGACTAAGGTGTCTGGGCTCAGTAGCCTGCTGATCTTTTGTGGCCCATTGATGTAACCTCCATCCAGCTGGATTCAACAGCTAAAAAGCAGAAAAGCTGCTGGGTTTGTAGCAAACCACATCCTAGAGATGCAGAGGACTTGTTCCAGATCATGCAGCCTCAAAAAAAAAAAAAAAAAAAAAAGACAGGGTCTCCCTGTAGCCCCAGCTAGCCTGGAACTCACTATGTAGACTATGCTGGCCTCAGTCACACAGAGATCTACCTGCCTCTGCCTGCCTGCCAAATACTGGGATTAAAGGCATGTGCTACCATGCCCAGTTCATGCCACCTTTAATTGGCCACATATTTTAAGGACCTACCAACTGGGATGCAACCTGGCCACCCAGTGGCTGAACAGGTACCACAGCCTGCACCTCATATCCTATAGGCCCAGTGAGCCTGAAGACAGCCAGGAGCTACTTGAGGACAACTAACTGGTGCCTGAGCTCAGCCAGGGGGCTGGTAGAGTGGACTGCTAGGTCCCCACACACCCTCTAGTGTCTTCCTGCCCAAAGCCCATGGTTCCTAATAAAGCTGCCTTAAGGCAGGGAGGCTGTCAGCCATGTCGAAGCATGTAGTAGGTCTGCCTTTTGGTGATGGGAAAGGGATCAGAGGGAGGTCCTGTAGGAGGGCCTTAGAGGGAGAGAAGCAGCCTGAGGTCTAGAGCCCTATGTACCAATAGACCCAACCCGCTCCCTCCCATGCCCGTGTGGAACAAGGGTCTTGTCCTGTGCCTTCTGGCCACAGATTCTTTCACCTCTGGGGTAAGTGTACCCTCATGTGTAGAAGAGAGAAAAATTATGATAAGGAGAGAAGCAGCCAGAGGCAAAGAAGAAGCTGGGAGGCCCCACAAAATTGAGCCAGCCCAGGGGCTGACCACAGGCAAGTGTGGGGCCAACTGTGGGGCCAAACTCATAGCCACACTCTAGTCCCTGGTGAATCCAGCTCACAGCCAGCCCTGTGCCAGGCATACAGACAAGCAAGACGACTCAGACATGATCTGAGGCACCAGCTATAATGCAACCTGCCCACAGCCAGTAGCAGAGGCAGGAGCCATTCTTGCATTTCAAAGTACTGCCCCAGGCCATCAACAGGAAAGCTGGAGGTCTGAGAGGACCAAGAGCAGTGTGGGTCAAGGGAAACAGAAGGAACCACACTCACCTGGATAGGTACAGACAGTCCCTGGCGGCTAGTATATCCCCAGCAACAAAGCAACTGGTGAACAGCCTCTGGATTCTGGGGAAGAGAGGTGATGTTTGGCCCCAAGACTGAAGACTTCATAATAAATACATTTCTGTTTTGTTTGGGACAGAACCCAGAACTTTGCTCATGCTAGACAAATGCTCTAAAACTGAGCTATATCTCAGCCCTAAATACAGTGGTTGAAACTGGGTAGAGCCCCATGTGTGTCCCCTTGAGGTATTAGAGGAAGCTTCTATGTCCAGTGAGGTGCTGAGGAGTGGCAGTCACCCTAGGAACAGAGATTAGGCCTCCTTGTCTGTTTGCTGCCTGGCAAATGCCAGGCCTCTGCCTCTCAAAGTAGATGTTGCTGGAGAGGCCTGAGGTCAGGCGGGAGGAAGTGACCCCAGCAGTGGGAGGAGGGTTAGCCAGCTGGGCCTGGCCCCATCTCAGCCTCCCGGCCCCACCCACAGAGTATCCACCTGAGCTTCCTGAGAACCGTGCCGCCTTACTCCCACCAGTCGAGTGTCTGGTTTGAAATGATGCGCGTCTACAGCTGGAACCACATCATCCTGCTGGTTAGCGATGACCACGAGGGCAGGGCTGCACAGAAGCGCCTGGAGACATTGCTGGAGGAGCGTGAGTCCAAGGTGAGACCCCGGCCTGGGAGGGGCACTGGCAAGCAGGAGCAGGCGGGCCATGCCATGTCTGTGGCTCCTTGTGAACACTCTCTCTCCATCCTGCATGCTCAGCACCACTGCGTCTGGCGGCGCCCGCCCTGGCCTGTCCTCGGCTCATTTCACTTGCTTTTGCCATTAGTCTAAATCTCCTTCGTGTCAGTCCCTGCGGGGCGAGGGCTGGACCACCTGGAGCTCTGCAAACACCCCTGTCCCACCCCACCAGCCGTACAGGCCTCCCTAACCCCAGATGGGGCCTCAATCAGTCTCAGAACTCAGACACCGCTAGGCCCTTCCCTGCCAGATACCAAATCCTAGCTGCCTTTTGGACACCTCTTCAGAACAGGATCTACCCCACCATGCCTCCTCCCTCAAGCACTGGGGTCCCCTCCCTCCTGGACAGACTCCATGTCCTCACAGAGACCTTATCTCCCTGAAAGCCTCCCCTGCCTCATGGCTGCCCATGCCCTAACTGAAACCCAATTCATCTGCCACCCCACCCTCATGCTGTGCCATGCTGTTAGGCTCACATTGTGCCCCTGCCCTTGACATCTCTCTCCCACCTCAGGACTGGGCTCGCATCCCTCATGGGACTATGTAGACACTGGTCTCAGGACACATAGACACACCTATTTCAGCCTGGTCCCAATCTATAGAACTGCCAGAGATTGGAGGCAGGATTTGGGGAGAGGGGTCCAAAGTGACCCCTTTGCCCTTCCTTGCCTACTACCATGGTCAACCTAATAAAGAGCTGGCCCTGGATCTACTCTCTCAGTCCCAGGGCCCAGGGCACCCAGCAGCACCAGGCAGTGCTTTCCAGTTAGCAGAGAGGAGGACACCCAGGCTGGGGAGGGCCCCAAAAGGCAAATGGGGGAGGGGCTGGATGGGAGCATGCTCTGCCTGCAAAATCATAGTTGACCTCATTATATGTAGCACAAACCATGGGCTCCCCAAGGCGCTATAGGCCTCTGGAGGAAGTAGAGGGCATGTGTCGGGTGGTGGGTGAGACCAGAGGCAGGCCCAGAGTGAGTCCTTTCATGGGGGTCCACTGAGTCTGGGAGGGAGGGCTGGTTATAAATGACAAGGGCTCCACCCCTCTCAAGATAGAGTCCCGTTCCCCCAGTTTCTGACAGCCATGCCCACCATGGTCTGCTACCAACATGCTCACATGTTCATCAGCCTCACCCCTGCACTCCCAGACACCTGCTCCCACACTCACACACATGCTTGGACATTTCGGTGGTAAACCACACCTTCTGGAAAGACTGAGACCTCACCTGTCTCCATGTCGCTCTGCATTGCCTGGCAAGAGCACACACAAGTGCTTCCCCTGTGTACCCGCTCACCCTTACTTGTATTCACAAGCTTAAGCACAAGCACACACACACACCACACTTGTGTGCATTCATAGTCAGACTGAACTGCCCTTCCCTCAGACTTTCATAGATTAACCTTCTGTGAAGGTGTTAGGGGCATGTTACTGTGACAGGCATACATGCACACACCCTGTCATACTTCCTCTCAGATGTACATGTGGGCCTGTGGGTGTGGGCACACCAGTTAGTGAGAAGAGGACACCTTGCGCTCCAAGGGGGAGGAGTGGGAGGAACATGCGCACAGAGCCCTGCAAGCTGCTCCTTCTCCACTCAGGACTGATGTGGGTGGGGGTGGGTACTGCTGGGGACACACAGCAGGTGCATGACAGGGGTGGGGGTGGCAAGCGGGACCCCAAGGGTGGCGTGGACAGGGCCTTCCTCTCCTCCCAAGTGACTGTTTCCAAGAGCACAGCTCCGTGGCAGGGAGCCTCCGTGGCAGGGAGCCTCCGTGGCAGGGAGCCTCGGTGGCCCCTGCCCCATACCCTCTTCACCCTCAGCTCTACCCCAGCCCCCAGCCCTACCCCGGGCCTCGGTGTTTGCGAGCTCCAGGTACGTGCCCAACTGCAGACGTGCCGAGGAGGTGGTGTGATTGCTTTAGCGCCGTCATTTTCAACCGTTTATAATCTTCTTCTGTGTCTGCATATTTTCTCTGTGCACATTATTCATCAGAGTAAAAAAAGGAACTATGAAAACCTCGACCAACTGTCCTATGACAACAAGCGCGGACCCAAGGTATATATGCATGGACGTGCACGCCACCCACCGACTAGCAAGTCCCGGCCTGCGGCACCTCGGCCCCTGGGTGCTGTCTGGCCCCACCTCGCCGAGCCGCAGGCCCAAGTAGTGAGGAGAGCCAGGTCATGAGGCAGTCAGTAGGCAAGCAGAAGAGGGCAGGTGTGGGCAATGTGGGTGCCCATGGCCCACCTGCCATGACCCTGGCCTTTGTCCTTGAGGCAAGCAGGGCCACAGGAGGCGCTGCTCTGGGAAGTGCATGCGAATCTCCTGGTCCCCCAGGGTTTCCTCGAGGAACTCTGTGGGGAGCCTGCCCACCTGGCCACCCCAGAGTCTGGGCCACTCCTATAGGGGTCTGAGAAATCAGGCCTGAGCTGAGATCTCCCAAGGTTTTGGAAAGGTCGGCCCCATCTCTGTTCCCAGTTGTATTCTAAAACTTTTCTATTTCCTGTCCGCTGCACGTCTCTTTCTGAGTCTCGATCCACTTCAGCTTGCATGCTCAGTGCAAAAATAGGGACAGGAGTGAGATGGAAAGAGAGAGAGCTAGAGAAAACAGAAAGAACATAGAGCAAAGCTTGAGTACAGGCAACAAGCAGGCTGAAGAGAGGACAGGAGGTGAGGCCAGCCCAGCGAGTAGTGAAGCAGCAGGTGCACAGTGCAGGTGGCAGGAACAGGCCATGGCAGCCCTAGCTAAGCTGCCTCGGGGCTCCTAGCAGCTTCGGCCCCACTCTTGCCACTGAGGCGCAATGTTCATTTCCCCAGCCACCCGCTAATACTCCTGCTCATACCACAGGCCGAGAAGGTGCTGCAGTTTGACCCGGGGACCAAGAATGTGACAGCCCTGCTGATGGAGGCACGGGAGCTGGAGGCCCGAGTTATCATCCTGTCTGCCAGGTGAGCCGGCTGGGCCCTACTTCACACTGACCGTGCCTGGACCACAAGTCCACCACTTTCCTCCTACACACCTGGCAGCCTAACCAACTCCGCAAACTCTGTCTATCCCTCCCTGAGTCTTCCCTTTTCTGCAGTCACATAAGGCCACTCTCCCTGAGCTTTGCAGGTGGAGATAGAGTGCTAGAAAGTCCTGAGACTGAAGTAGGTGAAGCTATGTAAACACCTTAAGGGCTGAGGACAGAGAAGGAGCCTGGCAAAGAGATATGCAGGTGTGTAGGTGAGCCCAAGAACCAGCAAAGGGGACTACGAAAAACAGCCTGACCCTGGACAGAGCCTGCCTGTCACCCATTGCAACCTTGGGAAGAGCAGACAGTAAGAATATCTCTATTTGCAAGTGCCTAGATTTTCCTGGGAAGGGAAAGACTAGGGTCAAGGGCCAAGGGAAAGGAAGACTGAAAAGAGAACTGTGGTGGCAACAGGGAGGTCCTGGTGGATCCACTCCACAGTCTGTCCCAACCTAGAAGCTCTGCTGGGCACTAATAGAGTGGAGAAAAATAGCAGGTCATTTAGCCTGGAGGAAAATACCCCAAATCCTGCTGCCCTACCAACAGAAGGACATCTATGTTCAGGTATCTATTTGCAGATTCAGTGAACAAACTCTCTGCACACCTGCAGATGCACACCACCCACTGACCATAAACCACAAGGGTAGGACAACCAGGACTCAACCTGGAAGGCAGACCTGTCCCTCACGCTGATGGCAGGGCTGGGAGCTAGCTGCCCCACTGTGAGGGTGATGGAGGCCAGATATTGGTGCTGAATGGTACCCTCATCTTCACCTGCTCCTCCGGGAGTTTCAGCAAGCAGTGCTAATCATATCACCATCACTACAGATACACTGTGACAGTACTTAACAATGTACTACTTGCCTTTCCTACTCATCCAACTGCAGTCTTCGGGAGGGTGGCCCAGAGCTTCTGAAGGATGGATTTAAAATGTGTCCAGAAGGGGTTGGGGATGTATCTCAGTCAGTAGAGCACTTGCCTAGCATGCACAATGTCCTAGGTTAGATCCTCAGAACCCCATAAAACCAGGCATGGCGATACACATCTCTCATCCCAGCACCAGGGAAATGAAGGCAGATGGATCAATAGTTCAAGGTCATTCTCAGCTACATAGCAAGTTCAGCCTGGGCTGGGGGAGACTCTGTCTCAAAGAGGGGAGAGAGAGACCCCTTAGAAGGCAAGCCAGTTTAGAGAAAAAAGGCCTGTCCAGAAAAAGCCCACTCTTTTGTTTTCTGATTTGTTTATACTTGTCAGTATAGGGCTGGGAGGAGATTACGTCAATGTGGTGGGATGAAAGAATGCTCATACAGGTGGGCAAATAAGCAGAAAGCAATCAAGCAGAAGGTTCCTTCTCCAAGGAAAGGCTACTTAAGGAAGCCATTACCCCCAAACATACCTATTCAGCCATTATGTACTTTATCAATGGACAAGGTCACACCCACACCCAGATAGTAGACCTGCCAGCCTCATGCATTGTAAGGAGTGCAAACAACATCCATCACATCCAGGCCCCAGGAGAGGGATGGACACTCCCTCCACTTTCTAGCCAATGGTCTCCAGCACCACCAACTGCAGTCACAGGGTGTTTCTTCTCTCAGAGCACAGGGTAAAAGGGGCTTCCCTGTGTTGGAGATGCAAGGGTTAAGGACAGATTTGCCAGACATAGCTCTAGCAAAGGTATCAGCAGAAAGGGACATAATCACGGTAGACAGATGGACATACGTGTGCATGAGCCATGCGAACATCTACCATCCATGCATTGAGCACACAGCACATACGCATTTTGCACATATGCATAAATGTACACACATATTCATACCACTTATATCCTTATACTTCACATGCATGTACTGCACATCACACACATCCAAACACATGAAAACATATGCCCACCATACACACTTACATGTGCATACACACAATCATACATAGCCATAGGCATGTAGAATGCACATGCACATTATAGGAGACCGACAGATATGTGTAAGTACTTGCGTGTGCAAACACACCATGTATACCCACACCATGTGAGTACAGATATGTATTCATTTATACATATGTACACATGTGTATATGCATACGTGTACCATGTAAATGCCATGTGTGGGTACAATATGTATTCGTCTATACATATGCATAAAGCACACATGTGCACACATGTACATTTACCATGTAAATACCATGTGCTACGTACATAACTTACCCCAAACACATGTATATGCTGCACAGAAACACAACACAGTTATCAAGTTCACACTCACCTATACCCTTCCTGATGAATCCATGCAAAGCCCTCTGGTCTGTCAGGCTTTGGGGAGTAGAGAGTCTCTCGTCCTACAGTATGGGGCAGACTGGCCAGCCTAGCACATCTGACTCCTGAAAGCAGAAACAGTTCCTAGGCATCAACAGACACAGGCTTTTTGACCTTTTCTTTCTTTCTTCCTATTTTTAAGAGAGTTATTTATTTTTATGTGTGTGTTTATCTGCACATATATATGTGTACCACATGCATACAGTGCTTGTGTTGGCCAGAAGAGGCATCAGATTCCTTGGAGCTGGTCTTAACAGATGGCTGTGAACTGCTATGTGGATGCTGGGAACTGAACCCAAGTCCCCTGCAAGAGCAACCAGTGCTTTTAACCATCTCTTCAGCCACCATTCTCATTTTTAAAAAGAATCTGTTATCATTTAATGAACTTTCCTGTGTGGCTTCAGGCCACCAGGATACAGGCACTCCTCTACATCCTTAGTCATCTCTTCAACTCTTCTGCTGAAGAACTTGGCCTTCATGATGACAGGTGCTCAGAGAGTTTTCCATTCCCCAGAATTTGTAGTAGCCAGATTACACCACATCAATGATAGGGGAAACTCCAGTCTTGTTTTTGACAACATTTACTGATATCTTCTCATTGACCAGTGCCCACAATTTGTCAAGGTTAACAGTTGGGCAGAAGCTCTGGTTCCTCTTTAAGTGATAACACCTTATACTAACTTTCCTGAAGTAACCTGGATAGTGTCTGTTGAAGTTAATCCTGTGGTGGTACATGCCAGCCTCCTGGGTGCTTCTGTGCTTACTGATTTGGCAGTGGCCATGGCTCACATGGCCCTGAAGTCTCAGATCTTCTTTAGTCTGGATGGCATGGAGGTGTCTGAAAGGAAAGAAAACCTTAAAATATATTTCTGAGACAGGCTCTCACTGTATACCCCTGGCTGGTCTGAAACCCACTCTGTAGATCATGCTGACTGAATTCACAGAGATCCACCTGCCTTTACCTCCTAAGTTCTAGAATTAAAGGCATGTGCCACCATGCCTGATTTTCTTTCCCTCCATCCCTTCCTTCCTTTCTTTGTTTCTTTCTTTCTACTCAGATATGAACCCAGATGTTCACACACGCTAGGCAAACATTCTACCACTGAGCTATACCTCCAACCCACACTTGTCTTTAAACCTGAAGAATTTATGGAACCTCAAGCTTGTGCATGACAATGCTCCACAGTCCTTGTCACATTTTGTTTCATGAGGGTTTGCTGAGATATTTTGAAGAAACTTCATTAAGTTGATCTTAATTTTTGGTCAATTTTCTATAGAATACACAAAATGAATTTTCAAACTTTTCATCTTTATTTTCCCCAAACTGTTTTTATTAGCATCACTATTTCTGTGAAATGGTCTGCTGAAGTCTGATGACTTATCAGACTTTCTGTTACCATTTCATTTATCACAATCATTCCCCCAAGTGACAGGCCACAGATCTGAGTTGTGTCAGGTTTGATGGGTACAAATGACTCAGACATGCTTGGCATAGGCACCATCATGTGCACCATGTTCTGTGCTCTGTGCCCCTGCCATGTATTCTTTCTGAGACACCTCTGGTGTTTCTTACATTCACCAGCAGCACTGCCATTTAGAGTATTTCTTTGTTTGCTAATTAATCCTTGAGAAAGTTGGGAGGAGATTCTTCAGGGAGCTGAGTGCCATCTTGGTTTTGAGTCAGCTTGTTATAAAAAAAAAACAAAAAACAAAAATCAATATTCAGGTAATCTGTCTGACTGCCTATGCACAGAAGCGAAGTGTCAGTCACAGTTGGGTCCTGCAGGGAAGAGTCTGAGAGGTGCAGGGTGAAGGAAGGCCCTGGGTAGCCACTGAATTCCAGGAAGCCTTGGGGTCATTGTTATGACCAGAGAGACCAACCCCAGAGAACCAGGTTCCGTATTTTACCATCCACAGGACTTACCTATGAGGACACATCAGGATCTCAGGACCATGTGTCCCTGCAAGGTGGAGGTGGGGCTTGCCTATCCTGGTGACCCTGGCCCTAGGTGCTGGGAGAGCAGCCCCTCTTCTGTCTGGCATCCTCTGCAGGATCCTCAGCTTAGCTCTCAGCACACTGAGCCCCCAGCTCTTCATGTCACACCTCTGAATACAGAGGTCCACAAAAGCTGTGGCTTGCCTGGGGGTCACAGGATCACAGGCACTGTGGTAGACAGTGAAGGCACAGACACCACTCTGCCACTTACCACTACTTGTGCCTTGGTTTTCCCCCTGGCACAAATGCCTGCCTTATAGGGATATTTGGATGGTGCAGGCATAGTTTAGAACACAGAGGAAGTACTCAACAATGATTCATCACTATACTGGGTAACCAGCAAGTGGTCCTGTACCCTATTCCTGCCCCCTAAAGGCAGGAGGCCAGCAGCTGAGGACTGGGAAGCTCCTGGGTCCAACCCCATTCCCTGTGCAGACCTTCTAGGCCTGGCTGCAAGATGGGCTGCGATAGTTTCAGGCACTGCTCCCAAAAGCACCAGAGCGGGAGCGGCTGTGGCCACGGGTGGGGAAGGCCAGAGTCCTGGCCCGTCACCCCGGTCTGCCCCACAGCGAGGACGATGCTGCCACTGTGTATCGCGCGGCCGCGATGCTGAACATGACCGGCTCCGGGTATGTGTGGCTAGTAGGGGAGCGAGAGATCTCGGGGAATGCCCTGCGCTACGCCCCAGACGGTGAGTGCTGGGCGGCGGGGTCATTTGGGGCTGGAGGCCTATCCAGGCTCTAAGCCATGGGGTCTCCGCAGGCATCATCGGACTGCAGCTCATCAATGGCAAGAATGAGTCGGCCCATATCAGCGACGCCGTGGGCGTGGTGGCACAGGCCGTGCACGAGCTACTGGAGAAGGAGAATATCACCGACCCACCACGGGGCTGCGTAGGCAACACCAATATCTGGAAGACAGGACCACTGTTCAAGAGGTGGGCAGGGCTGCTGGCCGGAGGAGGCGGTTCACTCCTCCGGGCATGGCCCAAAGGATCCTGTCTAGGACATCCTATGGTGACAGTCCCCTCTACCACCTGGTTTGCATCTTCCTAGTAGCACAATCTCATTCTTCACTGTGATAACCATCTCTTCCCAACACTAGCCAGTATCTCCGCTGGCCCTAATTGTGGCTGCCTCTTCTACTTCTGCACTCCACCCTGCTCACACTGCAGACTTGGCCTCACTTCCACAGTCCCTAGCACCCTAGGAATTGGTTCTTGCTGCAGATAGGGCCGGGGACCCTCTAAGGGACCCAGAGGTTTAGGGTAGGACTCCAGGGACTGTGAGAGATTCTAGATTGACTGAAGACCTAGGACCAAAGGAATGGCTATAAAAGTTAGTTCCCAGCATTCCTGGACACCAGACAGGTCCAGCGCCTCTGGTCTTGCATGCTCACAGCAGGTGCACATGCATCGGTGCAGTTACAGGCTGCATACACATATGCACAGACAGGTGAGGGCACACAGAGACTCAAAAATGAACACGATAAATGTGTGCCACAAGCACCTCCCCACACACATATGGATTGCATACAAACAGGCTCACTGATACATTCCAAAGAGCAAACACAGCCAGATAAGCCCACCCAGTGGTTAGAACTAGGTGCAGATTCAGTCTGCTTCCTTGACTCCCTAGCAAGTGGGCTGAGGTCCTCTGAGCTTCTGCCTCCCCTGTAAAACCAAGATGGCTGCTGTGACTATCAAACATCCTAATCCACAAAAGCCCTTGACACAGAGTCTGGCACCCAGAGCCCACTAAGATGAACTAGCTGTTCTGTCCATCTGGTGCAAGCAGACATCAACCATGTCCTCCACTCAGCTTGATGCTCTACCATCTGTTCATCTTTCCTTTCTTGAGTTTCAGGCAAACAGAGTGGGGGCTTGGGCTCCTTGAAGACAGGAAGAAAGGACATCCCTGATAGGTCTACACCATGTTCCCTTCCTAGGGTGCTGATGTCTTCCAAGTATGCGGATGGAGTGACTGGCCGTGTGGAATTCAATGAGGATGGGGACCGAAAGTTTGCCAACTACAGCATCATGAACCTTCAGAACCGCAAGCTGGTGCAAGTGGGCATCTTTAATGGCACCCATGTAGGTGGGGGTCATGAGGGGGTGGGGGCTGGGGCCTTAGGGTCCTGGGGCCAAGACCCCTGCGTGGCCACCCTCCATCTCATACTCCCACCCCCAGGTCATCCCAAATGATAGGAAGATCATTTGGCCAGGAGGAGAGACGGAGAAGCCTCGAGGGTACCAGATGTCCACCAGACTAAAGGTGGGGGACTCCAGCACTCCCACCCACCCTCAAGCCAGGAGGAAGGGGCACTGGGAATACAAATAAAGGACCTGGCTGCATTCCACACAGCAGAGGAAGCAAGAGACGAGGTGGTAGAAGGAGAGGCATCAGCTGCTTCCCACAGGCTCTTAGGCACCCTGTCCCACCCACCTCTAAAGTCTGAGGAAGGGCTAATGGCGGTGCAGAGGAACAGTGGGATTGTCACTCTGGACCCTGGTAGAGCTCAACTTAGCACTTTGCTTTCCCAAGTGTCTCCTTTCTCCTCCAGGTGGCCCATTTCTCCCTGGGCTCTTGGGAGCCCTCTTCTCTAGCTGATTTCCTTCTGCATAGCATATTTCCCTTAGCCTGCGTATACAGGCTCATTCTTGGGCCTCTTCCTCCTCCTAAGGGCTGTTCTGAGAGTTCCTCTCAGTGCTGAGCCATACCACACCCATATCAGCTGTCATGCATCACCAAAGGAGAGACCTGAAATGTGTCTCGCCAACCTCTCAGTGTCTCCAGGTCACCAAATGTCTCAACCCTGCTTGCTTTCTGAGCCCATCTCTGCAACCGGGAGTCCAGACCCATATTCGCATTCCTGAACCTCCTCATCAGTAACCATTCTTCACTCTTCATGGGATGGGCTCTTCCAGGGCCAGTGTGGTATCTCCTTGTAGCTCAGGCATCTGGTGTTAAAAAGTCTGAAAGTCCTAGACAAACACCAACAGCCAGGGGAACCCATCAAGGTGAAGATGGCAGTTTGCAATGTTTCTGGCCTTGCTATTTTTGATGGTATTAGCATATATTACTTGTATAATCAAAAAATATAATGAAAGACTTAAATAGCAAATAAATCCCTCTCCCCAGGAATAAAAGCCGAAATGCTGCCCTTGAGGTAAGACTGAGTACTGGCCCCTCTTGACTCTTCCCCAAGACCCCCATCTAAGGATACCTTTCCCACTGCTTTCATCACCCCTGCCCTTGTCAAGCCCCGCCTAGACTGCCTATCCCACTGCTTTCCACCTTCTCACAGAGCCCCTCAGCAAAGGGCTATGTTCCACTCCAGCACTCCCCCAGGCCTGCACCTGTTCCCCTGCTCTCAGACTGTGGGCCCTGGAGGACAGGGAGAGAGGAGAGTCAAAGCTGAAGCCTGAACCAAAGAGACAGCCATGAAAGAGGAGCATCAGCTAGGTGTCTAGAATCCCAGCCCTTGGGAGGTAGATGCAAGAGAATTAGGAGTTCAAGGTCATACTCGGCTAGATATCAAGTTTGAAGCCAGCCTGGACTACATGAAGCCCTTTTAAAAAATATTTAAGGGCACACAACACAAGAGAGAATGAAAGGAACAGCAGATGAGGATTGGGGTGTCAAGATGATCCAGTGGGTAGTATGAGTTTGGATCCCCAGGACCCATGTAAAAGGCTAGACAGGGCTTTTCACATCTGTAACTCCAGTGCTGGCTGGGAGGAGACAAGGGTGGAGACAGGCAGATTCCCTGGAGCTTGCTGGGCAGTCAGGCTAGTCAATCATTGAGCTTCTTGTTTCAAAAATATAAGGTAGAGGGCAATAGAGGAAGACAGACACCTGATGTTAACATCTGGCCTCCCTGTGTACTTGCACACATGCATACACACACACACATATATACAACACACTCACAAAAAAAGTTTTGTTTTTGTTTTTTAAGTTGAGGGTCAAAGACTAAAGACTGCATGCCAGAGCTATGAGATGTGGGCAGGAGAGGCAGGGGACAGAAGCAAACAGTCCGATGGCCCTGTGGGTTCCCTCTATGGACATGCCTCTGTCCTCCTGGCAAAGAGGAGGCCAGGGGAGGCACTGGCTGGGATATAGATTCTCTCCCATGATTGGCCAGGGAGAGTGCCCAGCACACACTGGCATTCCCTTAGGCTGCCCTGATGGAAGGAGTGATGTGTAAGCTAGGAACTAAGGAAAAAGAGGTATTGTCAAAGACACTTTTGATGATTCAGGGCAGGTGGCTGAGAAAGTCTGTGCCCCACTCCAGCACCCCAGGCCTGTATCTGTCCTCCAGGCACAGCAATCAGGTAATGCTGGCTATGTCAAAAGGATACGGACTAATCTATGAAGATCAATGGGGAGGCTCAAGGCTTGAGCAGGGCCCAGGTCGGGGATTCAGCACATCTCTGGAGAGTTTACTGTATGCTGAGAACAGGCGAGCACCTGGAAACAATCAATGGCAGATGGTCCAGGCTGGTTCTCATCTTCTCCCCAGATTGTGACCATCCACCAAGAACCCTTTGTGTATGTCAAGCCCACACTGAGTGATGGGACCTGCAAAGAGGAGTTCACAGTCAATGGTGACCCAGTCAAGAAGGTGATCTGCACTGGGCCCAACGACACATCACCAGGCAGCCGTGAGTACCAGGCAGGGCATGGTAGAGTACAGGGCAGTGAAGCCAAGAACACACAGTTACTATTCCCAAACCCCCACAGCACGCCACACAGTACCTCAGTGCTGCTATGGCTTCTGCATCGACCTGCTCATCAAGCTTGCCCGGACCATGAACTTCACCTATGAGGTGCACCTGGTAGCAGATGGCAAATTTGGCACACAAGAGCGGGTATGATGTGAACGGCAGGTGTAGGGCCTAGAATCAAAGGGCTCATGGACTGAGGGGGATTGTTAGTGGGAGGTGCCTGTGAGCTGGGGCAGAGATTTTGTGGGCGGGACCTGGGGGCTTGGGCAGGGATAGTGGAAGGGTCCTGTAGGCCGGAGTCATTGGATGCCCTTTGGGTTGGGTGGAGCCTTAATAGGAGGAGCCCATTGGATGGGGCTGGACTTTAGAGATGAGGTAGGTATGGAGCAGGAGATATAGTTGGACCACCATGTATTAGGCCTAAAATGATAGGGGATCCTGTCCCAGGAGCTGTGCCCACCCTGTCCACAGCCCCACTGGCTCTATCATCTCACAGGTAAACAACAGTAACAAAAAGGAATGGAACGGGATGATGGGTGAGCTGCTCAGTGGTCAGGCGGACATGATCGTGGCACCACTGACCATCAACAATGAGCGTGCACAGTACATAGAATTCTCCAAGCCCTTCAAGTACCAGGGCCTGACTATCCTGGTCAAGAAGGTAGGCAGGAGTCAGGTGGGGAGAGGAGGTCCTGTCTGCAGGTCCTGGAGGGTCCAAGAAACACTAACCACCTAATCACCTGCAGGAGATCCCTCGGAGCACACTGGATTCATTCATGCAGCCCTTTCAGAGCACATTGTGGCTGCTGGTGGGGCTGTCAGTGCACGTGGTAGCAGTGATGCTGTACTTACTGGACCGCTTCAGGTGAGGGCCACACAGAGGGATGGATGCCTACATCTGAAGGGTGGGTAGAGCTGGGCAGGGCTGCCTCTTCTGTACTTTTTTCTGCCCTCTCTCCCACCTGCCCTTTGCACTCCGCAGTCCCTTTGGCCGGTTCAAAGTGAACAGCGAGGAGGAGGAAGAGGATGCACTGACCTTGTCTTCTGCCATGTGGTTCTCCTGGGGTGTCCTGCTCAACTCTGGCATTGGGGAAGGTGAGGTTATTCCTGGGCCCCACCTGGATGCATTCCCTGCATTCCAGGAGCTGACCTGAGTGTCTGCCTACAGGTGCCCCCAGAAGCTTCTCTGCACGTATCCTGGGCATGGTGTGGGCTGGTTTCGCCATGATCATTGTGGCCTCCTATACTGCCAACCTGGCAGCCTTCTTGGTGCTGGATCGGCCTGAGGAGCGCATCACAGGCATCAATGACCCAAGGGTGAAGCACCCAGGCTGGGGAGGTGTCCTGATGTTGGGGGAAATCAGTCTCTGGTAGGGTTTGGGGAGCAGCTGTGAGCCATGTCCTCTGTCCCTGCAGCTCAGGAACCCCTCAGACAAGTTCATCTATGCCACTGTAAAGCAGAGCTCAGTGGACATCTACTTCCGGAGGCAGGTGGAGCTGAGCACTATGTACCGACACATGGAGAAACACAACTATGAGAGTGCAGCTGAGGCCATTCAGGCTGTGCGGGACAAGTGAGCAGTCGGACAAAAGGCCCACATGGCTGGGTGGGACAGTAGGGGAGAGGCAAAGGGGAGCCCACTCATGTAGGAGTATCCATACTAAAGTGAGGGGCAGGGTGAGCAGCCCACGTGGGGCTCCCATGACCCTGCCTCTGCCGGCAGCAAGCTCCATGCCTTCATCTGGGACTCAGCAGTGCTGGAGTTTGAGGCTTCGCAGAAGTGCGACTTGGTGACTACGGGTGAGCTGTTCTTCCGCTCAGGCTTCGGCATCGGCATGCGCAAGGACAGTCCCTGGAAGCAGAATGTTTCCTTGTCTATACTCAAGTGAGTCTGCTCTGTACCTATGATCTCCCTTCCCCTCCCCACTTTGTTCTAAGAGCCTCCTGCAGATTTGGGCCTCATCACCTTGCCCCAATTGAAGCACACTGAGCAGTCCAACCTCAGGCCAGGCACTGTCTACTGGACATCCATAATATCCTGTGCAACTGCCTCATGGAATACTTTCCAACCATTGGCGTTGCCCAGTCCAAGCATGAACTCCCATAGGCGAATCTGCCCACTCTCTGCCTGGCCCAGGCTACAAGCCTTGCCCATTCCCAAATCTTGGCCCTCACTAAAAGGCCGGTCTACTCTCATAGCTCCACCCCTGGCAACAAGTGGCACCCCTGCTGAAAGCCCTACCCCATTCTCAGTCTGCTCCTGCAAGCCCTGCCTTTCTTGTCGTTTGCTGCACCCAGGTCCCATGAAAATGGCTTCATGGAAGATCTGGACAAGACATGGGTTCGGTACCAGGAATGTGACTCCCGAAGCAATGCTCCTGCAACTCTCACGTTTGAGAACATGGCAGGTGGGCCTTCCATTTGCATGGACACTGGGGTGGATTCTCCAGGGGTTGCAGCCTCTGAGCAGGCAGCTAAGGCTCTGGGGTCTGCACAACAGGGGTCTTCATGCTGGTGGCTGGTGGCATCGTGGCTGGGATCTTCCTCATTTTCATTGAGATTGCCTACAAGCGACATAAGGATGCTCGCAGGAAGCAGATGCAGCTGGCCTTTGCAGCAGTGAACGTGTGGAGGAAAAACCTGCAGGTAGGGCAGGCCACCCTCCGAGGCCTGGCGCCAAGGGCCCCGCCAGGCCACGGCCCTACTCCATCCCCACAGGCCGTGGCACTGGCTCAGGCTCATGGGCAGAAGTGGTGCTGGGAGCCATGGCCAGGGGCAGTGGTGAGTGCTTCCAAGGCACAGGGGCAGCACAAGCAGGGGGCTGTCTGCAGGCGGCCACCCACTGCTAAGCTGGGCCGAGGGAGGCCATGCGCCCTGCTCCAAGCTTCTGCCTGGTCCCTCTGTCTCCAGAATCACCTGCTGGCACCCAACCCATAGGAAGGCAAGCAGGCAGGGTAAGACAGGGGCCCACCTGTGTGTAGCATGTGAGTCTGAGATGCCTCTGGCCCCCACCATCCAAGCTCCTTTGAAAACCTTTGGGGTCCCTTTTTCTTGCTGTGTCCTGCTCTGTGACTCCAATCTGAATGAAGCTGACCTGCCTCCACCTGGTGCCCCAGGCCACATCCATGAGGATTTGTGGCCAGCAGGGGTGAGGCTGCATGTGGGACAGTCACAGCCCACCAGGGAAGGGGACAGGGTGGGCAGTGGGGACCATGTAGGCCTGAAGACTGGTGGCCAGATGGTGAGGTTCCGATTCATTCATCTCTTCTCTTTCTCTGGGTGTCTTCCTGGAGCTCACATTGGCACTGCAGTGAGGGCTGTGGGGGACAGGGCTGTTTGGAGCCTCCACACCTCTCATCTACCCACTCTTGCTTTTGGCCCTACAGGTCCCCTGGGGACCTGGCCACTGTTCTCGCTGCTGAGGGCCATGCTAGCCATCAGACTCCAAGCCAGTCCCTGGATCTGCCTCTGTCTATCACACTCCAATTCCATCTCGACACCTCCTTGGGCCCTCGGCCCCTTCCTGCTCTGTGCCCCATGGGGTCAACAGCCTCTGAACAGAAGGGCTGGTGTGGCCTGAGGGGAAGCTCTTCCGGTCCTCAGGGGCTCCTCCTCCTCAGGATGCCTGTAAGCCAGGGCCACCCAGGAGCCAGGGAGCCAGGCGGACCTCCCAGGAAGAGTGCCAGCGGGACCCCCAAGCCCAGCCCCAACACAAGCAAGGACAGGCCCAACCCTGGGCAGAAGAGGCCACCCTGGAAAGTCCAGCTATCGGTCCGTCTGTTCAGCACAGGGAGGCAGGCAGGAATGAGGACCCAAGTGGCCTGCTAGGCCTGGCAGCGGCCCCCATGGAGCAGGCAAGGGCAGGTGTGGCCGCCACCCTTAGCCATCTAATCACTTATACATATTCATTTTAGGATAGAAAGAGTGGTAGAGCAGAGCCCGACCCTAAAAAGAAAGCCACATTTAGGGCTATCACCTCCACCCTGGCCTCCAGCTTCAAGAGACGTAGGTCCTCCAAAGACACGGTAAGGGGGAAGCACCCCAGTCCCGCGTCTCCGACTCCTCCCTTGCCCCATGTCTGTCTCCCTTTCCCTTATCATCCCACCCCTGCCTCCACCTCTAACCTTGGCCATCTGTGCCTCTGCCCCAAATCGGCCTTTTGCTCACCCTCAACCCATATATGGGTGCTGTCCTATGGAACTCTCCAGACCTCTCCTGGAACCCTCACTGGTCCTCAGCTTCCCCATGTGTCTCCACGTTAGTCTGCCCACCCCTTTCCCTATGCCATGACCCACACACCATCTGGAAGCCGTGTCATGTTGTTGGTCAGTCAGTCAGCCTCACCACCTCTCTCGGCCACCTGGACCCTGGGAACCAGAGTGGCCCTGTCCCAGGTTGCCCCTCCCAGGAGGCCACACCACATCTGTTTCGTCCCTGTTTCTCTTGCCTCCCTGAGGGGCCAGCTGCCCTCACTTCCACCCTGCGACAGCCCTGAAGTGGGTGGCTGTGATGTCCCATCCCGTCCGTGTGTCTGGCCACTGGCCCTGCCCCCCAGACACCTGTCTCACCTGTCTCACCAGAGCCATGCGTGTTGCATCTTCCATGTGGTCTCTGTGTGGGCCGGGGGCTGGGGGCCGGGCCTGGGTCCATCTGGGTGGACGGCTGGGGCCTAGCATTGGAACTGACCTTTGCCTCACTTGGTCACAGGGGGACTATCAGGTGGGGAATGGGGTGGGGCCAGACTGAGCCGTGTCCTGCTGCATATGTGGCAATAGTCTCCAAAAGCCCTAAGCACGGGTAGGATGCCTTGTAAGCCCCAATCTGCAGCACCCAGAGCAACACTGAGGTTCCAGAGGAAGGCCAGGGAAGGGGAGGCCAAGACCTGTGCCTCTGATCAGACCCCCAGGCACTGCCACAGGGGCACTGTCAGAGTAAGACTTTTTGCCTTTAGAGCCAGAACCTGCCTTGGGCAGCATGCCACTGCACCAGAGATGCACATTCTGAACAAAGTACTGGAGGCGCCTTGGTCCCAGGGAACTACCCCCTACCCCAGCCTCCAGGAAGCCCCCATAACCCATGGGCAGCTTCACCAAGAAGGGGCTTTGTCTCAGGAGGAATCAGGATTTGCAGCTACCCCTGTATGCCCAGGAAGAAAGGCAGATCTCCAGGACACAGACTGGAACAGAGCAATCCAGGTCCCAGGCTGAAACAACCAGGGTGCTCCCAGAGAGACCTAGTGGCCTGGCCTCTGAGCTCTCTGAGGGGCTTGGCACAGAAGATGGTACGAGGAGTAAGGGTCTGTGGGCTGCACCCACCGGAGGCTCCAGGAGCTGGTGCAAGCACGATCTCCACTGCCACCCAGGCCAGGGAAAAGTGGGCAGGACCGGTGTTGCAAGGTCTGAACCAGGGTCCCCACCAGGGGGCGCAGGGGAGGCAGAGCAGACCTGAGGGCACTGTGGACTGGGACTGTATGGGAGAGGGGACTTCTGGCAGAGAGCTGAGGCAAGCAGTGCTTTGGGGGCCAGGTGGTCAAAGTGGGGAAAGCACAAAAGCCCTGCAGGTGGCAGGCCATTTTCAGAGGGTGTTACCAAGTCTTGGAGCCCCATCTGGAGCTGGCCCAGGTACAGCTCAGATATCTACATGGTTCCTTTCTAGGGACTTGTTCTCAGTGGGATCTTTGCCTCACTGGGCACCAGGGATGGGTTCTCCCCTCCCTCCCCTCCCCCCATCTGGAGCTGGCCCTACCCTTGTAGGGTTGACCTCTGGGCATTGCCACTAGGGGATGGATGGGGGAGGGAAGCCCAGCTCCGGCCCTGTCTCTAGGGCTGGGTGCTGTTCAGAGGGAGGCCTGGGTGTGTGTGTGGGGGCATCCTTTGGGGTGGGGTGGGGTCGGTCCAGCTGCTGAGATCCTCTGCCCCTGTCCTGTGGCCTGTCTGGGCCAGGGCAGCACTGGGCGCTCAGGGCTGGGATCCCTGGTGGCCTGCGGGGCCAGCGGGTATTGATTGTTGGTTCTTATTTATAGAGCACCGGGGGTGGACGCGGCGCTTTGCAAAACCAAAAAGACACAGTGCTGCCGCGACGCGCTATTGAGAGGGAGGAGGGCCAGCTGCAGCTGTGTTCCCGTCATAGGGAGAGCTGAGACGCCCCGCCCGCCCTCCTCTGCCCCTCCCCCGCAGACAGACAGACAGACGCACGGGACAGCGGCCTGGCCCACGCAGAACCCCGGAGCACGACGGGGTCGGGGGAGGAGCACCTCCAGCCTCCCCCAGGCCGCGCCCGCCTGCCCGCCGGTCGGCCGGCTGGCCGGTCCACCCTGTCCCGGCCCCGCGCGTGCCCCTGACGTCGGGGCTAACGGGCCGCCTTGTCTGTGTATTTCTATTTTACAGCAGTACCATCCCACTGATATCACGGGCCCGCTCAACCTCTCAGATCCCTCGGTCAGCACCGTGGTGTGAGGCCCCCGGAGGCGCCCACCTGCCCAGTTAGCCCAGCCAAGGACACTGATGAGTCCTGCTGCTCGGGAAGGCCTGAGGGAAGCCCACCCGCCCCAGAGACTGCCCACCCTGGGCCTCCCGTCCGCCCGCCCTGCTGCCTGGCGGGCAGCCCCTGCTGGACCAAGGTGCGGACCGGAGCGGCTGAGGATGGGCCAGAGCTGAGCCGGCTGGGCAGGGCCACAGGGCGCTCCGGCAGAGGCAGGGCCCTGGGGTCTCTGAGCAGTGGGGTGAGGGGCCTATGTGGCCCCGGTCGGAGAGGTCTGGAGCAGAGATGGCAGCCCTATTCTCCCTCCAGCCACCACCCTGAGCCGCATTGGGGGCCCATGGCCCCAGCTGGCCAGGTCACCTCTCCTCCAGCGCCTGCTCTCTGCAGCCTGAGCTCCACCCTTCTCGTCTTCTGCTGCATCACCCTCCCACTACCCTTCTTCCACACCCTGTTAGCTGGACTGGCCCTGACCTTTCCCAGAGCCAGCCCTGACTGCCCTGCTGGCAGCACCTCCCAGGGGTGTTCTCCGGCTCCCCGCTGCCTAGGGCTCCTCCAGATTTCCAGGGGGCTGAGCCTTCTCTTTCGCCTGCAGCCACAATAGTCTTCCCCGGATGCCGGCTCGGTACTATCTTTGACCCTGCCCTGCACCTTAGGCACCAAGGAGCGCCATCCGCCTCCCATTCGGGTGTCACCCACCCACCCACCCACCCACCACTTTGTACATGACCAGCCCTCTCAATGTCTAAGCGCGTGCCTTTCTCGCGGCCCGCGCGCAGTAGCGCACTCCCCTATGCCCCAGGGGCGCCGGGTGCGCACAACCACCCCCTCAACCCCAGTATTCAGTGGTGATGCCTAAAGGAATGTCAGAAAATTTCCGGGTCTTTGTCAATTGTTGACGCCTACAGGAACTGTGCAGGGAGGATCAGGGATTTGCGGAGCACAGCAGGGATGCCGAGGGTGACCGCAGCCCGTTTAGGCTTGAGTAGCTGCGGGGCTCCCAGGATTCGCCGGAGAGGCAGGGCTCTCAGGCTCTGGGGGTCTCCTAGGTAAGGAGCGCGCTGCGGTGCGGCGCCGGCGGCGTCGTGCACTACAGGCTGTGACCACAGAGCCCAGAGCCAGGCAGGTGGCCAGACTGGCGAGGAATGAGACAGGCCCGAGCGCATAGACCACCGCCAGGTCTCGTGCTGAGAGCGGCTGAGCGCAGTGCCTGAAGGCGGCGTCCGGAAAGGCTGTCAGGAGGCTGAGGGTCTGGTGTCCTGGAGACACACAGAGCAGGGTCTCGGCTTCTGCGGGACACAGGAGCGGCGTCAGATGGCGGCAGGTGCACCAAGCACTATCTACCCTGCGCCCCTGACTGCTCACCTGATGCGGGACGCGGGTGCTTGCGCAGCCAGATGCACAGTGGGCGCAGCGCGCAGCCGCATGCCCAGGGATTGCCACTCAAGCGCAACGCGTCGAGAGCCGGCAGGCCATCCAGTAGGTCTGGAGCGAGCGCCGACAGTGCGTTGTCCTGTAGGCTGAGCGCGCGCAGTAGCGGGAGCGCGCCCAGGGTCGAAGGCTCCAGGAGTGCCAACCGATTCCTGGCTAGGGAGAGGGACCTCAGTGCGCGCAGCGGTGCGAAGGTGCCGGGAGACAAAGTTTCCAACTGGTTGGCGCTCAGGTCGAGCGACTGCAGCAATCCCAGACCCCAGAAAGCCCGTGCGTGCACCGAGTGGAGCCGGTTCTCTCGCAGGTCCAAGCACAGCAGTGCGCCGGCCCCTGCGAAGGCTCCAGGCGGCAGTGCGCTCACGCCGTTGTGATCTAGCAACAGCACTCTTACTCTCCAGCTCAGGCCTGAGGGTACCGCGGGCAGCGCAAGTGCAGAGCAGTTGGCCTTGCCGCCGGGTGTACACGCACACGCCTCGGGGCATTCTGGAACCAGTGGGGGTCTCGAGGGGGCAGTTCCAGCGGACTCCTGGGCCCAGGTCCGCCTCAGTAGTAACAGCAGCGACAGCAGCGGCGGGTGCCTCAAGAAAAAAGGGCCCCGCATGGGGGCGGTTTAGGGACCCAAGGTAGGGACCTTGAACCCTTGCGTCTTCAGAGCCCAGATGCCTGGGAGCTTGTTCTTGCACCACCTGCACAAGTATTAATTCTCCAGCCCAAGCACAACAGTTCCTGTCCCACAACTGGTCCATTGGCCTTGGGCGGCGGCCAGGCACACAGCCAACACCCGGTTCTGCCAACAACCTGTTTAGAGTTCCAGTCTTGGCTTGACCCTGAGCCTGTAGGGGAGCTGATGAGACCACTGGGGGCTCCTTCTGAGACCTGAACAGCTGACTCAGACTCACCAGTTCTACATAGAATGCAATCAAAAGTACCCTGCCCCACACCCCAGTCTCAGTTCCATTCCTTCTCAACACAAGACCCCACAGGAGACTCAGTCCCTTGGTGGATGAGTGGTGGAGGTGACAGGGCCTGGCCTCAGATAACCACACATCTGAGGCAAAAGAGGCAGTACAGGAGAGTGGTTGATTTACATAACCCTTCTACCCTGCCCCCAGGACTCCGAGTAAAGTCAGTGGAGAAGGGCATTGGTAAAAGTCTGGTCAGTACAGCTCCATGTGGAGTTGTCCGCTACAAGTCCTGTCTTAAGAGTCTGGTTGGTGGGGAGAGTCCCAAGGTCACCATCAGCTTTGTGAGAACAAGATTAGGAAGGAGCAAGGAGGAGCTGAACTGGCCAGCTGGGCTAGGCACTGGAAACCCCAAGGGTGTGGTTCAGTGCCCAAGGGTCAAAGTACCCTGCCCCCATGATCCATGCACAGACACCACCATGGAGCCTTGAGGGGTTTGCAATAAGATCAGCACACAATCACTAAATACTGTTTAATTCCCCTGCCTAGCTGCCCTCCGCCTAATCTGGCAGTGGGGGTGGGGGAGGCGGAGGCTCCTCTAGACAAGACTCCATGGGGGATATGAGGCCGTGGTTCTCCAAGGACGGCATCATGGATACCTCCAGGTCAGGGTCCATGAGGTGGGACTCCACGTGCACTGTGTGCAGATCCATGTGATCTTCCTGGACCCCGAAGTGCCCCACCAACCTGCATGATGGGCTGGGTCAGCATGATCTTGGTCATTCAGGGCATGACAGCCCTGGAGCACAGTGCTTGCAATGCTACTATGAACTGCACTTCCAGCAAGGGGGCAGAAAGAGAACACAGCTCACCCTTGAGGCCTCCCTTGGCACACTCACCTGCTGTCCGTGTGTCCGGGGCATGTATCTCTGAGGGGACAAAGGTAGGTTGAATTCTGGAGTAAAACTGGTTTTACAAGTCTGAAACCCCTAGAACCTCCTCTCATCCCCCACACCCAACACACCATTCCCAGTCTCCTAAGAGATACCACGCAAGGGACAGTGGCCTCTCAAAGCATGACTAAGGAAGGGCCCAGGGCAGTAATATGGCTTCATCTCCACTGCCCCCAGCCCCCAAGCTCACGTACCCCTTGGCCCGAAAGACGCCAATTGCCACGACAATGAGGGCACAGAAGCAGCTGGCACTGACACCAGCCAGCACCACAATGAGGGCAATGAGAGCCTCACGGCTGAGGCCAAGGCTGCATTCACAGTAGGTTCCAGCTGCAAAAACAGGGCCAAGAGACCAGGGGACAGTCACCAGCCTGCGGAGGAGTTTCCAGGCCCCACCCCAGTGGATCTCAGAAGGACACAAATGGCTGGGCCTGCCTGGAAAAGGGAGGGGCTCTAGCTGGGGGCTGACAGGAGGAGGCACCTGCAGCAGGGGCGAGCAAAAGGGACAAACATATCAGGCCAAGGGGGCTGCCAGCTGGGCAGGAGTCAGGCTGGGGATAGGGGGCCATGTCCAGCCCCCAGCCCCACCACACACCTCTAGATAGAACTCATTGGATGGTGCTGACCTCACAGTGGGGCTTGTGAGGCAGGGGGTGTGGGGGCAGGGCCTCAGAGCACCCAGGATGGCTTGAGCTTCATTCACCCTTGGTACTGTGATTTCAGGAGTCCTGGGCAGGTGGCCCTAGGATGGAACAGATAAGGGGGATGAGTCTAGGAGCTCTGGCCAGATCTGAGGCAGGTGGTGATGGGGCTGCAGCTTTAAGGACAATAGCACTTTCTTGTGAAATAGATCAGAAACCTATTCTGCCCTGTGGTATAGGGCCAGTGCCTCAGTTTGTTCTCTCAACCTGGGGCCACAGGACTTAGAATGGAGACTGGGCTCTACCAGACTGCCTGGCAACACTCCCCACCCCTAAGTTGAGGGAAGGGCACAAGGAGGCAGTGGGAGGTAGGATGGGTGCATGTGTTCAACTGCCCTCCTTGGCTGCTTTGGAAGGCTGGGCTCACATAGCCAGAAAATCTGAGATTGGAGGGTTGCTGGTACCCTAAGAAATCCCTGATCATCCACTGGGGGAGTGTGTGGCCATGTGTGCCTGAGCAGGACTTGAGGCCATATCTTCAAAATATTCCCTGCAGAGAACCAGTGGCTCAGAAATGGTTGCAGGCTCTGGCTTACATGTTATTAGTCAGAACTCAGTGCTCTAAGGGGTTGTTCCCTTTGCAGACCAGATAGCCACTGCCCAAAGCAGCCAGTCACTGGGGGCCTGGCATGGTCAGGGTTAACTTACACCTTTGTCTTGAACTTGCTGTCCTAGGCTAGGCTGTAGAGCAACCCTACCCTGCAGCCACTCTTCTCTATGAAGGATCTGCCAAGCTAACCAAGAGGCAGTAGGAGGAAATGCCAGCCCTGAAGCTGCCTGGGCCCAGCCTTCTGCCAGCTGGGGCCTTACAGGTTGCAGGGGTGTGGGGGAAGTCGACAGACAACCTGACCCCAGTGGCCCTGGCCACTGTGAATCTCCTTGACAGCAGACACAGGTGCCCTTCTGGAGTTCATCATCAAGGAACAGCCAGGAGCTCCTGGCACAGGATTTATACGGATGTTGAGAACCAAGACTTATTCCCTAGTCTTTAGGACACATCTAGAAACTCAGTCTAAAGGAATGCAGGATAGAAGGTGTGCCTAAGGCCAGTGGCTGGCACTGTCACCCTACCAGGCCAGCTTAGCAGGTTTGCATCCTGGTTAGGACAAAGGCACACCCACTTGTGGTCAGGTGGTGAGAACCAGATAGGAACACCCTGTGGAGGGGATGTCAGGGCTCTTGCTGTCACCAGAACTCAGAGGAGTCCCTCTCGTGACAACACTGAAGTTGGGGGTGGGGGTCCCTGAGGACTGGAGGAGAACAAACCCCATTTCTGCAGTGCTAGGAACATGCCTTTGTAGGCCTATGAAACTTGAGGTCATGGCCAAGGCTACGTGCCTAATACCTGCTCCACCTTTAAACCCTAAGGCAAGCAGATTCCTCTAGAACAGAAGGATGAGGAGGAACCCTTCAAAGGGACTTTTGCTCAGGTCCCAAGTACAAAACAGGTCAAAGCTGGAAAACTGAGAATGCAAGGAGTGGTGTGGCTCTGCAGCAGCAGTTGGAGATGAAGGGGACTGGGAAACAGATGAGGGGGGAGTGGCAGCAGCTGAACTTGGGTGTGGCTTATGGCCCGGGAGCCACCTCAGACAGGAACAGGACAAGCAACCAATGGTCCCAAAGAGGCTTTGTTCCCTTTGAAGATGGTGCCTCATATCTGGGCTTTTCCTGCCTGAAAACAGCTGTTCTGGGAGAAGAATGCTCCATCAGACCCTATAGCCGAAGGCATTGTGGACACTAGGGGTGTAGACAGAGTCAATCCTCTCCACCGGTATGTGGGACAGAGCCTGCTCCCAAGGGTGAGTGATCCCTGATTTATGGGGAAAGGGTTAAGTTGGTTCCTGGACTCTCCTTTCAACCCTGCCCTTGTCCTGTACTCGGGACCACAGGTCTTGGGGACATGGAAGAATCTTAAGCACACGCTTGTAAGGCCCAAGTACTGTGGCTACACATCCTGATATGAGAAGGGAACAAAGTTCCAATCCTCTGGCCACTGGGACATGTCCTTAAGCAGCCCTCGACTGTTTGAGATGAGGGAGATCAGTCGACTCAGGTCACCTCACCTTGGAGGATCAAATAGAGTACGATGTCCTAGCAGCACCCAGCCTGGCATGAACTCCATACAGGCTGCTCAGAAGAGAAGACCTGAGAGTTCCTTTCAAAGACCAGAAAGGCAGACTGGAGCTGTAAGTCTAGCCAGGAGCCTACTTAGGCAGTCAACCCTGTTTCATTCTTACCAGACCCACATGCCCCAGCCTGGACCCAAGGCTAGCTATAAAGGGCAGTTTCAGAGGGTCTGTAAGCCCAAACACAGATGTGAGGGTTGCGGTGAATCTGGCTGCTTGGGTGGTCCTCTCACCTGGTGCTTGGAATCCAGATTCTAGAGAGTTCAGTCAAGGCTGAGTGGTCATGGAAGGAAAATTTAGATGTGTCCAAGAGGTCCCACAAAACCACCAGGACATGAAAGGAAGAACTAATCTACTTTAATCCGTACTCTGGAGAATAGGCAGGGCATGGGTGACAGAGCTGGGCACAGAGGCATGGAACAGAAGGGCACCCCATGCTCTCCATCTAGTGGTGACAAGTAGGGATGGTGTGGGTCAGGGCCCAGCAGAGGTGATCAGCTGCAGCTCTTAGGCAGGCGGTAGACACCTGCGGAGTAGATGAGCTGCTGGTCACGGACCTTCTTCTGCAGGTAGCCCTGGAGTTCCTGCAGGTCAATCTCAGCCAGTGCCGGGCCAGTCATCACAAACATGCGAAGCATACTATAGATGCGCTCTAATGAGAGGCTCTCCAGGTTGGTCAACATGGCCTGGATGTATGTCCAGAAGAGCTAGGAACAGATGCCAGGCATGGTCAATCAGGCTACCTCCTGAGCCTACCCCCAGCCCACTATGGAGGTGTCTAACGTACCAACAACTCTTCTTCCTTCTGGTCAGCTTGGGAGGCCATGCCGGAGTCACTCTCATCATCACTGTCAATAAGCACCATGTTGTCCCGGTCCTGAGGCCGCTCTTCCTCGATGACAGAGAAAGTGCCTGGAGGCTCCTCACGAAGCACACCTTGTTGCAGCCACACTGACATGCGTCGCCGTAACAGCGCCACAGGCATCTTCACCACCTTGCTCAGCTCTTCTAGGGTCCAGCTGGCTGTGTGCAGAGCCACAGGAATGCAAGATACACAGGAGGAGGCTCTACATTCCCTAATTCCTATCAGCACACCTAGGCCTCTGGAGAGACCCAGGTTGTCCTGCCTGACTCACAAGCAAAGAGAAGAGGTTGCTGCCCAAATCTGGCCCACATGGGTGGTCAGTGTGTTATCTCACAGGTCATTAGAAAGCAATGCCTGGCTCTGGTCACAGGGTGGTATGCTCAGGGCAGTACAGGTTCTAGGGACTCACCTTGGTCTTGGAAATAGAGTAAAACTACTGCCTGCACAGGGGTCACTGCCACAGACAGGGTGCGGTCAGCCAGCTCCACATCCATGGTCACCAAGCCCAGGGTGTGCTTCCAGCTAAGGGTCCTCATTGCCTGGGCAAGAATTAGCAAGAACAGCCCCAATGGGTCCTGGCCAAGTCCAAGTGAACAAGACATGGGCTCATACGCCATGTTACCTGCACTCTGTGAGGAATGGTTCCCATATCTTCCCCTACAAATGGCACCGCTGGCAGGCCAGATGGTCAGTAACAAAAGCAGAAGACCTAGCTATGACCCCTGATCCTGAGCCACCATGGTCTGACAATGGGTACACTGATAAATTTCTACAGTGCCCCTCTCAAAAGACAAATTCATGTCTGATCCTCCAGTACCTCAGATGTGAGCTATCTGTAAACAGAGCTGATGTACATGTAATTAGTTAAGATGAGGTCACACCAAAATAGGGTGATCCCTAATTCACTAAGACTGGTGTCATTACAAGAAAAGGAAAGGCAAAGTTAAAACACAGGCACACAAGGGGTGATTTAACTTCTGGCTAATAACAGACACTGGGGAAAGCAAGAGAATACTTCCTAAAGGTTTCAGATGGAACACGGTCCTGCCAACACCTTGATCTGAGACTTCCAGTTTCCAGATCTGAGATGACATACTTCTGTTGTGGGTTTTTAAAAAATATTTTACTTGTTACTTTTATTTTATTGTGTATATGAATATATCACCTGCATGTAGGTAGGTGCACTCATGTTGTAAAATGCTCACAGAAGTCAGAAGAGGGTGTCAGATCCCCTGGAACTGGAGTTACGGATATTGTCAGCTGCCATGCGGGTGCTGGGATCTGAACAGGGGTCATCTGCAAGAGCAGCCAGTGCTCTTAACTGATGAGCTATCTCTTCAGCTCTGTTGTGGGTGGTTTTTGAGACAGGGTCTCACTATGTTTAGTTGGCCTGAAACTCACTTTGTAGACCAAACACATAGAGTTGAGGCTAGCCTCAAACTCACAGAGACATCCCCCCACCTCTGCCTCCCAAGTGCTGGGATTAAAGTGTCTCACTATGTATCATTGGACTGGCACTTGTTATAGAGACCAAAGATTAAAGGAATGCATCACTATGCCCAGCCTGATTTAAATACTGAAATTGAGACTTTTGTATTAACATTTGTTTTGGTTTTGTGTGGAGAGAGAAAGAGAGAGAGAGGTCTTACTACATAGCTAAGGCTAGTCTGAGTGCTGGGATTATAGGTGTGCATCATACCTGGCCTAATAGATATTTTAGGCGTAGAGTTGAAGCTCTTCTAAGAGCCCTGCTGTTAGCAGAGAGAGGAACTGTGGTCACGGTCCTAACTCCTTAGCAGAGCCTCAGGGTCCACCAGAGCCATTCCTGTGTTCAGTTGGCATTGAGATAAAGGACACTAGAGTGTAGCTGTCTTAGGTGTCACAAACAGAGTGTGGATGAGCCATGTATGGGACCCATGGTGGGACCCCAGCACGGTTAACAGGTATCTCACACCACAGAAGCAGCCAGAGGAGCACTAGGAGAGGGCACTGAGTATACTGGCCACTCTGAAATCCTTAACTAGAAAGTATCAGGGCCATGGTACTCAAAGACTGTGCCCACACACATTACCATGGCACAAGCCAGAGCAAGAAGCACTGGGTAACCAGTAACCCACTTTTCTACCTGTTGTTAGTGAGGGCCACAAAGACCAAACCTGCACTGTTCTAGAAACTGAGCCAGAGAAGGGAGCAGCCAGGGTCTCACAGTCATAGGCTGTGTTCCTCCTCAGCCTCCCCAGTCAGGTTCTTCCACCAGGACCTCACTTTGCTTCTTCTGGAAGAAAATAGTCTCAAGTTCCCAGGGATACGGATCCTCAGCCTTAAGCAGGGCAAAGCCTTTGTTTGCGGGAAGGAATATACATAGACTCAACACTTCCCCCATCACAAGATGCTGCAGGTGTTTTTATGGCACAACTGGGTTGCTCCTGGCCTGGCGCCCTTCTTCAGGGTCCCACATGCTCCTTGAGTTGGGGTCTGCCACCTGGTCTCCTAACTCAACTCCCAGCATTGCTACACCAGAACACCCACTAGGTTGTATCCTGTGGCCTGGAATATACAGCTCCACCTGTGTATGTCAGACGCTTTCCTCTCCTGCCATAAATGACCGCAAGCTCAGGAGGAAGGATCCTCAAACCTGGCCACACCACCCACTGGGACTCCAGTTTCCAGAACATTAAGGCTCAGCTATGCTCCCCAGAGACATGGGCCATATGACCAACTCCATCACCCTGGGGGTTGAGGGTGGACCAGAGACTCCATCACCCTGGGGTTCAAGAGAGGACCAGAGTCAAGCTACCAAAAGTGCTATTGCTGTACCTTCAGTTTCTCATACTTCTTACAGTAAACCTCCAGGGCAGCCCTGATGTCCTCAGGGACCTCCAGCTTCTCATCCTTGAAAGGAGGCCAAAACTCACTGGACAAGATGACAGCATAGACCCCAAACGGTGGTTGTTCCTCCACAGGTCGCTTCTCATCCTCCTCACGGATATTGGCATTGATGCGGCGGGAATCTGCCATATCCTGAGAAGAGGGAATCTCATCAGGCCCTGGGCTGAAGGGGACAGCTGGATGGGGAATCCTAGACATGTACCTTGAGCATGACCTCACAGAAGTGCATGGGGGCTTCACCAAAGCGCAGCTTCAGTAGCTCCACATTGCGGATCTCCCTGGAAGGACAAGTTTCTAAGAGGGACTGCAGTGTGCCCTAACCCCAACTGTACCCATTCTACAGAGCCAACCTGAACTGGAGGGAAGGCAGAGAACACAGCACTGGAGCCAGAGTTCAGTCATCCTAGCCAACAGAGGGCAGCATGAGCTAATCAGGTGTACCCATTCCTCCAAATACAGAATAAAGGTCCTTGGATGCAGGAGGCCCTAGAGAGCAGGCCCCAGCGCCCCCTGGAGGTCAGCCAGCCCCTTGCAGTTCTCACCTTTCAGGGCTGAAGCTGAACTGGTGAAGGAGGCGATCGGCCAGCAATGAACGGTACTCATTGATAAACAGATCCTTGCTGCCATAGATGCTGACCAGCAGGCTGATGATGTCTGAAGAACGCCGCTTAGAACTTGACTTCCCTGGCACAGGATGAGGGAGGGGGCATACCACTGGTACCTTGGCAAGGACAGTGATACCTCAGAGCTCACTTGCTGAACACAGCAGTCCAGCACAGCCTGGGTAGCTTCTCAATGTCCCAGGCATCTGGGAGTAATATGCCCCCCAGAAGACTTATGGTTGGTTCCTGGGGTAGCTGCTCTGACTCCATTTTACAGGTGCCTCCCTGTATCCCACTCAGCCTTAAGGAACAGGACATTGGCTCTTAAATTTTCCTTTTGAAGTATTAAAATGTATGGTTCCTGGCAAGACCTGAGCAAGGCAAAGAACCCACAGCCTTCAGAGACCCAGAAGAATAGGACCAAGAAAGAAATGGGATCTGGCCAGGAATGCTACCCTAATCTTTTGAGTCCCATGATGAAATCACAGCCAGAGGCAGGATAGAGACTTCCCATGAATATGTTCTCTTACCAGCTACCACACACAAAAGCAACTTCTATAGCCGAGGTGGTCAGACAGCAGGTGCATACAACAAGCTGGCTGGTGTTAAGCAAGGCTACGCATGACCTTTCACTCCTCACGCTTGAGGCAGTGGCTGCTTCTGATATAGCCAGGCACCAGTAGCAACCAACATGACCACAACCTAACAGGCCCATAAAGAAGCCCACGAAAAGACTAGAGATAGTGGGTAAACTGACCTGGATCAGCATCCACAGGGTCAGGGACCCAATCCTCAGGCTCGCCAGAATCATCCTCACTGTCCTGGCCAGTCTCCAGGCTGGCTGGATCGGTCTTGGACAACTCAACAGCCAAGTCCCCAGTCCCATCTGAGTCCCCTGTCAGCCCAGCCACAATCTGCCGTACTGTGTCCTCTCGTGTCCTGCCAGGATTGAGTTCTGTTGTCTCTCAGTGTACATGGTCATCATGATACCTGCTGCTAACCATCCTAGTGTGGCCAGTGCTGACTGGCATGTACTAACGACAGGTTCATCTGACTTTTCGAAAAAATAAAATACCCATCATTGCTCTGGGAAAAGCAAGGGCTGAGATAACAAGAGAGGCTCAACAAACAGAAGCAGAAAACTTGAGTCCAGGGCAGACACCTGATACTATCAGCCTCTAGTGATCAGGTTCTGGGGTCACTAATCCCTAAGTCTGGGAACTCTACTGCCAGAGGGCTTTCTGGGCAGCTGTATCAAGGAACCTGTATTCAAACACATTACCTACCAAAAAGGCCAAAGAAGTTCCTAAGACTAAGACAGTGTGACCAGGTCTCTCTCTTTTCTGTCAGGTTTGGTCAGCAACAAGGCCAGTTCCTCTGTGCTGGGATTGGGGAGGCCAGGCCCCTACTGTTGCACAAAAACACAGAGCATAGTGATCTTGTGTGGTGACAAGGGTGGCCACCCAGCAGTGGCAAAAGGAAAGAAGCCCCCAGCCTAGGCTAACCATCCATAATAAGCCTCATTTCCATGCCTTCATGAGGGCTAATAATCATACAGTTTAGTAGGAGGAGAGAGCTGAGCACCAATGGCACTCACCTCAAGTAGCGACGGATGGGCTCACAAGCCACCTCCAGGATGACCATGGAAGGGTCCAAGACACGAAGTGCCTTAATGGCAGAGATGTACAGAGTGATGATGTCACACGTGTTGACACCTAAGGTGAGGAGGAGGGGCCAGAGATCATATGGGGCCTTGGATAGCAGCCACAACTACCTGTGTGGGTAGTTGGCCACACTGGTCAAGTGATCTGAAAGTAACCACTGTGATCCTCATTCCTTAGGGGGCCAAGACCCCCTGGGCCCTACCATCTCTATCCAGAGACTACCCATAGGCATAATCTCCAGAACTTCCCAAGTATCAGTCTGTTATGGTTTGAATCTAGAATGTCCCCTGCAGGCTCATGTTTTGAATGCTTGGCCCCCAACTTACAGTGCTATTTTAAAAGTTTGAGAGCCTTTAGCAGGCAGGGTTTAGCTGGTGGAAGTAGGCCACTAGGAGGCCTGTGAGTACAGTCTTGGTTTCTTGTTTATCATCATGTGATGCTTTTCCCACCAGGCTGAACCGTAATCCTCTGAAACCAAGAGTCAGAATAAATCTTTTTTCCCTTATGCTGATTTTGTCATGTACTTGTACATGACAACACAAGATAAATACATAAGCCTCCCCATGCCAGGCAGCCTGTTTTGAAAAGACCACTTTCAATACCTAGACCAGACAGGCCCTAACTTCCTCCAGAGATGGATGAACTCCCCCAAGAACCTCAAAGAATTTAACTCACTCCCTCTTCAGTTAGGAACAGCAAGTGAGACTTGAGGGCTGAATGGCCAATCCACAGTGACAACACAAGGTACCTGGGTGGAGCAGCCGAGTCTCTAAGGCTGCCTTAAGAGAAACAAGCAGCTGCTGCCTCTGGTCTGTCCTCTCCAGGCAGTACTTGAGGTCCTCAATAGCTGGCCGAGAGTCTGGGAAGTCTGAAAGAGTCATGGTACAGGAATAGTAGTACACAGATCTAATAGGCAGTTAAGGATACATACAGTGGAAGATATACAGTCCTGCTGGGGCCCAGACAAGAGTCATCCATCAGGCACAGGATGCCATACTTTTTTAAGAATTATTTTCAATTTTTATATATATGTTTGCTTGCAAGTATGTATACCACATGCATGCCTAGTGCCTGCAAAGGCCAGAAAAGGGTCCCCTGGAGCTGGAGTTACAGTAATTGTGAGCCAAAAGGTAGGTGCTGGGAACCAAACCCAGGTACTCTCCAAGAAGAGTAAGCACTCAGAATCATTGAGTCATCTTTCCAGTCCCAGCCTACACATTGGTACATGTTGACCCTTGACCATAATAATCCCACACTGCAGAAAGAGTGATGCCTATGGGCCAGTCCCAAGCAGGAACCAAGACAGAAGGGATGGGGGTAGACACCCAGAAGCACCTGTCCAGCACCCTGACCTGGACCCTGGGCCATGGCAGAGAAAGTTCAGCTCTGCTCAATTCACCACCCTGCCAATAGTTGGAAGGCAAACCACAGGAAGCTACTATGAAAACCCTAGACATGTGGGTAGGCCCTGAAAGGTGGGAGACAGAACCAACCTCGGATGATGCTGAAGAGTTCCTCAATACGAAGGCCGGCATAGATGCGGTAGAAGAATCTCTGTACATGGCAGCGCCAACGGCGCAGTGTGTTCCCAGCCTCTGGAGATGCTGGTCTAGTGGGGCTGTCCTGCAGGAAGACCTTGCCAAGCCAGCCAACCACCCTCTCAATCCACTGTGGGGGAGTATTGGTATGTGAGGTGTAGAAACACTTAAAAGCTCCATTCTGACCCAGTAATGACTCACTTTCTTGAAGGGCCTCACCGAGCCCCAAAGGCCACCCATGTCTAGAGGCCAGAAGCTTCAAACCTAAAGGTTTGAAGGCCACAGGACCCAAAGTGGCATTCACGATGCCCTATCAATCTTTAGCTCTCTCAGGCCCATCAGTGCTCATGCTTATTTCTGGCAACAGTGATCCTAGTTTGAGATGGCAGCACACATGGCCTGTGTTGTGCCTGGTGAGCTCAGCACAGCTGTCGCAAGAGCCTTCAGGCCAACACTGTGGACACCCAGTTTGAACACTCCTCATCTTAACTAATATGCATTCACAGAAATCAGATACCTGAAAAAATGGGAGATCATGAGAAGCACAGTACAGGTCTCCATGCAGCTATGTAGCCACCTCCCCTGTCCCTAGTGTTCTGTTCACTAAGAGTTAAGAGACCTGTGGCACTTGGTTCACTAAGAGTTAAGAGATTTCTTCATGCTTTGTTGATGCAGAGGCTTGAGGGAAGGGATGTCTGTTCCCAGGATGTTGAGATAAGACACCTGTTTCTGGGATGCTGGGAAGAGGTTGTCACATCCCTTATCCTGTTTGTGCATGTATCAGAGGAGGTCGGTTGCTGGGCCAGTATTTGTGGTCTTGGGAGCACTGTACTGTTTTCTTACTATGACAATGGGAAAATTTCCATGTGTTCTGCAGTACTTGAATATTCATCATATGTAAACTTCCAACTAAGCTTTCTAAATAAAAGCTTCTCAGGAGAGCAGTAAAATGCTCCTGGGTGGTACAAGCCTGTAGATTCCTGGACTATATTTCAGTTTCTTGGCACTAGTCACAGCAGGGCATCTACATGGCTGAATCCAGCTTTTCCACAAAGCTGGGAACCCATATTAGAACCACAAACCATCCCTCCACAGCATGGGCAATCAGAGGCCTTCACTGGGACATGTCAATTCCAAAGACTGACTGTAGGTTAATCTACAAGGAACTATCAAGTGAGCACACATTTTGTAGGACAGTGCAGAGGAGAGGGTCTGGTGGGCCTGGTCTTGGCACAGACCCCCTGCAGTCCCTTCTGGCCTTCACACTGTTTCTAACCACAGTATTCTCCACATACCTACTTAGCACTATCAGACTCATCCTTTTCAACGGGGCCCAGGACTGGCCTCTACACAGCACCAAAATAATCTCAGCCCTCACTGCTAGATGTTGGTTCTGCCATAAACCCATTTCTGCTTCAAACAGGGCACAGCCCAGGGAAGATTCTCTTACCTTGTGGAACTCCCGCAGGAAGGAGCGTTCATATTCGCCTCGGCAGCGATCTTCCATTCTTTCCCGGGTCACCTGATGCAGGGTGGTGGTCACAGCCTCAGCACTGACCCGCTCCAGCAGACTGAGCCTATGCCTGGAGGAAAGTCCTGATCATGGAGCACCCACAATACACATCTGTCCCTCATCCTGATGGCCCTGTCTGTAAAGGACACACAGTACATACATTCCACACCAAAGGCTTAGTGCATACCTCTCTAGTGCTGCCCTCCCGGGATGGACAACACAGCAAGGGTTTTACGCTGCTGAAAACTGGCAAAGAGCTGCCTCATCTGTCCAGTTGCCCTCAGCTCAGGCTGAGACACTGGCCTTTCCCATGTGTTCAAAGGCAGCAGAGGTGGCTATGAAGGTCCAAGTCTCACAGAGTAAACGCTTTAACATACTGCTTCTTTACAGCTGCACAAGTGCGTTCCCAGCTCAGACTCCCATCTACAGCAGCAAATAAGACTTAAGAGAGGATGAGGTTTCCACACAACTTTCACCTGGGATGAATATAGCAGCAGCTCTTAGTGCCTCCCTGACTCCTACAAGTAACAGGATCTCTCCTTCGTTCCACCTAAAAAATTCTCCCAAACAACTGCATCTCTGCACTTTATTCAGTGTAACAAATCAACAAAAATGGCCTGACATGGTGTGACAGTTATTGGAGGACTACAACAGGCCTTAAAAAAAGTTATTTTTCTCTCTCAAGGAAGGGAAAAGAAATCCTCTGGCCGGCATATTGGCCTGATTTCCCTGATTCTAAGAAACTGGTAAGCCTGTCTAGAACCATACGATGGGGTTCTCATGAGTTCATGAATATCATTTGCCATGTCTCTGGCTATCAGAACAGCCAGTGTACTAGCTCTTTGCAGAGGTCTGCTGGATCCAGGAGAATAAGGGGGCATGGTCTGGTAACAGTACTCACAGGACCTGGCTGAGCTGGTGGAACTGCTCCAGTGCCTGGCGGCACCAGCACTGCTGCTTGTCACTGCCACATCCGGCACACAGAGGGCTCTGCAGGAGCCGGTAGTATCTGCGGCGGGCATAGCGGCTGTCCAACTCTCCCTCTAGTTCGGGGTCTGTGCCCCCTTCTCCTTTCCTCTTGCTCTGCATATAGACTCTCAGAAAGCGGCCATAGAGGCGCTGGACCATCTCTTGGAAGGTCCTGGGGGTGGAAAAGAACAAGACTCCCCGCAACATGGTTTGGACTTTCTCCCGAAGCCCCTGAGCTCCAGTGCCCATCAGCAAGCCCAGACGAGTCCATTTCTCCAAGAGTTCTAGGCTACGCAGGTAGGGATCTAGGCGGCTCTCCAGCAGGCCGAACGCGTCAAGGAGCAGCAAAAGGCACTGGGGTTCATCGACTGAGTTCTCGCGCTGGGAGATGGCATTCCAGAACTCTGGGGCTATGTTGGCCTGCAGGTCGTTCTGCAGCACCTCCACAAACCACTCCTCCAGAATAGAGTGCAGACCATGGCCCCTAAGAACCTCCACCGCCGCACGGAGCTCCTCCTCCTTTGGTGGGACGGAACCGCTGGTCCGGCAAGACGCCTGGAGCACGGAAACAGTGAAGAGGGAGCAGGGGGAGGAGGAGGAAGAGGAAGAGAGACCAGGGAAGAGGGGAAGAAACCCCGCTGAAATCGTCCGCAGTCGGTGGTAAGGAAGGGCTGCCCCCAGGGCGGATAGGTGAAGGAGACAGGCCAGTCAGGGACCCGGAGGACGCCCTAACGCGTGCAGCCGCGCTAACGCCGCCCCGGCCCGCTGTCCTTCCCGGGCCTCACCAGTCCCAGTGCAGCCGTGGGCACCAGACCGGTGCTCACGGTATTCCAGGCCGCTAAGAGCTCCCGTCCAGGACCCGGGTCTCCGTCCCCGGCCGCCACAGCCCCGATCGCAGCCCCCGTCTCGGCCTCCATCAGTGCCCACGAAATAGACCCGCCCAGCGCAGCGCGCGGTAATGACGCACTGGGCTCGGCGCGCCGCAGCGACGCACACCCGCGCGCCTTGGAGGCAGTGCGCAGGCGCGGACCGGACTGTGCGGGCGGCGGTTGGCGCTTTGGTTGCAAGGTACCCACCATGACCCAACAGGGCGCTGTGCTGCAGAACTACAACAACGAGTTGGTCAAGTGTGAGCGGCGAGCACGGGAGGCCAAGGGTCTCGGGCCGGGGTTGGGGCTGCGGGGGCCGGGGTCAGGACTGTGCAAGGGAGGAGGTCGGGGCTGCGGGGAGCAGGACCCGGACTGCAAGGGCTGGAATCAGGGCTGTGGGGGCTGGGGCTGCAGGCGCTGGGGTCGCGAGCCCGGGCCAGGGTCGGGGCTGCGGAGGCCAGGGCTGCAGGGGCCGGGGTCCCGACCGACCCATCTCGGAAGCCGCACGCATAGGCTTTCATGAGCCCTGAGCTGAGGCCTGCTTGTGGTCGGTGTCCTAGGTCACCGAACCCCAATCCCCAGCGCTGTCTCTCCGGCACACCCTAGGTATCGAGGAGCTGTGTCAGAAGCGGGAGGAGCTGTGCCGGCAGATCCAGCAGGAGGAAGATGAGAAGCAGCGGCTGCAGAACGAAGTGAGGCAGCTGACTGAGAAGCTGGCCCGAGTCAATGAGAACCTGGCACGCAAGATCGCCTCTCGCAACGAGTTTGACCGGACTATTGCAGAGACAGAGGCCGCCTACATCAAGGTGGGATTCACAGCTGTCAAGGCCTCACTAGCTTCTGAGGCTAGGGCAGTTAGGCTCATTGAAGACTTGAGGCTGTAGGGAGGACAGTGGGTTTCTGGGGTTCGAGAGAGTGAAGAGCGGGTGTATGTTGGGAAAGATATGCAATGTGGGCCAGAGCCAATCCAGCCTTGCTTTGCAGGGTGGGAGGAAGGGTTATGGGACAGAGGCAGGAGTCTTACCCACCCTGTGGCCAGATTCCCACACTCCAGTATGAAAGAGGCTGCAGCGGTGGGATCTTCCCATCCAGGAAAATAACAATCCTTTTTTTCTGTGGCCCCAGATCCTGGAGAGCTCGCAGACTCTGCTTAGTGTCCTCAAAAGGGAAGCTGGGAACCTGACTAAAGCCACAGCCTCAGACCAGAAGAGTAGTGGAGGCAAGGACAGCTGACAAGTGCCTGTCTCAGCTGTGGTCCATGGCGGCACAGTCCCCAGCATGTCTGTCTTAAAGCATTCTGTTCTTTGTGACCTCAGATGCTTTCTGTCTCAGGTACCCAGAGGGACAACTACTGACCTCCACCTGCTTTGGGTATAAGAAAAGCACAGCCCACTGGGGTCAGAGTTCCTGGCTCTGTACTTGTGCTATGGGGACCAGGTCAGCTCTACAAGAGACCTCTCTGAAGTTCCTAAATTACTTTGGGCTGCCAGGGAAGTCCTGGTCCTAGTCCTAGTCCTATGGGACCTCCTCACTTTGTCTTCTTAGCCAATGGGATCCTAGGCCAGATAGATAAGGGAGAAGAGGATTTCCACTGCAGAACCCAGACCTTAGGGTTTGCCCTCATGGCCCCTGATTGTTGTCAATAAAGATTGTCTTTGCAAAGATCTGTGGCATATTGCTGCCTCTCTGGAGTATGGACTTTTAGAATCACAGAACCAGAAAACAAGCCCTGTCTGCCTGCCACTGCTATTGCCAAGGACCTTCTTTTCCCAACCACAGGTGTGGCTGCTTTTGTGTCCATGTGCCCTGGGCCTAACCCACTGTCATCATCTGTAGTTTTGCCACAGCTGCTCTCAGGTGAATTTAGTAGTATTTGTTGACCAAGAAAATCCAGGAACCAGGAGTGGAGGTTCACACCTATAATTCTGGCATTGAGATGGAAGGGCTGCCCTAAATTCAAGACCATTCTAGGCTGTACATAGTAAGCTTAATCTAAGCCAGTCTGGGATAGGGTGAGAACATCCGTAAAACTAGGTTTGTCCCACCCCCAGGGAACCACACCCAACATTCCTCCTGAGTCCTATCAAACTGCATATCTGATCTTATGTGATAAGGAAAGTACACTTGCATGCAGTGCCTGTGACAGTTTGTTTATGTATATAGATGGCCAGAACTCTGCATTGTGGCTGCCAGGCCACTGGAGAACACAACTGTCAAGCATCAAGCAGCCCTGCTTCTCCCTAGACTCTTAGGAACTCTCTGTTGACATAATCTTGCTATAGGTTGGTAGGTCAGGGGATTTCCTGACAACACTCCTGTGCCATACACTACCCTACAAGACTCTGGGTGAAGCCTGTCAGTTCTAACACCTTTCTCATGCCTAATATGTAGGCCCCTGGGTCATGAAATTCCAGATCCCAGAAAGCAGACCCAATTCCCACTGTGCCAGCTCTGAGAGGCACATAGGGAGAGAGTAATAGGCTATGGAGATCGGGGGCAAGAACCTGGGCCAGCAGGATCTCAAGGTGTGAGGATATCAAACCAGGCTACCTTTTGCCTCTTGGTACAGGTGTGCAAGTTAGTGTCCCACCCTGTTCTTGGACTGAGGACTGTGTTTAAAAAAAAAAAAAAGGCAAGAATGGCCTTGTTTAGTGCTGTTTATTGAGTCTGACATCAGAGGCAAGGAAGAAAACTTGCCATCTATCACAAAAGGTATCAGTTCCATCATAGTATAAATGTAGGTTGAGGGTAGGGGCTGGGAGTTCTGCAAAGAACAGCCAGGATAACCATTTATCGCAGCCATTCCCAACAGTAGCGAGGCTTAGAAGGGTAAGAGCCGAAAAGCAGCTGTGGTGGCAGGAAAGACAGCATCCAGGGGCAGGATGTGCCCAGGCCCCTACCTGGTCACAGATGGGCTGCTGTGGACACACATCAGGCAGTACCCCACCTCTGTTCTTCCTCAGAGCCCCCAAACTACAGAGTGAGACTCAGACCTGGCCCTAAAGCACAGGAGGCAAAAGGGAGGGAGGGAAGCAGAGCCAGGTGAAGGGGCACAGAAGGAGGGTAAGGCTCCTAGGACTACCACACACGGAGCCAAGTCTTGGCCATCCTGGCACCTCCGAGGGTCAGAAATAGAGGGCTGGCTCACTTTGGAAGTCCGAGAGATCATTCTGACTGGCAGGTGTGAGCTGAGAAAAGTATAAAATATAGTCACCAAGGCTCATCCAGGCATCATCCCCTTCCCTGTGCCATATAGCCCTTGGTATTTATGGGTGTCCACTCCCTGCTCAACTTAGCTCACCATGACTTCTTTCAGTGGAAGTTCTGCCTCACTTGGAGCCTGTACCAGTGCCTGCTCCTGCCACTTGTTAAAGGCCATGGAATGTTTAGGAGTGTAGCTGGATAGGCCTGTGGGCCAAAGAGCATAGGCATGGATATCTGGAAGTGTGATCCAGGTTCCACTCCCAGGCTGCCCATCTCAGTAAGTGGGTACTCACCTGAGCTGCCATCTGGTAACCGGGGACTCTCAGGCCCCACACTGCTTACAAATGTAGCCCGGGGTAGGAAGAGGGCAAAGGGCTTCTCTGAACCAGGCCCCTCTTCCTCCTCCTCCTCACCATCCTCCTCTTCCTCCTCCTCCTCCTCCTCCTCCTCCTCCTCTTCCTGTACCAGGGAGCTCTCAGACGGATACTCAAATGTTGTGTGTAGGCTCTTGTCGTTGAAGGAGATCTTCATCTGGGAGTGAGAACAATGTCAGCAGAGGCCCCACAACCCAACTAGGCAAGAAATTCTGAGTAGCACCACTAGCCTTTCAGCGCTGCCAAGAGCTTTAGGTCCCACCTATCCCTTCCATCCTCTGCCTGCAGCAACTCCTAAAGCCGATTCTATGTCCTAGGTTTCTGGGCACCTAAGCAATCCTGAGCACAGATACCATACTACCAGGGGTTTGTTTGAGAGGCTGGCACCCACAAAATCAGAACCAGGTATCCCATTTTGCAGGCTGAATGGGAAGTCCCACTTCCACAGTCTGCAGTACCCGTAGCCCCATCAGTAACCCCTCCACCAACTCCCACCCTCACCATGAAACTCATAGGCTCTGGAATTTCCCATGGGAGAAAATCCATTCTTGCCCAGTGGCCTGAGCTGGTTCAGAGGGGCAAGAGAGCCATGGGCATTCTCTATCACAATCTTCCTGTTGGTTATCTAGGCTGGGAGCCCCAGACCTGGCTGTTCTGGGTGGGGACTCAGTTCCCTATGACTGCTGAGTCCCCTCAGTTCTTTCAGCTGAGCTCTGGTGGATTGGTAATGAACATGTGCATGCACTCACCTACAGCAGATGGAGCAGTTTTGCTGGGCTCGAAATATTAAACTCTCGGGCACAAGACACCAGCAGCCAGCTCAGGTTCCCCCTCTTCTCCTGGAAGGAGCCAGAGGCCCAGCAGGATAGAAGAGTAGCCTGGTAGGAGGGCTGAGCCTGTCCTGAGGCAGCAGAGGGGACTCTGGCTTAGGCCACAGAATGCATAGGGTTCACAAAAGCAGGAGGCCCTGACTGAGCCAGCATCCTGCCTATCCCTCCCCACTAAGGGCCACACTTGCCCATGTAGCTATCATTACCTCTGAGTCTCTGCCCATTGTGAGTCCCCACCTGATCCCATGGCCAGGGGAAAGCCCCAGGAGCTGAAGCTTCTCGGCATTCTCAGAAAGGTCTGCGCTACTGCTAGTGTCCTCCACCCTCACTTTGGCCATTTGGACTTGTAAGCGATCAGCAAGACAGATAGGGAAGATCCATTGGGCCGGGCAAAATACAGAGATGTTCACTCATGTCATATGTATTCCCTGCCCTGCCCGCAAAGGCCAGCCTTGACCCACTGGAGACTAAGCAATGTCACCTGGCCTTTCTGACTAGCCTTCTGAGACACACACCCCAGGAGGCATCCAGGGTGGCCCCTGGATACATGGATCCCTTGAGGCCCATCCCCCAACTACTGAGAACACAGGATCAGCTGCCAGGGCCTAGCTGGATTAACATACCCTCATTAGTCTGCATGACCAGTTCCCAGCAGAGAGGCTTCAGGGATGGGCACACGTGGGTATGGTGCCTGGCACGGCCTGGCCAGGCTGGGGGTGATCACAAGCCTGACTGTCTCAGCTGCGGCCCTGGCCCCTACTTGCTTACTGCCTCCCTTGTCTCTGTTGGACCAGTGTTCACATGCCTCCCTCCCCCTTCCAGGGCAGGTCAGTGGGTCACTTGGTGACTCATGCTTATGACCTCTGCCCAGGGGTGGGGCTGACACAACAGGTGGGAAGGTACAGACGGGGATTGTCACTATATACCTGGTCACCAGTGTCTAGGGGACTTTGTCCAATGTACCCAGTATAGCAAACTGATGACAGAACCTCCTGGTTTATACACGGCCCTTGGTGGCGGAACCTCCTGGCTTTTACAGGGCCCTTTTGTTCTCCCTCAACCTGCCCTACCCGAACACACCCAGCTTAGGTTTCCAAATGGTGTCTACCTTGGGACTCAGGGCCGGGAAACTGCACTCAACCTTCCTGATTCAACCAGACCCTACCCCCACTCCCTTGTCTGCACTTCTGGATTCAGTCCCCAGCCAAAGATATCAAGGGTGTTAGGACACAGACCAGGGCTACCCCAGGTGGGATGTCCACAGCTGCCTCCTTCCTGAGAGCAGACCCTTTACTAGTGGGGTGATTGCATGAAGTAGGGTCCAGTCCAGCTCTGGAATCTCTGGACTACCAAAGGGTCACCCATGAGAACTGGGGGAAGGAAACTGGAATGAAAATGAAAGCAAGTGAAGACACTCAAGCCAGCTTCAATTGAGGGAGGCAGGGCAAGTGCCAGCCAGGCTTGGGGCTACAGGCTAGAGGGAGATGGTGTTGCTGAGAAGAGTGGAGAAAGCAGACATGCTTTGAGATGGGAGCCAGGCTGAGGATCACAACCAGGCTATACAAGTTAGGATGGATGTTGCACTGTAGGGGAGGGTGGGGGTCTGAACCCTGGGGGCATTAACATACTTGGGTGTGGCACAGAACCAAGAGGTAGAGAGAAGAAGCAGCCAGACAGGTAGGAGCCAGGACAGGTGGTGCTCTGCAAACAGGAGAGGCTTATGGTCCTCCTATGGGAAGACGGATGAAAGGACACCCCTCTTGCCAAGAAAACAATGGGGGATAGACAGGGGACTGTATCAGGGAAGAGAGGCACAAGGTCTCTGTCCACTCTCCCAACAGATAACCTAAATGGAAATATGTTTCTGCCAGGCTCCTCCGAGGGACACTGGTCACTGGAGGCAACACCTCTACCCAAAGGAGGGCTGCATCCCTCTGAATGCCTCTTGGTCGCATTCAAGGACTCGGCAGAGAGAACACGCCTAAAGAGTGGAAGGGACATAGTCTCCTGTGTTACACAGTCCTGAGTACCTCACCAGAACCCCAAAGATCACTGTGAGCCAGGAGTGGTGACACACACCTTTCGTCCCAGCACCCAGGAGGCAGAGGCAGTCCCGGTCTTCATAGTGAGCTCCAAGCCAGTTAGGGCTACAGGAGATCCTGTCTCAAGCATGACACCCTCTTCCAAGCTACCAGCCCAAGGCAGGTTACCCAACTCCACTGCCTAGAAGACCCAATGAAGAGCTGCCTCTCACCTGTACCCTTGAAAGCTACCAGCACTCCTACCTCTACCCTGGGGTCATACAGCCTTGCGGGGACCAAAGTGAACAGTGACCCCAAGGTCTTCTGGGCCCATCCACTCCAACCAGGAGGAAACGAGTCCAAACCAGGCCAACAGCCTGGGCTTCAGAAACAGTCAGGAGCACCCTGAACTCCCCCAGGGGCTTTGGGCAAAAGAAATGTCAGGGAAAGGACAGTGTACATGGGGGCCCTGAAGGCTGGGCAGCTTTACATCCTGCCCTTCATTCTGTCTCTTGCTGGGCAGGACAGCTGGTACATGAACAGGCAGAACGTCACAACCAGCAGGTTGTGCTGCTCTGGGAGTCCCTGCCCAGGCCACTTGGCCATAAGCATCATCCATCTGGACCCCCAGCTCTCGGGCTGGCTCAAAGACCAGGGCCAGGCTGCTGGCCAAGGCCCTGCCCAGCTCCTGCTAGCTTTCAGGCCCTGTCCTGCTTTTTTCTAGGTTTTTTTGAGGTCTGTGTGAACAACCACACCTGTGGCCCTGTGCATCTCACTCCAACTCAGCTACAAATGACTCCCAGTTGTCTGTGGATGAGACAGCATAACCAGTCTCTCCATAACAGCTTTCTAGTCCCAAGAAGAACCCTGGTTCAAGGTGGTAGGGTATCCCACGATAGGGGCAAGATTCCGGAACAGGATCCTGAACCCGGCCCCTGCTCCATGTCCTCATGAGCCTCCTATACCTCAGCTCCCTCATCTACATAAGGGATGCTGTTATAACTTCTACTTCTGGGTCAAATGTGGAAAGAGACCACCTCATAGTGAAGGCACAGTCAGAGTCAGGAAGCAAGGAAGGGGCCTGGATCAGTCTTGCCCCAATGTCTCGGCAGAGAGAACAATCCTAAGAGTGGAAGGGACATAGTCTCATGTGTTAGTTACACACTCCTGAGTACCTCACCAGAACGCCAAAGATCACTGTGAGCCAGGAGTGGTGATGCACACCTTTTGTCCCAGCACTCAGGAGGCAGAGGCAGTCCTGGTCTTCATAGTGAGCTCCAGGCCAGTTAGAGCTACAGGGAGACCCTGTCTCAAAAACAAAACAAAAACCAAGGTCAATATTGTGGATGCCTGCCCCAGCAGATGGAGCTAGCAGGAGAGCTGATGCCCAAGCCCAAGGAGACGTTAGTGTGGGCAGGAGAGACAATGCCAAGGTCAACTGGGGCAGGAAGCAAAAAAGAAGAAAAACTGGAGACGCTGTGGCTCATCATAGAGGCCCTCAAGGAAACTGAGGCTGGGGGAAAAGTTGACCTGGGCGAGCCTAGATTCTAGATGTTCTGGAGTGGATATTGCAGGCACCATCTCTCAGAAGCAGGAAAGGTGCACCTGCCTGTACCAGCTCAGTCATGTGGAGCTGGCCTTGGAATTTGCCCCAGGGAACAAATACAGACCTTGGAACAATCAGGAAGAATCTGAAGAACGCTTTCCTTGTGCCCAGAGGGTTCCAAGCCACTGGCCAAAGCTGGCCAGGAAGTATGGCTCACCTGGCTGGTCAGCTATGAGCCTCCAGAAGTCTGTTTTTGGGTCTCTCTGCCCAAGGCCCTCCTGACCAAATCCAGTATGAAGCCTTGGTGCTCAATCCATGCTTGCACACAGCCAGGACCTGTTAAGCTTTGGCCCCTATACCTTCTGGGGAGCTGAAAACGCCCCCAACTGGCTTATGGGCTGTGTGCCCAGGCTGACCCAAAGTTCCATAGGACCATGTAATGTCAAGCTGCCCAGGCTGCCTTCCAAGCCAGGGCCAGGACAAAGCCAACAGACCAGGATACTTTGAAGTGGGGTCGGGGGGATCTTACTACGTAGCACAGGCTGGCCTGGAACTCACTTTGTACACCTAGCTGGCCTGGAACTCAGATCCACCTGCCTCTGCCTCTTTAGTGCTGGATTAGAGGTATGCACCACCATGCCCAGGCAGGTTATTTCTTGAAAGTGGGACCTGCAATGAGTTGGATTTGCCCAGCCAACTTCAAGTGGAGGCAGGAGATCTGCACTGCCTGGCCAGCCATACCTTCCAGCTCTGAGGTACACAGTAGGCTGGCTGACCTCAATCTTGAGTCACCATGACTCTACAAGGGCCCTAATCCTGGCAAACCACACAGCTCAGGTTCTTCTATGATCTGTGTAGAAGCCCTCCATACCAGCAGCACTGTCACACTGACCTTCTTTCTTGAGGAACCAGCCTTGATAAGACAGGACTTCTGCAGGGCCAGGTAGCCACCAATCACTTCAATCTCATGCACAGTGGGATAGCGCTTCTTCAGGGTGTTCTCCAGGGCAGTGTGGGATCCTGTGAGGCAATCACCCTCCTCCTCCTCAGCCTCCTGTTGCATGGGCTTCCCATTGGTCTGACTGATCTGTGGTTCCAGAAGGGCCCCTGGCTTCCTCTTCGGCACCACTAGGAAAGTGTTGTTGCCTTGATGCTGAACTTCTGAGTTGTGCTCAGGCCTCACAAGGTGCAGGTGGTACTGGGGAGGCACACCAACTGCTGAGCAGGGCAGTTTGCCTTCTTGGGGGACCCCCTCCTCAGAGTCCACCTCATCAATGAAGGTGACTGGCAGTCCTAGCCTTCCAGGCTCCTGGCCATTCTTAGCCAAGCCAGGAACCCCCAAGCCCTCAGCAGGCTCAGCTACAACAGTGGCTGGTAGTAATGGAGGTGGTGAGGATGGCTTCTGCCACCTAACAGACCTGTCTGTGAGGGCAGTGGCTGGCCTGGGGCAGCCCCCCTCCCTAGCTGCCCACTGCACCTCAGCAGCCAAGGGACTCCTCCCTAGGACAAATGAACCACCCACTCTAGACACCAGCTGGGATCCAAGCCCCTGGCTCTGAGAGGCCCAGCCCACCTCTCCCTTTGGCAGCTCCACGGACTGCCTCTCCTCAGCAGCATGGTTCCCAGAGGCCTTAGGCTTGGGGATCAACGTGAACGAGTTTCGGGAGTTCGCACGAAGGTTGGCTAGGGCTCTAGCCTGAAGATCCCCCATTGGAATAGTCTCCATGTCTGGCTTGGGGGCCGGCCTTATTTCGAAGGAGTCATTGGAGCTGGTGGCAGAGGAGACCCACTGGCGCTGGCTGGGAGTGGCACTGGCAGAGACGGGCACAAGGGAGGCAGGGTGCCCGGTTGGAGTGGCACTTGGGGTCCCAAGGCTGGGAGACTGGTGGAGAGAGGGCTCCCCTGACTCCACCTTTGGCTTCCACTTGCCTGGCGCAGGTGGAGAGCCCGCGAGCACGTTGGCAGGGCCGGCCTGGGATTCTGGATTCGCCGGCCCATTGGAAAGCTGGCGATCGGCCGCACAGTGGGGCAGGCCTCGAGGGTGAACAGTGAAGGAGTTGCTGCCAGTCTTCTGTAGGAAGTCGCTGCGCCGGGCCCCAGAGCCTGCCCCACCGCCGGGGCTCCCGGGCTCGCAGCAGGCGGAGCGTTGACCCGACCGCAGGGCGGCGGGTGCAGATGGAACAGGGGGTGCGGGCTGGCCCGGGAGCAGCGGCGGGGCAGAGGCCACCGGTCTACCTGTGGGCGCCCGCAGTGCAGCGGGTGCGGGAGCCACGGGGAGCGCTGGCAGCGCAAAGCGGGAGCGCTCTGGACTCCCGCGGCGGCGGGGTGCGGCTGGCCGGTCGAACTTCTCCAGCAGGCGGCTGACGCGGCCCGGCTGCGGCGCCTCGTACACCACGACCTCCGCAGCACGGATGCCGGCGGCTGGCGGCACGGCGGGCGGGAAGCCGGGCGCCGACTCGATGATGAGGATGTTGTCCGCGCGGATGGTGCGCACGCCAGGCACGCGATGGTAGAGCTCCAGCAACTGCTGCGCCGGCCGCGCCCCGCGCCGGCGCTCCGACTCCAGCCGTATGAACGGGTTCTCGCGCAGCGGGCCCAGACTCTCGGCCAGCACCAGCCGCTCGCTCGGCCCCTCGGGGGCCGCTCCGGATCCCGGGCCCGTGCCCAAGGTAGCCAGCTTGGCCCGCCTCCGCTCGAGAATCTCCCGCTTCCAGGCGGGCATCGCGGCGCACGGCCCCGGGCACGGCCGCCCCAGGCCGGCCATGCTGCGGACGCCGCCGCGGACCGTACTGCGCGGGCGGCGGCGCTCCGAGACTCTTCGCCGCCGGCCTCAGAGCCCCGCCGCGCCACGCCTCCCCGCCCCCCGACAGCCGCCCATTGGGCGAGCGCGCTCGGACCCACCCCCGCTGTACCTCCCAGCTACCGCAGAGGACGGCAGGGCGCGCTGGTTGGAGCGCGGACGCCGGCCCCGCCTTTCGGTGTTCTCTTTGGACGAGGACCGGCACCTGCCTGTCTCCACTAGGGAGGGTCTGCGGCGAGGCGCCTTTCCATGGCTGCCCGGCACTTCCGCCTCTGCGCTCTAGATCCCCAGGACGCGCAGTAGGCAGGTGAGGTGAGGTGAGATGAGGTGAGGTGGGGCGGGTGGGCGGGTGCACGAACTGGGGCCGGTCTTGGCTGGTCTCCCGGCCCGACCTCTGCGCCCCGAGTGACCTTGGCGGGGCTATGACTTCCTCGTCACTCCTCCGGCACCCGCTCTCGCTGCTCCTTCGGCCGAGAGCACCGCGCGGGAGTTGCACTGGCCTTCCACCTTCAGCCCAGGCCTCATTCTAATCTGGAATCCTTGAACCGCTGTTGACAGGAGGGAGGAAACCCTTCGGTCCCAGAAATGCTGCTTCCAGACCCGTGAAGACTTAAGAAATTAGTTTCTCCAGAATCGCGGTTTTGTAGGCTGCTAGACTTGTTGATCAGACCTGTGTGTGAATCTCTGGTTCACACCTTACCATCCGTGGCCCCACCAACATCCGACAGGTGGTAGGAGGTACCAAGGAAGCAGACTCGTTCCGCACACCAAACAGGGCCTCACGACTTTAGGCAGTCCTCCTATGCAGAAAGGCACAAAAGCCCAGGATCCTAGTGTCCCAGACCACCAAGAGCCCCATGCTGCCCTGTTGCCAGACTTCAGAGACTTCAGTCTCTCCAAGGCTGGGTAAGGTGAGAGTGCCCCTGAGGGGACACAACCTCTTAGCTGACAAGTCTTGAGGAAGGAAAAGCTTTCTTCTTTCGGGACAGGCTTCAGAGTTCCCAATATACCTCGCCGAACACACAGTAGGATGACTGTTTGGAGTCATGGTCTGTTTTTCCTGCACCTATGCTGCAGTCAGAAGCTAGCTGAGGACCAGCACCACTACTTCCCATGGGTCTCTGCAAAACACAGTAGCTGTGGCTTAGAGGTGCCCTTCTTGTCTTCTAAGTCCCATGGCAGTCTACAGCTGCCAACACCTTAACTAATTCTGCCTTACTCTCCTGCCCATTCTGTTAAACCAGAGATTATAAATTTCAGCCTTCCAGAGGTCCTTCTCAAATCACCTTTTGATAGTATCAAAGATTGAATCTAGAGCCTTTTGAATGCCAGACAAGTGTTCTACCACTGAGCAACAGCCCCAGACCCTCAAATCACCTCTCCACTGGTAGGCTTCCCATACTTGTTACCTCCATACTCAGACTTCCCAATTCCAAATTACCCAAATAAAACAGGAACACACAGAACATAAAACCTAAAAATAATATTACGCAGAAACTGTTTCCAAGTTTATCTTGGATATTGCATGGAAGCAGATCCTGCACAAAAACACATTCCCAAATACAAACTGGGCCTCACACACAAAAATTCTGAGAGGGAGACATTTTTACAGCTGGAGGCAAATCAGGTAAGTCACTTGACTCAGCTTCTCAAAAATGATATGGCTAAGCACTTAGCACAAACGAAGGAGCACAAGCTTCTGTGCTGGAGCAGAGGTTAGGCATACCTGTTCTGCAAAGGCCCAGACTATGTTACTGATTCTCAACTGGACAGTTTTATCCCAGGCAACTTGGCAATATCAGGATAAACTTTTGGTTGTCACCAATGAAAGCTGCTGGGGCAGGGCAGGTGGCATAAGTCTTTAATCCCAGCACTGGGGAAGCAGAGGCAAGAGGATCTCTGTAAATTCAAGGCCATTCTTGAACTTACATAGTGAGTTCCAGGCCAGCTGGTGCTTCAGGGAAACCGTGTCTCAAAAAGACCAAAAATCAATCAATCAATAAAGTTGCTACTGGCATCCAGGGGCCCTGCTGAACAACTTACTTCTTCAGGACAGTCCCTCTGTCGTTCACAATAAAGGTCCAGGAGCTAAAGAGATGGTTCAGCAGTTAAGAGCACTTGCTGCTCTTGTAGGGGACTGGAGTTCAGTTTTCAGGACACATAACAGCTCACAACAGTCTCTAAATCCAGTTCCTGGAGATCTGACACCCTCTTCTGGCCTCCTCCCCATTCATCCACATAAAATAAAAATTTTTAAATCTTACAAATAGTTTTAAAAAACAAAAAAATTAGGTTGGAGAGGTGGCTCAGTGGTTAAGAGCAATTGTTCTCTTCCAGAGAACCCACGTTCAGTCACAGCACCTACATGGCAACTAACAACTGTTCTTAATTCTAGTTCCAAAGGATCCAATACCCTCTTCTGGCATCCATAGGCACTGCACACACATGCAGGCAAAATACTCATACACATACATTTTTAAAATTATCCAACTTGGGGCTGGAGAGATAGCTGAGTGGGTTAGACTACTGACTGCTCTTGCAGAGGACCTGGGTTCAATTCCCAGGACCCACATGGCAGCTAACAACTGTCCTAACTCCAGTTCCAGGGAATCGGACACCCTCTTCAGACTTCCACAGGCATTCACACACACACATACATATATACATGCAAGACAAACACTCATACACATAAAAATAATAATTTTTTTTAAAACATGGAAAGGTTGGGGAGATGGGCTCAGAGGTAAAGAGCATGGGTTGCTCTTTCAGAGAACTGGAGTTCAGTTCCCTGCAACTACATGGTGGCTAACAACTATCCTAACTCCAATTCCAGGGGATCTGATGCCCTCTTCTGGCCTCTTCAGGGATTGCATGCACTTACATGCAGGCAAAACACTCATGCACATAAAATGAAAATAAATACTTTTTAATTTATGTAAAAAACCATTCTCAGTTCGTGGACCATACAAATACAGGCTTCAGTCCATTGTTTGTCATCTCTTCTTGACAGGGTGCCATCAGGGCTCACCAATGAACACACATTAGCAAGAAACCAAGTGTGCAAGTTTCCCATCTCCTAAAGCAATAAACAGGGGCTTTCCAAAATTAGTCCTTCACTACCCATTATGCTCTAGTCAGACTTTCTGGTATATCTACAACCTCAACTCTCTGACCATCATTCATGTGTCAAGGAGCAGCTCAGCATTCATCTTACTCATACACTGAGAAGCCAGGCACCACTGTTGATTTCAATGAACATTTTTTTCTTCCATCTCAGCAAATGTTCTCATTTGGCACCTGAGTGACAAAAAATAAAAACCTCAGGCCAATAAACCCAGACTGTTCACAAGCTCCAGTGTGTAGGTCTTCATGCCCATGAGCATTAGAGCACTTGTTCTTTTTTTGGTTCTAGTCCAGGGAGGCCTGTCTCAGATGCACTAACAGTACCTGCTACAGGATGATGGAAAAGTCTGTGAAACTGTAGTCTCCTGGTCCAGGAAACCAAGCAATGCCTTGAGACCAGAGTTCTTTTCTCAGGTGGCAGTCATCCAGACAGCATCCTAACGATGTTCTTACTCAACATTCTGCTGTCTCTGCCTGGAATGGAATGAAGAAAAATCCATTCTTCCCCAAACACACAGACACTCTTGTTACATTTTCAAAGCTCAATCATAAAAGAAGTCTGGCCTGAAGAGATGGAGCGGTAAGGTCTTAGGTTAGTGCTGCTGGCTAAACAAGTGGCTTTGTAAAGGAGTACATCACGAGGGCAAATATTCAGAGCCCAAAGGACATTTACTTACACGTTTACAGTTTCCATCTGTCAGGAGAGTTCAGTACTACCTGGCACCTCAGAGGATGAATAAGAGGAAATAAATTTCAGTCATCAAGGCTGCACTTCTAAGTCCTGCTGAGGAAACAATCTCAGACATACGAGAAAACTGAACACTAAACTGGGCACAAGCAGAAATTGCCTTCAGACCAAACCTCTCTTTCAGTGTGGAATCAAGTAGGGCCTGGACTCGGAAGTCCAGCACTTCAGCTGGGCGCTGCTCCATCTCCTGCCTCTGCACGAGGCTAGTTGACGCGACAAGCGCGGATCATAAGCAGCTGCAGGAGAATGAAGACTGGAGATGTGATCAGGCCGAACCAGAGCTCTCGAGTTTGCTCCACCAGCTTCTGGCAGAGCAGCATCTCAAAGACGAACTTGAGGCTGAGGACCGTCAGGACCCAGAAGAGGCGCAGCACAGCCAACCTCTTCTCCCCGTCTTGGAAGAGGCGTACCGACACGATGGTGGTGAAGTAGGTGCTGAGCCCGTCGGCCGCGAAGAAGGGGACGAACACGTTCCACCAGGAGAGGCCGGGAGCCAGGCCATCCACGCGTAGCGCCAGCAGCACCGAGAAAACCAGCAGCGCCAGCAGGTGCACGAAGATCTCAAAGGTGGCGAAGCCCAGCCACTGCACCAGCTCCCGCAGCGAGAACAGCATCGCGCCGGCGGACCGCGGGCCGGAGCCCCGACCCGAGCGGCGTACACGTGGCCGCGCCCCCTCCGCCCGCGGGCCGGGTCGGCTCCTGCTGTTGCTTCAGCGCCCGCCCCGATTCGCTGTCCCGTCTCTCCTAGGTTCCCACGACCCAGACCCGGGAACCGGTACCGGCCGCCAGCGGTCGGCCGCCGCGCCTGTACGCCATCCCCCGCCGGCGCGGCCCGAACACGTCACTTCCTGTTAGTAGCGGAAGCAGGAAGTCCGGATCGGGTTCGCGGCCTACGGCCAGCGGCCGGCGTGAGTCAAGATGCGGGTTCCCCAGCTCCTGGTGCTCTTCGGCAGCCAGACTGGCACGGCTCAGGACCAGGCGGAGAGGCTGGGCCGCGGGGCCCGGCGCCGACGGCTAGTTTGCCGCGTACAGGCGCTGGACTCGTACGCGGTGGTGAGGCTTGGGCACCGAGCAGACCCTACCAGGCCACGTGTGGTGGTGGGAGCCGCCGGAATGGGACCTTCGCCCCGGGCGGATTTAGGGAAAGGAAAGGCTTGGCTCGAGGCTGAGGCCTGAGAGAGAGAGAAGGCCTGGTGGCCGCTGGGAATCCTCCAAGCGATTTGCCCTGTCACGCGGGATGAAGAGGGAGGGGCCTTGGTTTTGACAGCCCGAGAACTGACACCTACCTGTTTTGTCTTCGAGGCGAATCTGATTAAGGAATCCCTGGTGATATTTGTTTGTGCAACCACAGGCCAAGGAGACCCTCCTGACAACATGAAGGTAAGGCTGGGCTGATGCGTACCCTCACCCCGTTTTCAGGTGCCTTGAGAGTCCCCAAGGTGTAGTACAGGAAATAGCTGCCCCTCCATACATGATGCATAGAACAGGTGGCTTTGGAAGATCTTGTTTTATTATTTTTTTTTATTTAATGTGTGTGAGTGTTATGCCTGCATGTAGGTAGGTGCACGTATGGTGCAGTGCCCGCAGAGGTCAGAAGAGGGCGTCGAATCTCCTGGAACAGGAATCACAGATGGTTGTTTGCTGCCATGTGGGTGCTGGAAATTGAACCCCCGGGTCCTCTACAAGAGCAGCCAGTGCTCGTAACCACTGCTGAGCCGTCTCTCCAGCTCCCGTTGTTCCCTTTTTTTCCAGACCTACATGGGAATCTGGTCTGAGTCGTGTTGTACCCTAGATTTTGTAACATTCAAGAAACATTCTTTAATAATTCTTCTGGGGAACCATCCAGTCCTGGGAACCCAGCCATGAACCCAGCAGCCACATTGCCATCTTCATGGAGCACATACTAGCAAAAACAACAGGATTAGTGGTCAATTACCAGGAAATACCTGGTGCTGGGGAAAGGACCAAAGTGTTCTGGGAGTTAGGGGAATCAAGCACAACTTTCTGAAAGAAAGGAGCATAAGTTCAGTTCTGAGGATGAGTGGAGGTTGGACCCAGAAAAGGGAGCAGCCTGTACAAAGGGCTGTCTAACCTGTGTGAAGAGCAGAAAGACTGATCCAAAGAGCCTAGGTAGGTGGCCACAGTGAAACTGATGGGCTTTAGATGAAAACTTAACAGGGTGGCACTTCTAACAAGAATACTACCTGTTTGGAGGAAGCAAGAACAATGCTAGGGAATGCGTACCACAGGGAAGAGGTGCTCAAGTGGTTTGAACTAAGGTGTTAGCATAAGGCAGAATGAAGCAAGCACATTCCAGAGAAGCTGAAAGGGTAGAGTCAACAGGATGTGTGGACAAAGGGACCTAGATTGTGAGGAAAGATAGACTCAGAATAGAATGCATGGTAGAATACATGCAGAAGGAGAGGAGCTGGTAGGGCAGGTGCCCAGAAAAACCCAGAGGAGATACAGTTAGCACTGTAGCTCCAGAAAGATCCTGGGATAAGAGTCACTGTTGAAGCAGCCAAAATAAAATTGTAAGGAAAAAGAGTCCTTATATCCCCTAGAACTGCCACCTTCATGGATGTGTTCAGACAGTGGGAAGAAGTTGTCCCTTCCCAAGGCCAAGGATAAGAACGTGAGTGTCTTGCTGGTGATTATTAGAGAGAACAGTATGCTTTGGCACTAGCACTTGAGAAGCCAAAACAGGAGGATCAGGAATTCAAGACTGTCCTCACCTACATGACAATGTCTCAAAAAATAATAAAAAAATAAAACAAAACCAAAAATAACCCTAGTCAGGTAGGGTGGCACATACCTGCAATTCCAGCACTCCATAGGTTAAAGCAGGAAGACCATGAGTCCATGGCCAACCTCAAACAAGACCCTGTCTTTTAAATTTTTTCTTGATATATTTATTTTTTATTTTATGTGTATGAGTGTTTTGCCTGCATATATGTAAGTACATTTGTCATGCAAGGAGGCCAGAAGAGGGATGTTGAATCCCTTGAACTGGAGTTAAGGATGGTTGTTAGCTGCCATGTGGGTTTTGGGAACTGAACCTGGGTCTTCTGGAGTAGCAGCTAGTGCTCTCACCACTCAGTCATCTCTCCAGCCCCAAGACCCCATTTTCCCATTTTAGAAACAAGTAATTAATCCAGACATGGTGGTACATACCTTTAATATCAGTATCAGGAGGGACAGGCAGGTGGATCTGAGTTTCAGGCCAGCTGAAGCTACAGGGAGACCCTGTCTCCAAAAAAAAAAAAAAAAGCAAAACAACAACAAGAACAAAAAGGTAATTAAATAAAAATTAGCTGTGAAAGGGCCAAGGAGATAAGGGAATAGAGATCTTTCCAAGGTCTCAAGTGTGCTGGGCTGTGGACAGAAAAGGGACGAGAGCCCAGCACCCCCCACACTCAGAGGAACAGGAGTAGGGAGCCTGGAATGACTGTCCCCTCACTCTCCATCACAGCAGAAACTGGAAGCTCTTTCAAGAGGCCACAGACCCAGGGTCCAGGATCATAGAGGCAGGCAGGGGCTGGAGACATGGCTCAGCAGTTTAGAACATTGGCTGCTTTTACAGAACCTAGACTCAGTTCCCAGCACATTCACAGCAGCTGCCAACTGTCCTTAAGTCCAGTTCCAGGGGATCTAACACCTCTCTTTTGGCCTATGTAGGCAAACATATACATAAAACATAAAATAAATAAAATATGAGCCTAGAGACAGGGACATAGTTCCTCAGAGACTGTTTGCCTGATGGACAGGAAGACCCTGGCCTTTTTATTATGGTCTTTAAAATGCAATGTGGGGGCTAGAGATGTGGCTCAGCAGTTAAGAGCACTGACTGCTTTTGCAGAGGACCAGGGTTTGATTCCCAGCACATGGCAGTAATAACCATTCGTAACTCCAGTTCCAGGGGATCCAACACCCTCTTTTAACCTCTGTGAGGATTGCACAACACTGGTGCACTTACATACAGGCAGGCAATACATTCATATACGTAAATAAATATGACTTAAACATAAATAAAATACCAAGCAGACAAAAACCCAGCATGGAAATGGGCAGCAGGCCCCAATCCTAGCCAAAGAGCTATTGGCAACTGATTACTGCTGGATGAAGAAGAGCTGATCTTCTTAAAGGGAGGGACTCCAGATAGGCTGACTAGACCTCAGTGAATGAACTTGCACTGAGGGACATCTGGGGACACTTAACTTGACACAAATGACACAGTGTATGAATTCCAGTGGGGACTATTGGAGGGTACCAATGGGGAAGGGAGTATAAAGATGATTAAGGTGTTCTGTATGATAAATCTAAATGCTATGGAATCACAGGAAAAGGTTCAGCAAGCAGGTCCTCACTGAAACTCATTAGGTTATAGGTATGTCCCTCAGGTGTTCCATCAGCTTCTTAAGTACAAATAGACTATACGCACATTATCCTAAAGACCTGGTCAAAGGCAGGGATAAATAAAATTCAGAATGGGTATAGTATCCTTGGGATGAAGACACTTCCAACAAAGGGCAAAGCTGGAGGAGCAAGAAAAGATCTGTAAAGGCTTGGAAGATTCAGCTAAGTTTCCCCAGAAACTGTATTGAAGAATAAGGCAGAAAGTAGAGGAGAAGAAATAGCAAAACTTAAAGATCATGCAGAAAGTTATCAGGGACAGACTCCAGCCTGAGACAATAGCCACATGCTCAGAAAGGGCCCTGCTGAGAATGAAAGGACACCCACAGAGGGTGGGTTATAGCTGTTGGGAATGAAGCATGGCCTGGTGGCTCACAGGACAAACGGCAACAAGCAGGTGGCACTGGCTTCTTGGTCACCAAGCTGGGAGGGCCAAGTGCAAGTCTAAGGTTTGATGGGCCTAGTCTTCAACCTATAGTATATCCAGCAGACCTACTCAGGTCATGAATCAATGAGTCAGTACCTTCAGACAGGCAGGGTACAGCCCATCTTCACTGGGCCCTTTCTCAGAGGTTTCACTCAAAGAAGACTTCAGTCACCCTTTTCTGGCCTGTAGTGGACTAGCTCGTCCACCACAACAGTAGTAGGGAAACAACTGGTGGGCAAGGAGTGAATTCACGTGGATCAGAATAAGAATAGTTTATTAAGTACACTGTAAGAGGCTGGGTAATAACTGGAATACCCGTTGCAGCAAAGGGCACTGAGCTATGGGTCTCCGTGTAGAACTGCCACAGTTAGTGTAAGTTTCTTTTGTGTGTAGCTTCCAGGTATATCATTTGCACCAAGCAAAGGAGAGATGTCCAGAATGGCCAATTCTGGCTGTTATTAAGGATCTTTCCACATCTCCTCTCTCTGCTGGGGCTGATACAATATGGTTTCCTGTGGCTACAGAACTTCTGGAGGTTCATATTCCGGAAGAGCCTGCCATCTACCTCCCTCTGTCAGATGGACTTTGCTGTCCTAGGCCTCGGGGACTCCTCATTTGCCAAGTGAGTAGGGGCTGGCCAGACAGAAGGTCAAGCAAGAAAAGCAACAAGTGACCCGTGCCCATCTTTTGTAGACTGTGTGACCCTGTAATGGCCCTGGCTGCTCATTTTTTTGGGGGGTGGGGGGGCTTGAGTTTTTGAGACAGGGTCTCACTATGTAGCCCTGGCTGACCTGGAACTCACTGTGTAGACCAGGTTGGCCTGGAACTCACAGAGATCTTAATCTGCCTCTGCCTCCAGGGTGCTGGGATTAAAGGCCTTTTCTTGCGCATAGGTACTCCCTAGTGGGCACCCTAATCCTTACAAGGACTTGGCACAGGGAAGGAGGGAACAGAGTACCACTACAGATCCCAGGACATGGTTAGCCTCAGACCAGTTAGTATTACATCACAACACATGATGGAGTTCAACAATGTGTCCCTGTTCTTCACTAGGTACAAAACATACTGTGAAGTATTCACAACTTAGAGCACTGAGATGAACAGCTAACCTGCAAGTGGCATGTTGGGCAGGGAGAAAGCCACCATGTTTTCTCTTCAGGGTTTTCATGGCACAGCCACATTCCTAAGCAAGTAGTGTTCTTTGCATCATTTAATAAGACGATAATGAGGGATTTCTGCTAAAAGACGCAACAAGCATCTAAGGTAACAGTCTGTCCACAGGGCCCAGTGCCACCCAGCACCCTCAAAAGTTATATGCCTGTCAGGGCTCTTAATCATTTTAGATGAAAAGACCAGAAAATGGAAGTTGGGTGTGATGATTTACTTGTAATCCCAGCTCTCCAAAGGCTGAGGCAGGAGGATTACTGAAAGTTCTAGGCCAGCCTGGGCTACACTGCAGAATCTTGTCCCACTAAATCAAACAAATTAAAAAAAAGGAAATAGGAAGATGGTAGTATCATGGCCTTGTTCTACTGGAGATTTTGCTCATTGTGTGCATGCACGGGGCAGGTGGGAGGGAGTCCAAATGTGGATATGGTCTCCAAAAAATAGACTGGTACCAGAACCAGTGGGCCTCTATAGACCAAAGAAAGGAAACTCTCAGGAATACATAGTCATCTGCCTCCTACCCCCAAGAGTGACCAGAGCCTTTGCCATGGGGTCCAAGTCACCTCCAGTTCCCACTCAGGGATGAGGGTTGGTGAGATGAAACCATCTCCCTCATGAACTCCTTCCCGGAGATCTGGGGATGTTATTCATGGTGCTGCTGGTTGCCTCAGTCTCTAGCCCCTAGCATGCTGAGGCCTTCACTCCCCCTAGACTTTTGCCAGTATACACCACTACAGGATGAACCCCTGAGGGAGACTCTGCACCATCTTTCCTCACTGGTCAGCTCAGGCTGACACCAGCCTTGCTGTCCACACAGGTTCAACTTTGTGGCCAAGAAGCTGCACCGCCGGCTGCTGCAGCTAGGGGGCAGTGCCCTCCTGCCCCCATGTCTGGGTGATGACCAGCATGAACTAGGGTGAGTGTTGGTGGCAATGCCCTTCCATGCCACTCATCTTGGCTCTGGCCAGCAGAGAACAATGCTTGTGCTTTCTCTTAGGCCTGATGCTGCCATTGACCCCTGGCTGGGACAACTGTGGGAGAAGGTACTGGGTCTGTACCCAGTTCCCCTCGACCTCCCTGAGATTCCTTTTGGAGTCCCGTGAGTATGAGCCTTGGGTGTATGAGTGCCAGGAGACCTTGACCTAGTCCTCTCCAAGGTATGGCTGACTGGTCCCAGAAAAGAGGCCTGCACCTGATAGCACCACTCTTCCGTGACAGCTTGCCTTCCAAGTTCACCTTCCACTTCCTCCAGGAGGCCCCCAGCATAGGCACTGAGGAGACAGGTACAGCCAGCTCAACATCTCAGGGTTCTCCATCAGAGTCACAGCCCTTCCTGGCACCTGTGGTCACCAACCAGAGGGTCACCAGCACCCAACATTTCCAGGATGTTCGGCTGATAGAATTTGACATCACAGACTCCAGTATCAGGTGAGGAGTCCAAGCAGAATAGAAGACTTCAAGCAGGTGGGCAGGGGTAACAGGGTACCCAGGTGTCCTAGGAAACCAGTGTGGTCAGGGCAGAGGTAGGTAGTACATTGGTGTTCAGAAGGGTCTGCCAAAGCACGGAAGTAGGCAACTCATCAGCTTGGAGGCCTCCACTGACAGGCCCCCAGCCTTCCCTGTATATTCACTTTCTTTGGATTTTTGGCTCTCTTCCCGCTCCTTCAAATACACATCCCTTTTCCCACAGTTCTTTTGCCTTTCCCGTACAACTCCCACAGCTCTGGTGACTTTTCCATACAGCTTTGCTGCTGGTGATGTGGTATTAGTTCTGCCCTCTAACTCAGAGGCTCACACCCAACAGTTCTGCCAAGTGCTGGGCCTGGACCCTGATCAGTTCTTCATGCTTCAGCCACAGGAACCAGGTGAGTGTGGGTCTGTGAGCCTAAGATCTGAGGCATCACTTGGCATCCCAGCCCACCAAGTTTCCTGCCTTCCCTGTAGGTGTCCCCTGCCCACAAAGGCTGCCCCAGCCCTGCTCTGTGAAGCATCTTGTGTCCCGATACTTGGATATCTCCAGTGTGCCTCGCCGCTCCTTCTTTGAGCTCTTAGCCTGTCTCTCCCCACATGGGCTGGAGCAGGAGAAGCTGCTGGAATTCAGTTCTGCCCAAGGCCAGGAAGAGCTCTGGGAGTACTGTAACCGGCCCCGCAGGACCATCTTGGAGGTGGGCTGGTGAAGAAGCAAGTGGTGTGGGTCCCTGAGACATACCATACCACTACCACCATGATAAGACTCCCTCTCTTAGGTGCTGTGTGACTTCCCACACACGGCTCGGGCCATTCCCCCAGACTACCTGTTGGACCTCATCCCACAGATCCGCCCACGGGCCTTCTCCATTGCCTCTTCCCTGCTGGTGAGGGGCCCTTTGAGCAGAACTGAAGACTGTCCACGGGGGGCAGCGGGAGAGGTAGGAATGGCTTAGCAGGACAGGGCATTATCTGTCCCCCAGGCTCATCCGACAAGACTACAGATCCTTGTGGCTGTAGTGCAGTACCAGACTCGCCTCAAGGAGCCTCGTCGGGGCCTCTGCTCCTCCTGGCTGGCATCTCTGGATCCTGGGCAAGGTAATCTCTGTTTTAGGGGTCTCAGCCTCCCCTGTGACCCTGCTACTGCTGGGCTTGGGCTTCAGTGCATGTCTCAGCCTGGTCCCTTGAACCCCTTTTGTGTCCCTCCTGCAGCAGGATCTGTCCGAGTGCCCCTGTGGGTACGGCCTGGGGGCCTAGTGTTCCCAGAGACACCAGACACACCTGTTATCATGGTGGGGCCTGGAACTGGTGTAGCCCCCTTTCGAGCAGCCATCCAGGAGCGTGTGGCTCAGGGACAGACTGGTAAGTTTAGGAGTTTCATGGCAAGGTGACCACTGGTATTGGTCTAGATGAATCCCAAGGGCCTGAATGCAGACTGGGGAACATCATGTATTCCTGTGTGTCCCAGGAAACTTCTTATTCTTTGGCTGCCGCAAGCAGGATCAGGACTTCTACTGGCAGACTGAATGGCAGGAGCTGGAAAAGAAGGGCTGCCTGACCCTAGTCACGGCCTTCTCCCGGGAGCAGGCAAGTGCATTCAGAAGTTAGTGGGGCAGGAGTAGAGATGGCTCAAACTCAGCCTCTCCCCCAAACTCCCCCGAACTCCCCAGGAACAGAAGGTGTATGTGCAGCATCGGCTACGAGAGCTAGGTCCGCTGGTCTGGGAGCTGCTGGATCGTCGTGGTGCCCACTTCTATCTAGCAGGGTGAGCCAACTTTTGAGTGGAGGAGTGGACCAGCCTTTGCAGGGAATGGAGCTGTGTGTGTGAGAACCTAGGATCACTGAGCTTTTTGAGGCCTGTCCCTTCAGCAACGCTAAGTATATGCCCACGGATGTTGTGGAAGCCCTGACATCTATCTTCCAAGAAGAAGGCCAGCTGTCCAACCCAGATGCAGCTGCCTACCTTGCCAGGCTCCAGCGGACACTACGATTCCAGACAGAGACCTGGACCTGAGGAGTCACCTACGAGCCCACACTACGTTGACAACTGCTCTGGAGGCCGACTGGAGAATCTAGAGGGCCCATTGTCACCTCCTTGCCCTCTCTGATCCCCAAACACTTGTTGGACCCAGGGTGTGGTATCCCAGCCTTAGCTGAATAGGAGGACACTACTCTCACACCCACACTCAGTGGAACGCAGGGTCCCACTCAGCCCCACCCCACGGCAGCCTATATCCCTGACTGCTTCTCTGTCCCCTGCATTCAGCTCCAAATTTATATTATGACCTGCATCACCCTGTACCAGTACAATGCCCCAAGAAGGTGGCCATCTTATTGGGCAGCAGGGACTTGCTGAGCCCTCCAAGGGGTATAGGGTCCTGTGAGGGCTGCATTACCCCTCTCCTTTGGTGCAGTCATCCCACAGCACCTGTGAGACTCAGGCTCAGGTGAAAGGTTGCCAGGACCCAGGTCTCCTGCATGTTTGAAAGGGGTGAGCCAGTCTATTTCCTGGTCTGTAAGCCTCTGCAGTAAATTCACCTGCTGGCTGTTCTCATGTGTGTTCTGCTTTTTCTTATCCTGGGGCTGAAGGGGGTGGGTAGACCATATCTTGTCTGCATCAGCCAAAGGTTGCAGTGACCCTCCACATCATGGGCAGTGTGTGTACATATATGTACCTGTCAGCTAAGTCTGCCTGAGGCACACTGAACTTGAGTGTTTACTGTGTAAATGCTTACTGGTGCCTGCCTTATACTTAAGAGGCAGGTCTTGGCCCTATTTAATCCTAAATCTTGTCAGCTCAGCCAACCCCTTCTGGACCTGTAATGGCCAAAAGGAGGCCCAGAGGGCTGCTGCAAAGTGCTGGCCAGGTGCAAGGGTGAACTGTTCTTTCCTGCCCAGAGAGGGTGGGAAGGAAAGAGCTGTCAAAGGGGCGTGGTGTATGGTCTCCCTCATTGGCAGGGCCTCCACCCCTGGGGAGGAGAAACCTTGTAAGAGGAGTCGAACAGGTCTGAGTGCAGCTGGGAGCCAAGAGTCTCTGTTTTGTCCGTCAGTTGCTTCCTCCGGGATCTGACTTGGCCAACACCAGCCTGAAACACCAGAAGCTGACACTCAGCAGAGACCCAAGTGAAATTGACTTCCGGTGGGGTCAGCAAGCCCAAGTTGTGGCTGGAGGTCAGTACTCCAGTGAGTGGTTTGGAGACCAGGCCCTGCCTTGCCCCTGTGGGTCACACTGACCTTCAACACCCCCAACTACCTCTGCTGTCACCCTGGAGTCCCCAACTCATTCTGACTTCTCTGAAGGTTCCATTCTGGGGCCCAATGACACCAACTCTGCACCCACCAGTTCACCTTGGGCTTCTCTGGGTCCTGAGTACCTGGACCTACTGTGCCAGCTACCAGCAGATGAAGAGGATGACTTCAGGACCACCCATGATGCCAGAACTCCAGGCAGTGATCCCGTGCTAAGAGCAAGAGACCTAACTGGTGTCTGGGCCCTGCCAACCATGGAGAAGCAGGAAGAGGGTGAGGCACAGGCAGAGGAGGAAGAATGCCCTATCTGTACTGAGCCCTATGGGCCCAGTGAACACCATTTGGCCCTGCTGAACTGTGGTCACAGCCTGTGTGCAAGCTGCCTGCACCAGCTACTGGGCATGGCCCCCAGCGCTGACCTGGGCCGTGTGTGCTGCCCACTGTGTCGTCAGAAGACACCTATGTTGGAGTGGGAAATCTGCCAGCTGCAGGAAGAACTACTTCAAGCAGATGGACCCCAGCCCCCATTGCCCACCACGCCACCCCAATTCTCACACCCTGGACTTGGGCCCTGGGGCTCCCTAGAGCACCGCTACCAGCTGCGCTTCCTGGCAGGACCCATGGGTGGCCGGGGCTGCCTGCCTTTCCTGCCCTGCCCTCCCAGACTGGGTGCCTGGCTCTGGACACTGCGGGAGCGTGGGCCCTGTGCCCGCCGCCTGGCACTGCTGAGCCTGCTGGCACTGGAGCTGCTAGGGCTGTTGCTCATCTTCATGCCACTCATGCTGATTGGGGTGCTCTTCATGCTCCTGGACCGCTCCAACCATTGAACAGAGCCCAGGATAGGACCTGATGTCCAAGCTGGAAACTCCATGCTCAGTCTGGTATTCAACAAAGACTCCCTATCACCCTCCCCAAGATGGGCCACCCAAGAGCCTGAGCCAGCCAAAGTGCTCAGTGCCCAGACATTGGCTGAACCCAAGGACACTAAGCCAAGGACAGCTTCTGAAGGAGGTAGGCCCACAGAAAGGGCATGTCCCTGCATGCATGTCATGGACAGACACTGTACTGACCATGAGCAGAAGCTGGCCCACACTTCTGCTCCTAAGGTCCAGATGATCAGAATGGACACAAAGATGAACAAAGATCTAGCAGTGATTCTCCCAGAAAAAGACAAGGGCTGCAAGACCCACTCTCCCTGTTCCAGACAGGTGTTAGTGTGTGGTCTTGAAGGCCACAGCTGTGGCTGTGGTAGCTGGCCTACTGCACACACTCAGCCTTCAAAGGCTCCCCACCTCAACCTAGGCCATCCACCTCACTAGCCAGGGGTCAGCACTGGTCTGTACTGCAAGAAACAACAACCAGCTTAGACCTTGGAGCCTACGGATGCCCAGGCTCCAGCTCTGGTTTTGACTGCCCATACAACTTCACACATCTGAGCCGAGCCAGGGGGCCTCACTTGGAAGGTAGAGACAAACTTAAGCCCACCTCATAGTTTGGTGAGGCCAGGTAAAGTGGGTGTGTTTCAGGCTGAGTGCTGTAATAAACAGTTGCTACTAATACCATTGTGACCACAGCTACCCTCACTGTTACTCCATCTCCACCATCCCCCCCTTCAAATAGTACCTTCTTCAAAAAACAGGCAGTCCAGTGCCATACAGGAAGCTGCTGGGTCCTTTACCCCTGCCATAATCTTAGCCAGCTGCAAGTCCCTGCTCAAGCAGCACAAAGACCATTCCACATATCCTTGGACAGTCCACACCACTCTTAGAGCAAAGTGGGTGCCAGGCCATTGGCTGAGTTGTCCATAACACAGCTACTTCAGTGCCATTGGCCAGAGGAAAGTTTTTTTTTTTCAACAGCCTCACTATGTAGCTGTTGAGGACTGGCCTCATAGTCCTGCTTCAGCTCCCAGAGTTCTGGGATTGCCAGTGGACACACACAGTTGATGGTTCTGTCTTTACCCAACTGGGATACGGCCCCATGTGGCATACAATAATCCTCTGCACACAAGCCACAGCCAGTTCCAGACCTCAGGAGTGTCATGCTTGGCCCACAACAAGCAGAGTAGGCTAGACTTGAGCAGAGCTGGGTAACCCTCTGAGAGCTCCAGGTTAGACCCTGTCTGGGCTACAGTCCCAGGCCCAGACCAGGGCATAGCCCACAGGAGTGAGCTTCAATCCAGGGAACAAGTGCAAACTTTGGCAAAGAGTTTTAATGGCAAAGTTGGCTGCAGCGACAGTGCCACGCAGGGTAGGGCCAGAAGCCACGGTGGGCGAGGAAGGGTCAGCAGGCAACAGGGCAGGACCAGGTCCCTGAAGAAGCAGCGGGCAAGGGCCAGCAGGTAGTAGTGGGCAGGTGGACGCTACATGATGGAACAGGCGGACAGTGGGTTCCGCACATGACAGGTGCATGCGGCCCCACAGTACTGCCGGAAGGTCTGGTAGCAGCTGCCCTCAGGCTCGCCCCCCCACTGGCCACCGGATGGGGCAGTCAGGGCTTCAGGTGGTAGGCGGCTCAAGATGGATGTGTTGACAGCCAATGCAGCCAGACCATAGTCAGTGAAAAGCACAGTCTCACGGTGGCAGGTGGGACAGGAGATGAACTTGTACTTGGGGCAAGATTCGTATAGTATCTGCAGGCACTGCTCACACACGGAGTGCAGGCAAGACAACACACGGGGCCGCCGCTGTGTGACGTTGTATGTGTGCCCACAGGTGGGGCATTCCAGGGGCTCACCTGCGATCACTGCCCCTGACGATGAAGGTGCAGAGGCTGTTGGGCCAGGTCGAATCACATATTGATTCACAATGACCTCGTCCACTGGGGCCACCCGGGGAAAGCCCAGTTCTGAGCTGCCTTTGCGAGGCTGTCTTGGCAAAGGTGGGGTGTGGGGTGTGCCTTCCAAGGCAGGCATATCCCCCCCACATGCTTGGTTGACAATAATCTCTGTGTCTGAGGGCCAAGCACGCTTGGGTGCCAGAGTGGGAGTGGGCCGGGGTGCAGGTGGGAAGCAGGGAGCTGCAGCTGGGAGCTCAGGGAACTTTTCAGGGTGGACAATCTTCATGGCCTCCATTTTGAGGATGACATGGGGGCCTTTCAGGCAGGACATGAGGAGGCCCGGCCAGCCACTGCCCACCTCGGGCCCAGGGTCAGCCGGCATCCGGCTCTCTCCAGTCAGACTGGATGTTGGCACAGGTGGGGGTGTTGGGTGGGGTCTGGGGGGAAGAGAAGGGGCAACATCCTGGTCCTGCCAGGCTTGGTGGGAACCCCGGCCGCCCCTTGGACTGCTAGGGGCGGCCGGTGACAGCTGAGGGGGCAGGGCCCCCCCCAGTGGCCACAGCGGCTTTTCTGGTTCAATTCTTGGAGGAGGAGGAAGGGGAGGAGGTAGGGGAGGGGAAGGCAGGCGGGAGCAAGGAGGTGTGGGAGGCTGCTTTGGGTTGGTGGTCTGGCCCAGGGGCTCACCCAGGGTCTCTGTCTGCTGAGGCTGGCAAGGGGGCGTGGAGAGGCCTCCTCCTGCAGCAGAGGTCAGCAGTCCCCGGGCCGGGACATCTGGGCAGGCAGGGGCTAGGTGGGCCCCATGGCTCCAGGACAGGGTGCCCAGGGAAGGCAGCTAGCCTGAGTCCTGGCTGCAGGAGAACCTGGACAGCAGGCTCCGCGGCAACAGCAGAGGAGAGGCCTGCACCAGGCCTGAGCTGCGGGTGAGAGACAGCATGAGGGCAGCGCGGGGCCCACCTCGCTCTCACCCTCACTCCCACCCAGCACAAAGGATTGGGTGTCCGACCTCTGACCCTGACCTCATCCGTGGTATCCGAGTCTCCACAGGACTCGGGACCCAGCCCCCTCCCCAATTTGTCCTCCAAGGCCGGACGCATGGTCCAGAGGATCGACCCTGTGCAAGTCAGGAGGGATGATGCATCCGACCCCCGCCCCTCCCCCGCTCACCTGCCCCAGCCTGACGTCCCCCGGCCGCGCCGCCGCCGCAGAGGTTGTCTCAAAGGCAGGCCCGGATGCGGCGCTGATGCCTTGGCTCACCCCTTTCGGTAGCTCCAGCGGCTCCAGCGGCGACCTCGGGCGATGGCGAGCACAGGAGGCACCCAGGGGCGCGGGCACCGGTGCTGAGCCCAGGGCTCTGCGCGGCGGCGGCAGCAGCGACGGCGGCGGCGGCGGCAGGTGCGTACGGAGCGTGGCGCGCTCTGCGGCGGAGGCGCGGGGACCGCAGTGCGCGCGGCGCCCGCCCGCGCCCGCAGCGCCACCCCCCGTCTGGGGACCCGCGCGGGGTCCACGGGGCGGGGCCAGTCTTCTGGCCGCCCCTCGATGCACTCCCAGCCTGACGTCCGCTCCTGGGGAAGACCTCCCAGTGGTTTGCAAGAGAGTCAGGATCCCCGCGTCGTCCCCATCCTGCCCTCCCCTTCCCTCTGGGCCCAAGAGCCGAGGGGCCAAGCCCTGTTCCGTATTACAGAAGAAGTCTCATTTATTCCTGCCTCAGATTTTGGGGTCTCACAATGCCCATGCGGGCGTGCCAGCGCTCCAGTTTGTGTCTGTCTTGCAAGCTCTTCAGGGAAACTGCCCATCCACTCCACCACCCCCGGAAACGACCCCCTGGAGTTCTCCCACTCTCGCGCGTCCATTCTGCGCCCAGCACTGGCCAACTCAGAGAGGGCAACATGACAGTGAGAGGACTGAGCAGTCAAGCAGATACCAGGGGAGGGGACAGAAGGGTTGGGGGAGGCAGGAGGAAGCTGCCAGGGCGCATCAGCCACAAGTGAAGAGTATGCGGAAGGTTGGAAATATCTGGGACAGCCTGGCGGTCCACGGGCTGGATGGAGGGCCCACCTAGCACACTCACCTGCCCAGGGTGGGGTAGCCCTTTCTGGCATCCCATCAGGTCAGCACGTACACCTCTGTCACAAAGTTTTATGCTAAACTGACCCCACCCCGAAGAGGCCCCATTCCTTTCCTCTTCCTTCTCCTATTCTTCTCTAACCTGGCTACACCCCTGCCTGAAGGTAACCGTCGGTGAGGGTGAAGGGAGGACAAGGACGCACTGGTAACTGCAGGCGTCCAGAGTGCCATCCTCTACCTTGGCATGGTGGCCTGGTGCCACGCCTGTGACCAGCACTGAGCCCTGAGCCTGACCCTGGACAGTCCAGGCCCTCTTCAAGCTATAGCCCCTCGCTGTACAAGCCAGACCAAGGGACCAGTGTTCCTGTTGAGCCAAAGCAAAGCCAGGTTAGCTTAGCGGGACCTCGGACCGCAACCAGGCTCGTTCAAGAGAGTGGTTCAGGAAAGGGGGGCGCGCCTCGTGGGCCCCGGCATGATGGCGGGACAGCTCAGAAAGCTGTGACCAGAGGAACAGAGTCCATCCTTCGCAGGCGGTGTCTGTTCACTGACCCACTTCACCAGCGGCACGGCCCCACCTCTTGCCCAAGACCACGCCTCGAGAGGTGAAGGCCCGCCTCGTGGGAGAATAAGCTCCGCCCCGCCTTTCGGAGCTAAGTGGCCCATGCCAAGTATCCAGTCATCCGAACCGGGTCTTTTGGGAAACCGGGGAGCGCGGAGGCTTCTGGGGAATAAAGTTTCCACTGAGAGCGAGCCCCCGCCTGATTTGCCTCAAGGCGAGGGGCGGAGTCTGCAGGGGCGGTGGGCAGGGTTTCTGGCGCCTCGGAAAAGAGCTCTAGTTGTCCGCTTCCTGAGCACTAGCCCTCAGACCCAGCTCTCCCTGCTTGCTAGGTCTCCAGCAACCTACCTGACTGGGACTACGCAGGCCACCCAGTCATCCTGACTTCTTGCGGACCTCGTCCAACTTGGTCTTTTCCTTCTTGGTGCTTTCCGGAACGCAGTCCGGGCCATTTCCCTCCCTCTGGTATAGACCCAGGGGAGCCAGCTGGTGCCAGTCCTGGCCCCATGTACTTGAAAACATTGTCTCACCCACAGCCCCAGCCGAGAAGGCGAAGCTGCAGAAGTAGTACGGTGCCAGGATCCGGTCAAGGATGGGGTGCTTGAACCAGGAAAACTTTGGGGAGCTTGCACCCCAATTCACCAACCCAGGGAGACCGTGGTTTCAGAAATGAGCTCAAAACATCACTTGTGTCCCAAGTCCATGTTACCAATTTTACGATAGGTAAAATTTATCTACAGAAGTATGTTAATCAAACTTTTTTCTTATTAGAAAATTAAAATTCTCCAAATGTTCCAAGTGATCTTGTGCACTCATATACCATTACATCTGCTGGGTATAGGCTGAGAGTGGCAGAGAGGAACTCTGGCTCAAAGGTAATCATAAACGGTGTGAGCCATGACTGGGATACCACCTGCAGGCCCCAGCATCTGAAGGCCTGACTTCACTTCCTTACTGGGGCCGTGACCCCATGAGGCAAGTGTAGGCATGCCTTGGATGAACTGTGATTGAGTCACCTAAAGTTGGCAAATGCCCCTTAGAGCCCAAACTTTGGCCTCCACCCACCTGGGAATGAGGGGTGGCTGACTGCTGTGCTCCAGTTGCTAAGGCCTCTTGGGATCTTAGGAACCCCATCTTTGAGCTCCACCCCAGGGCCCCACCCATCTCTAGCAAGGAAAAGGCAGCTGCTTGCTAGTAGCTGTACTCAGAGGCACAGGGACCTGGAGCTGGAGGATTGGGAGGACAGACTGCTGCTGCTGCAGGTGAGTCCCATTCCAGGCAACTGCATGTACTCATGTACTCCAGGGAAGCTCCTTCTCTCCCTGGGACTGGCTCAGCTGTGTCTCCTGGCCTTGCTCCCTCAGTCCCAACTGAAACCCAGGGGCACTGCTAAGACAGCTGGTGGGTGGGGGTGTCGGCTGAGTACCTGGGTTCATCCCCAACACACACAGGCCTCACACACATTCTGATGTCTCCACATCTGTGTGTGTTATCAAGACTCTGTGATGTGGCTTTTCTCTGGGTAGGCTTCTCTTGAGAGTGTTTTTAGGGCTATAGACTCTCCAGCATCTTTGCCCTTCCCTTGAGTCCATATCTGTCTCTGCTTACCCCTGCAGCCTGGGCCATGGACCCCCACGAGATGGTCGTCAAGAACCCATATGCCCACATCAGCATCCCTCGGGCTCACCTTCGACCTGACCTAGGGCAGCAGTTAGAGGAGGTTCCCTCTTCATCTTCATCCTCTGAGATTCAGCCTCTGCCTTCAGGGACCTGTGTCCAAGAGCCAGCTGGCCTTATGCAACCTCCTGAGGCCTCAGGTCTCAAGGGTGCCAAGGGCATCAAGGGAGCTGCCCCTGACCAGAGCCAGCAGGCCTGGCAGTCACCCTGCAATCCCTATAGCAGTGGTCAGCGTCCATCAGGACTGACCTATGCTGGCCTGCCACCTGTGGGACGTGGTGATGACATTGCCCACCACTGCTGCTGCTTTCCTTGCTGTTCCTGCTGCCACTGTCCGAGATTCTGCCGATGCCACAGCTGTTGCTGTGTTGTTTCATAGCCTGACTAACCAACCCCCAGGGTTGTGAGGCCCAGGCCTTTGCTCAGTGCCAAAGTGGTGCTGGACATTAGAAGCAGTCATTGTCATGGTCATTGGCCACTTCCTACCCTGGACAGGAGCACCTGCCCACCAGGAAGGCTCAGCTGGAACCTTTGAAATGCAGTCCCAGGCACTGGCCATGCTGACAGCAATGGGAACACCCTTCACTTCCTGCAAGGCCTTGGCAATAAAGCAGGATGAGCTTTGTGCCAGTGACTCCTCTTTTGTGAAGGGGCCCTTTGGGAGAGGGTCCCAGGCTGGACAACTACTTCTGTCCCCAATATATACAAATTCAGTCTTCCCAGCAGGCTCTTAGACTCTGTATGACCTTCCAGAGACTGGAGAACCACTGCCTCATGACATCCAAACTTTAGCTGCCTAGCAGGTCTCAGTCTGCCCCAGGGGATTGAGGTGGGAGTGTCTAATGTACTCCTTAGGATTAAAACTGAGATAGTAAGCAGGGCCAACCCAGTGTCACATGGCAGGAAGGTGTCATGCATGCTGCTGTGGGGGAACCCCAAGAAAGTCCTACAAGGGAGGGTCAGGTTAGAGGACTGTGTTGGTGGGTGGGGCTGGTGCTAGCAGGTTTCAGGGAGTGGGATCTCAGAATGCAGGGCCCAGGCAGCCAGAACTTAGCCGTGCCCAGTGTGAGTCACCTCTCTGCTTCTACCAGAGCACGTTTCTAGTTTCCCACAAAACACGGAATTCCTACAGTCCAGAGCTCTACCGCCTACCTGTCTGGAGTGATCTGCATCAAGCCTTGAAGATGAGGCAGGGAGGGGCTGGAGAGTGCTATCTTTCTGTCTGTCCAAGCAGCATACAATGCTGTAAGAGATGCCAGGGTAGGGAGTGTGCAAGGAGGCCAACTCTGGGTACCCTGGAGTTTCTGGGGCAGGGCAGAGCCACAACACCACATGGAGGTGGAAGCAGAGCTCGCCTCACAGGACAGACAGGTCCTTCTGAAGCACCCCTTTCTGACTCCTAGAGACAGGCAGCATAACAGGACAGGGTGGATGTGTGGTACATAGAGGTATCCAGGTGTGCAGACAGGTCATTGCTCTGACTTTGCCAGTTCCCTGTCCCTGGCTCCATGGACAGCAGGACAGCCCCCACTCAGGCCAGCACAGGAACCTGTTTGACCAGTCCTAAAGGCAATCTGCCAAAGGGGTGGGTAGGAATTAGGAGGATTGGTCTGACCTTTGGCTTTCTCCCAGCAATGCTGTGAGCAGTCCTAAGGGTGATGCCAGCCTGTCCCAACACAATGGGGTCCTTCTCATTCTGTTCTGCCTCTAGTCTTGGTCATAGGGCATAACTGACCCGACTTCCCCGACCTATAACTCCCCAGGCTAGCGCAGAGGCTAAAGATGAGAGGTGTAGTCACCTGGGAGGTGCTTTTGGATGTGGGGTGGAGTGGGGCACTTCTGGGATGAAGGCTGTGTGAGGGACATTGTCACAGGTGGTGTATGAGCGCCACCTTGGGGCCCATAGGCTGACTGCTACCTGTGACAAGATCACAGAATAGACCTGGTCCAAGCAGGGAGGAAAGTGATGTTAAGAAGTGTCATAAAAATAGGGGCTGGAGAGATGGCTCAGCAGTTAAGAGCACTGGCTGCTCTTGAGAGGATCCGGATTCAATTCCCAGCACCCATGTGGTGGCTAACAACCATCTGAAACTTCAGTTTCAGGAGGATCTGATGCCCTCTCTGCACTTATATACATGCAGGCAGTATACTCATACACATAGAATATAAATATAAATATAAATGTAAATGCAAATGAATGGGGAAGACATGAACACAGGGCATCTGGGGTGGAGAAAGACAAGACAAGGTGGATCAGTGGGAGTTCCAGGGAGGAGTGGTCTGGGTGGCACCCTTCTTGTAGGGGGCTGGCTTACCTTATCTCCTGCCCAGTGGGTGGTGCATCAGATCCAGTTGCAGGTGCTTTGTGGCTGAAAGAGGAGCCCACTCTCACTGATGCAGCCACCACCTGCTTCCTGCCACCTTGCTTCTTTGGCCAGTAATGCGAGCCCAGGGAGGGAGTCATGGGGTATAATGAGTCCCCACCCCCTTCTCCAGCAATCATCTAGCTGGAAATAGCCTTCCAGTGGAGTGGATGCAGGTAAGCGCAGCTTGGGACTCAGCCTGGGATTTAGGAAGACTCGAGGTGAGGGTGAGCAGGAAGGGCCATGGAAAGGGTCTCAACAGTGGGATAGGGTGCTAGTCTAGTCAGTGGCCAAAGAAACCAGAGATATCCAGACTTGGTGTTATCCTAAGGCCACCCTCTTTCCTACAGATGTCCAGGCACTTATTACTCCATGGCCCTGGCTTCTGTCCTCTGCAGAGGGGCTCTGAAGGTCAGGCCTGGCCCAGACAGTCGCATAGGTGGGCAGAGTCGGACTAGGCTGTAGCCTCTGCTGTTATCCCCTTGGCTCCCTTACACTCACCCTGGGATGCTACAGCCTGAGAGTCCCCAAGCCTCAGAGGAGGGAACAGTCCTCACAGCCCCACGGAATGACTGCATCATCTGCTACTCTGCCTATGACCTCTCAACACACCTGCCCCGCCGCCTCTATTGCGGCCACACCTTCTGCCAGACATGCATGCGGCGTCTGGACACTCCAGCCCATGAACAGCACTGGATCCCCTGTCCACAGTGCCGTCAAAGTACCCCTATGCCCCGTGGAGGGGTGGCCATGTTGGACCTGGATCTGGCTGCTTTCTTGGCAGTCAAGGCTGAACGAGAACCAACAAGAACTGAGCCCCAGTGCCCTGCCCGCCTCAAAGGCAGCACTACCATCACTCAGCAGCCAGCTGGACTCTACCCCACCTTGGGCTCCGAGCCCCACTTTCCTCAACCCAGACACTGCTGCTGGGGCTGGGGAAGACTTTGTTGGTACCCCCCTGGGAGCCCTGAGGTCTAAATTCTGGCCATCCCCATCCCTGCATGGGAAACTACTGCTAGTATTGAGTAAGGTCCCACATGGCCTGAGAAGGTGGTAGCACCCCAACCAGTGACATTTCAGGCCATAGCCTAAGGTCAGTGTCAATGGGTATATGTCTGTAAGACTCCACAGCAGGCTGGTAACCTCCCATTATACTGGTCTAGATTCCCACACCTCAAACTAGCCTTACTTTGTGTGCCTAGCCAACACACTGCTGTCTATGTCACCTGAAAATTCAGGACTCAGCTTAGAAAATGGCTTCTTAGAGTCTCTGGGAGCCAGTACAGGGGTCTGGGCTGTGAGCCAAAGAGGTAGAGCCAGGCCATAGCTGTTCCAGAGTGCCTGACTCCAGAGCAGGTCTTCCTTTTCTGTAAACATCCAGGCGTGTGAGCCAGCAGGGAGGGCAGGCAACCTTCTTCTCTATCCATGACCTCTATCCCTAGTATCTAATGTGTTTCATCTGCTCAACAGTGGTCACTGAGCTCCTACTGTGTGTCAGGCACTGTTCGGAGAGCGTCCACTGCAGCGCAAAGCTACCTCTTTGACAGGCATCAAAGGGGAGCGCTGTGGGAGGGCCAGCTCCGAGGAGTTGATCCACCTGAGGTCTCACAACTCATCTGAGTTTATCTTGGACTTCCAGCCTCCTTCTACCTCTAGTGACCATGACATAAAAAGCCCTTTCAGCAAGCACTTGAAGCTATCCACACTGACAAGCTCTGGAGGTCAACCCCTGGGCAGTGAACAAGGAGTAGAATGGGGAGAGGAGAAAATTTGCTGAATAGACGCTGAGAAACCTCCTTCCCTGGGCAAAGTCCCCCAAGTACTCTGAGTTGGAACTGAGCAGCAAGCAGAGTATTGGAACCTGCAGGGCCCCTGGGGAAATAGCCTGCAGGGGAGGGGAATAGCCAGAGGAGCTGGAAGGGGACTAACCTCAAGAAAGAGTATTCCATACACATGGAGCCAGGTCAGTGCTCTACTGGGGAAGAGATGTTCAGACAGGGGTCAGACAGTGGGCACCGTGACATGGGGAAGAGGTCTGTTTCTTCCCTCTGTCTTTGAAGATGGAGAATTCATGCCACAGACCCCCCGCTGACCTCCATGGGGAGCCCTGCTGGACCTAGACACTCCCAGAACTCAGATCTGAACATACTGACCTCAAACCACCAGAGGAAATTCGTTTTCCATGCCCATGTAGTACAAAGGAGTTCCCTCTGTAAGACACAGAGATGACCATGGTAAAGTTTACAGAGTTCAGAGGAGCACAGAAGGCGGAAAGCAACCTTTTCATGAGATTCCCATTCAACCTCAGTCAGAATGCCAACAACCTGTCTGGGTAGTGCGCAGTGTCCATGGCGTGTACCAGATGCCTACTGGTGAATGTAGTGTCCAGCCCTGCAATACCTCTGGCCAGATATGACCCATTCCTGGGAGCAGTTCAACCCCAAGGAAGTTGGGTTGGGGGCTCAGAACTCCTAGCTGTAGGGTAACAAGGTTCTAAATTAGCCCTTAGGGCCAGGCAGGGTCTCCCCTCAGGGGCCTTAGCTCCCGGGTAAACATTAATGGGGCTCCACACAGAGCAGATCATGTGCGCACCCAGCAGATCTTTGACCTGCAGCTGCTCTCACTGCACCTCCTCCCTATTGGTGCCCCCTCACCACACAAGCAGGTAGGAGCTCCTAGAACCAGGCTGAGCTCAGGGACACTGAGGCCACAGCTGAGTGACTGCCAGGTCCAGGGTTTCGGCATCATTCTGAGCCCCCAGGATCTAAGGACAAGTGAGAACGATGGGAGGGATGACACAAAGGATCCCTGGTCCTGAGCCTGGCACCAGGGAAGGGGCCAGGGTAGACTAGGACTCAGATAGTCAGTTCCAAACCCAGAGGGCCATGGGAGCCAGGGCTATCAGGAGAGGCCTGAGGTAGGTGGGGGGCTCCCAAGCCCCTTTCTCTGCTCCTTAGCTTGGGGATGGGGCTTTTATCAAGCGGAGACATCATCAGCTTGGTATCAAGTGCCAAAGTCTAAGGCTAGGACCATTTGCAGTGTCCTGACTGACATTTGATACTTGATAGGAGAGATCCTGGGAATCTCTAGTTAGCGGCTACTTCCAGCCAGCGCCCCAGAACCCTGTGCCCTCAGTCACCTGCCAAACCTTCTTCGAGCCAAGACCAGCGAGTGAGCCGGGGAGCCAGTGGCCCCTCACTTCTTTGCCCCGAAACAAGACTGGGTTTGCTGAGAGCAATCACTGTAGCCATCCACCTGTGGTTAGAGAGAAGGGAAAGCCACCAAGACCTTGAGGGTTGGGGGAGGCAGTAATTGAAGTTCAGGTCAGGGGCCAGAATTCAGCCTGCTTCATAGGGTGGGGGTGGAATTGGGGGAAGATCCATCTCTCACCTGCCTTGCACCCAGCAGATCTAGGGTTAGGCCTCGGTCTCTCTCTGCTTGAAATCCATGCCGAATTCCCTCGATCGTGACCAGGTCCCCCACCCTACTCTGGATACAGTTGACCTGGTGGACAGGAGTCTGAAAAATGCAGGTACCAGGAACCCCAGAGTTCCTATCTCTTGACAGCTACCTTGGGCAAGAGGAAAGGGCTTGCTTCTCTAACTTGCGTCCTGAGAAGTCCCTGGGTCTCCTCACACCTTGGACCTTCCCAGACACACTGAAACCCCTATTTCTTTTCCCTGCTCTGTCCCTAACCCATAGCCCCTTATGCTCCAGCACCTCCTATGTCTTGCTCCCTTTTTTCCCCCTCCTCGGGGGTTCTAGAAACAGCCCTACCTGACTCAACTCCTATAGGGACCTCCAATTCTGTCCCAGGCTTAGAGGAGGGAGACACAGACCCCTGGGCCTTCAAGCCTCAGCTGAAGGACACTGACCAGCCAAAAGGTAGGTCTGAAGGTGGTGAGGCACCATTCGATCAGGCCCCTGACTCCCCAGTTCTCAGCAGAGTATAGGTCGGGGCATGCCAGGACAGAACTCATGAAAAACCATCCATCAGGGAACTAACCTGCTTGAGATGGAGTGAAAGCTACCCCACAGCAACCAGTTGCCTTCTTTCACTCTCTGCTGATGGCACCGATTCTGGGAGCTCCAGAGTTATGGGCTTAGTAATATGACAAAGGAACAAGCAAAGACAGAGGAGGGAACACAGACCCTGCCCTGGGAAGTACAACAGAAGGTTTCTGCCCAATGGGACAGAAAGGAGATCCTGGGCTCTGCCTGAGAGGTGACAGGAGTCATGGGCCCTGACCTTGGGGAGCAAGGGGGCGCTATTGGGCAGGGTAGTGGGCTGACTGAAGATAGCCCTGCCCGGTGTCCTCACTCAGAGGTCAGCGTGGCCAGTAGGCTTTACCTGGTCGTCGTCAGCCTCCTCAAGGCCTGTGGACTCCTGGGCAGCCTCTTCTTCTTCATCTGTTCCCTGGATATCCTCAGCTCGGCCTTCCAGCTACTAGGCAGTGAGTGATCAGGTGGGTAGCCAGGATGAGATGGGAAGCCAGCTTTCTACAACCTCACTGCACTTCTCTACTGGGTATAGGCAAAATGGCTGGAGACATTTTTAAGGACAATGTGGTGCTGTCCAATCCTGTGGCTGGCCTGGTCATTGGTGTGCTGGTCACAGTCCTTGTGCAGAGTTCCAGCACATCTTCTTCCATCGTGGTCAGCATGGTCGCCTCCAAATGTGAGTACACCTCTCTTCCCCAGGGTAGTGGCAGGGATGGGGTGGACATGCAGGGCTGCTGAAGTGGCACTCCCACAGTGCTGACCGTCCAGGCTTCTGTGCCCATCATCATGGGTGTCAACGTGGGCACTTCCATCACCAGCACCCTGGTTTCAATGGCACAGTCAGGAGACCCGGATGAATTTCAGAGGTGAGTCAGGGCTGAAGGACCAGGATGAATTCTGCCTCTGCCTCATTGGAGGCTGCTCGGACAGCCTACTTACCTGCGTGACCACAGGGCCTTCAGCGGCTCAGCTGTGCATGGCATCTTCAACTGGCTCACAGTGTTTGTCTTGCTGCCACTGGAGAGCGCCACAGCTGCACTGGAAAGGCTGAGTGAACTGGCCCTGGGTGCTGCCAGCCTACAACCAGGCAGGCAGTCTCCCGACATCTTCAAGGCGGTGACAGAGCCGTTCACACACCTCATTATCCAGGTGAGGACAGCTATGTCATAGGGAGGCACTTGTGCCTGGCTGATGAGGAACAGGAGGCAGAAGCTTTGTCCTGGATGGGGTTAGGAGAGGGTTTAGGCCTATCATGGGATGAGAGCTAAGAGTGCTAGATACTGAGTCATGCCCCTCTCTCGTCTAGCTGGACAGCAGGGTGATTACCAGCAGTGCTACTGGCAATATCACCAACAGCAGCCTGATTAAGCAATGGTGTGGCATCAGGGTGAGGACGGTGAGGTGCCTCTGACCCTAATCCCTCGTTTGACCTCTGACCTGCTGAATTACCCACTTGACCCTTGAGCCCTCTATTTGCCTTTTCTGAGTCCTTCCTACCTCCTCAGTCCCAGGGGAACAGTGAGGAATGTGGCATCTTCAACACCTGCACTGAGAGGAACAGCACAGCACACCTTGAGGAGGAAAAACTGCCCTGTGAGCTCCCCAACACAAGCCCTGTCCCCTGCCCGCTCACTGCTCTGAGTCCCTCCTACTCACCACTCTGCTGTGCCACAGGCCACCACCTGTTTGTGGGCTCGGGGCTCACAGACTTGGCTGTGGGCTTCATCCTGCTGGCAGGCTCTTTGGTGATGCTCTGTGCCTGCCTGGTTCTCATTGTGAAGCTGCTAAATTCTGTGCTGCAGGGGCGTATTGCACAGGCTGTGAGGACTGTCATCAATGCAGGTGTGAGGGGGCCCTGGACCTGGGATGGAGGGCAAACCAGGGATTTAAGAGTGACATAGCTCCCCTCCCACACACACCTACAGATTTTCCCTTCCCCTTTGGTTGGCTCAGTGGCTACGTAGCCATCCTTGTGGGTGCTGGCCTAACCTTCCTGCTCCAGAGCAGCAGCGTCTTCACAGCAGCCATTGTACCTCTAATGGGTGAGTCCAGGTGAGCAGTGAGCCTGGGGCTGTAGAGCTAGGCTGGGGCCTTGTGTTGACCCTTCACTCCCCCAGGGGTCGGAGTGATCAGCTTGGAACGGGCATATCCCCTCTTTGTGGGCTCCAACATTGGCACCACCACCACAGCCCTGCTGGCTGCCCTGGCCAGCCCTGCAGACATGTTGCTCTTTGCCGTCCAGGTACTTCCCTCAGCCCCTTCCCTGTTCCCAGCACAGCCAAGGCTGGCTGCAGCCCTAGTCCTTCCTAGACACTTGGTCTCTAGCCACAGGCCTGCAGATTCACCTCGCAGATCCTGGAGCGGTGGGGAGGGGGGGTGACCCTGTTGGCACCTCATAGGCCTCGCCATTGTTCTTCCTTTTCAAGACTGCTTTCCTAGAATGGCCTGGGGCCCTCTCATGCCCTCTGCCCCTCTCTCTTTGGTAATACCCCAACTTCTCTTGAAGAACCTTCCTCCTCCCTTAACTTCTCGCTGGGACCTCTTGGTCTCCAAGCCCACCTGCCCACACTTCCAATGCAACTATTCTCAAACCCCTGCTTTGTCTCTCCCTAGCTCTGAATTTCTCAGCTCTGTACCCCACTCCTAGTCCTATTAGGCCTCCAACTCTCTAAAGAACCTAGTCTTTGATTCACTGACCTGGCTTGAGCTTCTCTCTGCCCAACTACCTGAAACCCCAAAAGGCACTAGCTGCTGCTCCCAGGAAAAGATGAGCCCAGTCCTGCCTCCTACCTACATCCTGCCTCTGTCCTGTGTCTGACACACAGATCCTCCCAATGCAGGACCCTGTACCACCATCTCCAGTTTTGACTGTGCCCACTCCTGGATAGGCATGTGTTCCCTGCACATGTACCTTGCCCCACCCCTGCCTTTGTCCCTGACATCAGCACAGATATGTTACCACACAGAGGTGATGTCCCAGGCCCCTACTTCCTAAAATATGGGGGAGGGCTGTGTGGTGAGCATGTGCCTACCCTGGCTGGAATCTGCCACCCAGGATGGTCCATCTCAGCCATTGGTCAGGATAAAACAGACAAGGTTCAAACTTGGGCAGAATAGGGAAAGGCTGGGGTTCTCAGAGGTTCCAAGTGACCCATGCCATCTGGTCTGACCCCTTTCTGGCCTCTGTGCCCAACAGGTTGCGCTCATCCACTTCTTCTTCAACCTGGCTGGCATACTGCTGTGGTACCTGGTGCCTGTCCTGCGGCTTCCCATTCCACTGGCCAAGTGCTTTGGGGACCTGACAGCCCAGTACCGCTGGGTGGCCATAGCCTACCTACTGCTCACCTTCCTACTGATGCCTCTAGCAGCCTTTGGGCTCTCCCTGGCAGGGGGCCCAGTGCTGGCTGCAGTTGGGGGTCCCCTGGTGGGACTGGTGCTTCTCATCATCCTGGTTAATGTCCTGCAAAGGCACCGGCCACCCTGGCTGCCCCACTGTCTGCGATCCTGGTCTTGGCTGCCTCTCTGGCTCCATTCTCTGGAGCCTTGGGACCGCCTGTTATCCAGCTGTTGCCCCTGCAGGGCTTGCAGCAAGCCTGAGACCACTGCCAAAGAGGCTCACTGCTATGATAACCCAGAGGTTCTAGTCTCACAGCAGTTGTGAAGAGCAGATGCCGTAGTCCAGCCCTATCAGCTTTCTGGGCATTGGAGACTTGGAGAGATGGCTTGCCAGTCCTGGGGTGGGGGGTGGAGCAGAGGAGGAGAGAAGGACTTGCAGGGACTTAGTCTCTTGAATCCCCTTATTTGCAAATAAACAAGGCTATTACCTAGGAGCAATGACCCTTTTGCCCAGACTGGACTGCCTGGGGAGGTACCAGTCTCGAAGCTGAGTGGTGGTGGAGGAACAGTGCATGCTGCCCCTAGTGGAGCCTCGGGCTTAGGGGGCCCCAAGGCTGCTGTTTGTTTATCTCTACTGTGACAGCTGGTCTGTAGGAGGCCTTCTGGCCAGGAGCAGCTTGGGAAGGTTGGTTAGGGCGGAGCTTCTCCCTGCAGCTGCAGAAGATTCTAGAGAGTGCTGCCTGGGGACTCCAGTTGCACAAGGGTGCTAAGAGGGAGAGTGGGGATGGGGTTTTGAGTCCCCTGGGGTGAGAGGCATAGACCTGACGGTCAGAGTATAAGGGTCACTCCTGTCTGCCACACTTGGTGGAGGTCTGGTGGCTCTGACCACTAGGGTGCGCCCTTCCTCCTGTCAGGATGTGTGGCTCACAAACAGCCAGAAGCGTGTCCTACCCACCTCCACCACCTTCTTTGGGTGTTCAGACTGGTCCAGGAAGTGAGCAGGCACTTGCCCAGCTAGGTGAGAGGCCATTTTCCTCACCTGGATGCCTCGGACAGCAGATGAGGCGGGGAGAGGAGGGGGCTGCTGGGAACTCCTGCCCTCCCCTGTGTCTTCTGTGGGGCGGTCTGGTTTCCACCCAGGAAGGCTTGTCCTGCAGCCAACAGGTAACTGGACACCAAAGAGGCTGGGGCCTTTTAACTACTTCCTCCTGCTCAGGGCTGCCCACAACCCCTGTCCCACCCGTTCTGTACCCCAAGGAAACAAAGCTTGGGGTAACCCAGAACAGCAAGACACTGGGTCTCAGCAGACCTACGGGGAGCCCACCCCTAGACAGGGGACACCTTTTGGTCTGTCCATTACAGCTTCCAGGCTTGTTCCGTCCTTTGAAATTGCAGCATCATGATGTCATCTACAAAGTTCTTGACCTGGAACTGAGTTACAAAAAAAAGACAACCCCCCAAAACATAACAACAGCACAAAAACAACCCTCAGGGGCTGGAGAGACGGCTCAGCAGTTAAGGGCACTGGCTGCTCTTGCAGAGGACCTAGGTTGGAATTCCAGCACCTATATGGCAGCTAACAACCATCAGTAACTCCAGTTCCAGGGAATTTGACGCCCTCTTCTGACCTCCGTGGGCACATCATGACACAGGTGCACTTACATACAGGCAATACACTCATACACATAAAATAATAAATAATTTTACAAAAACCCTCAGTGTTTTAAGGTCACAATTTTAAATTCAGCTGCATTTGGCCACATGTAGCCCCCAGGCCTTGGGTTAGACACACCTGTGTGAATCATTTCCTTTAGAACCTTTCTTCCCAGCATCCCCCCACTTCCTTTCCAGACTGTCTAGTCAGACGCTATGGGTAAAGGGGTGTGGCCTTTAGGAAGATAAAGCCCAGAGAGCCCCTAGAGTCATCCATTTCTGGCCCAAGGATCCTATCCTTGTATTTCCTGATTCCCTTAGTTACCCCTCCACCACACACACACACACACACTCTGGGCGTCTTACAGGCCCTTTCTGCCCTCTTAGAACACCCCAAGCCCTCTTTACCCTTAGCTTTCAGTGTTACCTGGGTCCTGTGCCACCACCTTACCCCCCTTAGGCTTCCCAGACCTAGAATTCACCTTGTCTACCAAGGGAAGTGACTGCCTCTCTAGGAGCCAAAGACTTGCAGGGTTGAGCCCCAGCAAGGACAGAGCAAAATGATGCACTGCAGGCTTAGTTAATACACTCCTGTGAGACTGCAGGGTGCTTTTGCACAGCCTCATGGTGACTCTGATGTTCCCTAGAAGGGGCTGGGCCAGGCTGCTTCCCTGAAAGATCCACTGGGGAAGGCCATGAGGCCTAGTCAAGAGGGGGAAGCACCTTGGCACCTCTTTCCAGGGTGGGGAAAGCTTTCCACTAAAGCTGTCTGCAGGGTCCTTTAAGGCCGCAAAGACTGTCTGCCTGCTGCCCCTGCCTGGCGGTAATGCACCCTCCCACTGGGACCATGGCCACCAGTAAACAGAGCCTTCGTTGTGAAGTCTCCAACAGCTGCACACTGGAGAGGGAGGGCAGACACCCAATGCTCCCTTGGCCCCTTCTGCTTTGCTTCCCTTCTGTGCTGGCCTGCTGTGTAAATCCTTCTTGGCCATAGGCTACAGGCCTCCATGTCCTGCACTACCCTCCTCTCCCCACTGGCACAGGGGCACCCTTAGTTCAGGGTAAGGACCTGTAGTGCCTCCCCCCACCAGCTGTGGGCAGCCACCATCCTTGGTGGGCTCATGCCTAAGAGCCATAATCTTGCTGTCTCATCCACAGCTACTGTTCACCTCACAAAGACAACAGGAAGGGCAGGACAGCCTGGTGCCAGGGAATACTCAAGTGTATAGGCAATACAAGCTGTGTTTTGTAACCTGAAAAATGAGGGTGCCACACTGACCTCCCAGCTCTGTAGGCACTGGTCAAAGGAACAGGGCTTTTTCCAACAGTGGTAGGCCCACAGATTCCTGGTAGGATGGCTTTTATATGATGCAACAACTCTGGGGACCCAAACACCTCCGGGCAGGATCTCCTTTGTTCATTGTGTTAAAATCAGAATTTCTGTTTCCTTCACAGATTTGTGACAATACTCTGGCTAGGAGATTTAAGTGCCCAAGTCTACTGCCTGACAGTAAAGGAACTCTGCAGGGCCTAGCCAACTTGGGATATATTCTCTGGGCATTGAGATGGCCCTCAACATGTCAGCAAGGAGGCCTCCAGTCCTCTGAGGGAGGGGTCCCTTCAGAGCGGTCAACAAGACTCCTTCCTGAACTATTGTGTAAGGGAAGAGAGCAGAACACATAGGTCCTCAAGGCCCTGATGAGACTGGTACTTTGGTCAGGATGGTAAACAAGGGCAGGGCACTCCAACCAGACATACAGACTGCTACTTGGGATTTATGAGTCTTCTCGTCCTGACGATTTTTCCTTGTTACCATTTCAGCTACTAGATACAACACCGTGGTGTTATATCATGGTAAGGAAGGGGATTCCCCTTCCTCCAGAAGTAAATCAGGAGGGACTGGCCCAAATCTTCAGTTAGACAGACCTCATGGTGTAACATTCCTACAGAAATGTTACTCTGGGCATTTCTGTTGAGGCTCAGACAGGATTGCCTTGAGGTCAGTGCCAGTCTGAGTTCCAGGTTCCAGGCCAGACACCCGGTCTAAAACACATATACAACAAAATATACATAAAATATGTTTAGATATATATATAAAATAAAATATTCACGCTACAAAAATAAGTAAAAGTATTGTTTTCTACACGATCCATTACAGGGCAAGCACACATTATAACTTGTATACTTTTTCCTCTACAGTCACGGCCAGGCATGCCCAGCCCTGCCGTCTCCAGGCAGCTCTGCGTGCTTTCAAGGCTCAGGCTCCAAGGCGACCAGAGCCAGGCCGGATGGTTTCCACAACACCAGGCAAGGCCGCAGGGGCAGGGGCAGGGGCGGGGGCGGGGGCGGGGGCGGGGGCGGGGCACGTGCTCCCGGGACACGGACAGAACCCCCCTCCCCGTCCTGTCCCGGAAGGGCGCAGCGCCACCGCCCGCTGGAGACTACTCTTCTGATGGGCCTGGAAGTCCCCAGTGGGTCTGGCACCGCCGCGCCCTGGGCTCGAAAGGCTCCCGGCCACCCAGGGCTGACCCTCCGCCCGTCCCCCACGCCCTCTCACCCTATTCCTCAGCCGGAAGCCCGCGCCCGCGCGCTGCACTGCGGCGGTTACCAGGACGCCAACCCAGCGTAGCCAATAGTATCAGGCTGTCGGCGTGGTCCCCAGAAGGCAGCCAATGGTAGCGCAAATCAATCATTTGAAACACCCAATGAGTGAATACTGCGGCGCCAGAGCGGGGATTGTAATAGGGAGAGCCACAGCCAGGACTGACCAATAATGAGCGTATATCGCCGGGAAGGCGGGCTCTAGGCGACTCGATTGACGGAGATCTAGCCAATCAACCCAGGCTTCTTTCTGGCCTCGTTCTGAGAGCCCAATCCTGCGCTGGCGGAGGCGGGACCTGAGGGATATAAAAGCGCCGGCGGAGCGTCGGTTGTAGCACTCTGCGCGCTCGCTCCTCTGCATCTGCTTACGATCTGCAGCCTCTCCGCAGTAGCAGCCGCCATGAGGGAGATCGTGCACCTGCAGGCTGGGCAGTGCGGCAACCAGATTGGCGCCAAGGTAAGCGGCCAGGGCGTCGTGGACCTGACGCCGGCGGGCCGGATGAGCCGAGCAACCGAGGAAGATGGCGGCAGAGGCCGGCGGCGGTGTCCCACATTGCGGGCCGGGGACGGGTGTACGCCGGGCCCGGCCGGGCCGTGGAACCTGGGTGACCGGCGGGGGTGGACGGTGCGGAGCCCTCCAAGGCCGGGCGCTCGGGCTACGGGGGAAGGGAGAGCCTGCCGCGCCCATCCGGGGCGGGGCTGCCTTAGGACGCACCGGCCTCTGTGACTCAGCTGACGCCCGCGTCCCTTTGCAGTTCTGGGAGGTAATCAGCGACGAGCATGGCATTGATCCCACTGGCACGTACCACGGGGATAGCGACCTCCAGCTGGAGCGCATCAATGTGTACTACAACGAGGCCACTGGTAAGACCCCTCTCCCCAGCTCATCCTGCCTGTGACCCCAGCGGGTTTATCCACACTGACGACCTCCTGTCCCACCAGGTGGCAAGTATGTGCCTCGCGCCGTGCTCGTGGACCTGGAGCCCGGCACCATGGATTCGGTGCGCTCCGGGCCCTTCGGACAGATCTTCAGGCCGGATAACTTCGTCTTCGGTGATTGCGGGGTGGGGGATGTGGGGGAGGGCGCCGGGTGGGGCTTACTCGCCGGGTGCGGCTCAAAGGTCAAGGGGCCGATCCGACCCAAGGTCGCATCTGCTCCACCGCGGGGTGGACACCCTCCTTGGCCTAAAGCGGCTTTGGGAGGAAGGCCCAGCTGTCTGCGGGCAGGGAGTGCACTGGTTAGATGTAATCTCCCTGCAGTGCCAGCAGACCCGGTTGTAGGCGCTGCTGTGCTGTCCTTGAGTATTGGCAGGTGTGCCTTGGGAAGTGTTTACTAAATTGTCCCAACTTCCCTGTTTAGTGTTTCACATAACAGGTTGCTGTCTTATCACAAAGGGGCTCCACTCCCTTTACTTGGTGGTGGTGGTGGGGTAGAATCACCTCAGGGCATGTGGCCCTTTTGGCACAGGTTAATCACCGGCTGTTTTCTCTTACAGGTCAGAGTGGGGCTGGGAACAACTGGGCCAAGGGGCACTACACAGAAGGTGCAGAGCTGGTTGACTCGGTGCTGGACGTTGTGAGGAAGGAGGCTGAGAGCTGTGATTGCCTGCAAGGCTTCCAGCTGACCCACTCCCTGGGTGGGGGGACTGGGTCTGGGATGGGTACCCTCCTCATCAGCAAGATCCGGGAGGAGTACCCAGACAGAATCATGAATACCTTCAGCGTGGTGCCCTCCCCCAAGGTGTCGGACACAGTGGTTGAGCCCTACAATGCCACCCTTTCAGTCCACCAGCTTGTTGAAAACACAGATGAGACCTATTGCATTGATAACGAAGCTCTGTATGACATCTGCTTCAGAACCCTAAAGCTGACCACACCCACTTACGGTGACCTGAATCACCTCGTGTCCGCCACCATGAGTGGGGTAACCACCTGCCTACGGTTCCCTGGCCAGCTAAATGCTGACCTTCGGAAGCTGGCTGTGAATATGGTACCCTTCCCCCGCCTGCACTTCTTCATGCCTGGCTTTGCTCCCTTGACCAGCCGGGGCAGCCAGCAGTACCGAGCTCTGACGGTGCCTGAGCTCACCCAGCAGATGTTTGACGCCAAGAATATGATGGCTGCCTGCGACCCCCGCCACGGGCGCTACTTGACAGTGGCTGCCGTGTTCAGGGGTCGCATGTCCATGAAGGAGGTGGATGAACAGATGCTTAACGTCCAAAACAAGAACAGCAGCTACTTTGTTGAGTGGATCCCCAACAATGTGAAAACGGCTGTCTGTGATATTCCACCTCGGGGGCTGAAAATGTCTGCCACCTTCATTGGCAACAGCACGGCCATCCAGGAGCTGTTCAAACGTATCTCGGAGCAGTTCACAGCCATGTTCCGGCGTAAGGCCTTCCTGCACTGGTACACGGGTGAGGGCATGGACGAGATGGAGTTCACTGAAGCTGAGAGCAACATGAACGACCTGGTGTCCGAGTACCAGCAGTACCAGGACGCTACAGCTGAGGAGGAGGGAGAGTTTGAGGAGGAGGCTGAGGAGGAGGTGGCCTAGAGCTGTCTTAGCAGCTAAAGCATGGGAGCAGTGTGAACTCTTTATTCACTCACAGCCTGTCTGCTAGCCATGTCCACTGTGTACTTGCTGTCCTGTCACTTGTACAGACACCACCATTAAAGCAGTTTCATAGTGTGTGGCTTCGCCTCTCCAGTTCCTTCTGATAGGCTTTTCGAGTGCTGTTGCCAAATGTCAGTGCATAGTTGTCCTGCATGGCTGCAAGGGAAAAAGGTTTCAGCTGAGTTCCTGGGATTAGTACAACCTGGAGAGGTCAATGCAGGCAGGCTGTGAGCAGTTTCTGAAAAGCTTGTGGAACCTGGCAGGCCTGAGGTAAGCCTACTGGCTTTAGAAATTTATTAGGGGAGGAAAATTTTGTGAACCCCATGCAGACTGGAGAAGAGAAGTTGGTAGTTAATCCCACACCAAACTGGCACTCTGACCAGTGGGCTGACAGATGATAATTCATAAGTGTGTGGGTAGATAAGAGAACCCCAGCCAGTTGACAGACTCTTGAAAGTGTAACCTTGTCCTGATGTGGGCATGGACCACTGTCAGGGAGCGGTACTCACATGGGATGAAGCCCATGTAGAAAGGAATCAGACCTCGGCTTCTGTAGATGGTGGTGTTTGGCCAGTGGTTCCTGGGCAGCCTTTCACCGAGGGCACAGACTGGGTGCCTAAACATGAACTGGGGAAATAGGCAGGTGCTAAGAAGTGCTGCCTGCCCCCATTGGTGACCAAGTTCTGGCCTCTAGGATATTCTTGTGGGTCTCCTGTCTAACCCCTGGTACTAGAATTTGGGCATCCTGGTAGATTCCAAGCTTAAGAAACTTGGGCTTATTGGATGCCCTCTGGGGAATCGTACTGTTCAGGGAGGACTATGGGCAGGCCTAGCCTAGGTTGGGGCGGCTGGGGGCAAGCTAGGACTTTTCCTACCTGGTTCTTGTCAAACTCATCCATAGCTTGTGTGACTCCATCACGGTAATTCATCCCCATCACCCAGGCAAACCGAGGGACAAAGCCAGCATAGCCTGGAAATGGGCCAGTGTCCAGGTCTTATCCCATGTTTCCCTTGCCTTTCTCTGGGTGTGTCCACCTTCCCCCAGGTGTGAGAGAAAAGCTGTTGAATCCCTTTCATTCCTAAACATTGGTTGCTGCCTCTTGGGGCCAAACAGGCACAGGGCTGCCTTTCTCTGGGTGTGTCCACCTTCCCCCAGGTGTGAGAGAAAAGCTGTTGAATCCCTTTCATTCCTAAACATTGGTTGCTGCCTCTTGGGGCCAAACAGGCACAGGGCTGCTCCAAGTGCTATGAAGCACAGTACAATAGCCACACTCTTCTCAGCAGGAAAAAGGGCTCAGGTATCAAACTCTTGTTATTCTGGACTCCCGGAACCTCAGGAATGACTTAAGATCCTAACCCTTACCTGAGATAGCCTTGCGTTGGATTAGGTTGGGGTGGTCTAGCTGGGGCAGCCGCTGGAACCTGTCAACATCTAGTGTCTGCTGCTGGGGCTGTGGAGGCAGGTACTCATCTCTCCTGCAGTGGTATAGCTAGAAACAGGAAGAACAGATTACCACAAAGCTTCCACCTGGGTTAGTAGGGGTGAGGCCCTGGGCCAGGGCATCTCCAGTTACCTGGTACCTCCCTGGGGGATCATGGACAGGGGCAGCATTTTTCCAGGCCTCTTCCCCATATGCGAGCAGTAGACCTGGGTGTCCCAACTCTCTGCCATCCTCCTTTCTTCCCGGAGGACAAGGTGGATAGGGGGGGTAAGGCATGAAGCCCGCAGGCAGTGGAACCTGTTTGGATACGTTCTCTGGCCGTGGTGGCCCCTGGGTGTCCACCTCCTGGTGTGGGAGCTGGCCCAGGATCTCAAAGTTCTTGTAAGGTTTCAGACCTGTACAGACAAGGCAGCCCATGAGGCATGTGGGAAGGATGGTGGGGCCTAGTGGGAACAGGGCTGGGTCTATCCCTGGACTTGCAGCTCACTGGTATAATGGGGAATATAGGGCTCCATCAGGTCCCTGCAGGGAATCCATGGTGGCTTGGACTTGCTGAAGTCTTCGATGAACTTGGGCTTGGACATAGGGGACAGAACAGAGCAGGGACTCTTCTGTACACTGGGATCTGTGAGCAGCTGTGCTGTAGTGCGGCCATAGGTGTTCCCCACTTGGTAGCGCAGCTGAGGATAGAAGCCAGCATAACTGGGGAGAGAAGAGAAGCCAGTCCAGCCTGCCTTTCTGTCATTCAGCAGCTTTAGGAGCATGGCAAGTCACCTGACCTCTTCATCTTGAAAGGAAGGTAATGGAAGCACCTACTTCCTGGGGCTGTTGGGGCTTAAGGTGGCATGTGTCAGTCTGAGAGCATGCCAGGTCTGGAAGGGGCTTTACTAGCATCACTACCATCAGATTGTTACCCCCACTGTACCTGGCCACTCTCATGCCACTGACACTTCCAGAAGTGACAATTGAAACAAGGAGGTTCAAGTCCATCAGTCTTTCTCCTATTTTATGTGTACTTCTGTGTTGCACTTGGGTCTGTGTAGGTGTGCAAGCAAACCCACATTCCCCGGAAGACCCTTCTTTCCAATGGAGATCAGACTCAGCTTTGCACATGCATACAAGGCTAGCACCCTACCAGTGGGCCATTGACTGTTTTTGTTTGTTTGCTTTTAACTGGCCCAGACTTACCTATATGGAGAAGTATATAGCATTTGCTTAGCCTGGCTCTGCCATGTTTGACTGCCCTAGTTTCTGCTCTTGACAGACATGCTGACCACCTGGTATGGCATTCAGGCTGAGGCCATTAGGGAGGGGCCAGGCCTGGGCCTTCCTCTTCCTCCAGAGCTTTCCTGTCTCAGAGCTCTTCAACCCTGGTACCCTCCATTCTCCCCCTTGGTGACCCTGGCTTTTAGCCTCTTCAGCATGGCTTTTAGCTTCCTCAAGTCCAGTTTAAACCCTGGTCTTGGGTCTGGAGAGGTGGCTCAGTGGTTAAGAGCACTGGCTGCTCTTGTAGAGGACCTGGGTTCAGTTCCCAGCACCCATATGGCAGCTAACTGCCTATATCTCCAGTTTCAGGGGAATCCAACGCCCTCTTCTGACCTCCTTGGGCATTGCATGACACAGGTGCACTTCTCTAAATGCAAGCAATACAAATACACAAAAATAAAAATAGAATATTTTAAAAGTCATAAATAAAAAAAATCTTAAACCCTGATCTTGTTATCCATCCTTCACACCCAACCCCAGCCTCCTTACAGAGCTCCTAGCTTACCCAGGGATGTAGTGAGGTTCTGGCGTGAAGAAGTTGTGTTTGTGAGTAGCTGTCATTTGCCTTGATTCCGCCCTGACTGACTGGGCTCCTTTTGTGTCCAGCTTCCTTCCCTGAGAAGAGTCCTTGGTAACCATTGTGAAGGGCCAGCATTGTGGACCAGGCCACCAGTACCCCCAACTCACATCTGGTTCAAGGACAGCTTGGAAGGTGTCCTTAAGGCAGGGGGTCCCAGGAGGAGGCCTCACAGACCCAGAGTTCAGGAACCAGGAATGGGAAGGGCTTTGAACTCTCACTGCCCCCAGAGGCCAAGATCCAGATGAAAAGCAGCCCCTACCTTAGGGTGAGGTTCTCTACCCTAGTCCCCTCCACTGATGAAGTCAACGCTGAGGTGAGCTTCCCAGATGGACAGCTGTGTGGCCTCTCCAACAGGCTTGTTCACCTGAAGCAACATTATTTTCCATATTTAACAAAGACTCATTTTGTTTCTTTAGTATAGAGGGAAAATTTCTTTGAGACTGTTGACATGGCTCAGAGGGTAAAGTCGCTTGCTACCAACCTGAATTCAATCCCAGGAGCCCACATTGTAGAAGAGAACTGACTCCTAAAATTTATCTTCTGACTTCCACATGCATACTGTGGCCACACACATGTAACACGTACAATACATAAATATAACTGTATTAAAATAAAACCGGTTTATTAAAAAAAATACTTTCTGTGTGTGTAGGTGTGTGTGAAGGCCTGAGGTCAACTCGGAATATGGTTGATCTTGTTAAGGTTTTCTCACTGGGATCTGGAACTTGCTGATTAGCTAGCCAGTAAGCTACAGGGATCTGCTTGTCTGTGCTTGTCTGTACCTGACCAGTGCTGGGATCATAAGCACACCATCAAGCCTGGTTTGTCTATTTATAAATATTTTATTATTTTTATTTTATGTGTATGAGTGTATTGACTGCATTTATGTAAGTGCACCCATGTTGTGAAATGTCCCCAGAGATCAGAAGAGGTTGTCAGATTCCCCTGGAATTGGAGTTAGGATGGTTTTTAGCTACCATGTTGGTTCACCTACAAGACCACTGGCAAGAACAGCCAGTGCTCTTAACTGCTCAGCCTCTCCAGCCCTTATTTATTTTGAGACAGAGTCTCACTATGTAGCCCTGGTTGGCCTGGAACTCACTATATACCAGGCTAGCCTTGAACTCACAGACATCTGACCTGCCTCTGCTTCTTAAGTGCTGGCATTAAAGGAGTGTGTCCATGGAGGTCAGAAGTGTAGGATCTCCTGGAGCTCAGATTACAGGTGGTTGTGAGCTGTCTGATGTAGGTACTGGCAGTCAAACTTGGGTCCTCTGGAAGAGCAAGAATCACTCTTAACTGTAGAACAATTGTTCTAACCCCAACACCCAGCTTTTTATTCATTCATTCATTCATTCATTCATTCATCTCTGTGCACTCTCATAGGCCACAACCCACCTTTGGAGGACAGAGGACAACTTGAAGTTGGGTTTCTTTCTACCATGTACATGCTGAGAATGGGACTCAATTTGTCAGGCTTGGCAACAAGCACTTTTACCCACTGAGCAATCTGAACGGTCCAAGCATACCACCACAACCAGCCTTTTATGGGTGATGAAACTATGGTTCTCAAGTTTGTATATCAGGCACAATTGAGCTATCTCTCCAGCTCCTAGAAAGAACTTTTGAACCATAAAAATGAAGATATTTCTGGGTGTTGTGGAGCATGCCTCTAATCCTAGAACTCAGGAGGCAGAGGCAGGTAGATCTCTGTGAGTTCAAGGCCAGTCTATGTAGTGAGATAGCAAGTTCCAGGCCAGGCCAGCTGGGCCTACAGGGAGACCCTGTCTCAACAAGACCAAAAAAAAAAAAATCATAAAGTGGAAAAATAGTAAATTCCATTCCATGCAAAAAAAAAAATCAGCACAAACAATACTGGAAGACAGACTAAAAACCTTTCCAACCAATATATTGTGAACAAATATATGATGAAATTCTCATGAAATAAAACATGAAAAAATACCAACCAATATTAACATGCAATCATACAACATGCTTGAAAACAAAACAAGCCCATGGTCTATAAATGCATAGAAGCAGGGCTGAACCTGAATCAAATGCTGATCAGCTGCTGATAGTGACAGTTTCTGAAGTGCTTTGCTGAGAGGACTTTGGAGCAGGATTTGCTAATGTAGATCAAGTCTAAACAAGACTGAGGAGTCCACCTTTAAGAAGTGCTCTAAAACTAATAGCCAAAGACATGCATGTGACACCACTCATCACAGTTACATCTGGCTTTTTGGTTTGCCTGTAGTATAAAACTGGCCTTGAACTTTCTGCAATCCTCCTGCCTCAGCCTCCCAAGTGCGGAAATTACAGGTGTAGGTCACCATACCTAGCTCCACAGCAGTATTTTATTTGTGTGTATGTGTGTGCATGTGTGTGTGGTATATGTGCATGCTCATGGAGTTATATGCTGTGGATGTGCATGTATGTATGTTGGAGGCCAAGGGTTGATATTGAGTGTCTTTGATTGCTTTCCACCTTATTTTTTAAGCTTTATTTTTTATTTTATGTGTATGGGTGTTATGCTTCTATGTATATATGTGTATCCATGTCCTGCAGTGCTCAGGGAGGTCAGAAGAGGCTGTTAAATTCCCTGGAACTAGAATTATAGACAGTTGTTAGCTGCCAGGGGGCTGCTGGGATTCAAATCTGGGTCTCCTGCAAAAGCAGCCAGTGCTCTCAATTGCTGAGCCATTTATCCAGCCCCACCACCTTGTTTATTTTTGAGACAGAATTTGTCTTACCAAATTTGGGATACATAGATTCAGCTAGGCTGGCTGGACGATGAGCTCCAGGGATCCTCCTGTCTCCCCGTCCCCAGTGCTGGGTTTGCAGAGGCACATACCAATTTTTTTTTTGTTGTCATTCTAGTTTGTTTTTCAAAACAGGGTCTCACTACATAGCCCTGGCTGGCCTGGAATTCACTATATAGACCAAGCTGGCTTGACCACACAGAGATCCTCCTGCCTTTGCCTCCTGAGTGCTGGGATTCAGTTGTACAACATACCTGGCACACACTTGATTTTTAAATGGGTACTGGGCATCCAAACTCAGTTCCTTATGCTTGAATAGCAGGTACTTGTCTGCCGCCACAGCAGTCTTTATTACAGAGAGGAATTGGAGTTATCCAAACAGCCACAAAGGCTTCCTCAGAACCCTACACACCAGGTACCTTAACACCATCAATGACAGTCTCAATGGATACTGCACAATGCAGGAGGGGGCTCCAGGCAGGCTGTGATCCTCTTGTCCAAATCAAACGTGTTTTCTCATGCCTCCATCCATCTGTCTACCTGTTCAGAGTCTCCCAAGTGTCAGGCAGGGCCAGTGCTAAATAGGAGAGATCCAGAAAGATACCCAGTCAAGTAGGGGTAGAGGAGGCTCTGTGGATAAGGTGCTGCCTGGGGAGGGTTGGGGTCAAGGTCTGGACTAGTACTGCCAGTTCAGCCAAAACCAGAGCCCTCTCTGTAAGGGCCTTGGTGCCTAGATGGGCTCTGACTCCTTCAAGCTCACTATTCCTCTGTATATCAGCTGGGCACAGCCCAGTTCATCTGATACATTCTGCCTTTCTTCTGGCCTCTGTGCCCCCAGGCAGAAGTAGAGGTAGAGGACACCCAGCCCTGCCTGGACTGATCATGACTCAAGAGTCAGACCTTGTGCTACTTTGCTTTGTTTTCTCTATGACAGGGTTTGCCACCAGGACAGAAGCTATTCCTCTGTTCTTTCTCAACTTTCCTTACATCCTACATCTTTTTAGCTAGCCCTCACTCACACACTAGGTATCCTGTCGCACTTGGCATGCACTCACAGGCCCTGCTCCCTCTTCACCCTGTGGTCCCAGAAGTACTGTTTGGGTTGACACCAACCCTCCAGGAGAGGGGAAAGAGAGCTGCTTGGCCAAGGCTGACCTGGGTGACCCTCTCAGAAGGTAGGGAGAGGGGCACTGAGGGTGGAGGCCCTGTGGGAGAGCCCTTCCTGAGCTGGACAATGCTCCTTTCCAGGGAGCTCCCAGCAACAGAAGGGAGGGGTATGACCCAACAGTGAGGTCACAGAGCCCAGCAGTGCTCTCTGGGAAGGGAGCCCAAGACTCAATGAATTTTGACCAGAAGGCTGTGAAATTCTTGGCAAACTTTTACATCAATGGAGGCAAACACTGGACCCATGGAACCCTGAGGCAGACACCTCTTCATCTCACCCAGTAACTTCAGAGGGGGATAGCCGGGGTGGGGGCACCTAGGTGGGAAAGCCATTGGGCTGGGTGACACAGTGGCTGTTGGCCTCCTTGCAGGCCCCAGGCCACTGTGCTGTCCTGGGACCAGGAACTGGAGGCTGTTTCAGATGAGATGTGGTTCCCGAAGATGAAGAGGGCCCCTGCTGGTTTCAGGCTAAGAATGAGCACCCCCAGAGAGTTGATACCCACCTACACAGGGACCCTGAGGGATATGTGTGAGTAAGGGACCTAGCAGGCATGGGGAGGGACAAGATGGGAGCAGCCTTCTTGGAGGAAATGGGCCTATGGTTTGCTTTTTGTGCCAGTGGAGCGCCGTCCTCCTGTCCTGACTGACCTGGATGTCCCCGGCCCCACCAAGTACAACGTGCCCAGTGCATCTCTAAGAGAGTCTTCCCCTCACCCCCACTACACCATCGGTTGCAAGTACCAGGGCAGAGGTTTGTGTCCCCACAACCCTGCCTATCTCTATCTGGGTAATGAAGGCTTCCCACCCTGAAGATCTCTCCACTAACCATCCATCCATTGCAGAGGGCTGTGGCCGCAGGGCATGGCAGACCATATGGTTCCAGAGCGAAAGCCCCTTCACACAGAAGGCTGACTTCAACCGTGAGCGAAAGGTGGGGGTACTGCTGTATGGATCAGGTGAAGGGAGGCTGGGGGGAGGATGGCTTAGGGAACTGAGTGCGAAAGGTCCAGGTGTTGAGGCAGGATGGGGGATTACAAGGAGTGGGGGCAGGTGGCCTGTATGAGCGGCAGGGGCAAGGCACGGGGCTATATGGCTAGGTTTGGCCCCGCCTAGTTTGGGTTTGGGTCGGGGTGGAGTGGGAAATTCAGGGGTTCGAAGCAGCAGCCTGACAGCCTGGAGGAGAGGGTGAGGTTGGGCGAGGAGGTCATGTAGCTCCTCATCCTGACTCCTCACAGTGGCCATCACCGGCCGAGTACAAGCCGCTCAGCCGGCCTGCTTTCCCGTCCTTCACCTTTGGAGGCCGTCGCCACTCTGTGCCCAAGATACCTGAAGGCCACATCCGCCCAGGAATGCTCCGGGCCCGAGGTCCTTGTGCCTGTACCCCACTCTTTGTTGCCTCGCGGCCCTCTGGGGAGAAGCGCCCCAGCCCCAACACCTACAACATCCTTCCTGGGTACCGTCTGCAGAGCACCCGCTCTCCTGCCTTCACCATGAGCCGGTCGCCTGCGTTTGCTTCCTGGGTTAACTCTTGTAAGGCAGCCTAGGAAATGAGTCTAGTCTTGCCTGAGGGTGGAGTGAGGCTGGGGCCGGATGGGAAGGGGGCAGGGCCAGAGGTGGGGACTGGGAAGTGAGCTTCAGTGGTTCCTAGTTCGCTCTTTCTGCAGCTCGAACCCCAGGTCCGGCTGCCTACTACGTGGAGGACTGCTACGACTCATGCTTTCCGTCTCCTCCGGGAGTAGTCATCCAGGGAGTACGCAGACCCAAGCGTCATGACACAGGCCCCTTCTGCACACTGTAGGCTAATTGGGTCTAGACTGCAAAGCTGAACCTTCCTAAAGCTTTCCTAGGTCTTTTTGGAACTATTTGTCTATAGTCTGGCTTCTGACCCTCTTAGCAACCCTGACTCACCCTCTGGCTGGGCTTTGTGTAGGCTTTGCAATAAGGAAGTTTACTCAAGTGTGTGTGTTGGGGGGGGGGCACCTCCTTGCTATACAGAGATGCAATTGATTCTTCTGAACTTTGGTGTGTTTGGCTGCCCAGTTTTGTCCAATGGGGTATCTTGAAAATGTGCCCTTCTGCTTCCCTGTTATTTCTGACTTTCTCTGCTCCTGCAGAGTACACTTTTCTCTGGGGTTGGTGTGGCAGCTTGGAACTGACCCCTAAGCTTTCTGACCTAGGACAGGATGGGAAGGAGACCCTGTGGCAGTGTGTGACAACCTGATCCTTTCATGCCATTCAAGGAACTGATCCAACATCTGCCTGAGGGTCTGGCTTCTAGCTGAGCTGAAGAGCTGTTGGGATAGGGTAAGAGGCCAGACCCCGAGAAGTTGCCATCTTGAGACAGGCACAGCCTTCTTTAACCAGTAGGCAGAGCCCAGGAAATCACCTCACCAGATCCTGGCCTCATTTTCCTGGGGTCTTGACCTGTAGATTTGGCTGGGATTGATAACCTGTGTCCTGAGAACTCAGGCCCAAGGCGTATGGGTCCCTGTCCACAGTAGTAACCTGGTTCTTGGTCCCCTCATCACTGTTTGCCTGCCCTCCTACTCAGGAGAAATCTTCTGAAGGAGCCTCAACTGCAGTTAATGATAGGAATTTTTTCAGGCCCCTCCCTGAACTTTTCTCACCCAGACATAAAACTTGCTTTTTTTTTTTTTTTCCTTCTGTTTGAGATAGGGTCTCCCTGTAGCCCCAGCTGTCCTAGAACTGACAACAGAGATCTACCTGCCTTTGCCTCCTGAGTGCTGGGATTAAAGGCATGTCCACCATACCTAGCCCTCAGAAAAAAATTAATTGGGGGTATGTACAACACTGCACACATGTGGAAGTCAGAGGACAACCTGCTGGAGTCTGTTCTCTCTTTCCATCATGTGGAATCTTGGGATGGAACTCAGGCCTTCACAATTGGCATCAAGCACCCTTATGTGCTTAGCCATCTTGTCAGCTCCACAGAGTTCACTTTTGCATAAGACTCTGCCCAAGCTGCTGCCATGGTGCATGCAGGAACCCCTGTTGCAGAATGGAAGCCTTTGACCAAGAGTGAGTGTCCTGTGCTTGTGTCTTCTGACTTCATCAGTGGGTTACTAAACTCCAGTGCCCTGGGGAATGAAGATGGTGGGACCTTTGCCACTGGGCCCTGTGTGGACCAGCTCAACCAGCGGTGACAGTGGCAGAGCATGGTAGCTCTGGCCTAGGAAACTCAGCTTCAGTGGGAATTGGAGCTTTGTTTATAACTGAACCACCAGACATGTGAACAGCAGGAATCACAAAACTAGTCCCCTTCAGTTGGGCTGAGGAGGCAGGGCTTCCTGGAGGAGGCCGTGAGAGAAGGGGCTTTCGAGGGTGGGCAAGAATGTGATGGGCAGCAAGCAGGAAGGGAATTTGTAGTTGGGGGGGGAACTGCAGAGAGCTTAATGCCAAGTCCAAGAGCTTGCACACCAGACAGCTAGGACCCCCACACCCCAGAGCAGCATGCCCCACTGCAGTGACAAGGGACATTACAGTACCTGGACACTGGCTCAAACCTCAACCTTCACGTGCCCACAATGATGGTGTTCCCACTGCATATGTCTCTTGCAAGGCACATTTAGATTTTAGTTTGCATGAAAGCTGTGGTGTGAGCTTTGTCCCTATTTTACCTAATTTTAAGGAATGTGAAGGTCATATATGGTGCCCTACCCCTCTGCCTCAGGAGTAGAGGGGTTCTGGGGCTGCCACTCACAAGAAAAACACTTCCTAATGTCAAGAGGCTATGAGATCATCAATGGTGGTCATGATTAATCCTTGGAGGCAGAGGCAGGCGGATCTCTGTGAGTTCAAGGCCAGCCTGGTCTACATAGCCAGTTCCAGGCCAGCTGGGGCTACAGGGAGACCCTGTCTCAAAAAGACCAAAATAAAATAAAATAATAAATGTAGGGGGCTGAAGAGATGGCTCAGCGGTTGAGAGCACTGGCTGCTCTTGTAGAGAACCTGGGTTCAATTCCTAGCACTCACATGGAGGCATCCATAACTTCAGTTCCAGGGGATCCGATACTCTTCTGACCTCCGTGGGCATTGCACGACACGAATGCATTACATACATGCAGGCAATACTCATATACATAATAAAAAATAATAAAATGCACTTGGATACAAGTCAGTTCTGAAATTCCTAAAGAAATGCCTAGGGTGTGGGCTTGGGTCACAGACCTTTCTGACCCACAGGAGTGGGCGTGGCCTCCGGGAAGATCGTGACGTCATCTCGACGCCGCCGGCGCTCGCAGTTGCTCCACCCTTCCCTGATTAGTGCGCCACCGCCGGAACTTGCCGGCCGCTCCATGGGCTTTTCCTCCGGGCGTGCGGGTGGTCGGACCTAGGCGTTTCGGGGCGGAAGTGGGCGGTGCGGACTTGTGCGAGCTGCGCCGCGGACGCAATCTGGCCAAACTGGAGGCCGCGGGAGAGCGGGGCTCGGGGGCTCCCCGAGGCGCTGGGGAGCGAGCTTCGGGGGCGCCTGTGGCTTCCGCGGCGGCTCCAGGGGAGCGCGGCGGGGATGGGGTTAGCCGGGTGGCCGCCGGCGCCTCGGCCATGTTCGCGGGGCTCCAGGACCTGGGCGTGGCTAATGGCGAGGACCTGAAAGAGACCCTGACCAACTGCACAGAGCCGCTGAAGGCCATTGAACAGTTCCAGGTGGGCTGGCAGGGCTTGGGTCGCGGCGGCTGCTTGGATGGGAGCACTGGACGACTTGAGCCAGGAGCCCACTGAGGAACTCTGGATGTTCTCCCCTCTTCACCCGTGCCGCTGGGAACACCTGTGGACCTTCCTGTGTGCTTAGGGCGTCCAGGGTTCCCGTGCTGACTTGGCTGTCACTAAAATGCGCTCGCATTGATCTTCTGCTTCCCCAGACAGAGAATGGCGTGCTCCTGCCCTCCCTGCAGTCGGCCCTGCCCTTCCTGGACTTACACGGGACACCTCGGCTGGAGTTCCACCAGTCAGTGTTTGATGAGCTGCGTGACAAACTGCTGGAACGAGTGTCAGCCATCGCCTCTGAGGGGAAGGCAGAGGAGAGGTGGGTCTTCACCAGCAAGCGGCGGGCAAGGGAGTTGTGCAGCTAAGTTGGAATTGAGGGTAGCATTTATGATTTCCATGGCTGCAGAGTCCTACTTGTAGATATGGTCAGTTATGTGTTTGAGAAGACACCCTCCCTCTATGTGTCTTGAATGTTGAGACTCACTTCCTCAGTTCTGCAAATATTCCCAGGTACAAGAAACTGGAAGACCTCTTGGAAAAGAGTTTTTCTCTGGTCAAGATGCCATCCCTACAGCCAGTGGTTATGTGTGTTATGAAACACCTGCCCAAGGTGAGAGCTGTGGGGCCTAGCCTTCCTAGGGAAGGCCATTGAGTCTGTGGTGTCTGCTGCTTTGCCAGCCTGCACCAAGCCCGGTGGAAGTCAGACCATGGGCTCCGAGCAGGTAATTACTTAGCTCTTGGAAGGTTTGATGAACTTGCCTTCCAGAGCAAGCTCTGTTGCACCTTCTCTGGACCATAGGCTTTTCCTGGATGAGCCAAGTGGAAACAGACACTGCCATAGATGGGGAGTGGGTCTTTCCTGGGAGGGAGCTGTCTGAATTCATCTAAGACCTGGAGTGCCAATTAAACTTGCCTTTGTTGGGTTTGGCTGGGCTCCAGGAAGTTTTTGTGGGCAGTTGGGGCCTCTTGACCTATCCCAAGGGAGACTTGGCAATGCAGGCACCACTCGCAGAAAGCTATGGTCTTTGCCTTGTAGGTTCCTGAAAAGAAGCTGAAGCTGGTGATGGCTGACAAAGAACTGTACCGAGCATGTGCCGTGGAGGTGAAACGGCAGATCTGGCAGGACAACCAAGCTCTCTTTGGTGATGAGGTCTCACCGTTGCTGAAGCAGTACATTCTGGAAAAAGAAAGTGCACTCTTCAGTACAGAGCTCTCTGTCCTGCACAACTTCTTCAGTCCTTCCCCCAAGACCAGGCGCCAGGGCGAGGTGAGGGGAGGGCAGAGCGTTTTCACGTCAGGTGCCTCCAAAGGGGGTGTGGCTAGCTCCTTCCCTATACTTCTTTCCCTGAGTGTGTAGGTTGGTTTGTGCCTATAAGCATTGCCTTATACGTGTGGCTGGGAAAAAGGCTGGTTGACAGGAATATTGCTGTGAATTTGAGGCCATCTTGGGAAACAGCAAGGCCGTGTCTCAAAACTCGAAAAAGGGACTGGAGAGGGCTCAGTGGTTAAGAGCACTGGTTGCTCTTCCAGATGACCTGAGTTTGGTTCCCAGCAGTCACATGGTAGCTCGCAAACTAGCTGTAACTCCTTTTCCAGGGAGCCAATGCTGTAGACATGGCACATGCACTTACATGCAGGCAACACACATACATACACATAAAATATAACTTATTTGATTTATTTTTTTGTCTTTTTGAGATAGGGTGTCCCGTTAGCCCAGCTGGCACTCCCTATGTAGACTAGCCTGGTCTTGAACTCAGAGATCTGCTATCAGAGATAGGGTGCCCTGGTAGCCCACCTGGCACTCCCTATGTAGACTAGCCTGGTCTTGAACTCAGAGATCTGCTTGCTGCTTCCCGAGTGCTAAGATTAAAGTCATGTTCTACTTGGCTAAATATAAATAAATTGAAAGCCTTTTTTAAATCCAGAAAGGAAAAACCCACTGCATTCAGCTTTTTACCTGTTACTCAGGTTAGCATTGTTCTAAACTCAAATTTACTATAACTGGAATCTTAAAAAATATTTTATGTGTATGGGTATATTGCCTATGTGTATGTAAGTGCACCTGTGTATGATGTCTGTGGAGGTCAGAGGAGGTCAGAATTGGAGTTATGGGCGATTGTTAGCTGCCATGTGGGTGCTGAGAACCAAACCTGGTCCTCTGCAAGAGCAACCACTGAGTCATCTCTCCAGCCCCTATAACTGGCATCTTTTATGTTTTTTTTTGTTTTGTTTTTTAACATTATTTATTGTGTATGTGTGTCTTGGAGGTCAGATGACAACTTTCAGGAGTCATTTCTTCCATCATGTGGGTCCAGGGATTGAATTCAGGTTGTTAAGTTTGGTAGCAGGTGCCTTTACCCAATGAGCCATCTTACCAGCCCTTACATGGAGATTTTTAATTGATTTTGAGTGTATTGCGTGCATGTATGTAAGTGCCCCTGTGTCATGCAGTGCCCATGGAGGTCAGAAGAGGTCAAAAACTGGAGTTACAGATAGTTGTTAGCTGCCATGTTGGTGCTGGGAAACAAACCCAGATCTTCTACAAGAATAGCCAGTGCTTTTAACTACTGAGCCACCTCTCCAGCCCCTGGAGATTTTTTTTTTTTTTTAATGCATATGAGTTTTGCCTTTAGGTCTGTAAGTATACTATCTGTGTACAATACCCATGGAGGCCAGAAGAGAATATCAGACCTCTTGGCACTGAAGGTATGGAGGTTAGCCGTCTTGTGGGTCCTCTATAAGAACAGCAAGGGCTCTTAACTGCTGAGCCATTTCTCCAACTACAATACCAGCTCCTAACTAGCTCACTTTAGACTAGCACTGTTCAGTAGAAAGATAGAGTTATATAAGTTCCTCAGAATTTCCTACTATTCACAGTGAGAAAATAGATGATATCTTTTTTTTCCTTAATCCAAGGTTTTGTCTTTCAACCTGTGACTGACATAAAGAATCATTCAGATATATTGTTTTCATTTGGGGGAAAACTAAGTTTGATATCTGGTGAGTCTTTTATTCATTGAAACATATTATTTGCCATATTTTATATGTGAAGATCCATGTGTGGCTCATGGCTGCACTTGTGTTTTAAGGCTCTACCATAGATATTGGTGACTGCCATGTTGGAGGAGATTGTAGCTCCTGCCATACTTGCCTGTCTTCCTTTACTTGTTTAATCCTTTCTAAATCTTTTTGTCAGGCAGAATGCTCAGTTCCCTTTGTTTCCAGGACCTTCTCCCACCTCCTGTCTCTTTTGGTGACTGATCCTAGACAGGACTGATTTCAGACTGTTAAGAGGACTTACTTGACTTGGCTTATTGTAGATGGACTTTTAAAAAGTTACATATGTACATAAATGCAAATAGAAAAATGTACAGAAGAGCAGAAAAATACACAGGAAAGGGCTAGGGAGATGGCTTAATAGATAAGAGCATTTGCGGCACAGGTATGAGGACCTGGTTCAAATCTTCAGCATCCATGAAAAAGCCCTCCATGGCCATAGGTGTCTATAATCCCAGTGCTAGGAGAGAGGGGGCAGAGACAGGAGGATCACTGGGGCTTGCTGGCTATCCAGGGTAGACAGAAACATACAGAATAAAATCCATTGAGCTGCAGGTTCAGTGAGTAGTCCTGTCTCAGTAAGGTGGAAGATGGTAGAGAAGGACACCCAATATCCTCTGGATTTTACAACTATGCACATAAATGTGCATACCTTCACACATACACATGTATACATACATACCACACAAACATGCACAGTGTATACAGGGAAAACCTATTCTTCCCCAGCTGCCCTCCTCCTTGAAGTGGGTGCTACCCTGTTCCTGTCCTCTTGGTTCCAGCTGTGGCCATGCACACCCTACACGTGTACATTTTCACATTTTCAGTGTAGTCTGCTTTTAGAACCTACTTTCATGTGAAACTTTCTCTCCTTGTCCCATCATGACACTGGTGCTCTGGAGGAAGGTGTCCCTAGTGCCATATCCTGTGGAACCCCAAACTCCCTCACATACTGGACACAGTGTTTTCTGAGGTTTCTGGTTGTCTTTCAAGTTCAATGGTATGCTAGCTTCCTTAGTTCTCTGGCTCTCAGCCCCTATGGCCTTCCTCAATTTCCTGCCCTGAGAAACCAGGCCACACCAAGTCTGAGCTCAGCCAGTATCCTGTGTCAATTGACCTGTTTCTTTTTTTTTATTTTCCCCAATCTGTGTGTGTGTGTGTACATATATATATCATATATATATCATATATATATATATATATATATATGATATATATATGTCATATGTATATATCATATCTGTATATCTTTACTGAATTTTTGTAAACATTTCATACATTTTAATCATATCTAGACCCCTGTCCAATGTTGGCACTTGCCCATAGCAGTCCCTCCTCCGCCCCAGAATTTCATGCTTTCTAACATATATGCCTATCAAGTTAAATTTGTGTTCCCAGATGTCCCATGGTGTGATGTCCACTGGAGCCTGGTCAGCTTGTCTAGTGCCACTCCCTTAAGGAAGACCAAGACCAAGTCTTTCTTCACCCAGCAATCATCAGCTACTAATAATTCCTTGGTTAAGGTTTTAGGGCCTCCTGCCCATTTCCCCAGTTGTATGCTGGTATTGTTTTTTAAACTTTAAAAAAAAAAAAGGTATTATTTTTATCCTATATGTATGAGTGTTTTGCCTGCATATAAGTGCACCCATGTCATGCAGTGCCTGTGAAGGTCAGAAGAGGGCACTGAGGAACTGGGGTTCCAGATGGTTGTTAGTCGCCATGTGGGTGCTGGGAGTCGAACCCAGATCCTCTGTATTTGGCATCACAGAGAGCATGTCACAGGCCAGTGACTTTTTAGGGTACTGTCAGGAAGTATGTGGATCTGCTACCTTGAGTTACAACCTGGCATGGTTGAATATGGTGCCAGAATTTCATGACAGAGGAGGAAATATCTTATACTCCAAAGAGTAAACAGGACAGCTATCTAGAGAGTCTAGGACTGAGGTACCTGTGTATATTGTTTCCTGGGCATTGCTGGGGTAGGGACTTTGAGCTCCACAGGCCTGTCTTGCCCCCCAGGTGGTACAGAAGCTGACTCAGATGGTGGGGAAGAATGTGAAGCTCTATGACATGGTGCTGCAGTTTCTGCGCACACTTTTTCTACGGACCAGGAATGTGCACTACTGTACACTTCGGGCTGAGCTGCTTATGTCCCTGCATGACTTAGATGTCAGTGACATCTGTACTGTGGACCCCTGCCACAAGGTAGGACTGCTTGCCTGAGCATTTCTTTCTGTGCCCTCTTTGGCTGCTTCCCTGGGATTTAGTAGTCCAGTAATGACCTGGGTGCTAACCATAGCCAAGCCTGTTTTTCAGACTGCCAGATTTTTTTTTTTTCCTCTCACTACTAAAGTCTTACTGTAGCTCTGTTTGGCATAAAATTAGCTATGTAGACCAGGCTGCTTTGAACTGTAGAGATATGCCTGCCTCTGCCTCTGCCTCTGCCTCTGCCTCTGCCTCTGCCTCTGCCTCTGCCTCTGCCTCTGCCTCTGCCTCCCAAGTGCTGGTGTTAAAAGGCATGTGCCACCACACCTAGTCTTTTACACTCCTTAGTGTTGGAGATGAGCAGGTTCTGCAGAGACCTGGTTGTCCTAAGTACCTCTCAGGCTGGCCCTCCAGCTCCTACCCTAGAGGTGCAAGTGGCAGGCCTGCGACCATCTTTTTGTTGGGTTTCTAGCCTTCTGTGCTCCAGAGCCCTTTGCTTTTTGCTGCACCAGAGTAATCTAGGAATGGAGTTTTCTTCACAGCCTTTCACCGCCACTAAGGGCAAGTTTGAGACTGCCTCTTGGGTACCAAGTTGTGTCCGCTCATTGCTCAGTACCAGTATCCACCTGGCTGGCTTCCCTCAGGGAAAACAAATATTCTTCTTTTGTGTACTATTATGACTCTTGCTGTGTTAAGGCCTTGTGAGGATGCCTCCTGCTTCCTATAGGCCTCTGGTGTCAAGCCACATTCCTCCCTGGGCACTGATTTATTTCTCATTGTCAGTACCTACTGGAAATGGTAGTCTTGGCTGTCCCATCCTGGAGACCTTTGCTGTCCAGCCTTCCTCGGTCAGCATGGCGCCTTTGTGTTAATTACCATCTTCTATGTCCTCTCCTGGGGTCCCTTCCATTGTTGGCTTGACCTGGAGTGGGGTCTCTGGCCTTGGCTTTCGTTTATCTTTTCAGCTGCTCTGTACTTGGCCCTGCAGTTCCCACAGCCATTTGAGTGGTGGCAGAGCTTCAGTGAGGGACCAGGGTCTGGGTACACCTGGATTGTCTGCTTCCTTCCTATAGTTCACCTGGTGCCTGGACGCCTGCATCCGAGAGCGGTTTGTAGACAGCAAGAGAGCCCGGGAGCTTCAGGGATTTCTTGATGGTGTGAAAAAGGGGCAGGAGCAAGTCTTGGGGTAAGGGTCAGCTCTGTGAGGGCCTTGGTGTCCCAGGTGTAGTCATCCAGTGGAGCATGCTGTGTCCTGCCATTGGGAGCTGGAATCTACTCCAGTATGTTTTGTACAGCCTTGCTAAGTACCAACCCTACTGCTAAGAGAGGCAATTGCTTGGAATAAATCTTGATTGCAGAGATATCTTTATCTCCACATGGAGTGTGGGACCTACCTTCTACCTTGGAGTGTTCCCTGGAGGTCCAGCCATGGGAGCCTGGAGAGGACTGCTGTGTAGAGCATCAAGAGTTTTTGTCTGGGCTGAGGCTGTTTTCTAGCACCCTTTGTCTGGCTTGTGGGCCAGTCCTTAAGCCTCTACATCCCAGTCTGTGGCTGTGCCTTCAGTGGGCCCAGCCCTGCAACTAATGGAGACAGAACCACTGGGCCTTCCCAGTTCATCCAAGGACTGGTTCCTTCCAGGGATTTGTCTATGATCCTGTGTGACCCCTTCGCCATCAACACACTGTCCCTGAGCACCATCAGGCATTTGCAGGAGCTGGTTAGCCAGGAGACGCTGCCCAGGGTGAGCACAGGTGTGGCTGGTGGCTGTGCACACACTGGCCCAAAGCACATAGTTTCTACTTGTGAAATAGAGTTTTGCTCCATGGGTGGGTGGTGGCACATGGGTTCTGTGGTCACTGTCCTGGGTTCCTGGTCCTGGAAAGCAGAGATCCTGCTGTGTCCAGTGGTACCAGAAGATGACAGCACAGTCGGAAGTCTCTGTCTTCTTTCAGGATAGCCCCGATCTACTACTACTACTTAGGCTGCTGGCACTGGGCCAGGGTGCATGGGACTTGATCGACAGCCAAGTCTTCAAGGAGCCCAAGATGGTATAGTGTCCAGTTTCCTCCTTTTATACTAATTGTGGGGATTAGTAGAGTGGCGCCCTCTAGTACTAAGACTGTACTCTTAGAGTCTTCTTTGGGTAGGATACCCACAGAGGATGTTTTGGGTATCTTGGCAGACTGGCTACAAGGTAGTAACTATTCCATGTGGATTGAGGCCAGATAGGGCTTGGCATGTGTGGCCATGATCATGTCAGATTAAGTTTGAGAACATAGCACTGGACGTGAATCTCAGGAAACAAGGAAGATTCCTTGGACCAACATCCAAGAAAGCTGGATCTGATCTTGGGTGGGCCAGGGTGAAGTCTACACTGGACGGAATGTTGGCTGAGAGCAGCGGGGTCAGTGGGAGGCCAGTGGGTTCAGATACTCCTCTTGCCAGGAGGCGGAGCTCATCACCAAGTTCCTGCCGATGCTTATGTCCTTCGTGGTGGATGACTATACTTTCAACGTAGACCAGAAGCTTCCTGCTGAGGAGAAGGCGCCGGTCACGTACCCCAACACACTTCCAGAAAGTTTCACCAAGTAGGACTCTAGGGGCAGTGGGTGAGAGAGGCACCAAGGTAGGGCTACAGGTAGAGGTGCTGTTAGGAGAGCTGACCCCAGACCGTGGTGTCTTGCATACAGGTTTCTGCAGGAGCAGCGCATGGCTTGTGAGGTGGGGTTGTACTATGTCCTGCACATCACCAAACAGAGAAACAAGAATGCACTCCTGCGCTTACTACCTGGACTTGGTGAGTTCTGATGGCCACACTCATCTGCCACCTGTGACCTGGGCTCCTGGGCCCTGAGCTGTGCCAGTCTGTATCCCTGCTCTCACCTCCAACCTCCATAGCTTGGTTTTGACATTTAAGTTTCTGTCTACATTTTACTTCAAGAGGTAGGGCTTAGCTGTGTTTCAAGAAGCTGCTGGGTCTTGTGTACTTTCCCACAAAAAGGACTCAGGGTCCACTTTTTATTTTGGTATGGTAAAGGGCCTGGAGCTCCTTGGGTGTTCAGACAGCCCCTGTATCCGAGGAGTTTGGAGTGTCATAAGCAGAGAAGGGAGTCTAAATGGGCCTGTCAGGAGCAAAGCTGTGGGCTGGAATGTGGCTCAGTGGTAGAGTCTTTACCTGGCATGCTGGATTCCATCCCCAGCACCACATACATATACATATACAAAAAAAATAGGGGGGTACCTAAAGGTACAAGCTCTTTTGGGGAGGGGTTGCCTCATTTACCTTCCATATCCTCATGGTGACAGGCCTCAGGCATGCTGGCTTATGCTCTGTCTGGAGTTTAGATGAAAGGATTGTGCACAGAGATGGAGCCTGTTGCTTGCTGAGTGTGTTTGTCAGTCACTGGTCGGCAGACCTGCTTCCTGCTTGCTGTATGGTTGTACAGCTGCATCTGACTAGATTTTCTTGATCTGAGCCTTAGTTTCCTCTGCAACAAGTTACCACAGACTTAGCAGCTTGAAACAACTCAGATAAGGTTCTAGAGGCAGGAAGTCTGAAGTGAACGACACTGGGCTAAGATCAGGTAAGGTCAGATTGGTTTCCTTAATAAGCCTGGACCCTCTTCAGCTTTAGAGGCCTCAGGACACTCAGCCCTCGTTCTGCTGTATGGCAAGCTCCTTTATCCTTTATCCTTTATCCTTTATCCTTCTGTTCATTTATTTATTTTTAACTTTTAAAAAAGTAATGGTTTGGGCTGTAGAGATGATCAGCGGTTAAGAGCACTGGCTCCTCTTGCAGAGGACCCGGGTTCAATTCTTAGCACCCATATGGTAGCTAACAATCATCAGTAACTAGTTCCAGGGAAATTCTATACTCTCTTCTGACGGTGGACCTCTGTGGGTATTGTACAGCATGGGTGCACTTACATATATGCAGGCAATACACTCATATACTAAAATTAAAATTTTTTAAAAATACGTTTTAAAAAATAAGGGTCTGATGGCTGTATTAGTTACTTTGAGACAGGGTCTATCCATAGCCCCAGCAGACCTAGAGTTTACTATGTAGACCAGGCTGGCCTTGATCTCACAGAGATCTGCCTGCTAGAATTAAACCATGCTTGACTGTTCTTTTTAAAAATTTCTTTGTTTCTTTTAATAATCTATCAAGAGCACTTACCTTTTTTTGTTTTGGGTTTTTACATTTTGTTTTTAAATTTTTTGTTTTTATTTTGTTTGTATGGGTTTTTGCCTGCTTGTTTGTAAATGTGTGTACAGTGCCCACGGAGGAGCAGTTGTTAGCCACCATGTGGGTGCTAGAAACCAAGCTTGGGTCCTCTGCAAGAGCAGCCAGTGCTCTTAACTGCTGAGTGTCTCTCCAGCTCCTGAAGCAGGATTTTACATAGCCCAGGCTGACTTTGAATTCATCCTGAATCCAAGGATGGTCTTGAACTTCACATCCTACCTTTCCCTCCCAGTGCTGAGACTACAGGTAATACCCCTATGCCCAGCTGTATTACTGTTTTTACTTTTGTACCACTGTGGCTGCAACGGAAACAACTTAAGGAAGGAAAGAATCATCTTGACTCTCAGCTTCAGAGGATTTGGGTTCATCTTGGTGGGGAAGGCATAGCAGAACAGCTCGGTTCATGGCAGTGGGAACATGTGGTAGAGGTTTACATGAAGCAGACCAGCAAGCAGCATGTGACTGGAATCAGGAGACGATAGAACCTTCACTTGCTCACTTTTAGTGACATGCTTCGAGGAGCCAGACCTGACCTCCTAAAAGTTCCATAGCCTTCAAAATAGCAGCACCAGCTGGGGACCAGATGTTCAAAATGTGAACCTGGGGGTAGTTTCACATTCACACAGACTCCCTGATCAGATCTCTTAGTTCCTTTGTGTTACCTAATGGGTGCTGCTGAGTTCTTGTGTCTGTCTCAACAAGGTTATTGTACTAGTGACTTACGTCAGGATTTGAGGCCCCTCCCACTGTACGTGCTTCTTGCCTTCCAAATGTTGCAGTTGTCTGGCGGTGGAAGAATGCTAGCATCTTTTGTAGTGCCAATGCGTTTGCTGAGGTCTCCTGTGACCAGGCAAGGATGAAGTGGATGAGGCTTAGTCAGTGTGTTGGCAAGTAGTACCTTTGAAGTACCTGAGTCTCCCCAAAGAGTTCCTGCTTCTCCACAGTGCAGGTGGTGTAACCTGGCTCTGCCTTCAAAACGCTCCCTGCTCCTAAGTGTCAGTAACGGTGACGTCTGGTCTGTCTACATTGGGCCTGTCCTTGGACAAGGTCTGGCCGTGGGACCCTTGTCTCTCCTCTCCTTCTGTGAGTGACTGCTGTTTAAGTGTCTCTGAGGTCTGCTCCTGGCAGGCTTTGCCAGGGTCAGTGTGCCCGTGATGTCATTGGCTGTGAGCAAGACTCCTCTGCGGTTGCTTGGTTATCTATACCACTTGGGTGTCTTCAAAAGGGGAGTTTGGAAATGTTTCTTTGTGCTCTTTCCTGAAGGTCCGTCTGGAGGGTTCACAGAATTCCCTCCTGGTGCTTCTGCTTGTTTCTGGTTGTTGGTCTGTGAGCTTTATCTGCATGGAGGCCAGTTCAGACCACCAGCTCCTGGCTGTGGGGAAAGCATCTTCCCATCCCCATGCTCCAGCTGTGACCTTGCTTCCCTGTTGAGAGCCAGAGACCACCTGTCCAAACCACCTCGGCAACTGGCCCTGCTCTCCTGGGTCTATTGTGACCTTCAGACAATGGAGACTCCCCCTGAGAGCAGAAACTGAGCCACCCTGCTGTATTTACAGTGGAAACCTTTGGTGACCTGGCCTTTAGTGACATCTTTCTCCACCTACTCACGGGGAGCTTGGCACTGCTGGCTGACGAGTTTGCCCTGGAGGATTTCTGCAGCAGCCTCTTTGATGGCTTCTTCCTCACTGCCTCTCCCAGGTAGGCACACAGCCCAGCAGACCTCCCTTTCCTGTCAGTTCTTGTGCATGACAGCTGGGGAGGGGTGTGAGGCTCCATCCTGCTGAAGGACCCCAGGCAGGTCTCTGGGCATTGGAGCCTATGCTAGAAGAAGGGATTCCTGATTGTAGCTTGGGGATGGTCTAGGGCTCAGCTCTGTTCTGCCTCCAGGGACATGTTACCATCACAAGGCAGGTTGTATCTAGGAGGGAAGTAGTAGATATGGCCCCTCTAGCTCCCCTGGTCTCTTCCAGGAAGGAGAATGTACATCGTCATGTGTTGAGGCTCCTCCTCCACCTGCACCCCAGGGTGGCCCCTTCCAAGCTGGAGGCCTTGCAGAAGGCCCTGGAGCCCACAGGCCAGGTACATGCCCTCAGTTCCTGTTTCTGTGGAGTATTACTCTGAACATGCCTGGCCAACCCAGCTGTGGCATGCTAGCCTTGGTGTGGTTGGCCTTCCTGGAGGCTCATTTCTCTACATAGCTTCAAGCCTCTGTCCCATTATATGCTCATGCCTTGTTTTCCCAGAGTGGGGAGGCTGTAAAGGAACTCTACTCTCAGCTTGGTGAGAAGCTGGAGCAGCTTGACCATCGGAAGCCCAGCCCTATTCAGGCTGCGGAGACACCAGCGCTGGAGTTACCTCTTCCCAATGTGCCCGCCCCGGCTGCGCTCTGAGGTTTTGAGTAGTGGTTCCCCTCTGGAAGCAGCCCTAATCAGTCAGGAGTGTGGGGTGAGCTGATGGCTGTTCCTTGGCAAGGTACCCTTTCCTCTGAGTCACTTCCTGGAGCTGATCTTGTGAGATCCTCTGTGGCCTACCAACATGTCCAGGAGGACTTCTGGTAGAATGGTGGGACTTGGCTCCTGCTTGAACCTAGCAGAGATGGCAGTGGTTTATATCAGGGAAAAGCCAATTTTCAGGCCTGTGTGACCTGACATTCATTGTGGAGGTAGCCTAAGGCGAAAGGTGTGCTGAGTTGGCCAAAGCAGATTTGCTGAGCCTGGTATCCAAAGCACAGGACTGGTATTCTCCAGAGAAGCCAGGTGGAGAGTCAGCAGGAGGTAGAGGCCTGAGACTACTGGTATCAGGGCATTGTCCTTGTTGACTCCATGGTTTGGCCCTCAAGTCAGGGATGGTGGGTGTATACATTGAGGTTTCTACTTATGTAAATAAAATACATTTTGATACATCCATGGTGAGAGCTTTCTGTGATTGTTCTGGGTTCAGTTTAGTGGTAGGTGGGGAGTCAGAGCTTTGGCCTCTGCCAGGCAACCTTGCTCTGAGTGACCTGGTTTAGGGCCCTGCTGCACAAAGTTCTCAGGACCTCTCAGTGTGTCTTGGTTCCATGGTCCAGGTGTGCAGCTCCTGCTTCCATGGTAAGGGATAAAAAATCCCAGGACAGCCTGGGTATGGTGATGCACACCTTCAGTCCCAGCACTCAGGAGGCAGAGGCAGGTGATCTCTCTGAGTCCAAGCCAGACTAGCTTTATCTACCTAGTTCCTGGCCAGCTGGGGCTACAGGGAAAGCCCTATTTCAAAAAGACCAAAAAAAAAAAAAAAAAATCCCCAAATCCCTAGGACAAACTGTAATCATAGAGTGATTCATATTAGACTTCATCGCTAGGTGGCAGCTTAGTCATCCCTTGGGTAGTCGAGGGGAGTTAGTCGCTGGGCATCACTGTTCCCTCCAGAACACAGAATACCAGGTAATGGTTCAGTAGGGCAGCCATCCAGGGCATAATGAGAGCTCCCGACTGTGATGTGGTTAGGTAGGTATGGGTAGTTTAGGGACCCTCAGCCTATGACCAGCCTTTTCCACTGGGCAATGTGGGAATGGGTTATATATGTTCTGCTGAGCTTGGCTATCTCACTAGGTGGGACAGGGAGTCAGCAGGCAAATATGTCGCAATAGCTGAGAGAGTGAGGTGGAGTTGGGGGTGGGGGATTTGGAGGGATGTTATTCTAGTTTTCTACTGGAAGCAAAATATAAAGAATGTGTATTCATTTTAGCATTTTAGCTCAAGGTCCTGGTCCAAGGTCCAGGGGACATCTGATGATACCATCTTTCTGGCAGAGGTGTGAGGTGGCTGGCATAGGGCACCACACTGGTGTTGTGGGGAGGATGTGTGTTTGTGCTCTGGTTTTTCTCTTAAAAGCCATGGGACTGACTTATAGTACCTCTCTGATAAGCTTACTTGAGACTAACCTTCTCTCGGAGGCATACCATGGTTGCATTGAATTTCTACCCTCCTAAGGAACACCTTGTGGAGAAGGGGTTATCAAACTCGAAACACATGACATTATGGTCAGATCACAGAGGGACGAACAGGAACACTGCTGAGGTGAGGGTCCAGCTGAGTGCAGGTCACAGGTCATACATGCAGGCCTGCAAGTGAGGGAGAGGTTGAGATGCTGGAGGCCAAAAGGAGCTGCTTGATTTTTTAAAAAATATTTTTAAATTTTATGTGTATGGGTGTATTGCCTCCATGTGTGTAATTGTACCTATGCTGTGCAATGCCCTCAGAGGTCAGAAGAGGTCATCAGAACCCCTGAGGATTGTTAGCCGCCATGTGGTTGCTGGGAACTGAACCTCGGTTCTCTGCAAGAGCAGCCAATGCTCTTAACTGCTGAGCTATCTCCCCAGCCCCCTACCTGATTCTTTGTGGAAGAAACATAGCTCTGGAGTGATAGCAGTGACCAGTAGTGCAAAGCAGATGATACTGGCAGGTACCTGGGGTTTCACAGCCAGGGAGCTGGTGCTTGTGCAACACAGACATTCCAGGAAGGAGGACAGTCTAGAGTTGCAGATGCTGAAGTTCTTGGGGCTGCTTCCATGGGCTCAGAACACAAGTGGGGCTGCATGGGATGGGCAGGAGAGTTCTGGGCTATATGAACTAAGCAGCTGTGAGTGGACTCTGTAAGCCATTCAGGGTCACTGGGCAGAGTGAAGGGCTATCTGAGGCTTAGGGTCAGAATGTCAGTATGGCTGGTGTGTCAAGAGGGCAGGATCCTGCTGAGACTGTCTTCACTGGGTGGCAGGAGCTGTGGATAAGGAAGGCCCGGTGGGTAAGAGAGCTTGGGCTGGAGCTGCGGAATAGACTTTAAGGACAGGGTTGGACAGGAAGTGGGCTGTGGGGCTTACTGAAGGCCTTATCCTTGTCAAGATTAGCCCTCTGATAATGAGTTACCTCAGTCCCTCACTTTCCTTTAGTAAGGCCCTGCCTCACCCTAAAATAGGGCTCTGGACCCCAGAGAGTTTGGCAGATTAGCCTCTGGCAAAAGTGACTGGCCAACATTGGGCCCACATGGAGACTGTTCTGTTCGTTTCCTGAAGAGCCTGGCCAACAACATCTGCCTCAAGGCCAAGGGTACTTCTGGATCAGAAGAATTCTAACTAGAAGGCTGAGGTCTCTGAGACCTCCCTCCCTGTAGAGCCTGGTCCACTAGCCTCCTGCACTGGATCTCACATGGCCCATAATGTGCAGATGGGTGGGGCATCATGGGCAAGGCAACCCATATGCCCACTGGCCACCCTTGAAGACTGAGGTTTCTGGAAGGTTCAGGATTTCCAGGCTAGACAAGGAAGCAACTAACTCCCAGAGTGAGAGGAGCCTGGGGCCATCCAGGCAGGTACCTCCTACAGAGACAGGCGTGGCAGTGGGCAGAGCTACAAGCCAGAGGGTGGCTATCAAGTCTGATGCTTCTGTTTTGGAATTCTCAGCTCACTAACATTCTGAATGTACTCCTCACAAGGACCTGGAGCGTGAGAGGCACTCTTTCACCAGCTCTATACTTTCTGGGTTGTGTCCTGTCCTGGGAGGAGCCCAGTGAGTGGAAAACTGAGGGATAGAAGTGAGGGAGGAAAAGGCAGATGGGAGAGAAGGGGTTTGTTAGGTGTGACTGGACCCTCCAACCCCTCCTCCAGCAGTTCCAACCCAGACTGTCAGGGGCCACTGAGATCTGAGAAAAGAACTGACTTTGAATCGATAAGATTCCCAATCCAGGATTCACAAACAGCTGTAAAAAAGGACTGCTTCCTGGCCAGAAATTAAACATCAATCAGATGTGATGGCAATCCCAACCCCCTCCCATTAAAAGCTAGGAGGGGGCTGAGGGCTTTTTCGGCTTTAAGACTTTAAGGCTTTTAGGCTTTTGAGGCTTTTAGGCTTTTGGTCTTTGGGCTGAGCTCGCTCTCCTGGGGATTAGCCTCTCGTACTCTCCCTGAGGAAGCTCCTCCATCCCGATCTGGAGCCCGGTTCCCTGGAGCCCCAGCCCCAAGATGAGGGGGCTAGTCTCCCCCATCTCTTTGGGGAGGCTAGACTCCCCGGGGGGGCTAGCATTTCTCCACTGTGGAGAAGCTAGTCCCAGCTGGTCTTCTCTTAATAAACCAGGTCCTCTTAGCTCCCAGTGGAGTCTCTGGTCTCGTCTGCTGAGTCTCTCTAACCCAGACCCTTACAGGGTTATGAAGCGTCCTTCAGAACAGAGGACCATACCCTCCTCTTGTTTCCAGTTGGGAGTCCCAGTCAGTTAAGGCAGAGGAGTGGTACAGACAGGGTCGGTGAAAGACAGACTGAACTTTCAGGAGCCCAGGGGACCTAAGGGAAGAGCTGCTGGAGGGGCCCCTATCTCACTGTGTGACCTGGCAGAGCCACAGGGCTAAGGAATAGGTGAACTGCTGCAGAGGGGTTCTAGGCCAGTGGGCCAGGCCTCTCCCACTGGAGCCTCCGTCCAGCTTAAGCCCCGCCCACCTGCACCCCTGACTCACTTCCTTTGCATCTAAGCGGAAACCTCCCCAGAACTTCCTCTGCTCCGGCCCTTGGGGACCCGCAGGTGTCGCTGCCCACTTCAGGCTGAGCTGGACCAGCTGGCCCCTAACCCGCCCACCTCACCCCTTGGGGAAGACCTGCATTTCCTGTTTCCTGAGTTGCAGGTCAGCGACTGGCTCTGGAAGTGGGTGGCCAAGCTGGGGAGACTGAGAAGCTGCAGGTAGGTGGTGGTGGTGGAGAGGTTCAGGCCAACCTTCTAAGTCAAGACTATGACCTTCCTTACCTCTTTCTGTCCATTTTTCTGTTTTGTGTGTTCACTGGGGGGATGTTGAGGGACCCCCGGATTTTGACATGCAGGCTTGAAAGATCTCGACTGTGCCTGGGGGCAGTGCTGGGGCCCCATCTAAAAGGCGTGAACGTTTGGTCATATCCCCTTCCCCCAACTGTCCCTGAGTGTGGGGAGCGTCTCAGTTCCTGGGGGTGCAGAGTCCTCTGCTTCTTGCGGCCCGTTTAGGATGTATAAGGCCCTTGGCAGTCTAATAGGTGCTGAGCAAAAGGCAGGGTTCGGCTTGACCCTTCTACAACCCAAACTGGTGACCATGGGACTCAGAATTCCCCCCCTCCCCCCTCCGTCTCCCCTCCCGCGACTCTAGAGGCGGGTAGCCTGATGAATTACACACCCCCTCCCACAGCCACTTCACTTCCTCAAGGCCTGGGCCTTTTCTGGGAGGACCCAAGAGATTTGCATTGGGGCCCTGCGGAGCAGCAGCAGCTTCCTGGTCAGTGGGGTGAGGCGAGGCGGGGCCAATATCTGGTCGGGAGGGCAGTCCAGGCGGCACCTCACGGACACCCCCACCCCCATCCCAGAGGGTAAGATCCTCACTTGGGTGTGAGGAATCCAGGTGGTGGCCCGTGGGGGAAGATCGTAGCGGGAGTCAGGAGACCCCCGTTTTCCTGTTGCAGGGAGGGGACCTGCATGCCCAGTGCTGCTGCTGCGCCATGGACCGAGGCCAGCCTAGTATGGAGTCCCCGGCCGCGGTCCCCCGCGCCAAGGGCCCGTGCGTGATAGCACCGGTGCGCGCGGTGCTCCGTCTGCGCCGCCGGGTGTGCGTCCTGCGAAAGCGGCGCCTCTTGCAGCCAGGAACAGAGCCAGATGCTGGGACCCCGCGGGTGCCACGGCCGGGCTGCAGCTCTGGGGCCCTGCGGGCAGACCTGGACCAGCCCAGATTCTTCACCTTCGATGGCCTGACGGAGCTGTCTTCCAGAGCTCCACGCAAGAAGCGCAGGCGTAGCCGGATAGTGCTCTATCCGGAAACCTCACGCAAGTACCGACCCCGCACAGAGCGCCAGAGCCGCGCACAACGTTGCCTGCTGCTACTTGTGGCCATCGTGGGGTTCCAGGTGCTCAACGCTATCGAGAACCTGGATGACAATGCGCAGCGTTATGACCTCGATGGACTGGAGAAGGCACTGCAGCGGGCCGTGTTTGGCCAACCTGCGGCTGTGAGCCGCATCATGGTGCTGCTCCGGGACTACCTGGCTACACACGTGCACAGTCGCCCACTCCTTCTGGCTCTGCATGGACCCAGTGGCGTAGGCAAGAGCCATGTGGGCCGCCTGCTGGCACGCCACTTCCGATCAGTGCTCGAGGACAACACGCTGGTGCTACAGTATCATGTACGCCACCACTGCCCAGAACCTCGCGCAGTGCAGGACTGCCGGAAGGAGCTGGCACAGCAGGTGACAGATGTGGTGGCACAGGCCGAAGCAGAGGAGAAGACGCCCCTTTTGGTCTTGGATGAGGCAGAGCTCTTGCCCGCTCCGCTCCTGGATGAACTGCATAGCCTCTTGCAGCCACAGCGCTCACACCATTTCCACAATGCTGTTTACATACTCCTCAGTAGTACCGGGGGTGTAGAGATCACACGGTTTGTATTGCAGAACGCATCACGTACCCTGCCCCCACACTCCAGCAGTGCCTACAGCATCCAGGCTGAGGAGTCCCAGGCCGAGGAGGAGCTGCGTACCAGCCTTCGGGAGCTCTTGGCTGGAGAACACCCGCTGTGGCAGACCGCAGCCATTGTGCCTTTCCTGCTACTGGACAAGCGAGATGTGGTCAGCTGCTTCCGGGAGGAGATGGCTGGGGAGGGCTTTTTTCCTGAGCAGGCCCTGGCAGAGCGCCTGGCGGAGCAGCTCAGCTACTACCACGTAGCTGGACATGAATTCGCCATCACTGGCTGCAAACAGGTGGTAGCCAAAGTCAACCTCTTACAGCACAGGCCTGGACATGCTGGACGCTAGCCAGAGGCCCCAGACATTTGGGTTGTTGGTGGAAACAGGAGAGACATCAGGGGATATGTGGTCACCAAGCTGGTTCACCCCAGGAGCTAGGGAAGCTGGTGGGGTGGCTCAGCTCAGAGCTTCCCACTTCCTCTTCCATCCAGCCTTGAGTATTCCCTAGGTCATCAAGAAGAGCAGTGCTTCCTGTCTGTAGTCTGGTCTACCTTCCTCAGCTCCCATTGTGTCCAGCACACATCAGGCTCATGTGTTAGGTGGGCAGTGTGCACGCATGCTGTAGGTAGCTCATCTTAAAGGCGGGGTAGCCGAGGTAGGCGGTGGGGGAACTTGTGGCACCTCCCATACCTCTCACACCCAGTCTCTCCCTGAAGCCTCCTCAGCTTCGGGGTTCAAGGTGAGGGGTGCCTCCCCAGGCACTTCTAAGAAGGCAGTGGGATGGACAGGCCCAGTGGAACCCGTCAAATGATCTCCTTGGTAGAATGTGGGCCTAGGTAGAGACCCAGCCTCTTGGGTCCCTCTAAGTGGCTCGGATCTGCTGCAGGACCCTGGACTGGGACTGACAGGTATGCAGAGTGGTCGCTCAGCCAGCTTCACTGGTAGAGTCCTGTTCCGGAGTCCGACCTGGTGCTGAGACTCAGTCCTGCCTCAGCTCTGGAGTGACAGTTCTTGAACCCGTGCAAAACAGAGTCAGCGGTGATAGTGAACAGGGCCAGGCTTCTTTCCAGGGGCACCCCGTTCGCACCGGACCCAGCGGGTTGAGGGTGAGGGTGGGGCCTCTGGAGCCCAGGCTTCTGCACCTCCCCAGCGCCGGACGGGGAGACAGCTTGTCCTTATCAGTATCAGTGTAGCTGTCTGGCCACTACAGATGCGTGTCCTTCCGGTTCCCCACAGCCTTGGGTCTCCAAATTCTCTTTGTGGGCTCCTTCTGCGCATGCTCGGGAAGAAGGCGCTGTGGCAGCCTCTGCCCCCGGCTCCGCGGTGCTCTGGAAGCCTCTGTGCTGCCACCTAGTGGCCGCAACCGGCTCCGCACCCTGATGGCGGTTGTGCATCCCTGTGGCTCAGAAATGGGCACATCCGAAAGGGGGGCGTGAGGGAACAGCAAGGGACGACCCTGGAAGTAGAAGGGAAGAGTTCCCGAGGGGGTGACTTTTCTTCCCTCACTGTGGGGGAAATCTGCGAAACCTCCCCAGCTCAAGTGTCCCTCGAAAGATGGCTAGCACATCTCGTCTCTTCCATTCAACTTACCCTGGTGGGATCTGAGGCTCTGCATGATGCCAGGTGGGCAGGTTGAAAGGACACTCACCTGAGGTTGCCCAGCATACAGATCCTGTGTTTAGGGGGTAACTCAGGCCCCAGGACTCCCTGCTCTGAGTATTCCTGAAGTTGGGAGACTAGATCAGAGCTGCAGTGGAATTTAGAGGGTAGGATGGCTAGCGCGGAGCTCAAGGTTAGGTTCTGTCCTCCCCATACGACCTAATGGAAGTCCTGCACTCCTCTTTGTGGTGATGTTTCCGGAGGGGGATACTATTGCTGCTGAGTCGGGTGCTGGCCAGTTCTTGTGGAGTGATGCTGGGGTCCTCACCACTCCCCAAGAAACCCCCACCTCTTATCTCACCTGAACCTCCCCCTGCCCAGAGTGTCCGCTGCCAAGAGTTGCATGAATTCACCCACCTAACATCCACAGAGCATCTACTTAGATCTGGAGATCCAGACCAGGTAGAATTTTCTTTTTATTTATTTCTGAAACAATACATTCCAAGAATAATTACACTGAAACTAATTCCTGGTCTTAAGAGGCCTGTGCACTCAACACTGTGGGCAGGTTGTATCATGCTTTTGAATAAACTGCAGCTCAAATCTGGCAATCTACTGGCTTCTTGGTGTTTTTTTGTCTGCACAACCTGTTAATTGAGAAAGGCAAGCTGGAACTTTTCTGTCTGGTGGAGAGTTTAACAACTCTTTAAGCCTCTATTTATTAAATTTTGTTTTCAGAGATTGTTTCACACTGTAACCCAGGCTCACCTTGAATTTGTGAGCCTCCTGCCTCAGTTTCCTGAGTGCTGGGCTTACACTTGAACACTACCATGCTGGCCAAATGACTTTTTTGTGTTTTTGAGGCAGGGTCTCCCAGTAGCTCTGGTTGTCCTGGAACTCACTATGTAGACCAGGCTGGGCTTGCTCTCACAGAGATCTACTTACCTCTGCCTCCCAAATTCTGGGATAATAGGCCTGTACCACCACACCCAGCCAATAATACAGTTTAATTTTTAAAAATTTGTTTTTATTTTATCTGTATGAGTGTTTTCCCTGTATATATGTAAGTGCAAGTTTGTGCAAAACCTGGCCTGGTTATTGGGAACTGAACTAGGGTTCTTTCCAAGAGCAGCCAGTGCTTTTGGCCATTGAACCATCTCTCCAACCTCTACACTCCCTTATATACAAACTGCCATTTAATCTTTTCTTAGAATAAAAAGGGCTAGGTTTGGTTGCCCATGCCTTTCAGCACTTGGGAGACAGAGGCATGTGGATCTCTGTGAGATTGAGGCCAGTCTGGTCTACATAGCAAGATCCAGGCCAGTTGAGGCTACAGGGAGACCCTGTCAAAACAAAACAAACAAGGGGCTGGAGAGGTGGCTCAGCAGTTAAGAGCACTTGCAGAGGACCTGAGTTCGATTCCCAGCACACACATGACTGGCGGCTAACAATCATCTGCGACTCCAACTCCAGGGGATCTGACACCCTCTTCTGACCTCTGAGGGCATTGCAGGACATGGGTGCACTTACACATTAAAAAAAAAAAAGAAAATTTTAAAACCCAAAACAAATAAAGAATAAGCAAGGGAGGGGACTGGAGGGATGGCTCAGCAGTTAGGAGCACAGGCTGCTCTTGCAGAGGACTCAGATTCAGTTCCCAGCACTCACTTGGCTGCTAGCAATTGTCAGAAATGGCAGTTCCAGAGGATTCAGTGCCCTCTTTTGGCCTATGTGGCCATTGTATTCATGTGGTTCACATGAACACATAAGGCAAAACATACACATAAAATAAAAATAAAAATTTTGAGAAGGAATGGACAGGAAGGGCAGTTAGTGCATGTCTGTAATCCCAGCATCTGGGAGGTTGCAACAGAAGGGACAGAAGTTCAAGGCTAGCCCAGGGTACAGGAGGCCCTGTCTCAAATACAACAAAAAGCCTTGTTACTTTGGACATAGAAATTTAGGTTTTAGTTTTACATCAGTGCATTAAAGTTTGAACTTAGTAAATTGTGTTGATATTATCATGCCACACTACAGTTAATACCTGAATGAAACAGCCTGGCTCTTAACTTTAGTTTTAAGAGTGGGCCCAGCCTCGGAGTACACCATTCCCCAGATCCCTCTTGGAACTGTGCTCCTGAGACGGGCCTCACCCATACTTTTATTCAAAACCATTTCTCCAGCTTCAACTGGAGAACCACAAACTTGGACTCATCTTTGTGTTATCACCCAGTCTTGCTGTTTTTGTTCCCTTGGCCTAGAGCCCCACCTACACATGAAATCAGGTGTTCTTCCTAATCGTCATTATTTTCAATGAAAATGCATGCACAGCCTTTCAGTGTTTTGTTAATTCTCAAGCATACCCACATTCACTCATTAACGTTGGTGGAGTAGTAAATTGGGGTTCTGAAGAATAAAATTCATGTACACAGGTCACAAGAGCACATGGTTCAGTGACTTCAGTTTTTGGTTGCAAGGTTAAAAGTCATTAGTCCAGATTCTGTCCATTTTATAAAAGTCATTCCTATAGAAAATCTTTCAGATAATTTTTGAAATATCTACAAAATTTGAAATATGACTGGGCATGGTGGCATATGCCTATAATCTCAGCACTTGGGAGGTGGAGACAGGAGGATCAGGAGTTCAAGATCATTCATGACTATATAGCAAGTTCCAAGCCCAGGCTATAGTAAATCCTATCTCTTTCCCTTATACCCCCCTCAACTCTTTAAAAATTATACAAAATTCTTTTTTGAGATGAGTCTGATGTACCCCAGGTTGGCTCCAAACTTTCTCTGTAGCTGAGGATGACTATGAACCCTGTCTTTTTTATTATTTTATGTGTGTTGTATACGTGTGTGAGAGAGTGGACAGGTGTGTTGCAGCATGAATGTGAAGTTCAAATTGGAGAGTTGGTTCTCACCTTCCACCTCATTTTTTGGAAAGATTGGTCTTGTTTCTGTGGCTCCTCTGGGTACTCCAGGTTAGCTGCCCTAGAGTCTTGTACAACTCTCCCATCTCCACCTCTATCTCACCTCACCATAGGAGCATGGGAATTACAGAGGCATACTACTGCATCTGTCTTGCATTCTCTGGCCATCTGAACTCAGATCATCATGCTTGTGCAGAAGATACTTTACCCACTGAGCCTTCTCTTTGGCCCCAAATAACAACTGTTGTTATCATTATTTGATACAGTCTTACTATGTTCCCTCAGCAGACTAGATTTCCCTATGTACAGCAAGTTGTCCTTGAACTCACGGAGATCCGCCTGCCTCTGCTTCTAGAGTACGGAGATTAAAGATGTGCACCACCACCCTGACAGCAAAATTATTTGCCTTAAAAATATTTTAAAATATTTTATTCTTTGTATTTCATTTTATGTATATGAGTATTGTCTGGATGTATGTAAGTCCACCCACCCGGTCCTTCAATGCCCTTGGAGGTCAGAAGAGGGTGTCGGATTCCCTGGAGTGGGAGTTGCAAATGGTTGTTAGCTGCCAGCCATGTGGGTGCTAGATATTGAGCCCCGGGTTCTCTGCCAGTGCAGACAGTGCTCTGAGCCAGCTCCTCAGCTTCTGTGCTGCAATTCTTGATGCTCAGCTGATGAGAGACTTAAATCAGACTCTAGGGTAAGGGGCTGCCTTCCCTTCCCATGTCCCCATAAATTTCCATGTCTTTCTATTTTGCTTCTTTATGAGTCTTTTATTACAGTCATCCTACTGTGTGGCATTAATGTGCATTTCCCTAATATCTAATAGTGTGCTTTTTTGGTTTTGTTTCATTGAGACAGGGTTTCATTTTGTGACTCAGGCTAACCTGGCACAGCCATCTTCCTGTCTGTACCTTGAGTGCTGAGATTGCAAGTATTCATCACCATATTTTAATTATTTTTTTTTTTGAGACAAGGTCTGGATATCTAGATCAGACTGGCTTTAAACTTGTACTGATCCTCCTGCTTCTGCTTTCAGAATGCTGAGATTACAGGCATGCACTACCATTTGGCCTGTAGTTTTCTCTCTCTTGATTTGTTTTTGAGGCTGGAGAGATGGCTTAGTGGTTAAGAGTGCTGGCTTATGGTGCAGAGGACCCAGGTTCAGTTCCCAGTGCCCACACAGTGGCTAACTGTGTGTAACTGCAGTTCCAGGGGATCCAACGCCCCCTCTGGCTACCTTGGGCTTTGCATGAACAGGTGCACTTGTATATGTGCAGGGAAAATAGCCAGGTGTGGTCGTGCGCACCTTAGTTTCAGCAATGGGGAGGCAGGGGCAGGTGGACCTGTTCTTCATAATGAGCTCCAGGCCAGCCGGGGCTACAGAGAGCCCCTATCTCAAAACAAAGCAAAACAAAAAAATCTTTTTTGGTCTTTTTTTTTTTTTGAGACAGGGTTTCCTGGTGTAGAACTTTGCTATGTAGACCAGGCTGGACTAGAACTCACAGAGAGCCCCCTGCCTCTGCTTCAAAAGTGTTGGGATTAAAGGCATGTGCCATCATGCCCAGCTTTATTTTTAATTATGCATATTTGTGGGTGTCTGTGCACACGTGAGTACAGTTACGTTCAGAGGCCAGAAGAGGTATTTGGATTCCGTGAAGCTAGAGTTACAGGAGATTGTGAGCCATCTGACACAGGCTTTAGGAATGGGGTCTGGGTCCTCTGCAAGAGCAGAGTATCATGCTCTAAAGCCACTGAGCTATCTCTCCAGGTTCCTGGTCTTTTTTCATTTTTGCTTTATGAAACAGGGTCTTATATAGCCTAGGATGGTTTCAAGTTCACTAAGCAGTGGAGGTTGGCTTGAACTCCTGATCCTCCTGTCTCTATCCCAACACAATCCGCACCAGGCCCTGTTTTTTGACTTGCAAGGCATTTGTTTGTTTTAACTTAATTTTACTTATTATGATTTGTATGTGTCCATATGAGTAGAGCATGCTAGTACTACAGCATACATGTGGAATTCAGAGAACAATTTTCAGGAACTGGTTCTGTCCCTCCACCATAGGTTCTAGAGATTGGACTCAGGTTGTCAGGGTGGTGCAGCAACTGCTGAACCAGCTACTCACTGGCCCTAAAGTATAAGTTTTTTGTTGTTGTTGTTGTTGTTTTATTACTTTTATTTCATGTGTACGTTATGCCTGCATGTGTGTAAGTGCATCTGTGTTCTGCAGTGCCCTCAGAGAACTGAAAAGAGGGGTGGAGCCTCTCGAACTCGAGTTACCAATGGTTGTTAGCCACCATGTGAGCACTGGGACTCGAATCCAGGTCTTCTGTAAGGACAGCCAGTGCTGTTAACTACTGAGCCATTTCTCCAGCCTCTGAAGTACAAGTTTTTAATATGAATACCAAGACTACTACTAATGAACAGGGCCAAGCATGAGGTAGCACATGGATAATCCCAGCATTAAACCAGGAATTAGAGATCAGAGGCTTGAAGGTCACTGAAAATGGACCTGCCCTCTCTCATACTCAACAGTTTGTAAAACCAAGAACTGAGACTTAAGAGTTGTTATGGGGCACTAGAAACCTATAGCCTCTACCAAAACAAACCTGGAGTTCAAGACTGGAGGGGGAGATAGTTTTATTCAAGTTCAGGCTTAGGACAATGGGGGAAAGAGTATTCATCTCAAAGGAAAAGAATCCCATTTTCCAAAATGGCAAAGTCTGTGGGGCTTGTTGAAGGTGATGGATGGAAGAATCTTTGTCTTCAGGACATGTTCTTTGACCTTTTGACATGCAGATCTGGAGGGCAGAGGCCTAGCAAATCAGCTTTGGTCCTTACCTCCTTAGTCTCTGGTATTTAAATTTTGGAAGTGTAAACAGTGACAGGTAAAGGAAGGGGAAATATCACAACTGGCTTCCTGAGAATTTGAAATAACCAAGGTGTTTAGAGTGGGCTGTGTCCAGCTCTAGGTCATTCCATATTGTATAAAACAGTGACTTTCAGGCTGTGCCTTGCTTTGGGCGATTCCATTTTACAAAGCAGAATTTGGCTCCATTTTGAGAAAGGCAGGATGCCTCTATACTTAACTATGTATGAAGATGACACCATCACCAGTACAGCACCATCCCCGAGGCACAGACTGATAACTTATACTTGCAGGTAACAAAAGCACCATTTGTAAACTTATCAAAGTAGATTGGGAACATATGACCATATGGGTGCATTAAAACCATACCAGAAAATCCAAGCCCAAGAACGTAATGAACATACCAGAACAAGGAAGTGTGCTACACATTCACCTGAACTGCATAAACGGGGAGATACTTACACCTGCAATGGCAAGGGATGTACTGACAGGTCATCTGAATACCCAGCGTATGTGTGTCGACGGACCAGCAGGCAAAGAACTACAGATTGTCCCTGGGGCCTCCGCACCTGTCCCCATTGCTCACTCAAACTGTCATCTGTCCATCACTTTGCCTTGCCTCTGCAGTTTACTCTGAGGCTCGGCTCATGCATATGACCCTGAGCTTGGCTCTGTGGTGGTGTCTCTAGCAGCTCTCTAACAGGGTTGGTTGATTATTTACGCCCGCCCCCCGAGAGATTTCCTTTGCATTATCAGCTGTCTGCCTCTGCCTCTAGTAAGACATCTGTGAACTGTACTATAGGATCTTTAATCATTTAAAAGCCATTCTATAACCTATATTTGTACATATATAGATATAATTACCATGTGATGTGTAATGTGTAATCTGAGAGTTAATTTTAGTAATTAAGATTGTAACAAAAGAACTTGTGTTTATCAGTGGCTCACTATCAAGGGAAATCAGGACTACTCAGCCAACTGCAGCCAATGCAACTGAAGTAGCTTTCAAATTTATTCTCATCCAATAAATGACGTTATGGAAAGATAAAATATGGCCATTTGTGTTTCTGTCATAGTGTGCTCATGACAAAAGGATAGCTATAGATTAAAAGGGAGGTAGGTGGAGGTAGCAAGGCGTTGATGAGGCCCATCAAGAGAAAGCTATTTATTCCAGGTAAAGCATGGGTATTTTTGCCAAATAAATTTTATTCTCTGTTTAATTAAAAAATATATTTTACTTTTATTTTATGTGTATGAATATACTGCCTGCATGTGTGTAACTGCACTCATGTCATGCAATGCCTATGGAGGTCAGAAGACAGTGTTAGTTAAGGATGGAGTTAAGGATGATTGTTAGCTGACATGTGGGTGCTGGGAATCGAACCCAGGTCCTCAGCAAGAGCAGCCAGTGCTCTGAACTCCTGAGCCATCTCTCAAGTCCCTCTCCCTTTGATTTTTAAAACTATGTTGTTACATCTAGGTTTTGTGATGTAAGCCTTTAATCCCAGCACTTGGGAGGCAGAAGCAGGCAGATTTCTGTGAGATTGAGGCCAGCCTGGTTTACATAGCAAGTTCTAGGCCAGCCAATGAAGTTGATTTTATGAATATGAATGATAAACCTAACACGATAAGGAACCTTCTGCATCCAAATGTCATTTACTGCCATCCTCCAAGATAATGGAGGGTTTGGGCTAAGGGTGCTCGGGGTGCAAAGGGCTGGTCTGTCCACCTATTTTCTGTTCCCCTACAGGTGAGACAGGTACAAAATCTTTCCTGGAGTCAACTTCCTGCCAGTTGCTTAGGTAGAGTGTGATACTGTATGTATTATTTAACTCACCTATTAAATAGTGGTTATAGTGAAAATTAAAGTGGGCACTCAGGGTATAGCTGGGTTGGGTTGGATGTTTTGTTGACTGTGATTCCACTAAGTCTATTGCCTTTTTTTTTGAGACAGGGTCTCACTGTGTTGCTCCAGTTGGCTAGAACTGGCTATGTAGATCAGGCTGGTCTTGAACTCACAGAGCTCTGTCTGTCTCTGCCTCCCAAATGCTGGAATTAGAGATGTGCCCCACTACACTTCTTATGGCCCTTTTTCTGAAGTGCCAAACCCATACCTGGGGCATATGCCAGTCCTGGAGGATGACAATTATGACAATTTCAGAAACACAGTGGCCAGGCTGCACTCCCCTGCTGAGGTTCCAGGTTCATGGAGGTTAGAAGCATCCTCTGAACTATCTGGATGATCCTGAGAGACGTGTCCTGAAGCCATTTGAAGTGTGGCCTTTGTCTGCAGGGTTACAGCCATCTGTGCCCTGCTAACCAGATTTGAGATTCTGGGCCCTGGGAGCCATGGAATGTCCTCTTTTCTCTATTTGGTCAAGAAAGCACACCTCAGGTCAATAGCTGGTAAGGATCTCACTACTCCAGGCCTGTTTGGGTATCTGGTGTCTGCAAGAGCCCAGGACAGGGTGCACATACTCACTGTCTCCTAAGTCCTCTTAAGGGTCCCAACTGGGCCTCCACCACTTGGTGGTACTTTGCCCAGCTGTGTGCATCTCACAAATGATCAGTGTTCCAACTTCAAGACTGCCAAGGCCGGTCATGCAGTTCCTCCCTGGACTTTTCTCATTTCCCCCTCTCCAAAGGCCACTTTCCATGGCTGTAGCCCAAGCTGCTCAGTCAGACCTGCCCTCTCTAGTTCTGGGGCCTGTTCTGGCCCACCTGACTTGCGTCAAGACAATCCTTGTTCCTCTCTGGGCTGAGCGCTGGCCTCATTCATTTCCCAGCCTACTCTACTTGTCTCCTAGCTTAGGAGGCTAGGGTCAGGGGCAGCGAGGTGCGGATTTCAGTCCTGGAAAGACGCAGACACCGCAGACCCTCACCTCTTAACGCCCTGCCGTCCACACCCTGCGCCCAGGTCAGGGCCGCAGCGCCGGCCGCGGCCACGGGGTGGCGGCATATTCTCCCTCGGTCCCACGGCGGCTGCCCCTCAAAGCGCTGCGTTCCAGAGTCCCGGCTGAAGGTCGCCGGACCACAGGTAGAGGTCACCAGAGGCTGGGCAGGTCCTGGCGGGAAGGCGCATCCCAGATCTTGTGCGCCCTTTCCCGGTGCCTCGATCCGACCCAGGGCGGCGGGAAATCCCGCCAGGGGCCCGCGGACTCGCGCCAAGCGACTGGAGATCTCCGCCTCCACCCCGTCCGCTCAGGCCCGGGGTTTTCGGACTCAGCCTGGGCGGCATCCAGCCTTCCCGGCCAGGGGCGGGCGGCGGTGCCACCGACGTGCGGGCCAGCCAGGCGCACCTGCACCTGACGCTCTCGAACCACAAGAAGGACGGTCGGCAGATCCGAGGCAGGTCCCTCCCACCCCCCAGAAGCCGCGGGTCCCAGGCCGTGACCTCGAGCAGACTACAACTGGTCTCTGCCCCCACGTCACGCGGGCAGAGGGTGCCGAGACGGCCCTTGCGGCCCGCGCTGCCCCTCGCGGCCCTAGTGCCCGGGGGGCACCGCACCCTGTCTCCGCGCCAGGCGCGATCGCCAGCACAGCCCCGCTGACTCTGAATGCAAAGACTCGGCCTTTGTGCGCGCCTGCCAGCCCCACCCGCCGCCACCCTCATTAGCATAGCAGCTGCTTGCCGAGCGGGGACCTGCGCAGGAGAGGGCAGAGGCCTCGGGAATGAATGGGGCCGCGGCTTTGGAGCACATGAGAGAAGAAAGACCGACAGACGGACGCGCAGAGGAACTGTCGGAAGGACAGCCAAGCAGAAGAATGCACCGCACGGGGAAGGGAGGGATGTCGGAGGGGCGGGAGGCCTCTGGGGACTCCCGAGCCCCAGGGGGGTTCTTGCCCAGGCCTCAGAAGGCGCAATTACGGAGGTTCCCAGACCTTCGACGGCCCCTTCTATGGCCTGCGCCTTCACACTACGGCCTTCGGCTTTGTTCCCCAGCTGTCCCAGGCACGGGGGCCCCCTTTTCCGTCCTTTAAGGCCGGTGGACATAGCCTCCTCCTCTCAGGCTCTGCAGGAGCACCAAGAGACAGCTGGCTTTCCCAGGTCAAAGGGCAGCTGTCCACTAGATCTGTGGTGCACGTCCCCCTCTGTCCCTTCCCTGTGATGAGCTTGCTAGCTTTTGGGTACAGACTGCCCCATAACCCCTTTCTTCTCTTCCTCCTTCCTGGCCTGCTGTGTCCTGGTCCTGCCTGGAGGCTTTGGGCATCACTCTTAATAGTTGACCATTTTCTGCATTTCCGGAAGTAAACATCTCATGTGTAGGATCAGATCAGAGATAGAAAGTGTAGGCAGGAGCCAGTCACCCTCCTGAGGACAGCTGGGCAGGCCTTTATCCTACCTTTTTGCCTTACCTTTTGGTGAGTCTTCTTTCTCCTTGCAGGGTTTCCCAGAGGGCCACTACCTAGCCCTTCTCTGGGTCCAGTCTTAGCCTTATCCTCACCTGACTGGAAGAAGGCCAGGCAGAGGAGGAGCTGGGTCACCTATTGCTTTTTTTTTTTTTTCCAGTGCCCTAACCTGGACCAGCCTAGGGAAAGGATGGGGCCTTCCTAGAGACTTTGGTTGGCCAATTCCTGCCAGCTTCACTATGGTAGGGAGTTTGCTGAACTAGAAGGACCACGGGCTATTATACTCTGGGAAATGAGCATCGAAGACATAGCAGCTTCAATCTGGTCACATCTAGGGAGCAGGGACTTCCCAGTCTGCTTCCACTCCACAAGCAGTCTGTTCTGTCATGGGATTCATGCTCTGGACCACTCATCTTGCCCTGCCCCTGCCTCTTTGATCTAAGGACCAGCTAAATCCTAACCTGTTCTACCTGCCTCCTAGCAGAGGAGCAATGGGTACACATTACTCATTCTGGAAATTGCTGTCCCTCCCTGTCCCTCCCATTTCCATCCAAGGAAAGATCACAGCCATGTGCTGGTAGACTTTGTCTCTGGACTCTTGGATCTTACCAGAGTCTGTTCACAGCTGGGGAGGGCGGGGAGGACGGGGGACACGACCATGATGATTTTGAGTGTGTCTGCCTGCTTTCTGGAGGTCTATAGGGGAAGGAAGGTGTATGTCCCAGTACTGTGTCTCTCCTGTCAAGAGTGGCCTACACAGAACAGCATCTGAGAGGAAGTAGGTCCCTCGACCTTCACAGAGCTTCACCCTCGACCATCTCTTCCTAGCTCCATCCCATTCATGCTGAAGACCATCTCCTCAAGGGGCAGTGCAGTCTGTCAAATGCACCTCAGAAGAGAGCTTTTTGGGACACTGCACAAGGTCACACAGTGGCAGCCACATACCTGGAAACCCCCAGTGCCTCTCCTGGGTAAACGTCAAGGGTGCTACAAAGGCAGTGACTGTTGTTGGGCCGCCCCTCCTCACACACATGCAGGCTACGGATGGTTTCCATGTCCCTGGTCTAATTCCCATATAAGATAGCATAGGTGGGGGAAGACATGGACACTCCTGGGTGGCCCCAGTAATTCCCAGGGCAGTTTCCTGAGGGAAGGAACCCAGGGGAAATCCCTTCCCTCTTCCCACTCCTGGGTACTCTTAAGGATCCTACTACAGCCAAACAGAAAATGTGTTAACTGAAAATGTCAAGGCCTCATAGGTAGAAATCTGACAGGTGTGGAGAAGGATCACTGGCTGCATGGAATCTGTTGGAAAAAAAGTCCCATGTCATGAACCCTTTTCCATGGCTGTCTGCAGCTACTCTGGACCTGTCAGGCATGCTCTCTCCTGCATCCCACTGGACCCCAGGAATGGGCTCTCTTTGCACAAGGGAACGTGGCCTTGCTTAGATATGCACTCTGAGGAGTAGCTGGCCCTGGATTGTGAAGGCTTTTTGCTTGTCTAGAGACAGGAACTCAAAGGTTTCCTAAAAATATGAAAGGCCCTTTCTGTGCAGAAGGTGGCCCAGGGCCTCAGCTTTCAGGTTGGATGGAAACATGAAGAGCCACAAATTTCCCTGCGGAGGCCTCAGTCACTTTGCCAGTACTAGGAAGTAGAAACACCAGCTTCAGGAGCTGTCAAGGTAGCCAGAACTCTAGACCTGGACACAGGCCGGCCTCCCCTCTGGGTTCCCATAAGTTCTCAGAGGCTGACCCAGACTTGGCATTTAGCCAGGCTGGGCACCCATTTACTCAGCTCTGTCTTTACATGAACACAAGCCAGGCATCCATTACTCTTTACTTGCAGACAGCATGCTGTGGCCCAACCCTCACCCGATGGAGGGTACCCAAGACTTGTGCCAAAACTAAGAACCAGTAATTTTTTTTTTTAATATAAAAAGACCAATGAAAAATTTATTCATAAATTTTTCATGCCGGGCTACAAGTCTATATCGTACGTTCAGGAGTGTGCTGCAGACTTCATCCAGACAAAAGCAACCAAACTGGGACCCAGGCACAGCTTCACATAAGCCTAGGAAGTCTTAACATTAATTAACATAATTAAAAAGGCATTTGCATGTAGAAAAAACAGACAGAACTCCTTTTGGAGTAATCTGCGCTCCTCTCAGTGTCTGCTAGTTTCACGACATTATCCCTCTTCTTCTCACACTGGATCATAAAAGGCCAAAGAAGACGACAGACTATGACCAGGCGGCACAAAAGGCCTCCACCCACCTGTGTCCTCAAGTGCTCCCCATTTTTGCAGGCAGGGTCAGCAGCACTTCTACAGAGGGGAAACCTCATTTAAATTTGAATAATTCAGCCTCCCTTTTATTTCCCAGGATCAAAACAACAAGGGGTGTGGGGTTGCATAGAAAATTGGAACCACAGGAACCAGGAAGGGCTCCTTTCAGGGACAGCAAAGTGACGCTCCATCGTCTCCTCCAGCCCGGGTCCTTGGCGCAGCCCCTCCCCCACGGCAGGATCCTTGGATCAGAATTGGGTCCTGGAGTCGGAAAGGCCGAGAAAGGGTGCGGTCGCCCTTCCACTCACTAGTAATAGCACAAGAGATTCACAGTCATATAGGTATTTTATAAAAATATAAATATGGGTACATAACAGCCTTCACAACGCTGGATACAACGCCCTTTAAAATTGGGTTTATAACCAAGATTCCAAAAATACAGCTAAAACTTGGCTTAAAATATGTTAATATTTTATATTGTCATAAATGTTATGACATTTAATCGTGGCAAATCCATTTACTTTTTTAAAAAAGTGTGCAACCGACTGTTAACAATAATAGAAGTCACTAGGAAAGAAAACACCCCCTCACTGCCCGGTCTCAGCCACGCGAGCTTCAAGGTCCCGTGGGAACTTTGCTAAGCAGCCGGTGTGGGGAACGGCCTCTCCATAGAAGGGGAAGAGAGGTCCTGGGGCTCCTTAAACTCACTCGGAGTCCAGGGAGAGGTACGGAGGAGAGAGGTGCGGAGGGACGAATGAGACTGGGTGGGGGAGGGGCTAGCAACGGGAAAACCGTCGGGCTAGGTGGTATTTTCAGTGCAACCAAGAAATGGTAGACTCAAGTTTTTAGTTTCAAGGAAAAAAAACCAAAAAAACAAAAAAGACAAATGCATCTTTTCCCCCATAACCACAAGGACCACGCACAATATTTTCCAAACAAAAAACTCAGGCGCACAACTTCACCCACAAATATACACACATGTGATAAATAGTTGAGGACACCGGGAACAGCTAGTGTCCCCTTCCTCGCACGCGGGCGCGTAGGCGGCGGTAGCACAAGTCCACCCGCGCCTTTCACCTTCGGGAGAAAGCATTTCAAGCGGAGGATCCGGTATCTCGGAATTCTGAACTCGCCGGTGGCGAGACTCAAATTTCAAAAGGGCTGGAGCCCGCGCCCCGCCCCCACCCTGGCGGTGGGCCGTCGGGGAGCGTGGGAAGGCGCTCGCCGGCAGGGTGCCGGATCCCGGGGGCGCGGACGAGGAGAGCCGTCCTGGTTTCCACGCGGGCCGGCGAGCCTGGCGCACACCGAGGTAGTTGGCGGGAAGGTACAGCAGAGGCGACGCGGGCGCGGGCCGGGATCCCGGCGGGCATCACCGGCCGCTGGCCGCGTACTTGGCCTTGGTGATGAGATAGAGCACGATGTCCTGGTGGCCCCCGAACGCGGCGATGTGCAGCGCGCTCCAGCCGTCGCGGTTGGCTAGGCGGATGTCGGCGCCGAACTTGACCAGCAGCTTCACCAGTTCCAGGTTGCCGTCGATGACTGACTGGTGCAGTGCGGTCTGTCCCTCGGGCCCGAAAGAGTTTACGTTGAACTCGCAGTTAGTCATGTTCTGCAGCAACGACTGCAGCTCCTGCGTGTTGCCCTTGCGCACAGCTTCCTGGAAGATGCGCTGCGTCTGCGGTGCCGAGCAGGTGGACAGCTCAGCTTGGCTCATGCTTCAGCAGAGCTAGGGCCGCGGCCCGCGCCGGGTCTCAGCGCGGGCGGCGGCTGCGGCGCGGGGCCCCGGCTGTCTCCGGGTGTGTCTCGGGGAGCGCCTCGGCGCATGGAGGGCGCTGCGCCCCCGGGCCCCGCACGCCGCCCCTGCGCGCTCCTGGCGCTCGGGGCCGAAGGCCGCCGTCGCGAGACCCCCGCTGCATCCAGCCGCGCCCAGGCGGGCGGGCAACCCGGCAGGGTGCTGGTCCGCAGGACCTGGAGCAGCTGGGGCCGGCGACGCGCGCGGTCGTGGTCCCTGCGGGGCTTGGCCGCGTTTATCCCACGCGCGTCCCCCTGCGTCGCGGTTCCTGTTTGTCTGCGGAGTTCCCTCACCTTTTAAGGTCCTTATATTTGCATAACAATGGGCGCCTGTGACGCGCACCCTCGAGCACTTGCGATTGGGCTGCACCCACGTGGGGGCGTGGCGTGGGCGGAGCTGGGGGTGTGGTCGCGGGCGTGCACTCCACGGCAGAGGGCGCTGGTCTTGGACTGCACAGGGCGGGGAGGCCAGGTACCACAGGGGGTTCCCAGCGCCACCACCGACGCCTCCGCCTGGGTACGCTGGCCCCGTGCCTCCACCTCCCTCGTTCTCTCCGCTTTGTTTTCTCCGTAAATCCAGGGAATTCCGAGTTCTCCGCGCAACCCTTCCCAAGTTCGTTCGCGTGGTGACAGTCCCATGAAGGGCTCGGACGCATGGTACTGAGCCAGCCTGGTCTTTATATGCGAGTGTGACTTTCCTGGCAGTTCCGGGCGCTCATGTGTTCCGCCCCACCAGGAGCTCCAAGCTCCAGTCACTCCTGTGAAGAAGTTCCACTCTCCTAACCAGAAGGCCCAGGCAAAGGCAGGCTCACAATGTGTGTGTGCTAGGGAGTGGTTTATCACCACACCTCCAGATGGGAGCCTGTGCTGCCCAGCCCCTTGTCACATGTACAAGGACACGTAGACCTAGATAGGTGGGCAGCCCCCAAGTGAAACACACAGGGCTAGCCCGTAAGGGAATTCTGAAATGACTAATTTCCAAATCGTAGATCCCACGTTTTACTGACCACTCTAACAACTGACCAACTGGATAGAAGGGCTGGTGCCAGGTGGGGAGGCAAGACTCCACATTTCCTCATTATGTTTTACAGTTTACATCTCTGCTGTGGTTGCTGAAAATTAAGGAGGAATAATCTTAAGACTCAACGGGGCAGGAAGCAGGGCAGGTCAGGACTTGATTCCTTCAGAAACTAGGCTGGGAATTCCAAGCAGGCAGCTGTGGGCCTCAGCTGGGTAGACCACCCTGTCAGGCTTTATCTAGGGAAGTTCCTTTTGGGTGATGCTTCTGCCCCCAGACTCAGAGCTGTATGATACTTACCAGGGCATGTCCTCCACCCTTCTCTGTGTTCTGGGAGGGACCACAGTTAAATTGGATGGAGAAAGTGGGCAGGCCCCCCTGGGGACTGATCATCTCTGGCCAACCACCTTCAGGCCTGACCCTGGCTGGCTTGTGCAAGGGCCACAAGTGGTGGCCTGGGAACCCGAGTTCCTTGAATATGCAGCTTGGAGCCCATCTGGTCTTCCTAAGGTCCATGGTCTGCAAGGTTGTTCCTTTTGTTCCCTAATCCACCTCATGCCCCCAAGATCTCAAGAGGAGCTCCCTAAGTTCTCTCCACTGGGCAACAGGTGGGAACACTGAGGCTCAACTGGGGACACTGACACCTTTAGCTTCCCATAGATGGGTTGTCACTCTAGTGCTGGTTGGGTCACAGAACTAAGAACACAGGTAGGGATGGAGGAGAGGAGCTTCTGGGAGGATAATCAGTAGGGAAGGCGTTTTCATGGTTTTGCACATCTTCACAGAGCATTATACTGGCAGGACGCAGGAACCCCGGCTTGCATGAGTGGAGCCTTTATTCTTAGCAAGCCTATGACTGTCCCTGGAAGGTAAGTGGGTTCCCCAGCTGGGCCCCTGCCTAGGTGGGCTCCAGCCTGTCCTGGGGAAGGGCATCTGAGATGTTTGCCCAGAGCAGAGCCTGGGAGAAATGTCCTGTTGACATCCTCAGCGGGCCACAGTGTGCAGCAGACAAAGAGGCCTGTGTGAGCTCAGTGTGGGAACTCAAGGCTGCCACCACGGGGGCCGTGAAATCAGCAGCAGCCCTGGTGAGAGCTGGGCTGCAGCAAGGATAGTGTGGCTGCTGTGGCGATCCCATCATGGTGAAAGCCTATCCTGCAGACACTCTGCCCTGTGTCAGGCTGAAAGGACATAAAGATGTGGCTGGGCTGCCACCACTGTGTGGCTAGGATGAAGCCCTAGGCCCAGCTCTCTGAGGGATTTAGGTGATGGCCACAGGATCCCCTACTGGCTGGAACTCCTTTACCATGCCTGTGCTCCAACCCACACACATATTCTTGAAGCTGCCATATGAGGACAGGGTTGGGAAAGGCTGGGGGCACTTGGTTCCTAGTAAGCATTCCATAATTGTTTGCTAAAGGACACTTCCAAAACGTGGACATTTGTTCCACATACTGTTGGAGAGAGGGAGGGGAAAGGCTCACAGTAAGTCTGAGGATACTCAGTGTTAAGCTCCTGTGTTAATGCCTGCCTAGATCTAAGGAGACCCCCATCCTGGCTATGAGGCTAGACCCTGCCCTTTATCCCCTGCCTGACTGTAAGGATGCCGGCCCAGGAGCACTCTTCTCTCTCCTGTTCTCTTGGATGGACGCTTAGCAGCAGGCAGCTAGGGAAGCAATGTTCTGAAGGGGTAGCATGTAGAACATTCTGGAACCCTTGCTGGGAAAGTCTGGGCGGGGTAGTCGCGGCAGACTGAGAGGGCCATAGGAGGACAGCACAGAAGGGGCAGCTGGCCAGAGCTGAGCCAGGCCTGCAGCCACCTTAAAGGCACTGAGCAGGGGAGGGAGGCCAGCGTGCAGTGGGGGCGGGGCTTTCAGCTAATTCATTAAAATGTGTTGGGGAGCGTGGGAAAGAGGAGAGTGTTTCTTCCCAGCAGCCCAGACACCTGGTAGAAGGGCCGAGAAAGGATAGGAATCAAATAACAAACACTCAGCCCTAGCCAGCGCCGGCAGAGCAGAGGAAGGAGGCCCAGGCAGGAACTGCAGCAGACAATTGCTGTGACCAGGGCTCCTGCCCAGGGGCTGGCCACTCAGCAAACAGGCCAGCACTAGGGACCATAGCTGCTCTGTTAGCCCTGTGATTGTCTCTAGTCCTGGAGGCAACCTGCTCCTGCAGCTGAGGCTCCTTATGCCTGGGGCTTGCTTCTACTGCCTAGATCTGCATGGGGCAGATAGTCTCCTCCCCATGAAATGGCTAGGGTGGAGGTGCCTCACAGCAAGTGAGCCTTGTGCAGGGCAACAGAGAAGAGGCAAGAGCAAGAAAAACACAGTGGGCAGTAGGTATAGCCATCCTGAAGATGGGTCGAGGGGCCAGGGCCTGGCATTGCTTGATCAGGATGGATGGCATGGGTTTCCTCTCCTGTTTCACCTTTGGTCCTGGGTAGCTGCAGCCCAGGATGCAGCTGGGCTGGGTCGCAGTCAAATGCCCTTTGCTATTTCCTCTCAATCCTTGAGGGGGGAAGAATGCAATCAAGGGCTCTACCCAGGACAGGACATGGAACTAGTGGGGGTCCCACTCCTAGAGCAGCAGCCCAGCTCTACCCCTTGACATCCTATCTGAAGCTCAGTTCAGGTCTCCAGCCTACCCAGAAGATTGAGGAGAGGGTCTAGGTTGGAACTGGCTCTGAGGGACCCTCAGATTTGCTGCTGTCTCTGCTCATTGCTGATCCTATCTCTTCCCACTTATGAAATGCCAGCTAGGTTGCTGGAGGCTGAATGGACCAGGATGCAGAGCCCAGGGTATGTCCAGGATAGTGGTCTGCCAGAGAGGTCTCAGGTGGACTGACCTATGAATGGTGGGCAGATGTGGGCTTGGTATCACACCCGAGTCTGTAGGTATTCCCTACACTGGCCAGAAAGGCACTTCCCTGGCACTCAGGACCCTGTTGCCTGGAGGCATCTGCTAGGCTCTTCAGCCAAATCTGAGCTTGTTTCCGCTTGAGGCAGGAAGCAGAGGAAAGGGATGTAAGTAGGGGGTGGCATTCCTAGGGAATGAATGAGGAGGAGGCAATCTACTGACCAAATCGGCTGATTGTGAGCTGGAGGCATGCAGCTTCTGTCCTGGGCTTTCTCCTGTCTCACCTTCCCTCTCGCCTCTAGTATCTATCCTTGGTTCCCCCACCTCTAGGGTTCCTGGCATCAGCACCCTCAGACCCTCTAGGGTAACTAGCCATGGTTGTGGGAGCCTAAGCTTCCTCTCAGAGCAGAGGCAGAAGCACCTATTTCTGGGCAATTATGACCAGGGAGGGGTCCATAATTTGGGTGAGAGTCCTGCAGCATTGGTAGGTAGACAGTAGCCTCCAATCCAGTGTCTTCTATCAGGCTGTAGTGGCTACCCTTCTCTCTGCCTGGAAGGCCACCCAAGCCTGACCTAGAGTGACAGGAAGAGACCTTGTGGGTCACACCCTGACTCAGGGTCCAAGAATCCTGGCCACCTGGAAGCCCATTCATCTTTGGTGGCTCCAACAGCTCGAAGAAATATAGAAGGGGTCAGGATGAGTGTGGGAGACAAGCAGACAGACAAGGCTATACTAGTAACCCACATAGGTCAAACATTTCTCATGTTTATTGGCTGGCTGTGCCTGACCACCTAGGTTGGGCTAAGGGCTCAGCTTGGCCCAGAGGGGCTGGGGACGCCCTCCAGGATCTCACGGAAATGGGTGGTGATGCGGCTCAAGTGGGAGCCATCCCAGAAAACCTTGCCATACTGTGTGCAACAGTAGAAATGCTGCAGCCCTGGTTTCCTCAGCACACCAGCAGGGACCCTCTTCAGCTGCAGTTTCGTGCCATTGCTCAGTGTGGCTGGGGTGCTGGCTTGTAGATTCTCTGCTTCTAGCCAGCGGAGAGAGGGATCAAAGATGCAGCCCCCAGGGTCTGTCTTTGGGGCCAGGTCTGGGCAGAGAGAAGCAGTGCCTGATCCCTCAGCTGACTTAACCACCAGATGTCCCCCTCCAGCAACTCCTCCTGTTCTTAACCACCCTGACCCCATATCACTTGTTTCGGGACACCTGGCCCTCTGTATTCTGAGTGTTCTCTGACCACCCACTCAGAACCTCTAGGCTATCCCCTTGCAGGACCAAGATTCCTGTCTTGGAGCAGGTCAAGGTGCCAGGGTCCTGTGGAAAGCCAGTTATAACCTTGGTGGGTGGTCCTGGGGCTTACCTGGCTCCTCCTTTGAGTCTTTGCTCCAGGTTGCCTCATCACCTGTCAATCAAGGAGAATAGAGCATGATGGAACTTTCCTAAGGGGCATAGAGCCACCTGTGCCCACAATGCCACTGTGGACTGAGTCACTGTCATCTCCGTTGTCTCTGGCTTGCTCCCACCCCCACCCCAGTGGAGAGGGCAAAGAGCAGGGGCTGAGAAGCGTTGGTGCCGCTGGGTTCCTTTCTTAGGGAAGTCAAACTGGGATGTTCTTGGGGCTCAAAGGTCCCTGGGAAACAAGTCCTAGCCATGAGATTTGCTGATTAGAGCTCTGGGGCCTGAGAACCAGTGGGTGGGGGTGGGGCGGCCCTTTTGTGGTGATGAACAGATAAGCCCACTGCCAAAGAGCCCATTTCAAAATCAGCCAGTCAATATGAGGGCAGGGCCCTCAGGGCCTCCAAAAATGGGGTGGCTCCTGCTGGCCTTTGTAGCAGGCTCTGGGCCCCACAGTGAGCAGAGGGCAGAGAGGCCAGTGTCCCCTGAGAGACTCCTGCAGGACTGAAGGGAGCTGAAGGGAATCTGGGTAGCAGATGGGAGGGGCAGCCTGTCCATTCCTGTGGACTCCTAATTTGCTTGTCAAATACTTCTTGACAGAAGGTCCCAAATTAACTACAGCCAGGACATGGATGGGTGGGGGTCAGGTAGGGGGAGGCTGGGCAGGCTTTTCCTTGACGCCTAGGAGGCCATGACCTCGCTCTGGTCTTCCTGCTTCCATTTGGCCTGCCTAACCCAACTCTTACTCTGCAGCCCCTGTGACACCAGTTAGTTTGTGTTGTTGCCTTCCCACAAGGAAACAGAGGAAGGTTTCCAGGTGAGACCATTCACCAAGGACCAACAGGGTCAGCCCCACTCCATCTACCCCCAGAGGGCATAAGGCTGGCTTATGGGGCGCTAAGAGCCACCTGGACAGTCTGAGGTAGCCACTTCCCCACCTACTGCATAAGGAACTGGCCCTGTGCCCCCAATTCCAGCTGAAGTAGCCAGCAGGTGTGCAAAGTAACTAGCAATCTGCAGGCCCATAGAAAGAAAGGAGATGGTAGACCTGGTCCCAGAGAGGTAGGCACTAAGGGTCCCACCTTCCTGGACTCCAGAGACAAATGCATAGAGAGCAGGCCACTGGACCCCAGCCCTTACCTTAAGCACTGTCCTTCCACGTGCCATCACCCTGCAAGTTGGGGATTAGAGGGTGCCCAAGGCATCTCCCTAGGTACCTGAGATTCACCTCTGAAGGACTCATCCCAGATCTTGCATCTGTTTCAGAGCCCCCCTCACCTGTGATGCTGGAGTCCTCCTGCCTGCTACTGAGCTGCATCAATTGCTTCATCAAGTCCTTAGAAACCTTAAGGTACTGGTCACCGTTACAGGCCTGGGGTTCAGAAAGGATGCTGGGCATGAACATGGCCTCCTTCCTATGCCCTAACCCAACCCTGTGGGTTCTCACACCCCTGTCCCAATCCTATGTACTGTCTATCCGGCAGAAGCCTCCTTGACTGGGGCCTCTTCTGGTCGATGGGTTGCCTCTTCCATTTCCCAAGGCCCCAAAGACTTTGTCCCTGTCGTTTCCAGTTCCAGAGCCTTGAGGGAAGAGCTAGGCCCAAGCCCTTCTGACCAGGTCAGTTCAGGTATGGGATTAAGGGTCATTGTGGGCAGCCTTGCAGCTTCCCTGGCTCCCCCAGTTTATCTGTGTCTGTGACAATTTTGCAGTGACACCCGGCCAAAGCCACAGAGACTGGGAGCCCTAAAGCCCATGAAGGGTCAGGAACAAATCCAACTTTGGCTCCTTTTAGGGACCTTGTTCAAAGATACTCAATGGACTACTAGGCCATCTGAATGCTTTGTGTGACCGTCCAGGGAAGTTCAGTTCAGTCCTGCTTTTCTGACCACTACCACTGAGTTAGGAGAGGGTGGCCAGGGCCTGACCCCAGGAGTCTTGACCCTGAGAAGGCTATGCATGGTCCTCCAAGTCATCACTACCTACACAAAGAAATGGGTTTAAATCTCAGGATAAGCTGATATAGGGGTCCTGAGCAGGCATGTATATGTATATGGAAGCATGCACTGCAGGAAGGTAGGGTCCCTGGGCCACCAAGCAGGACTACAGGGAAAAGGCAGCTGAGAACTCTGGTCTCTAGTGATCATGCTGGGTCCCTTCTCCACCCAGGGGCTTTGGGTGAGCTAGGCAGGAGTCCTGGGATGACACAGTTGGAGCCCCAGGGTGTACCATGTTGGGCGGCACCTGCCCCACCCACACATCCTTTTCCCACGGGCCTTTCGACACCGCAAGGTTGCATTACCTGTGGCTTCACTGCCACTCCAGCCCTGCAGCCCCCGCTGGCCAGGGGCTGGTGGGGAGGTAGGCCCTGCTCTGCCTAGCTCCCATCCTTCCCACCAGGAAGGCCCCTTCCTCAGGGACCTAGTCACTTCACTCAGCTGCTTTCTGGGTGTAGCTCTGAGTGTGGGGACTTCCTGGGGCAGGCGTACAAGCAGAGAATTGTGCATCTGCCTGAGGCCACTGCCTGGTCTAGCTGGGGAAGGGTTGGGGGTTGGTGGACACTTGAGTCTCCACCAGTGCCCCAGGCTACCACCACAGATATCCATGCTCTGGTCTTCTCAGCAGGTCCTGAGTGGGGGCAACACAGAATGTTGAAGGGCTGCATGTCCTCTGTGTTCTGGGGTCTCCAGGCCCTCCTGGCCCTTCCAGGTCCTGGCCCAGTGTGCAGCCTGGGTGAGGCAGCCGGCTCATGCTGAGTCACCACCAAGCAAACGCGTGGTGCTGTCCGCAAGGACCTGGCCCCACCTTCGGGAACCACGGGTGCTTGTTTTCCCACGGTCCGCTGCCCGTTCTTGGGCCTTGCTGTCACCCCAATGGGGCCCAGGGAACCCTGCCCCCGCCTGGGCTGGAAAAGCCAGTTCTGCACTGTTCACAGCACCCGCCCTCCCCCTCAAGGCTTTTACAGCCCACAGGAAGGCCAGCTACTGAGGTTATTATGTTCAAGTGCATGCTAGACCATTAGGATAGTGACCACTGACCTGAAACATTGAGACTAATGTTGAGTTCTCTCTCCTGGCACCTTCTCTCTCATTTTGTAGAAATGAAGCTTCTTAGGGGCTGACACTCTTGTAGACACATGGCCTTAGACTAGGATCTTCATGCTGCCCCCTCCATCAGTGTGAAACCAGTAGACTTCAAATTTGGCATGCTATGAATCCGGGTAGAGACTGGTGTTGGGGGTGAACAAGGCCAAGGCCTGAGCCCCTAGATCAACACAGCTGGGTGCCTGGCTAGCCTAGCATTCACACCTCCCCCTCCAGTATAGGAGCCTGAAGTCAGGAATGGGCTCCACCCCTGGAACCTGACTAGGAAGACAGGGAACCCAGAGGGTGTGAGAGGGCCCAGGTAAGTGGGGGTAGGAGGGGCTGGGAAGGTTTCCAGCTGCTCAGTCCCAAGGGTCCTCCTGTGTGCCTGGTTCCCATGGTGGCTGTGAGGTACCAACACAGCATTCAGCTCTGACTCAGAGTGCTTCTGCCTGGGACTGTTGCTGGCAAGCCATGAGTCCCAGAGGCAAAGCTGCCTTATTGGGTCAGCTACCCAGGGGACTAGTGGGCCTATGGACCAGGCATCGTTTGACTCTACAGCCCCCTTTCTCTCCACACCTGGACAGGAATAAGGAAAGAACTGATTTGGCTACGTCCGGAGATGGTAATCCTGGGAGGTGCACCCTGACCCTTCATTCAGCCATAGGCCCTTCCCTGGCCTCCAGGGTATGCAAAGAGGGACCAAAGCATACAGGGTTACCCTGAAGCTCCATCTGGAGCACCATCTGCTCATTCCTCCAACTGCAGCAGAAATTTGTTGGGTGGGAGGCTTGAAGGCATTGGGTATCTGTTCCCAGGGTGCTGGGGCCATACCACGGAGTGAGCCTATTAACTACCACCAGCCCAGGAGGTAACCACTGCTGAAGCCAGAGCTAATCAACTGCTGAGATCATAGCAACTGTTCCGAACTGTCCCAAGAACATGTGTCCCTGGGTATCCATTGGTATGTGGGTCACAAACATACGTCTTTGGTGTGCCTTCAGATATTGTTGCCCTGTGCCCTCCAAACAGTGAGCAGCTGGCATCCAAGTATGGTGAGGAAGGGAAGTGCTCTCAGGAACAGGACTCAGCTAGGGTACAAGGGCAGAGTTGGGAAGGCAGCTTTAGTTTGCTCCTGCTTTCTTCCCTACAGCCTATCAGACCCTCCTTAGGCCGAGGGCAAGAGTCCAAAACTGGTGGAGGCCACCTGCCTCTCCAATATCCTCCAGTCCTACGCTGTCCTGAGGCCCCATGCCTCATCAAGTGGGGGGCTAAGGAGAGGGTGGGTGAGACATGAGTCCTGGGTCCCTCTGGTACTAGATCATGTAGGAACGCTGTGCCCTAGGGTGCAGGGCAGCAAGTGGTGGCCTGTCAGTCTGCAAGCCCTTTGCTAATGGGGAACTGGTCTAGGCATCTCTGAGGTAGGCAGAGGTGACCAGTGTTTGCCTCCCACAGGCTGGCCGCCCCGGTGATTCCCACAGCCTGTTCTGCCTGCCCAGCAGATACCTGGCACAGCTGAAGGTCCATGCCCCACCTCCTAGCTGGGGACAAGTTCAGTAGCCTGGTGACCTGGCCCTGAGGGGTTTCTCCCCATGCCTAGGTACTAATCCCATCAGAACACTAGGTGACAGAGGCAGAGACATGGGGGGCCTCTTGCGACCTCCTGCCTCTAAACAAAGGGGCTATGTGTAAACCTTGGAGAGACTTGTTGCCATCACTTCCCCCACTAACTCTCGTCAGTACTTTCGGGCTCTAAGCAAGACCTGCCCTCTCCTACACCCCTCCTCTGGCTGGACCTAGGCTCTATAGAGAGGCTGGGAGAGGTCAGTCTGAGGTGGGAGATCTGGGCCCAGGCATACCCACTCCACAGGCAGGCCCAGGCAAGAGACTAGGCTTGGGTGTTCTCACTCCCAATCCTCTGTAGGAGATGTTTGGAACTGGGACACTGGGAACACACTCCTAAGTAACAGGCCATTTCTGTTCACTTCCCACAAACTTGGAATATCAAAGCATTAAAGAGCAGAGAGGAAGTGAACACATCACACCCTGCTGCCTGGCAAGAAGTCAACAGTACATGAAATACCTGGACACACCCACCCCTGGCAAGGAATACAAGTTCCTGGGTTAGGGGAGCCCATGTTGCTGTCCCCAGGTACTTGCTGCCCATTAGGTCTCTTTTGAACCCCACAACTTTTGATCCCAGCCTTGCCTGTCTTCTCTGACATGCTCCCAGGGGCTTCTTGGACAAATGGCCTGACATATTGTTAGACGGGGTGGAACAGGGCCCAGGAGAAAGCAATAAGGTGCCAGCCTGCACTTTCCCATGGTGTCCTGAGAGTATTTTGTGGGCCTGCAGCTGACTGCCCCAAAGGTGACCTGAATGTCACCTGACCACAAGGGCCATAAGCCCTCTAGGAGAAATGAATTACTTGGTGAACGACCAAGTTTGTCAGTTTGACTGACAAACTCAGTGCATTAAGGGTCTCATTAGCCTGGCACCTTGAAAATAAGGCTCTGATTTTCTATTGATATCAGGTGAGGGGTAGGCAGAAGGGCTCAGGGGAAATGGGGAGGCTTGCTTATATGGGAAGGTTTCAAAATCAAGCCATAATGCCTGTTTCTGTGGGGTGAGCAAGGTGCCCTCTGTTGGCAGCCTTGCACCCCCAATGCCTGAGTGTGTATGTCTGGAGCAGTGAGGAAGGATGGCAACCCTTGGCAAGGGCTTGCCCTCTGGCCCCCACCCCGCCCCCAGGCCCAGGGAGGGCAGTTCCCATGGGTCTGGCCCCTCCCCCACCTACTCGCTGCCCAGTCCTTTTGTGCAACCAGGACAATGTCTCCACAGACGAGTGGGGGATGGGCCTCCAGTGATGGGCCTGGGGGCTGTCCTCCTGGTGAGGGTCCCCTCAGGGGTCAGGGACAGCTGGGCTCAGTCTGTACCCTGGTGCTCCTAGGCAGGGAGCTAGAGAAGGGAGCACCAGTGTCTCCCAAGCAGGCAGGGTGAATGTGAAGAGGCAGGGGGTCTCAGAGTCTTAGGAGCACCCAGTGACCCAAGGTCATTTTTTTTCTTTTTCAGTGCTGAAATGGATCCTGGGGCCTCAAGCACGTGCTAAGTCAGCATTCCACTGCTGAACACCCCAAGTTTGAGTGTTTGCATGTGTCCAGTGTACGACATGCTACTTTAGGAGAGGCCAGCCCTGGAGTCTTTCCTCTTGCCTTAACTCTACACCTGCCTAGGGAATGAAGGCTGATCACCAGTAGGGGCTCCCGAGGCTCTGGTCCTGCTTATCTCATTGGAGAACTGCCCAGGCCACCCAAAGGCAGGGCCAGATGGGGGAATCCTTTCTTCATTTTCCTTTGGGCTCTTAGGCCTGAGCCCTGAGAGGCAGGTCCCATAGGGTGACTGCTGCCTTACAGGTTATATCATCTGCTTGGCAGGCCCCAAAGCTGGTAGCTGGCCTTGCTGTTCACCACCCATCAGCATGTGAGCCTACATTCAGCACACTTCGGGGACCTTCAGCTCCTCTGTGGACCAAGTTGTAGGGTGGACAGGTGAGCCCAGAGTCTGGAAAGTAAGCCACATCCAGCAGTGGTTCTTCACTAAATAAGATAGTTACAGACCCCTGGGAGAGCAGAACACTGTCCCTTAGACATGAATTTGGGTCAAGTGTAGAATATTTTTCTGAGAGGGTCTTAGGTATCTCAGGTGGCATCAAACTTTTTACCCTCCTGGCTCCATCTTCTGGGTGTTGGGATTTCAGGGTTGTACCACCACTTGGGTTTATGAAGGTGCTGGTGAAACCCAGGGCTTTCTGCATGCTAGGTAAGCACTCTACCAAAACTGAACTACATCTCCAGTCTTGGGGAAAAAATGTTTTCAGGAATTCTTATCTAGAAAAAACTTCCATCTGCTACCTTACATCTGCCAGACTGCGGGAGGACACCCAAATCGTCAGTGGGCTCAAGGCAGTGAAGGCTGAGACCTGGGTCTCTGCGGGTTGTGGCTCTGAGGCCCAGGGCCACCCTCCTGATAGAGGAATGAAACAGGGTCTGGGCCACACAGGACGCCTCCCCCAAGGAAGCCTTCCCCACCCAGTCTGTGAACTAGGTGCCCCACCTTCCTGAGGCCCCGCCTAGTCCCTGGGGCGCCGTCATCCCCCTTCTCCAGCATCTCCCAGGATCCCCGGCACCCTACCCCCGGGTGTTTGGGGGGCTCCCTTCTCCCAGTGTTCGCGGGCGACCCGCCTCCCGCGCAGAGCGGGCCATTCCCAGACGGGGGAGGGGCGGCGGCCGTGAGAACGCGCCGGGCCGGCCGCGTGGGAAAGCGGGAGGAGGGGCGCAGGGCGGGCGGGGCGCGCCTGGGAACGGCCCCCGCCCCCTCCGCCGCCTTTGAAAGGGCCACTCAGGGAGCCGGCGGGGATTCAAAAGCTAACGGCCGCCGCCTTCCCGCCTGGTCGCAGGGGTGCGTGCTGCGGGTCGCTCCGCCTTGCAGGGGCTCGGGCGCTGCCCACTGGGGTCAGGGCGGCCCCGCACCAGGGCCCCGACCCACAGCAGGTGGCAGCCCTGACGCGCCTTGTCGTCTGCGGTCTCCGCACTTGCTATAGTAGGAGGGCCAGAGAGAGATCCATCCAGCAAGAATGGGTGGGGGTATGAGGGGACGTGACATCAGACCAGTTGAAGCAGGGACCCCGAAAAGTGGGAGGTAGGACCAGGACAGCTCCCTGGGTGTGTGGACCAGGGGCATCTTCAAAGTCGATGTGACTGGCAGGGGCCCCTTTCTCCTCCACACAAACCCATTTCCTGCTCTCTCCAAGTGGCCCCAGTAATTCTCTGGATAGGAATGGTTTGGGGGAGAGGGGCCGAGAGACCTCAGGTATGCCTGCCAGTGAGCTGGCATCCCTCAGGGCTGAGCTTGAGTCCTGTGTAGGTGGGAGAGAAAGGTAGGTTTATGTCTACTTCAACGGTCCATTCGGTATCCCTGTCTGCCAGGATGTCTGGGTAGCCACTGCCAGCAGGACTGGCCTTGTCACCTTGAGTGCTCTCCAGACGTATTTCTAGTTTTTGTGGCCTGTCCTTCCTTCCCTACCAACCTTAACAAAAGGCTTCCTCCTTCATCCATCACTCTTATGAGTGGACAGTGGGAGACTAGGTCCACTATCTAGAGAAGGTCCCATGGCCACCCACTGAAGAGTAATGGGTCTTATGTACTGGATAGCTGGATTCTTCTGGGATCTTTTCAGTCTGGCAACACTAGGGATGAGGGAAATACTGGGCTCACTCCTGAAGAAAGAAGGTCTCTTGGGCAAGGGCTCTGACTTCTGACATGTCTGGTCAAGGGAGGTTGTTTGGGGCACTGACAGGTCTCCTGCCTCTGTGTGTGTGTGTGTGTGTGTGTGTGTGTGTATGAATGCATGTATATTAAGTGTACCACATACATGCAATGCCTATGAGGCTAGAAGGGGGCATTTGAATCCCCTGGAACTGTAGTTACAGATGGGCATTAGCTGCCACGTGAATATGGATGCTGGGAAATGAACCCAGATCCTCTGTAGGAGCAGCCAGTATTCTTAACTACTGAGCCTTTTCTCCAGACCCTGTCCACAAAATCTTGTTTTGTTTTATTTTTGGTTTTTGAGACAGAGTCTCTGTAGCTCCAGCTGGCCTTGAACTCACAGAGTGAACTCCAAATGCTGGGATCAAAGCATGTTCCACCATCCCTGCCTGTCCACAGAATCTTTACTGACCTACTCAGCTCAAGGATGGTACTGCAGCTCTGTGCAGTAGTTCTACCCAACCATGGGATTAGCATTGGGAGAGGTCATCCTGACCCAGGTTGCCAGTACTCACTCAGAAAGAAGCCTCTTAGCTCTGATTCTTTTCTTTTGTTCCTTGACTTCTGAGGCTGACACTGTAAGTGTGGCTGCCACTCGCTATGTTTTCCCTTGCCAGGGTGGCCCAATTCTTCCAAGGTTCTAGGAATAGTATAACCCTTCCAGCCTTGTTCAAAGGGCCCCCTGGCGAGGCCATCCATGGGGGACTCCTTAAGGGAATAGTGGGATGGGCAACAGAAAAGGCCTGCTTTGTGGTGTAGATGAAGGTTTTGGGATAGGGGGACAGGGACAGGTACTTCTGTGTAATGGCAACTGTCATGTGGACCCAACAGTGCCAAGAACCTTCCTAAAGTGCTGAGATCTACTCTGGGCCAGCAGAAGCCAGGCCCCTGGACAGTGGAATCCAGGTGCTGAGTCTCTTAGGGGCCATCTGGTGGGAACTCATGTTGGTCTCTGAGACCCAAAGCTTTTCTAAATGTGCTCACCCTGAGCCTGACGGGCAAGCAAGGCCCTAATCCTGCTGAGTCCTAGGCCTCCCCACCCCAAAGCCATCTCAGAGGCTTTGGATGGGAGGATTCTCCTATACCTCAGGTATATGTGGCTTAGAATGACAAATGTGGGAGGGGGAACAGGGCTGGTGGACAAATGCCCAGGAGGGGTGGGGTCCCTGGACTTTGCTTTCTGTGCATCCTTCTGTGATATCAGGATAAGATCTGACAGTTAAGAATGGTAGACTCGCAGGAGCCTAGGCCTGGGTATTTCCCTTCCCTGAAGGCTCCTCTGGTTCATGGTGCCTAGAGTTGGGCCCTTAGAGCCCACCTCCCTAACAGTGGCTCCTCTCACAGTGCTAAGAAAACTCCACTGCTGGCTCAGCCTAAGAGCTCCCTGAGGTGGGGTCACTAGCCTCTTGGGACACCCACTTCCGAGGGCTTGATGTCATCTTTCAGGACACGCCCTCACAGGGGCCATGGTCTATTCCCTAACCATGGGTGGGGGGACCAGAGGGACAGTAAAAATAGACATTACGTCCAGCCATGTCAGTGGTTCATGTTTAGGTTTTTTTTTAAACTCAAATTTCTTTGATAAAATACTTTCCCATGGTGGACAGTACTGGGAATGTCTCCTTGGTGGACATTCCTAATAGAGTCTCAGCCCTTGTCCCCACACCCACCCAGAGTCCAGTTTCTGAGGTCATGACCTCCTTGGGAGACCCTCTGTTCCCCACCACTGCCCTGTGGCTCTTGGGGTTGGGCAGGTGGACAGTGCTCACTTTGAGGTCAGTCTTCCCTGCCCAATGTAGGTCTCTAACATGCAGACACTCTCAAAAGGCTGGCCCTGGTGGCCTCAGACCCCAGTTCTATCAATGTTCACTTCCCACTTGAGCCCCCTGTGCCAGCCTGGGCTTTACTCTGGGAACACTGCATCTTGAGTGGGTTTTCCCTCTGGGAATGGCACCAAAATAGCAGAAGGGAGGAAAAGGAAAATGGGAAATCAACTGGTGACAGCTCTCCAAGGAGGAGCCAGCTTTGGTCCATCTAAGGATGGGGGGGTGCTGTGAGTCTGGGTCTGGTACTCTGAGCCAGGCCTGTAGGGCAGCTCCGAGATGGAAGGCACATGCCTCCTGGAGTCAGGCTGGGGACTTTGGGGCCCGATTAAGCCAGGATCAAGTGTGCTGCTATACTCTATGGCTAAAGTCTTTGGAGGTCATAGCAGAGGTCTACAAAGTACCTGAAACAGGCCCACCCTGACACAAATGTCTTTTACTTCACATTGGGATACTTTTCCAGTGTCCTTGGTGGTCCTGAGGCCAAGGTCTTTCTTGGCCACTGGGGCAGGCGGAGGATAAGGGTAGCTGCTCTGTGTGTGTGTGTGTGTGTGTGTGTGTTTGTGTGTGTGTATGTTATCGATGGCATTCCAAGTTGCCTGCCTTGGGTCAGGCTCCCAGGTCAACTGGGAATGTAGCAACCAAGGGGTTCCTGGAGAGGTGGTGAGAATATGGCCTAAGGCCTGCCCAGTGATGGGAAGAATGTTCTGGTGTACATACTCAACACAGTCTGTGGCCTGGAGCACTGACTCTGTAGACCCTGAGAATGTCTTGGGATTCCAGACCCAGGGTCCAGCCTGTACAGCCTCTGGGCTGTGGACCGAAGATCAGAGACATGCACAGTGAATGCACTTGTGCAAAGTAAGTTCTCTCTGCCTTCCTTGCCCTGCATCTGCATGGCTGCTTCTCATTGGTTTTTCTCACCCATTTGATCCCCCACATTGGTCTGTAAGTCATTGTGTATACCAGTGGATGCTGCCAAAGGCTGTCTCCCACCAATAAGGTTCCTGCCCTCAGATACACCCATCTGGGCCTGTGTTTCTTCTGGTGTGGCCTTGTGGTGAGCTCTGCCACCCAGACCCCTGTGGGATGCACAAAGCAGGACATGATGTTAATGATAGGGCTGGGCAGTGAGGTGAGGACTGAGCACCCATGAGCCTCGTCTCCATGTCCTGACACATGTGGCAGAATGGCACCTTCAGGAGGGAGCCCTGAGAAGTCCCTTCCCAGCATCCATATCTGTGGCATCTAAAACCAAAGCCCTCATGCTGGTTTCAGTCCTGCTCTACCTCAGTTTTCTGGGTTCTAGCATGGCCAGGTGCTACTCCTCTTTTTCCTGGGAAGGTACTCTGTACTGGAAAGGCCAGGTGCTGCCCCTTCTGGCCTGGGTACATGCATAATAGTCCCTATCTGGTTGCAGTGTTGCTCCCTACCCCTCTGAGAGCCTGTCCCTCAGTTTATCTCTCCTGGTTGCCAGGACAGAAGCCTCAGCATGATTACCTGAGGGTTAGGTCCACTTATCCAGACTATGAGGCTCCTTCCCTGCCCTCACACTGTCCATGCTTGTGTGCAGAGGTGCTCTTCCTCCACTTAGCCCTCAGATCTGAGGAGCTCTAGGTAGCATCAGACATCAGACTTTTGCCTGTACATGGTTCAGGATTGAGTAGGGGTTTCCTTTCAGCCACCCAACTTCCTGTTTTCTCAAGAAAAAGCAGCAGCAGAGGTTCTGAAAAGCTCATTAAAATGCCTCCCCAGGCTTCCCGGACATCCTGGGGTCTTTACAACACTTGAGGGCAGAGCTCAGACAAAGAGAGGCAGAGGACGGACGTGGTTCCTGTCGCCCCTGGAGCTCTACACTGAAGGAAAAGGCCTGGAACACACTTCCTTGCTGCAAAGTGCCATGGGGAAGCCACTGTCCCAGTAGGGACAGGAGCCAGCAGGTCAGACTGCGCCCTACTCCAGGCTGCAGAGGCAGGAGGCCCAGGAGTCTGCAGGTCAAGAGTGCCTCTCTTTCCCCCAACACTTTCAGCACTGCAGGCTCCTGCAGACTGCCAGATGCAGAAAGAAGCCCAGCTCTTAAAGGAGAGGAACCATTTCCGGCTGGTCCCTGCCCAGCCTAGTATGCTGTTCAGCTGAAGTCTGGGGAGGTGGAGCTGAGTTCCAGCCATGTCTGGCCAGGGATGTGGCCTGAAGGACTCTCAAGGAAGGCTTCCAAGCCTGAAGTTCAAAACTAATACCATTGCTCAGAAGAGCCTTCCCTTCATAGCTCTCTAGGGAGCATGCATATGCATGAGCCTATTTTCAGAGCAGCAGGGTCAGACCCCTTACACAGAAGTCCAGAAGATGCCCTCCACAATCCCCCATCCCTGAAGAGACCCTGTCACTAAGAGCCATCTTTTTATACCCTTTCATACCCAGAAGCTCCTCAGGGGCCAGAGAAAATCCCCTAGACCAGTGCCCCCGGGGACCATTCCCTTGGTCATGCTCGCCTGGCTGGGATGCTGCACACCTACTGGCCCAGGCCGCAATGACCACTCTGTCCTACAGCTTGCGTGTGGGTATCCAGCCATGGGTGGGAGATGATGAGTGGTCATTGTTCCTATGGACAGGAACTGGAAGACACCTGTGTCTATCACCATCCAGACACACACTGGTTCTTGCTTGCATGCCATAGTGCTTGCCCCCTGGGAGGAGGGGCACTCTCAGGACTCACCTGGCAGCGGCTGAAGATGTCTGCATAAGTAACTCGTACATTGAAGTGCCTGAGCACGTTCTTGGCTTGCTGCTGGGCCTTGAGGGTGCAGCTCACAGAAAGGCAGCGTCCAGCCCTGACCTGGGCACAAAGCTGCAAAGGCATGACTGGTGAGTGATGGGCCCTCACAATTCAGAACTTCCTGTGGATTCTTTTGGGAAGAGGGCTAAAAGGGCCGAGCAACACCTCACTCCCACCAGTCCGGTAGGACCAGTCCCTGAGGTAAGAGTCACTGAGAACTGGGAATGGGGTGGCCTGGTTGGGCTGAGGTCCCTTGGGAGATGGGTCTCAGCTCTTACCTTGTGGTATGGCATTCCTGATGTCAGGATGATCCTTCCCTCATGTCTGGCCACCTGTACAGGAGTAATACCAGCATCATGAGAACTTAGCTGCCCTTTCCCAGCCACAGGGCTCTGTCTCCTGTGGCTGCCATCAGATCCTGAAGTCTACAATCTCGCAGCATCTTGTTTTGCAGATGTGATCTTGGAGCAATGCAAACACTTTACATAGTTACAAACAAAATTAAACTTTAAAAGCAATTTTTAGAAATCTGAAGAAGCAGATCAGTGTAGGAGGAGGGTTCTGAGAACCTGGAAACAATGAACTGACATCACAGGGTGTTAAGCTATAGATCAAAAACTTAAAATACCACGCCATTGGGATGGTTCAGTGGGTAAAGGGCTGACTGTACAAGTCTGATAACTTAATTTTGATCCCCACAACTCATGTAAAGGTGTAGGGAGGGAACCTGCTCCAGAAACTTTTCCTCTGACTTCCACATATGCACTGTGGCATGTGTGCCCACTTCATCTCTCTCTCTCTCTCTCTCTCTCTCTCTCTCTCTCTCTCTCTCTCTCTCTCTCCCTCTCCTCTCACACACACACACACACAAAAAAAAAATTTTTTTAATTTTAAATTAAAAATACACATAAGGGCTGGGAAGATGGCTCAGAGGGTAAAGTGCTTGCTGCACAGGTTGAAGACCTGATTTCGAATCCCCAGATCACATGTAAAGCTGGGCTTTGCATACCAGTGTTCCTGTAGTGAGGTGAACAGCAGAAACAGAATTTGTGGGAGCCCAAAGGCCAGCAAGCCTGCCATACTCAATGGTGAACAACAAAGAGACAATTTTTCAAGGTAGAAGGTGAGGACTGGCACTCTAGGTTGTCCTTAGACTTCCACGTGTAACTATGGTACATACATGCACCCCATCATACACACACATACACAAAAAGATTATAAAAAATACCCACAAATATTCTAGTGATGGTAAGAATGATGTTGCTATTCTGAAAGTCTTTTAAAATTATATTTATTTGTGTGTGCTTGTGTGTGAGCACACATGCATGGTATGCATGTGGAAGTCAGAGGACAACTTGCAGAAGTTGGTTGGCTCTTTCCTTCTACCTTGTGGGTCCCTCAGGTGGTTAGGCCTGATGGCAAGTGTCTTTACCTGCTGATCCATCTCACTGGCACATATTCTGAAACTTTTAAGCTTGATTCATATTGCTGATGTAGGAGTCAAGAAGAAGGCTATATGGGTTACAATGAAGGGTATTACACAAAAAGTTCAAATCTGAATAGAAAGCTGTGTGAATTTCTGGTGTACACAGTGTTTTGTTTACTTTTCTGGTCTTTTTGAGACAGGGTTTCCTTGTAGCCCCAGCTGGCCTGGAACCAACTATGTAGAACAGGCTAATCTTGGTCTCACAGAGATCCACCTGCCTCTGCCTCCTCAGTGCTGGAATTAAAGGCATCTGCCACCACACCCAGCTCTTTTTGTTTTTGATACATGGCATTTTAGTTTACTTTTTGAGACAGGATCTCATGTAGTTCATGCTGGCCTTTAACTTGCTATGTAGCCAAAGATGACCTTGAACTTGTGATCCTCCTGCCTTTATCTCCCTAGTGTTGGGATTACAGGTGTATGCCAACAGGGTTGGTTTATCTGGTACTGGGGAATTGTTCATGCTGTAAACAAGACACATTCCTGCAGTTAAAAGCACCTCTACCTGACCAGTATTCAAGAACCTGCCAGAACATTGGGAAGAAATGGCTGCTTCCAGGTCTGAGACAGAAAATGCAGAAAACAAACCAGGTGGGAACATCTCATTGCACCAGAAAGCAAAGAGGCTTCCAAAGGCTAAGACCAGTGATTCAGAGGGAGGCGGGGCCAGAAAGTGAGGTGGTAGGTATGACAGTTGAGAAGACACAGGGTATCTGGGTTAAGAACTGTTCTTTAAAAGTCTTCAGTGATCTTTGATGCATATGAGACCAGCTCAAGGATGTGGGGTGGAAATCATAAAACCCTTAGAAGGAAACACAGGAAAGTTTTAGGACACCGTACTTGACAGCAAATTCATGGATATGACACCAAGCAAAGGCAACAGAACAGAAGACAAACTGCATTCATCAAAATTAGAAGCTTTAGTGCATCAAAGTGCATCACTTCAAGACAGTGAAGAGAGAGGGCTGAGGATGTAGCCCAGAGAGTGCTTGCCTGCATGCACAGAGTCCTAGGTTAGAACCCCAGCACTACAGCCACTGCACACCTGTAATCTCAGCACTGGGGAGACAAAGACAGGAGAATCAGAAGTTCAAGGTCATCCTTAGCTACACAGCAAGTTCAAGGCCAGCCTGAACTTATGAAACCTGTCTGAACCTCCTCCTGCTAAGAGAAAGAAAGAGGTGGGGGAGGAAGAACCCACACACTGGAGAAAACATTTGCAGACTGTGCATCTAATCTAGGATTAACAACTCAACTATAAAACCTTCAACAACAAAAAGCAAAGAACGCTATTTAAAAGTTCCAAAATGTCATTTAGAGAAATGCAAATCAGCTGTTTGTCATGGCACACACCTGAAACCCCAGCACTTGGAGGCTGAGGCAAGAAGGTTGATGTGAACTGGAGGCCAGTCTGGGTTACAAGGTGAGACTTGTCTCAAAACCAGCAAATCAGAAAACAGCCAAACAATGAAGCAAGCAACCAAAGACAGTAACAAGAAAGGCACTTGGAGAAACAGGGAGCGGGCAGTGAGGTCACTAGGGAACACGTGGCCCTTCCTTAAAACATAAATGTAGAATTACCGTAAGACCTGGCTATTCCAGAGTCCCAGGTGTACACCCCAGACAACCTAAGGAACACACCCGTATTCATAGCAGCAATACTCACAACAGCCACAAGAGGGAGCCAACACAAGTGTTTATCCACATTAATAAGCAGAAAATTGTCCAAATATGCCATGGAATATTACTCAGTCTTAAAAAGGAGGGGAACTCTGACACATGATAGGATGTGGATGGACCTTGTAGACATTATGCTGAGTTAAACACAGTCATCCCTCCATACACACAGGACCTGCACTTGTAGATTCAACCAAATGTATATTGAAATATTCTTCTAAAGACCTAGAAAGCGCAAAAATCAAAACTTAAATTTGCCACACACAAGACACTCTGATAAGTGCAGTGTGGGCTGCCTCAGCTGCAGCTTTACCACATCCCGGGACCAGCTCTGCTGTGAGCAGGATTTTCTCATGCTGCTTTGCTGGGTAGCTGGGCCAGGATGATATCTCTATCAAGTATGCAAGGTTCTTTGTCCTGTCATGATTCCCCAACAGTACAGTACGGCATTTACACTGTATGGGTTGTCTAAAGACAGTAAATTGTGCATCTCACAAAGGGAACTTTGAGCGGCTTCGGATTTGGGCATCTGCAGGGAGTCTTGGGAGCAATCCCATGTGGACACCAAAGGACATCTATGGTCAAGACACAACATGGCTCTACTTTCCCGAGGCTCTTGGCTAGAACACAACAGTTACTGCAGCTCAGCTTGGCTGCTTAATGGCCACTGATTTCAGTCTGAGATGATGGAAAGTCACAGAACTGGATGACAGCACTGTGAATGTGCTTCATGCTTCTGAATCAGACCTAAAAATGGTTAGAATGGTAAACTTTATATATGTCATTTACCATGAAGATTTAGAAAAATAAAGCAATAAAAGATGATTGTATATTTATACACAATAAAATGTACTTACATGATGAATATTTGATGAAAAACAAACAACAACAACAAACTGACAAAAAGTGGGGCCAGCAAGCCTACAGCCAAGATGATAACCTGAGTTCAAGTCCTGGGATCCACAAGTTGTCCTCTCACCTCCACACATGCATTATAACACTAGAAAACATACACAACAGATGAAAACATAGTTAAAACAGGCAAAACAGATAAATATTCAAACTAACAGAGGGAAAGAGGAATAAGAGTAAAGAGTCAAAAGAATTTAAGAAAGGGGAAAGAACAGAAATGACTGGACTTGATCTCAGCCAAGTCTACTTTTCCCAGGTAGGGAAGCACAAATGAGACCTGAAACCCGAATTCTACCAGTTACTACAATAAATACAAATGAACTAATATGTGAAAAGGAAAATACTGTCAAACTAGAAATTTAAAAAATGACGACTAAAGCAGTTACAAGGAATACACGGGGCTGGGTGTGGTGGTATATACCTGCACTCCCAGAACTTGGGGAGGCTGAGGCAGAAGATCAGGAGTTCAAGGCCAGCCTGGGCTATACCAAAAGACCCTGTCTTAAAGCAAACAAAAACCTCTAACTAATAACTAACACATCTTTTTCTTTTGTGTGTTGCTTGTGTGTGGGAGAGAGACAGAGACAAAGAGAGACAAAGAGAGATGAGAGACAGAGATAGAGACAGAGATGACAGAGACAGAGATAAGAGAGCGAGACAGAGACACAGAGACAGAGAGATGAGAAAGAAACAGAGACTGAGAGAGAACACAAGTAGGGATCTTGACTTCACAGGGTGCTACTGTTTTGTCAGAGTATACATTGGCATTTATTTTTTTGAATTTTTAAAAACTTATTTTTGCCAGGCATGGTGGTGCAGGCCTTTAATTACTATACTTGGGAGGTAGAGTGAGTAGATTTCTGTGAGATCAAGACCAGCCTGGTCAACACAGCAAATTCCAGGCCAGCTGGGACTACAGTGAGACCATGTCTCAAAAAATTTTTAACATTTTTATGTGTATGTGTGTTTTGTTTACATGTATGTCGGTGCACCATATGCGTGCAATGCCCGCAGAGGTTAAGAGAAGATGTTGCATTCCCTGGAACTGGAGCTAAGGATGATTGTTAGCTACCATGTGGGTGCTGGGAACCAATCCTGGGTCCTCTGCAAGAGTAGCCAGTGCTCTTAACCACTGAGCCACCTCTGTAGCCCCTCCATCTAGACATTTATCAAAGGACTAGTTACTCCGCCAAAAGCAAATCTTACTAAGTTTCTAAAAATGGAAGCAGATCACATTGCTTCACTATAGCTCAATCTTTTGTTTTTGGTCTTTTTGAGGTAGAGTCTCTCTTATGGCTTCAGATAGCCTGAAACTCACTATGTAGACCAGGCTTGCCTTGAACTCACAGAGATCCTCCTGCCTCTGCCTCCCAGTGATGGGATTAAAGGGTGTGTACTACCACGCCCCGCTAACTCAATTGTTTTTTTAGAAGGGTAAGCACAAAGCCTGAAAGCCCCAAGTGTTCTGAATGGAGAACAGCTTTCAAAAGACTCTCAAATAAATGAGTAACTGTGATGGACCTTTGCAAATTATTAGAACTAAAAAATAATGAATGTATTGTGTATGAAAATTGTTAGAATGCGGAGAAAACAGGAAAACTCATGACCTTTAATGTTTATATCATAAACCAAGAAAGGCTGAAAATTAAAGACCTAAGTGTTCTGCTTGGGAATAACCCAGAGAAAGTAGAGGAAAGAAACTACAAAGACAAGAATAGAAATTAATGAGATGGAGGTTAGGGCTGTGGCTCAGTGGTAGATTGCTTGCCTAGCATGCATGAGGCCCTAGGTTTAATCCTTAGTCCTGTGAGAAAAAAAATGTAAGGGGAGGAGTAACAAAGTCAAAAACTTGTAATTTTAGAAGATGGTAATGACCCCTCTTTTAGATTAAAATGGGGCTGGGGCGTAGAATGAGCAACAGTAAGAAAATTTGAGCATGCTCACAGACCCTGACAGACAGGACAAGGAGCAGCAGCCTGACCCCATAAATGTGACACACTGACAGACTTGTTCCAAAAAGGTTATAAGTGACTGCCTATGACTCGAGGTACAGACAGCTGAGTAGTCATCGCTGAAACTCAGTATGGAGATAATCCTTCCCAAAGAAGACACCAAGCCCAGAGCATTTGCAAGCACTGGGCCTCCAGCTGACTTTCCTTTTTAATCAGAAGCAAACAGGACAGCCACCACTGCCATACTACCCAGTAGTTTGAGATCTTGACTAATGTTGTGCAGTAAGGAAATAAACAGGACAGAAGGACTGGAACAAAGGAAAGAAAACTATTGTTTGTAGGTGATAACCTTCAAAGAGAACTGTAAAGAACAGATAGCTAGTTCAGCAAACTAAAAAAAAACCTAAAAAAAACAATAACAAAAAAAAAGCTGCTGTGATATGAGAATAAACACAAAGTGTAGCATTGGCCCTGTTTATCAGCAGAAACAGAAACAGCACAGTTCACAACAGTAAGAGAAAGCAACTTAGCACCTCAACACTTCATCACGGGAGAGAGCTGTGCATGTGATCTATGTTCCCAGAGACCCATGTGCCATGTGGTCTGTATTCCCAGAGACCCATGTGCTAGAGGCTTGGTCTCATATGTGTTATTACTGAGGTGATGGGACCTGAGGTGGAGTCTGGTGGAAGCAGTTAGTCCACTGAGAGAGACACCCGTGGAAGGGATGGGTGTAGTTCTCATGGGACCCATTAACTCCCCCAAAAGCCAGTTCCTGGGAGAAGAATGAGCTGCCTTGAGTCGTGCTTCATCTTGCCATGTGATCATCTCTTCTTGCTGCCTCCATGATGCTGTCTGTTGGGTCTGGTATAGTTAGAGGCCTTCACCAGAGCAAGACCTTGACTGTCCAGGGCTGTGAGAGGTGCATGCGACAGTGACACATGGAAAGGCTCACAGGCAAGGAGCATGGGAGCCTATAGAGGTCAACAGGCAAGAAAGAAAACCCTCCCTGCTAGCCTCTAGAAGCAACCCTGGGAGACAGTGTCTGTAGCCCTAGGAGGTGGACCTTGGACACTGACCTACAGAATCCTAACAGGTAAGCTGTGTTGTGTTGAGGCACTGCATGGAGGATTTACTACAGTAGCCCAGACATCAGCAGGGGTGACACTGGAGTGTCTGCTGTGACCATTATTTCATGGCCATCACTGGGAATACCCACTGAGTCTTCTGGATTTTGGATTAAAAGCCTCTTCCTGGCCACTTGGTCCCCAGCCAGTCCTTCAGTTACCAGCCTCTGCCTGGCACAGATGGTGTGGTGCTGGGAGCAGGTGTACATCATGACTCTGGATTCCTCTTAGGACTCTTACCACAGCTGCCTTGTGGTGGTCCTCATTGTTGCCCAGCACAACTACATCCACGCCAAGACAGCGCAGGCTCCGGGCCAGCCCCTGGAGCATGCTGTCACATACTACTCTGAAGGATCTAACGGGGACTTTGGGAGCAACACCTTCCCTGGTGGCCACAGGTACCTGCAAAGAATCCCAAGTCAGGAGTCACCTGTGTGATGTGAGGCCAGCTGTGTTTTATTTCAACAAAGTGTCACCAGCTCTATGAACTTCATGCAGGACTGAGACTAGAGAGATGGCTCAGCAGCTAAGAGCACTTGCTCTTGCGGAAGAACTAGGTTCAGTTCCCAGCACCCACATGGCAGCTCACAACTGGCTGTAACTCTAGTTCCAGGGGATCCTTTACCCTTTTCAAGCATCCACAGCCACCAAATGTGCATGCAATGTACATACATACATGTAGGCAAATACTCATATGCATAAAATAAAAACTCTTTAAGAAATTAAAGAAAATCAAATGATGCCACATAGAGAGCCTTGGGTAACTGTACAGTTACTAAGGGAGTCATGTGTATACTGGGGTGTGGCGAGGGGCTCACAGGAATAGCCAGATACTGCTTCATTTCCATACGTTCCAGGCTTAGAGACGGTGACCCACTTCCCTAAGAATCCTGATGAAGGGGCCTTAAGAAGCTTCACCCACCTTCTTGGGTAGAGTTGGGGCCTCCTTCAGGGTAGGCTCTTGAGACTCTGGTCTCCTGATGTGCTTGGGCTTCTGGCTCCTGCCTAGGCTTCCCAGTTGGTAAAAGTAGGCAGGTTCTTTGCACAAAGCTTGATGCACCTCCAGCAAGCAGTAGGCGTCAGTAGCTGTGGGAACAGAGGCAACTTCAGCTGCAGAGGACAGAGGGCAGGAAGGAGGAATGGAGAGGGGTCACAGCCCAGCCCGGCCCCACGGCCCTGTGCACCTGCATAGACAATCTGCCTCTCAGAAAGTGGTCGGTGGTCCCAATTGGAGAGCTGCTGCGCCTTGTCCAGGGGCTTGCCCAGCACTTGCTGCACCAAGAGGCTCAGGCCTCGTGGTGCCCCAGACCCATCCACAGAAGGGGCCAGTATGTTTGCCACCTGCATTTGCCAAAACAGCTGTGGGGGTGAGGCACTGTCCCTTGAGAGAAGACGACTTGCCACATCATTCTATGTTCATGATGCCCTTATGTGAGTAAAGTACCTGCCCCTCCTCCATTGGTGCAAGTGCTGATGGCAAAGTAGAGGATATCGAGGACAACTGTGTGGACAAGGCTGTAGCTGTCACCCAGGCCCCCTAAGGTAAACATCTGATTTCCTAGGGTGACTGCCCAGGGCAGAGTGCGAAGAAAGTGCCTTCTATCAGGCACTGTGCCAGGCAGTAGTGCCACATCTCTTGGAGATTTTTAATTTTTCTCTGCTGAGTATCCTCTAGGGTCTTGGTGACCTGTGGCCAAGCTGATGGTAATTCAGCTAGGGAGAAGGGCCAAACAAGTCTTTACCCTACAAAGCCCATAGGCCAGACTGGTGGAAACCCCGGTGCTGTCTGGGCAGTGGCAGGAAGGAGAAGGCCCAGGATCAGAGAAACCTGGCTGCTCACCCGCCTGTGCAATGGCAGCAGGTCCACACTGCCTCGAATCTGCTGCTCCACACCAGCCAGGGTAGGGCAGACAATGCTCAGGCTCTTCAGGTCTCCCACCATTCCATAGCCTGTGGGTTAGGGCTGTCAGCGTGAGGGAAACCTAAGGTAGGTTGGATTTTGTGCCCTCTGACTTCAGGGCCATGCTCCTAGGGGGCATGTAGAGGGGAAGAGGCAGGTGCAGATGTGTGGCAACTCTTTCTTTGTGGACTAGGTAGGGGTCTGGGGGCACTATGCTCACCCAGTTTGGTGATAGAGGAGTCAGAGAGAAGCTGAGACACCAGCCTGGAAAAGGCCTTTGCTCCCTGCCCTCCTGGTGGTTGTGAGAGTGCAGGCACATCCAATAGAAACACACGGCCCTCCTCAGCCACCTGCAGAATGGATGCTCGGGGCTGGCCAATCCCAGCAAAGGATGGTTTCCACTCCATATCCACACCGATCACCTTGCCAGGCTGTAGACAGACAGGCAGACACAATGGTCAGGGTCAGCTTGCATCTTTACTATGGCCTGAGAGAGTTGGAGCAGTCCCAGGGGTCAAGGCTCTGGCAGATGCAGCTTTCCTGTCTCCACATGGCTAGAACAGAAGAGGAAGGGGGAGGCCTGGCTGTCCACAGACATCTTATGCCCCAGCTACAGAGCAAGGAAAACTTGGGCACTATGATGGCTAATACTGTCAACCTGGCAGGATCTAGAATGACTGAGGAGGCAAACCTCTGGGCATGTCTATGAGGAAGTTTCTAGATCAAGTTAATTCTGAATGTGGGCAGCTATCATCCTGGACTGAATAAGGAGAAAAAAGTGTGCTGAGTACCAGCTTCCTGTGAACGCAGTGTGACCAATCATCTCACACTCCTGCTGCCCTCTTCCCTGCCACAATGGATTATATTCTCAAACTCTGAGCCAAAAGAATCCTTCCCTCCTAAGTTGCTCGCCAGGTATATTGATTAGTTTTTGTTAACTTGACACAAACTAGGGTTACTTGGGAAGACAATGCCTCAACTGAATAATTTCTGCTATTAGACTGGCTTGTGGGCATGTCTGTGAGACATTTTCCTGATTCCTAATTGATGTAGGAGGGCCCATCCCACTGTGGGCCATGTCATCTTTAGGCATTTGGTCCTGGGTTGTATAAGAAAAGTAGCTGGTGCCAGGAGTGGTGGCACATGCCTTTAATCTCAGCACTTGAGAAGCAGAGGCAGGTGGATCTGTGTGAGTTCAAAACTAGCCTGGTCTACATAGTGAGTTCCAGGCCAGTTAGGGCTATAGGAAGACCCTGTCTCAAAAGATTAAAAAAAAAAAAGGTAGCCAAATGAGTCAAAGGAAAGAGCCGGTAAGCTGCATTTTCCCGTGGTCTGTTTCAGTTTCTTCTTTGGATTCCCTAGATGATGGACTGTAGCTTGTAAGCCAAATAAATTCTTTCCTTCCCAAGCTGGTTTTTGTCGGTGTTTTTTTCTTATTTTAATTAATTAATTTTTATTTTATGTATATGAGTGTTTTGCCTGCAGGTATGTAAGTATATTTGTGCCATGCAGAGCCTACGGAGGACAGAAAAGGGTATTAGATTCTCTGGAACTGGAGTTACAGATGGTTATTAGCCATCATATGGGTACTGGAAATCAAACCAAAGTCTTCTGGAAGAGTAATCTGTGCTCTTAACCACTGAGTCATCTCTCCAGCCCCATCATCAGTGTTTTATCACAGCAACAAATAACTAATACAAGCACCTTCTGCAGGTTGGCATGCTGACCTGAAAGTACCAGCACCCAGGAAGTCTGGTGCCTCATCAGTATCAGTGTGTCCCTGTCTCTGCCCTAGGGAACAGGTAGGTCACTTTACAGGGGTGTTGGGGCATGCTGGGTGAGAAGTCAGAGAGTGAGGTATGTAGTATATGGTATGGTTGGATGATAGAGGCCTAGCCTGGTCTACAAATACCACTTCTGAAGGCCTCTACACTATGGATCCAAGTAGGCAGCATACCCACAGGATCAGTTTAGGCACCCACCTGCAGCAATGCAGTCTCATGCCTGGTCAGGTCCTCTCAGGAGGACAAGAAGTGGATGTTCTCCCTGGTGATGGGCAGCTGGTAGTAATGCTCCTTTACATTTTCCTGCAGCTCCTCCATTCTTGAATCAGCTTTGGTTATCCTAAGAACAGAGCTAGTGGCATCCCTGCTCTGGGCCAACATCTGCCTCACATACTAAGGCAGGAGAGTGCCTAGGACTTACTCAGAGATGGGGGCTTAGGTCTGCTCTCTTGAACTCCTCCTTAGGGTTTGGGGTGCTATCTAGGCCATAAAGCAGCTGATTTTCCAGTCCTGGGGGTACTCACTCTAACTATGGACCTGACCACAAGGTTCTGGATAAGTGGCAGTATCAACAAACCCTGTGGCAGGGTACTCACCTTCCCTGGAGCCTGAGTCGACTGAGTTCTGCAGCCACTATGGCTGGCAGCTGTTTCTCAGGCAATGAGAGGTCCAGGGCACACTGGGCAGTCATGGCTAGGTCACTGTGAGAGGCCACTAGCTGAAGCAGATGTTCCTGCAGCCAGGGGCTCTGCTCTACCTGGGCCTGTGGGGGTCAGAGATGAGGACTCCCATAGGACTCAGGCTGATGTCATCAGATCAGCTAGGTCCTACAGGTCCACAGCAACCCCCTCCTGCCCAAAGGCCCCAAGGGAGCTGGTTGTCGTATTCAGTACTTGCCACCAGTACAGTACCCAGGCCCCTCCCCATCTCCAAGTCCCCACTTCATGTTGCTGTGTGGCCCGCCATGCTTCAACAGACCTTCTAGCTGGGATGAGAACTGTTTTCTAGTACATACTCTGCCCTGCTTTTCTGCCCTTTGGCCTTCATCCACAGACCCTGTTGCCAGGCTTTCCTCTCCTCATCCTTTGTGCTCAGGTGGGCCTTTGTGGGATGGGAAGGCCAAAAATGCTCAGTCAGCTTGTGATCTAGATAGATGGCAAGGATCAGCACTGGAGTGGCAGTTGTCTGGTCCTTACAAGTCTGAGTTCTCATTTGGCTACCCAACCCAGCACCTTCTACCCTGTGTAGGAGTGGAGGTGGCCATGAGGCTTGTAGAGTCCCTGAGTCACCTAGGAAATTCAGGGCAAGGCTATGCTTGGGCATCATGGATCTCATCAGAGAATTTACATTGGGCAAGACTTCAAGTCCATAAAGTCACAGGATGACCTAAGTGTGGGGACCCCCAGGAGTTGGAGTCCCTTGCCCTCATGACCTCTGACCTCCATGGCCTCAGTGTCCCTTCAGGAGTTCATGCTGGCCTGCACAGGACTGCTTGCCCAGATGGCTTTAGTGCCCCCCAGCATCCTAAGGCATATGCTTCCCCCTGGCCGTGGGTTCCCACGTGGATGACAATATGTGGAAATTCCTCCACATTCTTCAGGATGTCCGCTGCCCTTCCGGCAGGCTCAGCCTTGGCACCCAGGGGGGACTAGCCTTCCGGGCCTCACCCGAGGGTTGCGCATTCCTCTCTGGTGACTCACTGTGTCCCTCCTCCCTAATGGCTCAGTCCTGCCTTGGCTGGGTGCCACTCTCTGTCTGGCAGGGGTAGGGGGAACTTCAGTGCCCAGTCACGTTCCTATGCCAGTCTAGGGCCTTGAGGACTCCCCTATCCTCCCACCTACCCTCTGGGGCTCCAAGGATGGCTTTGTTCCCATAAGATAACTCTGGGATCTGGCTCAAGTGTGCAACATGTACAAATCCATATAGGACAGGGTGCTCGTGGCATCTCTCACTTGCACCCATGCACTCACATCAGTTCTGCTCCTCCTACCACCTTCCATCTCATCCCTGCAGCCACAGGGGGCTCCAGTAGCCCGTGATGATCAGGCTAGCTCTCTGGGCTCATAAGCACACCCCAATGCTCACAAAAGCCACTAGCACTCATATACACACAAGACACTGTCTCCCCCAGTACTGCTCTTGGCCTCACAGGGATTAATCAGAGTGTCTCATGGGTGCAGTGTGCACACAGCAACCTACCTATGCTGACTCACCTGAACATGGTCAGCCCAGATCTCCTGAGACATGCTTTTCTGCAAAAGCAAAGACAAAATTGTCTCCATGGGCAGCTCAGAAGCTGGGGATGGGGATGGGGGTGCAGAGCTGAGCCACTCTCCTCACAGATGTACAACTGGTCTCCTATATAGGACCATGTTCTTGGTTCAGTAACCCACCTGCCCATATGGCCCACTATATTGAGCAGTAGCATGTAGACCTTGGAGGTCCAGCTGCCTGTTGTGGTTCCACTAGCTCAAAGTGAGAGTGGAGGCTATGTTCAACTTAGCAGGGGGTCAGAACTGCTTAAGTCACTCCTGTATCTAGACCATGGGTTGGGTGAGATGCAGCCTCTGCTCAAGTATCAGTCTGGGCATCTGGTGTGGCTGTGGATTGACACTGGCAGGGTCAGACTGCCTTACAGTTGTACTCTGTGCCTCTCTGAGACCACAAGTGGAGGCAGGGCTCAGCTGCTAGTGGAGGCCACCATTCAGTACTCACAGACTGGCCCAGGCCTCTACACACGCACCTCCACAAACCACTTGTAGCACAGGTACTGCAGGGTCCCCAGGCGCTGTTGGGCGATGGCATTGGGACACAGTGCTGAAAGAAAGGCAGGTCTCAGTGGTGGCTGGGGACTTGGGGATGCATAGAACAGGGCTCTCTGCTCCTGGGTTGGGGGGAGGAGAGAAGGAGCAGCAAATCTGTGTATCTTCCAACTTCTACTCTGGGCCCATACTCTCTCCAAGGCCTGGGCTCTTTCCAGGGTCAGTTCTACCAACCTCAGGGTCAGAGTCCTCTACCTGCTCTTTCAGTGATACATATGCCACTCACATATCAGAAGCCCTTCTGTCCAGGCCTTGCACAGATGACCTGGGGGCAATATTCCCTTTAAGGGCTTTCATGCCTCTTTTCAGGGCAGGGCCTTCCTGACATTGTGGTGCAGCTTCTGTTTCCTGCCTTCTCCCACTGGAACCCAGACTCAAGGTAGTGGCCAAGTGCTTGCTACTGTGCCTGGATCAGGCTTGGGGCCTACAGTAGGGCCTGATGCAGTCACATTAACATTCTGACAGTTTCTCTGATTAGTCTCAGGGAGAGAACCTCATGTAGCATCCAGTTCTCCCCATCCTTTCTGTCTAGCTGTACTGTCAGGGCAGTGAGTCCTCATAGAACCACACTTACCCAGAGGCTCCCTTTGAGATTCTGCCCTTGCTCCCAGGCTTGACCAAGTTTAGCTGGTTCCCCATTCCAGACTGTAGGGCATCCCAGTCAACATCTGAGAGCCCTTTGCTGCAGGAATCCTGTCTGAGAGTATGGTAGTGATCTATGCCACCCAGAGAGGGGCCAGAGGAAAAGGCTGTTCGGAAGGGCTTGGGAGATGGGTGGTCACCAGAACAATAGCTCCCAGCAAGGCTTTGCTCAGACCTCCTCAGAGAGGCCTCAGGAGCCTCTTGTCTAACCCTCTGTCCTGCCCAGCTGTGCCAGCTTCCTGCCTGCTACCACTGGCTGGGAATATAGAGGCTGTTGCTCCTTGAGGCCGAGCACAAAAAAGCCTAGCAACAACTTCTGGAGAAAGGAGGAAGGAGGAAACAAGGAGGAAGAAGGAGAAAGTATACAAAGGGCAAAGTGGAAGTCCACAGTGGTTCATTCAGTTCTGGAGATGGAGAGAGACCCCGGAGCTTAGAGGTAGAGGGTACATAGAGAATGGTCCTGGGCTCTTAGGAGGCCACGTATGAGGGTGTCCCTCCAAGTGCCTTACCCAGGGGACACTCACCAGGGGACACATGATACTGCTGCTGTAGACGCAGGACCTGCTGACTGAGCACTTTGGGGCTTAACCCCTCCAGTTTCATGGAGGTCACCCTGGGGTGCTGCCTGTAGGGAGAGAGTCTTGCCTGTCTCTTCCTGTTTTCAAGTTACTATGTTTCAAGATTTTATTTTCATTAAAGTCACTCTTATGAATAGGTTACAAGGAATTCTACAAAGCTATAGGAGAAACAATATATATACCCCTCCCTACACCCCCAGGCCCAGCCACCTGCAGGTCAGCTTGGAGATGGCCCCACATTTGCATACTCCCATTGTGATCACTTTGATGTTAATTTTCAGGGTATCTCAGTGGCCCCACAAATAACAGTATGAGTTTCTAGTTAAATCTATGCCTTCTGCATTTACAGCACTATGTGAAAATGTGACCCACAGTTTAGCCACATGCCCCTGCTGTCCTCTGTGCTAATTCTTAACTAGTTCACTGTGTTTTCATTCCCCATTCCCCAGTGTAGTTCCAGGTTCCACCCTTGCTCTGGGCCCACACCCTCCACCTCCCAGGTTATAGTAAAGTGAAGCTGCTAGAAGTGTCTTTGACATGATGCTTGGTCTGTATTTGGAAGTGGTGTGCATTCAAGAAGGTCTCTCCTAAGCTGCACTGGGATCTTGGTGGATTCAGAAGGGAGAGTGGAACCTGGACATGGCTCCAGGGATATAGCAAGGACTACCTAACTCTTGACCCCTGGGGTGTGACTGGCTCTTTGGGAGGTTTGGAAGTTCTTCCCATCTTAGCAAGTTAGTTCATGACACTATGCCTGTCTGTACCACAGGCCTGCTCTTCAGGCCACTGTGTCCTCCCTTCCAGAACTTGTCTGATGTCCTCCTTGTTCTCCCATGTCCTTTCTTCTGCTTACTCTTCCCAAGCTCTCATTATTTTGATGTTGAGCCTTCTTTACACTTTTAACTTTAAAGATTTTAATTATTTTTTATTTTATTTTATGTGTATGAGTGTTTTGCCTGCATGTATGTAAGTGTACCACATATACACCTGGTACCTGTGAAGGCCAAAAAAGGGCATCTGATATCCTACTATTGGACAGGTCTTAGCCACTAAATAGGTGCTGGAAACTGAATCTGGGTTCTCTGGAAGAGCAGTCAGTGTTCTCAACCACTGAGCATCTCTCCACCCTCACCCGCCATTTCTAATTTTGAAAGTCTTTTATTTTCCTGCTCATTGCCCTCTTCCTTTCTATTGCTTTTTGAAGACATCTTCAAGTAGATTTTCCAAGATTTTTGTTGGGATTTTGTTTTTACACCATGCTTTCTATTTACAAGGGTTCTGTTTTAGACTCTGAAAGTTTCTTTCCATAAGATTCCAGTGTATATTTCAAACTCAGTATCTCTTTCCAACCAAGTTACAGATTTCCTGTGCCTCTGTTTTCTTCTGATTACCCAGGCTCCAGTTTGGGTGGTCTATGTAACTGTGTGAGGCTGGCCTCTGACCCTCAGCCCTCCCAAACTCTCTGGGTGTCTTGACTCTCTTACACATACAGTTTCTGGAGTTATTACCAGACCTGTGTCAGTCTTCAGTCTCCTAACATCTGTCATCTATGATTGTCTCAGAATTTTTTCTTCATTTTCAAGCAGAGACGCAATAAATACTTGTTTTAGATCAGGTTTTTAAAACTGTATGTCCTCTTTTTAAAGTAAATTTTATGTTGAGGTATAACTGACTTCTAGAAAGGTACACAAATAAACAGGTGTCTATGCAGCTGTAAACTCACGATCAGGATTCAATGTAGAACATTCCAATACCCCAAAGCCTCCTGATATCCACCACCATTGGGTCTATCTTCTTCAACACAAAGCAAGTTTGTGACACCCGTCTGCATGGGTATGAGTGACCACGCTTGGTCTTTTACTGCTCTGTTGTAAATGCAATGTCACCTCTATTCTACTGCTGTGGACACATGGGATCCTTTGTTGCTGAAGTTAAATTTGTCAATCTTGACTAGGCGTGGTGGAACACACCTTTAATCCTAGTACTCAGGAGGCAGAGGTAGGCAGATCTTTGAGTTCACAGGCTAGCTTGGTCTACAGAATGAGGTCCAGATCAACCAGTCAAGTATGCTTCATGAGAATATTTATCACAAAGATGAAGAAACAGAATTGGTTTTTATAGGTTTACAATGAGTGATTTTGCTAAATTTACTTTTTAATTCTAACAGTTTGTCTGTAGATTTTATTTCCTACATATAAAATCATATTTTCTGAAAAGGGCCGGCTGTTTTTTTTTCTCTTTCATTCTTCCTTTCTTTTCTTTCTCCCTTCTTCTCTCCTCCCCTCCCCCTTTCCCTTTCTTTCCTTCTTTCAACAGGGTCTCACTATATAGCTGCTGACCTGGAACTCACTATGTAGACCAGGTTGTCTTTGAACTCACAGAGATTTGTCATTTCTGCCTCCTGAGCACTGGGACTAAAGGAGTATATTACCACGCCAGCATGAGTTATTTCTTTGCACCCAATCTTAACTCTTTTTATTCTCCCCCTCCCCCCGCACCAGCATGGGTCCCTAGCACATTCCTGGGTATTAGTGGTGGTAATGGACATCTTTATTACCACCACAGATACTTCTAAAGAAACAGGACCAAACTTGTCCTCTGGCCAGAAACAACAGGGAAGCCGGACACAGCATGTGTTGAGTCAGTTTTCAGACAGGGGAAATAAGAAGCTCATAACCAAGGTGGGACAGGTCTCTAACACCTGCCTCTTCTACCTGGAAGAGCTGCCTGCTACAATGCAGGGAAGGGGCCCAGCTCCTTGGTCAGTCTGCAGAATGGAGTACCAGGGCTGGCCAGAAGGTCTGCAGAGTGTTTCCTTAAGAATTCACCCAAGTATCAACCAGCATATTCAATGTGAGGAAACTGTCCAAAGCCAGGAAAGAACCATACAAAAAGATCAAAGGGAGAAGTGGATCTTATAAAGTGATGGGAGCAGGGCCTGGTGGTACACGCCTTTAATCCCAGCACTTGGGAAGCAGAGGCAGGTGGATTTCTCTGAATTCAAGGCCAGCCTGGTTTATATAGTGAGTTCTAGTCTGAGTCTACAGGGAGATCCTGTCTTAAACAGACCAAACAATGCAACAACAAAACCTCCAAAGCAATGTGTTCCCATGAGCCAGTGTTTAGAAAATTTTCATAATTTTCAGGGCATTGTTACAAAACCAAGAAGATTCTTACCTCAAAAACGGGGGATAGTTGGTCTTAGATTCAACAATGCTCTGCTCATAACAAACAAAGCTTAAAGGGTAGATCAGGAAGAACCAAACTACTTCAAGAAACTTAAATACACATAGGAACAAAGCTCAAGAAAGGTTCTAGGGAAATACAAAAATCAAAGCAAAAGAATGTTGCCAGTTGTAGTGGTACACACCTTTTATCTCAGCACTCTGAAGGCAGAAGCAGATGGGTCTCTGTGAGTTCCAGACCAGATCGATCTACAGAGGGAGTTCTAGGCCAGTCAGGGATACATAGTAAGATCCTGTCTCAAAAAACAGCAGCAGCAACAACAACAAACAAAAACCATAACAATGACTGCCACAGCCAACTATCAGCACAATAGTGGCACTTTTATCTTGGGGGTAATCAACAGCTATCTAATTGGATTTAAAGCCTGCTCAATGAGAGGGAACTCAGGTGTGGTACTGTAAACATAGCCAAATACACATGATTACAAAGGTCATAGATTCTAGAGAAAATCCTACATTTTCACATTCCTAGACAAATTTCTTACTGAATGCTAAATATGGATCTTTATATTTTCAGACAAGTATACCTGTCACTATTAATCAAAGAAGCTTCTTTTTACAACAGACAGAGACTACTACAGAGCTCCACAACTGATCAAACACAGAGAATAAGTGTCTATGAGATGCCTAACCCTCCTAAGTGACATATCTACAATGGAACCTCTACACCTAAGGCTCACAGAAAATAATGGAACAGGGGATAGAGAGAATACTAATGAATCTCTCAGCAAAGTTTCCTTATACAACAGAAGGCAATTAACACAGAAAGCCACAACTGGTCAAAGTGTAGAGAATAAGAGACTGCATTGTCCCTTTAAGAGTCAGGGGTAGTGGATGATCACAAGGAAACAGTTTTCCAGGTTTCTAGATACTTTCTCATATGAACTTACAGCAATGGTGACAACATCCAAAAGACCAAGCAAATTCAAACGAGACAAAAACCCAGCACAGAAGAAATGGGCAAGAAGCCCCAGCCTTAACCAAGGACCTATTGGCAGCTGGTCACTGCTGGGTGAGGGAGCGTTGGTCTTCTTTATGGGAGTGATGATAGATAGGCTGACCAGGCTCCAGTGGATGTCAGACTCACACCAAGGGACATCTAGGAACACAAACTTGACTGGATAGGACTTAACATATATGACAGAATGCATGAAATCTGGTGGGGAACCATGAAGGGGTACAGACAAGGAGGGGTCTAGATATGATTGAGATGTACTGTATGAAATGCACAAAAATTAGATAAAAATATATATTGAAAAAAAAGCATCTTAAAGGAAAAATTTATGGTGTTTGCTCTTCAGTATGAAATTAGCAGGCATGAGGAAGAGGGGGAAAAATCAGTCCATAGAAACTGATCTAGATATGACACACTCAAAGCACCATATGACAATACAGAAACACAAATTACTAACACTGGGAGTGAGAAAGGGTTACCAATACAGAGCATGAAGATAACAAAAGAGTGAAAAGGTCAGGTGTAGTGGAACATACCTATAATCCCAGGACTTGGGAGTCAGAGGCAGAATTGCAAGTTCTAGATGAGACTGGGATATACAGTGAGACTCTACCTTGAAATAAATAAAAAATAACAAGAAACTATTATGAACCACTTTAAGCCAGTAAACTGGACAACTCAGATTAAACGAACAAACTTTTAGTTTTAGTGGTTTTTTTTGGTCTTCTTGAGGCAGGGTTTCCATGCAGCCCCTGCTGACCAGGAACTCACTATGTAGACCAGGCTGGCCTTGATCTTACAGAGATTTGCTTGCCTCTGCCTCCTGAGTTCTGGAAAGATTTATTTTTATTTATGCATACATGCATGCATATTAGTATGTGTCCATGCATGTGGGTGTCTATAGAGGCCAAAAGAGGGTATTAGATCCCTTGAAGCTGGAGTTACAGGCAGTTGTGAGCTGTCTACTGTAGGTGCTGGGAACTGAACTTGGGTCCTTTGTAAGAGCAGTAGACACTCTTTTAACTGTTGAGCCACTTCTCCAGACCTTAATTTAAATCTTTATAAAGAGATCTGCGAGCCTAGATAGAAGGCTCAGCAGTTAAGAGTGTGTGCTCTTACAGAGGATCCAGGTATGGCTCCCAGCACCTACATGGTGGCTAATAACTCTCAGTAATTCCAGTTCCAGGGGATCTGATGCCCTCCTCTGGTGTCCATGGGCATTGTATGCATGTGGTGCAGTTACATGTATGTAGGAAAACATTTATATAGACATAAAAAGATACATTTAAAAATTTCAATGTACTATTATTACTGGTGTGTGTGAATGCATGTTTCATGGCATACACAGGGAGCATACACAAGGAGATGATTCTCTCCTTCCACCTTTATGTGGGTTTTGAACTCAGATTGTCAGGTTTTCATGGCAAGTACTTTATTCACTGAGTCATCGCCCTTAATTTTCTTTCAACGTTTATTTGGTGTGTGTGTGTGTGTGTGTGTGTGTGTGTGTGTGTGTGTGTGTGTGTATACAAACCATAGTCCACATGTAGAGGTCAGAGATCAAACTTCAGGAGTCGATTTTCTCCTCTACCATGTGGAATCCAGGAATTCAACTCAGGTTGTTAGGCTTGATAGGAAGCTCCTTTACCTGCTGAGCCATCTTACCAGCCCCCAAACAGAGAAATTTCTTGAAAGATGAACAAGCAAATCTTTAAAAGAAACTAGGTAAACTGAACAGTACTTTTTTTTTAAAGGTACTTATGATTAAAACCATACCAATTCTACAGTCTCTTTCAGGAAATTGAAATTGAGGATGTGCTACTTAGCTTTCTGTGGCTATGATGGAATATCCAATAAAATAAGTTAAAAGGATGAAAGACTTATTTTGGCTAATAGTGTCAGAAGCTGTGAGGCTCCATTTCTATGAGCTTGTGGTAAGACACCATGTTTTGACAAGGAGGATGTAGGGGAACAAAGCTGCTTTCTCGGCCAGAAAGCAGAAAGACAGAGGGAGGGAAAATAAGAAGGAGAGAGAAGGAGGAAGGAGAGAGCGAATTATTCAGGGGTAAGACACAGACCCCAGGAATATGCCCCAAGGACCCATTTCCTTCGATTAGATACCACCTGCTAATGTCTCACCACTTCCAACAGTCCATTGGTTTATGAATATATCAATGGATTGACTCATCCATGAGGGTCAGCACCCCCAGGATCCAGTTTCCTTCTACAGCCCCCACCCCTGAACACTGCTGCACTGGAGACCAAGCCTTCAATGCCAGAGCTTTGGGAGAAATTTGCTATCTAGCCCACAACACAGTTCAAGAATGTAAGGTTGGGTCAACACTAGGAACACTAAATGATATGACTCAACGTATCAGCAGACTAAACAGGAGGGCTAGGAGGGCATCTCAATAGATGCAGGCTACATCTGTTCCTGAAAAAAATCCAACAAACTGGGGATAGGAAGGAACTTCCTCAAATTGGTAAAGGATGTTTGCCAAAAACCTGTGGGTAATGGGGTACTCAGAGAAGAAACCAAAGCTTACTAAGTTCAGAGACAAGACAGAGATGCCTACACAGCACTTATAGTCAATGTTGTAATGAAGGAGGAAGCAAAATTAATTGTTCACATCTGTAGACAAAGTGGTCATCTGTGTTGAAAATCCTATGGAGTGTATCTTTTTAATTGTGTGTGTGTGTGTGTGTGTGTGTGTGTGTGTTTTGAGACAAAGTCTCATGTACCCAAGGCTGCCTTCAAATTGCTTTGTAGTAAAGGATGACCTTGAATGCCTGATCCTCCTATGCCTACCTCCTGCTGAGGTTATTCACCATGCCAGCCTAGGAATGCATCTAAATAGTTACAAAAATCAAGGAGTTGGGGCTGGAGAGATGGCTCAGCAGTTAAGAGCACTTGCTGCTCTTCCAGAGGACCTGGGTTCTGGCCTCCATGGGCATTACATGACAAGGGTGCTCTTACATACATGCAGGCAATACAGTCATACACATAAAATAAAAAATTAAAATAATAAATAAAAAATAATCAAATTAAGCAAAGTTACAGAATACAAGATTACTACAAAAATCTATTCCATTTCCATCTAGCAGCCTTGAATAAGGAAACTAAACTCTAAAAGTACTAATTGTAATATTAAATGTGATGTACACAGAGATAAAATTGCCAAAATATGTACAAGTCAGGGCTGGAAAAATGGCTTAGCAATTAAGAGCACTGCTCTTGCAGAGGGCCTAGGTTCAGCTCCCAGCACATGGCAGCCAACAACTGTCCCTAAGGAAATCTGATGCCCTCTTCTGTCCTCTGAGGGCATTGTATGCATGTGGTACACTGACATACATGCAGGCAAAGCATTCGTACACATTAAAAAAAAAAGTAAAAGTCTATATACTGATAGCCAAAAACATTGCTTTGAAAAATTAAAGACCTCAGTGGACAGAGAGAGATGTCTCATTCATAGATAACAAGACTTAGCACCCTTATGTCAATTCTCCCAAACTCACTTCTTCTTTCAATACAACACCAATAAAAATCTAGGTAGACAGCACTGGAGTGTAGCGCGGTGCGTGTCTTTAATTTCAGCACTCAGGAGGCAGACGCAGGTAGATCTCTGTGAGTTTGAAGGCAGCCTGATCTACAAAGAAAGTTCCAGGCTAGCCAAGGCTACATAGTGAGACCCTGTCTCAACAAACAGCAAAAGACTTGGCTAAAATGAAGGTTCTGCAGCAACAAAATGAGGATGTGCAGCAACAGAAGCATGGTTAAGGGGGGATGTAGAATGGTCAATCTACTTTGGAGAAATCTGACATGCATGCAATACAGACTTGTGCTTGAATGCTTCCCTAAGCTCCACTGGTGACAGCCCTAAACTGGAAACCATAATGCCTTTCAGCCAGTGAAGAGTGGACACACCATGACACATTTCAGCACCACTCAGCAGCTGTTATAACTCTCTGATAGAAACACGGGCAGATCAGTAACTGTGGTGGGAGAAGCAAGCCACCCTACATAATTCAATTCCTGTAATGTTCTAACATGAACAATATTGTTACTGGATTTTTAAAAATATTCAGACCAGCAAGGTTGCTCAACAGGTAAAGGGGCTTGCCACCAAGCCTGACAACCTGAGTTCGACCCTCGGCACCACATGGTCAAAGGAAAGAACTACTCTTGGGCTGGAGAGATGGCTCAGTAGTTAAGAGCACTGGCTGCTCTTGCAGAGGATGTGGGTTTGATTCAGGCACCCACATGGTGGATAACAACTGTCTGTAACTCCAGTTCCAAAGGATTTGATGCCTTCTTCTGACCTCTGAGGGCAATGCAGGACATGGGAACACTTACACACATGGAGGCAATACACTCATACACATAAAATATCTAAAAAAAGAACAACTTTTTGGGGCTGTCCTCTGATTTATACACATGAGCAGTAGTGTATACACTCCTCCCAACAAATAATGTAATAAGAAAAAATAAAGTAATACTCTGAGAAGCCAGACATGGTAGTATGCATCCAGAGTCTCCACACTTAGGAGAAGGCAGAAGGACCCAGAAGGGAGCTACAGGAAGACTAGGAATTCAAATTCATGCTTGGTCACATAGAAAGTTCAAGGTTAGCTGGGGCTACATGAGACCTGGTCTAACACACAAAATATTAATACTCTAGGGTTGGGTACATAGCTCAAGTATAGAGCACTTGCCTTGTATGTGCAAGGCCCTAGGTTCAATCCCAGCCCTGAGAAGAGTCTTACTCTTTAGCAGAGTAAGGATATCCTTTATTTGTTGTTTTCTGAGAGATTTGTCATGAAAACGTTTTGGGTTTTATGATGAATTTTTGCTGTTGTTTGTTTTTTTGAGAAAAGGTCTCCCTGTTGCCCCAACTGGCTTGGAACTTGCTATGTAGGCCAGGCTGGCTTTGATCTCATAGAGCTATGCCTGCCTCTGCCTCCTGAGTACTGCGATTAAAGATATGTGCCACCATGCCCAGACCTGATTTTTTTTTTTTTTTTTTTGTATGTGTTTGTCACCTGCATGCAGTGCCTGCAAAGGGGACAAAAGAGGGCGTTGGATTACAGGTCACTGTGAGCTACCTGATGTGGGAGCCAGGAACTGAACTTAAGTCTTGGTTGCTCCCAAATTTGAGCACTGGTGACTGAAGCTAGGAACATTTATTTGGATTACTGGGAAATGCAGTGTCTTCCCAAGAGATCACACTATTTTGCATTCCTACAGCAGTAAGCCAGAGTTCCTGATTTATCAACACTTGTGATTCCTACCATTCCAACAGGTGTGCAGTGGTGTCTAGTCTTAATCTGTAATTCTCCAATGCTTGTTTCTACCTGTTTATCTTCTTTGGCAAGGTGACTATTCAAGTCTTTTGTCCAATTTTTAAAAATATTTTTAAGTTTTATGTGTATGAGTGTTTTGCTTGTATGCTTGTACGTATACCATATACATGCCTGGTGCCGGAGGAAGTCAGAAGGGGGTGGTTTCCTTAGAGCTGGAGTTATAGATGGTTGTGAGCCTCCATGTGGGAGCTGGGAATCAAACCCAGGACCTCTACAAGAGTAGTCAGTGCTCTAACAGCTGAATCATCTCTTCAGCCTTTTTATTGGTCCAACTTTAAAAACATTTTATTTTATTTTATTTTTTTGAGACACAATGTCTCTGTAGCCTCAGCTGTCCTGGAACTTGCTATGAGTACCAGGCTGGCCTCGAACTCACAAAGATCCATCTGCCTCTGCTTCCCAAGTGCTTTTGTCCAACTTTAAGTCAGGTGTTTTTTTGTGTGTTATAAGAGATCTTTGTATATTTTGAGCAATGATTCTTTATCAGTTATCTCTGGCGAACATTTTGAGTGAGTTTGTCTTTTCATTCTTTTTCTAGTCTCTAATATGTTAGTTGACTTGACAGCTTATGTTCTGTTCAGTTTTTTTTTTTTTTCCCTAGCAGTACTGGGGGTTGAACCCAGGACCCTGTGCAAGCTAGGCAAACATTCTATCACTAAGTTACAGCCCCAGTTATTTTGTTCAGAATTTTCCATGAACTACATTGGTCTTTAACATATTTTTTGAGTTTTAGGGCTGGGTTTAAGGTAGCTGAATAAAGCAACTTGGGATATGTCTTTCTATATTCTGTAGAACTCACATAAAGTTAGTGTCTTTTTTTTCCCTACCCAATGTTTGAAAGAATTTATCAGTGAAGCCAACTATGTCTGAGGTCTAGAGCTTTCTTTGTCACAAAGTTTAAAATATGTATTCAGTTTATTTAACAGACAGGACTATTCAACATTCCTTTTTTTCCTAGCCCCGGTTTTGTTAAATTTTCTTTTAGGGATTTGGTCTCATATCTAAACTGTCAAGTACATTTTCATTAAGTTGCAAAGTACAACTACATCTCCATTTCAGCATCCTTTCGTGGGTCCCCTTGCCAATCCTGCACTGGTAATTTGAATGTTGTCTTTCTTAGCAATCTGGACCTGAATCAATTACTTCCTTGGGTGTTGCAGACAGTGACTACAGTCTTGTTTCTTTTTCGTGCTTTAGCTGGGGCACAAATAAAGAATTCCATTTCCCTCGAGCACCACTATGGGTTTAAAACCTCAAAGTTACTCTGATGCTCAGTCCATTCTCCAGAGTCCTTGTTCCTTTTACTGGTAACCAGTATTTAGAAACCAAGATCTGGTTGCTAGGCACACCCGGTCACCATGGGATGTCAGAGCACAAAGCTAGGAAACATGTTAAGTCATTATTTTAGACCAATATCTGAAATTAAATCTCTTCCCACAGGGTCTTCTTACACTTCCATTTTACAGATATATATCCCCTCTCTCCACAGTGAGGGTCTGGTTCCAATTGATACCCACGCTCCCTCACTAGCTTCGTGCTTTCTGTCAGTTTGTTTAAAGCCATAAGTTAGCAGTGGCAGCTGTCTGCCCTAATCACCTGACCCAGCATACTCTGTCTGCCTCATATCAGGGGAAATCATAACTGTAGGTTGGGGACAGTGCCCCACTCTCAGGAAGGAGAAACTCAAGGGTGACTGTGACCACATACCAATCCCAGGGAGGAAAGGCAGAACAAGTGCAGGGAGATCTGACACCAGGTCCAACTTTCTGCCTCTCAAGTAACACTGCTGAACAGGCTTGAAGCAGATGTCCAATCACTGGCCTGATCAAGGGCTGCCACGGCACTTCATACCTGTGTGCTCCTCACCCCAGGCCAGCAACTAGAACACAGATTCTTCTCCAGATGCAGCGGCCCTTAGGGATGCCTCAAGTTCCCTCCCCCCAACACACACACCCATACCCACACACTCACACAATGCAGACACACACACATACTCACACAGGTACACATTCAGGCACACATCATGCAGACACATGAATACTCTCACATATGCATCATTCAAGTACATATTCACATACACACTCATACCACACAGACTCATGAATGTACTCACACATGTGCACATACTCACTCAGGCACACACTAACATGTGTACACATTCAGGTACATATTCACATACTCAGACAGGTATATATTCGTACTACATACTTACACAGGCACACACGCCACAGAGACACATGCACTCATTAACATCAGAAATATGTCCATATTAGCACACTGGCACACACTCTCACATTATACACATTCATGTACACAATATACTCACATATACCATTCTCCTGAATCTACATCGGCACCCTGTCAGCTTGTTGACACTGTCATCCTGTCAGTTGGGCAGACACTACACACCAGGAGAGAAAATGTTATAAGAAGAGTGAAGAAAGAGACCAATGGACAGCCCCAGGGCTACTGACAGGCCGGCCTCCTTCAGCAGTATTTGTGGGGATGAGGTTGGCTCTGCCTCACACTCAGTCCTCAAAGCAGTTACCTGGCTTGTTATCTGTGGTGGCCATGAAAGAGATGAGGAGCCCATAGCAAGAGCTTCCAGGCATCTGCTGCTCTCATCTTGGGCTCTTGGAAGGGTACTCTGCATCAGCTGCCAGGACCTTATGGGACTTACCTGGCAACATCCCTGATGTTAAAGTCAGGATGGCACCAGGAGTCCATAAGGGCCAGCAGATTCCTCTGGAGCTCTGCGAAGCCAGCCACATAGTGCTCAACAAGGTTCACTTTGCCCTGGAGCAACAGTGGGGAACTCATCTGTAGGGGAACACAAACTCAGGACCACAGCGAGACCACAGCTCCCCCTCCCACCAAAAGCATGAGAAATGAAAGGGCCCAAGTGTGGCTCCTCACAACCTGCCCCCAAGCAGAGGCCAGGAAGTGTCAGGACCTTGAGCACATGTGCAGAGAGGCTAGTCATATGCCCATCCCAGTCCATGCTCAGTGCCTATGATTCTGTACATGCATGTGTGCCCATGTGGGCCTTGGCCCCAGGCTTATGTTTCCAGAGCCTTATCCCTGGTGGTTGCTGTGATTCCTGTCATCCCATGACCAAGGACTGGAGGCTCTAAGAGGTTCAGGTGCCATTAGCTGGACAAAAACAGGACCACTGTCTAGCAGCTGCCCTGGTGGACAAGCTGAGATATCTTCTTGAGGCATGTGGAACATGGAACATACCAAAGGGTTGTTGGAGAAGCCTTGAAAGAGCCCTTTGGATGTGGTCCTGGGACACAACAGTTATTTCCCAAGAATAATATCTCAACAGATATTAACAAGAGCCTTGCAGAAGAGCCCTGCGTTTGCCTCCTGCCCACAGATACACATGCTTCTTTGGCCCAGCTCCTACAGAGCTTGAAATACACAAACACAGCAAGGCCCCGTTGGATTTGCTCAGCCCTTCTGTTGCCAGTAGGCCAGGTCGGGGCTGGCCCTGCCACATCCTCAGTTATAGCCAATCTGTGTTGGTGGACACAATGGCTTCTAAGACTACGTTATCTGTCCTGAGATTCCCAGTGAGACAAGTGATCTTCTCCTCTGACCCATGAGGAGTAGAGATATGTAGTAGGCCTCAAGATGAAGGCTGCAGAGACTAAGTATCCAGTGAGGTGCCTGCTCTGGTGCCCCTAGCTGCAGCTCTGGACCTAGCAGCTCTCAGGCCAGCTCACCCTGCAGTCCTAGGGCCTCAGGTCATGTGGAATAGGGTACCAGCACAGTTATGCCTGATTGGGGCTGCCCTGTAACAAGAAGGCAGCCTGGTGGTCTCTGCACGTTATGTTGAACTCCTCTGATCACTGCACTAGCTGGCACTCGCTGGCTTCTTCTCAAGCCTTGTCCTCCCCATTCTGGGCCTTAGAGGAAGCCTGGAGTTTGGTGGCAAGAGACCCTCCCTGCCCCCACCAAGCCCTATTTCTGGAGACCTGGGCTTTATCCAAGTCTGAACCTAAATGATTTGCATGAGAAAGACATTTACCTTTTCAATATCCAGCTCAGGCTGCAGCTTCAACTTCGTGCCCAGCACAATTGCCTGGCAACACACAGGGAGCGATTACACGTGCCTGAGAGGGGGGCACAGTGCCATGGAGAAGGGGGGGGTCCCATTCTTTCTACTGACACTGGTCACCAGAGACATAGCTAAAGGCCTTCCTATTTCCATCAATGTGGCTGCTGGGAATCCATGAATCTCATACCAGTAAGTCCCCTATAACCAACCTAGTCTCTGGAGGTGGGACAGGTGGCAAGGGGAACTCACCCATCCATCCTGGCCCCCTGAGCTCTGCTCAGGGCTTGCAAGGGTCAAGAAATGGGGACATTTCTTAGGAATGACCTATTCTTAGGACACTGACCTATGCACAATTGTTCCATCTTGCCCAGGTACATCCACCTGGTCCAGAAGGCTAGCATAGCCAGTCTTGGGTACACACAGCAGAGGGGCCAGGGGGCCAGGGTATACTATATGCCCTGGAGGTCTCAGGGGGCACATCAGTTTCCTTGGGGTCTTGGTCCCTCTGAGCTCTATCCACTAAAGATACAGCACTCCAAACATGCACCAAAGCCAGCCACAGTGGAGCAACCAGAGGGGAGAATCAAGTGTGAGGGCCTTGGTCAGAACTGACTCCAGGCTGTCATGGGGCCTTGAGATGACCAAACCTGCTTTGGGGTCAGTGGCTTTCTCAGCCTCAGAAGACTCTGATGAAGAGTGGATTTAGCTGAGAGGCAGCTCCACCAAACCTGCTGCATTGCTAAGACCTTCCCACCACTGGACAGAGCACATGTTGGCTCTGAGCACCCGCACGTACCACAGCCTGAACTACTATTAATACTTTCCATATATCGTGCTCCCATTATGAGCAAAAATAACCATCAAGAGCAGCAGCAAAGCTGCCCAGCACCCCGCCCCCAGAGCTCAGAGAGCCCAAAATAGCGGCCTGGGAAAGGCTTGGCGACATCCAGGCCAGGGGGTGTGGGCTGGGGCCTTCCCTATGCTCTGACCCGGCGCCTCTACAGCTGGCCCTTGTCCAGGAGGTTTGGCCTCACCAGGGCCCATAGGGCATAGGGCGTGGGAGGGTCTCAGGGCTGAAGGAAGATGTCCATGTGTGGGGAGGAATAAAGGACACAAGAAAGATCTTCAGGACTTAGAGGGGTTTGGAGGGGGGTGCAGGGGCTACAAGGTGACACCTCTAGCTTCACATAAGGGCCTGGGTGTCTTCTGGATCACAGATTCCCCCTCAGAATTGGTAGGATCCTGAGGAAACTGGGGTGCATACCCAGACCCTACATGTCCTATTCAGACCATGGCCACTTAGAACACCCAAGGCCCCTCCCCTGAGCCTGACCTGATCTTCATCAGGAACAGGGGAGGGGGAGCCAAGGACTGGGCTGCTTTCCTTCCATTTTGGGGTTGAGGCTCTCTGCTAGTGACAGAGAAGAAGAAACTGAGTGGGAAGATGAGGAGCGGGGGGTTAGGAGCTTGGGGCTGCCCATCTCTTCAACACTGCCAGTGTTCTAGCAGTGTTTTGGATGATTCTTCTCCTGTAGGCCTGGCCATGATGGGACCCAAGATCCTTGACTGGGGACAGTGGAACCAGGGTGGGTCGTGCTTCCCAGGTATGTAACTCAAGTCTCATCTGCTAGATGGACTGAGACACTGGCTAACCAACAGCACCCAGCAGGTTTGAAGTGTTAGCTTCTCCTTTCTCTCTGGGTCACTTACAGCAGAGAACAACTGGGCTGCAGCTTTCTATCTGCGTGGCAAGATCTCTCCATGCACCTAGGCTGCCCTCTGGTGGCCAGGTGGACTTGGTGTGTGCTGTAGGAGTGTGGCCAGCATGCTGGAGTCCAAGCCCCTTTGTCTATAGGGTGCATCTGTGGGGAGGGTGTTTGAGAGAGGGAGGTATTTTTGCAGCCAGGGGCTAGGACAAAGAAAGAGCTTCTAGGGAGCCTCCTAACTTGACCCCAGCTTGGGCTTCAGGGTTCTTTGTGTCCTGTCATTGTGGTCAGATCAGCCTAGAATAGGTCTCTGGCTATTTCTGCTGAATCTCTTTTGAGGTCATGATAGACTCATACTTGGTCATGTGGAAGAACTGTTAGGCCAAGGGGTGCAGGGAGATCACCTGTCTGCATACAGGGAAGGTAGAGTGGAAACTGGTGGGGGGCCTCCACAGGAGGAAAAGCTCAGAACTGGGCTAAGGGAGAGATGGGGGGCAATAAAACCTTTTGTGCATCCAGTGCACTTTCCTGACCCTGCTGCCCAAGAGGAAGGGATACACAGGGATGACCAGTCTGCTGGATCAGGGCAGAACTGAGAAAATCTTTAGGCAGAAAGGCCCAGGGGCAATGGCTTTCACAAAAACAATCAAGAAAATTCAGAGGGACCAGGGCAGCAGCTATTGGAAGAGGTGTCCTGTCTTCCTGGGACCCTCACTCTGAAGGACAGAGGGCTGGGCAGGTGCCCTCAGCCTCTGGCTGAGGCTCAGACTGCATGGTCTAAGACCTCAATGCCAGCCTAGTCTCCTACCTCTGTGGAGGCCTGGAGCCAAAGTTTTTTTTTTTTTTTTTTTTTTTAAGCAAAGCTATCTTTTTACCTTGATAAGCTGTTTAAAAAATGTAAATAAAATAACTCAGCAGACAAAAGCGGGCATTCATTCTGCCCAGAGCCAGCCGCTGCCCTCGACATGAAATATCGCAGCACATTGAGTCGTGAGTCCCTGCTAATCCAGGCGGACAGGCCTGAATGGGGCCCCTTTCGACCGGCGCGGCGGTGGGCAGTGGAGCATGCACCGCCTGCCGGGCGGCCCCGCTTGGGGACAATGGCTTTTCTTCCCAAAAGGGGCCTGTGTGGGACAAGAGCCCCCTTTGTGTAGGATGCCTGCCTTGGAGCGCAAGAGAGCCACATTCAGCAACCCCAGACACTCTTTGAAAGGCTGGAGTGTAATAGAAGACGCCCGAAACATTAGCCTGCCTTCTGCCTCCCTGCACTCTCCCCAGTCACAACGGCCATTCAGCCTCGAGAATGGCCTCGCACCACATGAGCGGCCAGTCCTCAATCCCACATTGTTCCTGGGCACATAGCCATTTTGGTTCCTCAGTGACCTTTACTATCCTTGAGAGGAAAGGTGGGCAGATGTGGCAGGAGATGAAGCCGTGTGGGTTCCGTGCTGTTGGCACATGGATCCACTTCTCAGAGGCAGGAAAGACCTAGGAGACCTAGGTAGCTCCTGGTGTTCAACATCTAAATGCTAACAGCAAGAGTAGTAGCCCAGGGAGCACTGTCCCTGAAATGTGCTCATCTCTGGATCTTGGCAGCAATGGGATGGAGGAGATGCCGAGAATGGTGGCCTCCTAAAATGGTGGCCTTGTTGCATACAGTAGGTACACCATAGGCTGTACCCCACTTTAGGTGCCTCTGGTCAGAAGCTGGAGTCTTAGGCTGCCAAGGAGCTGAGGGTACCACTCCAGTTTCATTAACAGTTGGGAGACTTCCACCAATCTCCAGTGACTCCTGTAGACCTAGCCACAGTCTAGATATCCTAGCTAGGCCTGGGACCCTGAGAATGGGACTTCAGGAAGGAGTGTTCCTCTTATAACCTTCTGGGCTTAGAGACAGCAGTGCCCACAAAGGAGACCTGTAACCTATGGTGCCGAAGCCCACTAGTTTTCACCCAGGAACCACTGGTTGACTCAGTGATAACAGGCAGAAAACATTAGACAATGTGTCTGTAACCAACAGCGCTCACAGTCTTTCCTTCCTGGGGAGCTTGCTGCTAAGGTAAGATCAAGACTATGCCCAGTACACAGCAGGCTAACAGGCAAAGAGGTGGATCAATCAATTGACCAAAGGGCAAAAAAGAAGAGGGTGGTATGCCAGGCCAGGTAGGTGATTCTGCTGCACATTATAGACACTGCTGCTGGAACTCAATGGTGTAACTGGAACATCATATTGTGTGGGAACAGCAGGCACCCTTCGGAGGGCTCCTCTGAGTCAGGGTAGGGCGCTGGATAGTCACATGGGGAAACCTACATCCTGACACTTAGCTCAAGTAGTGTGAGGGGTACCTGGGACCTAGTTCCTGAGGTCCCCACACCCTAGGAAACCCACAGCCCCACAGTGGAGTTGCACCCATCTGGCTCCTGCTTGCCCTATTGAATGCTATTGAATACGTGTAGCAAGAGATGGAAGGAAGTCCCACTTCCTGAAGATCCCCAGAGGTGTGGAGTCACTCACTTCTTTGAATTTGCCTTCATGGTAGAGATGGTGGATGTGAGCCAGGAGGGAGCTGGTATCTGTGTCCTGCAGCTGGAAGATACTGACCAGGGGCTCCACCAGGCTGGGGGGCTCTCAATGAGGACTTCAACTGCACAGGCCTGCAACTGGGTCAATGTCAAGTTGTGCTGGAATACCAGAGACCCAGGCTCCAATCAGGTGCTGCCCTGTAGCCAGGGGGTTAGGATGCTTAGCTTCTACAGAAGTTTGAAGCTACGTGTAGGCTTGGGCTAGGAGCTCAGCACCTTCAGCCTAGGGTTGTAAGTAGAGGGTGGTAGGAAGGTGAACAGATTGGTCTCTAGTCTCTGCACATGTCTCCCATGGGGCTGAGGGTCAAGCTCACGGGCAGAGTCTTGGCTAGGGGTCTGTCAACCATATCTATCCTGGGCAATCTTGGTGGGATACAGAGGTATAGTCAACCAGGGCAAGAAGCCTAGCATGCTGGGCACAGGGCAAGAGGGCCACACTCACGGGCTCACCTGGGCTGACTGTGGGCATGGCTTTGTTTGCAGCCAACAGTGTAGCTCACGGGCTAACCAGGCCTCTAGGGAGAGGCCTTTTCCCCGCCTGCCCCGGCTGCCCTCCAGCATGTCCAGCAGTCTGGCCAGAGGGTCATTCAGTTCAGCAAATCCCCACCAGGCTTCCTCCTGGAGCTGCAGAAACACAAAACCTCTTTATCACTTTGTCTTCTCCTCAGAGCCCCTTGCAGCCGTCCCCACTAGCACAGAGGTTTAAAAATTAATCTATTCAGAAGGTAACTGTCATTATTCAGCCACCGTCCATGCCTCCCTCTGACTTTTCATGCCACTGAGATTCCATTCTGCTCTGCTGCACCCCAAGGCCATTGGCCCTGGTCATTGTCTGCACTAATTATCCCATAAAGACAAAATCTTGTTCTGGGCCAGACAAAGGGCTATGCTTGCCCAAGGGGCAGTGATGACCACAGCCACAGATTCACAAATGACTGTGGGTCAGCCATACCTAGACCTGCAATGTCCTAGCCTAACATGTAACAGGAGACTGAAAGGAAAGTACCTAAGCTGAGCTGAAGCTATCTGCCTCTGACCTGTCTCCCTAACTGCATATTTGAAAATCAGGAGCTGAAACAAGAGTGAGGAGGTATTCCCTGTGGCCTCTGGCTTCCACCTACCTGTACTTAAGAACCACCAAGGGTTTAAGCAGCCAGTATGGTCCTGTGCAGCAGGGTTTATTTATGCTGCCAGCTTGTACTGTACAGTCAACTCAGGCTGTGTCTTATCAGTGTAGCTACCAACTGCAAGATTACTCTGAGCCATGAGAGCTTCTGGTGGATCATTCTTCAGTTAGAATTGAAAGATTCACGATGTAAACAAATTCGGAGAGACTGATCTACACCTTACCAGAAGCCCCAGGCCATTCCACAATGTGCAAGAGGACAAGTTCCCTGATATTGTGGGAACTCTTGCCAGACAGGCCTAGGGAGGATGTCAATGCTTCCAAGACAGGAGCAGCAGCCAACTGCTCCTCTGAGAGATCTGGGGCCACTAACAGGGGCCTGGTTCACTGCAGCTGAGCCATGCAAGAAAAGGTTTGGCTCTGCTCTCCAAGGAGGTGGGAAGAAAGACAGCAAAGCTAAGAAACAGCTGCTACTTTCTTGCCTGGGAGAAGGAAAACTCCAAAAAGATAGTATTCTGGCTTCTTTGGCTGCTCTTGCTACTATTCATGTTCAATCCTGTCTATATTCCAAGAAATCAATGCTGAATGTCCAAAGAGCATGGCAAGGGCATGGCACTGGGAGTGAATCAGGTCAAATTCTCCTCATGCCCCAGATTTACCTGGAGGAAAGTCCCTAGAAAATACATGTTTTGTCCCAGTGTAGTCTCACCCAATGTGGAGGTGAACTGTTCTCTCAGATGGGACTTGGGCATTCATCTCACATCCCAAAGAAGGCTCAGAACAGCTGGGGGGGGAGGGGGAGGGACGTGGCAAGACAACACTGACAAGTCACTGGCATCCAGTAGTGTTTGGGGCCCTAGGCCGCAGAGAACACAGAGTCTCTACATCCCATCCCAGGACAAGCCATGGCCCCTATGATGAGGAGCTCCTGGCTTATAGGTTAGTCACTCAGAACACAAGGGAGGGGAATAGGGGGAAGAAAGCGGCTCTAATACCGTGGAACAGAAACAGCTTAGCATGGTTCCTAAAATCACTGTGGAAGGGATATGCTCCCAGTCCCTAGCTCAGGTGTCTCCTTACTTTGTTCTAGGGAGGCATCCCATAGCCTCTGGTGACTCCCCAGAAATCTGACCATGCCTCCCCCAGAAGCTCTGGTGTTAACAGATGTGTTTCTTATCTCTGTTGCTCAGCCCACTGAAGAAAATAATTCTGAAGTTAACCCTGAAACTGTCTTTGAGCTATGGCCAGGCTCTCCACCCTCTGGGGAAATGATGGCTACCATCACTCCATCCCTAAAAAGGAGTTCATAGAAGACAACCCATTTCTTGTGAACAGTCACACACTACTTACTATGCACCTACTGCAGGGTCTGAGGCCAAAAACCTGTTTGCCTTCTTGATTGTTATTCTGACTTGGGTGAAATAGAATCTAAATACAGTTTTGATTTGTATTTTCCTGGTGCTAAGGATGTTGAACAGTTTCATATATTTATTGGCCATTTAGAAAAAGTTTACTATTTTAAAATTATGTGTATATGTGTGTGTGTGATTGTGCATATAAATGCAGGTGCCCACTGAGTTCAAAAGTTATTGGATTCCGTGGAGCTTTGTGTTACACACAGTTGTGAGTCACCTGACATGGGTGCTAGGAACTGAACTCAAGTCTTCTGGAAGAGCAATTTCTGCTTTTAACTACACAGCCTTCTCTCCAGCTCCTTACTAGTCATTTGTATCTCTTCTTTTCAGAACCGTGTGTTCAATTAATTTAGCCATTTATTGATTGAATTTTGTTTAATTGTCTCAGTTCAAGGTTTTAGATATTAATCCCCTGTCAGTTGTACAGTTGCCAAGGAGTTTCTTCTGTCCTCAGGCTGCCCTTTGCTGTATAGAAGCCTTTTAATTTCATAGTAATCTTATTTGTCAAGTTTTGCTGTTATTTCCTGGGCAGTTGGAGTTCTTTGCAAAAAGGCTTTACTTATGCTTACATCAATTTTCTTCTAGCAGATTCAGGTCTCCCATTATACTAACCTTGTTTTGAAAAAACCTAATGTGATGTGCCTTCATCTGTTTTTATCTTTTATGACTTCATCTTGCCTCCTGCAACCCCTGGAACCTGTGCAGTGAATCTCTTCCCAAGTCCTGCTTCCAAAGACTTTCCCTGACATTTCATTCCCTACCAGCACCCTCCATGCTGGCCCCAGCCTGGACTTCACACACTGGAATCCTGTCATACAAACTCTGGAATTATCTAGCTCCTGTCCTTGACATGACTGCCTCAGTGCAAAATTAAAGGTCCCCTGGGACCCTGGCTCTGGGACCTTGCCCAATCAACCCTTTCTGGCCTCCCTGCTTACCAGCCACTAGTAGTCACCCTCCTTTATGTGCTCTTCCTTATTCCACATCTGTTGACCAACAGAGACACCGCTAAACCTGGAATTCCCCAGGCAGGTAGCTGGATGGGCAGCTCCATGTGGCTTAAATTCTCCAGTACATGCTGCCAGGAGGTCCTGAGCCCTGAAATGGAGTACCATCAGACATCCCCAGGGACCTGTTGAAACTCAGACCCTTCCTGACTCCAGCAGCTGACAGACAGGGATCAGATGTTCCCAGGAGATGATATCACACCAGAAACCCTGTAATGGGGTATGTGATCTCAACAGTCAACCCCACAGTGAACTATAATTTCTACTGCTACCACAGACTTAACCAAATACTGTTTGCATGTTTCTTTTCTTTGGCCTTGCTCCTTCTGAAGATCCAGCTCCTATTCTTCCAACTCCCATCAGAATGTAACTGCCCTAATGCTGAACCTAACAATGAACCTGAACACAACCCTAACTCTACCCTCCACTCACTCCTACTAACATACAAAATACTATGACCTTGATCCCAATGCCCTCCAGCTTAGAGGAAAAGCCACAGGGATTCTGTTCATACTCCATCTCTTCTTGGCTTATATGGCATTGTCTCCTAGGAGTTCTCAAAGATCCAGTCTTCTAACTCCTTCTTACTGGAGTCCTGGCACCACCTATGGCAGGCTCTTGGGTAAGGCCTCAGCTCCTAGGTTGCTCCAAGATCCCTCCTCCTTCTCAAAGGTCTGGTCCCACCCAAGGACTGATCATCCCGTATTTACCCCAGCCCCAGGTGTATTTGATACCACATACCTTGCAGGCTCCAATACTCTGTCTATCTCACACAGCATCCTGTATTACATTTTGCCTATCTTACATGGCCTGGCACCAGTGGGACAGACTTGCTTTCTGACAGCAGTCCCCCTCCCCCGCCCTCCACTGTTGTTTTTCCTTCCCCTGTCACCTTCAGTTGGTCACACAGCTTGCTCTATGATTGGCCAGACTTATCGATTACCAACTTTTGGTTATTGAAGAAGTGCCCATCCTGCTTTGGACAGTGGGCAGCATGCTGCTCTTTCGCATGCACCAAGATGATCTCTGGTTCATAAAACAGGAACAATGGGAACTCTGTACCAACTATCAAGGAATTAAATCCTCCCAGAACTTGGACAACTGACCACAGAACAACTCCCCATATCAAAGTGAAGACACTTTCATATTGTACAGGGAGCACAGAAACCTGACAGAAGAGCATAAGACACAGCCCTATTTGGGACAAACATTAGTCAAGACACTATAACAAAAGCTGGAAAATAAAGAAAGGAACCATGAAAACCTACACTTCAGGGTGTGAGGCCATTTGTTAGTGACTGTCCCCTTACTAATCACCAGGTTGATCTGCCATCAGCTGATCTGATGGGCGGGGCAGGAGTTCCCTTCTTCCCTCATAACTCTGCATGTGAATTCCTCCAGAAGCCACACATTCAGTCAAAGCCGATGACCCTCCCAGATAGAGGAGGATCATTTGACGGTCAAATGTATTAGTATCTGTACTTCTATGCTAGAGTCTCCAAACAAGCTCTCAAGTTCACACCTGAAGTGAGAAAGGGAAGGCAGAAATATTGCCTGAGATGGGAGGACACAGAACTGATGAGTGAGCTAAGGTGGCAGAGAGACATCCCCAGGACAGAGCCCACTGTGACCTGTGAACATTTGTGAAGGTGAGCAGCATGAACAAGCAGATGCAGGTGAGTGGGGCAGTACATAAACCCCAAAGGACTCTGGACTTCCTAAGGACACCATGAAGAACCTCCTCACAAAGTAGGCCAGCTCAGGTAGAAGGGGGAGACAAAATGCATGTGAACCCTGCTCCACTAACAGCCCCACAGCCTCAAAAGCTCAGGGCTGCCCCTTCCAGCACTGTCCCTGCCCAGGCCCACCTTGCAAATCCCTTTGCTGAGGCCTTCCTGCCCTGGATGCCTGCCTCAGTGACCACCTGAGTGCCCTTTAGAAGCAATGAGAGGGTGGGCCTTGCATTTGCAGCCTCTTGTGGGCCCCATGTCTAGCTAGCTCTGGTAGCTGCTGTGTCCTCTCCCAGATGAGTAGCTGTCTGGCTATTTTCCAACTTCACAGCCAACATTGTAACAGTAATGGGACCAGTGAGCAGGGCCCCTTGACTGACACTCATACCTGCTCACCTGCTGTAGGTTCCGTGTAGACCACAGCTCCCATCGGGCCTGCAGGAACAGCAGGGGATCTTGGCCTGTGGAAAAAAGGTAAGAGCCACAGATAGAGAGGGGCGAGGGCCATGGCAGAGTCACTGGGGAAATACTTCCCCACCCCCAGCTCTGGGCCCTTGTGGAGAGCTTCTGTAGAACATGCCAAGCACATCTGATGCAATGATGTCTGTGATGTTTATAGTCTCTACAAGAACATGACTTCTGTGCCTGCTCTGGCCAGATCTATAGACTAATGTTCCCAAGACTCATAGCTGACTATCTAGAAGGGTTAGGTCTCCCACAAAGACCCAGTCCTTCAAAGGCTTCTGGACAGGGCCCACCCTCCAGGCACAGCACTGTGGTACAGCACTCCCTACTGTCTTCTACCCCTTATCTCTCCAGATTCCATACAGGCACCAGCAAAGATAAAATGCACGAGTTTTGTGCCAGAAAGCCAGCCCAATTTAATGATGCAAAGCCCTCAGTAAATTTAGTGAAGGAGAAAAAACACAGGACTCTTTACATCAGACAGAAGAGCATTTCATGGCCGGGTATGCTGGCACATGCCTTTAATTCCAGCATTCAGGAGGCAGAGGCAGGTGGAGCTCTGTGAGTTCAAGGCCAGCCTGGTCTACATAGTGAATTCCAAGTCAGCTGGGGCTACTGGAGACCTTGTCTCAAAAAAGACAAAAAAGAAAAGCATTTCATAAAATCTACTTGTGTCCATAATTTAGGAAATAACTTGGTAAACCAGGAACAGGGGGAACATCTTGAACAGGGTAACAAGAGCCTATAAAAAAAATACCCACAAATATGGAACTCCGTGTTGGTGTGCCCCACTGAATGAAACTGTAGCCCTAAGCATTTACAGACAGCAAGAGAATAACCTACACCCATCCAACTTGGAAAGTTAAAAAAAAAAGGATATTCTGAGTCACAGACAACAATTACTTTTATATAGAAAGTCAAAATAATCTATAATTAAGTTAGAGTTAATAAATGAGTTTAATACTGATGCTTAATACAAGACCAAGATCAAAAACCAATTGTTACCTATAAGCAAAACTTACTTTCAATGGCACAAAACTGTCAGATTCCTTGGGGGCAAATCTGACATAATAAGTTTGTGAAAAAGCCATAAAATGTTACTGAAAAACTTAGAAGACCTTGGCCAGTGAGATTGCTTGGCAGGTAAAGACACTTGCTGCCAGGCCTAAAGACCTGAGTTTCATCCTACATGGTAGGAGAGAACCAACTCTTGCAAGCTGTCTGCTGATATCTACACATGTGCTATAGCATGAGTGCCCACACATGCACATACAAATAAACAAACATGGTTAACTTTTTTTAAATTAAAAGATCCAAGAAGAGTAAAGGCCATACCACATTACCCACAAAGTTCCTAATTCTGAAATTCATTGATAGCTTATGTACTATTTCAATGAAAACAACAAGTGTGCTATCTGTGTGTATACGTGTGAGTTTGTACATGCCTGTGTGTGTGTGTGTTTTACATACTGATTCTGGACACTGATGCAAATGCACAGCCTTGCAAGGTTATGCTGCTTGGTCTAACTTACAGCAGAGGGGATGAAGGTGGTAGGGGAGACAGATGGTGGAACAGAAAGAATACCCTAGTCCATGCTACCTACACATAGGATATCAGTATTCAACCAGGATGGCCCTACATGTCCAGGGATTTGAACTGAAATTTGCACTCTGCCTCACATCCTACATAGATAGCAGTGAGTAGGCATATCTGGGAGGCCATGGAGTGGCAAGAGGTCTAAAGGACTTTGACAACATGAGGAAGTCCGACAAATCAGAAAGAATGGATGAAGGCATGGGCAAGAATGAGGCAAGAATGAGGCTTCTCACCAGGAACCTAGGAGGTACAATGAGAAAGTACCTGATGCTTTAGGGGAAGTTAAGACTGCTAGTGCCAAGGGCTGGTAAAATGGGGATGTCACAGTCCCCCACAACTGGAAAGTGCCAAACAGCACAACCACACCAAGCCTTGGCACCACCATGGACTTAGCATATGTGAATGTGTGGCCCAGTATCCACCCTTAGATGATCAGTGAGGGCACAGAACAATTTGTAATTCCTATTCTCAATAGCCCCAGAATGGGACCATGGAACCTGTGGGTCAGCTACGCAGGACAAGGACATGTACCAGCTCTATGTACCTGGGAGACACCTTGGCCTGCTTACCATATACATCTACAGACAGTTGCAGAACGTATGCAGAGGTGTCTGGTCTGTCAGGTAGGCAGTGATCCATGGGATAGGGACTGGCAGGGTGTGTAGAACATGTTCTATGAACATACACTCACGACCACCCACTGAGTTAGGTGAGTATGCTTTTGTTTTTACGTATTGTTCTTACTGAAATAGGTAAGATTTTTTAAAAAGATTTATTTTTATTCTATGTGTATGACTGCTTGCTTGCAAGTATGTATATGTACCATATCCATGTCTGGTGCCCACAAAAGTGAAAAGAGGTTACTAGATCTCCTGGAACTAAAGTTACAAATGGCTGTGAGTTGCCATGTGGATGTAGGAAACAGAACCTGAGTCCTCTCCAAGTGCAGCCAGTGCTCTTAACCACTGAGCCATCTCTCCAGCCCTGGTCTTTAGCTTTGGATACAGGGTCTTACTCTATGACCCAGGTTGGCTTTGAACTCATGGCAGTCCTCCTGTCTCAGCCTTATGAGTGCTGGACTTATAGGCATGTGCTACTACATATAGCTTGAGGTAGGTTTTTAAGCAGCCTCAAGTCTGCAAGGTGAAGTAGTTCTTTGGACAGAGGACATGAAAGCAGTAGGTCAGTGTCTATACTCATGCAATGGTAAATGACCAATCTTATTGTATCTGCCTCAACTAAAAACAGGGAGCTGGGCATGGTTATACACCCCTGTAATCCCAGCAATTGTGAGGCAAAGGTGGGAGGATTCATACAAGTTTGAGGTCAGTCTGGTCTATATAGTGAGTGCTAGGCTAGCCAGGGCTACAGAGACAGGCACTGTCTCAAAGGATACATTTCTGGTGTGTGGGGCGGGGTAGGTAATCTCTGAAGCTGACTATCCAGGTCCCCAGGACAGTGTCTATGTTTTTGTTCTTTACTTTTTTCCACTTACTTTAGTGGCTGTCAGCTTTGTCCCTCTCAACACCTCTGCTCATCCTCTCCCTACCTGGATCTCCCTAGCTTTCTAAGGGGCCTCACCACTTTCCCATGTGTCCTGCCAGCCATGTCCTGCCAAGCAGCTGTGGGAAGGGTCCATAGAGAACCCCACAGAAACATAAGGAAGAACAAACTGTAACTGTTAAATTCCTAGGGCTTTGGCCTTTTGGAGTCAGAGCTAGAGCCCACTGCATCCATTATCCCATGTCAGTGCGATATACTGATATTCTGTCAGTGGACACTCAGTGCTATGGCAAAAAGGCACTCCTCCCATTATGACCTTCTCACCACCTGTCCCAAGCATCTTCTTCCTTCCCACAGTTCTCCATGAGCCTGGTCAGTTCTGTTCTTTCCAATGCTAAGCCCCAGTGAATGATGGCATGTCCACAGTGACCACCCTAGTGCTCAGTCTCTCGCGTACATTGTGGCTAGCCCATGTGACAGTGGATGCCCCAAGTCTCTCAAGTCAAAATAAGAGGGGGACCTGCAGCATGTGTGGGCAGGGGTGGGGCTCTGCCATGCCAGGCACCACCAGGATATAGTCAGGGCCAGGGGTATGCTGACGCACATTGCAAACAATCGCTGCTTCCTGTTCATATGACATAAGAAAAACAGGATGCAGAGAGGCATTTATCTGAACAAATGAGATAAGCAAATTCTGTAATATTCTGTGAAGTCTAAGGGCTTAGCCACAAGAGAGTGGGCACTAGGGAAAGGCTGTGGGGAGCACCCCCTGCCCAGGGACACCACATAGGAGCTTCAGAGTTGAGAAATCAAGTAGGGACAAGGCTGACCCTTGGGATCTCCTGCCCCAGAAACCTAGCCAACTCTCCCTGTAGCCTACCTCTTCCCTGATCGGTTTTGAATGCCTTTCATCCACACTCCCTCTTGGTCTCTGGCCCCAATCCTCCCCACGTCAGGACACACCCAAGTTCACAGCTACCACTACAAGAATATCCTGGGCCTGCTAGCAGAAGACCAGACAGCAGGTCTGGGACAGCAAGACAGATGGCCTCTGACCAGAGTCTGAACCCTGACCTTGGACTCTGCTTTGCAGGAACACATTATGGGGGAGGGACAACTGCATCCCAAAGAGACAGACTTACTGAAGCTCAGAAAAGACAGCTCACAGATTCCCCAGCATCATGTCTAAGTCTGGGAACACCTGGCCCAGGGTGTCCCAATGACAGCTGTCCCCATATGTTCAGGAGGGGTCCTGAGAACTTGGGACCCCTTGGCCCAAAGATGTCCTCTAGCTATCCTTGTACTTATACCAACATGGTCTGAGAGCTGCAAGAGATGCTCTGAGGTGGCCCATGAGCAGATAGGAAGGCTACAGGGATGCTAGGTGGCACAAGAAAGGATGCCACTTGATTCATGAAGCTCTGAGCTGACCCAGCCCCTTGCAAGATGAAGACTTCATGTACCAGGAAGGGATTCTGCTGCCGGGTCACTGCTGAAAGTAACCCTATCGCCATCACACAGTGGGGGTAGGTGGAGATGCCATGGAACCTTGCATCTGTGTGGTTGGGGCAGTTATTGCTTAGGCATTGGGCTGAGTATGGCTATGTCAGACTGTGGACACTGGCCTCCTTGAAGGGTCTATGGCACATGGCCTCCACAAAGCCACTCAGAACTGGATTTACCTCTCACCAGACTTTGCACTCTGGGTCTGAACTGACAGCAACCAACATGGCAGTATGCAAGCCATACCGCCTCACAACAGAACCTAACTTAGTGCTCTGCAATCAGGGATGCCTGAGGGTTACCCACCACTAATGGACAGAGATGTTGGGAGGAAGCAGAAAGGCCTGAGAAAAAACACTGCCATAGCCCTAGAGACCTGCAACACCTTCTACAGTGACTAGAGCTGCTGTCCCCCTCAGAGAGCTGTGCTCTGGTATCACCTTTCTTCCAGCTTCCTTGCCAAGGCCAGGGCTAGTACTCTCTGTAGCCCAACTTCTCTTTGGTCTCTGTTCTATCCATAACTGCTGTACTGTGCCAAGATAGGGGCCAGGTGTCCCTAGGACCAGGTAAGCAGCAAGGTAACCAAAGAGACCAGTAGGCAGCACATGTGACTGCCTGGTCTGAGGCCAGTTGCCAGACCCTGGCAAGCATCTGTGGCAGGAGTCCATGCTTAGTCCTCAAAGGATGCAGGGGACAGAACCACTGCTGGCCCCAATCTCATCATTTATTTCATACCCACTGGTCACAGTCAGACCCCTCCCTGCATACCCACTATAGAAAGGGCTCTGGGCCTCAGGATGGCTGACCCAGACTGTGAAAACCCAGCCACCTGTGGGCTGTGGGCTGGTCTGTACTCCTTACATGTGGATCCTACATCCTCAGGTAAGAGGCTCAATGAAGGCAAGTGTACCCGTCCTGGCTTGGCCAGCACCTGCACATGCCATGGGGGCCTCTGTTTATGACACTAGTCATGAAAGGAGCTGGAGAGATGGATCAGAAGTTAAGACCATTGGCTGCTCTTGCAGAGGACCTGGGTTCAGTTCCCAGCACCCACATGGCAGCTAACAATTGTAACTCCAGTTCCAGGGGCTCTGATGCCTTCTTCTAGCCTCCACAGGCACTGCACACATGGGTGCACTTATATACATGCAGACAAAACACTCATAAACATAAAAAACTTAAAAAAGAATCGTCATGAGAGCAATATGTGGGGAAGTCAGATCTCACCTACCCAAGAGACATCTGAGCGTTTATATCAAGCTTCAAAACACTCTGGGCAAGAAGCCGGTCACCAAGAGTGCCATCACCCCAGGTAAACTGAAAACATAGTAACAATCAGTAAAAATGGCAAGAGGATCTTTGTGAACCTAAAAGGCTTCATTCTGATGCTTACTGGGAGGGAACAAAAGAGCAATTAAGTGTTTTCAATCTCACTAGCCCACAACCCTCAGAGCAGCATGGTAATGGCATGAAAATGGACAAGAAAGGGCAGAGCAGAGAAAAGGAGAGACCCAGAGACAGTTGAGTCTAGCTCGGGATTCACTGCCTACTGGATATCACTGGGGCATCTAGAGAAACAGAGGTCCAACCTTGGATTGCACAAGCAAAAAGAATTCCATCTGGACCAAACTCAGAACCCTGTGCTGGGTAACTTTACAAAAACTGAGTTGTTTGATATTCACAAAGAAATAGGGCCAAGTATTGATAATACCACCACTGTTCAAACAAAAGACAGGAGGTCAGGTAACTTACCATTGGCCATATAGGAAGGTCTACGGGCTTCTCTGCTACAGGCAACCATGTGCCCTGTTTTCATGGTTTTAGGGAACTCACTTTAATCTCCCTGCCATAACCCTAGAGACAGAAAAACCTACCTATTGGTTGCCAACTAAGTCTGGACAGGGGCATATACAGCCTTCATTTGGGACAGCCAGAGATGAAGGAGGTTGGTGGCTCCAACACTGACTTAAGGCAGTCAACTCAAGGGAACCCAGGTGTGTGAAGGGAACCAGACAGACAGCTCAAGAAGGAGCAAAGAGTGGGAGGAGCCAGAGGACCTGGGATACCCAGGGAAGGGGCTAGCCAAGCTCTGAAATGTGTCTTCTAGAAGCCAGTCTGGATGGGGCCTCTCAGTTGGGCTGGGCACATAGGCAGGTTAGGTGGATTCCGTTCATGTCCTACACAGGGAGAACAACTGAATCTTAGTGTACCTGGAGATGACCTCAGGGCAGAGATAAGAAAGATCAGAGGAGGCCCTGTGCCTGCCATTCTCAGGCCCTGGCTAGACATCCAGGTAAGAAAGATGGGGTGGCAGGCACACAGGCTTGGGAGTCTGGGATGGGGAAGGGCCTGAAGATGCCTCGTCCTCCAGGGACACTGCCTTGCCTCTCTGCTGCCCTAGGCCCGGGGCTCCCTCTCCTGCTCTGGCCTGGCCTCAACTTCCTAGATAAAATGACCTAGTTTAGAGACGGTCATGGAGAACATTTAGGATTGGGCAGTTGCCAGAACAAAGAAGGCATTCTGGGACTCCTGCTGTCAGTGCATGGGGTAGTATAGTCAGTGACTGCAGAGGATAGCTCCCTGCTGATCATACCAATGCCCCAGACTAGAAGCACTGCTGACTCATGGGCTTCTGTGGCCTGTCAGGACCGAGGCAATCCACAGGAGGAGGACAGGCACTAGGTGCCAGGGCTTGTTCCTTTGTGCCTGGATAGGGTTGGGCAAGGCAATACAATAGTCTTACGGCTCTCATGCTCAAATTTTGGTTAGGCCCTTGTTTTCAGGCATGTTTCTGGTCCCTTCTCCTCATCCCTCTTGGCAGGGTGGATTAAATGCTTTTATGTCAGGTCAGAGCCATGCAGATAAAAATTTAATGTGGAGGGTAGTGCCAGGTTCAGGAAATGTTGTCCCTCCTGTGGCCACACATGACCTTCACCTCCCTAAACTTCAGAGTGGGGTCTCCATGCCCTTGCTTAAGTATCTGTGTGGTCAGGGTCTGTGATTTTGTGAGGTCAGGGTCTTGGGGGGTCTGTGCAGTTGGGGTTTCTACATTCAAAGGTAGGCATCTATCAGATGGTCAGAGTCTGGCATCTTTGTAGTCAGGGTCTGGAGTCCATGTGGCTGAGGTCTAGAGGTCAATGTAGTCAGGGTCTGGAGGTCTCTGTAGTTGAGGTTTACTGTCTGTGTGGTTAAAGTCTATGCAGTTAAAGTTTGAGGGTCTGTTCCATTGGGGTCTGGGGATCTATGTAGTCAGAGTCTAGGGTCTCTGGGTGGAGGCTGGGTATCTGAGCAATCAGGGTCTGGGGAATCTGTGGTTGGAGCCTGGCTGTGTATGGTCAGATCTGAGGGTCTGGTGGACAGGAATGGGAATTGTGTGGGTGGGGCTCAGTGGTCTGTACAATCAGGGTCTAGGGTGTCTGTGATTGGAATCTGGATGTCTATAGATGGGTTTGGGGGTCTGTATGGTCAGGAGCTGGGAGCCTGTGAGGTCATGGTTGGGGCATCTGTGAGGTGGGGGCTAGGTCTCCATATTCCTAACCTGGGTCTCTATGCAGTCAACCTGATCTCAACGTAACTCATGGAATAAGTGGCCATTCTGGAGCCTGTTATGAGGTAGGGGCTTGGCGACTGCTGGAGGCAGCACAGCCTGAGCACAGGGGTCTACTGGGCTCATACAGCAGAGAGAAGTGACCTGGCTCTAGGTTACCAAGGCCACTCTTGTGTCCCTGCTTTTCACAAAGCTCCAGTTCCTGGATACCCCCGTTACTCAAGACCCTGAGAGGGTCTATCACAGGAGGAAGACTTTGAGGCCATACTCCATCCTGGGAGTGCAGAGAGCAGCAGGCTGGTCCTGGGCCCCAGGTCCCTCTGCCCCTTTCATCTTCAATTCTCCCAGTCCCAAGTTGGAGGAGTGAGCAGGAAAGGAAGGGTCCTAGCAGAGCTGATCAAAGTCCCAGCTTAGAGACCAAGCTGGGTATGGAATCAGTGTCCAAACACCCTTGATCAGCATAGGGCTGATCATGCCCCAGCCAGGAAGGCTTCCACAGATTTCTTACTTCTTAGAACTGAAGTAGCTGGAGAGATGGCTCAATAGCTAAGAAAACTGGCTGCTCTTACAGAGGACCTAGTTCAGTTCCCAGCACCCACATGGTGGCTCACATCTGTCTATAACTGCAGTTTTAGGAGTCAGACTTCTTCTGGTCTCCATGGATATTGCATGACTTAGGTGCACTTACATGCAGTCAAAATACACACATAAATAAAAATGAATAAATGTAATTACAAAACTGAAGCAGTGACACAAGACAGGGCTGTTGTGGAGAGCCCAATCCTTAGTCGCTGAGGGCTCCCAGGCGCCCAAGATGGGGCCTTTGCCTTTTTGTCATTTCAACCTCAAAATTGTGGGGTGGCAGGTATGATTCTTAAATTAAAGGGATTAAAAACCTGCATGTTTCTGTCAATTGCAGGGAATGTATAACGAATACCATAGGAGACTTAAGAAGCCTGAGAGCTCCGTGAATTCACTACAAGTGGTCACTGGACCCTTAAGAGGTTTCAGTCCCTTGTATGGACTACCCAAAGCAGTAGCACAGTGGGAAGTAATAATCCTCATGCCACATCTAGGAGAACTTAAACCTCTTTGCCAAGACTGCCCCTGAGCAGGTCTTCCATTGACCACCTCCCAGTATCCACATGCAGAATCACCACATTGGGGTGCAAGAAGGCAGTCTGTCCTGAGGCCTAAGATAACTCCAGCCACAGCTGTGCCTCCTTGGCTCACAGGGACCCAGGCTGTGATCAGTGGGGAGAGGTCCTCAGGTAGGAGCCTACAGGATCACAAGGCAGCCCTTCATCACCTGTGAGCAAAAGCAATGTTGTTATCACACTGACCCACACATACCCTGAGCATACACACCTATCAAAGAGATTCAATTAGGCTCAGGTACCTTAGGGCCACAGGCTCACCTGTTGAGCAGCATGTGCCAGCAGCAGAGACACTAGCCGGGATGCCAGCAGCAGCGGGTTCTCCAGAAGTGGGCTCTCCAGCAGTAAGGTGTCTAACAGCGGGCTCTCCTGTGTCCATTTTGGCAGAGCTAAGGCTGGAGGCAGGCAGCTGGAGAAATAAGGAATTAGAAGAAAGGAATAATAAGTTCTTTGGTTACATAAGGGTTGGGGAGCCCATCCTTTAATGCTGGGAGGTAGTAGAGGGGGTTTGGAACCTCACAGCACCCAAAGGAGCAGGGATCCAACCAGACCCTGAGCACAAGTGGTCAGGGAAATGGAAGGAGAAATCAAGGAGCTGACCCTCCCCCTCAAGCAGTGTTCCAATTCTAGAAGAAGGTCCAAGGGCAGCCAGCTAGTACCCGACCCTGACCCTCCACCCCCAGAATCTATAGCAGTGATGCTCTCTGGGGAAGAAACCACTCTATCAGATACTAAAGCATCTGATTGCAAGTGCTAAACCACTGTTGCAAGCTGGCACCCTGGTTTCTGGCTTTACCTCTGAGGACCTTGGCTTTTCCTGTGGGATGTAGGGAACACTTGGAGTCCTGACCTGAGAAAAGGGCCCATCTATCTCTAAATTCACTGGCAACAGCCATGTCAACTAGGAAACAGAGGGCTGCTGTGAATGTTTTTCCTTAACACACTTTTCCATCTGTTCAAAGATATTCTCCACAAACGCAGCTTCAGTCAACCTTACACACAGTAACAGACACGAAGTTTATTGTGAAGTTCTTACTTCTGACAGAGGAAGGTAGCAGGAAGCTGCTTTTTGGAGTTCCTGCCTGTGGCAATTGCTGCCATATTTGTGTCTTCAGGTACTGTGATGCCCCAACTGTGGTATTCTGAAACTATGAACGGTATTGAACTCAGAAATCTAATGTCTTTTCCACCTTAACTAAGCACTTAATGGCCTGAAGCTAGAACTTCCAAAGTGTAAAGTTTGGAAGCAGAACTAGCAGAAATTTCTTTCACAATTTCACGGAAGGTGAGTTCTTTGAAAAAACTTTTATGGGTGCTGCATGCCTTTAATCTCAGCACTCAGGGGACAGAGGCAAGTGAATCTTACAGAGATGGAGGCCAGTCTGCTCTACATGTAAGTTCTAGGACAGCTGGCGCTAAACAGAAATGCTATCACAAAAAGACAAAAATATTATATTTATTTTTATAAGTGTTTGAGTGTTTTGCCTACATGTATGTCAATGCAGTGGTGTCATGCAATGCCCACAGAATCCCCTGGAACTGGAGTTACAGATGATTGTTAGCTGCCACATAGGAGCTGAGAACTGAACCCAGATCCTCTACAAGAGCAGTCAGCACTCAACCACTGAGCCATTTCTCAAAACTTAGAAGGTAAGTTCTTAATATTGTTCTTAGCAACCTCAGCGTACAACTTTTTAGTTATTGAGAACTTCTACATTTTCATTTAAAGGAAGCACATTATGCTTCTCTAGTATTTTGGAATGATCATCATCCTTATGTGTTAGAGCCATTATTACACAGAATAAGGATTACTAGAACACAAGTTAATGGTCGGTGTAAAAACCCAGCTGGCTAGTGATAATCAACAAGCAGGTGGTATGTAAGGTGTGGACAAAAGGATGATCTGTAACCAAGTAGAACCACAGGGAGACATAGAGTCCGTTTGCTAACTCAGAATGGATCCCTGCTTAAAAGTTGTGAAATGTTTACTTGTACAATTTTCCATTTACATGTTTTGGTCACAGGTGACCACTGAAGCTTCAGGAAGCAAAACTTCAGATAAGTTTGAGTATTGTATTTGCACTCAGGTTTCTAAAGTATGTGTGCACATGGTTATTTCTTCGGTTTTAGATATACATGCTATTGAGTACTCTCTATATAAGGTGAGAACTACCTATATTGGCCTGAAAGGGCTTTGAGAGGACCTGTTGCCACTTACTACTCATGCTGATACAGCACACCTGGGGCATAGCTCTCAGCTGAGTTGCCACAAGGCTTTTCTACATCTCTGCTCTGGCCATGAGGGGGACTAACCAGTGCCAGGCTGGCCCTCCCACAGTACAATGCTGGACATTGTAGTTTAGGCCATCAGGTTCTGGAGAAAAAGCAATGCAGGACTATGCTTCCTGACAGGCAATGCCCAAGGAGGTCACAGATGCCAACTCACCACCTGTAATCTCCCACCAAGAATTCTTGAGCAGAAGCCAGGTAAATAGTGCATCTGAGGGTAGTACTCCGCAGGATACATCCCCAGAAAACCCCAGTAGGTTCAGGACAAGGCTCCCAAGGCTCTGAGAAATAGCTACATGTACAACAACCTTGAGTCCAGCTTTGCCAAGAGGAAGGATCTTGTCTAACAACAGAATGGCCACTTCTTGGGACCACATTGAGAGCAAAGCCTGCTCACAAAGCATGTTGCCCAGTCCAAAACTAAATCTCCCCTAAATCCTCAGGAGGACGCTGTAGAACATGGTGTCCCTAATGAAGATGATGAAGAAACATGTCAAGTCACTCAGAGAACACTCTAATGAATGTTCAACATACCTCCTGCCCAGATAACCAGCTGGAAATGGAGCTGCCTTTGTAAGTCAATGCCCTTCACAGGATGAAGAATCCAGAGTCTGTATGCTTAATTTACAATGATCAGTGAATAATAAAAAGAAAAGAGAAAACAGGAGATCTGAGACCAGGCACAATGGTGCACACCTTTAGTCCCAGCACTCAGTGAAGTAGAGATAGGGGGATCTCTGAGATCGAGGTCAGCCTGGTCCACATAGTGAGTTCTAAGTCAGCTGGGCTGCAGGGAGACTCTGTCCCAAAAAGGCAAACAAAAGAGTAGAATGATAGAAGAAAGACACTGAATGTTGACCTCTGGGCTATGCATGCATGCACAAATGAGGACAAGTGTACCCACAAGCACCCATATGCATAATCACTAAAAAGGTCACTAACTGCTTAACAGCAAGTGGGAGAAGACACAAGTCAACAAATCTGAAGGCAGATGAACAGACCCAAAGCTGAAGAGTGAAGGGTGAAGGAAGATTTGCCACACCCTCACTCTGTATGCCTGTTGCCTTTGGCACTCTGGAAGCACTGCATCATTGCACCTCTTCCAATATCTGCAGCTGCAGACCTCATGGGCACCTTTGTGCAGATAGCCTCTCAGGCCCTGTCCCACAGTCATCTGTACTACTGCTACCTGGGTGTGCTGTCACCTGGGACACCTGTCACTCCCTTCTTCTCTTTCTGGCATTGCTCACCCTCAACTGTCAGGTTCTGGTCTTTGGCTCTTGGCTCTTAAGGAAGGTGAGGGGGAACACACACTAGCACCTTACCTCTCTTCACTAAATTTTCCCTTGATGGGAGTATACTGGACATGAGTCACACACTGGAAGTCACTTATGCCCACAGATGGCAGCAAAAACCCCACAGTGATAGTAGCTTAGGAGCCTACTATCACATGGAGACAAAAATGTACTGTCATAATCAGCTCTGGCCACCCACCTGCACCAAGTCCAGCAGAGCCAGCATCTAAGGACTGCCCACACCCCTAGAGGAAGGCAGCAGGCACCCCAGGTCCCACTGCTTCTCCAGACATATCTCCATGCCCATACCCAGATAGCAGGCAGAATGTCCTCCTGAACAGCAGAATAAATAAATCTGGGTATCATGTGGCACATCTCTATTTCCAGCTCTCAGGAGGCCAAGGTGAGAAGATCACTTATATCTACGACCAATGAGTGGCTGGCTAGGTCCTGGGTTCAAATCCATCTCTCTGCAACAGGGCTCTGGCTAGGCCATTTAAACCATGAATTCATGAATTCATAAGTGAGATGCCCAGGGCTTCTCAGGACCCAGTACAGCAGGACAAAGCTGAATGAACTTGATCTGTCTCCCAGTGAGGGGTACCTAGGGAAGTTCTCTATTCCCTAGCATCCACAGTTTCCAGGATCTTGACAATAAATTGTTCAGAAGATAAGAATTCTCAGCAGAAACAAAGTGCTATAGGCCAGCTCCTTCTATTTGAAATAGCAAAACTCTTGTCTTCTTGCTGCTGGTTGTCCCTGGATCCTTCTCTGAAAGTACTGTTTTCCTTGCACACTAGGAAGCAGCTCCAGCTCCTGGCAAATATTAAATTTAGTTCAGTAGGATGGCTTTTCCCCATGCCAGTAGATGCGGGTTTCTGGGGCATACAACTTGTCCCCCACTCTACTTATCAGATCCCTGGGTTCCCTCAGTGGGACCTACTACTCACAGACATATCTCCATGCCCATACCCAGATACCAGGCAGAATGTCCTCCTAAAGAGCAGAATAAATAAATCTGGGTATTATGAGGCACATCTCTATTTCCAGCTCTCAGGAGGCCAAGGTGGGAAGATCACTTGCATCCAGGAGTTTGAAACCAGCTCCTGACACCCCTGAGACTCCCCCCCAAAAAAAACTCTTGCAAGAATAAAAATGAAGGGCTGGAGAAATGGCTTGACAGTTAAAAAGTACCAGCTGCTCTTACAGGGGACCTGGGTTCAGTTCCCACCACCTACAGAGTAGCTAACAACTATCCCTAAGTCCAGTTCCAGTTCCGAACTTCTGGCCTCCACGGCATTGCACACACAGATGCATTCACATATTTGCAAGCAAAAAACATTCATACACATAAAGAAGGCCCCACAAGAAACCGGGTTACCTGGAACCAAATCACCAGGGGCAAAGCAGAGAGCAAGGTTCCAAGTGGGCACCTGGAAGAGGACGTGTTGATGCTCCCTTCGCTCAGGTCCACAGAAGCCCTTGATCCATCTTCCCCAAACTGCACACTCCATCTGGAGTTAGAGTTACTGTTCAAGGTGTCTAACGAATATTCAAGCTTGATAAGTACTAATAAACAAGTAAAAAAACAAATGAACTACCAGGCAGTGAGCGGTAACCAGAATCCCATGAACACATCCTGCTGCTCCCAGAAACTTCCCAGGGCTCCCAATATGCCACCCACTTTCCTGTTCCCACCCTCCAACCTCTAAGGAGTGAAGATGCTTTCATAAACACAGCAGAGGGAGCTGGGGGTGGTGGCTCATGTGGGTAAAGTGCTTCCAATGCAAGCATGAGGACTTGAATCTGGAAACCCAGAACCCATGCAAAGCCAGACACTAGTGTGTCTACAATTCCAGTGTTCCTACATTGAGGTGGGAGGTGAAGACAGGAGAACCCCTGAAAGCTCCTGAATCAGCTAGTCCGGTGCACGCACTGACAAAACTTTGTCTCAAAGTAGAAGGCAAAGACTATCACCAAAGGTGGTCCTCTGACCTCCACATAAGCACCTGTACTCACATGTGAAGATACACACTCACAGCTGAGAGCCACAGACTCTTCTTGTAGCAGGGGGGCATGATGGGGTGTGCAGCTGTGTACAAGAGAACATAATCAGAGAGGCCTAGAGCCAAGGCTGTCCACTTGGTCATTTTCTAGAGTCCCCTCAGCAATCATGTCGGGCAGATGGGGGATGGGGTAAAACTCCTTATGGGCTGGAGGACACTGAATCTGCCCTAGCCAAACCAACTAACAGTACAGCCCTAGACTAAAGGCAAATAGCCTTTCCAAGAAGAAAGTCATGGGCAGCCAGTGGGAGCTGGTCTCTGGGCCCCTCTGCTGGCCAAGCATAGTATCTCCTCCCAATTCTTCAGCATCAACAGGATAACACTACTGCTCCCAGGCCTGGCTGAATGCCACTGTCACCTCAGAGCCACTTCCTGTCTGCACACACTGGCAACTCTTCACACCAGGCAGATCCTGCCCTTGGCTGGCCACTGTGATAATGTACAGTAGAGCATGAGAATCACAATCCAGGGCTCAGCTTGCCTGTTTGTCATAACTGTAGCAGAACCTGGCCTCACTGGGTCCACTTAGAGCAGGGTCCTGCCCAGTATTCCTGCTCCTTCTCTACCCTATTCCCAGTGTCATCTGAGGCCAGCCACTCAGAAGAGGCACCAGGTTGGGAGGCATCCCTGGCAAGGTAAGGTGAGTTCCTCCTGCCTTCCTGCTGGGTCTGGCATGGGGCATGACAATAGGGTAAAGTGTTGGAGGCCCCTGAATCAGAGCCCAGCTCCCTGACTGAGTAGATTCCCAGTTTCCTCTGTACTCTGACCTGTAGCAGTTGTGGGATATAGATTGCTGAGATCTCGTTCTAGGTAGGTTCCAAAGTAGTTCCATATCCTCCAGCCCCTGATCCCAGGGTTGCATGTGGCTCTGAACCTGCTGTATAGCCTGGAAGACAAGGGGAAGGAAGAGCAACACAGAGGGAAGCTCAGAGACCCCAGCTCTCTTCCCTTCAAAGAAAGCATAAAGTCAGTCCCCAGGATCCCAGGCCAGGCCTGCTCAGAGGAATGGGGTGCCTAAGAGTGACCTCTCAGACCTGTCCCCAAACCTAGAGAACTTCACTCTGAGCTGGGCAGAGAGACTGGCCTCCTTAGGTTGCTGCTGGAACTACCATATGGTACAGGGCAACTCCTTGGAGCTCTTCTCTCAAGGTAGGGAAACACTGGGAAACTTGGGGTATCTCCTGACTCCCAGTTGCTCTTAAAATACAAGACCCAGGGCTAGAGAGATGGCTCAGTGGTTAAGAGCACTGACTACTCTTGCAGATGACCCAGGTTCAAGTCCCAGAACCCATATGGCAGCTAACAACAGTTCACAAGTTCAGTTCCAGGGGAATCCAATACCTTTGACCTCTGCAGGCATTGCACAACACAGGTGTACTTACACACATGTAGGCAATGCACTCATACACTAAAAAATAATAAATAAAATATTAAAAAATGCAAGGTCCCTCAGAAGCCATATTGTTGGCTGAGAGTCAGGAGATAACAGTGGGCTAGTCACAGGCATCCATTTGTCCATTTGGGCAGCAATGTCCCCTCCCAGGGTTGCTAGCCTTCAGCTCCTGAGGCTACATATTAAGAATGACAAGGCTGGTGGGGAGCACCCTATGTCCACAAGACACAATGGTGACCTTTCTTACCCCTGCACTGAGCAGCTGAAGGCAAATCTGAAATAGATAGCTCCACAGTACTGCAAAGTGTTCAGCTTCCAGGGGTATCCTGAAGATTGGCAGGCAGGGCTAGAGGAGGCACAAGGGTGGTCTTCAGGAGCCCCTCCAGGTTTTCCTGGGTTAGGTGGGGAAAACATCAGGGTGGGAGCAAGAAAAGTCCCAATGGACAGTCCCTCAGCTCTATCTCCCTGCTTTACAAGCCTTCTCTCAAAGATACTGCATGCCAGACACTGGTGTGAGGAGCAAGGCAGACAGACTACACAATGCTGGTCTTAATGCCCTCAGAAAGCCCTGTCTCTGCAGGAGATGCCTTTAAGGTTAAGTCACAATCCCCACAACTCCAATGTCCAGCACTCTGCTGTCTTTCTGCACCAGGACAAGGACAGGATAAAAGAGCTCAGTATTGACTTTCTTTTATCACTTGTATGTGATAATACTTTGGCTATGCTGAAATAAAATATACCATTAAAATTAATTTGGGACCTGCAGAGATGGTTCAGTGGTTAAGAGTGTACATTGCTCTTCCAAAGGACCTGAGTTTGGTTCCCAGCACCCAGAATGTCAGGAGCTTACAACCACCTGTAACTCTAGCTCCAAGGGATGTAAACACCTGCACTCACAAGCAGATAGCTACACATAGATACACATATACACATGACTAAAAAGAAAATTAGGAGTGTGGGGAGAAATAAAGATGGCATCCTGCTGCTGCTTCCTCCTAGAGCCAGGAGGTTGCCAAGGTTACAGGAAGGAAGTATGACTGGTTGCTAAAAGCATGCAGGCCTTGTGACCTGCGTGTGATGTTTACCATGATTGGAGGCTCGCCGCCCACGACTTGACCTTTTAGGTGATTGGCTAAGCTAGGGGATATAAAAGGAGAAGAAGCCCAGGAAGAGTTAGTGAGAGTTAGAGTTGTAGTTAGTTAGTTAGTTCGAGTTACTGTTGGAGAGTTCAGGTTGCTATCAGTTAGTTGGAGTTGCTGTCTGGGGGAAGAGTTGCTGTCTTGAAAGAAGGACTGAATAAAACTGCTTGCAACCGGTACGTCTGGAGTGCGGTTTTTCCTTGCCGGTCGAGGGCCACAACAGATGGTGCCGTGACTCGGATTCGTGACTTGGATTGGCGACTTGGATTGGTGACTTAAATTGGCAACTCGGATCGATGACTCGGATAGGTGAGTAAGCTAAGAGTACTTAATAAGCCTGTTACGACAGGGAAGGGCCCATAATCATTAGCTGAGATAGTCTCAGGGAGCCGTGGAAAAGCGGGACACGTACGTGAGGTTCGCGGGGAAAGCGACTAGCCCAGGAAGTCATGGGAAATTTAAATTAATAAGGATTCTTTCAATGTTAATTATAAGTTTTATTGCATTGAGGTCAAAAAATGCAAGAAATCATTTCAATGTTTTTAAATGAGGTTTATTTTATGCCCTAGTATGTGGTCAGCTTTGGAGAAAGATCTGACAGTACTAAACAAAATGTGTACTCTTTGGTATTTAGATAGGATATTCAGTAGATGCCTGTTAGGTAGGTTCATTTTAAGTAAGATGTCTCTCTGTTTATTTTCTTTCCTGTTGAACTGTCTAATGGAGTTTGAGTGTCTGGAAAAATTTTACTGTAAATTTATCTGGGTCTCAACTTTTATCATTCCAGAAGTTTTTGTATTACTCTTACAATTTCTTTATGTGTTATGGGTGGTCAGGAGCCATTTTTTTTGTTTATGTGTTGAGGTAAAACATTCCAACCTGCAGGGGAGCTCATTAAGCTCAGGAAGTAAACAAGTCAGGAGCTTCAGGAAGTCCCTGAAACTGACCAGGTTCACTAATTTGACTTCCTGCCTAAATTCCTGTGCTCTAATTAAAGGTAAAAATAAAATGAGCAAAACAAAGTTGGAGCCTCAGTATTTCAGAGTCTATTCAGATAAAAAAGGTTCAAAAAAAAAAAAAAAAAAAAAGAGACAAATGCAAATGGATCTGGGATTAAAACTCAAATGTAGGAGAAAAGTAAAACTAAGCCTTCAGATCTGTTGGAGGGGCCAGCTTTTGTGGAACCTCAAATCAAACAGTTCCTCAAGAGTCTTTAGATCCCAAAGAAAAAGAAAAGAGAAAAGGAAGCTGTTAGATATCTGAGAGAGGAGAATTTTAACAGTTGTTTTCATCCCTCCTAAGTAATTACTGAACTCAACAGCTCTTCATGTAAACCACTGAGTGTAAAAGAGATAAATCTTTGTGTGTAAATTTTGGATAACACTGAAAGATTGACTCTGGAGCTGAATTGGCCACCTAGCTTCAGACTCAATCCCACTTCAAAATGTTCTTCAAAACCTGTTGTGGGATAAGGCTGGCCACCTTACCCTATAACAAATAAAAGAAAGAACAATACAGTCTCAGTGCAAAGACATTGTGCTGTTGATGAATAACTAAGGGATAAAGTAATTTCAACAGATTATCATTCATCTTCCTCATATACTCAAGGTAGTGCTGGCTGCCGCTTTAAATGTTATTCTAACTAAAACTAAGCATTTCAAATTTTTGTGAACAGGAGAGTCATATACCATACAGTATAGAATATGTAACTGGAGGCCTCCAAGAGATCATAATAATCTAAAAATCTCCTGGGCCACAGGCATTTAATCACATGTCCTAATCCTATTCTTTTTATCAAAGTGTGGTCGAGCGAACACACACTACAATTAAAACCCTTCTTATAAAACAAAAAGGGGGAGTAGGAGCCAAACTATACCCATAGAGTAATTTTTTAAAGCTGGATGTTTTTGGCCTATCCGCGGCTGAACGTCATGCCCGAGGCCATGACTCCCCACGTGAATATGTTAGATGGAGGGATGTCATAACAAACAATGGAAGGGCCCGCATCCGGTCTTACGCCGGACGCGAGGAGCTGTTTGTGTTTTTCCGCAGGATGCAGATGCTCCGGTATGGATTCCTGATAGACTGGTGAGAACAGTAAAAGGATATTCGGAAAAAGACAACGCAGATGACCTGGCTAAAAATGGCAAGGATCTTCGTGATGACACAACATAGTTTTGCAGAGAAGCTGGAGTTGTGGGCTGTGGCCAAGGCGTGGCCGGTCCCACTGCCGGTTATCAACAGCTCCTCCCTGCTGCCACCCATCTTCGCCACCAATGGGTAAAGAAGAATCTTATGGAATGGACGATTGAGTTCCCCGGAACAGTACTATGGCAGTTCAACAGACCATGAACCTTCACTCAAAGACAGGACTGCTGTTAGTTAGTACTTAATTCTGGCTCATGGGCAACGCTTATGTGTTAAACCTTCCTGGGCTTTGTGTTACTCCTTTATTTGTTGATAATGCCTTTAAGGCATTAAATTTGTCCCAACAAATTGGTTGTATGCTAGGTCCTAACGGATCCTGGTCATATAACCTTTATTGACCAATGGACCAAATGGATCAGGCAAGGATTCTCGTTTGCCAAGCAGTGGGCCGAAATGAATAACTTAAAAATAATCGTTGTCCTCCTGGTAACAGTTGGCTTCAAAAACAGCAGTAGGCTTTTCCGGCACACGCCATCTTAGCTCTCCATCACCATGATTCCCCAGAAGTATGGCTCACTATGCTGGACCGGTAGTCAGTGACGGGTAAGCACCCGGTAATGCTCTACCAACCTAAGACAGGTCCCTTAGCCGGAGGGGTAGCCGATGACGGGTAAGGAGATGCAAAACCCGGGGCGCCTAAGACAGGCACGGTCCCTTAGAAAAACAAAAAGGGGGAATTGTGGGGAGAAATAAAGATGGCATCCTGCTGCTGCTTCCTCCTAGAGCCAGGAGGTTGCCAAGGTTACAGGAAGGAAGTATGACTGGTTGCTAAAAGCATGCAGGCCTTGTGACCTGCGTGTGATGTTTACCATGATTGGAGGCTCGCCGCCCACGACTTGACCTTTTAGGTGATTGGCTAAGCTAGGGGATATAAAAGGAGAAGAAGCCCAGGAAGAGTTAGTTAGAGTTAGAGTTGTAGTTAGTTAGTTAGTTCGAGTTACTGTTGGAGAGTTCAGGTTGCTATCAGTTAGTTGGAGTTGCTGTCTGGGGGAAGAGTTGCTGTCTTGAAAGAAGGACTGAATAAAACTGCTTGCAACCGGTACGTCTGGAGTGCGGTTTTTCCTTGCCGGTCGAGGGCCACAACAAGGAGGTGTGAGAGATGGCTCAGTGCTTAAGAGCACTGGCTGCTCTTGTAGAGGACCTGGGTTTAGTCCCAGCACCCACATGGCAGCTAACAACCATCCATAACTCCAGTTCCAAGGAATCCGAGGCCCACTTCTGACCTCCACAGGCATTGCATGACAGGGGTGCACTTACATAGATGTAGGCAATACACTCATACATATAAAAAATAAATATTTTAAAAAATAGAATAAAATTAGGGAACTGGGCATGGTGGTGCATGCCTTTAATCCTAGCTCTTGTGAAGTAGAGGCAGGCAGAACTCTGTGAGATGGAATCCATCCTGGTCTATGTAGCAAGTACCAGGCCAGCTGGAGCTATGGGGAAACCCTGTCTGAAAAAAACAAACAACAGGGCCAGAGAGACAGCTCAGCAGTTAAGAGCTGTGGCTGCTCTTGCAGAGGACCCAGGTTTAATTCCCAGCACCAATTTGGCAGCTCACACCTGTCTGAAACTCCAGTTCCAGGGGATCTGACGGCCTCTCCTGACATCTGCAAGCACTGAACAACCAAGATGCATTTACATATATGCAGGCAATACACTTTTACAAATAGAAAAAATTAATTTTACTCATTAAAAAGCTTGAAGTCACACATGTGGTCCAACTCTTCCTCTTGGACATACTGGGCTTGTTTGAGGAATGTGGCTGTTAAGGCCAGGTGTTGCCTTCTGCCTGTAACAAAGCCCCATGTAGCCACCACTCCTTCCTAGTAACAGAGGAAACTGATAAATTCACATTGTTTTCTGCAGATTCCAGTGGGGCAGAACTGACACTCAAATCCTCCAAGGAAGAGTACCCACCAACCCTCAGAACCCAGAGGTACCAGGACAGCTCACACCTCCTCTGTAAACAACAACATGCATATACGAACTCTCCCATTGTTTCTGTACATATCTCAGAAACTTCTAAGTTTACCAACTAATTCACATAGGATAAGGCTAACATTCTGGAAATACAAGCTCAGTATGCCAATCAAGTAGAGAACATTTCATCACCTATGAGACCACCCCACACGCTCCCCTGGATACTTTCAGCCTCTATGAATTTATTTGTTCTGGATATCTGCCATATACTGGCTTCTTCCATTGAGGATATATACCCTCAGAGTCCCATGCTATAGCCAGTATTAGAACTTCCTTTTTATGGTTGAATAACAGTCCATTGCACAGATGAACCATATGTTTGTCAACATCTGGGTTGTTTCCTTTTGGAGGGTTATTATAAACGATGCTGTTATGTGTATAAGTTTTTGTTTGAATTTTATTTATTTATTTATCTATTTATTTATGATAGGGTCTTGTAGGTATCTGAGTGCCTGAGGCAGTTTGGCACTCAGTATGTTCCTACATCAGCCTCCCCAGTGCTAGGAATATACCCAGCTTGTTTCCCAGTTTTCATGTGAACATATTTTCATTTATCTGAGGAACTGCTTATCTGATACCACAGCAATGGTCAAATCACTTCAGGCTCCCATTTGCTTTGCACAGGGTGCACTTTGTTACAGTATCATCCTACTTTACAGTGTCCTTCCACTTCTGTGGGATGCCCAAGCCCAAGGCTTCACATTCAGTGATGGGCTTTGCTTCCCCCAGAGCTGTTACAAGGCTACACCTGGCGTAGCCCTCCAGGGGATCTTCAGTACATTGGGGAATGGATGGCAGGAAATTGTAACACCAGTGCTAACTGGGACAAGGTTGTCTCTTTAGCCTACAGAGGAGACACTAAGGGTGCCTCTGCTCAAATCCACTTCAGTGGAGACCACAGACTGCTTGCTATGAGATCTGTTTACTGCTTTCTCCCTCCTGCTGCTTGACTTTGCAAGGCCAGGAAAGGAGAGGCCAGGTGGATTAATCCTAGAAAGACAGAAGGGCCCCATCCTTCCCAGACCACTTAGCTCAGGAGGTCAAGGCCCTGAACATGCAGAGTTGATGCCTACCGAGACTGCCCTCCCTCAGCAAGTGTGAAAGATGCTCCAGGCAAGGCTGGGCTGCACAGATATGAGGAACAGGAAAAAGAATGCCTCAGCATCACAGATTACTGCTACCTTCCTCAGAAACACAATAAACTGATCCCCAGAACCACTGAGAGACTTGTGCCTCAAGGACACTGTAAAGTAGGATGATACTGTAACAAAGTGCACTGGGACTCCAAAGAGGTTAAAATACTTTTCTTACATACGGAAACCAAAGCTCAGAGTCCACATGGTAGGAAGATGAGGGTGTGGATCCCAGGACCAACTGCACACTCTGGCAGTGTGCCTATCAGGTGGTCTGTCCTTGGAGGGGTGAAGACATGGACCTAGCATGTTCAAACTTAGTATCACCAAGTACAGGTTGACAACTCAGCATACAAGACCTCTCATCTTGACTGCACTGTGTTTTACATAAGGAACAATGCCCTGGGGTTGCCCACCTGCTTCCCCCCACCCCTCACCTCAAGGAGCCAGCCTAGGGCAGCCTCAAGAATGTCACACCAGCCAAAAAGCCACCAGACACTTTCTTGCTTACTGCAGGAGGTTCCAGGATACTCCAAGCTCTAACAGGTGCTTTCAACAAAGGGACCCGATGTCATCCACTCTGTTCATCCTCCATGCCTGTAATTTCAGCACCTCTAGGCCTCGGTTTCCTCATCCTCCTGGTGGGGCCTCAGGAGGTCTTGTGCAATGGGCATACCCATGTGCTGCAGGGGTATGGCAGCAAAGAGCAGAGAAGTCTGGTGACCCTGCAAACTGGACAACACCAAGGCCGGTACTAGATGCATTTGTTTCCCACTAGAGGTTAAGGGACACAGGGCCCCAAGGAGCTCAGTATTACAAGTTTTGCTGAGCACCCACAGCTGGCTGAGACCATCAACATCTCACTCGGTTCTCACAATGGCCTTGCCAGGACAGAACTGATCACTGTGTGTACACACATAAGGATGAAGAGTATGAAAGGTTAAGTAGTTCTGGGGTCACACAAGGGTGGAAAGTCAGATGTAACTCTGAGAATAGGGAACCAACAACCAGGAAGTTGGATAGGCCTGCGCCTGGCTGCTTCATCTCATGAGTCAATGGGGACAGACCATGGTGCCCCCACGCATGGTTTGCCACATGTCGGAGCCCAGTTTTCAGATTAGACTAACATTTGGATCAGCAGCTTTGGATAAGGCTGACGACCTTCCATACCTAGGATGGGCCTCAACAAGGAAGGAGAATGTTTAAAGAAAGGCGGAAGTCGGCCTCTAGGCGCCCTGTAAAGTCCATGTGGACCGGCACACCTCTCTGTACACGGACAAAGGCATGTTCAACTGGTGGTTTCACTGGAGAGTTGTAACCATATAGACACAAGGGCAAGGAAAGAGTCCCAGCCCCGAGAGCCGCATGCGTGAGGGGAAGAACATGTACCAAGGACAGCCAGGCCAGCGCCCGCCATCCGAGCGCACCCTCCTGGGCCACCCGGCTGCTCTACCAGGGCCTCCGTGGGGGCCCTAGGCGTGGTCACACGGCCAGAGGCCCACCCAGCGCATCCCTCCCGGAGTGGCCAGGCCCACCCCAGCAGCCCGTGGAGACCACTTCCGGAGGACGCGCACTGGGCGGAGCCTTGGGCCGCTCCTGCCGAGTCGCCCAGGCAACTCACCCAGCCCGAGGTCGCACACCTTTGAGCCGGCGGCTCTGCAGCGCACCATCCACTCTCAATGCTCGGAACCTAGGCTCAAACTCAGCAGCACGACCGGACCGCTAACGCCAGAGCACCCGGCAGGGAGGAAGTTCCGCACAGCGGGCTGGAGATGGGGAGGGGCCTGGCTGAAGGAAGGGGCGTGGTCCCCATCAGGCACGAGGTGGGATGGCAAAGCCCGGCTGTGAAGGGGGCGCGTCCGCGTGAAGATGGGCGTAATCTTATTGGCGGAGAAGTAGGCAAATAGGCCTGGCTGGTGGTGGTGGGCGTGGCTTGGGAAGAGGGGCCTTCGGGTGGAGGCGTGGTCACATAGAGGAGGCCCGATGGCAGCGCCGGGTTGGGGAGGGGGCGTGGTCTCACGGGCAGTTAAGCCATGATGGGCGGAGTCATGGGCGTGCGAGGGCGGGGCATCGGGCTCAATTTGAATGAGGACGCTCCTGTTGCCTCCCACCTGCCAGCCAGGTCCGTACTGCTGCTTCTCGCGGCTGTCCCCGCCCTGAGGCTTTGCTCCTGATCCACGGTCCACTCGTCACTGTTGGATCCCCTCTCCTTCCCAGCGCTCTTGGGCTGGAGGCGCGAACGTCCATCGCCGCAGAGCGAGTGTTCTCGGTGCTATGAGCTCCCTAGGGGATCAGGTGCGCGACTGGCACCGAGGCGTACAGGCGGTGGCGCGCGGGGACTGGGACTGCGCGCTGCGACTCTTCTCCGGCGTCGCTCACCCGCCCGCCAAGATATGCTTCAACGTGGGCTGCGTGCACCTGATGGTCGGGGAACCCGAGGCCGCGCTGCGGGTAAATGCCCCGGGACTGGTAACAGAAACCCCATCCCTGTAGGAGACCCGAAGGCATGCGAATGGAGATGGGGCTGCAGGCACCAATTTTAGCTTTCTTATAGACACCCCGGAAAATTACCCGCTTCACCACCTTAGGGCCGCCTAGAGGCGAAGGTTCCCTGCCCTTCAACCCTGTCATTTACCTAGAGATTTTCCTTTCTGTGTTCCCTCTTAAGTACTGCCTAAGGCAGCTAAAAGCTGTGTACTTGGGAGGACACCCCCCACCCATTGAGCTGGGGCCAGACCCAGGGCACCCTCAGTCTCCATAGACACCTGGACTAAAAGCAGAAGCCCTTTGGCAGGTCAGGAGCAGCCCTGGCACAGATGCTCAGTACTGAGGAAGGGATAGGAAGACAGCCTGGAGTCAGGGGTCCCGGCTCCGGCACCAGGCTCTGCCTGTCTTTCTCAGGTGTAAGTGTGGGGAAAAGGGACTTCAGCAGATGTTTGTGGTGATGGGAATGGCAGAGTATGTCTTTCCAGTTCAGAGCACTCCTATGTCTCCCCATCTGTCCCTCAAAGTAGAACCAACACAGTACTCATGGGTGCACACTGTGGGTAGGAAACCAGGGCACTCCATGCCTTTCTATGTGCTTCATGTACATCAAAAGGAACATGAATGTATGGCCTAAGCCCACAGCATCTTACCTACCACTCAGACGTTCTCACTTATTCTCATGGGAAGTGAAAGCTACCTGGACACCACACAGAAGAGCAGCAAAGGCACCTAAGCACTATGGGAGAGAGTACTCACATTGGTGTCCTACAGAACTTTGCCACTGGGAAGACCCGGCTGGGTGGAGAGAGTCCCTTCCATTCCTTCTTTTAAAAACTTTTTATTACATTTGTTTGGTTGATTGATTGATTGATTGATTGATTGATTGATTGATTGTGTGTGTGTGTGTGTGTGTGTGTGTGTAGGTCAGGGAACCTGTGGGAGTCAGGTCTTTCCTTCTACCATGAAGGACTCAGGGATTGAACTCGGGTTGTAAGCTTGCAGGGAAGAACCGTTCCCAGCCAAGCCGTCTTGCCAGCCCTCTTCTGTTATTTCTTAAACTGAAACTGTACCTACAATTACATTCGCAACTATTTCCTTGTTAAAATGTCTTTGTTGCGGAAAGGAAATGAAACAATCTGTTACCAGGTGGCTGAAAAGTTAGGCCAACCCAGCCCTCACCTCCTCGAGAGCACATTATACCTAGAGATGGGACCATGGTTTGTGAAATGCTCTACCATAAGAGGAAGAAAGGGCACTACCTAAAGTCAATACAATTAGTATGTGAACAAACACAGGAATGTCAGTTAGACCTGGAAACTCTTAAGAAGCAGGTGGAGCAAATGCAATAAGGAAAACTAATGGTTTGGAGTACAGTTCAGGTGAGGATCTGGGTGGGTACACCTCGGCCTGTTGGTGTGAAACTCATCTTGAGTGTGATGGGACAGCAATGAACAGCCACTTCATCTGCAGGCTGATTGTGGCACTTACAAATTTCAAATCAGACCCAGTTCAACAGAGAGCCCTCTGCCTGGCCAGATTTGGTATCATGAATCCACACCACCTCTCTTATCACCTGTGTTAAGAGGTTGATGGCTGCTGTCCTGCTAGGGACATACATTTCTGAGCTTAATTTAAGAGCTGTGCTTTCCAAACAGTTCTACTAAGACTTCTGTGTTCTGATTTTAATAGATAACTAGTATGCCATTTTGTGTGATCTATCAAAACTTTAAAAAGGCAAGTCTTGTGCAGCCTCACCCCCAGAGATAACTGTTACTGACACTTTGGAGTGTTTGCTTTCAGCATCACCCTGTGCTTATGGTAGACAAATTGGGTTTCTACATCACAGGAATGTGCCCCAATTCTATTGTGAGGGGCTTGAGGCAGCTGAAGAACCTGTGCTGTGATGCTCCTGTCCATGGCTCCAGCTCTGCAGGCAGCTCTCACTGGCTGATAGATTGCCATGTGCATCTGTGGCATTCAGTTCTCTGACTGTAGAGCTTAGCATTACATAGCATTTTTGTCCTTAGGCATTTGACCAAGCAGTGACCAAGGACACCTGCATGGCTGTTGGCTTCCTTCAGCGGGGAGTGGCCAACTTCCTGTTGGAGAGGTGAGGGCAGCAGGGTTCCCCTTACCCTTACTAGGTGGCTCCTTGACTCTGAAAACCCATGTTTGTACCCACTTCCTTCCCTCAGCATCCCTGGTCCTCTCAGATCTGTATTAATAAGAACTATGTTTATAGCCAATTAGCAGATGTGAAAACCAGGGCTTGTCCCAGGATGTGGGGGAGGAGGGCACACAGCTTTCTAAGAGGAGTCAGAGAAGGACAGTCAGGTATACAGGAGGTCTTGCCCATGAGGCCTGCCTGGGGAAGGTAGGGTATTTAGTCAGGGAGCAGACAGATTCTAGCCAGAGTTGAAGCTCAGAGATTAGAAAAGGAAGCCCCCATGAAGTTAGGGCCTGAGATCCAGGAAAGGAGTGCAGTGGGAAGTGGGTCTATGTACAGGTAGGGGCCCCTGTCAGGAAGAAGGAGCAGGTGCCCAGGAAGCAGAGCAGAACTGGATAATAAACTACCACTAAGTACATTGGTCAGGACTTGAGTGCCCACCAAGAGCTAAGATCTGGGTGACCACTGTTGCCCTCAGGCCTCCCCAGAGCTTGAAGGGAAAAAAGGATGGTGGGGCACCCAAAAGCCATCCTTCACAGACTCAGCTTCTCCCTTGTGGCTGTTGAGAGACTCCTGCTGCCCACAGGTTCCTGGAGGCTGTGTCTGACTTCCATCTGGCCCTGACACAGCTGAGGGGCAATGCTGCTATTGACTACACACAACTGGGCCTGCACTTCAGACTGCAAGCCTGGGAGGTAAGTGGGAATGGGGCTTGTGCAGAGTCCAGCTGTCAAGGGATGTCATTGGGTCTTGGGGATCTCTGTGACCCTGGGGTTCTGTTGGGGGTCCTAGAGTGCATGGAAATTCTAGGGTGCTGTGTGTGACTGGGTTTCCACGGGGGGTCCTAGGATATAATCTGGGGTGCTATTTAGGGTATTATCAGGGGTTGTGGCATGCCACCTGTGTGTGGTATGTTATGATCAGCCATATCGACTGAGGTATCCTGTCTGACCAAAAGCCCTAGGAGCCGTGCAATTTCCTGGCTCCTTGATTGCCCAGGGTGGTGGCAGGAACAGAAGTGAAGGGAGAAGACTAGTCACATTCTTTGGAGCAAGCTAGCATGGGCTCTTGTGGGAGAAAAGTAGGGCAGAGTGAAGATGGCAAGGTGACAACCAATTGGCTTAGGAAGTTGGCTCAGCTTTATCTGCTGCTGGGCCACAAAGAACAGTGGGAACAGAGGGCCACAGGGAGAGTGGGTGAGTTTCTGGCCCTGTAGCAAAGCTGGATTGGTTATGTGCTTGCCTCTCCAGGGTGATGAGAGGATGGGCTCCCAGAGCGTCATATGATTTCACATGTCATTGAGACTATGGGACAGCTTAACTCAGTCCAAACCTGCCATGAGAATGATCTACCCCATTGCATTGTGGATTTCTGAATGTGCCCTGGACCACCCACAGGAACCCTCAGACATACTCTAAATGCAGAGATATAGGGAACAGTGAATGGGGATGGTGGGATGCAAAATGGGAGTGATACCAGCCAAAGGGACATTTTGAAATAGAGAGCTGCTTCTGTTGTCCCAAGCAGAGAAGCCCCAAACAAAGCATGGCCTTGTCAGGACTGAGCTGGACACAAGGCATGACAACTTGGCTTCACATAACTGAGACAGCCAGGCAACTGGTTATCTGGTCCTCACTCACAGCTCCCATGTCAGCTGAACATACAGAAGAGCTGTCAGCTGTTATGTCTAGGGATGAAGCTCAGATGAAGACCAGATAGAGACCTGGCCCCTACTGTCGCCTCTGCCTTTTTTCCAGCTTCTGTACAACATGGCATCGGCACAGTGCCAGGCAGGGCTCTGGACCAAAGCTGCCAATACACTAGAGGAGGCCATCTCCAAGTGGCCAGAGGGGGCCCAGGATAGCCTGGATATTGCCTTGAACCAAGTGCAGGTGAGGAGTAAGGTGTGGAGGGCAGGTGAAGGTCAGTTTGGTTTGGGGTCAAGGTATATAGCTTACTCCCTCAAGACCAACTGTATGACATAGAGAGAGGTGGCCTGGGTGCTCCATATTTCCTGTGGTCTGTGAGAAATGATGGGTTTTCAAGTGGCCCCTTCTGCTCCAAGACTCAGGGTTCTTCCAGCTGTGGCTACCCACGTGCACATGCTCCATCCCAGAAACAGGTCCCCTTGAAGCTGTGGCAAGTCCCCAAGGGTGAGGTCTTCTGGCCTCCCAGGCAATACCTGAAGCACCTGGACCCAGTGGATTTCCTCGGCAAGGCTAAGGTAAAGCAAAAGGGTGTTTCCCAGCCTGGGAACCCAGCTGCCCAAGGGGCACTTGTAGCCTATGTTGAACTCATGGTCTGGCTCCTTTACTAGGTACCTAGTGTGTTCATGGGCACAGGTGGGCTTGGCCAAAGTCATTTGAAAACCAGACAGGTAGAAGGTGGGCACAAGCCTCCTAAGGTTGTGGATTGAGTATCCCTACATGAGGCTGTGGACCTACAGGCAGAACTTACTGGAAATCAGCTGTAAAAGCAGGTACTCAGGTCTTTTGATAGGGGAACTCCCTAGTGCTGCCCCTCCCTGACCCCACCACTCCTCCCAACTGCTCCCAGTGTCTCTGCCTCTCCATGTATTTCTCTGTCTCTGCATTACTTCTATAGATAGTAAGGTCCCAAAAGGGATGTGTATGGCCAGCCTAAGCCGTATCGGGTCCCCCAAATACAGGATATGGGAGAGTGCCTCTCCCTCTAAGTCTGGGAGAGAAACTCAGGAAAGTAGCCACTTGTATCACAAAGAAGGACCATCTTGGTATTGCACTGGTGGCCCCAGGGCTGGCCACATACCTGTGGTTACTTGCATCAGCACTTGTGCTAGCAAGGCCAACACTATGTGACAATATGCAGCTGCCTGAGGTACACACTGCCTACGAATGTCCCCTGAAGCAGGATAGGTGTGGGTGGAGAAGGGACTGTACTCATGCATCTGTCAGGGTCCACTTACCACAGTGGAAGACTGTTAGAAGAAACAAAAATATTTTAAAAGTGTGTACTAAAAATAAGTTGACATTATCAGCACAGATATTTCTCTTTGTCATATGCTTTTTTCTACCATGGAGGTCCTGCAGTTTTGAGCTAGGTATAGGCAGCTCACCCCCTGCAGATTGGAGCCACAGAGGTGCAGGGGACGAGGTGGCTGGAGGAGCAGACCCCACAAGGCCCTAATTCAAATGTACGTCTTTTCCCACTAGGTGGTTGCTCCTTCCATCCCTGATAACCAACACTCAGATGTCTGGCCTCAACAGGTAGGAGGGTAGCATCTAGTGGACCCAGGCCCATCCTTGCCTGGGTTTGCAGAACTGTGCAGGACTATAGTTCTGAGTCCTCTTTGGTCCCTGGCATTCTATCTCCATTGTCCCCAACTTCTTCTGATGAGAGATGGGAGAGTGATGGTTGTCTCATCTCAGTTTGATGACCTGTAAGCACATGTGGTCTTGCCCTTGTTCATCTTAATGACAGGAGGAGGACCTGCTCATCAGTCCCCACTCAGCCAGGGTGATGTCACTTTGTGCCCATAGGGACAGAGAGCCAATGATGAAGCTGGTCTGAGGCTGCACTACAGCAGGAAAGGGCTCTCTGCACTCCATCGCTTCTGTGGGGCAGAAGCCGTATGTGTAATGCCTGAATTTCTGTTTTTTGTAGACTGGGTATGTCCATTACCAGCTAGGGGACATGAATTCTCAGTACCAGGGAAGGGACATCTGGCCTCCTCAGCCCCTTCCCCATGTTCTGTCTCTACATACCATAAAATGATTTCTCAAGGTCACTTTCTCAGGCAGCTCCAGAGTGAGGGGATAAGAGTGAGTTGAAATGCCCAGGAGGGGGACACAACCTCAGTGATATGAAATGCTGTGGGGTGAGGTTCTTACACAGCTTGAAAACGGGGCTGCTGAGATTGGGGGGTGCTTAAGTCATAGTATTGAAGACAACAAATCATAGAACTCCAAGCCAGGGCCGCATCCTCCTCACTGCCCCAAGTTCTACATGTATACTGTATTTCGAGGAACCCTCTAGACCCAGGCAACAGAAAAGGCTTGGACGGGCTGGGCTAGGGCTTGAGCCCCATGTCATGAAGGCACCTCTTCCTTCCAGGGCCTGAGACCTGGACCTCCAGAGTTGGCACCCATTGAACCCCCCGTCTTGCTGACTAGTTATTTCTATTTGCCTGGCATGAGCCAAAGAATGAACTTTTGGGAAGGCAGGTGCCAGGCCATGGTAACCTGAGAGATATTAGGGCCATCTCACTGGCACACACTCAAATCCACTACAGGGGGCAGATGGAGCTGTCAGCGGGGCAAAGGTTGAGACTGCTGAGGGGCAGACTGTGATCAGATTGCATGACAGCTTTGAGACAGGCAAACCTTCCAAGCCCTTGGTGCCTGAATGAGGAGGGATGGTTGCCCTGCAGCAGCACTACGAGTCCAGGAGTGGCGCCTTATGAGAAGATTTAACATGGGCACAGTGAGGATAGTTGCATCACTTTCTTTTTTACCACTGTTGTTCAGTGTCCTCAGATGTAACTGTACTCAAAATCCCCAGATGTTTAAACCTATATCTACTAGCCCTGTACTAGGCTGTAAGTCTCACAAGGGCCAAACACTTCATTTCTCTAGTCTTACCCTTAAAATCAACTCACAAACCATACCCATGTATGTCTAACTGAGGGCAGAGGTCTGCACCTCTCTTTCAATTCAGGGCATCCTTAACTGGGCTAGACTTCATCCTGAGCTTCCCAGACCCATTGTAGACCTACCCAACTGGACTGGGGCCTCATAGAAGACCTGAGAAGTGAGTAGTGCTCCTCAATGATGCTAGACAGTCTGTAGACTCTAGGCCTGTGAGGATCCTAGAGGCCCTGGGATCAGGGCCTACCATGAATTTACTCCCAAACACAGGATTGGCTGGTGACTTCCTGCTAACCACTGGCCCTGCTCTCTCAAGGTACATCCTCACCACTGTTGGCTGTACTACAAAAGAGCCCAGGGCTCCTGACAAGCTCTAGGCAGGGAGTTTCTCCCTTGAGTCCAGATTCCCAACTCCAAGACCCCTACACTCCAGGATCCTCACTCTCAAGGTCTCCCTAACTCTGACTTCCCTTGCAGAGGCCCCAAGTGGAGCAAGCTGACTATCAGTCCCTTCCACCCACAGGTACAGGGATCCTGGGCAGAGAGGGATATGGACTTCTGTAGAAGGAATCTCCTCAGGGGAACTGGGGCATGGATATTTTGTCCCTTAAGGAAAGTTTGGGGCAAGGGTAAACTACCTGCCAGCCATTTCTACTACTCCAAGTGCCTCCTTTGTGGAAAGGTGACCAAATGAGGCCTGCTCTATGCTACAGGGCTGGCATCTGAGGGGCCTGGCCCAGACCCCTCTGAGGATTCCTCCAGAACTGTGGTAAGAGCTGTCTTTCCCCTGTCAGTCACTTGAGTAAGGACTTCAATCTGTCTTCCAGCCCTCAACCCAGCCTCCCTCAGCCTCTGCCCTTGCCTTTTGGGCTCAAGGCCTACCCTGCCTTCATAAGCCATGCAACTCTGGTTCTGTCCTCAGGGAGCAGTGGCAAAGAGCTCAGAGTCCTCCGTGACTGTCACTGTACAATGCCACTTTACTGTAGCCCTGAAGGCCCCAAGAGGAGCTAGTCTATCCAGTCTCAGGGCACTGCTGGCTCAAGAGCTCCTTCATCAGGCACAGATGGGGCAGCTCAGGTGGGTCAGAAAGCTTCCCTGGGGTAGGGGTGCTAAGCTGCAGGAGAGGGGTTGGTTCTAAGCTATAGAGAAGGAGGAGTTATTCTGAGTTGGATGGGAAGAGGGTTTTTTGCCCTGAATTGGGCACTTCTTGGGTCCAGAAAGGGACCAAAGCTAAGATCTAGGATCCTGGGCAGTTGCTAGAAGCCAGGGCTGGGCACATTGAAGGGCCACAGAAGTTAGCCTTCTCTAGAAGTCCAGGTACCAGGTGCTGCCACTTTCCCCCACATTGTGGCCCTCCCAAAGGACTCTCTTTGCAGTTACCAAGCCTCAGAAGAGAAGAGGCTCTGGATCCCTATACCCAGGGAAGAATCACTGCAGAGCATATGAAGGGATGTGGTCAAGGGCCCAAGAGGGCTACAGCTCCAGTGCCAGGTGAGCATCGGGAAGGACTGTGTACCCACTGGGGCAGTCTGTGAAAGTATTGGGGAAGCCCCTCTCCTCTGCTGCTCACATAGCCTACCCTCCAGCTACAGGGGGCCGTAGGCTGGCCCGTCCTCTACCAGGTAGTAGCTCAGCACGACTACTCAGCCCACAGGCCTGAGGACTTGGACTTTCACCGAGGTGACACAGTGGATGTTCTGTGTGAAGGTAAAACAAGACTACCTTTCCCCAACGTTGCTGGACTGCCCAGACCTGGGGGAGAGGCATGCTCTAGGACTTACTCTTAGCTCTAGGCCTACCCTGCCTAGAGTATAAGCAAACACACCCCTCAGTGTGTCCCCATAGTGGATGAAGCATGGCTGGAGGGACACTGCAACGGCTGCATTGGCATTTTCCCCAAGTGCTTTGTGGTCCCAGCTGGTGCCTGTGAAGAAGCGCTACCCACCCTGGGACCCCAGCCAGGAAAACAGCACTAAACAATACTGTGACAAGGCTGGTTTTAATAAAAACTATTCCCCTTACCCCTTGTGGTATGTCCATATTCTGGGATTGGTGACAAAGGGAACCTAATCAAAGTTTCCTAGAAGGTGAGGGAGGTGGGCTGACCTACTGACCATCTGTTCCAGTCTGATTATAATGAGGGAAGTCAGAGGTCTTTGCCGGGCTGGCCACAGCCCTCTTCTAAGGCAGCCCTATCCCCATGGCTACGCCTCTCCAAAGCCAGGTTCCCCTGCTGCTCCTTCCCCATAGCCAGTGCTACCTGAGGACAGAGGGGGACCAAGACTGTCAGGAGGTGGCTCTCCTGGTCTGCTTAAGGCTGGAGCCCTTAAGAGTCAGGAGTTCATAAGGACAGGCAACCAGATGTACCCAGAAAGTACTGTGTGCCAGGGGCTTTCTTTCCTAAAGACAATTGATGCTGGCTCACAAGGTAGAGAACACAAATATTTGCATGGCTGCTGATGAATCACGACAGTTCCTGCTTCAGACACATCCCTGCCTGCACTCTTATTTCTGTTTGGCCTCCACCTAGTTTTAGGACCAGAAGAGCTGGACTGCAGCTGCCCCAAGAATGGCCACAAGGGTCAACACCACAAACACTACTCCAGCTGTCCAGATGCCATAACTCTGAGCCCGCCACTCGGCTGGTGCCTCTGCTGGAATCATGCCAGTAAGGTTCAGCATGTAGCCCAGGGCCCAGCCAATGTCCATGCCGCCAGCCTGTGAGGTATACATAGCTGCCTCAGGGCTGCTAGACAGCTGCTCCAGAGCCCCATCTCACTCTCACCCTGGACCAGACGTGTCAAGGCACCAGGCAGCAGTCACCTGCTTCTGAAACTGGATGCTGGGCCAGGTCTCCTCGCTGAATTTGTAGCCCTCTAGCAGCAGCGTGAGGATGTACAGGCCTGAGGCACAGTAGTCCCGCAGCCAGCGTTCCTGCCCTGGATAGCTGGCCTCTACCTGGGTTCCAGAAGCTAAGGAGTGGGTGAAGGCTCCAAGGACCCCAAGCACCTCCCTGCCCCAGCTTCTACATTCAAGCCCCAAGTCAGGAGATAGCAGGTGTTTCAAAGCCTTTTCCTCAGAATCTTGGAGACCATGCTCCAGCCAGGAAGGGCTGGGATGGCCAATCTCATGACAACTAGAGGCTGGTCCCATCAGGATTCAGGACTCTGGACCTCTCTCCCACCCAGAGCAGTCCCTCCCTGTTACAGATTCCCTCCCCAACCCTGCTTCCTAAACAGGACTTTACCACACATTTCTGCCCAGTGAAGTCCCATAAGGCCCCAGAAACCCTGCCTACCCATAACTGCAGCACAGAGGGAGCTGGGGCAGTCATTAAGGGCCACCCACCATGTTCCAGGATTCCAGGCAGAACTTCCAGATAGTGGCATTGACGAGGTTCAGTGGCTGCCTGGAGGTGAGGTTCAGGAAGTGGAAGGTGTAGTAGAAGTTGGAGAAGGCCTGGGGGAGGGGAGAAGGCTGTGCCTGCCTGCAGGAGGTCCAGGACACATTACATCTCACAGGGGCCAGAGTCCCTACAAGCCAGCCAGGGACTTTGCTGTTCTACCTGTCCTTGGAGCCCCTGGGGTCAGAAGGGCCTTGGAGGCCTCAGAAGGAAACCAGGGCTTGGAATAGGGCAGGTGCTCACATAGAATTGGCCATGCACTGGGGGCTGGTAGACTCCATTGAAGGCACAGTCTTCTCGGCCCTGACAGCTGGAGAAGTTGAAGAGCTCCCGGAGGGCTGCCATACACTCCCCAGGGTTGCCCATCCCCTCAACTGTGATGTTCTGGGTGAGGTTTAGGGATTCTGTAGTGTGGACACAGGGTGACTCGTATAGAGTGGCCAGTGGCAGTGTGGCGTGGTAGCCTCTATGGTAGCATGGGTGTTGGACCCAGGGCATGGAGCTTCTCTGAAGGAAGAGCAAAGAACATGAACTCTAAACTCTGAGACCTAACATTCTCTCCCTGCTAGCCTACCTTCCCACCCTTCAAAGGTCGGCCTCACCTGTGCCAGCCCAGCCAAGAGCCTGTTGAGCACCTGGTCGCGGCCGAAGCAGAGGTAGCTGTGAGTGTAGATGCTGTAGTTGGCACCATACAGAAGGAAAGTGGCCTGGGTGCTCTGGTCCAGGATAGAGCCCCGTGGCACAAAGCTGATCTGGGTGGAGGCCCCACCCAGGTCCAAAGCACCGACCAGCATCCCCTCTTCAGGTAGGATCCACTCTCCAGAGGAATACTGACCACAGATAGGGTACTTAGCCCTGGGTAGCCAGCCCCAGGCACAAGCCCCTCAGACCAGCCCCCACCCTTGTGCTGCCCAAGCACCTTGAGAAGCATGCCCAGGACATAGTTGATAGTGATCCAACCAAAGGCACCTTCATCTCGTCCAGCCAGGATCTTGGCACCCCAAAAATCCACAGGAGACTCGCTGAGTACCTGGGAGACTGCAGCTAGGATGTCCCTTGCCTGAGAGCTGTTCTTCTGACTAGGCAGAGAGGACCAGGGATGGAAAAAAGCCTAGCACAGACTCTGCCCTGCCTTATCCCAGGGAATTAAGGCTGACTTTTGGGGTTGCCCCTCGTAAACTGTCACCTGAGCAGCCTCATTCCTGCTGTGGCACCCAAGAACGTGGGTGTCTCCTGATGCTGGGCCTTTGGGACCAATGCCAGTGCTTTCTCCAGGCAGCCCCTCAGGCTCTCTCCAGCTTGTGTGGGGTCAGAGGTGTAGGAAGAGATTCCAGGCCCTGAAACACAGCACACCAGGAAAAGACTCCCAGCCCTGAAGGTTGGGGCCAAATGGCGTCCCCAATGTGATCAAACTCTGATGCTTAGAGTCTGTTAATATTACTCTTTTTTATTTTTAGAAGAAAAGTCTTTCAGGTGTAAATAAGAATTTTGAATGGGGCCTGTGCGTGGTGGCTCACACCTTTAATCCCAGCACTTAGAAGGCAGGCAGATCTCTTTGAGTTTAAGGCCAGCCTGGTCTACATAGCAAGTTCCAGGCCAGCTGGGGCTATAGGCGGTCTCAAAAAGACCCCCCCGCCAAAAAAAAGAATTTTGAATGGAACATGATGGTGTTTGACTATAATCTTAGCACTCAGGAGGCTGAGGCAGGGAGATTAAGAGTTTCAGGGCAATCAAGGCTACAGAGTGAGACTGTCTCCAATAACAACAAAAGATACCTGTAGATGAGACCATCTTGATTGACTGCATGTTGGACCCCCAAGTCTAGTGACCAGGATCCTTACAGGGAAAGGGAGAAAGCCTTGAGTTTCTCCCACCTTAGGGCTTCTGGAGAGGGTGGCCCTGCCACCCCTTGACCTCAGGCTTCTGACCTCGAAAATTGAGAGGAACCCCAGAAAATAAACTCAGGGCCCTGCAGTTGGTAGCTTCTGCTATAGGACCATGTGGTACCTAGGTAGAATGCTCTGGAAGGTCAAACAGGGTTCCGCTGGATGATAAATATAGAACCAGACAAGGAAGTCAGGCATTGGACCTGGGGGAAAGGACAGTGTCTAAAAACTATATGTTATGATATGTGTTCTCACAAGAGCAAGGCTCATATCCCATTGCTCAACTGTATGACCCTTCCTTGCCACCACACTCTTCTAAATCCTTTTCTTTTAGATTGATCTGCTTTGTCAAGGACTGGAAACATAGCTTCCACCAAGTGGTCTCTCATGCTGGGCCTCCTGTCATCACCTGGGAGTCCAAGCCAGGTAATAATGATCTGCCATGGGCTTGCCCACTGACCTTCTATCTCGCAAGTCATGGCCTGGCTGACCACACCTGTGTTCTTTTCCTTGTTTGCTGGCCACTGGTACACAAAGAGAGAGGTGTGGGAGGAGCCGGCGTCAAACACGATCCCAAACTGAGGACAACACTGGGATCAGGAGGGTGTGAGGGCCAGTGTCTGGGTCACCCAGTCCAACCTCCCCATTAGGTCCTTGAGCCAAACCTTGGTGTCTGCCGGCAGGAGGACGTTGGTCGCTTCCACCAGGATGAGGATGAGCACAATGAGGCCAGAAGCTGTTGCAACCCCCAACAGGGCCATGAAGACCCGTTCCTTCCAGGAGAGCCCCATGGCAGGAGGGGCTGAGCTGCAGGGATGAGATGGGCAGCAGTGGGCACTCAGACTCCATCTGCTACCCATACCCTGACCTTCCAGAGGCAGGGTCTTAACATGTCCTGCTTGATCTCACTCAGACACTACCCACTCTAGGATTCAGACACCCTCCCTCAGCCAGGTCAGTTGCTGGGGCAGCCACAGCAAACAAGGCCAAAGGCAGTTCTCAGAGTCCAGATGGGCAGGTTTAACCTTGTCACAGAGCTTGACGGCCAGTACAGGAGGTGTTGTCTGAAGACACAGCCCAATGGAGGCCAGAACAGCCCCTGCTGATGCCACTGTTCAAGAGCCAATGGGCCTCCTATGGTATCTAACCCTAACCCTAACCCTAACCCTAACCCTAACCTTGGATTTCTCTGATAAGGATTTGAGAAGTTTTAGCTGACCCTAGATGAACCTGGGCACCTGACCAAAGCTGACTAGGGAGTGCTATTTCCCATGGGTCCCAGGACTTCTACACTGTTCTCTGATCTGGGGCCCAGCAGGGGTCCTTAGTCCCCATCTACCTCAGCCTACCCATATACAGAGGCAGCACCTGGTTATCCCTGCTCCAGGGTTCACACTAGACTGGCAAAAGCCAGAGCCTCTAGCATATGATATTCTGTGACTTTGTGTCTCATAATGTGTCCCCCAAGAATGCAGCATTCTCAGTGTTTCATGAGTGGCAAGCAGAGGTTGGGGCATGACTCTGGGCATAGGCTAAGTGAGGCATGAGCCCACCTGAAGGAAGGAAGACTGAAGCAAGAGGAAACAAGAGACCAGACCAGGGCCTGGTTTGCATTCCTAATCAGTCCCAGGACAAAGAGATAAACAAGTCACAGGCAGGAACCAAAAACAAAAGGACCTCACCTCTAGGAAAGTAGTACCTGAGGATAAGTAGGCCAAGAAAAAGGACAAGGTAGATTTCCCCCACCCAGGACAGACAGCCCCTTCCCCAAGCTAGCCCCCAGACTAGGACAGCCCTTTGGGACTCTTACCTTTAGGAGTAGCTGGAGGAAGTTCTGTAATTGGGTGCAACTGTTCTACACACCTGCTGTCCTCCACTCTTAGTCTCCACCCAGCTGAACCTGGGGCTGTAGAAAGGGAGTAGGTCTGCTTCCTACCTGCTGCCTAGTGCCTGCTGTTCTCCAGCTTTCCATCACCAACATAGGCTTGCGTCTTGCCCCTGAGGAGGTTTCCCAGGGTTCAGGAAACCCTTTGGAGCTGCCCTGGAGATGACAGAGTGGGTACGATTGGGGGAACAACCCTCCCCCCATTACTGTGGACCTTGCCCTTTGCCCCACCCATTTGGGCCAGGCTAGAGTGGAGTCAGGTGACAGATGACTTGGAGTCCAGAGGTAGTGGGCTGGCCAAGGCAAAACTGCAAAGGTAAGAGTGCCAGAGGAGGCCACTCTCCCTTAGACCTGTTGAGCCTTTTAAAAAATAAAGTACAGAGTCTGCATGTAGGTCATGTGGTACAATTGTTAACCCAGCATGCACAAAGTCCTGTGTTCAATCCCCAGTACCACGTGAAGACAGGTATGGTGTCACATACTGACAATCTTAGGTAGAAGGCAGAAGAATCCAAAGTTTAAGGTCATCCTCAACAAACACTGAGTTCAGAGCCAATGTGGACTGTGTCTCAAAAAAAAAAAAAAAAGGTGGGGGGACGCTGGAGAGATGGCTCAGCAGTTGGGAGCACTCACTGCTCTCACAGAGGAACTGGGTTTGAATCCCAGCACTAACGTGGTGGCTAACAACCATCTGTAACTCCAGTTCCAGGGGATCTAACAATCTCTTCTGACCTCCTTGGGCATTGTATGATATGGGTGCACTTACACACATGCAGGGAATATGCTCATACACATAAAATAAAAATTAATAAATAATTTTTTAAAATAGGGAATGGGGAACTATTGCACTGGTGTATAACGTGCTTGTTGTATAAGTATGTGGACCACAGATCTACAGCACTGTATCAAGAATTCTCTCATGGCGAGGCCTGACATGCAGCCCCACCCTCTCCACACCTAGGTTTGAACCAATTGAGTGGACAGAGAATGCTCCTTTAGAGAAATTAATTTATTCTGGATTATTTACAAAGGATTCATCCCCAGGGAGAGAGACAGAGATTTTGTATGGTGGAACCTGCATTTCGATGATAAGTACCATGGACCTCTGGTACATGAGCCCAAGATGGAGCTCTGGTGCCACACCTGCCTCTCTCCTTTCCAGCCTTCCCTGAACTTCCGCTAGACCTCTTAAATCATTGGTTAGTGGGCTGTCAATCACATTTGGAAGCCTGCCCTCACAGCAGAGAGGAAACTGTATATCTATGCAACATCCCACCCCTTTTTCTCTCCGGCTCTCACATACTTTCTGCCACTTCTTCCACAATAATCCCTGAGCCATAAGAGCAAGGGGTTTGGGGAGGGAATAACACGTATAGGATGATGTTCTTTCCACTGTGGCATGGATTATCATCTTGCGTCAGTGATACTCCTCCTACTGTAAAAACACAACAATTGTAAAACAACAACAACAGCAAAAGTAACATCCACACAAATACTGAATGACCTAACCTGTGGGTATAAACACAAGTGCTGAGGCAATGCCTAAGTGGGCACATCATATTTATCTTGCAAACAATTACCGTCACTTCTTTATGGGGGCTTATAACTCTCCCCCTCACCACTGGGGGTCGACACTCTTTTCCTAATATTAGATGTGTGTGTGCCCTCCCCAAAGAGTGGGCCCTGAATCCAATTATAAATATGCTGGGGATGCACATACCAGACAAGCCTCTATTACACCTGTAGAGACATCTGACAATGAAGTATGCAAGATCTATCCTTAAGCAGAGCTTTTCGGGACTATTCTCCCATAGCAGCCTACAAAGCGCCCTTTAGCACTCTGAAAGCCAGCTATCTATTTGTGGGGAGTTTTCAGCTCAGTCCCAGCTAGATCTCTTTCCATCCTCGAACCATGTCACATCTTCAGTAATAGGGCCTTACTGTCCACTTCCAGTGTGCAACCAGCATTATAATGTGGCAAATGCCTTTTTTTTTGGTAGAAGGGGGATTCCAAGTCTCCCTTGGTCAATAGCTCACAGGGGGAGCAACCTACACCTGGTACCGGAATTGCTAGTTAACAATCATATAAAATATCCTTTTATGCTTTGGCACCTAAAGGCCTAGGCTGATAGAGCTCCCAGAATTCCACAGCTATACTTCACCCTTGCACCCTGTATGAGTTACATTCCATTCTTGTTTCTTCAGGTGTACTTGACATCTCTCAACTGGGTTTCATATCTGTAAAACACTCCAAACTTAACATTATATACACATACAAGGTCTAACATAGCAAGGAAAATCCCTTTTCATTTGCATCAGCTGTTTTTTCAACAGATCCACATTGGGTACAACAGCATGTAAATTAGTCATTTACTGTCTTTATTTATCATCTGGAATCCATTTAGTGTCCTGGATTTCTCACATAGAGCCTGTATGCATCCCTTTATCCTTGCCAACTTCGTTGGTGCTAGCTCAAACTGCTTGGTCCTACATAGGGCCAAGGAAGAATAAAGTTTTTCTTGCCCTTGTTGCACCTGTTGTTTCCTAGGGCTGGGGAGACCCTGGGTCTGATTCCTGACTCTAGCCACACCTGTGGTCTCTCCATTGACCACACCTGGCTGTTGGGAGAGGCCCTGGCCAGGTAAACGGTCTCCACCCCTCAAATAGCCAGTCACAGGGAGAAATGTACCCTGTTTACTCTGGGAGGGGGTTAGTATCCACCCCTGGGATAAGCTTCATCCTCTGTGTACCTTTTGTGAACCATTTCTCAGGGCTCAAAGCTTCCAAGAGCTGCTTTAGCACAGAATTTGGCTTTTTATCAATCCTTTCTTTAGGAACTTGGGCTAAACACAAGTCTTGCCACATTTATCTACAAGTAACCCAGGCAGACCTCCTCTTCTGTTTTGCCTCCCTTACACATCTTTTAGGCTGTTCTATTCTTTTACAGACATACTTTATATACTGGTCTAGGTTGCTTAAATCTGTCAAAGCCTCTCCTGCCTTGTAAAGCTCTTGTCTCACTAGGGGATCTAGCAGGGACACTAAACCTCTATACCATTGATGTCCTTGTTCAATGAAGTCCTTCATTAAATCTCTAGTAACTAAACACAGTCCTATCTGGTCCTGTGAAAGGGGCACCATATGTGGCTTTCCTCATACCCAGTTCTCTCAGCACTGCCTGTCCCCTTTTTATTGTTTTTCAGCTCCTGACATTCATGGGAACTTCCACTGGTGATAGCCAGATTTCTCTAACAGCTTGCAGAAGCCAGTCCATCAGAGACTGCTTCCCTTTGTACTGCCTTAGGCTATGCAGCCTAAATCTCAAGGAGGAGTGGGCTGTTATGTTGCTCAGCTGTCCTGCTTCTGCAGCATTGAAAATAATCTCATCTGCTCCCATGTCCCACAGCCTTACAAGCCAGGTAGCTAAGGGCTCCTTCCTGGTTTGTTTGAAAGTCTTTCCTAGCTCCAGAAGCTCTAGGGCCGAGAACACTTTATTCACTAAATTCTCAAGCTTGTTAAGGCCTTTATCAGCGTGCAGACATTTGGATTTTTCCTCTTTTTGTATTACTATGTCCTTTTCTCTTTTATCCAATGTGCTAGCAAGTTCAGAAGCTGGTGCTAAAGAAGTAAGCTTCATATCTTTCTCTCAATCTAATTCATCTCTCACGCTTTGAATTTGTTCCTGGGCTATAATCTCAGCCCGAGACTGCCACCCTGGACTGGACCCTCGACCTCCCCCATGGAGTCTCCTCCCGCATGTGGCATCACCACTGGTATTTGTCCCATTGATCTCATCTGCTTAGGCAAGTTCACCTTAACTACATATTTCACTATAAACCGCCCCAACCCTGCAATGGTCACCATACACACCAGTCCTATGGGGATAATCCACCATATCAAAATTTCTTCTGCCCATACTCTTCTCTTTGCTGGTTCCCACATTAGTGGCAGCCACATAACTGCTTTTCCTGGAAGCAATCTCCTTTTGTCAGTCAGTCCTTCTTGATTACACCAACTGTATCATGAATTCTCTCAAAGTGGAGCCCATAGTGCAGCCCCACCCTCTCCACCCCTAGGTTTGAACCAATTGAGTGGACAGAGAATGCTCCTTTAGAGAAATTAATTTATTCTGGGTTACTTACAAAGGATTCATCCCGAGGGAGAGAAATGGAGATTTTGTATGGTGGAACCTGCATTTTGATCATAAGTCCCCCAGACCTCTGGAACATGTGCCCAAGATGGAGCCCTGGCGCCGCGCCCACCTCTCTCCTTCCCAGCCTTCCCTGTGCTTCCGCTAAACCTCCCCTCTTAAGTCATTGGTTAGTGGGCTGTCAATCACATTTGGAAGCCTGCTCCTCACAGCAGAGAGGAAACTGTATATCTATACAACAAGCACACATGTCAAGTCTGGGTATGGTGGCACATTAACCGCAGTGGAGTAGGGGGATGGGGAGTTGGGGCAAGTGAATCTCTGGAGCTCATTGTTCAAACAGTGTGACTGAATTGGTGAACTTCAAGTTCAGTGAGAGACCCTGTCTTTAATTAATTGATTAATTAATTCATTAAAATGAAGAGCAATATAAGAGATACTCAGTGTCAGTCTCTGATCGACACATGCACACACATGAAAATGAAAGAATAAAAATTTACCCCCCTTCTACACAAGTACAGCCTGTCACCACTACTGTCAGATTCTTCCATAGGCCCGAGCCACCCTCCTCACCACATACTGAACACAGTACATTTGGATCTCTAACAGATCCCCTGTGTGGATAGACTGCAGTTTGCTGCCCAACCACTCCACCTATGGAGAAGCCTGGGATGTCTCTACTTTCTTGCCTGAATGGAGCTGCTGCCAACATCCTTAAAGGTGTATTCTCAAGGTCTTCATCTTTGTTTCTTTAAGAATACACTGGAAAGGGATGTTGGTATGCTTGGCAAAATCTGTCTAACCTAATGCAAAATTGTCGAGCCATTGTCCACCACAGGATATCCAAATTTGCTTCACCAAGTAAACTAGCATCAGTTTTTACTTCTGGCCATTCTGACTAAGGCCTAGGTATGGATTTCAATGGCATTTTCCTCAGGATGATGAAGTTGAATATCTTTCTGTTCATGAGCCTACTTGTATGTGTTTATCACACACTTTGGTGAATTGTCCTCTTTTGCTTGTGTTTTAATTGGAGTACTTACTCTGATGTGCTGTTTAGAGACTTCTGTATAGTCTTGATACCGGTCCCTTGTTGGATTAATGTCTAAAATATTTTCTTCCAATATATTAGTTTCTTGTCCTGTTTCTGTGATAAAATATCTGACAGAAGCAACTTAAGGAAAGATTCACAGTTAAGGGTAAAGTCCATCACGTCAGGAACTGGGGGCAGCTAATCACACTGGCTCTGTAGTCAAGAAGCAGAGAGAAGGGCTGGAGAGATGACTCAGTGGTTTAAAGCACTTGTCGCCCTTGGGTAGGAGTAGAGCTCCATTCCCAACACTCACTTGGGGTGACTCTCAACATCTTTTAATTTCAGCTCCAAGAGATCTAATACCCTCTTGTGGCCTCCTCAGGCACCTCTGGGTGCGCACACACACACACACACACACACACACACATAAATAAAAATAAAAACCTCTTTTAAAAGTTGAAGAAAAAGTATAGGAGGAAGGAATATTGCTACCCATCTCAATTTCTCTTTTTTTATTGAGTCCAGGACCCATCCATGGGATGGTGCTGCCAAAAGGTAAGGTAGGCCTTCCCATCTTAAGTTAATCTTGATTATTCCTTGCAAGCATGTCAAGAGGCTTGTCTCCTAAGCAATTCTGGATCCTGTCATGTTGATATTAACCATCAAAGATCTACTCCTTAACAACTTGATACCCTAACATGTCACTTTTAAGCCATAACCTTCCTTCCCTTGTCCTAATTGGCTAATGACAATCTCATTATAATGCAAAATGTATCCAGCCTAACTTCAAAAGTCCCCATAGGCTTTTATAACACCATTTATAAGTCTAAATTCCAAGTCTTTTCTAAGACTCAAGGCAATCTCTTAACTGTGAACTCCTTTTAAAAAATGTATAGTTCCAACATACAATGGCACAGAGTAAACATTCCTATTCTAAAACAGAGGAATGGGGCATGCCAAGGAAAAATGAGATCTAAGCAAGAAAAAACCCAGGAGGGCAAATATCAAATCCTGAAGCCTTATGCTAGGGACCTGGAAATCATGATGGAAACATTTGGATACCACAGGACTTGGCTATCCTTACCCTTCCAGCTCTGACATTTGTATTACACATTGCCCCTCTCTTGGGCTGGTTTGACTCCATGCCTACAGCAGACATCACATGGTCCTGAAATCTCCAGCACACTGGGGTCTCCATTGTAGCCTGTATTTCACTTTCATACAGTGGCATCTCAGGGACTTCTTATAGGGCCTTCTACCCTGCCACATGTTGCTTGGCCTCAGAAGTTCTGGAGAATGTGGTGTAAGACTCCATGTCACCTAACTCCTATATGTTTCATGCCTGCAAAATCACAGCCATATGGATGATGCTAAGAGTTCCTCTGTCAGCACAGGAACTGTTGCATAGAAAAGCAGTTTTCTCTCTGTCTGCTATGAGGGATGGACTTCCAAATATGACTGACAGCCAACTAACCAATGACTTAAGGGGAGAGGTTTAACAGAAATGCAGGGAAGCCTGGGAAGGAGAGAGGCAGGTGCAGTGCCAGGTCAGGTTGATAATGCAGGACCCATCTTGGGACCCTAAAACCTGGAACCCCCTGGGAAGAAGCAAGCAACCCAGAAGGAGCTGAAAATGCCCCTAAAGGGTTCTTGGCCTTAGAACTGCTGGAGCTAGGAAAGACATTCAAACACACCAGGAGGGAACACTTAACTACTTGGTTTGTAAGGCTGTGGGACATGGGAACAGATGAAATTATTTTCAATGCTGCAGAAGCAAGACAACTGAACAACATAACCACTCATCCCGCCTTGAGATTTGAGCTGCATAACCTGGGTACAAGGGAAAGCAGTCTCTGATGAACTGGCTTTTGCATGCCACTGGAGACTCTTGGTCACCACCAGCAGAGATCCCCATGAATTCCAGGAGTTGGAGGATGACACAAGAAGGACAGGTGCTGTTAAGAGAACTGGGTATGAGGAAAGCAATATATGGTACCCTGTTCATTGGACCAGATATAGCTGTGTAAAATATAGATTTAATGAGGGACTTCATTGAACAAGGACATCAACATTGGTATGGAGATTTAATGTCCCTACTAGATTACGTAGTGGGACAAGAGCTTTACAAGGCCAGAGAGCCTTTTGACAGATTTAAACAACCTGGACCAGCATGTAATGTATGTCTGTAGAAAAATAGTAGAACCTAAAAGATGTGTAAGGGAGGCAAAACAGAAAAGGAGGTCTGCTTGGGTTACCCATAGACAAATGTGGACAAACTTGTGTTTAGCCCAACTTCCTAAAGAAAAGATTGATAAAAAGCCAAATTCTGTGCTAAAGCAGCTCTTGGAAGCTTTGAGCCCTGAGAAATGGTTCACAAAAGGTACACAGAGGATGAAGCTTATCCCAGGGGTGGATACTAACCCCCTCCCAGAGTAAGCAGGGTACATTTCTCCCCTGTGACTGGCTATTCAAGGGGTGTAAACCGTTTACTTGGCCAGGACCTCTCCCAACAGCCAGGTGGTGTCAATGGAAAGACCACAGGTGTGGCTAGGGTCAGGAATCAGATCCAGGGTCCCCTGGCCCTAGGAGTCAACAGGTGCGACAGGGGCAAGAAAAACCTTATTCCTCCTTGGCCCTATGTAGGACCAAGCAGTTTGGGCCAGCACCATCGAGGTAGGTAAGGATAAAGGGATGCATGGAGGCTCCATGTGAGAAGTCCAGGTCACTAAATGGATTACATGCTGTTGTACCCAACATGGGTCTGTTGAAAAAACAGCTGATACAAATGAAAAGGGATTTTCCTCGCTATGTTAGACCTTGTATAATGTTAACTTCTGAGTGTTTTACAGATATGAAACCCAGTTGAGAGATGTCAACTACACCTGAAGGAACAAGAATGGAATGTAACTCATACAGGGTACAAGGGTGAAGTATAGCTGTGAAATCTGGGGAGCTCTATAGGCCTAGGCCTTTAGATGCCAAAGAGTAAAGGTATACTTTATATGACTGTTAACTGCAATTCTGGTACCAGGTGTGGGTATCTCCCCCTGTGAGCTGATGGCCAAGGGAGCCTTGGAAGTCTCCTTCTACCAAACAAAAGGCATTTGCCACATTATAATGCTGGTTGCACACTGGAAGTGGACAGTAAGGCCCTATTACTGAAGATGTGACATGGTTCGAGGATGGAAAGAGAGATCTAGCTGGGACTGAGCTGAAAACTCCCCACAAGTGGATGGCTGGCTTTCAGAGTGCTAGAGGGTGCTATGTAAGCCACTATGAGAGACTGGTCCTGAAACCCTCTGACTAAAGACAGATCTTGCATGCTTCACTGTCAAATGTCTTCACAAATGTGATAGAGGCTTGTCTGGTATGTGCATCCCCAGCATATTTAAAATTGGATTCAGGGCCCATTCCTTGGGGAGGGCACACACACATCTAATACTAGGAAAAGAATGTTGACCCCCCGTGGTGAGAGGGTCAGTGGTGAGAGGCATTGCCTAAGCAATGTTTATACCCATAGGTTAGGTCATTCAGTATTTGTGTGGATGTTACTTTTGCTGTTGTTGTTATTGGTGTTGTTGGTGTTTTACAATAATTTTGTTTTTACAGTAGAAGGAGCATCACTGAAGCAAGACGATAATCCATGTCACAGTGGAAAGAACATCATCCTATACCTGTTATTCCCTCCCCAAACCCTTTGCTCTTATGGTTCAGGGATTATTGTGAAAGCGGTGGCAGAAAGTATGTGAGAGCTGGAGAGAAAAATGGGTGGGATGCTGCATAGAAAAGCAGTTTTCTCTCTGTCTGCTATGAGGGATGGACTTCCAAATATGACTGACAGCCAACTGACCAATGACTTAACGCAGGGAAGCCTGGGAAGGAGAGAGGTGGGTGCAGTGCCAGGTCTCTATCTTAGGCTCAGGTTTCAGAGTTCCTGGGAGACCCATGATCAAAATGCAGGTTCCACCATAGGAAATCTCCCTCTCCCTCTATCTGGGGATGAAGTCCTTGTAAGTAACATGGAGTAAACTAATCTCTCTAAACAACATTCTGTTCAGTCTATCTGTTCAGTCGGTTCAAACCTGGGGGTGGGTAAGGCTGAATGCCAGGCCTCACCATGAGAGAATTCATGATACAGAACCTGTCATCAGTCAACTCAGGACAGAGTCTGGCCCCCTTGGACCAGATCTGTAACAGAGTCTGTGTGCGTTGTGTCCTGGCCGGCAGGGCATCAACAGGGCACAAGTCCTCAGAAACCTGGAATGAAAGGGACAAGAGGCACAGGGAGGGCCGACAAGACAGTTTTCTCTGATCAAGTCGACAAATCTTTATTTCTTACAGAGCTCTTACATACTGCTGCTGCAAGGGGCTAGGTGGGGCACAGTGGCAGGGTTGTTTACATTCCACAGGATGTTCTGGTAGCCAAGGGCATGTGTAGGGCGGATACAGGTGGGGGTACTTGTTTGTAAAGACAATAAGAAACTCTAAAAGGCACTTAAGAGACTCCAAGGTGAAACAATTGGTGTCAACAAGTCTCAGGATGTTACATTTGCAGGAAGGCAAGACAGAGGTCATTTGGCTCCTGGCACCTTGGTTGCTGAATCTGTAAAAATACTTTCCTAGGTGGTTGCTTTTAAACATGGAATCCATTTCACTCAAGTCGAAGTTCACATTTCAAATCAATTTGTGATTTCACAAGTTTAAGCATTCTTTAAATGAGTCTTGCCCTCAGGGAATGCTTCCTATTGTCCCAGTGTTGAGCATGAATTTTCTCTTTAACAATTATAGCCTCTTTTTTAGCACATGCCTTCCTGAAACTTATTTACTTATTTATTTATTTTGATCTTTTTGAGACAGGATCTTCTTGTAGCCCCAGATGGCCTGGAACTTGTTATGTAGCCAAGGCTGGCCTTGATCTTACAGAGATCCACCTTCCTCTGCCTCCAGAGAGCTGGAATTAAAGGCATGTGTCACTATTTCCTGCCTTGGATGCAACTTTTGCTTGTGTTCTTTTCCTTGCCAAATTGTACATTCATACATCTTTCTGCCCATGTTTTTGGTCTTTTTCACTATAGACCTGGGTAATTGCAGAAAGCAGTAGCCATACCACAGCCTGAATGCTCTCCTGTCTTTAAATTTTTTTCACACACACAAAATTAGTCTGTTACCTTTAAATTCAACCTCACTTAAGTTCTGAGATTGATACAGGTTTAAGAACATTCAAAATTAACCTTTTCTTTCAAACCCTGTAAAACTTGGAACTTGGTTTATGACAAGGAATTCTAGTTTGTTTTGCTTTGTTTTGTTGTTGAGACAGGGTCTCCCTGTAGTCCCCACTAGCTTAGACCAGGCTGGCTTTGAACTCACAGAGATCTGCCTGCCTCTGCCTCTCAAGTGTTGGGATTCAAGGTGTGCACCACCAAGCCCAGTGGAATTCTAACCTTTTAATCCCAATGTATGCTGTAAGACTTTTGTTTTAGGAAAGGTCCTGATGCATTCCTAAGCCTGATAGCCTGGGGTGGTGGAGTTCTCCTTTCAAACTGATTCTTTTTCTAAAAAACTTTTCATTTATTATTTTTACTTTATGTGTACGAGTGCCATGTATGTAAGTACACAGTGCTGTGCAATGGAGGTCAGAAGAGGATGTCAGATTCTTCTGGAACTGGAGTTACAGACAGTTGTTAGCTGTCATGTGGGTGCTGGGGACTGAACCCCAGTCCTCTGCAGGAGCAGCCAGTGCTCTTAACCACTGAGTCATCTCAACAGCTCCTCAAATTGATTCTTTAAAACTAACCAACTGAGAAAGTCTGTGAGGTCAGACCTCTGCCAACTAGGAAAAAGACACTGTCCTCTTGGGTTAGGGATAAACCCCACCAAGTTTCTGGGTCCTGTGTGTGCTCATTGGATCTAAGTGACCATAAAAGTCACCCTTTTGCAAAAGTAAAATCTGCCTTGCCCAGTTACTTTTGCTTTGTTCTTTGTTTGGTATTGATGGGTCCTTGGATCTTTGATTTTATTTATAACACAAGGGAGAGCAGGGTTTCCCCTAGAGGATTCTTAGTCTCATTCATAAAAGAATTTAAGGCTGGACTCAAGCAGAAGCAATTTTAGGACAATTCAGGGCAATTTTATTAGAATTTAAGGAAAAATTCTTTAGGTAAGCCATAAGTCATAACAGCTTTGAGGAGGAGAAAGGAGGAGGAAGGGAAAAAGCCATAAAGCCAGTTTAGAACACAGCATGGTGGCAGTGTAAGATTTGTTGGTCCACAGACACGTAACAGAAATGGACCAGAATGCTGGGAGTTAACAGGACTGGTTTATTAAAGGCACAGGACTGGCTTTCCCGGTTGGGAAAGAGAGAAAACCAGCTAGGACTAGCTTTCTCCCGGGAGTGGAGAAAATACTAGCCCATGGCTAGCTGGTCAGTGGGCCTTTTGTAGGGAGGGGGTCCCCATGGCATCTGATTGATGTTTAAGGAGAGATTGTAAACTTTTGGCCAGAAAGCAATCTCCTTTCAGGAATCCTATCTGACCAAGAAGCTGTAAAAGTCACTCCCTTTTGCAGGAATTTTGCAGATCCTGGATTTAGAGGCCTTATCTAAAAGTCAGCCCCTTCTGCAGGAATTTACAGATTCCAGATTTAGAGGCCTTATCTAAGTCAGTCCCTTCTGCAGATTCCTTTTCATCCTGCCCAGGAGAAGTTGTAAAAGTCAGCCTCTTCTCATGGCCGTTTGAAAATTCTGGTCCCAGGTTTCTGTCAGTCTTCCTGAGTTCTTACAGGTAGGTCAAACATGTGGTAGACTAGCAGAGCACGGCAGCACAGGGAAAGAAGCTTGAGAGAAAAAGTAAAGAAATACAAGTTGTTGGAGCAGGGAAAGCATGGTTAGAACAGAGACATGAAGAAATAAAGGAGAGGTTACACTGTTCTAAATTCTTCAGAAAAGCACGCAGGACTTTTAGAGAGCCACGGGTCTGTGATTAGATCCATAAAAACTGTGCTGAGGGGACGGATTCAGGAAAAGTTCACCAGCTCATTCACATACTACATATTCTACCTATCTCTTTGTCATAATTTAAGGTGGACCTGCCTTCCTAGGGGTGGCTCTGTGACCAGAAAAACTGGAAAGTTGGGTTTTTATTCTCGTGACTAGCCTTATCCCAAGGGGCTTCCTACCACTATAACAAAATCATGGGTAAAATGCAGCTAGATTCTTTGCCAGAATATCACATGAATGGCCTGTAGCCTAGTTCCTAATAGGTCTCATGTTCCTTTCTGGACCCTCCTGAGGGGTGATAGACAAGAATGGCACAAGAAAGTGTACAGTGGTATTCTTGTCTTCCAGGCTCCCACAGAAGAGGCCCAATAAGCTCTGTGTACAGTACTCAGGCTTTTATAGCATACAAATATAAAGTCTTCCAAATTCTTCCCATAAACTAGTTCCAAAGGCCTGCAAACCACATATCAGGTTTATCACAACAGTTTTCTTGTAGTTAGATTCTTGTCTTGTTGCTGTGAGAAATGCTTTCCCAAAGCAATATAAGGAAAGACTCAAAGACACAGTCCATTGTGACAGAAGTTATGAGACAACTGATTATACTGCATCCACAGTCAAGAAGCAGAGAGAAGATGGGCATAGTGGTGTGTATGTGTATCATAGTGTATGTGTGAAATCAGAGGACAACTTACAGAAGCTGATTCTCTTCTTCCACCATGTGAGTCCTGGAGATTGAACTCAGGTCACCAGTCTTGGCACCCTAACCCACTGAGCCTGTCACTGGCCCCTAAATTTAAATTTTTTGATGAAACCTAAAATTTGTTCTTTTACAGACAATAATTTTCATGCCACGACCAAGAACTGTTTGCCTAACTCCAGGTCATAAAGATTTCTTTCTCTTAAAGCTTTTATAGTACCATGCTGTATATTTAGATCTATGATCCATTTTGAGTTATCTTATGTATGGGTTTAAGTTGTAAGGACCCCCCAAGAAATAAAAAGTGAAGGCTGCAGCAAACCTGACTCTATTTTGTTAGAGAAAAACCTCTGCTATGTAAGCTTGATTTCCCAGCTACAGTCTTTCCCACACTCATAAGAAAACACCTGCAAGGACGTAGCCTTCAAATACCAGATGGTTTTGTAAAAACACCCTACTTAGGACTACATGAAATCTGGTCAGGTTGACCAAGGCTAAAATCAGAGCCATAAACAAGACCTTGTAACATCCTTTGGTCAGCACATTCCACGGGCCCTGTAACCTCAATATGAGTAAGATGCTTTTCGCACCAGCGGGCTTCCTTAATCCCAACCCTTGTCCCTCCTCTCTTTGTTTTAACCCTATAAAAGATCACCTTACCCTCCACTCCGGGCCACTGTCTTATCACCCGCTGTGTCGGTGTGTCAGACTGTGGACTGAGCTCGAGCTTGTAAATAAAGACTCTTTGTGCTTGCATCAGATTTGACCTCCCTGGTGGTCTTTTGAGAGGATTCTATAACCTGGGCACAACAAAGTGAAAGTCTGTTTCCTTTGCATATAGATGACCAACTGTTCCACTTGATGACATGAATTCCTTATTGTCTTTGTATAAGACCAAGTGGAAGGTTAGTGTGGGTTTGTTCAGACGCCATAGCCTCTGTCTCCCCCATCTTGTCCTGACTTAGAATTCTGTGTTATGGACTTCTGGTTTAATCATTCTTCCTCAAAATTATCTCAATATTCCACTCCCTCTGCTCCTTTCATGTCCCTGTCAAGCCTCTCTACAGTTACAAAAAAAATTGAAATTTTTATGAATGTTAAATATGTAACTCTTTGGGGAGGATATCTTAATAATATCGAGTCTTCTAGTCTACAAACACAATTTATGTGTCTCCATTTATTTAGGATTTAGGCCTTTTAACATTTTATTTATTTATTTATTTTTGAGACAAGATCTCACTATGCAGTCCTGGGTGCTCTGGAATTCATTATGTAGACCAGGCTGACATGGAACTCATGGAAATCTGCCTGTCTCTGCCTCTCAAGTGCTGGGATTTAAGGTATGCATGATCATGCTTGGTCCCTTTAATATTTAAAAAAAATGATTATTTTTATTTTATATGTATGAGCGTATTGTCTACATGTGTGAAGGACACTGGTGTCATGCAATGCTCTTGGAGCTCAGAAGTGGGCATTAAATGCTCCTGGACCTGGAGTTACAGATGGTTGTTAGCTGCTATGTGGGTGCTGCAAATTGAACCGGGGTCTTCTGTATCAGCAGCCCATGCTCTTAACCACTGAGCAATCTCTTCAGCCCCCCTTTTAACATTAAAAAATTATTTATTTATTTATATTTTTTATGTATGAAGGTTTGCTTGCATGTTATGTAAATTGTACCTGTGTCATGCAATATCTGTAGAGACCAGAAGAGGGCATTGAATGCCCCTGGAACTGGAGTTATGGATCGTGTTATTAGCTACTATATGGGTACTGGGAATTGAACTCAGCCTTCTGCAAGAACAGCCAGGGCTCTCAATAGCTGAGCCATCTCTCTAGCCCCAATTTTAACATTTTTCTTTCAACTTTCTAGCTTTCAGGATATAGACACAGTATGTATTTTGTTAGATTTATCCTTGAGTAATTGGACAGGGATATTATAAATAGTATCACCTTTCTGTTTCAGTTGCTCCTTAGTAACCTGTAGCAATATGAAGAACATAAGACAAGAAGAAACAAGTTACTCTAGTGCACAGAAGTGTGGGTTTTTGGAACAGTCTCAAAAACTTCGGCACACCCAGGTGTGGGTGTGGCTACTCAAGGAAGACTTGTCCTCCCTTTATTTCTTTTCTTGCCATATTGCACTGGCAAAGACTTCCAGTACTGTTCTGGGTGGGAGAAGGAAGATGGACATCTTTGCCTGATGTCAGTGTAAGGGAAAAGCATTCAGCCATCTGCTACTGGGCAAAATGCTAGCTGCAGGTGGTCTATAGATGCCATTTGTTAGACTGAAGTGAGAGAAGTTTCATCATGGATGGGTGTTGTATTTTGCAAACTGTTCTTTCTTCCTCCATGTTATGTTCATATCATAACCCTCTTTAAACTTTCCATATGGTGACCTGAATTGATTGATTTGAATCAATTGATGACTAAATATTGGACCATCTTGCATTCTGAGACTAAACCCCACTTGATGTGGTACATTGTCTTTTTTTATCAATCATTAAAATTGATTTGCTAATACACACTTGATCCTCATAATTTGTGTTCAGTGTTTGCAAATTCACCTGATCCCTAAAATGGATTCTTATAATCCCTAAATCTATATGTGGAGTGCTTTCTTAGTCATTCATGGATTTGTCCAGAGTATTAAAAATTGAGTCATAACCCAGCATGGTGATGCACATCTTTAATTCTAGCAACTTGGAGGCAGAGGTAGGCAGATCTCTGTGATATCAAAATTAAATGGATCCACACAATGAGTTTCAGACTAGATGGGGCTATAGGGAGACCCTGTCTCAAAAAACAAAAGAAAAGATTGTGTCAGTTTATGAGTCACTTTTCTAATGCTATGATAAAATGCCATGACCAAAGCAACATATAAAGAGTTTATTTGGACTTGTGGTTCCAGAGGGTCAGTCCATAATGGGCGGGAGCATGGCAGGAGGTGGTCAGGGCAGAAAACTGAGAGCTCACAATCACATGTCTAAGCAGAAGAATAAACAGGAAGTGGGATGAGGCTCTGAACTCTCAAAGCCCACACCCATTGACACACTTTCTCCAGCAAGGTCACACCTCCTCAACCTCCACAAACAGTGCTTCAAAATACAGTTCAAGAAGTCTTATTAAATCTTTAGTCAGAGCTTCCCTGAGGTCTATAGATATTAACAGAACATCAAATTAATAAGAGAATGGAAAAAGGCAAGGGACAGTCCTGGGACTCCTCAAGACATTGTAAAAATTATTAAGGGGTGCTGGAGAGATGGCTCAGCAGTTAAGAGCACTGGCTGCTCTTGCAGAAGACCTGGGTTTGGTTCCCAGCACCCACACGGTGGCTAACAACCCAATGTAACTCCAATTCTAGGGGATAAATCTGACGTCCTCTTCTGTCCTCCATTGGCATTACATGACATGGGTGCACCCACATTATTTATATACATATACATATACATATCTATATATATCTATATCTATCTATCTATATATATATGTGTGTGTGTGTGTGTGTGTGTGTGTGTAGGCAATACACTCATACACATAAAAAGTAAAAATTATTATAAGAAATGAGCTGGGCACCTTTAATCTTATACTTGGGAGGCAGAGGCAGGCCGACCAGGTGTACATAGTAAATTCCAGGCCAGTTGGGGCTACAAGGAGACCCTGTCTCACGAAAAAAAAGGAGAGAGAGAGAGAGAGAGAGAGAGAGAGAGAGAGAGAGAGAGAGAGAGAAATCAGGTGAGTTAGGGATAAAGCTTTAGTGGCAGAGCACTTGACTGGCATGTGTGAAGCCCTGGGTTTGGTCCAAAACACTATAAAAAGAAAAAGAAATCAGATGAATAAAGAAAACATTGAGGGGCTGGAGAGATGGCTCAGTAGTTAAAAGCACTGGCTGCTATTGCAGAGGACCTGGGTAATAACCATCTATAGCTCCAGTTCCAGGGGATCTGAAGCCCTCTCTGACCTCCGCAGGCATTGCACAACACAGTTGCATCCACCTACATGAAGGCAATACATTGATACACATAAAATATTTAAAAAAAATAAAACACTGAAGGAATGAATTCAGAGCAAAAGGGAAGAGTCCGGCACTGTCATTCTAGGGTGGGAATTTCTAGACCATTAATAAGAAATGGACAGTGACTGGTAGAGTCCTAACAAGGACACTTAGAAAAGAGGGGGTAGAAAGAATCAGGTGAAAGTTGCAGGTGAGTTGGTGTATTAGGACACATACCCTGTAAGTGACTGTATCCTCTTACTTGGTTGTATTATAGGGTAGACATAGCCTCTGTCTAAGGACTGTTTTCTCACCTTGTACTGAAAACAGAAAGCATGTTAATTGTCCTACAAGCAATATTAACTGGACTTGCTAGACAAGATCAGTGAACTCTCAGGAGCCCACAGTGAAGAACTCAAGCTGCAGGTGAGTATGACTGGATTCCTCATCTGACAGCCCTTAAGGGAAGAGCTACTGAGGGTTCATGAAGAGCCTATGAGTGTCCAGCAGCAATCACTGGGACTTTGTTTTGACTAAGATGCATTGAGTGAAATGCATGGCAGTCCTGAAGCTGAAGTCAGATGGGCAGCATGTGCTAAGGGATATCAGAGGAATTCTGAGAGGATAGCCATGCCCAGAAGAGCTCCAAAGGAGAAGGGAAATACAGCCAGGGTTCTGTTACCAGCACCCACATGGGGTTAACTACCAGTTCCAGGGGGATCCAACTCCCTCTTCAGGCCCCCACAGGCACCAGGTACACTCATGGAGTACTTACATACATGCAGACAAAATATTTATATAAAATTTTAAAAAAATTTCTGAAAAGGGGGGATACCTGCACTGGGTTGTGCAATCTAGTCAAAGAAACAGGCCCTGAGAAAGGAATGCCACTCTAACCCAGAACTGTCTGGAGCTGTGTGAGGAGCTGCTGGGTTCTGTCTGTCCATGAATAGTATCTGAGTAAACAGCTCTCTTCTGACCACTGAGAGCTTCCAGGTTTGTGGATGTTTCTGACGTGAGTGGACAATAGCTGTTCTGATGAAAGAAGGTAAAACAGGTCAGTTCCCTGTAGGCCTGGACAGTGTTTGACACCTTTGTGAGGTTAGGGCTAGGTTCTTATCAACTTGTGGGCAGTGTACCCCTGGTTAGACCTTGGTCTACTGAAGAGAAGCCTCTGTGAGGCACAGTACTGTGTAAGATTCTGAGGTGTATTGAAATAGAACATGCCAGGATAACTTATTTCTTGAGTTTTCAGGTAACTCCAATTGACAAGCAAATATCCTTCATCCTACTGACAGTCATCATTTGGTTCATGCAGCAAGTGGATATAGGGACAGCAACAGGATGGAGAGGACTGGATTCACACATGTTCTTTCTAACTCTCAGATACATATGGCTGAAAGGAACTATCATGTTGGCCAGCAACAGACTGAAGCTGTGAGGGCTGCATGGCGGGACAGCAGGTACAAAGGGGAACTGCTCACAGGGGATTAGTGGAACTGATGCTAGTTGCCCTGGAGGCGTCCTGACAGAACCAGACACCAATTCTGGACTGGGCTTTGTTTACCCAGGGAAGATATGTGTGCTCAGGTGCCACAGAGAAACCACACAGAAGGCTCTACAGATTCAGATCACCAAACATATTTTCAGGCAGACGCTAGGTATAGCCCCATGATGCCCACTGCGAGCAGATCATTATCCTCAGAGCAGTTGTTGGATAGAAAAGAACTCAACTGAAAGTCTAGTTGTCTGAAGTGGAAAGAGACAAAGGCATGAAGGATGATCACATGCATTGTATGCACATTCTTCCTAGCAGGTGTGGTACTATCTTCTGGTTTTCCTGGTCAGTTGGGGATGATGGTGAGGAGGATGCAACTGCAGTTCTAGCTAAGGAACATACTGGCATAAGTGTACATGGTTTCCTTTCTTTACCCTGCCTGCTATAGTGGTTTTGGAACCCAGATCTCGGAACCACAAGCACAGTGTTGGGATGAATCCCAGCAAGGTGCTCCAGCTGTGTTCTCACTCCTTCTGCCAGAATACCCACAGGCTATACCCTTGCCTCACGGGGAAAAAGCGGTGAGCACTGGATGCCGGTGAATGTGGCCTACTGATCCTAAGCCTATGTAGCCCACCCACCTGCCAGATGAACATTGTTGCTTGTAGCCTTGCCCAGCAGTGGACACACCCACTGTCCCTCCCAATGATGTAATTTGTGTATTAGTGGAGAAGACTAGTAGCTAGCAGGCAAGAACTGGATAAACAGGCAATGAGGGAAGGAGAGCAAAGGCTGCATTAATACCTTCAGAGGTACAGAGCAGGAGATGGCATTGTCTCTGTCCAATTGTACCAGACAACTGGAAAGGTGAGGTTGTTTGCCAAGATCATGCCAGCTTCTGGAACCTGACAAGATCAAATGAAGTCTGCAAATCCTAGTGGCCTCACCTTGAGAAACATACTCAATATAATGATGAATATGAGTAATTATTGACTGAATGGTATTTTACTAATGTCCCAGAATCTTTGGAGCTGTATATCCTTTTGATGTGAGGATTCTGTACTCAAAGCCAGGGGTGGCCTGTGATACTTTATGTAATTTGATTTTCATCTGTTCTTATATCTCTTTCCCCAAGGCAAGCCATAGAAATTAGAATTTCTGCATAAAAACATGAAAGGACATGGTGTAGAAAGCTTCAGAAATTGAACACATAAAGGTCCCTGAGGACTCACATCATGTGTAGATGTCCTACACATCGTATCTGTATCGTTTTTTATGTTCTTTGTAATAAACATGCTTCCCTAAGTTCTGTGAGCTATGTTAGCAAATTAACCAAACTGAGGAAGGGTTTGGGGGAACCTTGGTTCACAGTCAGTTTCTCAGAAGAACAACCAAAGTTGGATGGTGGCAGGCTTGGGGAGGGAGAGGTGGATTCTGTCTTTTCTGACCTGCCAAGCAGCATATCTGGCAGGGGATATGGACCCCTACAAGCGCCTCCATCTAAACATTTATTCAGTAGGCAAAGTGACTGCTGTGCTTGCAAGTGGAGATCAGGGCACCCAACAGGCTCAGAAGGTCAACCCTATGAAAACATAGGAGCAAATGGTATCTGTATCTGCAAGAACAGGAGATACCCCAGAAAAACCAGTCCCATGATTCCCAAGTCTCAGACCTCAGCCAGTAGGACCATGAGGAGTAAATGTTTGCTTTTCAAACCATTCATCCACATGCACTATCCTGGCAGCCAAGCAGGCTGTCACTGTCTGGCCTTACACCTTATAGCTTCAGGTGGCACTTCCCTCTAGTTTTTTCATGATTTCAACCAGTTACATGACTGGGTATGGATTTCTCTGGTTTTATCCCGTTAAGGTTGTTTAGCTTCTACAAACTTTAGGTTCACGTTTTTCGCAAAACTCAGGAGGTTTTGATCTTGACACCTTCAAATATTTTTTCCAAGCATTCCATTCTCCCCTCTGCTTCTAGAGCTCCCACATTCCAAGTGTTGAATATGCTATAGCTTCTGTTGTCACTAAGGGCCTGAAGGCTGTAGTCATTTATTTTAGAACCTGTTGTTGGGATAAGATCACCCCTAGTGACCCACCTCCAAGTTTATGGTTCTTCCCTCTGTGTCTCCATCCTGCTATTGAGTCTGCCTGATGAAGCCTTTGGGTTTAATTTTTTCCCATTTATCTACTGTTTTTTGATTGTAAAATTTTCATGTTGTTCTTATGTCCTTTTTATTCTTTAAAATATTTTTATTAAATTTATGTATATTTCATACAAAATATCTTAATCTTTATACCCTCGATTCTTATAGCTTTTACTTTCTAATATTTTAAGTGCACATGATGGCTTGTTTTTTAATATTTTATTTCCTATTTTATTTTATGTGTATGAGTGTATTGCCTGTGCGTATGTAAGTGCACCATGTGTGTGCAATCCCCACAGAGGCCAGAAGAGGGTGTCAGATCCCTGGAACCGGAGTAACAGATGGTTATTAGCAATCATATGGCTGCGGGAACTGAACCATGGTCCTCTGCAAGGGCAGTCAGTGCTCTTAACTGCACCTCTTCAGCCATGATGGCCCATTTTGAGTCCTATTTTACAGCCTTTGTTGAGTAAGCCCACATCTGTCTTGTTCTTGGTGTCTGTGATGGTCCTTTCCCTCCAGTCAGGACTTTTCATAGTTCTTTAGGAGCTAAGTAGTTCTGGTTTTAGTACCTTGAGATTTAATTTCTGAGGCTCTGGGTCTTCCTTCTGTCTTAGGGAAAGAACTGGCATTTAGCTTCAGTCCTCAGTGGGCTCTGAGCTGAAGGTCCATTTCCTTCCCCAGTCTTTAGGGCACTGTCTTATCTGGCAGCAAGTGGTTCCCATAGTGGGGACCTAGGAATGGGCCAGATGGACAACTTAGGTCACTTCTGATTTCACGTGGTTAGGGTGAAACACACACATGTACAAATGCACATGTGTACGTGGAAATGGGGCAGAGTAGCTTTCTGAAACTTTGCAACTCTGTTTCCCATTTCTCAGGTAAGGATGTGTGTGTGTATGTGTGTGTGTGTGTATATGTGTGTGTGTGTGTGTGTGTGTGTGTGACAAAAGACACGGAGAGGTAGGGCACTCAGCAAGTGGAAGAGGAGCTGATCCAGTTCCCCAGAGGTTCTAGGGCCACCTGAGTCCATCTTGCCATTTGCAGAAGTAGATTGTGTGTCTTTTCTACCCTGCCAAGCAGTATGTGCAGCAGGGGACATGGACCACTACAAATACCTCCAGCTACACATTCTGCTTGAGTAGGAAACCATACCTTGGCAAGCCCTTAATGCTTCCACTTTGGTGGGATGCTTCCCATGCCCCAGACCCTCCATAGGTGGGTTCTCTGCTGGAGTGCACATCAGGCCAAGTGAGTGCTCAGGGGTGTCAGTTTGGAGTTGTGTAAGTAAGCCTAAACATGCAGGTGAGAGCATCCATACTTGGGAGCATGAGGCTAGTACAGAGGAGCATCAAACGGAGGGCAGGGATAGGATAGATGGCCTCTGTTGTATAGTTCCAAAGCCTTCTGGACTATTAGGAAAGTACATACATCAAGGTATGAGAGATACATCAAGTAGATGAGAGATAGTAATCAGGTTGTGGTATTATCTAATCACTTCAAAGAGATGTTATTCAGGCCTGACTGAATAGCCTTATTGGCCATATTTCCCCTGGAGTTCCCCACCCCTCCTTTTTGAGGCAGGGTCTCAATATATGTAGCACTGATTGGTCTGGAACTCACTAGGTAGACCAGACCAGGCTAGTCTTGAATTCACAGAGATCCACCTTCTTCTGCCCCCTGAGATTAAAGGTGTGAGCCACTATGCCCAGCTGGAGTGATAAGCCTTTTCTCCAAGATGCCATCTGGAGGACCTGGCAATGCCCTCCCTAGTGGACACTACATGGACACTGGCCTCTTCATGGGTGTTCCAAGGAGGCTGCTGGCTTGACAGCTTAGGGTCAATCAACTGAATCTTCACAGCTGTTGGTAGATCTCACTCCCAGAAAATCTTCCCAGTGCTAGTGAAGTTTATACACTCTGAGCTGGGAAACTTGGGAGTCCCTCACTGCTGCTTATGGGATTTCCCTCCCTCAACTGACCTCCTTCAGAACTTTTTCTGGCCATCAGGTCTTGGCTCATTTCCCTCTACTGGCTTTTGTCTTATTCTATCAAAGTTTTTTATAGGGGCTGGAGATGGCTCAGTGGTAAATAACGCATGCTGCTCTTGCAGAGTAGTGGAGCTCGGTTTCCAACCTCCATGTTACTCCAGGGGACTGTTGGCTTCTGTTACCTGTACTCACATGCACATACATACCCATATGTAGACACACACATAACTTAAAAAACCTTTGTTTTACCTGCATTTAAGTGCACCCATGCTATGCAATGCCTGCAGAGGTCAGAAAAGGCATTGGTTCCCCTGGAACTGGAGTTAAGGATGGTTGTTAGCCTCTATGTGAGTGCTGGGAACCAAACCTCAGTCCTCTATGACAGCAGCCAGTGCTCTTTAACTACTGAGCCATCTCTCCAGCCCCAACCAAAAAAAAAAAAAAAAAAAAAAACTTTAAAAAAGCTATTTATATATTAAGGCTAATAAACTGTGCAGGCCTGCAATCTCAGCAGCTGGAGGCTAGGCAGTAGGACTTTGAGTTCAGGGCCAGATGAACAACTTAGTGAGATCCTGCCTCAATATCAAATGTTTAAAAAGCATGGTGGGAGATGAGGGGACCAGAGTTCTATCTTAAATGAGAGTATGCTACCACTAACAGGCCTGAAACCCCGGGTTCAATCCCTGCCACCACACACATACACTCACACGTTGACCTTCTTGTTGGCCACAGTGGTTGTCTTTAATGCCAGCATTTGTGACACAGAGGCAGAGGGCTATTTGTGAGTTCAAGGCCAGCCAGGACTATATGGTGAGAACTTATCTCAAAAGAAAGGACATTCTTAATGTCTTCCAGATGTTGCATTTCTGCACAACTGTTTTGGTAGCTGCTTGCTTATACCTACTGAGAAAAGTGTGTGTGTGCGGGGGGAATGTTTCAGAAACGTTCAGGGCCTCCTTGGGGACCTGTCCCTGTGTCCTTGTTGGCACACATTCAGTTTGGCCACCTCCTTGCTGTCCCACACGTTTCCCAGATTTGTCTCTGGGTGCCTTCTGGGTTTTGGCGTCTGTCACATTTTGCCTTGGTAGCTGTGGCTATGAGAACCTTGTGAGGCACACAGGCCCCTTAAGTGTTCTAGATCCTCAGATATGGGAGGCACCTCTGCTATCACAGCCATGCTCTAAGCTGAGCCTGCAGGGTCCATAAAATGTTTGACTGTTGTAGGAATAAGCTCAAGATTACTGGTGACACCTCAATGTGCATTTAAGCAGCAGTATGGTGACACATGGGGTCACAAACACTGCCCCCCTGTGAGAGCACTACCCTCACTGCCTGCAGGGCAACATCATGTAGACTCCAGGCAGCAATGACTAGTCTCATGAACCACACAGACAGACACAGAACAATGTTGGAAGGCATCTCACACATCACTTTCAGAGAGCATCGATAGCCAAGTAGGTCAAAGTACAGACATGGGATTATCTAACCCTAAACTTCTAAAACTGTTCATGCTGGCACCCAAACTGACTTCTTCCCCTTGTCTCTGATGGCCTTCCACAGCACCTAGCCTCAAGTCTGCCAGGCTTTGCCATGATATGCACTGCCTTCCCCATCCCTTACGCATGCCTAACTGGTATCAGTTAGCTAAGCTTGGCGGCAGCTTGGATATGGAGGGTGTCTGGTCACAACTGCAACTATGGTCACTCCTTGGCTTCCTTCTTTGAGCACACAGGGTGGCCTGAAGAGGGGATGGGGTGGGGTGGGGAGAAGGTTCTGGGATTTTTATCTGCTCAGTCCTGTGCTGGCTGAGACTCCTACCACATCTTCCCATGTATGTGTCCTTGGCAGGAGAGGGTTCCTGCTAATTCTACCACTGTCCAGGCCCAGCTGTGAAGGAGGTCATGCAGCAGTGACTTCAGGCTGGCATGTACATGGAGAGTACCAAGTGAGGATAGTCACACAGCAGTCGCAGCAGAGGGTCAAGTTTAATGGTCACTCTAAGGGATATCGTACATTGTTCGGAGCCCAGTCCCAACTCCTTGGCCAGGGACACAGCCAGGTGCCCTCAGACCCCAGGCTCTACAAAAGGGGGGCCTGCCCCCAAGCTCCAGCTATGTACAAGAGAGCCACCCTGCTGGACCCTAGGCAAGGCTGTGAGGGAAACATGGGGACCTCACAGTTCACCAGATACTTGATTCTCCAGCCTGGGGTGACAGATCCAGGCCCCCATTGCAGTGTTGGCAAGGTTCTTGGCCTTCTGGGACCCAGGCCCAGCTGGGCTCCCACCAAGCCTCTAGGCCTCTGTGCTGGAAGGTGGCTTCCAGATTGAGGTTGGAAAAAGCTGAACTCACAGCAGCAAGGGAGATGAACAGGCTCGGAACGGTGGGGAGTAGGTGGCGTCCCAGTGCCCCCTCTGAGAGGAGGGAAGGGTAGGCTCTTCCCTCCCACTGCCCAGGCTTCCCCTTGCCAGGCTGAGGTCAGAGTGAGCAAGGGGTGGCAAGAGGGGTAAAAGCTGACAGATTTGGCCACTGCAGACCGGGCCAGGCTAGGCAGCCTGACAGCACCGGCCCCACATGGGTGGGCCACCCTGGTGCTGGTGATCAAATACGGCAGGGCTAAGGGGCTAGGGGACAGGAGGACCTGAACACACACTGGGCCAGTTGTCTACACTGTAACTAGTAGCACAGAGCTTAACTAGTTAACTAGTAACGCTGCTTCCCTTCAAATTGTTTCAGGGGTATAAAAAATTGCACTTATTTCTATGAACCCCGTGGAGGGGATTCCCAGCGCTGCGGCCTCCAGGCGAGACCTGGCAGGTCAGTGCCCTGGCTGCCAAAGTCCATTGGCCATGGGGCAAGGCTTCTCCCAGACACCGAGGACTGTGGCCTCTGTGGCCCAATGGTGCAGCGAGGACCAGACCCCACAAGAACCTGAGCAACTTCTGAGGGTCCCTGAAGTGGCTGTGGGCAAGACCAGGGCCACATGGTCCTGGGTGCAAGAGGCAGCCCAGCCCCAGGTTCCTGGTCCAGAGGAAAGAGCCTGGTGGTGCCTGGGCATGACCCATGCCTCTCACAGGACATCATCAAAGTCCAGCAGCTTTGAGTGCTGGCGACTCTTCCATAGGCGGTATAGCCGGAAGTCAAAGTAGGTCTCGATCATCTGCTTCCCTGGGTAGGAGAGGACAAGGCCAGCAGGCTTGGGCCTGACCAGGCCCCAGAAGGGTAAGACCCACTGTAGCCCTCTAGTCATGCAACTGAGCTAACTTACCTTGGGCAGACAGCTCCAGGGGTGACTCAAAGGTAACCCTGTAAGGAGTCATGAGAGTCCTGAGGTTCTGGAACAGCTGCAAGCAGAACAGGCCTATAAGCATGGAGTCAAAGGCAGGACCCATCCTTCTTGTTCAGGACCCCAGGCAAAAGGGATTGCCCTAGGATGGCTAAAGCAGAAGGGAAAGGGCCAGGACTAGCAGAGGACCTTGCCCACCCTCCTTATAGGTTTGAGGTTCCAGTACCTTTTCTCCATTGGGGTTCCCCAGAATGTAGCAGCCCATGATATGGATGACATTTGGTTCTGGGTTTACTTTGCTCATCAGGCGGCTCAACCTCTTCCAGAAGCTGGTTGGGGTCATAAGTGTCCTCAGCTCAGGGCTGCAGGCCCCATGGCTGAGCTCCACCAGAAGAAGCATGGTGGTGGTGGTTGGGGGTGGGGGAGTTGGAAGGGATACACTGGGTTCAGGACTGCCCTCCCCTAACCCAGAATACCCTCCCGTCTCACTGGATCATGTCCTCTTCTTTCTCCACTTTGGCAAAGGTGGCCACCTTGTTCTTGAGCAAATAAAGGTGTCCAGGGCCGCCCTGTAAGAAGCCATGATCAGGCCTCAGGGGTGCCAGAGGGAGGCTAGCACAAGTTGTCTACAGGCCCATTCCACACATATACATCAATGCTCCCATATGGGCACACATGCAGTATAACCTTGGGCTCCCTTCTCTGACCATACTGGCATTCTCTCTTGGCAAAGGAAAGGCTAGCCCTACCTGGCAGAAAATCAGCATCTTCCAGATCTTGGCTCCCTTATGATAGATGTTCAGTTTCTTCTCTATCTCCTCTGTGGACAGAGGGCCATGAGCACTGCCCCTTCCCAAGGAGAGTCACCCTTCCTGCCAGTCACTAAATGAAGTCAGCAAGATACATACCTAGAATGTCCTCGAATGTTGCATGCTCATGGTCCTGAGAATAGACAGGCCACACATCAGAGCCCTTGATAGCCCCCATACCTCCAGGCATTCAGACACCAGTGGCTGGGCCTGGAGTGAGAGGTGTCCTCCTGGGATTTGTCTGGATGCAGGGAGTTGGGTAGGACACTCACGTAGAGGATGGGGATGATGGAGGGGTCGTCTCTGCGGATGATGGTGGGGATGTACTCGGCTTTTGGCACCTTGGAGGAGATAAGCTGTGGGGGAGAGAGGAATCCCTATGAAGTATATATTTCCACAGCCAAAGGTAGAGCCTTATGATGCCCCACCCTACTCTCCTGTAGCCAAGGGTAGAGGGAGCCCTCTGAAAGTTCTCCCAGGGGGCTAAAGGTTGAGACCAAGAATCCCCACAACCAAGGTAGTGTGGACATGATGGGGGAGGGTCAAAGGACAGGGCTTTGATACTCCCAAGTGCCACAGTAGTGCACCCAGGAGCAGGCCTCACCATGACCTTGGGTGGCAAGAAGCCCTCAGCGTCACAGGCCACAGCCTCCAGGCCTTTCTCTGTGTCCCAGTCCAGGTCCTCACAAGCTTCATCCAGAGTACAGTGTGAGCTCTGCAGATCACTACCTGGGAGGCAGGAGGGGTCACCAGGGCAGTAGACTACCACCCTCACAGCCCAAGCATGTCCTGGAGGATCTCTGGGTAGGTGGGAGGGCCACAGTCACAGCCAACCTGCAGGATTACGCCACTGACACCAGTAGAAAGCAGCCCCACATGGAAAGAGGGAGACCCATGTGAGACAGAGACCCAGCAGTGTCACTTGTGGCCAAGATGCTCTGAGAGTCAGTGAGCACAACCTTACAGGTGCCCCTGCCAGGCACTGCTTAGCCATTAGTTAAACCCACCTAAGAGATTGGAGATGCCAGGCATTCCCATCTCACAGACAGGTAAACTGAGGCTCAGAGAGCAAAAGCGCAGAAGCCTAGCGGTGCTGGCATGGGACCCTTGGCAGGGATATGGGCCTAGGGGAAATAGGCTGGCCTGCATCTGAACACCTACTGTCTCGGGAGTCGTGGGAGGTGTCGGCTTTCATGGGGGTGGGGTCGCTCCAGGACCGGCTGAAGCTCCGTTCGCGCCGCTCAGCGAACGCTGCAGTGAGAGCAAAACCCCCATTAGCCAGAGAGGGCGAAGGACGGAGTAGACTGAGGCCTTAGGCTGGGATTGGGGAGGCATGTGGAAAGGCAGAAGCTCACAAGAATGGGGCCTGCCCGAGATCTCCTAAACGAACTAAGAACAATGATAAAGTTGGTGCAGAGACACAGAATACTAGGAACAGAGTCTGGAAACCTGGAGAAGGACTAGGGTGGGATCAGAAGACACAGTGGTGACTCCTGGGTGGTCTTGGAGCAGAGCTTGGGCTAGGGGGAACACCGGGACCAGACAAGCAGGGACTATGTGAGGCAGAACACTTAGGCAAGGACTGGGGTGGAACACTAGGGAAGGGGCAGGGCCTGGTCGAGACAGGAGGCAGGGCCTGGGGGAAACAGAACATGGTGAAGGGGCTGTGCCTCTAGGTAGGTGGGACTCTAACAGATCTAGGGAGTTGGGCTGCCAGCATGCCAAGCCCCAACCTGCCAAGAAGCCCCAGCCTGCCAAGCGCAGCAATGCCTGCTTCCCCAACAGCCATCTTACTCTGGGCCTTCACCCGCCGACTGCCAACCATACGTAGGTGTTTGCGGAAGTTCCTGAAGGAGAAAACATGAGACGATGAAGGCCCACAGAGGGGTCAGTAGTGGTCCTGTCCACCTAGCCCCTGACCACACTGAGGCTGGACACAGAAAAAACTCCCTGAGATTCATATGCAAGTAAATCCCACCTGACCTCCTACTGAGACCCTCCCAACACTACAAAACAAGACGCAAGTTGCACCACCTCTCCCCTGCCGGTTTTGCTTCTCACTAAGGCTTCACACAGGCATCATCTCTGCTGTGAAGGGTTTCTAACATCGTCTCCCTGGACCCACACCAGCAAGCTGGTCTATGGTTTGAAAGTGTGTCTTCCCTACTAGAGAGGCAAATTTCCCCAAATCTGTGCCCTGCCAAGGTCCCATATCTAAGACAAACAAGTTTCCCAGGTTGGTGGGAGGAGGGAGGGTAGGGCCGTGCCACTGGCCAAACAGCTCTGAGCTTCGGGGCTAGGTATGGATAGGCCAGTTGGCTGCAGTTTGATTGCCAATATACCCTCAAAGTATAGCTCCAGGGGCTGAAATGCAGCCTGGACACACGGCCTCTCCTGCTTGCCACGTCCCCAGAGCAGGGCCAGGCCAGTGGTCGCCACCACCCTTCCCCCATCAGGTCTGCCAGGGCCACGAGGGCCCTGGCCAGGCCAGTACAGACTAGAGACAGACTCTGGTGGCGAGTGGCTGGCAGGCCCTACCTCTGGATTACAGACGCGGAATCATTCTCCCGTTTCCGGCGCTTCCTCTCCGCGTAGCCCCTGAATACCCTGAGAAACCGCCGCAAGTCAGCACTGCCCTTGGCCAAAGGCAGGAGGGACACAGACGTGGAGACAGAGGTGCAAGCACAGGGGCCCAGCGGGGCATCCCAGGCCCAGTTCCCAGCAGGCCATGCTGAGGCCCAGTTATATACTGGGAGCTGGGCTAATGGGAGCACAGCACTCCTCACTGTCCAGGCCCAGGGTCCCTGACCTGCAGAAATCTATCTGGGGGTGGGAGGATTCCCCAGGACAACAGCTGTGCCCCTAAGTGAATATTGTGTGGCATACTTACGAGATGCTGAAGTCACAGCAGAAAGAGGCATTGAGAGAAAGAATATATGGTGAGTGTGGATCCCTGGCTTCCTTTAGCCCCTGCCAGACCTTCTGAAGGTAGTTCCCTCCCAAAAGGATGCTGGCTGGCTGCCAGTCATCAAATGGTACTAGATGCTGAGTTAATGGTCCACACCTCCAGGTGCTAAGCCCTGGGTTAGGTAAGGCTGGGGTTGGTCCTACAGAGGTCTGCTTGTGTCCTGCACCTGGAACTGCAGTGGGGCTAATTTGATGTGGGGAACTTGCTTCAAAGGTACCTCCTTGGGAGGAGAACCCAGATGTCAGGTAAAAAGGAACAGACTTCCAGGAAATTCCTGGTAACAGTTACCTGTCACATACAAAGCAGAAAGAAGCTAGAGTTTGAGGTATGCTAGAGGACCAGAATACCCCCACCCTAAACAACCCCATGACAGTGCCATCAGCTGCAGCTCTAGGCCAGGTCTCCTGAGAAAATGACAGCAGGCCAGAAGTAAATGGGTAAGTAGAGGCCATGAAGAAATTTGGGTAAGGAAAGGAACAGGAAGAGATGGGCGTAGGATATGGTTAAAGGAAGTAGGTAACCCTGCCTCCTGGGACTCAAGGCGGCAGCCTGGCCCATCGGCAGACCTGGCACAGTGTGGCACATGCAGCTGTTCATAAGAAGCCCACAGCTGGGACAGACAAGGATTGTCAATATTTTCTGAGCATTAGTTAGAGGCAACCCAGCTCCAGACCCCTGCAGTGGACACTGGACTCACGCTTGCATAGTTGTGGTTGCTGTCTGGAAGCTGAAAAGGTTTTCCTTGGGGAACCAGGTGCGGATAGGGATGTCATCTGGAAGAGAGAAGCGGCTATGGCTGGCAAGATCAAGAGTCCTGAAGCCTGATCCCTCCTATTGGAAAGGGACTCTGGGCTCAAGGGACCAGCAACAGCAGCAAGAGAGTCAAGGCAGCAGGGTACCCAGTTCTCTCAAAGAGAGAAAAAGCAGGCTCAGAGCAGGGTCCCCAGGCAGAACTCCAACCACTTACAGTCTCTGATTTGAGTATTTTTTAGAAAGAACTTATGTTTATTATGTGTGTATGCCTATGAGTGCAGGTGCCTGTGGAGGCCAGAGGTGTAGGATCTCCCTGGAGTTAGAGTTATAATCAGCTGTAAGCTGCCAGCTGTGGGTGCTGAAAACCAAACTCAGGTCCTCTGTAAGAGCAGTACATGTTCTTAACTGCTAAGATCTCTCTCTAGCCCATGACTTGAGGCTTTGAGTCTCTGTTTAATTTTCTCTTTAGTCATCCAGAGAGCCTCTGAAAGCACAGTCTGTCTCTGAGCTGTCACATTTTTGTCTCCTTGGGTGTAAGGTAGCCCTTCTCAGAGGATGTCTCAGATATCAGCTGGCCAGACTATACCCCCAGGAGGGTGAGGTGAAGACCCGTACTGAGAATGGAGATTACCGTGTTGAGGGCAATCCCTTCCCTTAGTTTTAGTTATTCCCTAAAACTCAGGCATGGGGCTGCTGGAGTGTTCTGAAGGAGGGTGCTCTGTGGGGAGAGGTAGTTACTAAATACAGCATGCCTCAGGGGCCTTCTAATCCCTCTCTGCCATCTTAATAATCTTTAATTTCAGGGCCCCAGACAGCTTCCCCCCCCTGGTACTTCCTTAAGACCGTCTTGTCTTCCAATTAAGTCATGATTTCTGCCTACTCAGTCTTCAAGATCCTTCTAGGACCCCTCTTCCAGGAAGTACACCTTAATAACTGACTAAAGGCCAAAGCTGACTATGAGGTCCAGTATTATTTGCTGAGGAGCTGAAGGAGGCCACAGCTCACAGGATGGTGGGCGGGAACCTAAGTAAGTCCATGGGATTTCATCCTGACTTCCCTCCCAGTGACACCCAGCCTCACGGTATTTGGTGCTGCTGAAGCCCAACAGGCTGCCCAAATCTGCCCATACCAAGATGAAGTCACTTACCAGACATTCGATCAACACTATACATCCTCTCCAGTTTCTTGCGCTCTCCGGAAGCTTCAGGCAGAGGTGGCTGCTCCAGCCCAAAAGCCCGAGGGGGAGGCCCAGGGGCCAGCTGGGCACAACCAGGACATTCTTTAGAGCCCTGGCGACTGCCCGCCCAGCTCTGGCAGGGCCTGCTGATGTCCTCACGGCTGCTGCCTGGGCTGGCCCGCAGGGGCTGGCTGTGGTGGTGAGGGTGCCGCTCCTGCTGCCGCCTTCCCTTTACCACTGCTAGCTCAATGGCCTCAGCTTCAGAGCTGGGCAGCAGGGTCGGCTCTCCCGAGATGGTGTACACACGGGGCTGGGGGCCCTCTGTATCTGGCTTCCCATTGACAGGCTCATCTGAGATGCTGCCCTCATATCGGCCATTTGAGACAAGGGAGAGGCGACGCTTGTTCTGGGGGGCAGGCTGCATTTCGGGGGATCCGTCGTGGCCAGAGTAGGCGTCAGCTAGCAGGTGGTCTGGGAAAAAGGCATCAGGTAAGCCTGTAGCCTGCTAGTCTGAAGCCCCGGTCTCCTGGAACACTGGGGCTAACAAACACCCAGCAGGTACCCAGCCTGATGACGGGGCTCTGATTGCTAGGAAAGGTGTTTCTGGGTGTCTTCCTCCTTCAATCTGGACCTGAAGCCTTTTGTGTGAGCATGAGTTGGGGGTGACAGGCCTTGTTACTTGTGCTTGATCCTTGAAAGAACAAGCAGGCCGATCTCCCTGCACGCTCATGCAGATGCACCCATTTGCCTGGTGCCAACTTCTCCCCTCCCCCCCACCAGCTGGCCCCCAGAGACAGTGGTGCCAGCCCTGGGGGTGCCAGGAGGCCTGTTGCCATGCCAACGGCCCAGGCTGGGAGGGTGCCATGGTGATGAGTGACTGGAGCTCCTCCTGGGGTTCTGGGTCTGGGAGGGCAGGGGGTGCCCCTACCTGCACCGTTGCGGTTCTCAGGGTGACTCTGGGACAAGTACTCTCCAAACGCTCGGGCTGCTCTACAGGGTTGGCAGAGGAAGCACGGTCAGTACAACTGAGCGTTGATCGAGCCTCTGACATTCGCAAGACCCTCCTCAATTGCCCCACCCCCACCAAGGCCCTCCGCACCAAAGTGAGAGGGGGTGGGCCCTCTCCTCCTTCCATCCAGAGCCGGGGTCCTAGAGCAGCCCAGCTGGCACCGGCCCCCTTTCGGTCCAACAGTCCCCCTGTGGGCGTCAGGTCCTGAGACCCAGGGCCTACTCTCCCCGGAAGGGAGGGCTGCAGGGGGCTGGGCTGCCGCAGCGGGACGCTACCGGGGAGCTGGCCAGCTGGCCGCGGCCGCCGGACTTCCTGCCGACTCGCCGCCGTACTCACCTTACTTTGGCCGCCATCGAGGACATGGCCTCGCTCCTCAGCGCCCTCCTCCTGGAGGCGGCGGCACCCATGGTCACGGCGGCCGCGCATCCCCCGGGCTTCAGAGCGCGCCCCGCGCCCGCCGCCTCCGCCGGGGGAGCCTGACCGCGCCCGAGGTCGTGCTGGGTCTCGGCCTCAGGGTCAGGGTCGCGCTCGGGCCGGGGCCCCGCATGGCCGCAACAGCCACCCCGCGCGTCCAGCCGCCGTAGGGGACCGCGGCCGGACCCGGGGGCGATACTCCGCCCCGTGACGCCATGCCCGGGCGGAGCTCATACGGGCTCCGCCCAGTGATGGCAGGCAGGGGCGTGGCAAAGGGGCGGCTCCGCCCTGAGGTCGCCTGCGGGCTACTCTGCCAAACTAAGGTGAAGCCCTCATACTTAGGGCAACGCCCAAGTATGCGAAGGAGCTGGGAATGCTGGAGAAATCAGAAGAGCTCACCTTGGGATAGGGAAAACTCACAGCATCCTGCCTGCCTAGTCTAGAGTTGGCTGCCCTGGGTGTCGCACGCACCAAGGAAAGGGTCCTGAGACAACACAGGACCACTCTGCAGAGACAGGCCACACCTCAGGTCCATCTTGCTCTTTGCCACAGCGACCTCCATACTGGAGTGAAGTATCCACACAATCAGATTAACCTTTATTAACATGCCAATCCAATGCCCCCACACCTCACAGAGGCTTCAGTCCCCTCCCAGTATTGCTGCTGGGATACAGGAGGTGCCAGTGCACAAAAGAGACCAAGAATCCTTTGGTGCAGCCCAGATCCCTGGAAGAAACCAGATACTCTGCCTATTGTAGGCAGATGAAATGGTCTCAGTCCTGGAGCAGGTGGAGGCTCAATGTCAGGGGTCAGGCCTAGGGGAAGATAGTTCCAGTTTGAGGGGACTTAGTGCCCAGGCCCCTGCTTATCTTTGTCAGGTAGCCAGGGGCAGGAGTCCTGGGGCTGTTCTGAGGAAGCCAGGCCAGGGTGCCCTTGCCACAGCAAAGGATCGTCCTCCTGGAAGCAAATCATACATGGTCAAAATGCTTGGAGGGGGGCTGTCAGACTCCAGTGGGCTGACCCTGAGCTGCATCACCTGGAGTGGGAGGTCCAAGGTAGGGAACAACCAGCCCAGAGTCAGCCCCCCTGCTTGGGAACTTCAGAGTAGGCTCAGCCAAGGGACATTGGCAGACTAGGCCTAGCACCTCACCGAGTCAGAGTCCAGCTCAACCCTAGTGCTCTGAAAGTCAGCATATATGTCTTTGGGGATGTCTGGCAGCTCCTCCTCATACTCAGTTTGATAGTCAGATTCATCTGGAAAAGAGGAGAGGACTACATTGGTCCCCTTCCCAAGGACAGTGGTTTTGCCCAGCATAGCTAAACCAAGGCAGAACATGTCCACAGACCCTCCATCCCCATCTCCATGCTAGTACAGGTTCCCCTACACAGCCATCCATCCAGTCCCAGGACTACCAAGGGAAGCTGCAACAGATGTAGAGACACACCTGACTTTGTCCACTTCACTCTCCAGTGTGTCTTATATGTTTTCCACACAGACATAGAATGAGCTGGCCCTCCTTACCCACTTCCAACCATGCGTAAGTGGCCTGGCAATCCTGACCAGACTTCTACAAGTAGATCCAGCATAGGCAACTCAATGCCTGGGGCTCTCATTCCTGGGGAGCCCTAATGGCATCTCCCAGGTTCCCCTTTAAGATAGGATATGCTCTTCTGTTGCAAGATGAGGACAAGTGGAGATGGTAGTTGCTGGCCCCCACTGCTGTAAGGCAGAGCACAGTGGTTGTTGGACCTGGCTCTCTGTAGGCTCTACTAGTGGGCTGCCCTGTAGGTCTGTGGTGTAGTTAGGATAGTATATGGAATAAATGGAGGAAAAGCCTGAGTGGCCTAGGAGACAGTCCCATTGTTGTGGGACTCTTAGGCTGGACAGAACATCTAAAGGTCTTGACACAATGAGGCAGCACTGGTTGAGTTTCTTAAGTCAGCAGAGCCCAAATGTGGGAGGCATCTTGTAGGACAAGGACGATGGTCCATGAGTGCTGGGGCACACTTACCCCTGGTCTGTTTCAACCTGTTATTCTGGCCCACTTCCTGAGCATCTAACTCACCGTCCACTGTTGCCACCTTGGCTGGCTCAATGCGTGACACAATCTCAGCAAGGTCCGTGAAAGAGGCATTGGGGCAAGTGAGGACCTGGAATGAGGTGGAAGATACCACAGTTACTCAGCACACCACCTGTCTCTGGCTATCACTCAGGCAGAGTGGATGCATACAATGCTGTCAGCTCAGTCTAGAGAGCTGTGGACCCCTATCCTGCCCAGACTCTCCATACTGCTTCTCACCCCACAGTCCTTCCTCTTGCTTGTCCCCTGCTGGTCCTGCAGCATCTTCTCCAGTACACCACTCCGAACCCAGATGTCAAATATTGTCCGTCCATGTTGATACCCAACTTCCTGTGTACACGGTAAGCACCATCAGAAATTGTGGGGGCCCTCCTCTTCAACTCTCAGAAAAGAGGCTACAGAGGTGGCAGCCACTAGAGCTGACACCTTCAACCCCTCTTTTTCTGTAGCCACTTGCTGACACTCACAGAGATTTCATCGAACTTGCCAAAGTCCAATGTGCGGTAGCTGTCAATGGGGGGCCTCAGATATTCACAGTAATCACTGTTCTTCACCATCTCCAGCTGCCGGACACAGCATACATAGGCCAGACGGGTCTGAATCTCAGCCATGTTCAGCACCTGCCAAGATATGCTTGGTCTCCTATGCTGGTCCTCCTTCCTCATCTCTTCTGACCCAGGAGCAAAACAGGTTCTCAGCCTGGGTCCTGAAGATGTAAATTGGTAAGCTATGAAATTCTGTGGCCATGCCCCTCTTATCTCAGAGTTGGTCCCATGCCTTGGACAACAGTATGAACCCAGATTTGCTAGACTCTTGGCTCTGGAGGCATTTCCACTTTTCTTTTGACAGGGATGGCACATGAGGGATGAGGGTATAAGCCCGAGGGGAGTTATCCAGTCTACCTGGTACCAATCCTACCTTGACTTTTGTGGCCAAGGGGTTCCAGCGTTTCCAAAGCAGCCACCACCCAGACAAGGCATCACCATAGTTGGTGAGGTCTGTCTCATCCCGGCTGCCTACATCAATGGCAATCACCACCTTTGCCCCCATGGATCTGGCCACATCCGCTATGGAGAAGAAAGTAGACTGGTCACCATCCAGATCAAGAATGTTGAATAAGGGCTATGGTAGCAGGTGGCACCTCAAGTGGCAGACCCTGTTTCACTAAGTTCTAAGCAGGTTCTGTTTTTCTTAGTGTCTCCACCTAGGGACCATGTGGTCCCTATCTAATATTACTCCTAGGCCTATGGAGGCAGATCAAATGCCCTAGCTTGCATATAGCCACGTGCATCAGACTGTTCTGGACACTTCTGAACATGTATCCAACAGGTAGCAGGTGTGGTCTTGCTCACAGCACACAGAACACCTGTGAGCTGTCAGTTCCCAACTGCGGGAACAGATGGAAATCAATTGCTCCTAGTTTGTCTCTTTGGCCTTTGTTCTGCTGCTGCTGTGCTAACAGGCAGAACCATATGTTGGGAGGATGCTATGCGCATGTGTGTGCATGGGCACATGCGCATGTGTTCTGTGTGCTCTGATGCCAGCCTGACATTTTCTCTTGGCACACTCTAGGGAAAACGTGTACCACCCCAGCCTTCCTGCTGAGGAGGTGGTTGTGGCAGGCAGCCACAGGGTAGAATGACCAAAGAGCCACGTATAGGCAGGTAAGCACCCTCTGCAGTACCTGGGAGGTTGTTGATGTAACCCCCATCCATCAGCAAATGGCCATCCTTGGGGTCACAGAGTGGGGGCATGTAGCCTGACAGGGACATGCTGGCACGGACATACCTCCATAATGAGCCTAGAGAATCAAGAAGGTCTGGTGGGAAAGGGGGCAGGACAGAGCCTTTCTCTGCCTTCTGTAGGTCCCTGTCCTGCACTGGAGGATCACAGCCTCATCTCAGTTTGAGTGCTCATAGGACTTACCTCCAGGAAGGACACCAGGTTTGACAGACTCCCACCAGACCTATCATCCCTGAAGGGCTTTCTCACAAAATGGAAGGCAGTAAGGATTTCCTCTGAGGTCTCCAGATTTCCCACTTTGCCCAGGCAAAGGCCCGTGTGCCTAAGTGCATCTCTTGTTCTACTCCTCTACGCCTCCTGATATCCTCATTTCTGATTGCCCTACTCTACCTAGGATGCCTGTGACAGGGACACCCTCTGTACTCTTTCTACAAATGTGCCTGTGACTCTTGCTTCCTTTGTAAGACCTTCAGTGCCCTCAACAATCTCATGGAGTCACCTGTCCATGCTCCTGTGCCTGCCTGAGCCCCTAGAGCTGCTGACCCAGCTAAGCTGACACTGCAGTGTTTTTGCCTGGAGGAGGATCTTACCATCTGTGTGGACCCGCATTGCAGAGGCTGTGATGTCGGTGGTAATGGCAAAGTAGGGGAGCCACAGGTCCTGTGGGAAGGATAGGGCTCAGAGGGAACCTCTTCTCATACTGTTCCTTCTCCCATATTGGTCACTGAATACCCAAAACAAACCAGGTATAGTCAGGAGACACACCTCAATTTGCCTGTCTCTGAAGATGCTGCTGATACTGCTATTGAAGCCAGTTCCAGAAAACATGGATGTAATTGGGTAGGTCAGGTCCAGTATGGTCTTCACCACTGATGTCATATCCTAGAGACATGGAAGACCATCACTGAGGAGTTCACACTCTGACCTATGAAACCTTACTGGAGCAGGACATGGACATACGCACATGCTTTCTGCAACAGAACACAGGGTCAAGGACAATCTATAGACCAAACTGCCTGGAGTTGCAAGAGAACACACTCTGGGCTTGAACCTCAGAATAGGCATAGAGGCCAACAGAAGCTCTGAGGGCCTGAAAGCTAGGACACAGCCTCACACAGCACCATGGTCCCACCCAGCCAGGCCTTGCTAGTTGAACCCTTGAGGGCCCCAACATACCCTTGTGCACTGGACCTCCAAATTTGCCTACACAGAACAGAGAGCACAAGGCTGGATAGAGCAACCATTACTGAGAGGGTTAGCAGCAACAAGAGCCCAGAGCTCAAAACTTTGTGAAGACCTTTCCTTGAGATAAACAAGGGACCAAGACATCAAGGAATACAACAGCTTAGGATTCTGCCTAGGGTCTGAGTTCATTCCACAGGAAGCCTCTGCCCAGTACAAAATGTCCCCAATGCCATCCATCTCTTCAGTATGTCTGGTGGGTAAGTATGTCTGTGATTCCATTACCATTATGCCTAGCAGTAACCTCCTACATGGTGGCCATCAAGGCAAGGTCCATAGCTGAGTTTACTCTGAGGATAGTGGGAAGTACAGCACAAAGTGCCCTGACCTTTCCCATGCCCGACCCTCAGCACCAGACAAGCAGAGGGAGGGAAGGGAAAAGAACTCCCATAGGTCCTTTGCTGGGCTTCCCTGCCTGTGATTGCATTCTAAGCTGTCCTCTATCTGCTGGACACATTTCTGTGTGGTCACTGCTCTTAAAGGATATTCCTAGTGACCACTGATATATCACTAAGAACAGGATGTATCACTAGGCCCTCTCTTTTGAGGGTTACTCACTCCATGTTTCAGGAAAGAGAGCCCCCAGTCATGTCCCCAGCTCCATGAATATAGGAAATAGCCCAGCCCTCAGCCTCTACACAGATAGCCTTTTTATCTTTTAAAAAAGAGAGCATAAAAAGCGTTTGATCCCACATATGGTTTCAATAGGGTTCTATTTGTTCCACAGAAGCAGCCTAGCCCTGAGAGGGTCATGAGTTTCCTCTTCTGCTTTCTTTGATTCTGTTTGATGTTTTGATTCTGATGTCCATTTATGACAAGGCTAGATTAATAGCAGAGAAGTTACATCTTCTGTGCAGCTCAGAGCCCATACCCAGCCCCTCCCTGGTTTGACTAAATACCAAAGCAACATTCCCCTCTCCTAAATTATCTAGGGCCAGAGGCCAGGCAACAAGGGATGCTGCCTACCACCAGCCTGCTGGAATGATCCACACTAACCAATCAATCTGAAGCTGTTTACCCTGCCTTGCTTTTGCCTCAGAAACCAGAGGCTGGTATGCTTTTCTGACTAGCTCTGGTTCTCTCTTGTCTCCCTACCTGTAGCTGTGACTCTTGTTTCTAGGGACTATGGGTAACTACTAGTCCACACCCCCCTGCCTCCAGTGGCATTCCATGTTATCAGACTACACTCTGACCTTGACCAATTCACCACCTACCTCAGACCACATCCTGCCATCTACGTCAACCACCTACTACCTACCTCAGACTATTCCCTCCCCATTTACCTCAGTCCAACCCCAGCCCTTGCCACCTATCTTAGACTCCCACATGCCCACCTCAGGCCACCTCCCACTACCTGCCCAATTCTCTACTTCTCTACGTTCCTCCTATGGTTACAGCCTATGCTCTAACCAGCAAGGCTGCCTCCTTAGACTAGAGCCTTCATAAGGGTGGCGGGTACTTCCTTACCTCTGCCCACTGCTTGGCCCGGATCCGCATCTGACTGTAGCTCCGCTCCTCAGCGAACAGGGCACCCATGAAAGCCCCAATGGATGTTCCTCCAACCATGTCCACGGGGATGCCACACTCCGCTAGGGCCCTGAGGATACCTACCTGGGCACAGCCTCTTCACCATTAAGAACAGAGAAAGGAAATAAGCACAATTGTCAGGCTACTCTTGGCCTGCCCCAGGAGGCAGCTGCCCAGGACCTGCCTGTTCCTCCCTCCTCAGTACCTGACTCCTGCAAGACCATGGACAGTAGAGCAAAGACAGTTACTTAGAGAAGGAATCTGAGTGTAATTTAAAATTCCTCTCTCTGGAAGTGCGGAGGTGACTGTGAGTCACCCCAGGAGACTGGGGAAGTAGAGGTTTACTAAGGAGAATCAGCATGTACCTTTACCTACTGCTGATTATAACAGCATCACAGAGGCTGAGAAGCTGAACAAGCTTTTGCTTCACTTGTAAGGAGGTAAAAGTAGAAATGAGGGTCAAATGGAAATAAGAGGTCCTGGTAAACACTCCAACAGTTACCTAGGAGTCAGGGTAAGTTGGAAATGGACCAGCCTTTCATACAGACCAGAAATCTAGTACCCCATTTCTTCAAACCCAGACTGAAATTATGACCCATAACCTGAAAATACTGCTGTCATTTACATGCTGAATTTCATGCTACCTCTCAACCAAAAATAACTAGTCAAAGAGAACAAAAAGACCTCATGGCCACAAGACAAGATTAAAAATATACACCAGGCCCCATGTGTTTAATCCCAGCACTCTGGAGGCTGAGGCAGGCAGATCTCTGTGAGTTCCAGGCTCACCAAGGCTAACAGTGAGACCCTGTCTCTATAAAGAAAAACAAAACAAAAGCAGACACCAAAAGTAGATCCAAGGGCTAAAGACATGGCTTAGTGGTAAAACACGTGCTTACCACGTGTAAGGACCTAGGTTTGATTCCCATTACCACACATATAAAAAAGGCAGAAATAGACTATGTCCAACTACAGAAATATGGGTGTGCAAAGTGTTGTATGTATATCAGTAGTATATACATTAGTATGTTTAATAAAGGAGGCAGGACAAAAGGACAAATATTCTAGGACTCCAGTTATATGAGGAACCTATAATAGACAAATTCATGAACATGGAAAGTAGAATCATAGTTACCAGAGGTTGAGGGGAATAGGAGTTAGTATGTAAAGAGTACAGAATTTATTTTGGATTATGAAAATATTCCAGTGGGTAAGAGGTTGCTCTTCCAGAGGATCTAGGTTCAGGTCCCATCATCCACATGGCATCTAACAACCATCCATAACTCAGTTCCAGGGGATCCAATACCCTATTCTGGCCTCCATTAACATTGCATGGGTACACTTACATACATGTGGCCAAAACACTCAAAGACATAAAAAATTTTTTCTTTAATCCAGGCATATTGAGTGGCACACGCCTTTAATCCAGCAATAAGGAGGCAGAGGCAGATAGATTGCTCTGAGATCTAAGCCAGTCTGGGCTGTCTATATAGCAAGCACCAGGCCAGGTGAGGTTACACAGAGACTCTGTCTCAAAACACAAAACAAAATAAAACAAAAATTTTATAAAGAAATAGTCCTGACACCTAGTAAATGTATTTAATTGCACTAAAAAATGATTTAAATGTTAAACTTTATTGTGTGTACATTAAATTTTTTGATTTATTTATTTTAGTTTTTATGTGTCTGAGTATCTTGTCTGCATGTCCATAAGTGCACTCATGTCATGCAATGCTTACAAGATGCCAGAGGATGACATTGGATCCCCTGGAACTGGAGTTACATACAGTTATCAGCTACCATGTGGGTGCTGGGAACTAAATCTGGAACTTCTGGAAGAGCAGCCAGTGCTCTTAACTGCTAAACTGTCTCTCCAGTACCCACTCTGTATACATTTAACACAATAAAAAAAGAACTATATGCAATATCACCAGAAAAAAATAAGAACTCCTCTTTAAACAAGAGTTAACGAAATTAAAGACAGGATTGAGAACTGGCATAGTATGGGGAACTACAAGAAGAAGACAGAATCAGAGAAGAGAGCATAGACATGATACAGCAGATCCAGTATCAGAGAGACAGTGTAGACATGACATACAAAAGCGGATAAAAAAAAACATGAATGGTTAAGTAGACTGGACACAGACTAGAGACATGGTTTAACTCTAACCTGCTAGCCTAACATGGCTATTGCTGTCTTGAAATCAGAGCAACTATGATTACCTGAATGACTTACAAAATTTGTCCTGCCATCCCTGGCTCTTTCTTTCCCTTGATTATCCTTTCAAATTACCCGCTTCTGCTTCAATATATGCCTAGACTGTGTTTTTTTTAATTTCTGTTCTTGACTGGTTTTTGAGACACACTAGCCCATGCTGGTCTCAAATTTACCATCTGCCTTCTCAGTGTCATAGGCACACTGGGCCAGAAACACAGACAAGCTTGTTTTTCCATAATGTCATAATTTACTGAATAACAATAAATTCACAAGCTATGTTGGTTTTGTAGGTTGCAATTTACCAAGTAGTCCTGGATTTCCCTTAATAGCTGGTTGTCCCATGCTCTTTTATTGCAATCTTTTTATTTATTTACTATTTTTATTTATGTGCAGGAGTGTATTGTCTGCATGTATGTAAGTGCACTCATGTCCTGTAATGCCTATTGAGGCCAGAAAAGGGTGTTGGATCCTCTGGAACTGGAGTTACAGATAGTTGTTAGATAACATGTAGGTCCTGGGAACAGAACCTATGTCCTCTGCAAGAGCAGCCAGTACTCTTAACTGCTGAGCTCCAGCCTCTTATCGCAATCTTTTTAAAAAAGATTTTATTTATTTTTATTTTATGTGTATGAGTGTTTCTCCTGAATGTAAGTATACCATGTGTGTTCCAAACTTAATTACTAAATAATATTAACTCTCAGATCATACATTATACTGTGTTGTATGTGTGTTTCACAGAATGACTATAGAAGGGTTGAAGAGGCCTTTCTGGAGGGAGAGGCAGAGAATAAACAAAGATGTGGAGAATCACTGCAGGTGGTTAGTAATGAAGTATTAGCAATGTAGCTGCAGAACTTCAGGTGGACTGTAGAGCAACAGGGCTGGGCTGATCCCAGCCTAGCTGAGCAGAGCAGAACTGGGTTGTAGAGGGTAGGGGAGGGTCTGGAGAGACAAACAGAGTGACATTTTGGTCCATATCAGTCATACAGACCTAGCTGAGCTGAAGCTTCAGGGACTTGGCAAGCTCTCTGCCTGTTGGCCCCTTGATGTACTCACACTGGGTGGTCAGATGACAGGTCAATGAGGTAGCAGCCCTCCCACAGCAGTGGCTCTAATCAAGTATAGCTTGGCAAACCAATGAGCTAACTGAGGTTACTACAGGAATATCGGTAAGGGGTACTTATAAGAACACATGTGTCTCAAAAGCAGCTGCATCACTGACAAGCCCCATCCCAGGATGGTGATGGCTTAGAACCACTTCTTTAGCCCATTATTGGGTACCATGTTTAAGATGAACAGACATTTCTTTTATGTCTCCTCAGGAAAAGTCACATACCAGTGGACCACAGATGACATTTGAAATCATAGATCTCGAAGAAGATATAGAACATCTTTGTAATCTTGGGGTAGGCAATAAAAAATTGGAACTCTAGTGAGAACTTGCCTCAAAAATCAGAACAAAACAAAGCACTTCAGAGGCAGAGGCAGGCAGATCTCTCTGAGTTCAAGACCAGCCTGGTCTACATAGCAAGTTACAGGACAACCAGGGCTACATAGTAGACCCTGTCTCAAAAATAAAACAAAACAAAATGGAAATAACCATCAAAATTTTAAATCTTCAGATCTGGGGAGATAACTCAGAAGGTAAAGTACTTGCTGTGCAAGCATGATGACCTGAGTTCAATCCCCAGAACCCACTGTTTACAAAAAAATCCAGACATGGTAGAATGTGTTTGTAATCCCAGCTCTGGGGACGTAGAGACAGGAAGATCCTTGGAACTTTCTGGCCAGTCAGCCTAGACAACATGACAAGTTCTATGCTACTGAGAGACTCTTATCTCAAAAAACAAGGTAGATGGTGCCTGAGGAACCACACCTCTGACCTCTGACCCCCTCATGCACCTATCCACATATAAACATGTGTGTACACACACACAGACATAGACACACACATACAATTAAAAGCCTCATTCAAAAGATACTGTTGAGGGAGAATCACAGACTGAGAGAAAACATTGGCATAAATGCATCTGGAAAGAACTGTCATCATAATATATAAAGAACTTCCCTCAACTCAATAATAAGAGACAATGTATTCAAAGTGGGCTATGCCACAAAAGAAAAAGGCACAAATGGCTCAAAACTGCAAGCAAGTAAGCCTGACATTATTAGCCTTACAAATTCCAATCACAATGAAGCACCACGGCACACCCATTAGAGTGACTGCAATTAAAATTCTGACAACACCAAGGATAAACAAGAAGAGGTAAAATGAACTTTCATACACAGCTATGGGAGGCATAAATAGTATCACTATCTCATGCTCAGATAATTCAACTCCTCATTATCTGCCCAAGAGAAAAGAAAACATACATCTCCAAAAAGAATAATAATTACAATTTTGTTCCTAATAACTGAAACTAGAAAACAACCCAAACATCTTACCAGAAATAAGAGTTTGCAAAGTATAGTGTTGATGGAATAATGCCCACTATGTATACTATCAAGAACATCAGCCTCAAACATCATATTGAATGTACAAAGTCAGATATGTGAGTGTATATGAGAAACTTTAAGCAGGCAAACAAAGAAGCCAGCAAGTAAAAGATGTGCCATCGATGGCCTCAACACAATATTGTATTGATAAAACAGAGAGAGAAAGTCATGGGGAAAAACATCCACAAGTTAGAGCATGATAATGCACACCTGTAATCCCAGCGCCTGGGAGGCTGAGGTGGAAGAATCTCAAGCTCTAGACCAGCCTGGGTCACACAAGGAAACTCTGTCTTAAACAAAACAAAACAAAAATGCAAGTATTAAAATATTTTAGCAGAAAAGAATAGTTGAAAAATACATTTGAAAAAAAATCTATTAAAAAACAAACAAACAAAAAAAAAACAGAACAAAATTTAAGGCTCCCACGGAGAAGCTAGACTCATGAGTAAAAATAGCACTGATAATCTCAACAACAGAGAAGCTACACACACAATAGATGGAGAAGATTATCTTCATCCAGAGTTCCATGCTTAGCTAAACTATCGCTCAACTGTGACAGCAGAGTGAGAATGTATTCTGATAGGCCTGGTGTTAACACTTTTTATTCTTCACAAGCTTATCTTAAGGGAATTGCTACACAAAGCAAGACATGGTATGCAGGAGATGGTGCTGAACCAAGAGGAAAACAAAGATATCTTCCAGGAGGATGGTCAAGGAAAATTCCAGGACAGCATCCCAACAGTATGATGGAAAGCAACCAGCAGAGATGAGGAGGCTGATGGGGTTGGAGAGAGTGTGATCCTAGCAACTTAACAGAGGTGGCCTGGTCTGTCTGAACATGCTAAGCACAGATGAATGCTTCTGGTAGATATGAATGTTGTGAATGCACTGATGACAGCAGGAACCAAGAAGCAAATATAATAGTTATGAACTCTGGAGAAGGAAATGTGATCACAGGGTCCCATGGATATGACTTTGTTCTGAAAGAGCTATGTCCTCATAATGCCACATACAATGAGTACTGGATGTAGCAGTTGGGAACCTTATGAGAATGAGGAAGAGAGGTAGAGCCACAGACAGATGAGGTACATAGAGACCAAAGAGATACAGCTTGTCCCAGGGTTAGGAAGTCAGGAATCTAAAAGTGAAGGAACCATGCAATTAGACATGAATGCTGCTTAGAAATGCAGATAAGTAGATATCTAAAAAGAGTTGGAAGTGGTTATTTCTGGGAAATTTGTAGATTTGGCACCAAGAGGGTCAGGCAAAGGATTGTTTATGGTGTGTGCCTTATGGAACTGCATCGCTTCTAAGAACACATTGAGTAAAGTGGTAGCAGAATCATTGAAAATGTGGCTGGCCTAACCTGCAAGCCATGACTGGATTTGGACTTAACTGCTCTGAGCCTCCACTGTCTGGACCCACAGAAAGAACCAGGACTTCCACACTGCCTCACAAATGCAGGCCATCAAACCTCTCTCCTAGGCCAGCTTCCTCAAGACATCAAGATACAATGAATGTGGTGCTATCACTTGACCACCAGCTTGAACAAGGCTAGGACTTAGCACACAGAGGTCCAGCTCCCAGCACCCCTCTTCCCAGGAAGATGTAGAGTCTGACTCTGACCCTTCATGTCTATCTGGTTTACCAGAAGAAGGGGTATACATTACTTTATCTTCCTCATAACACATGTGTCTCCATTTCTTTTTCGACTCAGAAGAGTCAGATGACAACTTAGGGCAAGAATTATTTGGGCTAAAAGTTCTTTAAGGGATCCAGAGCCCAAAGAACTAAAGAATACTACTTCTCTAGTTTGTGAGCAGACCAGGTCATTGCTCCATAAAATACATATTAAAATGGAAAGAAAGTCAGGTGTGGTGACACATGCCTTTAATCCCAGCACTTGGGAAGCAGAGGCAGGTGGATCTCTGTGAGTTCAAGGCCAGCCTGGTCTACATAGGCAGTTCCAGGCCAGCCGGGGCTATAGGGAGACCCTGTCTCAAAAATACCAAATAAATAAGTAAATAAATAAATAAAATGGAAAGAACATCATTCGGAGCCCAATGGGGAAGTGGCAAAGGACAAAAACAGAGATTTTGAAGAAGAAATACATGGCTAACAAGCAAATGCTTCTAAGCATAAAGTCAGATAATACAGACATTTTCTTCTTCCAAACTGGGAACAGTGAAACCCAGCCCTTCTGGATTATACACACAACATGCACCCAGGTACTATAACATGACAGCCACATCGCTACCATTCACAGGGACTCTTTCTTTCTTGAGGATGGCAGGGACTATGATGGCCTAAGGGCTTCTTCATCCATGGTACCACACTACCATCTTCCCAGTGACCACTGCCCAGCCTATGAGATTGACTGCCACCTCTACATATGTGGCACACAGCCGGGTGGGGGCTCACCTTGCTCCACCCCCTCCAAGCACCAAGGCAATGGCATTTCCCGTCAGTACCCTTGCCAGGCGGGAGAAATCCGAGTGCCGATCTGGGGGTCGCTGGAAAATGCGTGTATACATCTCAGCCTGAGAGGAGCCAAAGGAAAAGAGAGGCTTGTTCATTTCTCCAGCTAGGACTCTGTTGTCCTGATTGACCAAAATCCTGTCCTTTCCAGAACACAGCTTCAACAGGACCCTCACTTCAGGCAGAGGGCAAACAGACCCAAAGAGAGCTTCTAAGTCTAGAAGAGGCAAGACCCCACAGCTCCTCAGGATGTCCTCACAGGAGTGAGGCAGATAGTGCTCTTAGGAGCATGGGGTCTGGGCAGAGATGCAGCCAGTAGGCGAGTAGCCACTGAACTGTGGGAGCTGAGTGGGCTATGGTATGTGGGCAGCCTCAGAGACCTCTACCATCTAGCTTTCCCACTGGCACAAAGAACTAAGAATGCCTAAGAAAGAGGTATCTGAGGACTTGTAACTGCTTCTGCCCTGGAGGGGTGGGATGGTGACCTGACCATGAGATCTCTGAATGTGACTCTCAGCCTTGATTTCATCAGGCCCATCTTTCTTTCCTTTTTCTTTTTTTTTTTTTTTTGACTTTATGAGACAGGGTCTCCCAATAGTCCTAGCTGGTCTATAACTCACTACCCAGGCCAGGCTGGCCTTGAACTCACAGAGATCTGCCTGCCTCTGATTCCCAAGTGCTAGGATTAAAGGCATGCTCCACCATGCCCACCTTCAGGCCCATCTTTCTAACTTCACTGGCCCCTGGGTCATGATGACCTCTCTGTGCTTGTGCCTCCACCATGCTGACTCTCATTATCTGTAGGGCATGGCATTGTATGATGGTCCAAGAATCTCAATGTTAAGGTCATAGCTAGGGTTCAGAAGCAAGCCCAATCAGAGCCCACAAGCCCTGATGCTACGTAGAGAAAGAAAAACAGTTCTGAATGTGTAAGAAGAGGCCAGGAATGCTTCAGTCAGGCCTAAGTCCTAATGAACCAGTCCACCAGGACTCACCAGCTTTGGCAAGCTCCTCTTGGAAAAGACACGGCGTGGGCAGCACAGATGCAGATGGCCAGAGCACCAGCTCCGCATGTTGAGCCACTCTACAGTTCGGGTTGGCCCTGGGCCTTCTTCTTTATGCAGCAAGATCAATTGCTTCTGGGCACGCACAGCTGTGCTCTCCAACATCCGTTCCAGCTGGGGTAGAATAGGGCCTGGTCAAACTGAGGACTGAGCATAGGATCAAGCCAAGGTTCAGCACAGGGATATCTCCGAGGTCTACACTGGATATTGTTCTGACAGCTGGCCCCGCACAGGACAGAGACTGTGAATGGCTTAACAAGTAGCTAGGCTATGGCAGGGCCCATCCTGGGTTTGCTATCACCCTGATCACATGCTCTACCCAGCTGTGTGTGCTGAGTAGCCAGCATGGCTGCAAGGGGAGAGAGAAGTGTCTCCTCCTGTGTTCCTAACACTGTCTCATGAATGCACGCTGTGACCTTCATAGATCATGCACTTTTTGGGCAAATTGCCTTTATAGGATAGTGTTGCTCCTACAGAAAGGCAACATACACCGGAGGGGATGATTTTAGCTACCCTAGGATTAGACAGGCAGGGCAGAAGCTTGAGATGAGAGCAGAGCAGACAGAGCAGAGAGGAGGTGGAACACTAACTTGAATGAAGAAGAGGTGTCATTTCATACTACAAAGTTGGAGGAAATGAAGGGACTGACAGTGCCCAGTGCTGGGAAGGACAGGGAACCTATCAGGAACACCTGCAGCCATGCACAAAGGAAAATTGTGAAAGGAACCAGGAAAGCAACTTGGTAACATCTGGTCAATACAGACACATCCTCTGGGGTCAGCAACTTGTAGGGAACTGTAGGGGTCTTGCACATGGCTTGTTACTACAAATAATGCCACAGTGCACTGGCTGAGAATGCATGAACAGATAGTGGGGTGCTCACAGGTAGGAAGCCAAATAGCTATAAAAATGGGTAGAATGATGGAATAAACCTCAAAATCCTAAGTATTGATGGAAAAGGAAATTTTTGGGTGATATGAAATAGGGCACTATTTCTATTCTATCTCTAGAAATCAATATAGGAAAAGCTTTCTAAGTGTGGATGGCAGGTATGTGGAACCTTTTGGGTTCTTAAAAAGCTTCATCCAAAAGAAAGAGAAGCAGGGTTCTGAGGAGGGAAGGTTCTCCAAATACTCACTTCGCCCACAGTCGGCTCTTGCTCACCCAAGCCCACAATAAGGATGCAGTCAGCCTGACGGATGCAGCGCTGGGTCCAGGGTGTGAGTGTGCTGTCTGCTTGGTACAGCACAATTCGGTGAATGTCCTCCTGCTGCCCCAGCCAACTGGATAGCCGGTACTCATGGATACTGCAAGCCAAAAGGCAGCATGTCACCTTCGATGGAGGCTCCCAAAGGCTGCTCCTCAGAGAGCATTGACATCTTTATTAGGACCCCCTCCCATAGAGGGTGTGGGCCTGCACAATTGAGCAGAGGCTGTGGCCAGGCCTAGAGATTAGGGGTTCAAGGAAAGGTAGGATACAAATCTGCCCTCATGAACAGGAGAAGAGAAGCCTGGTGGTTCTCTGGAAACTGTGATATTACCCAGCATATATCTTTAAAAAATATTTTATTTATTATTTTTATTTTATGCATGAGTGTCTTGCCTGTGTGTAAGTGCATCCATGTGCATCCATATCATGCAATACCCACGGAGGTCAGAAGAGAGTATCAGATATCTTGGAACAGGAGTTACAGATGGCTGTTAGCCACCATGTGGGTGCTAGGAACTGAACCCAAGTCCTCTGCAAGAGCACCCAATGCTCGTAACCACTGAGCCATCTCTCCAGCCCCTACCCAGCACGTATCTTGAGTACAGTGTATAACTGGACAAGTAACATACTAGAATGTGTAGACACCAAGGCATTGGGGTAGTGAGGTGCATCTTAGGGCCATGCCAGGCCAGCAAACAGGAATAAACAGAGGTTGGCCAGACTTTTCTATGTGGGACTAAAAAGAAGCTGGAGGCACACCTACCTGTCCAGAGCAGCAGAGCCAAGACGTTGTTTGATGTTCTCGCTGGTTAGAAGCAGAACAGGACCTGAGAACAATCATCAGTTTTAGAAGTCTGTCCCAGCAAGGCAGCCACTTCTGATTAAAAACAAGGGACCAGAGTGTTCATTCCTTGTCCTAGGTCAGTTCCTCAAATGGGGTTGCCAGCTATGAGAATGAGCCAAGCTTGGTTGCCTCTCCAAATATTGGTCTCCTGTTGACATGTGAAATAAGTCTCTGCAAGATCATCCTGTGTATGGACACACACTGGGGGTAAGGACAGAATGCAACAGTAAAGCTTGAGACTGTGTAACTTCACAAATCTGTATTTCAAGTGGACTAGATCATTCACACACAGATGTCATTTTTTTCACACGTGTGCCTCTGAAGTTAGACAAGGAAAGGCCAGTAGTGCAACACTCACTCTTAGGAAGCTGTCTGACCATGTCCCTTGATGGTAATGAAAGAGAATCCTGACCTAGGTGGAAAAGGGCCTAACAGATTCATGTCATGTGGAAAAGCCAATGATGATGTACAGGGAGATGTCATCATTCTTAATAAGCTCTTCAAGAGCATATAATTGAGAGCTAATCCATAGAGATCTTTTTGTTTTGCAACAGAGTCTCACTGTTTTGTCCAAGCTGCCTTGAGCTCTTGAGTTCAAGCAATCCACCTACTTCTGCCTTCCAGACAAATACCACTGCCTTTGGCAACGGTGTCATTTTAATTGGCAGCTGTTTTCTAGAGGCAGAAAGAGTAAGGGTGTCTTCACAGTTGGGAGAGCCACTGTGGAGCATGACTGTCATAGCTTTAAGTTAAAGCAGACAAATTTGTCCCTCTAGGGAAGTGAAGGGCACAGGGTGGGAGGTCCTATAGGAACCTTGAGGCCAATGCTTTGTCAACCTGGGCAGTATGCAGGTAAGGAAACATCTTCTATACCTCTAGGTGTCAAGAGGCCATCTAACCTAAGATAGACAGATGGTATCTGGCTTCACAGAACACAGAGGAGCTGGCCTGATTTCAGGTTGGATCCACTTGCCCCTCAGAGCACTCCTGCTGCTCTAAGTTCCATTACCTAGATTTGGAAGCTACAAAGGGAGCAGTTATAGAAGTGTAAACCACCCCCAGCCTACCAGTGTTCTAGGTTCTCACAGCCAAGGCTCCAGCTTCTGCCATCAAACCATATTGTTCACATCTCTGTCTGCCAAAGGTCTTGGGTTCTATGTAGGGAGGCAGGGTGTTTTCTCTTATAGACCACAGGATAGGCAGGTCTAGGTGAGGGGAAATGTCTGACCTCACTGGAACCAAGTATTCTAAAAGATAGGAAGCTCAGCAGCACAACCTGTCTCCAGCCTGTGGGGTGTGGCTTAAGCCAGCATCCAGTCAGGCTATTGTCCTGTCTGTGCTAGCCTGGACAACATTGCCACCTGGCTGCCTAACAGCTTTTTTTCCAGATTCTGAGAACCAGAGACACTAAAGGACAAGGGAGCATCTTCAGTGGTATAAAAAAAACTCACCTTAGAATTTTCACAAACAAAAACCCCTTGGAAATGAAACGAATATACTAAAGGCAGTCAACTGACTCAAGGCAAATGTGGAAACAGTGTGGCCCTTCAAAGTGATGATTCTGGCTATACTGACTATTGTGGGACAGCTATCCAGAAAGCCTTGGACTCATATAGTTCTCCCCTTTCTTACTTGTGATTCTGAAGAATCACCACAGGATGTGCTGGCTCCTGAGATGAGATGGGCAAGTCAGGACAGTTGGGCTACCATCCTGCTCCTAGATACAGGATATGCTCTAGCTGTTTGGCCCAGCCAGTCCTGTCTCCTGTGGTATCAGAATGTCTTCTTCCCAACAATTCAAATGCTGGGAGATGGGGAGGGCACAGAGTAATAAAAACTTACTCGTGGCCAGTTAATTAGTACAGCCTCTTAGGAAGACAGTGTGGCTATTTTCTTAATAAACTAAACATACTCTCGCCACATGATCCAGCAATCACATTCCTTGGTATTTACCCAAAGGGGTTTAAAACATGTTCACACAAAAATGTACCGACAGATATCTACAGGGCTTTAGCCATCATCACCAAAACTAGAAGTGACCAACATGTCTTTTTAAGAGGTAGATAGATGAGTTCTATCCAGAGGATAAAATAGTATTCAAATTCAACTCTTTTATTTGTGGATTTTTTGTTGTTGTTGTTGTGGGGGGGGGTGGTTTTGGTTTGTTTTTTTGAGACAGGGTCTGCCTGTATCCCCAGCTGGCCTGGAACTTGCTACATAAATCAAACTAGCTTAAATCTCACAGAGATTGCCTCTGCCTCCCAAGTGCTGGGATTAAAGGTGTGTGCCACCATACCTGGCTGCTAGTCAACTCTTAGGAAAAGCCAGGGAGGAAACTCAAAATTTGTACTTAGAGGCCAGCCTGAAAAGGCTCTATACTAGAAACCCCACGTGACATTCTGAGAAAGATCAATGGCTGCCAGAATCTGTTGGAGAAATGGGATAAGTAGGCAGAGCTCACAGAGGAGTTAGGCTAGGAAGGTGAAAATTCCCTGAATGATACTGGAGCAGTGGATTCATGTCATTACATACACCCTAACCCTAATGCCCACTCTGAACCCTGGGCAATTCTGATGTGAAAGATGTTTCACTCTGGTGGGGAATTTGACAGTGGGGATAAAAAACACCAAAGGTGTTTTGTTGTTGTTAAATTGTTGGGGTTTGGTTTTGTTTGTTTTTGAGACAAGATTCCACTATGTAGCTTCCGCTGGCCTGGAACTCTATGCAGACCAGGCTGGCTTCAAAGTTATAACAATTTTCCTGCCTCTGCCTCCTAAGTGCTGGGCTTACAAATGCACACACTTGGCTTTAAAACAAAAAATTCTCTTTACAATGTCAGTCAGTCATCCTTCCCACCAACCTCCATAGGAAGAAAACAGCCTGATTTAGAAAATGAGCATAAGAGGTTGGGATTGCAGCCGAGTAGTAGAGTATTTTTTTTTTTTAAGTATGTATGAGGCCCTAGCTTCTACCCCAGCACCAAACAAAACAAACAAAAACAGAAAGAAAAAATGGTACAGCCATGGTGGAGATAGCCTGGAAATTTGCTATTAAACTGAATATACTCTTATATGTTGACTTCAGAGAAACAAAACCTTAAATGTATGACAAGTCCATTGCTTATACAAATGATCACAGCATTTATTTTTATTTTTAAGTGATTTATTTATTTTTATTTTATGTGTGTGAGTGCTTTGCCTATATGTATGGAAGTGCACTGCATTCGTATACTGCCATGGAGGTCAGAAGAGGTTGTCAGATAACCTGGAACTGGAGCTATGGATGGTTGTTAGCCACCAATGTGGGTGCTGAGAACCAAACCCCAGTCAAGAGCAGCCAGTGCTCTTAATCGCTGAGCCATCTCTCCAGACCTGGTCATAGCAATTTTATTCACAATATTTCCAAACTAGAAACCACCCAACTGCCTTCAACAGTGAGTAGCTAAACAAACTGAAAAATGCCTACAGTGGAATGAATAGTCCCCAGCAATAAAAAGAAAGCCAGTCTCATAAAGCCACATGCTATGATTCCATTTCTATGTTCTCAGAATGACACAATAATAGAGATTGAGAGCAGCTCTTTGGTTGCCAGTAAGTAGGGTGTGAATAGAATGGGGCAGCTTTAAAGTGGCAGGTAGAAGGATCTCTATAGCAAAGAGAGTTCTGCAGTATTGGTGTGCTGCTAGCAAAGGAGAGGTCACATGTACACACACACATACACATGTGCATGTTTACCCACAGAAGGACAGCCAATGAAATTTGGAGCTGGCTTATAGAATGTATGAATATCATGCTGTTGGTCTTATCATCATGTATAATGTTATCATGGGAGACCTTGAGAAAGTGCATGGGGGTCTCTTTCTATTAGTGTTTAATTTCCTGTGATATTATAATTACTTTGAAATAGTAAAGTTTTTGCCACAGAATAACTTGACACTGCTTTTTGGTGCAACCTAAACAAGAGTAATGTCGCTGGAAATGAATAGGACTTTCTACATACTTGCATTATGGGTTGCAAAACAAAGATCAGGACTATTAAACAAGACAGTTTATGCAATTTAAATTCTCATTAAAAAGAATAATATTTTAGTTGGGTCTGGTGTCAATCACTTTTAATCCCAGCACTTGGGAGGGCAGAGGCAGGTGGATCTCTGTGAGTTTGAGGCTAGTCTGATCTACATAGTGAGTTCCAAGCCAGCCAGGGCTACATAGTGAGATCCAGTCTCAAAAAAGAACAACAAGAAAATAATAATTTTTAAAATTTCATTTGAGAATAATTTATAAAGAATAGATACTTAATGTGGCATCTCTCAATTTTACAGATCTTCTGTTGGCACCATTTAATGCTTCGTTTAACTAAGAGTGTGTGCCAGGAAAAGAACATATCCATGTGGTACTGAATAGATACTCTTGTGATAATAATATCTTGTCTTATGATCATTGGACAATACCTGCTGCGTTTGTTATTATATCATTTTTATAGAGATAAAAAAGAGTCCTGAGACTCTTAGTATAACATACCAGAGATGACTGTCTTATCATTGGGTACAGTCAAAATGACATAATGTAAATTTGGGAATTCTTAAGAATTCTTGGGAGTTTTAATTACCTGTTCTTGGATTCCAAATTTTATTTATTTATTTATTTACTTATTTATTTATCTTTTTGAAACAGAGTCTCCCTGGAGCCCCAGCAGGTCTAGAACTTGCTATGTAGACCAGGCTGGCCTTTGAGCTCACAGAAATCTGCCTGCCTCTGCATCCTGAATGCTGGGATTAAAGACGTGCACCACCATGCCTGGCAGATTCCAAAATTTTTAAACATTTATTTATTTGTTTGTTTGTTTGTTTGTTAGGGTGGAGATCAGAGGACAACTTTTGGGAGTTAGTTCTTTTCTTTTACCATGTGTTCCTGGGGATCAAACTCACCTGGCTTGTCAACAAGTACGTTTACCTGCTGAGCCATTTGCCAGCCCTAAATGCCAAAATTTAACAGCTTCTTCCAAATGGATGATCAGCCCTGGGTTCCACATGTAGATTTACAACACTCCTGCTGCTGACCCAGAGAGTGGTCACATCCTAAACCCTACTATCCAAGCCATCTGGTTCCAACCAACAGCATTTTTCCATCAGGTCAGCCAGCTCCCTGGCCACCCACTGCAGCAAAAAGAGTGATGGCAAGTCTTGTGGGAGTGCTGTGGAATCCTTCACTAGTTGCTGAGTGCCCCTCACCCTGAGGATTTCAAGTACACTGTACATTACTATAAACTTCTGAGGTGCCCATGCAGACTGGAGGATTCCCTTGGAGCAGAGCCTCCCCCAGCTTGAGATCCAGCCCAGTGAAGAGGGCAGCCCATGACTTCTGGGAAGCTGATGGCTTTTATCCTCAGGAACACTGTGAGGCTTACCAATGGCACTGAGGGCATGCTGCAGCTCCAGGGCAAAGGCAGTGAGGGGCACATCCTCAGACACAGGCATTGCTGCCACTGTAGACAAGTTGCCAGCTGGGTTCCCCAAGTCCCACTTGCTGCTTGCTGTGTGGATCCCCAGCTGGTGACCTGTAAGCACGAGTCAGAAATCAATTTGGGAGGCTGGGTCACCACAAGGATACCCTCCATGTTTCCTGATGAGACAGGGTGCAGGATAGTGGGAGAAAGGGTTTGGGTACAGGTCATTCCAAGCAAATCTAAGAGCAAGGAGAGTGGTTGAGAGCTAGGGAGCCAGGTACTCACTGGAGGCTGTGACAAGCAGAAACAAGTCTGCATTCTTGACAGAGAGCATGCATACCACACACATACATACACATATGTACATGTGTACTCATGCTCATACACCATGCTCACACCTACATATATCATGAATATATCACACACACAACTCATATTATGTATACACCACATACAAATCACATAGCATATATATATACCATACCACTCCCACATTACACAAAACCCGAAGCACCATACATATACTGCATGCATATAACTCACACATATACCTCATATACATACACACACAGTTGCAGGTGTTCACTGCAGTACTGTTTAAAAGAGCTGAGGACACAGATGCTTGATAGGGAAAACAGCTAAATGGATGACCGTATAGCTATTGAAAAATGAAACTCAGGGGCTGGAGAGATGGCTCAGAATTTAAGAGTAATGGCTGCTCTTGCAAAGGACCCAGGTTCGATTCCCAGCACCCACATGTTGGCTAACAACCATGTGTAACTCCAGTTCCAGGGGATCTGATGCTCTCTTCTGACCTCCAAGAGCACTGTACAACATGGGTGCACTTATATATACATGCAGGCAACACACTTGTACACATAAAATAAAAATAATATTTTAAAAAACATGTTATGTACTGATGAGAAAAACTGGATGCATTTTGAATAAAAAAGTTATAGTTAAGTTGTAAAAATAATTCCATTATCAAACAAACATCCCAAATCTTCCAAAATAAAAGTACCTGTACCTCTAAAAAAACCAGACACACAGATAAACAGACATGGCTGCTCAGCTTCCAATGAGTGTCCCAGACACTCACTGTGGATTTGTTTCTCTCTCTCTCTTTCTCTCTCTGCTCTCTCCTTCCCTTCCTTCCTCCCTCCCTCCCTCCCTCCTCAATAAACTCAGGTGTCAGAACTCTCTGTTTATTTTTTAAGATTTATTTTTATTTTATGTGCATGAGTGCTTTTCCTGCCTGTATCAAGTGTGTACACTGCCCAGAGAGACCAGAAGAGGGTACATCAGAACCTCTTGAACTGGAGTTACTGATGGTTTGTGAGTTGTTATGTAGGTGCTGGGAACTACATCTGGGTCCTCTGCAAGAGAAGCAAGTGCTCTGAGCCATTTGTCCAGCCTTAGAATTCTCTGTTTTAGGTAGAACCAACATGGGAGCTCTGCTGCTTGCTTTGTGTACCTATTTCTGAGTCTTTAAGCAAGGCACTTAGGAAGTTTTGGCTGTGGTCCAAAGGGAAGTGAAGCCAGGTACACCTCACCTAGAGACCCTGAAGGCTACAGAAAGCAGCTCTCTCCCAAGATTCAGGAAGTAAAGGAAGGCTGCTAACTGGTTTAGTTTCATGAAAGGGCCCTCTCCATGGAGGTTACCCTCAGGGAGCCTCATAGCCCTGAGCCAATAGCAGCTCCTCTACCCAGCAGGCAGAAACCCTTGAGTCAGAGGTGGGAAGTAGAAAAAGGAATTCTTCAGATCTGCCTGACCAGAATCCTTGAAAAGGCTCTGAGAACTGAGGATAGTACAGAGCTCCAGCCAGCAATCATACTGGCTCAAGGACATACAGGCGGGGCAGACAGCAAATTGCTAGGTCCTTGACAACTGAGTTAAATGTTAAACCACAGTTCTCAAAACTGGGGCAGGACCTGAGCTATGAATACAAGCACACTGATAGCAATTCATATAAGCTTGTAATCCCAGCACTTAGGAAACTGAGGCAAGAAGATGGAAAGTTCTAGGCCAGTCTGTGCTACATAATGTGTTTGAGGCCAGCCTGGGCTACATAGCAAGCTCTTATCTCAAAATAATAACAACATAAGAACAACAACAAAAATGCCACGGTCTGGAGAGGCCTAATAGGAGAACCAAGGTGACAGAAAAGAGCAAGTGATACTGAAGACAGATCAAAGAAGCAATTCCATTTAAACATCAGAGAGAAAAAGATGCAAAAATGAGCAGTGCCCCAGATACCTTCAGGACAAGAACAAAAGGCCCAGCATTCATGTCATTTTATTTCCAGAAGAAAGAATACAGGTTGAAAGAATATGTGAAGAAAGAAAGGTTAGGAATTTTCCAAATTTGTTAAAAGATAGAAACCTACAGATTGAAGTCGAGCTAACCCCAAACAGCATAAATCCTAGGATACTGAAATAAAATTTCTGAAAACTAAAGATGAGAACAATTTAAAGGCAAGTCCAGTGTCATTTATTTGAAATTCTTGGGGCCAAAGTGTTTGGATTTTTCAGATTTTGAAACATTTCCAGACTACTGATAGAACATTCTTAATCTGAAAAATGCAGTGCTCCAAAATTCAGAATTTCCAGGTGCTGACACAACACTTAAGAAAGTCTGGATTTGGACTGCAGATTTTTTTGATACACATGATGGCTCTAGATGCATGCGGAGGTAATGATTAAGAAAACAAGTGGAACAGGGCATGGTGGTATACGCCTTACTCCTAGTAATCTGGAGGCAGAGGCAAGTGGATGTTTATGAGATCCTGGCCTGGTCTACATAGCAAGTTCTAGGTCAGCTGGGGCTACAGGAGACCCTGTCTCAAAAGAAAATACAACAAAGCAAAGTGCAATGTAACCTGACCCTGATAAGTGCTTCCATTCCATTTAAAGTGAGAAAAAGTTGCTATTAGTGGGTGAGAACAAGCATACACATAAAACCTACTTGCTAGAATGACCACTGAAACTAACCTGTAAAGAGAATGCAACTCAGAATTTGTAAAAATGGTATGCTTAAAATAGTCAAGTAACCTCCCACCTAAAAAAATAATATTGGGAGAAAAATAACAAATAAGATGGTAGACATAGGGGCTGAAGAGATGGCCCAGAAGTTAAGAGCACTGGCTGCTCTTGCAGAGGATACAGGTTTGATTCCCAGACCCACATGGGGGCTAACAATCATCTGTAACTTCAATTCCAGGCGAGCCGATGCCCTTCTATCTTCTGTGGGCACTGCACAACACGGATGTACTTACATGCATGCAGGCAGCACACTCATATACACACACAAAAAAATAAATAAATACAAAAATACATAAATAAAGTATTTTTTTTAAAGATGGCAGACATAAATCCTAACAAAATAGTTATGTTAGATGGACATGGTCTAAAGTGCTAAAATAAAAGGTAAATACTGTCAGGAGACATGACAAAACCATGGTTCTTTGGAAAACTTTCTTCAAATATATGGTCAGATAAGTTGAAAGCAAAATAAAAAAGACATTGTATATGCTGAGTGGTGTATCATCCCTCCCAAAATTCATATCCACTTAGAACTCAGAATGTGACCTCACATGGACAGAGTTTTTCAGACTGATTAGGTTGAAATGAGCACACCCTGGTGAGGCTTACAGCTTCCTACTTCCTATTGCTGTGTCCACACTGTAAGTACAGTCAGTCTGCCAAAATACAAGATTTAAGTGAGAACATAAAACTCAAAATATCAGGATATGAGAACAAAGAGCTAAAGAGCAGCCTGTTTGCCCATGGATTTGTCCTTCCAACAAACACGCAATACTGTGCAGCAGTCTCAGTTGTGGAAACAGACACAGACTCCTGCTCTTGCACAGCTCACCTGTCAGTACAGGGACAGGTCACAATGGAGCTAGCTAGGGAGAACTATTAGAAAATGAAGCAAATGAAGAGGGCTGAGATCAACAGAGTGGGTGAGGAGGCCAGGAGGCTGCACCTAGAAATGGGCACAGGACATGTGGAATGGCAGCCCAGGCAGAGGGCATGGAGGCAAAGGCAGGAGAAAGCCATGTGTATAGTGTGCACAGTATAGCAAAGCACCAAATTGTAACATTGTAGTTCTCACATATCTTGGATCCAGAGAAAGAAGACAGCCCTAGAACACAGAATGACCAGTGGCTCCCAAAGAAGGGACATTCTTGGAGCTAGAAGAAAATAACACACTGGAACAGATTTTTAATTCCTGATAACCTGTAGTTGTTTTACCACATTCCACACTTGGCATAGGACAGACAACAGCAGCCTCCGACTATCCCACTCTCTTGGAGGCTTCACCCTGTTTCCTTTTTCTAATTGGTTGACAAAAATAGGAGGGAGACAGATCACATTTCTTTTCACACACAGTAGAGTTTCCCTCTGTGCTGCCCACATTGTGGAATCTCTTAGCAAAACCCTCTGGCACTGCCAAAATCTAAGCCCTCCCCACCCTGCTCAGAGTTATGCCTCGGTGGGGTATAGGGACATTTTCAAGAGTCAGATGGTCCAGTAACCAAGGCTGCCCCAGAGGTCTTCCCAGGCCTCTGTGCCTCTTTCTACCTCCCCTGCCAGGGGCAAGATGGCCAGCAGGTGGGGTAGAGGCAGAGCTCCAAGGTAGAGCTGAGACTCACCTGTTGCAGATCCCTGCTGGAGGCTGCCCAGGATTTTCTCACCCAAGAGATGAATCAACCGGGTCACAACCTTGGTGTAGGAAAAGAAAGAAAACCCCAAACGACAACTTTAAATAGTGAAATCCTGTGAACTGAGGATGCCACAGTGATGTTCCAACAAGGACTGAGTCTGCTTTTTCAAAACTGCCAGCAACTGGAAAGTTCTATGGGCAACAGATGACAAGAGCCCATATGCAATTTTCTGGATACTAGATGAAATGGTTGCTAACTGCCAACTTGACAAAATCTAGACTCATCTGGAAGATGGGCCTCTGGACATGTCTGTTGGAGATTGTCTTGATTTTATTAACTGATGTGGGAAGACCCATCTTAATTGTGGGTCTATGTAGGTGAAACTATGTAGGTGGAGAAAGCAAGCTGAGCATTAGCATGCATGCATTCACTGCTCTCTGTTTCTGATTAGGGATGCGATATGACAAGCTCAGCTCAAGCTCCTGCCATTGGAACCTCCCTGCTGTGAGGGACTGTACCTGGAACTGTATGCCAAACAAACCCTTTCTCCTTTGAGTTCCTGTGTCAATGTTTTATCACAACAGCAGCAGTAATGAAACTAGGACATCAGGGAAATGGAACTTAAATCTGAAGGGAAGAGGTGGTTTCTTAGCCCAGTTGGGGGAAGGTCACACAGAAGGCACACACCTTGTGAGCCTGGGTAGGAAATGACCCAATAAAGCTGTCCATGATCCCCAGGCCTGGCATAGTCGGCCTGATAGGGCCACCTAAGCCAAGGGTCCATTTCAGCCAGGGGCACCTGCACGTCTGTGGTAGCATCTAGGTGGGGCCAAGGTCACTTCTCTAGTAAGTTAGCAGTGCCTGTTTGCCCTAGGATGTTAGGGTCAGAGATCACAGGTGATGTAAGTGAAATTGTTCAAATTTTAGGATATAAGACAAAGCAGTCTGAGTAAAGATATATGAAAGTAAGTCAGAAATCAAGTTTTCAAATGAGGCTGATCTAGCACTAGCTGCTAAAAAGGCTGTTTCTTAATATCTTCTAATACAAAAAAATTGAAGCACACACAAAGCAGAAGAGCTAGAGAACTCCACTGTCACCTCATCTACATTAATATCCCCAATTCACACACAGCCCTGGGAAATTCTTACAGTCTATGCACCAACATCTGAATATTTCTCTAAACATTCAGAACCTTTAAAAAATAACTATAACCAGCCAAGCACGGTGTTTCACACAGTCCATCTCAGCACTAGGAGGTCGAGGCAGAAGGGTCTCACGTTTGAGGGCTGCCTGGGCTAAATAAGTTCATGGCTAGCCTGGGGAACTTAGTAACACCCTGTCCCAAAGTAAAATTTTAAAAGGGATGAAGACATAGCTGAGTGGCATAGTGCTTGCCTAGTATACTCAAGGGCCTGAGTTCAATCTCCAGCCCCACAAATAAGTAAATAAAATTATTACAGCTAAAAATTAACAAGTGAATTCAAAGTTAAAGCTGATTTTAGAAAAGATTATTTTTATGTCAAGCGACAAAGTTTCAAAATAGGCACATGAAAAAGTATTTGGTATATGTAAAAATTGGGGAAACAGAAATTCATACTATTGTGAGATGCCCATAATAATGGCAGGTGTTAAGCAGGTGCTGTGTACTGACTAGCACAGCAGGAATACAGGCTTGGGGCACATAGCTGCTTTAGAGAACTGTCTGCAGTTCCCAGTACACATCTACCCTGTGACCCAGCAACTTGACAAGGAAAATGGATCACCTGTCTATAACGGTAAATCTCAAGAATACGTTCAGGGTTTGGGGAGATGGCTCAACTGTTAAGAGAACTGGCTGTTCTTGCAGAGGGCTTGGATTCAGTTCCCAGGACCCAAATATCAGCTGATAACTATCTCTAGTTCCAGGGGATTTGATCTCTGTGGGCATTACATGCATGGGTGTACTTACATATATGCAGGCAAAATGCTCATACACATAAAATTTTTTAAAAAAGAATGTCCTTAGCAGTTTTCTCTCAATAGTTCCAAACTGGAAACTACCCACAACCCTCGCCAAGTAGAGGAGACACAAATGGACTGTGGTGCAGTGGGACATGGCTAGACAATGAAAGCAATGCTGTGTCTGCACCAGTTTATTCACACACAATTAAATAGCATGGCTGGGGTGTAGCTTAGAAATAGAATGTCTGTCCACCATATAAAAGTCCTGGGGTCCAATACCAGCACCACAAAATAAGAGAGAAAGAGAGAGAGAGAGAGAGAGAGAGAGAGAGAGAGAGAGAGAGAGAGAGAGAGAGAACACACTAAAAAGCAGTTTTGAGGGTGTGCTGGATAGCTTTAGTGTCAACTTGACACTCCTGGGTTGAGGGAATCTTGATTGGGGAATTGCCTCCATTGGATTAGCCTATGGCCATGTCTGTGGGGTATTTTCTTGATTGTTGAGTGATGTGGGAGGGCCCACTGTGGGCGATGCCACCCTGGGCAGGTAACGGTTCTGTACTGTAAAAGAAAGCAGGCTTTGGACCTGGGGAGCAAGTGAGTAAGCAGCATTCCTCCATGGCCTGAGCTTTAGCTCCTCCCTCCAGGTTTCTGCCCTGAGTTCCTACCTTGGACTCCCTGATGAAGTGTGTGACCTGGGAGATGGAAGAATAATAAGCCCTTTTCTCCCCAAGTTGGTAACGGTCAGAGTGTTTTGTCTCAGCAATTGAAGGGAAATGGAACAGAGGGCAAGAGCAGGATGCTGCCTGGGAGCACCACCATGCAGCTCCCTGTGGTGTCAGGCTAGAGTGCCCCTGTAGGCTCAGGTTTTTCCCTTTTCCTTTATGATACCCTCACTATTCACAAGCAGGGAGGTCAAATAGAAAAGGTAGCTACCAATAGCCCAGAGATGTAACATAGTACCCCTTCTCACCCATGCCCAGGCTGCTGCCTGACATCACTCTCTTCAAGTTACAGTCTTCAGATACACAGATTAAAAAAACCTTTCTCTCTGAAAGCATGGTCTCATGTATCACTTTCTATACACCATCCCACCTTCCTGTTCCATACTGTGTCTATCTGCACTTTATTAAATCATCATTTGGGCTAGAGGTGCAGCTGGAACAGGGGCTCTATGTCACCCTTACCTGTGGGTACCTGCGCTTGATGGATGTCAGAGCTCCTGCTGGCAGCTTGGCCAGTTCTGAGTCCCGGACAGCATGTACAGTGGTTGCCCTGGCCTGGTGGGTCAGTGTCTCCACCTGAGGAAGAAAAGTTGCAGGGAGCCGGTCAACGCCATTACAAGATGGCGCCGACTTCCTGAGCTGCCTGTCATAAATTAACTCCATATATACAATGCCTTGGCGCGCCAGCCACCCCGGAGGGCTGCACATACGTTAACTCATAATGTCCCTAGCCTATCCCGCGGCACTGTCTGTGGCGGGCTGCCCGCATCCAATCCTGAGTAGACACATTGCCCTCCATGCTATATAAGCCATTGAACAGGCCTGCCCCTCGCCCCCTGCCTTCATCGCCCATCTGTTAACCGAGAGGCTCTCCAATAAAGTGTGATTTGAGAAGATTCCCCGTTGTGGTGTTTTTCTTCCTCTGCTGGTCAGAGGCTGCTCGCCGCAAAAAGTCAGATGCTGGGGTCCCACAGATCAGCCCAAGCTCCCAGGAGGGCCAGATTGACCACACCTAGGGAGCCCAGTGGATGACAGTCCATTGGAAAGTCACACATAACTGTGTGGTCAGGAAACATGAAAGGGAACAAAATGATCTCATCAAGCCTCTACTCAAGTGTGAAACCAGTGAGCTCTCATTGTGACTATGCTGTCAAAAAAACTAGATGCTCCAGAAGCCACAGGTACCCCTATCAATTCAGACAAGTCTCAGACACAGACACTGGCCAGCACCACTGGCTATCACAAGGGAACTCTGAACATTCTTTAACACAGATGCCTGCAGAGAAATCATGTCCTCCACTAGGGTGCCCACATCAGATGTGTCCCTCATAGCCTGTAAGACTTTAGGGGGCAGTACGAAGGCACCTGCTTTAGCATCTGGCCAGTTGTGAAGGCTTCCAAACAGGAATTAGTGACTAGACCTACAGGGTGCACACAACATGACTACCCTTAAGGCCAAAACCAGTGAGCATCAGGAAGTCTTGAACTCTGACAGGGAAAACACACTGCCAGGCAGAGCTCAGGGGAAACAGAGCAGGAAAAACACTGGCATAGGGGCTATGCAAAAGGAAGTGGCCATCAGCACTTGCCTGCCCAGTAATCTCCAGCATCAAGGAAGCTTCCCCAAAACCCTGCTATCAGATAGTAAAGAGCCTCCAGACTTCCCTAAACACTGGTTTAAAATGTTTTTAAAGCAGTAGATGGCCAGATGTTGTAGGTCATGCCTATAACTCTAACACTTGGGAGACTAAGACAGGAGGATTCCGAGTTTAAGGCCAGCCTGGGCAATACAGAGTGACTTTGTCCCAAAGGGAAGGAAAAGGCAGACTCATCATGGTGTGGTGGCTAACACCTGTAATTCCAAAATTCAGGAAGCTGAAGCAAAAGGATCACAAAGATAAGCTAATTCAAGCCATACGATGATTTCTAGGACTGTCAAGGCTAAAAAGTAAGACCTTATCTCAAGGTAAAAAAAAAAAAAACCAAAACAGCAGCAGAAGCCAGAAGTGCCAGCTGGAATCCATTGTCTTCATACAGCTTCACAAGCCCATCACTGCAGCATCCTGGAATGGGACATCTATATCTCAGGACAGAGGAACCTGCCTATGCCAGGTAGCACTGGGAGGCTTGGGTGAGCTGCCAGCCTCAGTCAAGATCTTCAGGACACAATTCACCAGGACTATAGCACTGGCTGGGTGCAAATGAGCAACCAGAAATCAGAAACTAGAGCTCTGGGCCTAACAGAAGACCAAGATAGGGCCCCAGGCCTTGCCCTCCAGCTGGAAGGCAATGTGAGGAAGGTGTCACATTCCCACAGGTCACTCGAGCTCCCTCGCACTCCAGGTAACCGGTAAAGCAGGTTCCAGAGTATCACAGAGGGCTGAAAGTATACTTGGCACCTACCACACCAACGAGGTCTCCACGGCCATACTCCCCTGCCAGGCGCTTTTTTCCATCATCCTTCCGGATCACAGAGCGCAGTCGGCCACTGAGGACAATGTATGTGCAGTCGGACTTATCCCCCTGTCTACAGAGACACACAGACCCTCAGCCCACCAACCTTAGCTGCCCCCAGAACCAGCTTCCCAGCAGCCAACCAAACCACAGAATGCAACAGATCAAAGAACATAGTTGTCTCAGTAAATTTTTTGTTTGCGGTTATTTTTCATTTAAAAATATGTACACTAATATACAGATTTGCTATTTTAAGTTTTCTTAGTTAAATTTTAAACATGATAAAAATTGATAGCTATAATGCAGGTCTGTCTGTGACTTGAGCAGGGGTAAATTCTGCCATGATGTAAAGTTAAGGGCAGGTCAGTTAGGGTCAGAGGAAAAGACCTGAAAACAATTAGCACTGCAGAACCTTATAAAAGTCATTTAAAACAACTCCCAGGTCTTCTGACAAGATGGTGTGGACTTATGTATGTGGGCATGGAGAGTGACCCATTGAAAAGGTATTGGTCTCTTTATGTGCAGAGAACCCAGGATGCCCACAGAAAGTGTTTCCATGGGTCCTGGAGGTGGGAAAGTGAATAAAGCAAGTTATCCTTTTTTCTGTAAAATCTGCACAGGAATGGAGCATTGTCTATCAGCAGTACCACTACACATCAACAGGATATCCAGAGGTGGAGATTATCTGCAGGCCTTTCTGTATGCTACACACCTGGGAGCTTCTCTGCATATGATAAACATCTGGACTTCTATGTACACTGCACACTTGGAGGCCACGTATCTGGAAGCTTTTTTGTACACTGTAGACCTGCAGGCCTTTCTGTACACTGTACACCTTTGGATATCTCTGTACACTACACATCTGTAGGCCTGTCTGTATACTTCATGCTTACAGATCTCTCTGTTTACTGCACACCTTTGGGCCTCTCTGTCCACTGCACATCTATGAGCCTTACCTGTATATGGCACGCCCAGCCTCTACCTCCATCCAGTCTAGAGCAAAGTCTATCTGTCGTACAAAGGATGACATCCTCTTCACAACGGTGTGTGCCACACCTAGGACGATGTCTGGTCGTTTCCTCATGATCCTGCCATGCAGCCTCAAGTCAATTTTCTCAGGTCTCTCCTCACCTTCTCATCTTAACTCCAATCCCACCAGATCTACCCTTCATTCAGGGTCACAGCACTTGAGAGCAGGCAGGACCTATAACCCCACCTATCAGACAAGACTCTTGATGCCCATTTTGAGGCAAGCAAACACTTGAGGGCTGAGACAGGTAGTGCCTAGGTTGTCACTTGCTTTCAGTTGCAGAGACAATGGCTTTTGGGAAAGAAGGGAAGTTGGGTATGCCAGCTAAGTTGCCTCAAGAGTTTTTGAGGCTAGAGGGCACGGAGTAGGTACAGGTAACTAGGATTCTGATGTAAGAACATTGTCATCTTCCTGGTGGCTCTGTGTGGACAGACTGTAGCGTGCAGGGCAGCAGCAGGGATATCAGAATAGCTGCAGGGCTAAAGGTCAGCATATGCAGTGGACAGGAGAAAGTCAGGGCTGAGGGACTCTAGGCCTTGGCCATGTAATGGCAGATGGAACTGTCTCAAAAGAAACAGGAAATCAGAAAGCTGCCTCAGACAGTAGATAGTAGGGACCCTTCACTATTCCAGGGCAATAAGACAACTCCTAGATGATCATAGCTCAGGAACAGCCAACTGGATACTTTTGTGCCCAAAATTGGATGAGAGCCCCTGGACACTGGCTGGATCATGTCTGCGGGATGAGAAATTCCTGTATTAGGGGCTCTCATGCCATACATAGACATGTATATACACATGGACAAGGACACACAGAGATAAGGACATAGAGAGGCATACATACAGACAAGGACATGTAACACATACACATATAGACAAAGAAACACAGAGAAAAACATGAACAAGAACTGACAGATGTACACATACAAACACATGAACAAGACACAGAAACGAGCACACATAGACATGTACATATATAGACATGGACACCCCCGTGCATACATACATGAACATGGACACGGACACACAGCTAGACAAAGAGATACAGATACATGCACACACAAAGACTCACAGAGAAACAGATGAACAAAGACATTCTGACACACAGAGGAAGAGACATGGGATATACAACGACACATACAAACACAGACTAATGTGTCAACAAAGACATGTACACACATATACATAGACATGTAGGGTCACAGACAGACACACATACATGGGAATGCAAGGATCAGACCATGTCAAGCCAAAGGAGTAAAGAAAAAGAATACCATGGACCTGATAACTACACGAGGCAATTCCTGTTTAAGCCCCTGGCTGTCCTTCCTGAGCCTTCTCTTGGTAAAAACATGTAGGGGCAGGGGTAGGGGCAGGGACTGAGACCATGTTCTACATATCTGAGATCCATGCAGCTCAAGAGGAAGGCAATTCAGCTTCACCCTAGGGCCCCTGCTGTTAGCATGGCATAGGCATATTTCCACCTTTCCGAGTATGTTTCCCATCTGTAAATGAGGTCCTCACCCCCAGCAGGCTAAAGACATCAAAGGGCACAGCACCATGGTGCCAGGGCAGAGGTATTCAGGCTAGCCCTAGGAGAGGAAGGCCACACAGAGAGGAGGCCTTCCCCTTCTCCTCCCAATACTGCCCTGAACGCACCTTAGCTGAAACATGGCTTTTAAGCTGCTGTGCTTCTACTACCTTCCGTCCCCTGAACTCCCTTCTCTGTTTGAACATCCACACGACCTTCAGGCAGGAGAGTTCAAGATCATGGCAGGCAGTAGGCATGAAGAAAGAAGAGGCCTATCAGAAGTATGTATAAAAAGGACGATGTTGGCTAAAATGGATATATGTGGAGCGAGGTGGTTGAACTGAACTCTGAGAAATTCTAGACCTTGTGGACCAAAGCCCTCAGTAAACTGGAAATGAAAGTAGATGTTAATCTGATGCCCTGAGACCCTCAGGGACAAGCATGAAGGCCAGCAAGGGATGTAATCTGGGAATTCCCAGGCAGGCTGAAGACATCTCTAGGGTTGAAGGACAGTTGGTGGACAAGTAGACCTGTCTGAAGCTGCATGACAACCCACAATGACTTAAGAAAGGTAAGCAAGGGCCTAGCGAGATGGCTTAGCAGTTAAGAGCATAGGCTATTCTTGAAGAGGACCTGAATTCAGTTCTGAACACCCAGATGGGGGCAAACCACTGCCTGTAAGTCCAGTTACAGGGAATTTGCCACCTTCTTCTGGCCTCTGAAGGCATTGTACACATGGGCACACTTACATACACACAAGCAAAACACTCATGCACATAAAATAAAAATAAATAAATCACACCATGCCTTTAATCCCAGCACTCAGGAGGCAGGCAGATCTCTGTGAGGCCACCTAGCCTATATATGAAGTTCCAGGCCAGCTAGGGCTGCAAGAAGACCCTGCCTCAAAATCCAGAAACAAAAACAAAACACAATAAATAAGGGGCTGGAGAAATGGCTCAGCAGTTAAGAGTACTAGCTGCTCTTGCAGAGGGCCTGGGTTTGGTTCCCAGAACCCACATGGCAACTAAGAACCACTGTAACTCCAGTTCCAGGGGATCTGACACCCTCTTCAGACTTCCATAGGCATTGCACAGCACAGGTGCTTTTACATGCAGGCAATACACTACTGCACATAAAATAAAAATAATTTTAAGAAATAAATAAATAAAGGGGCTAGAGAGATGGAGCACTGGCTGCTCTTCCAGAGGACCTGGATTCAATTCCCAATACACACATGGTGGCTAAGAACCATCTGTAACTCCAGGGCCAGGGGAATCGAATGCCCTCTTCTGACCTCCTCAGGCACTGTATGACACAACTGCACTTACATAACTGTAGGCAATATACTCGTACACATAAAATAAATACACAAAATATTTTTTAAAAAAATAATTTTTAAAAAAGAAAGGTGAGTAGGGCATACTGCTTATCCATCATCCTGCCTTTCCACCCAGAACTGGCCTAGTGTGAACAGGCTGAGGGGAAGATGAGTCACACTCTAATACCAGCTCTACCCCTAACATGTGTGGCCACAGAACAGACCCACAAGAGAGACACGATTAGGCAATGTTACATACCACAGAGACAGCGCACATGTCAGATATCACAAGCCAGGTGGAGGCTCTGAATGGCTGACTGAGCCTGTGTCTGGGCACAATGCATGTAGCCACCTAGTTGTGACAGAAGCTAAAGAGTCAGTTGAGTTCAGCCCATGCCTGAGAGCCCTGAGGGACAGAGGACCCAGGAAAGAGAAGTGAGGACAGAGAGAACAGGAAATGTACCCAGCATTTCAGAGTAGGTTAGAAGGGGGAGCAGAGTGACTCACTCGTAGAAGTGTGCCTTGGAGATGGACAAGAAGCTGCAGTCTCTGTTGGCTCTGATCGTGAACATTAGGGGCTCACCAGTGAGCACCGCCAGCTGGCCCACCATCTCACCAGGGTGTGTGAGGAACAGGCAGGTATCCTCCAGGCTATCAATCTCACGCTGGTATACATGTAATAGGCCCGAGACCACAAACAAGATATTGACATCCTGACAAAACCAGAGGGGGACAGCTTTCAGGAAGATGCATATGACAGCAGCCCCTAATGTCCCATGGGCCCAGAACCCAGAAAGGTTGACTAGGCCCCAGAGAGCTACACATGATATAAGCAGCTACTTCTTTGCCTGGTGTTTCTACTTTATACATAACCTAGCTCTGGTTACACACTTCCACTGGGAACATTATAGTAGTCCTATGGCTTTGTTATTTAGTTGAACAGTGCCTATAGTTTTATCATTTATTTATCAGTTATAGGAAATCTACTTTTTCAAATCCTAGATACATGTCTCTTCCTTCTCCACATCCTCCCCCTTACTGCTCCACATAAATGTTAGTCAGTTTTCCTACAGAAGTGAAGATGCACATGTCCATCCCTTTGAAGCCCATGGAAGGGCCTACACAGCCACACCTCTGCCACTCTGTGAAGTCACATATTTTGATCCAGCATCTGTGCACATGCCCCATAAAACCACACAGAGCCCAATTCCAACCCATTTGTATCCTTCATGGGACTCTTTGCACATGCTCATCCTGCCCTAACCCTTAGCTTAAATTAAGAGGGCCAGGGCAGTTGGTACATGCATGGGGAAGCCTAGCACCAGGCTGAGCAGCCAATGGAGAGTTGGCTTTTAAGACAGTGCCCAAAGGTCCAGGAGTCTGGTATTGGCACAACTCCCAATGAATTTCCCTCACCCACACTCTATCCAGCATTGAGCTGCAGGGCTGGGCAGTCCCCCTGATTGACCCTTCAGGACTGAGGTCTTTCACTCACCTGATCTCCCTGTTTTGACACTATGGTGCCTGCAGGGACATGGAGAAATGTCACCCGGTTATCCAATAGGGATGGGTCCTAAAACACAGAATAGGTTTCAAGAAGGGACATGAAGAGGCACTTAAATGAAGGCTCAAAGGATGAGGGTCACACAGGATAAGAAAAGGCAGTCAGAAACAAGAGTATGTCTCCAGCAAGTGCTCCTCTAAGGATTGTCTGCTAATATGGGTACCAAAGCATTCTTCATAAAGGATCACTGGAATACAGCAGAAAGTGCAGATATTCTTTTAAATATTAAATATTAAATATTCTTTTAAACTTACATAGGCAGAGAGAGGGTTTAATGTCTGTAAGAAAGGGCAGTTTATTTTATAAAGGTTGGTGGCATAAAGAGAAGACAATTAACTAGGAGAGCCTTTCCATACTGATTACAAAAAATGGTCATCTGTCAAGTATAGTGGTACACACCTACAGTCCCAGACATCTGAGAGGCCAAGGCAGGAAGATCACTTGAACTCAGTAGTTCAAGCCTAACCTGAGCAGCACAGTGAGATACAAGGTCTTTTAGAAAGCCAACTTACCTGGGTATGGTGGCACAGACCTTTAATTCCAGCACTCAGGAGGCAGAGGCAAGTGGATCTCTATGAGTTCAAGGCTAGCCAGGGTTACCTAGTGAGCCTCTGTTTTGAAACAACAATAATAATGACAACAACAAAGATTACAGGTGCTGAGGAGATGGCTCAGCTATTCAAGCATGAGGACCTGAATTCCTAGCACCATGTAAAAAAGCCAGACATGTATCTATAACCCTAGCACATGAGGGGTGAGTAGATGGATAGAGGTGGAGACAAGCAGATCCTCAGAGCCACCTTGCTAGCCAGCCAGTCTAGTCAATCAGTGAGCACAGGGACACTGTCTCGAAAGACAAGGTGAAGAGCAAATGAGGAGAAACTGAAAACACAGCTATTATAGATCATACTCCAGACCATACAGAACAAAGCCAAAGAAGGCAAAAAGGAATAGAACTTTTAGACAATAATGTAGTAAAACTGTATGATATCAGACAAAGGAATTTTTCATAAACTAGGAACAAAAAGTATTGACCACAAAGGAGATACCACTCAGAAGGCAGAAAAGGAAAGTCCTAGAGTAAAGTTTGGATCTAGCAAATAGAAACAGCCTAAAACTCAAATTAACTCCCAACAGAAAGTGAGAAAAGGGCTGAGACTGTGTTTTATGTGAGGGACTCCAATAGGCAATATAGAAATAAAATGTGAAAGGCACTGAACTGAGATTCACTAGTAACCAAGGAGAACAAATTAAAAAAAAAAAAAATCTGCCTCTACCCTTCTAGAACATATATCTAAAATTGAAAAGTTCAGGAACTGAGGTACAGTCCTTGCCTAGTGTATAGGAAATTCTCAGTCCTCAGTCACACACACACACACACACACACACACACACACACACACACACCCCAAAGAGAGAAAGGTTGATACTTTTAACAGGTGGCATGATATGAGCCCTGAGTCCTCCCTAAATTTCTGAGGGAATGAACTAGAGATGTTCACATACCTGGCATCTATGACTGGGCACACACCAAGGGCAAATAAGATGGGCATGCTGACTGGGAACATGTACAAGTGGGTCACCATAAGTCTGCTCAAAGAAACTCTGTGCACGCCCAAGTATCCACCACAGTGTGGGTGATGTACGGCAAAGTTCAAGGTACCTAGAGAGTGGACCATAAACAGGATTTGAAATTCAACTACAGACTACCAGGTGAGTGAAGCACTATGCTAAGTATGTGGCAGTCACTTTAAAGAACATACTTGTCATGAGCCAGAGTCTAGGATTAGGCGAAATCAACCAGGGTACCTTCCAGATGATAGCCTCTTCTGGGGAGAAGGATAGATTGAGGGGTGCACAGTGGGTAGGAGGGTTGCATACAGTCTGCATTCCTCCCATGTTCTGGTTTTGTGGATCTTCATTAAAGTGGATTCTCTACACACAAAGTCTTCAAAGGCTTTTAAAGCATTAGGTTTGAGGACAGAGGTATGGCTCAGTGAGTAAAGCTTCTGCCTTACAAGCACAAAGACCTAAGTTTGATCCCCAGAACCTACATAAAAAATGGCAGTCATGGGAGGCTGGAAAGATGGCTCAGTGATTAAGAACACTGGTTGCTCTTCAGGAGGAACTAGTTTTGGTTCCCAGGACCCACATAGCAGCTAACAATGGTCTGTAAATCCAGTTCCAGGGGATCTGATGCCCTTTTCTAGCATATGGGGCACTGCACAACACAGACACAAATACATGCAGACAAAACAGGCATACATATAAAATTAAAAATAAAGCAATTTGTTAAAAATGCCACGCATGGTGGCACATGCCTATCATGCCAGCACTGGTGAGGTGGAGACAGGAAGATCCCCGGGGCTCACTTGCCAGCCAGTTTAGCCCAATTGGTAGATTCCAGGTCAATGAGAGACCCTGTCTCAAAGGATGTGGGCATGTGCCTGAAGATGATGACACCCAAGGCTGATCTCTAGTCTCCACACGCACATGCATACACATACATAACATGCACATACATATATACACATGCATATTCATTTTTAAAATGAGGGATAAGCTGGGCATGGTGGCCATGCCTATTCATTCCAGTACTCAGGAAGCTGAGGCAGGAGGCCAGCATGGGCTATCCAATAAGACCTGATCTCAAACACAAACACACACACAAGGAAAAAACACATAAGAGGAAGATGCAATCCTAAGTACTCAGGTGATTCTAAGTCACTGGATGTACTGGCCATGGCCAAAGGCAGACCTTCAGGTTTAACTTCCCACTACCTGTAAGACTGGAGAGGGAAGGGGACCATGGTGCAGATCATAGACAAGCCAGGAAATACTGGAGGAAAGCACTGCATGAAGTGGGGGTCAGAAAGAAGAAGCACTGTGAGACTCAGGTGCTGCTACCACCCTCTCTCTGGGCCCACACACTCACATCCAGTTTCATCAGTGTGAGGAGGTCCTTCTTGGCGGCTCTGAAGATAGCATCTGTCTTCCCACTGGCCCCAGTCTCATCCCAGGGACTCTCTGAGTAGTGAAAGACAGCAGAGGGGATCTCTGCAAGGATCACATTTTTCTTGGACTTGAGAAGAAAAATGATACAAGCCATCAGAAGAGATGTGATAAAGAGAAAATGTGAGTGCAACTCCATGACCCATTCTGACACTAGTGATGTACCAAGTATAGCCCACACCCTAGACACCAGTAAAGGGCTGGGGAAGGTGAGGTTTCAAGGGGGAAGATAAGGAGTATAAAGGCCAGGACATACCTTGCTGGCCACAGAATTCCCAAGGTGCTCGTCTGAGTGTGGCAAGACCCTGGCACGGTCATATGCCATCCCCAGGTCTGAGGTTGCCCCCTCATGGCCTTCTACAAACAGAAAGTAGACTCAGTTCACCCCCGTGTGCTGGCCCACATGCAGGCACAATAGGTAGGCTGAATGAATATCTAAGAGCAGAAATTTGATAAATAAGACTCAGATCGCCAGACAGCAAGGCTGCTTTGCTGGCATTTTTTTAAAAAGATGAGTTCATTTTGTATTGCCATAACAAAGCACCAGAGGGTAGTATTTTATAAAGCAAAGAAGTTCGTTTAGATCACAGTTTCAGAGACTGAAAGTTCAAGACTGGCTGGTCCCATGTGATCAGCTTCTAGTGATCTAGTTTCATTACAATATGGTCAAACAGCAGAAAAAGAAACAGTCCAAATGCATAAAAAACCACAGGGCACCCTTGCTTTTCAAAAAAAAAAAAAAAACCTATTACATTTTAATATAATTATTTAGTATGTATATGGGATTTAAACATAATTTAACTGTTTAAAAAATTTAAAGGTACAACCCTGAGGCTGGGAAGATACCTCTATCAGTACAATACTTGCCACTCAAGCATGAGAACCTGATTTATATCTGCAGCACCTATATTAAAAATTAGGCATAGCTATGTGCATTTGTAATCCCAGCACTGGGGAGGTGAAAAAGACAGGAAGATTCCTGGGACTCACTAATTAATCAGCCTGGCCTAGACAGTGAGTCCAGGTCCCAGTGAGAGATTCTGTCTCAGAAAAACAAGGTGGACAGCTCCTTCCCAGGACATCTAAGGTTGTCCTTTGGCCTCTGCAAGTGCATATACACACAAATATACATATACATATATACACACACGCACACATACACACAGAGATAGTGAAAGAGGGAAAGAGGAGGAGAGGGGAGGCGAGGGAAGGGAAGGAAGACAAGCAAGCTGGGTTAAATCTGAGGGGAGCTGGCTTTCTGGGTGGTTGGGGAGGCACTCAGGTTCTTCATGTGCACGTTGGAACATCAAGCTGTAGTGGTCACACATGATTTTCCATAAAGTATGAAGCCAGAAAACAAAATTTAAGAACCCATAATCGCTGATATAACCCACTCCAGGGGCAGAAGAGTTGGCTCAGAGTTTGAAAGCAAGTACTGCTCTTGCAAAGAACCCAAGTTTGGTTCCTAGCACCCATATCAAGTGACTCACAACTGTTTGTAACTCCAGCTCTAAGGGAATCTGATGACTCTGGCCTCTATGGGCAAATGTACCCTTGTGCACATATGTCCCACTCACACACATACATACAATTTAAAAAATAATAATAAAGGACCAGGCATGATGGCACACCCCTTTAATCCCAGCACTCAGGAGGCAGAGGCAGGCAGGTCTCTGTGAGTTCAAGGCTTACTTAGTCCATATAGTGAGTTCCAGGTCAACCAGGGCTACACAGTGAAAGATCCTATCTCAAAGGACAAAAAAGTAAAATTAAAATACATAAAAATAAAGATAGCAAAAAATTTTTAAATAAAATAATTGGGACTGGAAAGATGGATGAGCAGTTAAGAACATTAGCTGCTCCTGCAGAGGATCCAGGTTTGATTCCCAGCACCTACTTGGCAGCTAACAACCATCTGTAACTCCAGTTCCAGGGGAATCCAACACCTTCTTCTGATTCTGGGCACTGTACAACATGAGTGCACTTACACACATGCAGGCAATACACTCATACACACAGAATAATAAAATATTTTTTTTAGAGATCAAAACCAAAACCAAAAGAAAAAAAACTATGGTAGGTCAACTGTGCAGCTGTACAGTGAAGACATGCACTGGCCTCCCCGCTTCCCACCAAAGGATAAGTTCTAGATTGGATTAAGATGAAAGTAAAATGTCAAATCTTACAGAATTCTTAAATGGAGCATAAAAAACATTGCTATAAAATTCAAAACTGAAAAAGTAGACTTTATTGCCAGCCAAACAATGAAAAACAGGGCTGGGTAGATGGCTCAGCAGTTAGCTGCTCATACAGAAGATGTAGGTTTGGTTCCCAGCATACACACAGTGGCTAAAAACTATCTATAACTCCAGTTCCAAGGGATGTGACACCCTCTCCTGGCCTCTGTGAGCATTGCACACATGTGGTACACTTACAAACATGTAGGCAAAACACTTATACACATAAAATAAAAATAAATAAAGTTTAAAAATCTTTAAAAAACAACAAAAACTATTTTTTTCTTTTGGTCTTTTTGAGACAGGGTCTCCCTGTAGCCCCAGCTGGCCTGGAACTGGCTATGTAGACCAGGCTGGCCTTGAACTTACAGATATCCACCTGCCTTTGTCTCCTGAATGCTAGGATTAAAGATGTGCCCCACCACATCCAGCATGTAGAAACTATTTTTAAGTCATATACCCAACAAAGGACTCTAACAGAGAATATCTTAAAAAAAAAAAAAAAAGAACAGAAAACAAAACTACGCTGTTCCAGTGCAAATGGAAAGTGATCAAAAGACAGAATTGAAAAAACAGAGGGAAATATATTAACTCAAAACTCTACTGAAAAATATACATACAACATCTAAATATGAGTTCATGTGTACACTCGAAGGCTATATAACAAGAACCATAGTGCTAGGCAAGAGAAATCTCCCTTTAGGTTGTTAGTCATAGTAGTCCAAGAGACTCCAAAAATAATACAGGGTATTGCCACAGTGCTTGATTATCTCCCAGAACTTGAAGGTTCTATTGCTGAAGATAGGACATACTTTGGACACCAGGCTTGGAACAATAGAGCTGGAACTGACCTAGAAGCCACCCCCTGAAGACTAGCTCTCATAGTTCTGGAGAATACTATGAAGCTGCTAAAGAAGAAAATCAATCAATGGTCCAACCCAGCTTTAAAGTCTACTAACTACAACAATGAATGGCACAACAAACTGTAACAGTGCAGTAATGACACTGGGAGCAATCAACAGTTATATATCTGGACTTGAAGCCCTCTCAATGAGAGAGAAGTCATGTGTGGAACTGTAAACAGAGCTAAATACACATGGCTGGAGAGGTCTCAGTCCTAGATAAAACCCTCTGTCATATTCCTAGACAAATGCAATTTCTTACTGTATGCTAAATATGGGTCCTTATATTTACAGACAAGAATATCATTCACCACTCATCAAAGCAGCTTCTTTTTTCAACAGACTATTACAGAGGCTATTACAGAGATCCACAACCGATCACACACAGAGAATAAGTGTCTAAGAGATGCCCAGTCCTAACAGACAAACTAGAGTGGAACCTCTCCACCTAAGGCTCATGGGAACATAGCAGAACAAGGAGTAGAAAGAATACTAATGCATTTCTCAACTCTCACCAGTGAAGCTTCCTCATGCAACAGAGTACTATGCACACAGAAGGTCATAACTCGTCAAAGTGTAAAGAAAAAGCGATTGCAGAGAGTGTGTTCCTGGGTAGGATTCCCATATATTTTAATTAATTTATTTATTTTTATTTTATGTGTATGAGTGTTATGCCTGCATGTATGTAAGTGCACCCTTGTGGTGTAGTGCCCACGGAGGGCAGAAAAAGGTGTTGGATCCCCTGGAACTGGAGTTGGAGATGGCTGTTAGCTGTCTTCTGGGTACTGGGAATTGAACTCAGATCTTCTGCAAGAGTTGCCAGTGCTCTTACCTGGCCCCAGGCCTCCTATATTAAACCTCACCTGTTCATGGCTCTGGGACCACTGCAGAAGGGGGGGCAGAAAGATTGTAAGAGCCAAGGTTAGTGAATCATCACAAGGAAACAGAGTCTTCCAGGCCTCTGAAACTTGCTCATATGACTTAGAACAATGATGACAGCATGCAGAAGACCCATGCCAACTCAGACAAAAACTCAGCACAGAACTCAGGGAATAGGCAGCAGGCGCCAACCTTAGCCAAAGAACTATTGGCAGCTGATTACTGCTGGATGAGGGAGAGCAGATTTTCTTTAAGGGAGAGACTCTAGATAAACTGACTAGACTCCAGTGGGTGAACTTGCACTGAAGGACATGTAGGTATACAAAGTTGACTTGATAGGCCTCAATATGCATGACAGAATGCACGAAATCCATTGGCAGGGGATATGGGGAGGTGTGGAAAAGGAAGAGGGTATAAAGAAGATTAAGAGGCTATGTATAAATAGCCAGGTGTAGTGGTAGACACCTTTAATCCCAGCACTCAGGACACTGAGGCAGGTAGATCTCACAAGGCCAGCCTGGTCTACGTAGTGAGTTCCAGGCCAGATGGAGAACAAAGGATATGTGTATGAAATGCCCCCAAAAATTCAATAAAAAATATACAAAAAAAAAAAAAACAAAAAAAGATGGAATAAGTCAGGCTCCATGTATGTACCCCAGAAGGGCTATACAAATCAGTTCTCTCTTTCTACCATGCAAGTTTCAGGGATCAAACTCAGATCATCACGTTTGGTAAGTGCCTTTTCCTGCTGAGCCATCTTGTCAACCAGGATTGTACACTTTCAAAGGGTGGACTTTATAGTGCATAAACTACGTTTTATTTATTTATTTTTATGTATATGAGAGTTTTGCCTGCATTTAAGCACACCCATGTCATGCAATGCCTGTGGAGGTCAGAAGAACGCATCAGATCCCCTGGAACTGGAGTTACAGATAGTTATTAGTTGCCATGTGGGTGCTGGGAATCCCTAACCTGGTCCCCTGCAAAAACAGCCAGTGCTTTAAACCACTGAGCCACCTCTCCAGCTCTGTGTATGAACTATCTTTAAAAAACTATTACTTGCTGGGCATGGTGACACACACTTGTAATCCCAGCAAGAGTTCAAGGCCAGCCTAGACTGTAGAGTCAGAACCCCATCTTAAAAATCAAACAAAAACCAAAAACTATTGTTTTGAGGGGGAAAAAACTCACATGGATTTTGAAACCTGACACCCAATAAAGACAGCATTTAAAAAAACTAGAGATTGTTTCATTAATGATATTTGGTAGGCTATCATCATATAGAATATGACACAGAAAATTTCCTACCTCACACATGTAGTTTATACTGTATGAGTGAACTACAGATGAATGAAAGACCTCAATATGGAAATTCATAGAAAATAATCTAGAAGAATATATAGAGGAGCCAGGAATGTGCAAAGAATAAGTAAGACATAAAAAGCTAATTACAAGGTACCAAATAGCTAGTTGGCTAGTGTTCTCTCTCTCTCTCCCTCTCTCTCCCTCTGTCTCTCTCTCTCGTTGGTGGTGGTTGTTTTTGAGACTAGGTCTTTCCAAACTGATCTCAAATTTCTATCAATTTTCCTGCCTCAGCCTCAGAAGTGCTGGAATTATAAGCATGAGCTACTGTGCCCAGCAAATGACTGGCTTTCAGCAAAAGAGCACTGAGATTCAGTTGAGTGGAAAAGGAATTTTCTGGCAGACGGAAACAGGAGAAAGTATTGGCAACAATTAGAACTTAGGTGGTGCACATCTGTAATCCCAGTTTGTAGGAGGCTGAGGCAAGAGAATAGTGAGTTTGAGGCTAGACTGGGTTACACAGTAAGACCACATTGGAAAAAATAAAATAAAAGAGGGGCTGGAGAGATGGTTCAGCGGATAAGAGCAGGTACTACTGATGTATAGGACCTGAGTTAGGTTGCCAGCATTCACATCAGGTGACTCACAGCCACTGGTAACTCCAGCTCCAGGAGGATCCAGTGTCTCTAGCCTCTGAGGACACCTGCACATACACACATAATTGAAAAAATAACAAAGAGCTGGGCATTGTGGCACATGATGCCTTTAATCACAGCACTTGGGAAGCAGGCAGATCTCTGTGAAATCAAGGCTAGCCTGTTCTACATGAAAGTTCCAGACCAGCTTGAGCTATAGGGAGACCCTGTCTCAAAACAACAACAACAACAACAAAAACCAAAGAAACAAATAATAAAAATAAATCTTAAAAAAAAAAGAAAAGAAGAGAAGAGAACTAATGCACAACAAAACCAGCTCCAGAAACCCTGCAGATCACAAAGGCCATATGCTAGGTATGAAAAGGAGAAATCTGATTGCCTTTAAATTAATCAGGAAGTCATGAAGTTTCCAGTTGCTCATGAATAACAAACAGTAAAATCAGAGGTGATGAGTGAGCCAGCTGGGGCAGGAGCATGCCTGCACTATCCTGTGTGGCTCAGTTGGACTTAGTGGCTGCAAACATGGGTGTCCTCAGGTCAGCAGCACAACTGTAAGCTGTGCACCTGAGCATTGGGTGCTGGCTACAAAAAGCAGGTGCTGGTATCTATGGGATGCAAGCATTAGCAGAAATTAAGAAAGAAGGGGAGAGCAACTAAAGGTTTCATACTAAGTAACAGCAATATAGTATACCCACCAAAGGGCACAATGAAGACTGCAAGAGATCCAACAAACCAAGCAAAACACAGAAAGGGAGGATGGAAAGCAGTGAAGGCAGACAGCTCTGAGCACTAGGTTCCAAAGAAGAGGAGGCTAAGGGGACATAGGGCATGTCAGTATGTGGTGGGAACCCCACCAGAGGTGAGCCTGATATTGAAGAAGGGATCAGTGGTGGTGGCAGAAGTAGGAGGTAGGTGGGTACAGGGCCTAGCAGGGAAGTATCATGCACAGGGCTGGAAGAAGAGGGCAGCATGCAGAGTACACCAGGATAAACAAAGCATTATGACACCCATCAATGCCTCAGTCCCAGGGAGAGAGTGCAAGTACAGGCTCCTCCAGGCCACAAGCTCTTGTCTAACTATAAATGGTACCAAGTTCAGGGTGTCTACCCCCCTGGGATGGACAAAAGGATGCTGGGGGAAGGGGAAACTTGACTCATCCCTCAAACACATAGAAACTACCATTAGAACCAGGTACAGTAATGGAGACCTTTACCTTGGGGGGCTGAAGGGTCAGGGCTGCCTCCCTGGGACTGTCTGAACTCATCTGCGATGTCCCCTCGGATGGAAGGTAGAGGGACGGAGCAGCTCCTCTTCAGCAGAGACCCAGAGACTGCTGGGCGGCTGCTCCCATGATCTGGGGGAGACAGATGTGAGCCACCCAAGCCCTACATGGTCCAGTGTCTGGTTCTAGTCACTACAGACAGTTCAGAGAACAGTCCCTACAACAGCACAGGACCCAAAAACAGCCCTCTGAAGTGCTCTGTGAACCTGCAGATAAACTACCCAACAGGGCCCTCAGGCTATCTCACTGTTAGCACTTGCAGGGAGAATGATATCTCATATTAGTCCTGCTCTGCTCCCTCCAATCCTGCAACCCTTCTGACCATTGTTCTGCATGGGCCTCCAGAACTGACTGCTCCTGTTGCTGCAAGTGCTTTGAAGGTAAACCCTGAACCAGGGAATCTGCTGGTTGCCCCTTTTCCCACAGTCTTCTTCTGTCAAGGTGACCATGAGCCACGTGGGATAAACCATAGCCTTGCCCACCACACAGAATGCTGTTTGCTGTAGGATCTGTTTCTAAAGAGGTCTATGAACCTACTCAGCCCAGGAGAGCTGCCCTGAGCTAAGCACCTTGGAGAGGATAAGCCCCAAGGCTCCAATCACCTAATGCTGATCAAAAGTTCAAAGAGAAAAGCACTACTCAGGAAAAATACTTAGGTGACACATATTCTGAAATACATTTCTGGGGAAATCAGATCAGCCAAAGATATATTTCAAGGTCACTAATGTCCAAAGTCTTATCCTTGGTAGAATCAAATGGACAGTTCCAGTCTACTGCACATACCTAATTTCACCAACTTTGGTTAGCCACCTGGAATCCTTTTCAGTATAGAATGAACTATTAAAATACTGAAGGTATATCTCCTTTCTGTCAAGGTGGCTTTATGGTAACGATGCAACATGGATCACCTACAGGTGATGTTTGTAGTTCAAGTATTCCTGGACAGTTTATTTCCCAGTTTAACTTGCTTTTGAGAGCTAAAAGCAGGAAGACAAAGCTGAGAACCCACTCTCTGGAGCAGTATTACCCTGAGGCAATTTTCTCAGGTGGAAGTAATAAAAAAAAATGGTAGGGCAAGGAGATTCCAAGACACATGCAACATGGACTGGGGCAAGGGAAACTTATGAGACCTAAGAACAATGAAGTAATCCAGAACCATGTATGGAAATCTGGGCACATATGAAATGAAAGAGGTGAGGAGACCTGGGGACATGTGAAGAAACCTGGGGTTATGGAGGATATCTGGGGGCATATAAGGAAACCTAGGGGCAGTGAGAAAACCTAGGCCACATAAGACGACCTAGGAGCAGGAGAGGAGACCTCAGGGACAAGTGAAGACTCTTGATACACGTGAGGAAACCTAGAGGGTAGGTGAGGACACCTGAGAGCAGGTGAAGTTGGGCATTGGAGAGAGGAGACCCTGAACTGGGTCAGTACCTGAGTCACAAGAGTCCAGGGGTCGTGGAAGCCTCTCAAGTCGTTCCTCCAGGCCACAGGACATCTGCCTCTTGGTCCGTCCAGCTGCCACACTGGCTACTGACAAGAGAGGGATGGCTTGGCTCTCCTGGGGGATGAGAAGGAACATCAGATCTGGTCCAAGGGTTTCCCAGTGCCCTACAAGAATTCAACCATGTCCAAACTATCAAGAAGAACATAGCAACCACTATGGAGTTCAGGCACTCAAATCAGAGAATGGGGCTGTAAAAGCTCAGCCTCCAATTGTAGATCCAGTCAAAATAATAGCCCACATGGTCAGAAGTCACAATTTTTCATAAGGAGAAAAAAATAAAGTAAAACATAAAAGGATATTATTCCCTGAAATATCAGCTACTGAGCATAACAAATCCTAAAAAGTCATAAAAATAAGGAAAGGACATTGTAACTCAAAGGTACCAAGTACTTACCAACTCCGAGGAGTTCTGTGGGGGCTTTGCTTCATGTTCCACAGTAACTTCCTGTGCCCTCTACCCTCTAGGTACTTGGCCTTGCATTGTGTACAGGGACAGAGCAGGGAATGAAGAAGCCAGTGGCTTCATTCTTACCAAGCCTTTCTAAATAGGATCTAGTCTTTTCCCATTTTATAGGCTATGTCCGGCCAAGGTTACACCAGGAGGTACAAAAACCAGGATTCAAGACCCTGGCACCCTTGGCAATGCCCTATACCTTCCCAACAAGTCACAGCTCAGTATCAGATGAGCTTAGTGTTCATCAAGAACAGGACACAGAGCCAAGGGCTAACAAGAGGAACCTGAGTCTAGTAAGGAGTGATGATCCAGCCCACAGTCTCAGTACCTGGGTGAAGGTGTGGCCCAGGCTTGAGCATCAGACTCTTTCAGAATACCAGTCTTAGGGACAAAATAGAGCTACTGGCAAGCAACAAAGCAGAATAAGCTCTCTAATGTTAGACAAGTCTAACTGTGCCAATTTGTGACCCCCAGAAGTGTCATTCAATGTACCAGTCTACCTCTGCTTAAGCAAGAAAATAAACTCAGGTCATCATCACCTCCTAAAGTCCAAAGTCTTGATAACCCACAAGCAGGACCACTGCAAAACAGCTCTGCTCACTGGCACAGGCTGGGGTGCCCTGAGGACAGCTGATACCATTCCTGCAGTGGGACATGTAGGTGACCTACACTCACAGGGTTGAAGAGCTCTGTAGTCAGCCCCAGGTAGTTGTGCAGAGCCAGGAAAGTTACCCGCTGCAGCCGTACCATGATGATCTATAAGAGACACCAAAGTATGAGTAGTTCAGGTTGGTACCAGCAGTGCCACATGGGATACCCATTGAGCACCACAGCACAGGCCACAGGACACACAGCTCACCCTTTCCAGTACACAGTAGCCCACCATTGTGGAGCAGGGTGTTAACATGAAGTACAATATGGGACACATGGAAACTCTGTAGTATTTTCAAGTTTTATATAAATCTAAAATTACTTTAAAATAAAATATTAAATAATAAAATTTTAAATCTCTTTTGGGGGAATAAGAGATCTGAAAGCCCCTGCAGAGTTATGAATATTAATTTAGGGAGGTTGTATCTGGATGTGTATGTACACACATGTGGAAGACAGAGGAGGTATTCTTTAGGAGTCAGCCTTTTGAGACAGGGTCTCTCACTGGAATTGCAAGCACATGTGCACTCAACTTTTTTACATGGGTTCTGGGAATCAGACTCAGGCCCTTATGATTTTCAGACAAGCACTTTACTGGCTGAACTACTTCCTCAGTTGTTTGGGTTGTTTTTCTACATTTATTTATTGTGTGTATGTGTGTGAACATGCATATGCCACAGCACACATGGAGATGTCAGAGAACAACTTGCAGGAGTCAGTTCTCTCCTTCTATCAAGTGGGTTCTGGTGACTGAACTCAAGTTCTCACTTAAGCAAGTGCCCTTACCCACTGAGTCATCTTGCTGGTCAATTTTTTTTTTCAGGCAGAATCTTGCTGTGAAGTCCTGGCTAACCTAGCACTTACCATGTAGCCCACCCAAGTTTCTCCTTCCCATGTGCTGAAATTATAGCCATATGCTCCTATGTCTAGCCTATGAATATTAATTTTTTGATACAAGGTCTCACTGTGTAGCCCTAGTTGGCCTGGAACTCACTATGTAGAACAGGCTGGCCTTGAACTTATAGAGATCTGCTTGCATCTGCCTCTCAAGTGCTGGAATTAAAGGTGTGTATCACCATGCCCAACTCATAAATATTTATTGTAAAACATGCTACATTAAAAAATTTTTTGTTACATTTATGTATGTATGTATGTGTGTGGCAGTTTAAATAAGAATCTCTCCCACAGGCTCAAAATATTTGGATATTTTGTCCCCAGCTGGTGGCACTGATTTGGGAGGTCTTAGAAGGTGTGGCCATGTTAGAGGAAACACATCACTGGGGGAGGGCTTAGAGAGTACTTAAGCCTTGCGTGATCTCCAGTCTGCTTCCACTGCCTGCTTAAAGATGTGAGTGTTAACTTCTGCTCCTACTCAGCCACCTCTGCTGCCATGCCCAACTGCCATGATGGACTCTTGCCCCTTTGAAACCATAAGCTAAATAAACTCTTCTTTTTTTTGCTAGGGGGAGGTTGAGACAAGGTCTCCCTGTAGCCCCAGCAGGCCTGGAACTCAATGTGTAGACCAGGCTAGCCTTGAATTCACAGAAATCTGCCTGCTTCTGCCTTCCAAGTGCTGGGATTAAAGGTGTATACCACCATGCCCAGCCTAACCTCTCCCCTTTATAAGTTCCCTTGGTTATCATGTTTTATCACAGCAACAGAAAAGTAACTAAGACAGTGTGTGTGTGTGTGCGTGCGCGTGTGTGCATGCATGCATGCACACATGCACTCTCATGGGTGTCTGGAAATCAGAGGATAACTTGCAGGAGTTGATTCCCTCCTTCCATCATGTGGGTCCTAGGGATCAAACTCAGGTTGTCAGGCTTGATGGCAAGCATCTTTATCTGCTGAGCCATCTTGGCAGCCCTATTACATTGTTTTTAAAAAAACAGCATTTCTCAGAATCCACATCCAGCTGTAAGTTCTGCCAGCAAAGCCAGCTCTACATTCTCTAAATTCAATCCATATGCTGATTATAGAGGTGACACAGTGAACCAGGAACAGTCCTAGTGGAATCCATGCCAAGTCCCAGCTCTGATGCCTGAGATTGCCCATAGTAACTAAAAAAGGCCCAAAAGAAACTTACCTGTACCACCCTCACCAGGGTTTCTGGGTATTTCTCAAAAATTCCTTGAAAGGCTGCTGCAGGAAGCCGGAGAATGGTGGATGAAACAGCGGCACGGGCAGAAACTGTTTTGTAGGATGCAGTGTGACCCTGAAACAACAACTTAGTCAGACCTATACCAGAGACCTACAAAGCTCCTGGAGAATTACAACATTCCACAGAGGTTCCTGGTGAACCCACGTGACTCCCACTCATACAGCTGTGATCTTTGCAGGCATGCTGTAGACACTGGTAATTTTGGTGCAAACCAAAACTTGTCACAGCAATTCACAGCAAAGAGCCAGACTTGGACAGTCCCATTGACCTGCAAGCTCACCAGGTGAGACTTTTGCATATTCTTTCCTGAGACTCACAAGGCCTGGCTCTCCAGTGTCCCACCCTGTCTGTAGACCCTTGCCAAAAGACCCAATCCATGTATACTTTCCTGAAAAAGCCACTGAGAGTAGGAATCATCACTGTCAAGGACTGCCATGTATAATCCTGCATCCCCACTGAGGGAGAGGCTAGGTTGCTTCTAGGATGTGGCAACCATAAACATGCCTATAAATTCACATATATAGGTTTCTATGTTCACATTTCTTGATAAATACCTGGAAAATTATTCCTAGGTCATATGGTATGTGTACCCTTAACTTTGTAACAAACAAACAAATAAAAAAAACATCAAACTGTCTTCCACAGTGGCTGCACTATTCTACATTTCTACCAGCAATGAATTTGAATTCCTGTCCTCATAGCACTTGCTACTATAAGAGTCCCTGGTTCCTGGGGATCCTTAGAAGTTCCTGCATGACTAAGTATCTGTTTTTCATGGTGATGGGCCCCTTGGACCACATCTGAGTTTGGGCAGGTTCTAATAGATGCAGTGGCATTTTATTGTGGTTTTAGTTTTCATTTCTCGAAAGACTACTGATGTGGTTTATATTTCCCATGCTTATCTGAAAACATGAACCACAGTGAAGTGTCTATTAAAATCTTTTATCTGTTTTTTTGTTTGTTTTCAGAGTTCTGTGTGGCCTTTTTATCTTCTTGTTTGCACAAAGCTGAAGTTTTAAATTTCGTTGAAATCTAATTTATTTTTTTCTTTTACAGATCATGCTTTCAGTACCATTTCAAAGAAATCTTTGTACAGTACAAAGTAATAGATTTTCTTCATTATTTTTATGCACATCCAATCTCGGATGCTGTCTCTTAAGTCTGTCTGCTTTAGGTTTTTGGGGGGGAGGGAGATATGGTCTCTCACTGAGGCTTGGTAATTGACAATTTGTCTGACTGGCCAGTGAGACCCAGGGATCCTCCTGGCCCTGTCTCCTCAGTACTGAGATTACAAGCATGTGCCAAAGACCTGTACCCTCTCTCCAGATGCATGTAATTCCACCCCAGCTGCATGTGGTCTCAGAGCTGTGAGTATCTAGAGGGTGGAGGGCTAACTGAGGGGGCGGCCTACTAAGCAGTGCCAGGGAAATTGTTATTCAAGCTGGGATGATGCAATCTATTGAGGTTTGAATGTGAAATGTTCCTAATAGTCTCATGTGTTTGAATAGTTGTTCCCAGAGGGTGGCACAGTTTGGGAAGTGGTCATTGGCAACAGGCCTTGAGGTTCTATTGCCCGTCCCACTTACTCTCCACTTTCTGACTGCTGATACAATGTGACCAGCTATCTCCCTGCTCCTGTGGCCATGTCAGAACTCAAACTGCAAACAAAAATAAACCCTTCCTTCCTTAAACTGCTTCTTGCCAAGTATTTTGTCACAATAGTGAGAAAATAACCAATATATAGCTGTTTAGGGGTGACCCAGGCCCTGTAGGTAAACTCAATAAATTCACTGATGCAGCAAGCTGAACTTGGATGGACTCTTTACTTTGGTCTGTTATTGTTACCCTATCTGGGCTAAGTAGATATTTGCTCATGTCTCTCCAGGAAATACCTACACAACACTACAATCTCTCTTTTTATTGTTGTGTTTAGAGCTTGTGGGTTTTCTCAGGAAGGTTGTTTTTTTTTAGCAGTTGCTGTATTGTAGAAGAATATCACACTGGTTAGGTTCATACCACGGCCTATGGGCAATGGATTCTAGTCTCTCCATTTCCAAAGCCTTGACTCTGATCACTCACTCAAGAACTAGTCTGCAATTCAAGCTCAGGTTTGCACATAATCTACTTTTCATTGCTCTGTGATGCTGCTGGGAGCTCCTCCTGAGATTTAAATGGGTTCATGGAGAGAATCAGCAGATCTTGTTCATCTCCATCTTTAAAAAAGATATAAATAGGGGCTGGACAGATGGTTCAGTGATTAAGAGCACTGGCTGATCTTGCAGAGGCCCCAGTTCGGTTCCTAACACCCACATGGCTAACAATTTTAACTGCAGTTCTAGGAGACCCAATGCCCTCTTCCTCTGTGGGCATTGCATGTATGTGGCATATACATACTCCCATACATGTAGGCAAAACACTCATGCACATAAATAAAAAAAAAATTTAAGATACAAATGGTCGTATCTCCAAGAACATGGAAGCCAGCATTACAGGCACAACTGTAATCCCAGTATTTGGGAACAAGAGTTTAAAGCTCACCTTGGATACATAGCAATACTGTCTCAAAAAAAAAAAAAAAAAAAAAAATCAAGGGTTTTTATAGCACATGCCTAGGAAGTGAAATCTCTAGGTTTGATTTCTACCCTAACATCCCCAAAAAAGACAAAAGCAAAAAATATGTTAGAAATGCAATAGAATTTAAGGAGCTACTAAAAGCAAATGACAGCGAGGAGTGTGGCACACACTTGTAATCCCAGTAAAATATGAGGCAAAGGACTGCTGCACATTCAAGGCCAGCCTAGGCTACATGGTGAGCTCTAGGCCAGTCAGGACAACATAGTAAGACTGTTTCAAAAAAGGGTAAAGGACTAGACCTGGTGGTGCATGCCTTTAATCACAGTACTCTGGAGGCAGTGGCAGGTAGATATCTATGAATTTGAGGCCAACTTGTTATACATAGTGAGTTCCAGGCTAGCCAGTGCTACATAGTGAGGTCCTGTCTCAAAAAAAAACAAGAGAGAAAGGATGGCTAAGCATGATGGCACAAACTGTAACACTAGTTCTTGGGCAATGGAGGCAGGAGGATCAGGAGTTCATGGTCATTCATCCTTGAATACATAGCAAGTTTTGAGACCAGCCTAGGGTACAAGAGATCCTATAAAAATAAACAAAAAGCCTACAGACACTGACCTCTGAACCCCTAAAAGGAGTCTGCTTATATCTCTGTCTTCTGCACAGATACCCTGAATACCTTGACCATACCCGTGTTGTCTAACTCAGTATTTTTGTGTGAGTATACACATGCACACACACACACACACACACACAACTGTACAGTGCATGTGGTGATCAGAAGTCTCTCCTTTTACATTGTTAAGGCAGGGTCTCATCTGTTTCCTTTGCTGTGCAGCTTGCTCCAGACTAGCTGCCCTTGAGCTTCTTGCCTATTCTCTTGTCTCTGCCTCCTACTTAACTGCTTTTAAAACCCAGTAACACAGTCTAGAGGAGTGGAGGTATGATGAGTAATCTTCACTGTCAGCTTGACTAGATTTGGAATCACATGGAAACACACTTCTGAGTGTGTCTATGAGAGTGCTTCCAGAGATGTTTAACTTGGAGGGAAGACCCACCCTGAATATGGGCAGCATCATGCCACAGGCTAAGATCCTAGACTGATAAAATAGAAAAAATGAGCTGAATACAGTATTCCTTTCTCTGCTTCCTGACTACGGACTCCTCACACGCTCCTCCTGTCATGCCTTCCCGACCATGAGGGATGGCTCCCTCAAACTGTGAGCTGAAATAAACCCTCCTTCCTTAAGTTTCTTTTGTCAGGTATTTTGTCACAGCAACAGGAAAAGAAAGTAGCATACAAAGTAAAAGTCACCCAGTATACAGCTAACACAAAAGTGCAATTCAGTCAGGTGAAAATCAGATGCCACAGCTAGGCATGGGGCATATGCCTTTAATCCCAGCACTCTGGAGGCAGAGGCAGGCAGATCTCTGGGAGTTTAAGGCCAGCCTGGTCTACATAGAGAGTTCCAGACCAGCCAGAGCTACAAGGAGACCTGTCTTAAAAAGATCAAAAAAAAAAAAAAAAAGAAAAGGAAATCAGATGCGCCTTGTGAGTTACACAGACAAGCATTTACCAACTCTCAGCTAATCTTTACTTAGCAGTTATTTGACTTATATAGATTTTACTCAAATAATATATTAAGCAGATCTTAAACTTTTATTAGCAGGTGTTATGTTTTGAATCTGAAATGCCTCCCATAGGTTCATGTGTTTGAAGACTTGGTCCCCAGCTAGTGGCACTGTCTTGGAAAGCTGTGGAGCTGTTAGAAAGTGGGGTCTGGCTGGTGCAGTTGGGTCACAAAGGTGAGAACTTGGGGATTATAGCCCAGTCCTGCTTCCAGTCCTGTTCTGTGTCTTTTGGTCCACAGTGATGTGAGAGGTCTCAACCACATACGCACACTGCCATTAACTCCAACCTGCATTCGCTGCCACAATAGACTAGACCCTCTAATACTGAGAGCCAAAACAAACCTCTCCATTCTTAAGCTGTTTTTGTCAGGTATGTCACAGCCTTGAGAAAAGTAACTAATAGAGGGAAAGCATAAGACACATGGCACTGAAACTTGTAGCAGATTGTGACAGCTACACACACAGGCTAATGTGATGTTATCATTCACTTCTGTATGTTGATCAATGCAACAAATAATAAAAAGTAGAAAATCTCTAGGCAAATGGCATACACTTGTAATCCTAGGACTCAGGAGGCTGTGACAAGAAGATCAAGAGTTTGAAGTCAGCCTGGGCTATGCAAAGTAAGATCCTAGAAACAGACACAGAAGAGAGAGACAAAGAGAAAATAGAAAAGATAACCAAACCCTTACCTTCTTTCAGTCTTAAATATACTGTCAAAGTTGTTCCCATGGACATCTTAACTAATGTGGTGAGAATGAGGGTTGTTCCCATCTAGACAACTCCTCCCACCTGTGTCACTGCAAAGAAGTTGTCTTTAACAATAAGGGATGAACTGTCCATCAAAACAGGAAGAAGGGGTCTGGAGGGCTAACCCAGAGAAGCTTGAGTATTGGTTGGGGGTGAGAAGTACTCACAGTGATCACATCCAGAATGCTGAGGAGGCTGTGGACACTGTCCCCTGGCAGAACCTCTTTGACTACCACCTCGGTGCCATCCTGTGCTTGGACAGCAGAACAACAGATGTCAGTTCAGGAAGTATCTACCAGAACTGTCACAGAGGCCCAGTCAACACTTAAACATATAAAATAAAAATAAATAAATTTTAAAGTTTAAATAAATACATTTTTTATAAAAGAGAGATACCATCACGCTTTTAATCCCAGCACATGGAAGGCAGAGGCAGGCAGATCTCTATGAGATCAAAGCCAGCCTGGTCTACAGAGTGAGTTTCCAGGTCAAGGGTATATTCAGTGCCCCAAAAAACAAAACAAAACAAAGGCACTTGCTATATAAGCCTAACAACCTGAATTTGATCCCTGGAACCCCAGTGAAAAAAGAAAACCAATTTCCAAGAGTTGTTCTCTGACCTCCACATTTGCAACATGGGATGTTTACTCCTGTGTATGTGCCATGCACACACACATAATAATTAATAAATAATAATTTTTTGGTCTTTTGAGACAGGGTCTCCCTGTAGCTCCAGTTGTCCTGGAACTCACTACGTAGACCAGGCTGGCCTTGAATTCACAGAGATCTGCCTGCTAGGATTAAAGGCGTGTGCCACCATGTCCAGCTAATAAATAATTTTTCTAATGTCAGATGTGATGATGCCTACTTGTGATATCAGTGCTGGGGAAGTAAAGACAATAAGAACCCTGGGGCTCACTGGCCAGGCTACTCTACTTGATGAGTCAGAGCACTGAGAAACTGAGCAGTCTCAAAAAATAAGGTAGACAGTGTATGAGGAACAACACCCATACATATGAATATGTGTGAACATGTACACATAAGAGGAAAGAGACAAATGAAGAAACCCTGCCTATCTCAGGCACAGCCCAATCCCACGACTCATCCAAACTTGGCAAGTTTAAGAGAAATTCCCCTAATCCTAAATTGGTTGGCTACCCTGTCTGCAAGGGTTCTGAGGACCAAATTTGGCTACTATCAATAAAAATTACAGATTTTGGGGGGAGAGAGGATGTTTTGAGTCAGAGTCTCATATAACCCAGGCTGACCTCAAACTTGCTTTGTAGCAGAGGCTGGTTTTGATTTCCTAATCCTCTAGCTTCTTTTGATGTGACTGCTGCAGAATTTTAATGTAATTTTCCACTAGGCAAAACAAGAAAGAAAGCCATATAATCTGATGAATTAACATAGGGATTTTATATCAGCCAGACCCAGGAAAATCTCTTTTGAATTTATCCAACTCTGGTCTTGTTCACCCTCCATGAACTCCCTCCTCCCTGATTCAAAGGTCAAAAAGAGGCAGATCCAAGCCTTCTCTGAGGTCCCTCTTATCAGCTGGGTGTCCTCATACCACAGAAGCTGCTAGTTCTGACTTCTTAAGACTAGATAAACCAAAGCCCTTTCCTTTGCCACAACCCATCAGGTCTAGGCATAGACTGAGTTGCAAACATGACGGTCACAGATTCTTCTCAGAACAAACCTTGGGGCTATAAACCCCAAGACAGAGCAGGAACCATATTGGGATGAGAGCAGGTAGGAACTTTTGAGGCTGGAAGATTAGGGGCAACTATCATACAATGGCTAGTAAGTATTGCTCTGAATAGTACAATGGGAAGCCTAGGTTACAAACTGTGAGGACAAATAAACTGACTAAAACCCTTGAGAAAGCAACATACCAGCAAAAAGAGCCTAGTAAAGTTTAACCTGGCTGTTATACCAGTTATTCTATGATCCAACAACATAACATGCAAGAAGCAAACATTCAGTTTCTCAATGAACACTAGTCCTTACATTTAAAATTATTTATAATCATGAACCTAGAAACTTAGAAAGGGGTCAGTTGATTACGAAAATATAATGATTTACTACCAAATCATTAATGGGAATAGTCTGAGGACATGTAAGAAATGTTTTAAATGTTTAAAATGTATCAGGTGACACGGGAGGTGAAAACAAGGAATTTAAGGCTGGCTTCAGCTACACAGTAAGTGCTAGGCCACTAGGCTACATGAGATCCTGTCTAAAAAAAACGAAATAAAAGGGTAGTGAGATGGCTCAGCATGAAAGATGCTTGTCACCAAGCCTGATGACATGAGTTCAATTTCTGGGATCCACATGGTAGAAGAAAAGTGACTCTTACCAAACTGTCCTCTGCCACACATGCATCCACACACAAAATAAGTAAAAAAGGCAACTTTAAAGTAAATCAGATGAGGCATAAGATAAATTATGCTAATAAGCTCACCTAAACAATAGGTATACAATATGCCTAAACAGAAAAGATAATGTGCCAGTCAGGTATGTTGCTTCAGGTCTATAACCCTAGCACTCAGGAGGCTAAAATAGGAGGACTGCCATGAATTCAAGGAAAGCCTTAGGCCTGAATGTACCAAAGCAAAAAATAGTAGCTGTGCTTGAACACTAGAATAGGGGTGTGGTTTTTTTTTTTTTTTCAAAAATACCTGAAGTTTAAATTTCTACATTAACTTAAAAAAAAATTTTTTTTTGAGACAGGGTCTCACTCTGCAGCCCTGGCTGGTCTGAAACTCAGGGTGGCTTTGATCTCACAGAGATCTACCTGCCTCTGCCTCCCGAGTGCTGGGACTAAAGGTGTGTGCCACCATGCCTGGCATACACTAATTTTTTGATAGAAAGCTTTTCAAAGCTTTAAGTTAAGAGATGGCCAGGGCTGGGGATGATAGTTCCATCAGTAAAATGTTTGCCTTGCAAGCCTAAGGACCTGAGCTCAATTCCTACAATTATGTAGATAACTGGTAACAGTGATGCACACTTAAAATTCCAATGCTGCAGAGGTGGAGACAGGTAGATTCTTGGGACTCAGTGGCCACTCAGTCTAGCCTACTTCATGAGCCTGAGGTCCCAGTGAGAGACTCTGACTCAAAAATCAAGGTGGATGGATCATGGCTAAAGAGATAGTTAAAGGGTTAAGAACACTTTCTGTTCTTCCAGATAACCTGAATTCAACTCCCAGCACCCACATGGCAGCTCTGGCTCTGTTGCCCTCTTCTGGCCTTCATGGGCACTACACACATACCAGTAAACACACTGGCCATCAAAACACTTGTACAAACAAAAAAATTTTAATTACCTAAAAAAAAAATCAATATGGATTATGCCTCAAGAATGATACCTGAAATTGACATCTGGCCCCCATACACATGCATGTACACACACATAAACAGACAGACAGACAGACAAATAGATAGACAGATAGAGTAGATAAATAAATATGACAGAAATCACAGGGCCCTGCCCCACATGGGCCCTGACTCACAGCATCTTGGATACAGACTTCTAGCCGTCCATCCTGTACCACATAGATGCTGGTGTCCGGCTCCCCAGGTTGGAAGACAAGCTCTCCCTCCTGAAGTTGCACAAAGACCATGTGTTTGCAAAGCTCCAGGAACAGTGGCTTTTCAAAGTGGCCCAGGACTCTGCAAAAACACAATATACTATAGGATATGTTTCCCCTAAGGAAGGAAGGGTAAGAGACATGGTCCATTGTCCCCATCAGCAGCAGGATCAGAGCTAGCCGGAAATAAGGCTGACTCAGTATATCTGGCGTCACTGTCAATCAGAATTTTAACTTCTGAGATAATGATGAATTCAAAGAACATCTCAAACTGTGACTCTGAATGTAAATCATACACAAAAAAAGACAGAAGACCATATAGTGCCCCTTGGAATGATGTGACAGCATTAGAAAGAGGAAAGAGAGCCATACAAGCCTGATAACCCGAGTTCAATTCCTGGAACCCACAAAAAAAACGGAAGGAAAGAACTAACTCCACAAAGTTGTCCTCTGATTTCTACACAGAAGACATATGTGTACTCGTATTAACTTACACATCATACATACAAATATGTAATAATTTTAAAAATTAAAATAAAGTACCTTTTTAAAAAAAAAAAGAGGCGGGACTAGAGAGATGATAGAGAGATGGCTCAGCAGTTAAGAGCACTGGGTTCTCTTGCAGAGGACCTGGGTTCAATTCCTAGCACCCACAAGGCGACTAACATTTGTAAACTTCAGTTCAAGGAGAATTCAACACTCTTTTTATGGGCACTACAAGTCATGGGTTCACTTACATGCAGGCAATACACTCATACACATAAAATAAATTTTTTTTAAAAATTTTTAAAGGGGTTGGGTATAGTGGTACACAAGCCAGCTGGGGCTACAGGGAGACCCTGTGTCAAAAAGACCAATAAATAAATAATAAATAAATAAATAAGTAAGGAAAGAAAGCTGGTATAAAGGAACACAACTATAATCTCAGCATTTGGGAGACTGAGGATTAGGACTGCAAGCTCAAAGCCAGCCTGGGCTATGTAACAAGAACTTGTCAAGAAAGGAGAGAGTGAGAGAGATAGACACAGAGACAGACCGAACAGACAGACAGATCCAGCTTTGCAGGTTTTCATTCATTCATCCATTTCTCACATCTGCTGTTGAGTATGGCACTGAGTATAAAAGTGTTAAGAACCATTAAACAGCACAGGAAAGAGCAGCTGAAAAGGTGAGCTGACCACAAGGCTCCACAGACCTGAAGATTTCTGACCCTGCTGAGCATCACTACCATTAACAGAGCACAGAGGCCTGAGGAAAGAAAATGAGCTTACCATGACATAGGATAGCTAAGCCAAAGACAATCCAAGGAAGAAGGATGGAGAAGACAGACCTCCACTAACACACCCCAGCCAGAACTCTCCTTTTGTCTATGTGTCTTACCGAACATTTTTCAACATGTACAAAACTTCTGATGGCAGATGAGAATTCTTCACATCAAACTCTGTGAGATCAGCCTCCAGCAGGGAGGGTGGGGGCTCTTTTGGCTGCAGAGTAGGATATTCCTTTTTGAAGCGCAGAATCCTACAAAGCAGAGATATCCAAGTAAGAAACAAAGAACTCAAAGTCAATACCATGAGCACTCCAAAGTCCCAGGAAGCTCTGCCCTTGTTGTGTTTTGACATAGGGGGAGCCACAGCAGTGATAAAGCCCCTATGGAAATTCCCAGTACCTCTTGGCCAAAGACAGCACCTTAGTCCTCTTCCTGACCCGCTGCCGGGATACAGATGTATTCCCAACCAGGGTATGAGGGAGCGTGGTCACCTGCAGATTCAAGGGACAGCTTGAGTGTTGACCCTGCAACCGCCAAGGTCTAAGCTCTCAGTCTCAAGGTCTGTCACCAGGTACTGCCTCTGAGCTGCTGCCTTCCTGATCTCAGATCCCAGAGCTGGGTTTACTAACCCTAACCTGCCTGGCATCTTGAAGGAGATGTATTAGTCAAGGACACGGAGAATACCATTTGAACAATGGCATACTACACAGTCCTATACATCCCACAGTATGGTCCTCACTGTCCTCAAGTAGCCAAGTCTTCAGAGCTTCACAGCTCTACACCTGATGGTTTCTTCAAAACTTCTGAGGGAAGTGGGAGGAGGCAGGAGGAAAGTACTGTGGCAGTTAGCCAAAGGAGAATGACGATTCAAAGCATCCTTCTTATCCATGGCCACCAAGAACTTTGGTGCAGGAGGACTAGAGATCTATGAACCAGAACCTCCACAAACATGGAAAAATGGGCCACAAAGCTTTTACTTAAGGACAAACATGGGAACTGCAGCCCCTTCCCCAATCCCCAGAGGGTTAGGGTCCTTCCTTGGCTCAGTCTTCCAAATCTGGCAGTGACTAGCCACCTCAGGGCAAAACTCAATGCCTTCTGTACTTGCCCACCCTGTTCCCAGGGATGTTCCTGGAAAGTAGTTTCCTGTCCTTTTTCTTGTTAACAAAAGCCTGTAGTTCAGAGTTCAAGAGTCTGTGTCCTTACACTTGCCAAAGAGGTGCTTCAAGTCAAACACATGCCCCACCAAAATAAGCCTCCTAGGCTGACTTCCAGAGGAGGAGAGGTATTTCTAGGTAAAATGTGTTGGTTCTTGCTGGAAAGGCAGACAACATTCAGCATGACTTACAACATCCCCTAAACCCTGTACCCAGCGGCAGGAGTCATGGAGCAAGAGCAGAGAGCAATATACACAAAGAGTTGCACAGACCAGGAGCTTGAGAGCCTGGCAAGAAGCAGCCCCCACTGTACAGAGGCCTGTTCAGAGGAGATCAATCCCCACCACCTCCAGTGCGATTCAGGGCTTATACACATTACCTTCCTCATGATCTTCCGGCCATAAAACATTACTTTGTCCCTCTTCCGGAACCTGTACTGAGGGGTAGGCTCTGCTTCTCCTGTGTGGGGAGGCAAGGGGCACTGTGAGATGGAAAGGATCTTGGGAGTACAGCCTTGAATGGGTGGACAATGATCTTGGCTGGAACTAAAAGTACAAGTAGCACAGGACAGGCCCTGAGATGCAGGGGCTGACAATAATGTTCTTGGCTGTCCTATCCCTGTCTACCCCCAGAGAGCAAGGAAAAGCAGTAGTATAGATGACTCATCTCAGAAGAGACAGGAATTTCCTGTTCTTATTGGATCCTTCTTTAGAAAGAGCAGAAAAGGCTATTGGTAGCCTAGAAACTTCAGCTTGAACCCTAGCAGGTGACCATATTTCAACAAGGCTTTGAGGGCAGCTCCTAGGAGTTCTAAACACTTCACAGGATACAAACCTAAGCCCACCACCACCCAGCCAGATACTCACGGAATCTGTTCACCCTTCTGTACACAAAAAAGATGGCAACACCAACAAAGGCCAGTGCCAAGAGGGCTCCAATTGCAATCCCCATCAGCTAAGCAGGATTGGAAAAACAGGATGTGATCAAAACCAAACACAGACACAGGCCTACCAGAGTCCAGCCCCAGGAAAGCCCATGGTGATTACCATGGTGGACTGTGAATGCTCCTCCATGAAATGCAGCCCCCAGGAGCTCAGGGCAGTGCCCAGACAGTAGCCAGCCTGAGGAGAGACCAGCGGTCAGGGGAGGCAGACAGGGTACCCAGTTTCTCAGCCTGGCTTAGTCAGAGAGCAAACTGGGAGCTAGGAAGTAACCAGTTCTAAAGATTTTATAGAAATGGGGCCCATAAGTTCAATTCTGTGAATAAAGGTATTTGCTGCGAAGTCTTTGACTTAAGTTCAATCCCTGGGACCCACATGGTGGCAGAAGAGAACAGACTCCCACAAGTAGTCCTCTGACCTCCACATGTATGTCATGGTACTTGTGCATCTACACACACACACACACACAAAACGTAATAAAACATTAAATATATAAAATAAATCATTTTAGAGAAATGATTTCGCCAGTGGAGCTGAGGCCCCATGAGCCCAAATGCAAAGACATAAAAACAGCAACCTGTCTTCTTTGGCACCAGCCTAAATATGCACAGTAGCTATGTTATCAGCAAATGCCCTGTATATTAATAAACTTGATTCTTGTCTCCTTGGTGCTTGAGAAGCAAGCCTAGGAGAGACCAAGGCCATCTATTGGTGCTCTCTGGATATGAAGAGAGAGAACCAAAGCTGCCAACCCCAAGGTCCATGAGAGCCCACCCAGAAACAATGCTCAGAAACCCACAGTAGTGTGTGATATTACTGTCACCTGCATTCGGTTTGTCCCAGCTGCTTTAAAGGATGAGGCAGAAGGATCACGTGAACCCAGGAGTTCCAGTATCAAAAAAAAAAGACAAAAGAAACCCCAAGGGAAGATCCATCTGGATTTAAACATCAAGTATCAGTTCACATGCCAAAGAAGAAATAGGAGAGAAGGTTCTGTCCCTGTCCCTAGACAGGCATTGACTGGACTTTAGAAGTCCATGGACCAGATCCATCGGAGGGAAGAAGGCAGTGGAGCAAGGACTCAAGACATGAGGGTGAGTAGGTGACCAACCTACTTACTGGCTGGTTCATTCCCCAGAATCTAAAGACAAAAGAAACCAGATCTGCAGCTGTTCCCCATCCCTCCAGCATCTACCCACCCTTTTTCCCAAGTAATCAGGAACTGAATGAGGCAAGGGGCCTACTTACTAATCCTTTTCAGTTTCTACACAAGTGCCAAGGACCAAAGTCTAGCCCTAGGAAAGTCAGGCCTCAGACTCAGCAATCCATGCCAAAAAAATATAAGGACACTCAGGAAAGAACCCCAAAGGCACAATTTTGAAACATGGCATAACAAGTGGGCAGCCTAGAAAACTCAATCCTGTGATCTTATCTCAGAAGGCAAAGAGTTAAGTAGCCCTTAAGAATGAGGGTATGTTCAAAGAAACATGTCCTTAAGGGACTTCATTGTGTGAGTACCACAGGGCACATTTATACAAACATTATGATCTCCCCCAAGTGATATGTCTATGAGAACAGTGTTGCACATGTAGTCTGTTGCTGACCAGAACGCTGTGTGCAGTTGTGTCAAGGTATAACCAGTGGGCTTTTTGCTTCAGAATGAGGCACTCAGCATTCCTCCTCCTCCGTCCAGCTCAGCTCTCATTACTTGCCCTCTGAGCTTTCAGGACAGTCACCCTATCCAAGGAAAGGACAGGGACCTACAGTCTTCAACGGTGGGCCATATCAACTTGTTTAGCTTTTCCCTGATACCAACGATCTACTTTTCTGGTATAATTGGATGTGGCGACGGTGCTGAACTCCTAGCAACACAAATGCCACAGTCCTGAGGGAAAACAGGAAGTAACATGTGACCTTAAAGGGAAGGAAAGAAGGCCTCATCAAGACCCAGTAACAGGTCCCATGTTCAGCTCCACTTTCCACGCTGGGAAGCAGAACAAGAGAATACTCTGAGCCACCAACACCGCATTCCCTGGAGCCTCAAGAAGCTTTGGTGGCAACTGGTCTTTTTCTTGGTCAGAAATGCTGTGTGGGAATTCTCCGGGTCTGGTGCTCATGTATGCCTGATCTACCTACCTCAAGGCAGACATCTTCCTCTTCCTGCATGGCTGATAGCAAAGGACAGTGGAGGGCGAAAAGGAGACAGGCTGAGGCAAAAAGCTCTACAAAATCGTTCGCAGCAGGTCAGCTGTAGTGTATCAGCCTTGCCAGTTTCTTTCCAAATCAAATGCTGTTATTGGAAGGGACTCCAGAACTCCGTGCTCCCGAGTAGTCTTCCCGGTGTCCTGCTGCCTCTGTGAGTGTATGTATCTGGTAAACAGCACTCACGTGGTCCAAAGGGAACCCACAACTGTGGCCAAGGCCCTGGCTCCTCTCCCAGCAGGTCAGGTCTCCAGCAGCCACATGGGGGAGGCGCGGCCCTAGCAGGGGACAGGAGTGTAAGTGGGCTGTCAGTTCAGGGAAGGTGGTAAGGCAGGGATCGGGGTGAACAGCTCAGGAGGGAGGCTAAGCAGCAGGTACCGAGGCGTCTCGACCCAGAGGCGTCAGGTTGAAGGGAGAGACCGGAAGGGATGCGACCCAGAGGGGTCGCAGCCAGTGCGGGGGGTTTTCTGGTCAAGGAGGCGTCACGACCCAGAAGGGGTCTCGATTAGCAGAGGTGACGGTCGGTGAGAGGGGACACGAGGGGGAGGGGTTACATCGAGTAGGGGTGGCAAGAAGGAGCGGTGGCCGGCGCGGAAGGGGTCACAGCCAGGGAGCGGAGGCAGGAGGAGAACCGTGCGGCTAGGGAACGGCAGGCAGACGGTATCAGACGTCGGATGGGGGTGGGGGGCGGCACGCCGTACGGTAGTCAGAGCGCGGGCACGGCGGGTATGCTGCGACCAAAGGTGACCAACTAGGGGACTACGAGGACCCGAGGCCTCGGACCTGCGCCGCGCCGTGCCGCAGAGTGCAGGTCCCTGCCCAGCCTCCCAGACGGCGCGTCCCGACACTTTGGGGCGACGCAAGAGACGACCGCAAAGCCTAGGCCCGGTCGCGGTGACGCGAGAGGAAGGCGACGTCGCCACCGCCGGACCCAGACCGCCACCTCGCGGCGCAGAACGGCCACCTACCGCCCGGGCGCCTCGGCCCCGCCCCGGCTGCGCCAATTGGCTGCGCCCTGAGGCCGCGCATCGGCAGCAGCGACGGCCAGTCGGAGCTGATCTTACTTCGGAGTGGCCGGAAGCGCGGCGGGAGCCCGGATGAGGGGAGAGGAGCAGGGCGGGGCGGCTGTCTGTTGGCTTGTTTCTCCCCGGGTTGGTTTCTGAGCTGCCGCAGACCGAGACCAAGAAGAAGAGGGAGCAGGCCGAGGTCGAGAGCCATCAGCCCAGGTGGGTCGTCTGTTCCCAGTTGGTACCGGCGGTCCTCCGCAGGTGGGTTCCTGGGGTCGTCTCCACTTGTTGGGGCCCGGAGTCTTGGGTCCTCCCCATGCGGGGTTCCTCGAGGTCCTGGGATCGTCTCTGCTCGGGTCTCCCCGGGTTTGGGGGTCTTCTGCACTCGCGGGGCCCACAGTTCGCTGCTCGCGGGGTCTAGGGTGCCCAAACCCTCTTGCCCTTTGGCCTCTAAGTCGCCCTGTGAATGTGCTTTCAGAGCTGTCCTCTGCTGTGCGCAGCATGGGTTTCCTGACTACAGTCACCCAGGGCCTGGTGCGGGGAGCAGACAGGATAAGCCGGTGGACAAGCAAGCGGGGGCCACGCACCTTCTACAAGAGCCGGGGTGCCAAGAGAACTGGCATCTATGTCTCTGGTCGCAAGTTTGTGCAGATAAAGGAAATGGTCCCAGAATTTGTTGTCCCAGACTTGACTGACTTCAAACTCAAGCCCTATGTGAATTATCAAGCTCCAGCAGGTGTAGACACACCCCTGACTGCGAAAACTCTCTTCATGGAATCCGTTGCACCTGCTATTGAAAAAGACTTCAAAGAAGGGACTTTTGATGCTGACAACTTGAAAAAGTATGGCTTTGAGCCCACACAAGAAGGCAAACTCTTCCAACTGTACCCCAAGAATTTCCCACGCTAGAAAATAAAGTGACAGTCATCACACCTCGGATTATGAGGGCCTGGGAGGGTGTGGGCAGCTTCCTTGTGCGCCTGTATTAAAGGCCTTTAGTACAGTGTGTTTGGAATCCGGTCATTGAAAGTGTGCAGCAGGGCAGACCATGCAGTGGTTATGCAGATTATAACCGATTCTGGAAGTCAGGTCTAGGAGCACACCTGGCAGGCATAGGCCAGTCACCTCATACAAGAGTTCCTACCCCGAACAAGTGGGTTCCAAGGCAGAGGGGTAGTTTTGGTAAAAATCACCATCCCCCCAAAAAAACCTAAAGATGAAACCACAATAGCAGTTAGTGCCAAACTGCTTTTTTATGACTAGTCTGATTCAATGACAGTCCCTCAGACCTTATGTGTTCTACTTAATACATGACTGACCTCATATTTGTGAAACCTCCCTTTTTAGAATGTTTTTAATGGGGGGGGGGGGATTGTGCACATATGCCACTGTAGGAAGTCAGAGGACAAGTTATGGGATTCAGTTCTTTTTCACCATGTGGGTCCTGAGAATTGATTTGTCTTACAGACTTGGCAGCAGGTGCTTTTACCTGCTAAGCCATCTGAATGTCCTTGTTTTAACATCTTTTTTATTCCAGGTATAGTGGTGAACCCCTCTAATACCAGCCCTTGTGAGGCAGAGGTAGGCAAATCTCTGAGAAGGCAGCCAGCCAAGGCTACATAATGAGACCCTATTTTAAAAAACAAAATCCCTATATATTTTTATGTAGAATTTATGGGCCACTAGCTAAAAAACAATTCGGTTTTGAGACAGAATCTCACTATGTAGGCCAGACTGGCTTCCAACTCACAGATCCTCCTGCTTTTGCCTCCCTCTCCAGTGCTGGGACTAAAGGCATGTGCCACCATGCCCAGCAAGAATTGATCCTTTCAACATCAAAAAATGTGTTGTAAGGGCTGGGGAAATGGCTCAGTAGTTAAAAGTGCTTGCTGGTCTTCCAAAGGACCTGACTGTAGTTCCCAACACCAATGTCAGGCAGCTCACAACTATAACTCCAGCTCTAGGTATGTGACAACCCTCTCTGTCTTCTTTGAGCTTGCACACATGTGGCATACACTCAGACACACATCTTTTTTAAAAAATGTGTTATATTATCAGAAGATAAGGGAGCTAGGGACAAAGAATTCAGGCAAAGACCCTGTTTGCCATGTAATTGTGAAGACCCTAGTTCAAACCATGTAAAAACGTATGGTAGCCCATGTTTGCAATCCCAGTATTAGAAAGGCTGAAACACTAGGATTCATGGGGCTTGCTGGGCAACCAACCTAGCCTAATCAGCTAGCCTCAGGTCCAAGTAAGAGATGTTGTCTCAAAAAACAAGAGGGACAGCCATTTAAGTGATACCTGAAGTTAATACCTGTCTTCCACACTCATATACACACCTGTACATGCAAAATAACAAGTAGGGCATGGTATTTCACACCTATAGTCCTAGCACTCAAGAGGCTGAGAAAGAAGGGTTACAAGTTCCAGGGTAGCCTGGGCTAGGTAGCAAAATACTGTCTCTTATAAAAAAAAAAAAAAAAGGTGGGCAGGGGACTAAGCACTGGCTGCTCTTGCAGAGGACCTGAGTTTGATTCCCAGTACCCACATGGTGGCTGACAACCATCTGTAACTCTCTCTCAACTCTGTGGGCATTGCATGGCAAGGGTGTACTTATTTTCATGTAGGCAATACACATGCACATAAAAATAGAATATTTTTAAAAGGAGGTGTTGGGGGGTAGAGGCTAGGCATTCATGGTATCACACATTTGTGATCCAACCATTTGGGAGATCAAGGCCAACCAGCCAACCTGAGCTATAGTAGTGAGTTCAAGACAAGTCTAGGATATATAAACACAAGGAAATAAAACATGAGGAAAGAAAAAACATCCAGGTTGGGGGTATAGTTTGGTAGTAGATAACCTGTCTAGCACATGCCAAGTCCCTGGATTTGATATCCAGCATCATTTAAAAGAAAATAAAAGGGGAGGTGTGGGAATAGAACAGTATATTTACTAAACACATTCTGCTAAGAGACAAATTCCAGGGTCTTTCTCCTCTCAGACAAGACTTTCAAAATAGAGGAGTCTGATGGCTGCAAACCTCTGATGTGTTCCCACAGTTCCCATCTATCTAGGACATGAAAGCTGATAAGGCTATTAATGCTATGAAGAGGAAGTAGTCCAGTGTCCCATACTGATACATGAATTTGATCTCTTGGACCCACATGGTAAAGGAGAGAACCAGCTCCTGCAGCTATCCTCTCAACCTCCACATATACACAGTAGCATGAGTATGCCTACATACATACACAAAAACTGTAGGGGCTGGAGAGGACTCAGCAGCAAAATGCACATAATGCTCAGATCTCTCAGCCATCCTCACAGGTGGCTCATAATGGCTTATAACTCGAGGTGCAGGGACAGCCACACCATTTTCTAGCCACTATTGGCATTACATGCACAAACCTAAACATATGCATATACACAAAAAATTTTTTTTAATTTAAGGGGAGTAATCTAATTAATATAAACACAAATGGAGAGCTGAAAGTCAAAATATACCAAAGACATTTAGTTGTAGAGCTGGAAAATTCCACTCATTTCCAAACAGATTCACAAAGTTCATCCCTACTGGCCAGCAATCCCCAAGACAGATCCAGGGAAGAGTGCAGCCTCAAGCTCACTTTGCCTCCCACTTCCAGAGGTGGAGAACATGGTTATAAAATGAGCAGGTGGCCAGGAGGCTACTGTCAAAGTCTGCTCCTCCTGGGTAGAGGCTGAGATCACAGATCTTGGCTGAGGAGTGCAGGTGGCTACTGCTTCTCATGCCCTCTGTTAGTGGCAGGAGAGAAGCCTTCAGTTGAACTCTGCTGTGGGCTTCAGCAGGGTCTTCGCCATCGTGGTCTGTTTTTCCTTCAAGGGAGCGTGCCAATGGCTCCTCTGCCACCATCAGACCATAATGGTCTATCACTCTGGCTCCCATGTCATTTTGATCAATGGTCCAAGTGGGCATGGGCTTCAGGGAACAGCAGAGCCAGGACCAGTCAGCCCCATACACTAGTGAATTAGGCATTGTGTGAGATGTTAAGACAGTCACATCCTGCTTCTCTTCTGTAGCAAGAGAAAGAAGAAACAGCATTACTCAGAACGAATCACCTTCCTCTCATGGCCTCCATACAGCACACATTCACTAACTAGGTGGCACATCTGCAAAGGAACCATGAACATGTTAACAGATGGGGAAGAAAACAACATACACACAAAAAAAAACCACAAATGCATTTTGCAGTGTGCACTGTGCCTCAGAGAACATCCAGGTTACAGAACCACAATCAAGGGGATGCTTCCAAACTGGAGGATTTCTCAAAGATTCTATCTAAGAAGGGGTATATCTTATTTACACAGGACAAGGAGTCAGCTAGATGGGAAGAAAGACAACAGAAAGAAATTTGGAGCACATAGGCAGAACAGAAGCCAAGAAGACCACAGCATGTATGAAAAACACAAAGAGACCCTAGCACAGCACAATGGTGAAGAGCTTGCTACCACACAGCAAAGGACAGCATGCACTGCCACATACCCTGAGGAGGTCTGTAGGAAACAGTAAGTAGGACCATGTGTGTACACAAGAAGAAAGGAAAAGACATAAACAGAGGAAGGCCAGGGCCATCCCACAGAACTCACGGTGAGATCTGAATGCCAGAGTCCATTGGAGGCATCACACAAAAAGATCTTGCATGGTTGTATATTTAAAAAGGTCACTATTAGCCAGACGTGGTAGCACCCACCTTTAGTCCCAGCACTCAGGAAGCAGAGAAAAGTGAAAGATGGATCTTTATAAGATCCAGACCAGCCCAATCTACATAGCAAGTTCCAGGTCAGCTGAGGCTACATGAAGACCCTGTCTCAAGCCCCCCCCCCCCAAAAAAAAAAACAAAAAGGTTATGCAGGGGCTGGAAAGATGGCTCAGTGGTTAAGAGCACCAGTTGCTCTTCTAGAGGACCTGGGCTCAGTCCAGCACCTACATGACAGCTAACAACTGTCCATGATTCCAGTTCCAGAGGATCTGATGCCCTTTGCTGGCCTGCAAGGTCATTGTATGACATGGATAAACTTACATACAGGCAGGCAAAATACTCATAAACATAAAAATAAATATTTTTAAAACAAGTTTTGTTTTTGTTTTCTTGGAGACAGGGTCTCCCTATAGCCCCAGCTGGCCTAGAAATGGCTATATAGACCAGGCTGGCCTTCAACTCACAGAGATCTCTCTGCCTTTGCCTTCTTAGTGCAGGAATTAAAGGTGTGTACCACCATGCCTGGCCCTAAAAGTGTGGGTTTTTTAAATTTTATTTTATGTGTATGAGTGTATTGCCTGCATGTATTTAAGTGCACACGTGTTGTGCAGTGCCTGTGGAGGTCAGAAGAGGGTGTTGGATCCCCTGGAATGGCGTTACGAATGGCTGTTAGCTGCCATGTGGGTGCTGGGAATCAAGCTCAGGTCCTTTGCAAGAAGAGCCAATGTTCTTACCCGCTAAGCCATCTCTTCAGTCCAGTTTTCTTTTTTTTTTTTTAAGTCAACTATGGACTGAGCATGGTATAGCACATGCCTTAGGAGACAGAAGCAGGAGGACCTCTGTGAGTTCCAGGCCAGCCAGGACTATAAACTCAAGTCTCTTAGTCTCTTGGACTCTCTCTCCTTTCTCTCTCACACACACAACAACAAAGAAAAAAGCAGGGAGGGAGGGTGGTGAGTGTGCAGCAGATGAATAAAGACAGTAAAGGTGCTTACCACCAAGACAGAAGGAGAGAACCAGCTCCTGTAAGTTGTCCTCTGACCCCATAAGCACACCATGGCATATTCTCCTCTCTTTCTTTCTCTCTCTCTCTCTCTTTCTCTCTCTCTCGCTTTCTCTTTCTCTCTCTCTCTCACATACACACACACATACACACTAAATTACTTAAAAAAAATTTAAAAGGTCACTGTGAAAATAGCTGAGGGTGGGGTGTTCACAAGAGAGAGGGTAGCAAGTTACAGTTATGTGAGGAAATGAAGGTACCAATGTGCAACACAGCTTAGGTTAAGCAGAAATCTGCCAAAAGGCTGACCTGTGACAGGAAAAAGCCTAGGGCCTAGAGAGCTGAGTCAAAGGAGTAGATGGGACAGACAAGATTTAAATGCCAGAATGGCATGAAATCCAGGAAGAAGGCTGGGCTGGGGACTCAACAACATAGGACAGCTCAAAGTCAGACAACAGAAACAGGTGAACACTGCTTCACTTATCTAGGGAGGTTCCACCCAGTAAGGAAGGGAGCCTGATGGGGCTTAGGAGAGGCAGGCCAATATAGGTATCTCTCTCCCCCCTCCTTCCCACTATGACAGTAGAAAGAATTAAAGAGGTGTTGATACAAGACAAATGACAAGGAAAATAAACTCTGCACGGATGATACAAGAGACCAGGGGAAGCTGTAATCATCTGCTGGGTACATGGGAGGAAACCAAAAAATGAACAGCTCCAGTGGTGTGCCACTGGAGGGTGAGACTAGGATGAGATCTCAGATGCAAGCAAAGAAAGCAAGGGTAAGGACTGAAGAGATGGCTCAGCAGTTAAGAGCACTGGCTGTTCTTAAAAAAGATCTGGGTTTGAATCTCAGTGCCCATATGGTGGCTCACAACTGTCCATAACTCCAGTTCCAGGGGATCTGATGCCCTCTCCTGTTCTCCTAGGGCACTGCATGACACAGGTGCACTTGCATATATGCATGTAATGCATACATTCACACAAAATAAAAATAAAGCAAATAAAAAAAGAGAAGAAAAGAAGGATGGAAGGAAGGAAGGAAGGAAGGAAGGAAGGAAGGAAGGAAGGAAGGAAGGAAGAGAAGCAAGCAAGTATGGATAAGCTGGGAAAATAAGGGCAAGGAAAAACCAACACAGAAATCAGGACTGTCCTCAGCTCCTGTGGTTGGCAACAAGACAGAAGCCAAGGATCCTTTTTGGAAAATGAGCAACCCAAGGGTAGCCAAAAAAGAATCTGAGAAACTCCAAGGTGCTTGGTTTGTAAATGAAAACAAGGGCAAAGCCCCACCCTGTACACAAGGAACAAAACATACCAAAAGCAAATGAGAGTGAAAAAAAGACAAAGCCACTTTAAAAACAAAAACAGAGGGATGGGAGAGATGGCTCAGAGATTAGGAGCATAATACTCCTCTCGCAGGACTTGAGTTTAGTTCCAGCACCAGGTCAAAAGGCTCAGCTGTAGCTCTAGTAGCTCCAAACACCCTCTTTTGAACTCTGAGGGTACCCACATATTCACAGACACATAAGTAAAAATCAATCAAAACATAAGAACCTTAAAAATAAACAAAACCAAAGATGGAACCAAGTACAGTAATTCACGCCTATAAAGTCATAGAGGTAAAAGAATCAGGAATTCAAGGCCAGCCTCAACTACAGAAGTGAGTGTGAGGCCCCCTAAGCCCCTAAGCTATATGAGACCCTGTCTCAAAAGAGAGAGAGAGAGAGAGAGAGAGAGACCGAGACTGAAGAGACAGCTCAGTGGCTAAGGGCACTTGTTATACAAGCATGATGACATGAATCCAAATCCCCACATTAAAAGCTAGTATGGCTGTATACACACCTATAACACCTCCGAGGAGATGAGGGATGGGGGAATTAGGAGGCTGGGGGAAGTCGAATTCAGACAGGACAAAAGGACAACTAGGGTTTCTGGCCACCAGCCTAGCTCCAGGTTCAGTGAGAGACCTTATTCTCAAGGGAATAAAGCAGGACACTGACTGTCCTCTGGGCCCCATGTATACACATGTATGAATATACCACATATCCACAAACAAAAAGAAAGAAAATAACATCACAAGGCAAAGGAAAAAAAAAGTCACGTGTGAAGTTAACAGTAGGCACTGAAGAAAGACAGAGAAGAAATTAGACAAGGCAGACATAAAAGGGGTCAGGAGGGACTCTGACAGAAAACAGTGAAACAGAATCAACATATAAGACTAGAACCCAAGATGGCTAAGACGTCAAGAGTACAAACTGCTCTTGCATCCCTCGAAGTCTGGTCCTCTCCCGCCACCTTTTGGAAATATGGTATAGAACTCAGGCTGTCACCCCTGTAGTCAAGTACCTTTATCTGCTGAGCCATCTCATTAGACCAGAATCCTATTTTATTTTTCTTTTGGGGCTATGGATAGAATCCAGGGCCTTATACATGCTAGGCAAGTACTCTACTGTCTGAGTTGACTCTGTAACTCAGAATCATTCTTCCTGAAAACTTATAAACAGACATCATCAACTACCCTAATAGAGGAAAATGGTAGACCACAAACACACAAATCAAGCATTAACAAGGATCTGTTGAAAGACTTAAAAAAAATAAAAAAATAAAAAAAATCACAAAGCCGGGTGGAATCTTAGCTACTAGGAAGGCTGAGGCAGGAGGATCAAGATTAAGGCTAGCCTAGCAGTGGAGTGTTTGCCAAACCCAACTCCCTGGATACAAATCCCCAGTACAGGCCTTTAAAAAAACACAAAACAACAAAACATCACAAGCAATCCCTTTATGTACCTTTGTAAAAATAAACTTCAAAATGCAGATGGCAAAGAAGGTAGAAAACATGAAGTGTCTTGGAAGCTGGCAAACTGAATGGTTTCTAATTGCTCCTTTTCATAGTGGGAGTAGAGGGAGAGAAACTAAAGGGAGATCGTGATCTGAGGAAGATGAGGATGGAGGCTTGGTAAGAGAAAAGATGAGAAACAGACCTGACAATGTGTATTCATACCAGAGAAACACTGATTAGCCAAGCAAACCCCAAGATCTTCTTCACACCATGGAAGTACAGCTGCTTGCTTATAGCCGTAGATACAGGTGGGCTGACCTACAGCAAGTTCTGTGAGAAAGGGAGCAAGGGAAAGCCCGCACATGTCCGACATGGGGTAATCAGTCTCAGATTATTTACAGGCAGAAGAAGAGAGAAGGCAGGGAAAGGGTAGCCATGAGTAACAACTGATAAGGCTCCTGGATTCCGGGGGGGGGTTAGAGACCTGCCAACATGCAAGAGGAACCATAATGACTGAGCTGGGCAATGAGAAATTATGATGAGAGAGGGTTCCTGAAATTGTGGCAAGTTCTGGGTATGGCCTGAGAGCATGCAGGCTAGAGAGAAGCTTGGCTGACTCCTGTCCTGAGGTCATGTGGATGCTTGCACTTACCAGTGTCCTTCTGGCAGCTGAGGATCTTGAAGCCATCGTACATGCAGGCTGCCAAGAGTAGGTCGGGGTGGACTGGGTGCCACTTGAGCCTCCACACGCCTCCCTGCACTGGCACATCTGCCAATGGCTGCTTCATGTTCCGAGTATCCCATAGCAGAACATGCTCATCATAGCTGGAACCATCCAACCATTGGCATGCAGAAAAACACATACTAACATCTTTCCCAAGACCCCTCGGTAGCAGGGAATATCTCCCAGATAGGCCTGTCCCACTAACCCTTAAGAACTCAAATAAGCCCCACTTTCTGGACCCAGATACCTGAAGTGTAGATTTACTGAGAACTCTGGACTGAATGTTGAAGTTCTCATAAAGAGGGAGTAAGAAATGCACAGACCAGCAAACCCACTCCATGGACTCACCTTCCAGTAGCCAGTATATGCTCCCGATGGGGGCTGCTCTGGATGCTGCACACACCCATGGAGTGTCTGTGGGCCAAGGGGGACTCTTGAGCACAAGTGAGGTATGGGAGGGGAGGTCCTGAGGCAGGAGCATGGAGGGGCCATGCTCTGACCCTGAGACCAGCTACCTTGTGCTAGTAAAGACAGATGTGCCAAGCATCCTGGTGTCCCAGCCTCTCAGAAGGCCATCATCTCCCCCTGTAGGAACACAGAGAGAGTAGTTCATCAACAATGGCATTAATAATGGGGAAATCTACAAGAACGTCCTTTAAGTGCCTGTCCTGTGATTTTTAGGGTGCCACTGGTCAGGAGAACCCCAGAAAGTTACCAAGAACACTATCCTCCACTGGAGGGGGCGGGCAGGCATCTGGGGCCTGGATAGAATGGAAGACCAAAAGGCCACAAGTACAGTGATAAAAAGAAAGAGTTGGAAATTGTGTGGCACCAAGTCACCCACCCACATCACCACACCCACCACCGCCTATCTACCCATCTAATAGATATTTAGTGAATATACAAAATGGATCCCTGTAATAACATACTAAGGACATGGAGTAAGTACATGGTCTACAATTAAACGGAACAACAGAATCAGCTGAGCTAGGTGTGAAGCCAGGTGAATCTTAAGTATGAGAAGTTATTTCTGGATAAATTTGTACAGAAGGCTGGCTGTGGTTTTCCTTTGTTCTTTTACACACACCTAACTCCATCAGGAAATCTAGTTAGATCTGCCTCCGCATGGATCCAGAATTTCCTGTAGCCCCCAGCTGGCCTGGAACTGGCTATTGTAGACCAGGCCAGACTTAAACTCACAGAGATCTGCCTGCCTCTGCCTCCCAGTGCTGGGGCTAAAGGCATGTACCACCACCATGCCCGGCATCATAGGAGTCATTCTTATCCTCATTTCCTTCTTATCCTCATTTCCTAACAGGTCCCCAGGCTCTGGCCTCCCTCTGTGCCTTGTAGTCTATATATATAGCACATTAACCAGAGACCCTTTTAAAATGTCACTTCTCTGTAGCTGTTCCATTTCATTCTAGTTCCTCTGGTAGCCTGCAAGGCCCTGGACCCTGTCGCCTCTGACTCATGCCCTTCGATTCTCATGCTGGCTGCTCTTTTGTCACACCAGGCCCACTCCTGCTCTGAGACCACTACTCACTGGACAGACTGTAATAGGTCAATCTGCAACTGCCCGAGTACATTCTTCTCTCTTCTCCAGAGCACCACCACTTCTGACCTACTGTGCAGTTCCCTTACTTTACACATTATGCTTCTACCTTTCTCCATTCAGGCTAAGCCTGAGGAAAGTGGGGGCCTTTAGTCCAAGCCTCAGTAAGTAGTGGCAAGTGGCACTACTGGAGTTTGATGTCAGCCTGGTCTACAAAGTAAGTTCCAGGTCAGTGGGGCTACCAGGAGCTCTTGTCTTAAAAAAAGAAAAGAGAAAGAAAGAAATCTTCATGGCACTTGAAAAAAACTAAGAGCTGGCCACGGTGGTACATCCTTTAATCCCAGCACTCAAGAGGCCAAAGCAGGTGGATATCTGAGCAATCAAGGCCAGGCTTATCTACATAGCAAGTTCCAAACCAACTGGGGCTACAGGGAGACCCTGTCTCAAAACAAATAAACAAACAAACAAAAAAATAAAATACCAAAGTTATAACACCAAACAATACAGATAAAGAACCTATGCTTGGAAAAAGAAAATAAGCATTAAGCACATAATCATAATACAGTAAGTGCTGGACCAGCAAGGGTGGTGGTGTATGCAGGCTCAAGTTTAAGCTGAGTATGCCAGAAAAGTGAAATTAGCCTGTGGGAAAAATACCACATGGTGTGCCCAAGGAAAGTCAATGGAGAGCATAAGCAAATCATTAAGAACAGGACCAAGGGACTGAAGAGATGGCTCAGTGGTTAGGAGCACTGACTGCTCTTGCAGAGAACCATGGTTTGACTCCAGTTCTAGGGGATCTGACACCCTCTTCTGACCTCTGTAGACATTGTACAACACAGGTGCACTCGCATGCAGGCAATACACTCATATACACAAAAAAATAAAAAAATAAGAATAGGACCAAATGCAGGGCATGGTTCTTTTAATCCAGTACTCAGGAGGCAAAGGCAGCCAGATCATTGGAGATGGAGATGTGTGTGGTTTACTGGTGAGTTCCAGGCCACCCGAGGCTATAGGAACACCGTCTTTCAGAAAAAAGAAAGGTGGGTAGCTGGATGAGGTGATAGCATGACTTTAATCCAAGCACTTAGGAGGCAGAGGCAGGTGGATCTCTATGAGTTTGAGGCCAGCCTGGTCTACATAGCAAACTCTAGGCCAGCCAAGGCTACAAAGTGAGATCCTGTCTCAACAAAAAACCAAACCAAACCAAACCAAATGAACAGGAGAGAAAGGCAAGCTGGGACCAGACCACACATGGCCTTGGGAACCTCAAGTACTTTGAATTTTATCCTAAGGAGAACATGAATTCCAAGGTGTAAGGTTCAGGTTCGTGAGACATAACAGAAATCAATCAGAGATGGGAATTGACTGAATCAGTTTTATTGGGCATTGAACTGACTCCCAGTCGGGAAAGGGAAATCAGCTGGGACTAGTTTTCTCCCGGGAGTGGAGAAGGAACTCGCCCCTCCTTAGCTGGTCAGGAGGGCTTTTTATAGGGAAAAGGTGCCCCTTGGCATCCGTTTGATGTTGAAATAAACCAGGAAGGAATTCCCTCTTTCATAGTTGTTTGTGCATTCCTTGAATCCGGAACTTTATCTGTGAAGGAAGCCCAGTGTCCTTTGTGAATTTGAGGTCTGGAGTCTTATCTGAGCGATTGCAAGGCTTAGGTCTCTGAGAGGTTGTAAAAAGTCAGTCTTTCCTCATTCATCTTTTGTAAACTCTGGCTCCAGATTTCTTCCCACCTTCCTGAGTCTGAAACTGTTGGGAGTTTCAGTCACACCTTACAAAAGGGGTTCTAATGATGAAAATGGCAGCTAACAACCATTCATAACTCCAGTTCTAAGGGATCTGACACCCTCTTCTGACCTCCAGAGGCAGTGAACAACACAGGTGCACTTACATACATGTAGGCAGTACACTCATACACATAAAATAAAAATAATAAATTAAAAAAAAATAATAATGTAGAGGCTGAGGGAAATGGCTCAGCGGGCAAAGGCACTTGTCACTGAATCTGATGATTTAAGTTCAATCCCTGGACCCGTATGATGGACAGAGAGAATCATAGGTCATCACACACACAACAAATGAAATTTTAAAATTAGAGTGACAGAAGACACATGATACTGACCTCTGCCCCTCCCCACAAGCACACATACATGTGCACACACATGCATACACCCAACACACAAACTGTTAAGACTAGGACTTGTGGAAGGAAAAATATGTCAGTCAAGGCTCTCAGGCTGATTCAAATGACCAGGATGTGCAGTAACAGTGATGACAGAGAAGCTGCACCAGGGACAGCAGACAACAAACTCTGTTCTATAGACACGGGAGTCCTGAGGGTGGTAGGCAACTAGAAGAAAAATTTACCGAGTCCAGAATGCAAGACCTGGGCCAGGTATGGTGGTGCACACCTGTAATCCCAACAGTCAAGAACTGAGGTAGAGTTCAAGGCTAGCCTAGGCTATCTATTGAGACCTTAGTTTTAAAAAAGTTCTGGGGGTGGAGAGATGGCTCAGTAGTTAAGAGCATTGGCTGCTCTTGCAGAGGACCCAAGTTCAATTCCCAGCATTGACATGGTAGCTAACTTCATGTTCATAACTCCAGTTGTAGGGGATCTGATCCAATGCCTCCTTCTGACTTCCTAGGGCACTGCATGGCACCAGTGTACTTATAGACATTCAGGTAATACACTCATACACACAAAATAAAAACAAAAATTTTTTTTAAAAGATCAGGACTATGACAAAATGAGGTTGTTTCTAGAAAATAATAATTAGAGTAATAACATACCCTAAGGAAAGGGTCTAGACAGAAGCCAGTGGAACAGTTCTTTTTCTTTCTGAGATAGGGTTCTGACTGGCCTTAAACTTGTGTTGATCTACTTCTGTCTCTCAAGTGCTAGTTCTTTGTTCGGTTGGAATGTCTCTTGTCTTCTCTGAGCCCAGCCCTTCCCATGTTACAGGGGTTAGCCCCACTGGGAAGAGGCTGTCCAAAGTGGACAGTTTTGTTCATTTCTCATTCTCATACCGAAGTACAAACTACTCAACAGGCCAGAACATTCACCAATCCCCTCATGCTTCCCTTCCTTTTAGATAGTAAGCTATGTCCAGAATAGGACACACCTGAAATCAATATGACAAAGTTAACAAAGAGCAAGCAAATCTCATGGACATTAGAAGTGATCAGATTCCACAATGAGAACACCTGCTCCTGCTAGCCCAGGCCAGTTCCAAAGGCCTTAGGTACTCAAGGACAACTGTATTTACTTTCCAGGGAGCAGGTTGTAATGCCAGCCACAGCTGCTGGCCAAAAGATGTACTTTGAATAACAGCTTCGGCCCAGCCCTATTCTCCCCTCCCTTTGTCCTTCACAAGTCTTTATCAAAGGTGACTATGCTGATGTCCAAGAATACTGACCTGAATACACAAGCTCTGTCTGCCAGTAATTGAAAGCAGCAATCCATGCCTCAAAGCGATGTGCTGGCCACGATGCCACCGGATGAAGTTCAGCCGTAGCCTCATTCACCATCAAGAGGTGCAGTTGCCCCTTAGAATCACTGCTAATGATTTTCAAGGGTTGGTCTCTAACCCTAAAAAAAAGGAGCCAACCAAAAGCCTGTTAAACTCTACCTGCCACCTTTTTCTTCTATTTTTGCTTTTTTTTTTTTGAAACAGGGTCTCATGCAGCCCAGGCTGGCCCTGAAATCCTCCTGCCTCAGTTCCCAAACATGTCCTAGGAAAGATTTCCCAGACCTGGCATGTGGCCATCTCTCCAATGAGGCTTCTTGGGTATCGTTCAAAGGATGAAACTACCACATAGTTTGTAACAGAAACTAAGGGTGGCTTCTCTTTAAAACAGCATCATCACTACTTATCTAAAATGCTAGGACCATCTGTTTTAAGATTAGTACTGGCAGTGATATCTCAGGTTTGGACAACCAAGGCTAGCAGGTGGTAGTTTTCATCCCCTTTGGCATGGAAGTAGGAATTGATTCTCAGAGGAGACTTAGATCTTTAACCAAAGCTGGTCCTTACCTCCCAGGTTTCCCAGTGGACCAATCCAGGGACAAGGACAGATATTGCTTCTCCAGGGTAAGGCTGGATACTGGCTGTAGCATATAACCATTCTACTGGAGAGAAAAGGGGCTCCCTTGACCAGACAAGCCTCTATTCCCTAAGCTATTCCCTACAGGAGCAAAATACATCAGCCACTTTATTTATTTTTGAGATAAGGTTTCCTATGTCGCCCAAATTTCATCTTGAACTTGTTTCAAGCTCAAGCAATCCTCTCAACCCAGCTCCCAAATACTCGGGAATAGAGGCATACCCTACCTCATCTGGGTTTTTGTTGTTTATTTTTGGTTTTAGTGCTGGAGATGGAGCTCAAGGCTTCATGCATGCTAGGCAAGCACTCTGCCATTGGGCTGCACTCTCAGCCCCTAACTCACATATCAGTAAGACCCTGCCATATGTTAAACACAGGGTAGGATCTGAGGACGTGGGAGCTTATACCTTCAGGAGGACTTTGCCATATACATGAGCTGGGACAAAAAGGGTTTCTCAGTTTTGTCTCTCTACACTCTTGGATACATCAGCAATCTTAATGGGCTCCACAAATTACTACTAGGACATGCTCTGCACCACCCCTATACCTTTCTGGATCCTGGCCCATTCTACCCCAGAGACTAGGAAAATGAGAACTTTCCACTGGTTTCCAAACAGAAGCCAAAACAGGCATTAAATTTCTATTTCTGCTAGGCATGGTGGTATATACCTTTAGTCACAGCACTTAAGAGACAGAGGCAGGTGGATCTCTGTAAGATTGAGGCCAGCCTTGTCTACATAGCAAGTTCCAGCCCAACTGGGGCTACAGGGAAACCCTGTCTTAAAACCCTGTCTTAACAGTGACTCTATCAGCAGGTTGATGCACCAAAGTTCTGTCTCAGATATTTGTGTTCCTATCCTGAAATCTGGTCCTTGGACCCAGTCCTTCTTCCTTCATTTCTAGTACAAAGCTGCTGCTCTGAGCAGATGTGAAGCAAGACTTTCTCCACAAGCTCTCAGCTGCCACAGTCAGCACTTGCTGGACCGATGCACTGGCCCCACTCCAGCCACAGCTTTAGTGTGTATCACTGCTTCCCAGTTCTGGCAGTCTGGAGGCTGTTAATGTCACTCCACTACCAAGATATACCTGCTCCTCTCCCTCCCACGATAATCAGATGAAGTCATTTTGCAAAAGCATGGCACAGGATCACTGTTCAACACCTGGAGGTTAAAAAAAACATACTTAGGGGCACTGGAGAGATGGCTCAGCTGTTAAGCTCACTGGCTGCTCTTGCAGAGGACTCAGGTTCAGTTCCTAGCACCCACATGATGGTTAAAAACCATCTGTAATTCCAATTCCAGGGGAATCTGATGCCCTCTTCTAACCTCCGATGGTATTGCACAATATGAGTGCATTTACATACATGCAGGCAATATACTCATACATCAAAAAAAAACCATCACTTAATAATCAAGCTCTTCCAATATTTGTAAGAAATACCATTTCCACATGAAAAATCCACTACTATTTTCAGTCCCAGTAGCAACCCAAGTCAGGCTTGTCCCTGCTTTGCTTACAGAACTCCCAGACCTACTGACAGACAACTGAACAAGCTAATCACTGCAGCCTTTGTGCCTAAACACTCGTGATCCAGAACCCAGTGCAACTGAAAATAAACTTCATATCGCCTCAGAACAAGTCAACTATTGAAGAGAAAAATGTCTCTATCCCTCATCAGCATCCACTAAGGTCCCTTCCCCACCAGAGAGGGGCCCACCACTGACCTCTGAGTCCACCAGCCAGAATACCTCTACAGATCCATTAGCATTTGCCAAGCCTAAAAGAGCATGGCCAGCCACTGGAATGTGGCACCTGAGGGGAGAACACAAGACAAAGTATGCACCTACAGCTTAAAGAAGCATCATGAATCCAAATGATTTATAAAATTTCAATTCCAAAACAAGGTTAGGGCCAACTGTTCTGTCTTCAAACCAAAGGCCCTAGACTAATCCTGACTCTAGATCTGGGAAACCGACCAGGGAGATGTGTCAAGGGAAGGGTCAAAACCAGCAAACGGGATCCAGAGCTCACTTTGTTTCTTGCTGAAGGCCCTTAGGGCATCAGGCTTCCAAACCAAGTAGGTTATCCAAATCGTACCATTTCATGTCCAGGATGGCGGCGGTATCCCTTCTCTGTACTTCAACCAGAGGGTTAGCAGCGTGGTCCTCATTGAAACTGTACAGGTAGAGCCGACCTAAACGAACTTGAGGTTCACTGCCATCCAGTGCAGCCTACAGAATATGCATACTATGATTACCTTAACAGACACCGAGAACACAAGGGACTTGAAACCGAGCAAAAAGGAAGGCCGAGACACAGAATGGCCTGTCTGGAAGCAGAAACCCTCTTATTTCTGAGCAGGCAAGACATCTTTTTCCGAATGTGTTCAATTAACGGGAAGTTTCCCGGACCCAGCACTGCCAGAGCTACTGTGCTGGGCCAGTCCTGACCAGCATACACTTCCAGGGCCGTGAAGTCACCCTTAAGCCTCCAGCTCTGGACGCTCACTGAAGTCTTCCGGAGGTAGGTATGGAACTGCTAAGTCCCATTTAACCCCTCCCATAATTTCACGGTTCTAGGCCAGCGGCCCCCTCTCTGCCGGTCCAGCCCGGTACCTGGTCCCGGGGCGCGCGCAACTGGTAGGTACCGCAGGCCAGCACATGCCGGCAGCCCTGCAGTGGGCACCACTCCACCGAGTCAGCCGTGAGCTCGGTGTCCACCGCCTGCAGGGCCCTCAGAGCTCGTGCGCCCGCCATCCGCCCAAAACCAAAGAACCCAAGCGGAAACCCTTAGCCACCCTAGCCCCGGAACTTCCGGTGGAGTTAGGCCGCCCAGGGGACGCGCCCCCTGCCGACAGGAGGACCACGACAGGTGCCGGTGGGTGAGAGAACCCTCAAGAAAATTCCTGTGTGCTAAAGACCAAGCTTAGAGAAACCAGGTTTTAGACCTTGTGGGTTCAGCTGTGTCCCAAGTAAAGAAAATTAAAATCAACCCTCAAGACCTCCGATCGTTACCTTTGGAAATGCATTTACAGAAGCAGGTTAAAATGCAGTTCCCAGGGTGAACCCTGATCCAAGTTTTCTGCAATTTATTTTCATGTGTACATGTGTTATTTGCATGTTTGTAAGTGCACCCATGTTCCGTAATGCCTGTGGGGGTCAGAAGAGGGTGTCAAGATATCCTGGAACTGGAGTTACACACGGCTGTTTGCTGCCATGTAGGTGCTGGGAATTGAAGCTGGGTCCTCTGCAAGAGCAGCCAGTACTCCTAACTGCTGAGCCATCTCTCCAGCCCTGGTTTTCTGTAAATTAAACAAAACAAAACAAAACCCACAGGGTCTCCTGCAGCCCCAGCCAATCTGGAACTCGATGGCCTTGCCTCCACCTGAGTTGCTGGGATTAACGGTGTGCCACACCTTTAATTTTGAAAACAGGATATAGGAGGGCCTGTGAAACTTGGAACCGTTCATCTACAAACCCAGGAGAGGCATGCAGTATTTTTCTCCAGCACCTGCAGACAAAATGTGGACCTGGCAGCACTGAGATCAATCTTTCACCTCTCCTTTTAGTCCACCCAGTTTGTGGCACATTACAGTAGCTCAGTTAAGGCAGTCACTGGTCACTTGGATATCTAACCTGGGAACTGAAGGAGGGCTGAGGTTAGAAATACAGCTTGCAGGCCAGTTGGCAGCTGAGGCAGAGATAGCACCCAGGGCACTCTGAGCAGACCTCAAGCCCTCCAGCAGAGGAGCACTCCAAGGCCAAACAGACCCATCTGCTACACATGGCAGCGATGAGTCCCATTCATTGAACCACTAGAATATTCTCTCATAGACCAGCCTAGATACACAGCTACAAAGACCAAGTAAGGATGATCGGAAGGGGAAATCAGAGGACAGTATTAGATTCAGGAAAACAGGTTCAAAAGACCTCCCAGGACTCCTTTTCACCTGGACTACATCTGTGCTAGTAGACATAGGAAAGCTGAGGGAAGGAACCCACAGTACACCCAGCCTGCACACCATCACTTTCATTCAATTAGTTGAATTTAGTTGGGCACTAAAATCTTGGTGAAATTTTCTTTTTGAAACTGGGTTTCACTACGTAGATGAGGCTGGTCTTGGACTAAGAAATCTGCCTGCCTCTGCATCCTCAGTGCTGGACTAAAGACATATGCCACCATGCCTAGCTCAGTGAAATTTTCTGATACAAAGCTGACTGCAGAGCAAGGCAACCTAGCTGAAATCAGGGGACAAAGGTTCAAATGTTAACCTGGCCATTCTCTTAAAAATACAGGCAAAAATGTATAGCATGGTGGTACACGCCTTTAATCCCAGCACTTGGACACAGAGGCAGGCAGATCTCTGTGAGATTGAGGCAAGCCTAGACTACATAGCTAGTTCCGGTCCAGCAGGGGTTACAGGAAATCTGTGACTCACACAGCTTGTAGTCTATATACCTTATCTCCAGAACCTTTGTTTGAAAGCAGGAACTCGGGAACCCATGTATGAATATTCCCTATATGACTCAAAATTCACATGGGATGCCTACCCCAGTACCCCTTGCCACTTTACTCAAAGCTGGAAGATTACTCAAGCACTAAACATTAAAGGCTTGAGCCAGGGGCTGTCTGCAGCAGTAATTTTAAACAAGACACATCTCCCCTCCTTGAAGGCATTTTCCAAGCCCACTGATATTCAACCAATCATCTAAGCACAGACCCTAACTATGAGAGTTGAAAATGACCATGACCTTTGCTCCAGAGCAAAGAGAGGCTTCTTGGTATAGGCCTGATATGGGCACATGGATCTCTCTAAGCTCCAGAAACTACTTGGAGGAGCATGCTGCCCTGCCCATCCTCTTCTCCAGGCCACTAGAGAAAGCAAAACCAGCAACAGGAGCTCTCCTTGTAGACAGCAAATGAGTAGGCCCAGGAAATCCTGGGATGTGACAGGAATGCTGCAAAAGTAATAGAAAGCTGCTGACCAACAAAGGGCCAGAGGCAGCCTAGACCAGCAGTCAGGGAAGGGGGCAGGAGATGACCAGACTGGGAGATAGGCAAGATGCCAGCAATAGAGATAGGCTCATTTTCCCCAAGGTAACACTAAGTAAACAGCATTCTGATCAACTCTCTGGTACCTGTGGCTGCTCACCGACACGGCTTGGGGGAGTGGGGAGGCAGCAACTCTCTAGTAGATGAGAAAGAGGTACTGGCTCCACCTTGGCTACCCAGCACCAACCCCTCTCTATTCCAATCCACAAATGGAACCTCACAGGCCTGTTGTGTATATCCTACAGATTCTTCTGGGACAAAAACCTATTACTGGCTGCCAGGGTCTCTGTGCCTATAAGTAAGAAGAGGTCTAGAGAACCCTTCAAGCCATTAAACAATAGCCAGTTTACTGGAACATCCCATAGCACTTGCTGCCAAACAGTCCCTTGTGCTGCTGGCTAGCACCCTGCTCCTCAGAGGCCAACCAAAGTGAGGGAAGGTCCTCCCATTCCACACCATATAACCAGTTCCCCTAAAAATGAGGCTGAACCTGAATAGTAGGGGTGGAGGAGCAGAGACTGGCCATGACAAGTATGATTCCACCCCTTTACTCTGCCTGTTGAGACATGACTCTGTGCAGGCCTCTTGGTGGGTCCCCCCAATGCTCAGGAGAAGCTCGGCTACATGACAGTCTCTAGCCGAGTGGTGAAGGTTGGCCATTTGAGGAGTACAACAAATGATTCTATTTGAACTTTCTAACCCTCCCTTTGCCTCCCCCCAAAAAAAACTGTACATGAGTTTACAAACATATTAACATATAAATAATGAGGAAGTCCTGGGAGCCTCCCTGCTGTCTTTGCTGGAGATGAACACTGGAGGGGCACTGTTCCCCACAGGCTGCATGTTCTGTGAGGTCTCAAGGCAGCTGTTCTTGACCTGCTGCTAGCTTCTTTGGCACCTCCAGGTTCAACTGCCAGTCTTTCTTCCGCTGTGCCCACGAAGAGCTGGAAGTTTTGAACCTGAGGCAGTGGCACCTCTTCAGCCCGTCATCGCTCTGGTTCAAGTTCATGCTGGAAGGGACGCTTCCTCTCCCGACAGTGCTTCTTATGGGCAGGCCAGTCCTTCTGCTGGCACTGGGAGCCACAGTACCGGGCCACCTGGCAGCGCCCACAGATATTGAACTCACGAAGCTGAAACACAAAACACCATGGCTTCAGTGTCACACTGTGAAGCAGTATATGGCAGAAACCACATCTCCGCATCTGGAAATACCCACAAAATCCTAGGAATTGTGCTAGGAATATTCATGAGCATGTAGTACAGATGCAAGGCCCAGGACTCATCTCCAGCAATGGCACCCTCCCCAAAAGAGTAGACATGGTGGCTCACTTCTACAATCCCAACACTAGGAGGTCTGACAAAGGAGAATTATGGTAAGCTATGGATTAGCCTGAACCACACAATGAGTTCCAGGCCAGCCTGGGTTATAAATTAAGACCCTGTCTCAACTCAGATACCCACACATACCCCTCCCTCCAAAAAAAAACAGACAATGTGACTGGAGTGGCCTAGGCCATGCCTAAACAGGTATAGCAGAAAAGGAAGTCACTCTAGTTGAAATCCCAGGATCTACATGGAGTAAACTGCCATATCACACCTCAAATGCTGGATAGAAGCAGACAGGAGTCAAGACCTCAAAATAGCATAACATACCTGCTTCTCAATCACTGTGCAGGGAGGGTAATGACACTCATAGTAGGTACAGGAATTTTCCTCCTCTTCCACCACATCCCCATTGGCATTATAGTACCGGGTCACATTCAGGACAGGGAACTGCTCTTCTATAGGGTCCGTGGGAAGCTGTTGGATTGCGAGCCAGTATAAGCTTTGCTCCCTGAAAAAAAACAGAGGCCTCAGTGCACTCTGTCAGACCATGTCAGCACAAGGAGAAAGGATATGATTCTAACACTAGGGGGTCCTGCCCAGTTCTGGCAACCTGAGTTTTCCTTGCCCATCACCAGAGCACATACTTATCTCTTTTACAACATTAAAAGTTTAGAATCCTGCCAGACACAATGACACACACCTTTAATCAGGAGGCAGAAGCAGGATCTGTGAGTTCCAGGCCAGCCAATGCTACACAGTAGAAGTCTGTCTCAAAAAAAAATAAATTAGAATACCATCTCCCACTAATATGTAAGCCTAGTATGTCCTCTCCCCAGTGCCTAGGGCTGATAGGCACTCAGCAGCATGAAGCTTGGCAAGCTTGGCACCCAACTGATGACAGAAGACCTTCCTGCTCTTTACCCTAGGAAGCACCCACTACTGTAGTGTAGTCTGCCTACTACATCCCCTTTGATGTGAGCCGGAAGCAATTCAGAGTTACAGCAAGAATTTAAGAGACATGCTGTACAAGAAAGGCTCCAACATGTCTTCTGGCTACCCACAAGTAAGTACAACAGCCTCTAGTGTGGAGATTTAATGAACCATGGCAGGGGCTACAACCAACCTTCTCTCATGTGAGAACAGATTATGAGAGCAGTTAACCCTGTGGTTAGGAAGAGGGAAAGAGCTGGGTGCAGTGGCTCATGCTTATCAGTGCTTGAGAGACTGAGGCAGGAGGATTACAAGTTTGAGACAGGTCAGGGCTATACATCAAGACAATGTGAGCCAGGTGTAGTAATGCAGGTCTTTCATCCACGAGATCGTGGCCAGCCTGATCTACATAGCAAGTTCCAGGCCAATAGAGCTACAGGGAAGCCCTGTCTCAGAAAACAAAACAAAACAAAACGACAGTGCCTCACAAAAAAATCAAAGGGAAGGGTTGGTTGCAGCATGTGAACAGATGCTGACTGTTTCTTAGCTAAGCCTGTCCATGAAATACAAGACAAGTAAAGCTAAGGTTATCCCTCTGAAGGCAGGAAATATAGGAAACCCATCTTTACAAAGAGGTCCCTTTAGTAGTTAAGTTGATCCCACAGGCAGCCTTACGCTGACCAGTGTCCTTAAAGTAGAACAAAATACAAGCCTGGAAGAAGCCAGTGTCCTACTCCTGCCCTGACAAAGACAGGATGAATCCACCATCAAGAACCAGCCCACACAGAGGCCACAAGCCTCCAGAACCAGGACACACAGCCAGGTTATCTGAGACATCCATCAGGCCCACTCAAGTCAGCTGAGTGTCACTCCATGCCTGGGTCCTGACCCAGTACAAACAGACCAAACTCTTGCTTGTTTTTTGAGACAGGGTTTCCCTATAACCACAGCTGGCCTGGAACTTGCTACATAGATCAGGCTGGCCTCAATCTCAGAGATCAGCCTGCCTCTATTTCTCCAGTGCTGGGATTAAAGGCATGTGCCACCATGTCCATCTGACCTCCAAATGTTTAAAAAGTTTTTATTTTAGTTTTTTTCTGTGTATGAGTGTTGTTTTGCTTGCATGTAAGTACAGATATGTAATACAATGATGAGTCCAGAAAAGGTGTCAAATCCCCTGGAACTAGGGTTACAGACAGAGGTTATCCATCATGTAGGTGCTGGGAACCTAACCCAGTTCCTCTGTAAGAATAGCCAGTGCTCTTAACCGCTGAGCCATCTCTCCAACCCCTCTACTGGGTTCTAAAACCCCACAATGCCCAGCAAAGAAAAGCCACATTTGAGCTAGAGAGATGACTCAGAGGGTAAGAGCATTTGCAATGCAAGCATGAAGACCTGATTTCCATCCCAGGACTCATTTTAAAAAACCAGGCTTAGCCATATGTGCACCTGTAACCCCAGTGCTATACTGTTAAGACCCTGTCTAAAAAACATAAAAAGGGGGAGGGATGTGCAGAGGACCCAGTTCAGGTGCCAAGATGCACATGGCAGCTGATGACTGCCTTTAACTCCAGTTCCAGGGGCTCTAATACCCTCTTCTGGCCTCCTGGGGAAGGTATGTGGTGCACTTACATGCAGGCAAAGCACTCATACACAGTGGGGTCTCACTCCATCAATCACATCAGCTAAAATGTTCCTAGAACAAAACACATATCAATCCCCCAAAATAATCCAAATAAATATTCTCTCTCCCACGAAAAGAACCACATATACTGAAGAAACAACCCCCAAGTCCCAAAGCATTCAGAGGCATCAAAACACAGAGCAGAAACATGGACAGCCTTTCTGGCACAAAACACCCAGAGGAGGTGCTGACCAGGAAAGACCCACCTTTGTTTGCTGGAAGTCTCTTCAGCTTTGGGCCGCCAGCCCCATGGCACTAGCTGTAGGTTGTCCAGTCGATTGTCTACAGTCACAGCATTAAGATGAACCACCTGAAACCCGGGAGCCACACCTCCTCTGTGTCGTTCCCTAGAGAAAGACAACTTTCATAAATATTGCCTCTGACCCAGAGGTACTTCTACTTAAGCCTGAATGTTCAACCATGTGGTCTGACCTGGGCTCCCATCTTGATGAACAGGCACACCAAGAGTAAGCTAAGTACATCAGTCTGTGGCCCATACAAACAGGGACCAGGCTGAATCGACCCCTGGATTTAAGGACCTGGCTCAGAGAGCCAAGGATGGAACCTTAAAAGCCACCAAGAGTCTTGAGACAAATTCCCCAACTGGATCGTCCCAACATTTCAGACCCCACCTTAACACAGCAAGGATCAATGACACATTTCCTAAGGAGGCAAAGTGTCTCACTAGCAGGCTCAGAGAGTAGAATCCCCCTTCGTCCAGGAGGCCATGCCTCAGCAGAAGCCCACTAGATTAAAGTATCATGATATGCAAATTTGCCATTTATTTATTAATGGCAAAATACATAAAATTAATTCCCAGGGGGCTAAAGATGGTTCAGCAGGTAAGAGGACCAGCTGTTCTTGCAGAGGATGCTGAGTTTGATAACCAGCACCTGCATGGTGGCTAACAATTGTCTAACTCCAGTACCAGGGGAATCCAACGCCCTCTTCTGACCTCTGTGGGCACTGCACAACACGGGTGTACTTACATCCATGTAGGCAATACATTCATATACAAAATAAAAATGGTAAATGAATTTTTAAAAAAACTCCGGGAAGGTTGTATCTCACTCCACTGGGCAGGATGCTCCTGTCTTTAGACACACCCTATGCCTATCATAGCTCAGACAGGGCTTAGGTAAGTGACTTTTAAATTGGACAATACCCACCACAGCAGTTCATGAAGAAGCCTGCCAGAGCCCCTTCCTCGGTTTTTGTCAAAGGCGTAGGCGAATATCTTAGCACCATTTCCATCAGCATCTACTTCCATTCGAGCCTAAGAAAAAGCACAGACTAGGTCCCTTAAAGTCTCTAACTCTCAGCAACATTTCAAATCCTACTTTACTTACACAAGAAACCCTCATGCTCAATTCCTTTCAAAATATTCTAGACACAGAGAAATTTTCCCACCCTTAAGCCCACAAAGCTGGGTGTGATAACATGCATCAATAATCTTAGCACTCAGGAGGTAAAGACAGAAGGGCAGAGTTTTCATGGTTGGCCTGGGATACATAGCAAGAGTTTGTTAATAGAAGTAAGTAAATAAAAGCTAGATGCACACCTTTAATCCCAGCACTAAGGAGGCAAAGGCAGGATCTCTGTGAGTTTCAACCTGGTCCACACAGTGAGTTCCAGGCCAGCCAAGGCTACACAGTGACACTGTCTCAAAAAAAAAAAAAAGAGGTGTAGCAGCTATGGAAGTGTGAGGTGCTGAGACAGAGATGTGGGGTGCAACTAACTGCTGGATGTGGAGGTTGCTGAAGGGAGAAGTGGGAGAAGCAAAAGAGCAGCAGACACAGCAGTTCCTCATCAAGAACGCTAGGAAAGGCAAATGGATCCAACAAGGGACAGAGACTGGAGAATAGCTGCAGTCTCAGAGGTCTGTTCTCATTTAATTTAACAAACATCTAATTGGAAATACAACAAAGAAGTGGGTTTTTAAACAAGACCCAGCAATCAGGATGAACCAAAGGTTATGGTAGGCTCTACTGGGCAGCAGTGGCGGAATTGTCCAGACCTGCTTTTGGAGCTGAGGGCTCATAGGCCTCAGCGACTATCACCTTATTCTCCTTGAACTCAGTTCTCCTGATGCTTACCAAAAATCAGCCAAAAGCAATATGGAAGGACTGGTCATCCTTACCTCAAAGGAGTAATTCTCCACGAGTGGTATGTCCTGCTCATCTATCAGTGTGTATTTGGTCTGAAAATTAACCATGTTTCAAAGGTTACATTTGGAAGAATACTCAAGAATCTACTACATATTCCAACAAGCAGAAACCATATGTTTCTTCAGACAGTAATTGGGGTCTTGCTAAGCCTCATTTAGTTCACCTATATCAAAAGTGCAGTCCAACATTGTTAAAATCCAGACTTGATCACATTAGTGTTACCAGAATATTATGCTTCAGTACCCATCCACACAGGACCAACAGTGTCTGGCAAGTGACACAAGGCTGTTAATGTACCGAGAAACCAAGTCAAAGACAAGTCTAGTGGAGTAGAGGGAAGGGATGGGACTGAGAGCATCCATGCTCCAACTAATGTTTATTCATTACACTGGGCAGATATTGCATGTGTTCACTCTCTTAAATGTTCCAAATAAAAGCTTCAAGGGCTAATGCTCTTGCAACCAGTTACTGATCCTAAGGGGCCTAGCCTCCCACTCCTCCCTAACCAGAAACTTCTAGCACTGAGCTGCTGCAGAAATGGACAGGAAACAGTTGTCAAGACAGGCTGGTCTTACTCTCCTGGGAGATCTTGCTGAAGGATCTGAAGTTACCTGCCTCTGCTCTTACTGCCTTTCCTCTCTCCCACCATCAGCTGCCACCAGCGATGGAGGGCCACCACCAAGCGCCATGGAAGCCCAGCCTCGACGTGTGCTGCTGGGTGGTGGCGCGTGCAGAGCGGCGCAGGAGGGCCTAGGAGCCTACCACCATCAGGGCCCTGGGCCCCCATCCGTGCTCCGAGGACATCCGAGACTCGAGAGGCCGAACGTGGCCGGTTCCTCAGCAACGTTAAAACGCGCCACAGAGCTCTACGGAGGACCGACTGCCACCCGCCCCAGCCTCGTCCGGCCACCGGCGTGGCAGGGGCAGGCCGCCGCGCTCAAGCGGTGCGACCGCAGGTGCAGCCCGGCGTCAACGCCAGAACCGCCTGCGCACCCACCCAGCCAGCACGCGTCCCGAGCCTGAGGAGCGCGCACCGGGTCACGGGGACGGCCGTCGCGAGGAAGGCGGCGCCGGGCCCCAGGCGGGCCCGCACGGTTGCCCGCCCCGCCGCACAGACTCCGCCGCCGCTCCGCTCACCTTCCCGGCCACCCGGCCGAGCCGCACGATGCCCAATTTGAAGTCAGTCATGGCCAGGCCTGCGCTCTCGGCCGGCGCCGCCGCTCCCTCGGGAGGCGCCCGGCCGAGCCGGGCCGGGGCGAGGCCGCGGCGCTTCGGGGCGGGCCGGGCCGGGGTCGGGGTCAGGCCAGGCGGGGCCCGGGCGGACGAGGCTGGGCCGGGCTCGAGCCACCGCCACCGCCGCCGCCTCGCGCCCGCCGGACCTGCCACGCGCCGTCGCCGTCGCCGCTGCTGCCGCCGCCGCCGCCGCGCGCACCCGAGCGAGCGGAGTGAGGGCGGGGCGTGACCCCGGGACACACACCCCCGCCGGAGGCAGGCGACCAATCGAGGGGCGCGTCCTCCGCCGGTCGGCGCGCTCCGCGTGCGGGAGACCAATGAGAGCCGGGACTGTGCGCAGGCGCAGTAGGGAGGAGCCGAGCGCGGGGGAGGGGCGAGCGGGGGGCGGTGCCTGCAGGACCGCCGGGACGTCAGTTTCGCGGGAAGCTTTGTGCGCCCGGCAGCGGCGGTAGCTGGCTCTTTGGGTTGCCGCTTCCTGCCGCCTCGTGGCCTGGCTAGCGTGCGTCATCTTCCCTTCCCGGGGCACGGTTGGCAACGTGTAATGTGTTTCCTCGCTGTACGACAGCGTGGCCCTGTATGAGGTCTCTGGAGGAGGCGGCGGCGGGACCTACACCATGTGTTCTGGAGCCCGGACACATAGTTCTCCCCAGAAAGCCCGCGGGACCGGGAGCCGAAGGCCAGGGTGGGCATGTATGTCTAGCGGAAAAGGAGATCTTGTGGTCTCATCCTGGCTGAGTCGGTAAGGCCTAGTGCTCAAGCCTAGGGCCATCTTCACCTGCTTCAAGGTGACCCCAAGACTCTGAGGTTCTGCAGCCTGGTCTGGCTGGCACAGTTCTAGTTGGAGATAATTACCTAGAGTTAAGTCTGCAAAGGATTCTCACGGGTGAGGCCAGAACATCCATCTCTCAGGCCCTAGTACTTGACCACTTTTCCCCAGCCGCCTTGGTGAAGGTGCAGAGACATCCAAGATCACCTGTGCCACCAACCTCTTCAGACTGATGGTGTCCTGAGGTGAAGAAAGCTCATAACTTTAGAGGAGAGCCTCGGATACACCTGTTAGATCAAAGAGGCCGCCTTTGATCAGCCACACTATATGCTATCCCCTAAACTGCTGAGTAGGTCACAGCCTCAAGGTAGGGGGGGACAATAGGATTAGCTCCCTAAACTGTGGTTTTATATTCTATTTAATACCTCCACTAATCTGCTAAACACAGAGACTCCTACCTTTCTAACCTCAACTATTCCCTTCTAAAGTCTGTAAAATGTAGGATGTTTCTTTGTTCTTTGGTTGCTGCAGGATCTCTATATTCCATCTCTGTCTCTCTCACATACACACACATTAATGCAGGACTTGATCACCTTAAATCCGTCCATCTCTGCATCTCTACCCAACCCAGAAAGAATATTATTTAAAACACCAGCTGGGATCTATAAAGTTTGGATTCGGGTTTGGTTAAGAGTGAGACTCAGCAGAAACATGTATTAAAAGCATAGGGCTAGCCTTTCATCTCTGGAGTCAATAAGCTAGCAACTCCTGGGCTGCTTGTTATTCTTTTTTTAATGAGGTGGAAGTACTTAACAAAAACCAGCCTATAATTGATGTCTGGAAGTTTATCTTCTCAGGAAGCTTTTCTTATCAGTGTTAAGGAGCAGCAGTCCCTTTTCACAGATGCTTGTGAATTCTGGAAGTTTGGCTGGAGTCACCAAGGAGCCTGTCAGTCCTCCTGAGTCCTGGAACTGCTCGGGGATTTCCTTTCAGTCACATCTTACAAGGTCCAGGCATAAAGCAGGGAATGAAGGTTATTGCACCAGAGGCAGTACTCAGGACCTTACCAAAGCCTGGGAACTCACCATCACACTGCCGCCATGATTGAGGGCCTATTTCTCAAAAGGTGCTACTTGGCTCCTGGATCTTAACAACCTGCAGGTGATGAACAGCAGGCCAGATGGTGCTATGTTGCTGGCTTAGGGTGAGCCACCTGCCATGCCTCTCTTTCTAATGACCTCATGATTTAGGTAACCTCTCTGGGTAGTTTGGACAGTTCTTCCTTCCAGCAGCATCTACCTCAATTACCAGTATCTAAAGAAAAGGACCAGAGGGCATGGTGGCAGACACCTTTAGTCCCAGAGGCAAGTAGATTTCTGTGAGATTGAGGCCAGCCTGGCCTACATGATGAGGCTACAGGAGAGTCTGTCTTTTAACAGCCAAAAAAGAAAAGGGCCATGGGGCTAGAGTGATGACTCAGTGGGTTCAGTTCCCAGCACCCACTTCCTTGCTCCAGTTCCAAGGGATCCTACACCCTCTTCTGGCTTCTTTGGCCACAAGCATACATATGGTGTATATACATGAGTGTACTCAAAACACATAAAAATAAATGAACTCTTTTTTAAAAGAAAAGGGCCAGTTATGCCAGTAAACACCAGTAATCCCACTGGTGGCTGGGGTAAGCTTTCTACAAAGCTTTCTCCTAACCTCAGGCCACCTTCCCAACTAAGAGATTGGTAAGATAGATATGTTTTGAGAATTTGAGGCCATACTTCATAGTGAGACCTTGTCTCTAAAACAAAAACTCTTGACTCCAGATTCCCTCCAGCCACCAGCTCACCTTCTTATTCTCTACCATTTAAGTTCCTTAAGGTTGTGCCTACTCTTTCTTTCCATTGAGAAAACTAGTGAATTAGGACTGGAGAGGTGGTTCAGTTTTCAAAAGCCCTAACTGCACTTGCAGAGGACCCGGGTTTGGTTCCCAACATCCATATGGCAGCTAACAACCATTCATAACTCTAGTTCTAGGTGATCTATCACCCTGTTCTAACTTCCACAGGCAGTGCATGATAGGTGGACTTATATACATGGAGGCAAATGACTCATACACATAAAATAAAAGTAAATTTTTAAAAAATTAAGTACCTTTTGCGAGGTTAGGTATTCATGGGTTCCAGGCATAGGACACTGACATCCTTGGGGCATTCTTCCAAGTTTCTTGCCAAACTATTCCAGCAAGGCCCTCACCCATCCCACCCACTGAAACTACTCTGCACCAGTAAAGCAGACAAATTAAAACTGTTGCTCACATTCTTGAAAGGGAAGCAGAAAAATGCAAATGATAAGTATATACTACAGGTAAAACAAGTAGGTCAGCATGGGGGATATTGAGACTGATGGTGAAGGGCCAGGACAGAAGTGTCCTCAGGAAACTGGCATCGGAACATTAGGAAGTGAGCTGTCGGTATACAGGGGAAAAAAATGTTCTTGGCAAAGGGAACAGTGTGAAGGCCCTGAACTAGTAATACATCTGATGTGAAAAAAAGAAAAGAAGCCAATGACTGGCCTCTGGAAACACAACCTTATAAGAGGGAAGAGGAACAATACTCTCCAGACAGCAAATATAGGCCCTTAGACAAGAGGTAATGGTTTTTGGATATTTGTGATAGCAGTAGTTTGTATGTTGGATAGACCTAGTAGTGTTGCAGTAACAAGAACTCTAAATTCTCTGTGACTTAACAAAACTAATTCCTGCTCATACTGCATGTTACCATAACAAGGTAATTGAATCTTTGAATACAAAGAGGACACATATGTCCCCAATTAGGATTATAAATTTGGCATTCATTAGCGTATCTATTGTGCTTAAAGGCCTTAGTCCATTTGGGCTGCTCAAACAAAATACCTTAATTTGGGTAATTTCTAAGTAATAGTATCTTATTGGACTGAATATGTAATTCTGTGGTAGAGCACTTGCCTAGCATATGTGAAGCTCTGGGTTCAAACCCTAGCATTGTAACAAATAAGTACAAAGAATTTTTTTTTTTTTTTTTAGAATTCTGGAATCCATCAGTTCAAGATGAAATTGTTTAATGTCTAGTGAGGGCTGTCCTCCGCAAAGACCATTTCCTTGCTGTGTCCTCAACTGGGCTTAAAAAAAGGGAATGAACTCATTCCCTCAAGTTCTTTTACAAAATTCTAATCCTATCTATGAGAAAAGAACTTTGATGTCCCCATTTGGTTCTGTTGCATTGAGAATTAAGTTTGAAAATGATTTAAAAAATTTTAAATTTATTTTTATTTTATGTGCATGAGTATTTTGCCTGCATGTATGTAAGTTCACTGTGTGTGCAATACCCTTAGATGCCAAAAAAATACTATTGATTTCCCTGGAACGGCAGTTACAGACAGTTGTTAGCCATCATGTGGGGACTGGAACCTAACCCAGCTTCTCTGCAGGAGCATTCAGTGCTCTTAACCGCTGAGCTATCTCTCCAGCCCCTGAACATAATATTTTAATTTATATTTAATGCATGGACTGTGGCATGCATTTAAAGTCCAGCATTTGAGAAACAGAGACAGGCAGATCTCTGAATTCTAGGCCATCTTGGTCTAAATAGGGAGTTCCAGACCAGCAAGGGCTTCACAGTGAGACCCTATCTCAGAAAAACAACAACACAAAAGCAAGCTGGGTGTGGAGGCACATGCCTTTCATCTCAGCACTCAGGAGGCAGAGGCAGGTGGATCTAGGTGAACTACATAGGCAGTTCCAGGCCAGCTGGAGCTACAAGGAGACCCTGTCTCAAAAAGACCAAAACAAAACCAAAAAACAAGGCTGGAGAGATGGCTCAGCAGTTAAAGAGTACTACCTGCTCTTGCAGAGGACTTAGTTCGCAGCACTCACATGGAGGCTGTTCTAGTGCCAAAGTTCTAGTGCCCTGAGAAGGACCACTCAGACTCAGATGTTCCAAATCAGCCAAATTTATTTAACTGACCCAATGACTGCACTCTCTAGGCCAAGAATTAAAGAACACAGCACTGGGAGGTGGGATTGCAGGCAGGAAAATCTGACTGGCATATTAACTCACTAGGTATTCCGCCCATTGATTTAGCATAAATCAAGGTGAACCTGGGTCCCTAGGGGTGGTCCTATGAGCAAATGATTGACTAGTGAAGGAAAGGTGGGGTTTTTCAGCAGATACCCTGGAGAATGTTTAGTCTATCACAGTCAATTTTCTAGGGCTATTTGCCACTCTAACATTCTCCCCTCTGAAGAGGTAACCTTAGGGTTTAGATAAGTGTTCTCAAATACTTTTGGTATTTTGGCCTTTGGCACAGAGTAGGCTGCTAAAAGGCACAAGGACGTTTTGGCTTTTAGCCAGGAAAGAAACTGGTTACTTTTCTTTGGGGTCTTTTTACTCTAAACTGCCTACTCTGTTTTTACCTCTTATTTTTATTACAGCATCCACTGAAGAGGTCACCCTAATTGCCAATAAGGAATTGGGGCACTGACTGCTCTGGCTTCTTCCATGATGAATAAGGACACAGGTTGTGGCAATCGGGGCACCCTTTCAGTGAGTCTATTTAAAAGACCCCAAATTTGTATAACTTAACTCTAGGAAGAAAAGAAAGTCCTTGACTGGTACCTGGGAGCTGTGAAGAAGTAAAGGCAAGAGTAGTTACCATTATATATTTTAGACAGGGAACCAGAAATGTCAGAACAAAGCAAATTTTAAATGTCCAAATCAAAGTCTATTAGAATTCCTTGATGATGGCTTCCAAAAGCATCCATCTATTGGGTTTTTCCTCATTTTCTTTTGGGTGCCAAGGGTGGACTTGGGAGTGAGGAAGTCAGGATTTGTTTTCAGGCACACTTTGATAGCTGTTGAAATGGCTAGAATCAGTGTAAATTCCCTCCCAAATGGCTTCTAGACAAGGAGAGAAAAGAAATTAGCCATTATTTAAGTTTTACCTTGGAACAATAGTGGGCTTGCTTTTCTTAGCTGCAGGTAGGCACTTCAGTGTTGAACTAAACCAAGATTAAAGTTTTACATCTGAGCAGCATTTTCTTGTTAAGGACAAAATTGTTAGTGAGAAATTGTGCAAATGACATATGAACTTAAACCTACTGTCTGGGAAGTACAATCCCTTGCATTCTTAAAGAAGCATACCAATCACTTTACTTTTTGGTTATACTTTCTTGTTGGGTGTTTAAGACCGTGCAGTTGGCACCAATTTATTTTTCACTCTTAGATTAGTTGAGGAGCTAGTCATCAGGGGTCACATGGACTTTGGAGGAGCCTCTGGTTTCTTAGACCTTTTTTGTTGTTATTGTTGTCAGTTCCATCTATGTGAAGATAAGTCAGAAGGTCCTGCTAGACCATGGCTTCACTTGGAAGCATTGAGGAAATGTTTCCTCTATATTAACCCTCCTCTTTTTAGACTGGACACTGGTTGAGTCCATCTAGTGGGGTCTCCATGTCCCCCTGAACAAGAAGACAGATGAGTCAGGAGAGGTACAGGACATTTCAAGAGATGCACTATAGTCCCCTGGAAAGTAGTTGACTTTGGAAGGCAAGAGACAAAAAAAATTGTCCCTTTAAGTCCTAGCTGGCCTGGAACTTGGAATGTAGATCAGGCTGGCCTGGATCTCACAGAGATTTGCCTACCTCTGCCTCCTGAGTGCTGGGATTAAAGGCCTGTGCCACCATGCCCAGCCAGTGTACGCTCAATTGTTGAGCCATTTTTCCAGCTGCTCATCTAGGGGTCCTGCAGGATACTCTTGAATAGCTCTTTGTTCTAAGGTCATCTTGCTGGTAGTGCTCTGAATTTTATCTTTATCTAGATGCCACTTCTTTGGGGAACATTTTGCTGTCTAGAGAAGCAAAGAATGAAAAAAAATAGGTTTGTTTATTTTTTTTTAATTATCCAACTCAGCAAAGCCTAGGTTAAAGTATGCTGTCTAACTTCTTGAAAACAGAACAGTTCCTTCTATAGTTCACCTCTCTGCTCTTACTTTCACTTAAGTTTAGACTTTCTATCAGAGAAATTAAATCCTTAGATTAGTTTTCTATTCCAGAGTATTATAGACAATGGTCTTAGCAATACATGCAGTCTCTAGCCATTGTCTTCTCACTGCCTTTTAGTCATTCTGCTGTCTGCTCTGTGTGTGTATGTGTGTGTGCGGGTACATGTTCATATGTGTGTGCCAGTACACACATGCAAATGAGTGCATTCATATGGAGATTAGAGGTTGACATCGTGTCTTCCTTAATTGCTCCCACCTTATTTTTTTTTATTTATTTTTATTTTATGTGTATGAGTGTGGCAATGTGCATGGGGGTCAGATGAGGGTGTCAAGTCCCTAGAACTGGAGTTATGGATGGTTGTTAACCACCATGTGGGTGCTGGGAATTGAACCCAGGTCCCCTGCAGGAGCAGCCAGTGCTCTTAACCACTGAGCTGTCTCTCTAGCCCCTGACACCTTATTTTTTTATTTTAATTTTGTGTGTATAAGTGTATTGCCTGCATGTATCTGCATGTGTAAGTGAACCCGTGCCCTGCAATGTCCACAGAGGTCAGAAGAGGGTGTAGGATCTCCTGGTACTGGAGTTACGGACATGTGGGTACTGGGAATTGAACCCAGGTCCTCTGTAAGAGTAGCTAGTGCTTTTAACCACTGAACCATCTCTCCAACCCCTGCCACTTTATTATTTGAGACAGGGTCTTTTGTTGAACCTAAAGCTCACCAGTTTGGCTAGATTGGCTGACTAGAGAACTCTAAGGATTCTCATGTCTCTGCTTTGTCAGAAGTAGAGTTACAGGCATGTGCACCAAACCTGTTTTTTTACATTGATGCTCAGGATCCAAATATGTTCACCTGCTTGTGCAGCAAGCTCTTTACCAGCTGACCTATCTTTCTAGCTAAATGCTACATTTTAGAAATTTGCTTTGGCAATAATCTTACTTATAAGTACTAAGTCCTGCATAGTAAACATTCTCAGGGTTGGGGTTGTACTTTGATTGGTATCTAACACAGTAAGCATGAAGTCCTGGGTTCAATATGCAGCATAAGCAGGTGAGGTAGCACATGCCTATAATCACAGAATTTTGTAGTTGAAGGGGATGGATCAGAAGTTCAAGGTCATCCTCAGCTACAGAAGGAATCCAGGTCAGTCTGGGCTACAAAGGATCATGCACCCACCTCAGACACCTCACAACCACCTGTATCCCCAGCTCCAGGGAATCTGACACTCTCTTCTGGCCTCTGTGGGCAACCACACACACAGACACATTACTTTTTTTAAAGCAAATACGGGGCAAGGGAGATGGCTCTGTGGGTAAAAAAAAGCACTTTCCTCTGAGCCTGATGACTTGAGTTCAATACCCAAGATACAAGAAGAGAACCAACTCTTAAAAAATTGTCTTCTAATCTTTGCAGATTATCTTCTGATCTTCATGGGAGCATTGTGGTGCATATGCCACTGCATGCCCCTGCCCCCACAAATAAATAAACAAACAAACAAACAAACAAACAAATAAATAAAATGTAAACAATATTTATCTTAAAAGGCAAAAAACAAGCCAGTAATGGTGGCACACACCTTTAATCCCAGAAGCCAAAAAGAGAGCCAGGTGTGGTGGTGTATATTTGTAATCCTGGCAAAACAGAGCCAGGATGTTAACTGGGGCTCACTAGCCAATCAGCATAGCCTGCTCATCAAGCCCTAGTCCTAGTGAGAGACCCTGTCTTTAAAAACAACAAAAACAAAAACAAACAAGGTGGGGGCTGAAGAAATAGTTCAGCCATTAAGGGACCTTACTGCTCTTCCAAAGGACTCAGATTCAATTCCTGACAAGGTGACTCACAACCATCTATAAATAGCTCCAGAGGATCTAATGCCCTCTTCTAGTCTCTGCCACACACCACATGCATTTGGCGCACTTACATACATGCAGACATACCCACTCATCCACAAAATAAAAATAAAATCTAAAGGAACTGGAGGCATGGCTCCGTGATTAAGAGTGCATACTGCTCTCAGCCAGGCATGATGGCACAGGCTTTTTATCATATTACTCAGGAGGCAGAGGCAGGAGGATCTTTGTGTGTTCAAGGCCAGCCTGGTTTACATAGTGAGTTCCAGGCCACCTGAAGCTACAGGGAGACCCTGTCTCAAAAAAAAAAAAAAAAAAAAAAAAAAAAAAAAGTGCATATTGCAGTTGTAGAGGACCTGAACTTCATTCACAGCACTCACATCCGGTGTGTCTTTACTGCCTGGAACCAGGGCTCCAGGGGCATTCTATGTCTCTGGCCTCCACAGGTACTGCTCATATACATTTACCCTCCCCCCAACACATAATAAAAAATAAAAAAATAGAGCAGGGATGAAGGTGGACACCTTTAATCCCAGAACTCAGGAAGAAGAGGCAGGCAAATCTCAGTGAAATCAAAGTTAACAGATCTATAGAGTGAGTTCCAGGTCAGTGAGGGCTACATAGTAAGACCCTGTCTCAAAAACATCTTTTATAGGGTCTAGAGAGATGACTCAGTGGTTAAGAGCACTTACTGTTCTTGCAGAGGACCTGGGGATTCAGTTCATAGTACCCACATGGCAGCTCATAACCGTAACTCCAGTTCCAGGAAAAAAGACCCCTTTTTTTTCCACTCTGAGAGCATCAGACACCCACATAGTGCACACACATACTTGCAGGCAAAACAATCATACATAAAGTAAAAATACCTAAAAAATTTAAATCTTATCAAAAAACAGAAAGGTAAGGAGTTATAGGTAGATATGATCAATGGGTAAAATTTTTTAAGTGGGGGTGGTTGGAGAGGGCTCAGCAGTTAAGAGCATTTACTGTTCTTCAGAGGACATGAGTTCAGTTCCTAACACCTACACTGGGCAGTTCACAACCACCTATGACTCTTGCTATATCCCAGAGGGATCTAATTTGAAGTGGAAGTGAGTAGGTAGACATCTGCCCTCATATGCACATATCTTCCACATGTGCACAATTAAAAATCTAAAACAAAACAGGGTGGGTAACTCCTGGAAGACAATATCCAAGGGCGACTTCTGGCCAATACATGCACCCACACACCTGCACATTCATGGAGGAGCTATGTAGATCCTGGTAACTTTAAGTTCATGTTCCTGGGGCAGGGTCATTCATATTGGCTCAAAATAAATGTTATTCCTTCTCTTCCTCTCTTTTACTAAAACAAAACAAAAATAACAGGTTTTCATGAAACTCATGCTGGCCTCCAACTTGGCAATTCTGCCTCAGCCACATGAGTGTTAAGGTTATAGAATTAGTGCACCAGATAACTGGAGACCACCAACATCCCAGTGCCGAGGCCGCCTGGCCTCAGCAGAGCACGAGTCCTCAGAAACCTGGGATGAAAGAGACAAGAGGAACACAAGGAGGGCCGACAAGACAGTCTCCTGATCAAATCGGCAAATCTTTATTCTTCTAGGGGGTATATATAATCTTGGGGAGTCAGGCACCCATACAGGAATGTGGTGATTAATAGAGACAAAAGCCCACCATAAGGTTATGTGAATACTAAAAGGGCAGGCAGGGACTAGATGGGGCGTGGTGGCCAAGGTTGCTAGGAGACAAATCCCTGGAAGATCCAGGAGCCAAGGCCATGTGTAGCCAAGGGCAGCCAAGGGTGGGGGACCTTGTTTGCTAAACAATAAGAAACTCTAAGAGGCACTTAAGAAACTGATTAACATAATTGGTATCAACAAATGTCAGGATGTTACATTCGCAAAAGGGCAATACAGAGGTCACTTGGTCTCCGACATCCCAGAACCACTAAAATTATTCACATTGTGTTATTCAAGGTTTTCTAGAGGAACAGAACCAATAAAATGAATATGTATTTAAATAGATTTGGGGAAGTTGGAGAGATGGCTCAGTTGTTAAAAGTGATTGCTGGTCTAGCTAAAGAAAGTTCGATTTCCAGCACCCAGGTCAGTCAACTCACAACTGCCTGTATCTCTAGCTCCAGGGGACGACCTACCCAACATTCTTTTCTGGCCTCCATGGGCACAACATTTACATGTGCATATGCACACATAATTAAAATAATTTTTATCATTTTATGAAAATGAGTATATTGCCTACATGTATGCAAGTGCACCCATGTTATGCAGTGCCCATAGAGGTCAAAAGAGGGTGTTGGATTCCTTGGAACTGGCATTACAGACAGTTGTTAGCCACCATGTGGATTCTGGGAATTGAACCTGGGTCCTCTGCAAAAGCAGCCAGTGCTCTTAACTGCTGAGCCATCTCTCCCGCCCCAAAATAAGTTTTAAAAGAGGAATTGGATGGGTTTATGGAATATGGAATATGGTCTGGCTAGTTTAGCAGTAGCTGTCTCACACTGGAGAGGCTATGAATCCAGTAGTTGGTTAGTCTGCAAGGCTAGCTGTTTTAGAGTCCCAATCTGGTACTGAAGGCTTGGAGCATTCCTGGAGACTTGCTGGTCTTCAGTCTACATTGGAATCCCAAGAAAGTTGGTTCTAATATCAGCAAAGGAGTACAACAGTGGCAGCAACAGGGCAGATGAACTTGCCAACCAGAGTGCAGGCAGGCAGGCAAAAGGCAAAGTTTCTTTCTGTCTCTTTTTTTATCTGGGCTGCCTCTGGATGGTGTTACCTGCATTTAGGCTGGGTTTTCCTACTTAAAATAATCTGATTAAGAAAACCCCTCACAGGGACTGGAAGGATGGATTGGCAGTTAAGAGCACTGGCTGCTCTTGCAGGCTACCTGGGTCCAGTTACCAGCACCCATATGCTGACTAATAACCATAACTCCAGCTTCAGGGGAGCTGCCAACCTCTTCTGACTTCCATGGACATTATACAACATAGGTTAATTTATATACATGCAGGCAATACACTCATGTTCATAAGATAAAATAGTTTTTTTAGAAAATCCCCCACAGAGTGTCTAACAAGCTTGCCTTTTCATTGATTCCAGATCCACTCAAATTTACAACCAAGATTAACTATCACATCCAAGGGGCCCTAAGCTTGTTCTACCCTGCATCTCCTCCTCTGCCCATTCCTTTTCTTTGTGGAGAAAACAATGAAGGCTATGATTTTGCTTGATCCTGACAAGTCCTGGTACTTTCCCTGTGGCCCTGTGGGACCACCACCTTTTGTTTTTTATTTGTTTGAGTCAGGGTCTCACTATGTAGCTCTGGCATGGAACTCAATGTGTAGACCAGGCTAGTCTCCAACTCACAGAGATCCTCCTGCTTCTGCCTCCTAACTGCTGGCATTAAAGGTATGAACCATCACATACAGCCAGACCTCCTCCTTTTAGGAAACATGAGTAGTAAATTAATTGGAACACAGCCCCAGTAAAGGCTAGGAGATTGGAGAGGTCCCTTACCTGGAGTCTAAGTGCCTCACACGAGGAAAATTTCATAAAATGATGGTGAGTTAGGTGCTGACATAACCAGGAAATTGCCTGGCCAAGGTCTGGCAGGACAGCAGGTAAAGTAGCGGGTCAATGTTTTAAGATCATGAGAGTCAAAGCTGGGAATTGCAAGTGGTAACAAAGACACACTCTGATCTAGTGGTTTTGTAAGGGAATTTCTACTCTTGCAAGGCTTATGATCAAGCGAGGTTTCTACGAAAACAAGAAGCAGAGAAGAAACAAGATTGAGAAGTTGTGCAGAAATGGATTCCAGAAGAGCATAAGTTGGTTGGGGTCAAAATAAAGGCTATAGCTACTTAGGAGGCTGGGAATAAAGTCCATTCAGGTCTGCCCCAATTGTTCTACTTTAGCGATGTCCAACACAAACTATCTGCTCCTATCAATTTGGCACCCAGGAACCATTGTTGTCCTTCCCTTTCCAACTGGCACTCCAAACTCCTTATGCCAAAAGTTCTCTATTTGTATAGTCTTGGCAAGAAAGTGGCTGTTAGGTTCTCCTCCTAGGCGGGCAATCCTGAGTCAGCCAGTCCTGGAGCGCCAGGACTCCCTGTTTCCAGACTCAGTGCCCTCTCCTTTCTTTGAAGAGAATCAGATTTAAGTTCTGGGTCATGCCCCCAATTCTGACACAGGAACCCTTCAATTATTTGCAAACAAGAGTTACAAAAATCTTTTTTAGCCCTTTGACTCATGGGGTATCTGGGGGTCCTGGGTCCTTGCATGTTATGGCTCCTACCCCCAAAATGACTTGTATCTAGACAACTTGTCCACTGGAAAATGCCACCCTTTTTGTCATCATTTCTGGGGTTCTGGTAACTGACACACCCTTTCACTACCCCCATACTTTAACCAGTCAGCAGGGCCTCTGGGGCATCTCTGGGCTACCTGTCATCCTGTCCTGATGAGTACAAGGTAACCCTGCCAGTGTTGCATCTCCTGGGTACAGATGCTCCTTGATTTCTGAAGGGGTTACATTGTGACCAACTCACCACAAAGTGAAAAGTAGAAAATATAATAAATTGAAAATGTATATATTACAGCTAAGATACTAGCCTCGCCTTAAATATGCTCAGAGCACACACTTTAACATGTAAGTAGGGAACAGTGACCAAACACAAAGTGTTTTATGTATGTAGTTTTGGGGAGCCAACCCAGGGCCTTGCTGGAGGTAGGCAAGCACTGTACCACTGAACTATACCCAGCTACAAAGGCCATTTTGTAATACGGTGTTGAATATCTCATATAATTTATTCAATACAATACGGAACTCAAAAACAGAAAAGTTACTTAGGTTGACTTTTGAGCGCCATAGTCGTCGGAGTCTTAAATGCAGACGTCCTCGGCTGACTACAACCCACACGGAGCCCCCTCCTCTTTTCTTGAGACAGGGTTTCCCCAGTGGCCTAGAACTCGCCACTATGCAGACTACACTGGACTCGATCTCATAGAAGTCCGCCTGCTTCTGCCTCACTAGTGTTGAGATTAAAGGCGTGCGCCACCACACTCCGCACGCAGAAATCTTTCCTAAAAAGACCTCTCATAGGCCGGGCGTGGTCTCAGAATCTGTTCCTCCAGCTCTCCTGCATCATTTCCGCAGCCGCCCTGCTCCTCAAGTCCTGCAGGGGTCTCCTGTCCAGGTCTGCACCGCTCAGCACTGGTCTTCGGGGCCTTTATTCGCACCCCAGAAAGCGTGGTGCTCATGCACAGGAGCCATAGGCCAAGGCTGGCCCCTGCACCTACAGAGCGCTGAGCATCCCTCATGACATCCTTGCCTGGAGGGAATCAGGATGTCGGAGTGGGCACGAGGGAAGACACAGGAACCATGTAGGCTGAGCGTAGCCAGAACCCAGTGCCTGCGCGTTGGGCAAGTGCTTTTCCAGCGCTGACCGAGCACGCCGCCTCGCCCCGCCCCGCCGACAGGTGAGCCGGTCTCACCTCTGGGCAGGCGAGCCTTTGGCGCCGGAAGGACTCGGAAGGCAGCGGGGCTGCCCCGGCGGGGCCTCAGGCCCGGGTCGGACCAGGGCGCGGCTGGCTCTAGGAGAGATGAATGCTCAGGGCAGGCACAAGTCAGGGGCAGACCGCCTAGGGAATGGGGTGGGTCTTTGGGGGGCGGGTCCCGGGGCTGGGGTCCGGCCTAGGGGCGTGTCTTAGGCCGTGGGCGTGTCCTCGAGCCTGGCACCAGTCCCAGGGAAGGCGGGTCTTGGAGAGGGGGGCGGATCTTGGGGGGGGTGGCTCCGGCCCTGTGCTCCGGCCAGGGCGGGTCCTGCGGTCCGGGCGTGTCCTCCGTCGGGGGGCGGGCCTCGGAACTGCTGCCCCGGCAGGCATCCGTGAGCGGCGCGGGAGGCCGCGGTATGGGGCGGGTGCAGCTCTTCGAGATCCGCTTGAGCCAGGGCCGCGTCGTCTACAGTCCCGGAGAGCCGCTGGCTGGGGCAGTGCGCGTGCGCCTAGGAGCGCCACTGCCCTTCCGAGGTGGGCGCGGGGTCGCCTCCAGGGAGGGCAGCCGCGTCAGCACCTGCGGTGGGGCTGGGCGCTCAGAAACCGAGCGGTCTGTGGGCTCCGGCCTGGGTTCGCAGTCTCCTAGGAGGCCTGGGTTGCGACGGGCCCGCAGGCGCCGAAGACCTGCTGCAGTGGGAGGCCGGCGGAGGCCAGGGCGGGGCAGGCAGCTGGGTGGCCCAGTCCTTCCGCATCTGTCCCATCCTGTCCTCTCCGCTTAGAAGCCGCCAGATTCCGTGCGAGGGCCTAAGCGCATGTTCACTGTGCCCTGGCGACCCTGGGAGTGAACACATTCAGGCCTCCAACCTTCTTTTGACCAGGTGTCCTAGGTCCGCTAAGCTTCGCACCTGCAGAGCCCTCACCTGGAATTTAGCGCGCGCTGGGTCCCCTCTTTCTCCAGGTTCCAGTGCTGCACCTCCCTCGTCAAGTACACTCCTGGTCTGAGTGTGCAGATCTCTTCAGCAGGATCCACAGGGCACCTACTTTGTGTTTTCCACTTAAAGTTTGCTTTTGCCCGCAGAGGGGCCAACTTACCCCATGGCTCCTGTTCTAGGGCTTCTGGGAGCTGAGCTGAACCCTCTGCTGATGCAGACATCTGGGACTCTGAGGCTGGGGATCATGTTGCTGCTTTGCCACTGGTAGGGCACTCACAGATGCAGCCTCCTCTGTGCTGGATATGGCTGCCTTCTGTGAATAAGACCCTGTGTTGGACTCGATGGCTGAGCCGTTAGGGACAGGTGGCACTGCAGTGGCCTCTCTGTCTGACCTCTGGCACCGAGGGCAAGGCTGTAAGAGTGTCGATTTTAGGTGCTTCTTCACTGTTGCCTAATGTGAAAGCTGCCTGGCCCAAACCACAGTTGCCCACTTTCCTTGGGTCTGCAGCACACACTTTTGGTGTCTCTTGAAAATGGATAACCATCCTCTACCTCTCAGCTATCCCAGACCCTGTTGGTTCAGGGTTGAAACTCCAACCCTGAACATGGTGGTGTTGCCCTGGTCTAGGAGGAAGCTGGGTTATAGGTGCTTATGGTCTTATTGAGGCTTGTGATGATGATTGCACTACCTTCCTTTGCTATATTCCCACTTGAAGTTGGGATTTGGGTGGTGGCAGTTGTTGCTATTGTAGGGGCTACAGCAGCCAACAGGTCAGCTTCTCCTGGACCCAAAGAAGGTATGAGAGGTGAGAGGAAGACCCCAAGTTGGCTGAGGGGGCAGCATTATGCAGACTACAGGCTTGTGGGCTGAGGAAGGCTGGCATACAAAGAGAAGGGAGGCTGTTTTTCCTTTCTGTCACTGACCACAATGACAAAATGAGCTAAATCTCCTGGCTTTCTTGTGGCAATTAGAGAGTGAATGGACAGTTGACCCTACAGTGGCCAAGAAGAGCCCCCCCCACCACCACCCCAGCTGATGGTCCCAATTGTAAAAGTGCCCAGGGATCATTGTCTGAGGCTGGAGGATTGATTATTCAGGTTGCTGGGTGTTGAGGTTATATGTGTGTCTAAGGGCCACGCTGGAGCTTCCATCCTGGCCTGAGATGGTTCTTTTTATTTCCTTTCATGCAAGTGACACTTGTTGGGTTTCTGCTAGGCCCAGTGGAGAGAGGTCCCTGTACTCCCTAAGAGGATTGCCCTAGGGTTCCAAGTTTTGCTCATTGAATACTTGTTTGATGACTGACAGTGATGGTCAGCACTCACCTTGAGGATACTAGCTGCCTCATAGGTGATGTGTAACAAAGCTGAGGAATGAAGTTTTCTAGATCCTGGGGGAGCGGTAGAGCCTGCTCTACTTTTCCCTTAGGACTCACTGTGCTCCTGTTGAGAGTGAGATGGAGTCTCCCTACTTGTTTTTCATCTTTCTTTTCTTTAAGAGTCTGGGAATTGAACTTAGAGACTCATACATGCTAATATAGGTGTTCTACCACTGAACTAAATTCTAGGCCCCCTCCTTTTTCCTTTTTTTTCAACACAGCATCTTGCTCTGCAGCCCATACTGGTCTCAAACTTGAGATCCTCCTGCCTTAGGCTTCTGAGCGTTGAACTTATAAGTATGCACCATTACTCTTATTTTGCATGAACTAGCTATGTCTTCACAGCACCCTAGTAGATAGTCGTTCTTCTTACTTTCATGGTGCAATTAGAAATAGGACAAGCACAGATTTAGTGGGAAATGCTGTCTTCTCCCTTTCTGTGGGAGCTGGTAGGGGTGGATCAGGTTCAAAATCTTTAGGATCAAAAGAGGAATAAGTACGGAGGTCTTTATCATCATGGTGCATGAGAGGAGCTGCTGGAGAGGTAGGAGTACCCATGTGAGCAGAAGGTTTCAGAAGTCTCTGTGGAATATAGCACACACCATGATTTTCTGCAGAGCAGAGCAGAGCAGAGCAGCCCCCAGGCTCCAGTAGTAGACACCTGCCAGTTCGGTGGTTCATCGGCCAATTTGGCGCCTGCCTTTTATTATAGTTCTGAACACAGTTGGGAAACGTTTTTTATACCTGGATGGCACCTTGTTCTACAGGGTGCCACTTGGTGCTCTGTAGTGGAAGTCTTGATAGAACACACCCATGGGACTACATGGCCATTCTATAGGATATGTGCGGTGAGATCACCATGGTTTATCCCCCAGCACGGATACTTTTGTTTGGGGGATGAGGGATAGGAATGTAGGGATATTATTGAAAAGCAGCTGAATTTTTAAAAGCCAGAAAGTGAAGGAAATTGGGATCTCTGATCAAATGATTGCCCCCAGCCTGCCCATTTTTGCCATCAAAAGCATCTGCAGGCTGGAAGAGAAAGGGAGCTGTGCCCAGCCAGTGCCTTTTCAGCAGCAGGGAGAGTTCTCAGTATGTTCACAATGACCCTCCTTTCTCAATGAGAACTATATTCTGTGGTCTTGCCTGATCCAGTGATTTGAGAAGGCAGATACCTGGCTACTTGCAGTGTCCTTGGCCAGTGAATGTGGGCTCTTTAAGGAATTCTGACAACTTGACTTGTGATACTACTGAGGCAAAGAAGCAGCTTCAGGTTTTATCAGAGAAACAGCAGGCATATCCTTTGCCAGTGCTTTGCCTCTATCACCTCTAATGAGAGTGAGTGGCACAGGACATGTTCACCTTTTATAGTGGCTAGAAGCTGTTCATATGTGTGAGAAAATGCCTGGCATTGGGCCACAGAGTCTGAGCGCCCGCCCCCACCCCTGCTGCTAGGATACTGCTTGTTTTTCTGGGGTCTACTGGATTCATGCTCCTTTATCTAAACTGTCTGGAGTCCAGGCTGGGTACTTGATTGTAGTGCTATGAGAGACTCCTAATGAAATAGAGTGGGACTTGAGGACAGCTGATGGGTGTCCTGATATATGTAGGTGCAAACACAGTGAGTTGACCCTTCATCAGCCTACAGTTGGAAATATGAAGAGTGTCTGGTTTTCATCTCCTCCCCAACACTAGTCAAAGTATTTCATATTTACAATGTGATGAGTTAACATGTAAGTCATCTGGGTTTTCCCTGACTTTTATATCTGTTCTAGTTATCTCCTGCTACATAAAGGTCATTCAAGTAACAAATCACCCAGAAACTGAACAGCTAAAGCAGTCATTTTGTTATTACTGATAAATCCTGATACATCAAAGATAAAGAATTTGGACAGCTCTGTGCCATTGACTGGGGGGGTACTTTGGGGGTAGCACAAGGGCAGCACCTAAGCCAGGGTGAGACCTCCATACCACTTCTTGTATCCTATGTGAGATCCACCATCTTTAGAGGGATGTGTCCTTTTCATAGCACCTCCAGCCTTCCAGTAGATCTCTACCTGTTTTTGTTGTTGTTTTAATATGTATGAGTGTTTTGACTGCATGTATGTAATGCACAAGGTAGGTGCCATGCCTGTGGAGCCCAGAAGAGGGTGTTGGATCCCCTGAAACTGTAGTTACAGATGGTTGTTGGTGTACACATACCATGTAGGTACTAGGAACCAAACCCAGATCCTCTTCAAGAGCTGCCAGTGCTCTTAACCCCTGAATCAGCTCTTCAGCCCTTCTGAGTCTGTTCTTACCCCTGTCATCTGCTGGCCTAAAGATGCCACTGGTCTCTAGATTCCGGAGTGGGAATAGCTGGTGGACTGGGCAGAAATGTGGATTCCAAACCAGGATGGAAGGCTGAGTGATGAAGGCTGAACCAGCATGGAGGCTGAGGCCAATCACTGGCACTTCCAAGGGGTAAAGAGTGGTGTAGCAGGAATCCAGGACCACCTCATGAGTGGGAACAGGGACTGGCAGCAGTCAGGGGAGAGGTGGGCATGTGGAGAGCCACTTGGGGTGAGAATGAGCCAAGGGTTTATAGTATGAAGGTCCAGTGTTCTCTGAGTGACCCACAGGATGCCTGACCCATGATATGGGGAGACTATAGGTGAGGCAGGTATGACTAACCTCTGGGTGGTTGGATATCTATGTTCTTCCTGCTTGGTGACTTTGTAACAGGCGTGTTCGAGTCTGAGTAATATTCTACTCCCATGTCCCTGTCAAATCTGTGAGGAGGCCCTATAGATACAGAGTGGGGAGTGGAACGTCAGGGTGCTCGCCGCTTGCTCCTACCCAACACTCTGCTTGAGTCTTCCTTTGTGATTTGTTTCAGCTCCTTGTTGAACCTTGCCTACCTGAGCACAGTGGGCCTAGGACATGTCTGTTAGACAAATGAATTTGAATGCTGCCTCTAGTGGCTGCTGCTCTAGGCACTCTGGGCACTCCCATTGGCCTCATCATGCAGAAAGTCAGCCTCCTGGGCACTCACTTCTGTTAAGGAAGTAAGCCTGAGTCCGCCTTCCTGTGCCAGACTATTGACCTGCTCAGACAGGTCTGACCACATTCCTGCAGCAGGAAGGCTAGTAGTTAGGTTCCTGGAGACTGAATAGACAACTCCTGGCCTAACTAATGTACATCAAGAAAGGAGAGTGGCTGGGTTTTCATAGGTCTAACTAGGTGCTGATGTGACCAATTTGGGGGTAGTCCCAGGAGTCATCTAGGAGAATATTGGCCTCCCACTGTGTCCTTAGGTCACTTGAAACAACATCTATGAGTTTCATTGCCAGCCTGGCTCCCTAGGAGAACACCAAGATTGAGGATGGCTAGGTGTTTTGGGGCAGATGACAGACTCCTTGAACTTTGGCCTTCCTAGGTCTGTCTGCCAGTGGGGCTGTTTGGCTCTTAGGTGCTTCCAGCCTCACGTGAATTCTTGTGCTCGGGACAGGGACAAGCCTAAGCCATGGGCTGGCTGGGTTTATGCCACCTTTCCCCTTACAGCTATTCGGGTGACGTGCACGGGTTCCTGTAAGGTCTCTAACAAGGCCAATGATGGGGCATGGGTGGTTGAGGAGAGCTACTTCAACAGTTCCCTGTCACTGGCTGACAAGGGTGAGTGTGGAAGCCAGGAGCAACCCTTGCCCGGAATGGGGTCTGTCCATTCCCCTCCCCACAGGTGTTCCACCCTATCCCACCCACTGGTATTGGGTCTGGGTGGGCTTTAACTCTTAGTGTGGCTGTTTTATTCCCTTCTTTTACCCCCTAGCCATCCTCCTGTATTTTATTTTTAAATTTTTGTTTATTTGGCCCACTACGAGTCTCCTCCTGCCTGCTCCTAACTCTTTCTTGTTTCTGTAGGGAGTCTGCCAGCTGGAGAACACAGCTTCCCCTTTCAGTTCCTGCTTCCTGGTGAGTAGACAACTTGTGGGAATAGCAGCTCTGGGATGGTGGGACCCTCGGGTGGGAGGTGCTGGGTGCCAGTCAGTCCCTGTTCTTTTCCCAGCCACAGCACCCACATCTTTCGAGGGACCTTTTGGAAAGATTGTTCACCAGGTGAGGGCCACCATCGACACTCCACGTTTTTCCAAGGATCACAAGTGTAGCCTCGTGTTCTACATTCTGAGCCCCCTGAATCTGAACAGCATCCCAGACATTGAGGTAAGGATGGAACAGGGTTTTTCCTTTGTGACTTCTAGCCTTCTGGGGCCTCAGTGCCCTATACCCAGTTGAGGTAAAGCAGACAGGTTCTGTCCTACACCTTCTGGTGTCCAGGGCAGGTTGAGGGTCTGTCCTCATGCTGAAGGAATGTACTCTATGCTCACTTGCTAAGCTCCCCTCCACTTCCCCTTCAAGCAACCCAATGTGGCTTCTGCTACCAAGAAATTCTCCTACAAGCTGGTGAAGACAGGCAGTCTGGTTCTCACTGCTAGCACTGACCTCCGTGGGTACGTGGTGGGGCAGGTGCTGCGGCTGCAGGCTGACATCGAGAACCAGTCAGGCAAGGACACCAGCCCTGTGGTGGCCAGTCTGCTGCAGGTCAGAGTTCTCTGGCTCCCTAATCCTGCCTCACTTTCCCATGGGACAGAAGGGGTGGGTTACTGGCCTGTCCAAGTCCAAGGTCTGGTCTTTCCTCAGAAGGTATCCTATAAAGCCAAGCGCTGGATTTATGATGTACGTACCATCGCAGAAGTGGAGGGCACAGGTGTCAAAGCCTGGAGGCGTGCTCAGTGGCAAGAACAAATCCTTGTGCCTGCCCTGCCCCAGTCAGCCCTGCCTGGCTGCAGCCTTATCCACATCGACTATTACTTGCAGGTTTGGTGTTGTCCAGGGTTGGGTGGCCTGAGACTAGGTGTCTCTGACTTTGGCTTCTTAACACTTACATTCTTTCCAGGTCTCCATGAAGGCACCTGAAGCCACTGTTACTCTCCCACTCTTTGTTGGCAATATTGCTGTGAACCAAACCCCACTGAGCCCCTGTCCAGCTCCAGGGTCTTCTACTGGGGCCTTGTCCCCAGTGGTACCCTCTGCACCACCCCAGGAAGAAGAGGCTGAGGCAGTGGCTAGTGGCCCCCACTTCTCAGACACAGTCTCCCTCTCTACCAAGAGTCACTCCCAGCAGCAGCCACCATCTGCCTCCTTGGGTTCTATGTCTGGCATCACCATTGAGTCCTATACTCAGGATGGAAGCCCTGCTCGACATTCCCTGCACCCTCCCTTGTGCATCTCCACAGGTGCCACTGTCCCCTACTTTGCAGAAGGCTCTGCAGGGCCAGTATCCACTACCAGCGCCTTGATCCTTCCCCCAGAATACAGTTCATGGGGCTACCCCTATGGTGAGTGGAAATGACAAGGACTTGGGTGAGGGAATGAGGATGCCTTTGAGCCCCTTGTAGAGCCTGCTTTCTCTCCACAGAGGCTCCACCATCCTATGAGCAGAGCTGTGGTGCCAGTATAGATCCTGGCTTGACCCCTGAGAGCTGACCCTGGAGAGCCGACCCTGTGCAGCTTTCTTTGGTGGGCCTGGCTTCTGCCCTGGGATGGGGCACCCAGGACCTTGTGCCTTTGCTCTCTGCCTGGCCCAGCCACTCAGGACCTGCAGCTACCCAGACCACTTCCTTGTGGACCAGCCTCTTCTGGCTCCCCTGGAGTCAGCTTACTTCTTCCCAGGCTGGGGTGGGGTGACAGGGATCTGGGACCTGGAGAGATTCTATAAATAAAGCCCTTTATTTGTAGAACTTGGCAGTAGCTGGCCTTCCTGCTCTGCAGCCTTGCCTCAAGGTAGCCTTACTATAGTGGTCCTGCTTCTGAATAACACACCCCCTGAGCTCCACTCTTGACCTTACTCCTGAAGGACACAGCCCCTCAAGCTCTTTCCTCGACCTCCCTCATATGGCCTACCCTCCCATTACTCCCCTGATCCTATTCCTGCTACATATCCTCTGGGGCTCCCCTTAGACCTTGCCTTTATAGGACTCCCCTCCTTTCTCCCTCCATTTCACCCTACCCTCTACTTCAAGCCTATTCCCTGCCCTCTTATCCTCCCCCTCTTATCAGCCCACCCCAGTGGTCCTCTCCACTCCTTGAATGAGCAGCCTGGATCCAGCTGTGCTGGCCTGTCTCCTTTCTACTTTTATTCTTAAATCTTTCCCCTCTCTGTTTAACACTCCTGTTCCATTTGTTAGCACACTAAGCCTTGACAGCCAGTACTCCAACCCTTGTTCTAGATGGGGCATTTGGATTCCTGGTCATTAAAGAAATTTATGGGAACCAGCTTGCCAGGTCCCTGCTTGCAGTAGGCCCTCTACTCTTGGGCCTGGGGTTGCTCTCAACTATGAGCACTGTGCCTCTCCCTACCTACCTCTATTGGGCACACAAAACCTTGTGACTGTGGGACTACAGTCTCAGTCCCTGGAGTAACATAGAAAGTTAAGAGTTCAATGGCTAGAGAGATGGATTAGCAGTTAATAGCACTGGCTGCTCTTGCAGAAGATCCAGGTTTCGTTTCCAGCCTCCACATGGCAGCTAACAACTGTCTGTAACTCCAGTTCTGATGCAATGCCCTCCATAGGCATTACATGACCAAAGGTTCACTTATATACATGCATGTAATATGCTCATACATGTAAAATAAAAATAATAAAATATTTAAAAAAAGAAAGTCAAATACTCTGTGGGATAGCTTTTAGAGAGATATCCCACAGGCACCTTAGTCTCCAAGGAAACTCTGGGAACAAGCACTGGTTTGTTGTCCTTCATGTGCAGTGTTCTCACTGGAAGTGGTCACCACTGAGTTAGTCAAATTTCGTCATGGATGTGGGAGAAGACCTTTGTTAGGTCTAGTAGTCACCTTGACTGTGTAACCAACCAGCTCACAGACTCTTAGGGAACAGATTACACTAGAAAGCAGATTCCTGGCAGTGCAGTCCATTATCTACAAACTGTGGTTTCCACTCTGATCCCTAGGTTTTTGTATGAGCCAACTGGACCTACACTCCAGTGTCAGAAAACTAGAGAAGTGGGTGGTGGTATCTTTTGCACACATGCCATTACCTACCCCTTGCAATATGCTCTTTCACTAGGAAGCCACATACCTGACTAACATTTAATTATATAAGGTAGGTGAGTCTTGGAGAAAAGCAGAAAGTAGGTCACAGGTACAATAGTCCATAAACACTTGCTAGAAGTATTGCATCCTCACAGTTGAAAGAAAAGCTCAGGTTGAAATCCCACCTCTGCCTCTGGCTGACTGTATAAACTTTATTTCCTTACTCTGGTTCACTCATTTATAAAATGGGAATGGGAAAAAGATTTGTCTCTCAGAACCGATGTGAATATGAATTCACTTTACCTGCCTGGAACAGCAGCTGCCAGGTAGATAGCCAGTAGTCATTCAGTTGTAGGGTGTGGCTGGCTGCAAATTGGACATGGAAGAGCTGCTTGTACCCATCTGACATGTTAATTCACATCATATTTGCCTGGTAAAAGGTTCCTTTCCATGTTTCAACTTCTCTATTTATCAAATATTGAAAAAATTGTCTGTATGCCAGAGGATGTTGTTTTAGGCACTAGAACACACAAAACAGTAGCCATAGACAATATGCCATATCAGGGTATAGGGGAATTAGATGATATGCAGAGCTGTGGAGCCAAATACATCAAGGGTAAAAGAAGAGGGCAGGGAAGGCTCTTACTATTTCATATTTCAGGCACAAGGTTAGGAAAGAAGGAAGTTATACAAATATCTGAAATAAAAGGTTTCAGGCAAGAGAGAGAGGATGTTCAAGAGCTGAGATAGAGAGGTATATTGAGGGAAAATGCTCTGGCTGGACCATGGGTTACTGAAGACTATGTACTGACCACTTTCCATGCCTTCTAGAAGGGCTCAGGTTGCTGGTCCATCAAGTTGCCTTAGGCTTTGACAGTACAGTTCACCTGAGACAACATCTGAGGAAAGTCCATTTCCTCCTCTCTGTGTGTATGACCACAGTGGCAGACTTAGCAGGGCATTTTCCACCAGAGTGTGTCTCCTTATGATACTGAGCCCAGAGTGCTTGTCAACACTCAAAACTTCCTTAGTTTTTATTTATTTATTTTAAATTTATTTTATTTTATGTGTGTGAGTGTTTTGTCTGCATACATGTATATGCACCACATGCATGAAATACCCTCAAAATTCAGAAGAGGGTGTTGGATCCATGGAACTGGAGTTAAAGACAGTTGTGAGCTGCCATGTGGGTGCTGGAAATTGAACCCTAATCCTCTGCAAGAGCAGCCAGTGCTCTTAACCACTGAGTATCTCTCCAGCCTAAGACTGCACTTTTATACTTTTACTCTTGCTTCTTTTCTGAAGTCCCAGAGATGGGAGAGGACAGGATTGGCTACAGAGATCAGATGGCCTACATAGTTCATGTGGCACTTGGTTTGTTGTCCAGTGAAGGCTGTTTAGTCTTCAGGAAAGATTTGTCTTATGTGCAGAAAGCTTGTATCTGGCAGACCTTGGGGTAACCAGGTAGAGCACATCTTCTAATTGGAGCACTTCATGCTAACTGAAGTCAGCATCTCTCCATATGGGAAACTCCCTAATCAGGGTGATCTTTCTTATTGGAATACAGGTCCCAACCAGAGTACTCATTTCTAATCAGAATTCTACACTAACTGGAGGACTTGCCAACTAGAATATTATTACTCCCTGTCAGAATGGCCCTTTCCTGAGGAGGCAGACATCCTATTTAGGTGATTACATACCCTCAGTTGGATTATCTGCCTAACATAGGCATCTCCTTCTAACTGTATACCATCTCAAACTGTACAAACATCTTTCCTAACCAGAATACCGGTCCCAAGTTGGGACATGCCCTTAACTGGGATACTTTCTCCTATCTGGGACTCCCTCAACTTCAGACATTCCTTTAGTGAGAACACTTTCCTTTATACCAGGTGTACAGCCTCTCTGCCCCTCCCTAATTCAGGTATTCCCCAAGACATAATTCAGGGTGTCAACTTTCTGTGCAAAATCAAGGAAATGAAAATAAATCTGGGATCAGAGTTCAGGACTCAAAGTCCTGTGTTCCTCATCCCTGGCCTCAGAACAGTAATTTAGAACCAGAAGATACAGTATTTCTCCTTAGCTACAGGGAATATGTTCTAAGACTCCCAGGGGGTGCCTGAAACTGCAACTAGTATGAACTCTTGTAATGTCTTGTTTTTACATAAAACAATAAAGTTTATAAACACAAGAGATTAGCAACATAATAAAAAAGGAGATTAATCTTGAGAGTACACTGAAACCAAACTACCTGAATGTGACCTGACTCTCAAACTAGCTTGCTGTTCTGTGCTTACCCTTCTTTTAAAAAAACATTTTGTTAGCTAGGTGTGGTGGCACACACCTTTAATCCCACCACTTGGGAATCAGAGACAGGCTGATCTCTGGAAGTTCAAGGCCAGCCTAGTCTACACAGAGAGTTCCTAGACAGCTGGGGCTACAGGGACACCCTGTCTCAAAAAAACTTTTGTTATTTTATGTGCAGGACTGTATTGCTTACATGTGTTTAAGTGTACCCAGGTTGTGCAATACCCTTGGAGGTCAGAAGAGGGTGTCGGATTCCATTGCAACTGGAGTGATGGGTGGTTCAGCGGCCATGTGAGTGCTGGGAAGTGAATCCCACTCTCCAGCGCCTCCATGTGCTTACTCTTCTTACAGTGATGTGAGGTGATACAATTCCTATGTAAAGAGATGAAGTAGGATTGGTTTAGGCATTGCAACACAGATTAGTGGTGACCTGGCAATGTGTCAAGAGAATCAGTTGGTTGACTGAGTCATGAGGGTTTAAGGTTGGGTGTCTGCAGCACAAGATGTAAATGACTGAGGCTCCCCAAGAGTGAAAATATTTTTTTCCCCTGAAGCCTTTTGGGAAAAAAAACATTGTAATTGGAGGTTTTGTCATTCTTTTATTAGCTCATCAAAGTGCTGCAGCAGACGTTATAGTTCTCTAATGACTGTACACGTGGACTTAAAAAATTTTAATATTTTACTTTTTGTGTATGAGTATTTTGTCTGCATGTGTTTAAGTGCACTGATGTCGTGCCATGCTCATGGAGGTCAGAAGAGAATGTCTGGATCCCTTAGAACTGGAGTTATAGAGAGTTATTAGGTGCCATGTGGGTGCTGGGAACTGAACCTGGATCCTCTGCAAGAGCCAGTGCTCTTAACTGCTGAGCCATCTCTTCAGCCCCCAGGTGGATTTTGATTTAAAAATGATGAATCCTATCATTTAGGAGGAAGAGGCAGAAGGAATGCTGCAAGTTCCAAGTCATCCAGGCTAAACAGTAACACAGACCCTTTTTCCAAAAACATTTTTTGGATGTTAAGAGCACTTGTTGCTCTTCCAGAGGACCAAGGTCAGACAGCTTGCAACCACCTGTAACTCTACCTCCTGGGGACATGCCAGCCTTTTCCAGCCTCATCAGACACTGGCACATATATGCTCATACACACACATAAAAAAATTAAACAAAACCAAATCCAACAAAGAACCAACCAACCAACCACCACCACCACCAACAAAAAACACAAATAAATAAAAACGTAAAGCCAACCACTTCTAGTCTTCATGCCTGTACTCCCAGCTACAAAGGAGACTGGACAACTCATTGATCTCACAATTTTAAAAAAAGGAAAGAGCTAGGGGTGTAGTTCAGTGGTAGAGTACTTGCCTAGCTTGTAATATCTTGATTGGGCTTGACCCTCTATATCATCTTTTTTTCTTTTTTCTGGAAACAGGGTCTGTCTTCCTATGCAGGTCAGGCTGATTGAACTTGCCATCCTCCTTTCTTAGCATCCTAGGGCTGGGATAAGAGGTGTGTGCCGCCATGTTCAGCTATACAGGCGACTTTAATGTTGTGTTCCATCTGAGGACCATATTCTACAACTTATCCCTTAATATCTTTGACATTTGAAACATTTCATCAAATTTCCCTAATGTGTACATTTCTGATTCTGCCTCAGTTGTTTCTCCTCCTACTCCTCCTCTTCCTTCTCCTTTTTCCCCCGTCCCTTTCCTCCTTTTCCTCAGATGATTTAGTTCTTCTGTAAGAGCTTTCTCCATAATTTTTCTAAACCGTGCTTGAGCTGGGGCAGAATATTCTTCATTTGTAGAAGCAACCTCTCGAATGTAATGTTGTTCAGTCCAGATCTATTCCAGAATCTGCGTAACCACCCCTCCCTTGGTGCCTTTCCTTGTTTTAGGGTAGCCTCGGTGCTTTCAGGCATGACGTGCTCATCATTGGAATGCATTTCTCATGTCCTCTATCAACAAATCTAACAGGCCTTTTCCATCGTAACTAAGTAAAGCACTTATGCCCTGAAGCTGGAACTTTTGCAGTAAGTGCGACAGCAGAACTGGCATGGATTTCTTTCCCAATTTAGCGTAAGAGGAGTTCTTAGCGTTGTTCTTAGCAACCTCATCATGGGACATTTTATTTATTGAGAGCCACTTTTTCATTTAAAAGAAGCACTTTACACTTCTACAGTTTTGGGATAGTTTGGGCACCATCCTTGCGCTTTGGGGTCATTATTTTATATGTATGCATGTATTGTCTGAATGCGTGTAAGTGCACTTGTGTAGTGCAATCACCGCGGAGGACAGAAGGCGGCGTCCGACCCCCTGAAACTAGAGTTAGGGATACTTGTTAGCTGCCCATGTGGGTACTGAGATTCGAACCCCGCTCTTCTGCAATAACAGCCAGGGCTCTTAACCGCTGAGGTAGCCCCTGGGGTCATTATTACAGAGAATAAGGGCTGGAACACACGTAAAGGTCAGAATGAAAACCCAGCTAGCTAGTGACCGTCAACGAGCAGGTTGCGTGTATAGTATGGACGCACTGGACAAAAAGGCGATCCGTACTCAGAGGAACCCGGCGGAGACGCAGAGTTCCGATCCGCAGCAACTGAGAAGGGAACCCAACCTAAAACCGAGCACTAGCTTCTTTCTTGAAATTTCCAGGTAATACTTTTGCACTGCAGGTTACCGAACCCACGGACCCGAGGAAAGCGCACTCGGGAGGGCGGCTCCCCACTGCACACCGGCGCGCACGCGCTCCCGGGCCCCGGCCCCAGGCGCAGGCGCCGCGCGGCCGGGTCCCGGTGCGCAGCTGCGGGACCACGCGCAGGCGCAGCAGCGGCCGGCCGGCTCCGCCCCGGCCCTGGGCCGGGAGGCGCGGGCGGGGCGATGGCGCGCGGGAGGGGCGGGGCCACGCTGCGGGCCCGGGCCATGGCCGCCGCGGATGCTGAGGTGAGGCGCGGGGCCGGCGGGCGGCGCGGGGGTGACGGGCGGCGGCGGGGGTGGCCGCGGCACGGGGTCGGAGAGCCCAGCGTGCAGCGAGCCGGGCGGGGCCGCGCGCCTTCGTCGTCTCGGGCCAGGCCGCGCCGAGGCCCCAGCGTCCGGCCCGCGCTGGCCGGCGCGCTTTGTGCACGGCGGGCCCGGGCGGCGGCGGTGGCAGTGGCGGGCGCGCGGCAGGCGGTGGGCGGCGCGGCCCCGCGTCCTGCCGCGGGGAGCCGGGCTGCGGGTGGCGGAGCGCGCGAGCGGCGCAGACAAAAGGGAAAGTGGAGTGGGCCAAGTTGCGCGCGGCGGGGGCGAGGCGGGCCTGCGGCTGCCGCGCGCTGTGACCTTTCCCTCGGCGCGAGAGCGTGGCACCATCTTTAAGGAAAAGTTGGTCGGTCCCGCGCGTCTCCCGCGCACAAAGCGGCCCCGGCGGTGGCTGCGGAGCGTCTGCAGACCCAAGTTTATTCCTCCGCCGCCGGCTGCGCCGGGTCCGGGGCTGGCGAGTTGGCGTTCTTTGTTCGCGCGGTGGCCTTGCTGGGCTCTGGCTGCGGGATAGGTCGTTTCCTGGTGGGTGGCGGCGTGAACGTCGTATCGCGGGCGGAAGGACCGCGGACCTCCTGCAGCTGGGAAGGGCCGGCGGGATCGGGAGCCAGATCGAGGCACGCGTAGTGGCCTAGGCACCGGGCCGGCTGGGAAGAAGTCTACCCGGTAGTTTTCTTCCGAAATTAGCCGCGGAAATAGTAGTTGAGACTCTCAGACCTCAGAAAGGTGTAGTGAGAACCTAGCGCACGTCCTGGTGCTTGGCTTAGTACATTTTGTCTCCGGAATATGGACCTGGCTTTTTTTTTTTTTTTTTTTTTTTTTTTTTTTCCCTCCTTGCCTTTTGGTGGTGGTGGGGTGGTGTTGTTAAGTAAACTGGAAGTTTTCGGATCCGAAGTAAGGAGTATTGGTTAAGTACCAGCCACGTTCAAAAACTGAGGTAGGCACAGGAAACAAAAGTGTATGTAAGAAAATCCCAGGATACTTCAGGCTTGTGAGGAAGAAGATTCGTAGTAATTCTGGTCATTTATTGAGCACTTGCTGTTTTCCAGGAATTGTTCAAGCACTTCAGAGAAGTTAACCTCATTCAATTTTTTTCTGTCCTGTGCATCAAGTACTGTTATTTCCTTTTTAGCAGATGAGGAGAATAAGACTTGGCAGAGGGTTAAATAACTGCTTGGTCAGTTGTAGGCCTAGCCCTTTTTCAATGTAAAACACATAGTAGGTGTTAATGAATGATGGAGGAAGCTGGGTGTGGTGGTGCATACCTGATATCCCAGCTCTTGGGAGGTGGAGGCAGATGGAGTCCATGTTTAAAGTTAGCCTAGACTGCATAAAGACCCTATGTCAACCTCCCTCCCACCCAAAAAAAAGATGGAGGTGGGAATGGCTTCCAGTATACTTGATTCTACAGGCAACGTAGAGTTTGTGTTTCTTGAGCCTGTGCTTGGTCCTAGCCCCACTGTAGGGCTTTGTGCATAAGACTTCTGAAGTAATTCCTATACTACCCATTTACGCATGAGGCAACAGGTACTGTGAGTCCCAAGATTACAAAGGATGTAGAGGAGACCAGGTGGTGTGGCTACATAGCCCCTGCTTGCTAAATATGTGTTAACACCTGTGGTAGGTCTCTCTTTGTACCTATGATTCTAAGTGTTTTTCATGGAGTTGTATGACGGTGGTGGGTGCCTTGTCTGCAGTACAGAACTCCTGGTCCTGTGGAATTGCCTCCGCTCTGTGGGTTCATTCTCACTGATTGTGGGAAGTGGTTACTGGTTAGGGTTCACTAATTGTGGGATGATTTACCCCCACAGTTGACATTGAAAGCTACCTTAACTGCATTTTGTATGATTCTCCTGATCTCCCTTTCCCCCAGTTAGCTAACACATGTTCATACTGGGAACTACTGATCCTCCTTCCTCGATCATGTAGATTGTTGTAGGCTCCTTCAATTCTTGGGTTTAAGTGTATGTCCTTATCAGTAAGGATCAGAGGCCAGTGATGCACAGCAAAATGTTATCTCTCAGAGGAGGGCCTTTCCAAGCAAATTTGTACTTGTCTAGCCAGGTGGCTAATATGTATCCCTTTTGTTTGCTTTTTTGAGACACAGTCTTGATACAGCTGACTTGGAACTCAGTGGCAATTCACTTGCCTGAGTGCTGGTATTATAGGTATGAGACATTTTACCCCCCTCCCCCCCAAAACCAACCCAAACCCAAGGTTCTCCTGCAGCCCAGACTTGCCTGTAACTTGCTGTGTTGCTGGCCTTGAACTGATTGATCCCCTCCTGACTCTACCTCCCAAGTACTGGGATCATGGTGTGTGTTGCACCCTTGGCTTTTTATCTTTTCCTTTAGTATTTTTACCTGGGTGTGGTAGTACTTAACTGTAATCTTAGTGCTTGGAGGCTGAAGCAGGGAGATCATAAGTTAACAGGCCAGTTTCAGGTACAGTGTAGAGTCTGTTTCAAAAACAAAACAAAATTCTTACTTTTTGGTTTAAAAAAATATATACATGCTTATAGAATCTGACAAGTTGATTAGTGCTAGAGACTTTACAGAAAGCTCTTTTCTCTCCTACAGAGGCAGCAGCAACTTTCAGCCCTTGAGCACTTCATGTTTCTGAATATATGCTTATATTCTCATGTCTTTATTTACCAGTTGTAGGGATTATCTCCATACTTTCACTAATAGATGAAGAGTTTAATTCTTTCATACTCTGTGTTCTGTTCACCTGCTCCAGGTAGAGTGGGAATTCAATTGGGCTAGTGTGCAGCATTGTCCTGGGTATTGATCCTACCTTCCTTGCTTTTCAGATGCTAAGTCTGTGTAGCCCTTCATGGTGGTGGAATTTATTTTCTGATAGCTTTCTGTTTGTTTTTGTTTTTTGTGTTTTTTTTTGGTCTTTTTTGAGCCATGGTCTCTGTAACCCTAGCTGTCTGGAATGTGCTATGTAGACCAGGCTGGCCTGGAACTCACTGAGATCTGCCTGTTTGTGCCTCCTGCGTGCTGGGATTAAAGGTGTGTGTCTACACCTAGTAGCTTTCTAAGAAAGGGACAATAGGGCTGAGGCTGTAGCTCACTGGGTAGGGTGCCTGCTTAGGTTTGAGTCTTCCGTGCTGCCTAAGCTGAGTGTGGTAATGCATGCTTATCCTAGCACTCAGGAAGTGAAAACAGGAATATCACAAAGTTATAGGTCATTTTCAGCCACTTAGCAAGTTCTAGGTCAGCTTGGGCTACAAGAGACCCTGTCTCAAAAAAAAAGACAAAAAGGAAGAATCAGTGACAGTCAACAGAAGTGTGAATGACCTTGGCCTACCTCACTTGAATGAGTTCTGGTTGGAAGTCATTGTGAAGGATTTTTTTTTTTTTTTAATGGTGCCGGGGTTTAAATGTATGTCCAGTGAGACCAGTATGGTGCACAAGGCCTTTGTCTGAAGAAAATATCATGAATGCTAAGCAGGAACTCTGCCTGAGCTCTGAGCTATAGTCTGGCCCCCTACAGGTCATTCTGTTGTTGCAGTTGAGAAGTCCAGTTGATTTTTTTTTTTTTTTTTTTTTTCCTCCCCCCAATGATGGGGAAACTAATCTAGGGTCTCCTACATGCCAGGCAGTTGCTCTACCACTGAGCTATAGCCTTAGACATCATTTGATTTTTATTTGATTCTTTGGCTTTTTTTTTGAGCCTCCTAGCCCAGACTGGCCTTGAACTCACTATGTAGATGAGGGTGACCTTGTGATGATTCTGCTTCTATCTCCCAAGTGCTGGGATTGTAGGTGTTTGTCACTATGCCTGGCTCTAGCTCATTGTGTGTGTGTGTGTGTGTGTTTTTTTTTTTCCTTTGTGACCAGAGTGTCTTATACTCCAGGCTGGCCTTAAACTCATCCTCCTGCCTGCTTTAGCCTCCTAAGTGTTGAGATTACAGGGGTGTAGCATTATACCCAATGACTTTGAGGTTTTTACTGAATTTTTAACTTTTTTTGAGAAAGGAACTCCCTCTAGTTCCAGCGTGCCTATAACTCCCTATGTAGATCAGGCTGGCCTCCATTTCACAGATATTCATTAGCCTTTCCCTCCCAAGTACTGGGATTAAAGGTGTATGTTACCACATCCAGCTGTTTTTTTTTTTTTTTTTTTTTTAAATATAGATTTATTATTTATATGTGTTTCTCTGTGTGTATATGCATGTGTGGACAGATGCCTAAGGAGGCCAGAAGAGGGCATTTGACCTGGAGCTAGAGTTAGAGTTCTGAGCCTTGAGGATGCTGGGAAATAAACTCTGGTCCTCTCCAAGAGCAGGCACGAACTCTTAACTGCTGAGTCATCTCTCCATCACCAACTTCTGTGGCTTGTTTTTTTTCCCCAAGTGCTGTGATAAGAGGCATATGGCTACCATGCCTGGCACCATTTCTAATACTAGGATGAACTTTCTTTAAAAAGATTTTTTTTTAAAAAAAACATTTGTTTGTGTATGTGCATGTGCATGTCACAGTACATCTGTGGAAATAAGAGGAATGTTTGCCAGCATTGGTTCTCTACTTCTGCTTTGTGGGTTCTGGGGATCAAACTCAGATCGTCAGATTTGGTGGCAGGCACCTATACCTGTTTACATCTCACTATCCCTTGAACATTCTTAGACATACCTCTGTGTACATTTGTGTATTTTTCCAAGTAGAGAAAATTGTGTTTTAAGCTGAGCATGCTTACATAGGCCTGTAGTCCCAGCTGCTTGGAATGCTAATGCAGGAGGATTGTAAATTCAAGGCTTGTCTGGCTACAGAGTGAGTTCAAAGCCAGCCCTTGCAACTCAGCGACACTGTCTGAAAAAATGAGCAGTGGGACTCAGAGAGATGACTCAGTGGTTAAGAGCATTGGCTGCTCTTGCAGTGATATGGGTTCAATTCCTAGCACTCATATGGTGGCTAACAACTGTACGTAACTCGGGGAATTGGATGCTGTCTTCTGACCTTTGTGGGCGTTGTATAACACAGTACACCTACATACATGCAGGCAATATACTTACACATAAAATAAAAAATAAAATATTTAAAAAGGAAAATGAAGAGATTGGGGATATTTGAGTGGTAGAGTGCTTGCTTATTGCACTTTTCTCATTGCTTTACCAGTAAAACAGCTTAAGGGAGGAAGAGTTTATTTTTTGTTGTATCTTGAGTGTACACCTGTGGTAGGGACAGGCATGTGCATGCTGTGATATGTATGTGGAGGTCAGAGAACAGCTTGTGGGATTTGATTCTCTCCTGCCATGTGGGTCTTGGCATAGAACCCAAGTCAGGCTTGTAGTCAGCAGGTCAGCAAGTGCCTTTTCTTGCTGAGCCATCTCATCAGCCTAGCCCAGAGGAATTTCTTTGGGCTCACTCTTTTTTTTTTTTTTTTTTTTGAGATAAGATTTTGCCCTATAGACCTGGCTGGCCCTGTAGCTCACTGCGGAGTAGACAAGCCTGGCCTTGAACTCAGAGATCCATTTGTCTCTGCCTCCTGAGTGCTGGTGTTGGAATTAAACATGTACACTGCCATGCCCAGTCTTGGCTCACAGTTCAGAGGGTCCAGTCCTTCATGCTGGAGAGGAGAGGGCATGGCTGCTGGAGGATGAGGCTGCTTGCTTTTGTCTTGTAGATCAGACAACGGACAACTTTAATTAATTTTAATTGTTATATATTTATGTTTCTGTCCTTTGGTTCTTAAAAAATACCTTTTTAATGTTGTAATATCATTACTTAACTTTTTTTTTTTTTTTTTTTTTGAGATAGGGTCTCTCTGTAGCCCCAGCTGCCCTGGAAGTTGCTGTATAGACCAGGCTGGCCTTGAATTCACAGAGATCCACCTGCCTCTGCCTCCCAAGTGTTGGGATTAATCTGTGCCACCATACCTGGCAACATTTTTTAATTTAAATTTTTTAAAAGATTTTATTTTATAGCCAGGTGTGGTGGCAAAAGACAAAATAAGTATTTTATTTTATATGTGTGAGTGTTATTTGCCTACATGTGTAAAAGTGTACCATGTGCATGCCTGGTACCTATAGAGGCCAGAAGATGACATTAGCTGTCCCTAAACTATAGTTATGGGGCAGTTGTAGGTTGCCAAGTAGATGCTAGAAACTGAAAATTCAAAATTCAAAGTATGATTTCTACTGAGTGCTCATTTTTTCACCATCATAAAGTTGAGAAATTCTGTTTTATTTTTATTTTTTTGAGACAGGTCTCACTCTCTAGTCTAAGCTGGACTTGAATTTGTAGTATTCCTCCTCCCTCAGCCTCCCAAATGGTAGAATTACAGGCATGAGTTACCAACCATGCTCATTTTAGAGTTGAGAAATTCCAAATTGAAACGTTTGTAAACTGAGGACTATCTGTATAAACTTGGTTAAAGGTAAAGTAGGGTCAAAACCCCTTACTTAGCAGTGACCTCTTCCTGTCCCCCTGTTTCCCATGGACGAGCTTACTCTTGTTGTTTTCATTCTTGCCTATCCCCAAATATAGTATATTACTGGAGAATTAAAAAAAAAAATCTTGATTAAATTTTTGTTCGTGTTTATATTTGTGTGTGTTTGTGCATATGCACTTGCAAGTGTGTGCCATGGTGCCATATGTGGTCAGAGTCTTGTGGGAGTTGATAGTGAACCCAGGTCATCAAGCTTGGCAGCAAGCACCTTAACTTACTGATCCATCTCACTGGCCAGTTTTCTGTGGGGTTCCACTTCAAAAAAGTGAGACTTGTTAGTCTATGTTCTTAAGCAGGTTTTTTGACCAGCTTCTCTTTGAGGCTGTAGGTATTACCAAGTGTTTGGTTCTAGGGATTTTTCAGTTTGCATATCATCAGTGGTCTGTCTGTTATCTGGTTTTTCAAGTTGCAGGTGCTGTGATGAGTTGTGATGTAGCTGGAGTATAGGTTTGCATCCCAGCATTGTTTAGATGGAATGTCCAAAGATGGAATGTTGGGTATTGTAAATTAAATGCCAGTTACTCAGATTTCATTCTATTCTTGCTGTCACCTGTAGTGCCCAAAGAGCCTGTTCCAGGCAAGCTCTGTCTCCATTTTGGTCATCGTTGTTGATCTTACCTGAATGTTGTCAAACCACTTGATCAGTTCTCAAAACTGTTCAATCTTTTTTTTTTTTTTTGTCATTTTGAGACAGTCTCCTTGTAGTCACAGCTGTCCTGGAACTCACAGAGATATACCTGCCTCTGCCTCCCAAGTGCTGGGATGGAAAGTGTGTGCCACCATACCTGGATGATCAGTCTTTTAAAAAACTTCTTTTTATTACTGCACCTCACTACCACCTATGTCATAAAATTCAGGAGTAAAGGCACGATTGGTTTCTTTGCTTCTACCAGACTCATTCTTTGTCTTTTACCTACTCTGTCTGACTCAGTACTATTTGTGGGACTGTGTTGCTCCTGAACCTTGGCTCTTTAACAGGGCCCCTGCCCCTATCTTTATTCTGTAAGTGACTCAGTGCCTTGTGTACCCTAGCCTTGTGCCCTAGCCTGTCCCTTATCTTAACCTCCAGGTTGGGGAGACATGTTGAAGAACCAGCAGGACCCTCAGCCCAGCATGACAAGAGTGCTGTCTTGACTTGAGGCTGCTCCTGTTTTGTGTGGCAGAGTGATGGTGCTAAAGGATGTTTCCAGAAGCAAATATTGGCTCTACCTTTGCAGTGTGTCTTCTGCCCCTGCTCAGTGTTGCTGTGGTCCAGACCCACCTGCTTCCTAATGTCCCCTGGGCATTCTGCTTTGTAAGCCACTTTCTTGTGGCTCTTGGGACTGTGTTGTCTGGTACATTGCATACCTCTGATCTTTCGTGTTATCTCTGGCTCACTGTGTTCCTAGTAAACTGGTCTCCTGTTTTTAGATCATCATGATCCTGTGCTCTCTGTTTCTAGGAAGCTCTTCCCTGAATCTCAGTGCTGCTTTTATTCAGGTTTACTTACCTGAGGCGTCACATCCACTGGTGTCTGTGGGCATTGCCCATGTCTCCTGTTTCCTTTTTTTTTTTTTGATAGTGTTCTCACTCTGAGTTTGCTGGGTCAAGCTGGTTATGTTCCTGCTGGTAAGGACCTGAGGCTGTCTGAAGGACTTGCTCTTGGGTCCTGCTAGAACCTTGGTATATTTTTGCCTGTTGAATAGACAGACTGTGCCCTAAAGATCAACTCCTACCCTAGATTTATGTTGGGGCTCAGCCTGGTTCTGTGGTTTGTTTTCTTTTAAATATTTATGGCCTGCGTCTGGATCTCTTGGCTAAAAACACATAGTCTTACCCTTTTCTCCCCTCAGGGAAGCATTTTATCCTTTAGTTCCTCTAGCAACAGGAAAATAACAGCATTTTGAATCTAAGAGAAGGGAATGAAATGATAATTAAACTGTAGATCAGAGTAGCAACTATTTCTGAAAATCTAGAATTTACTGTTTTGAAAAATACCAAACCTGTGCAGAAGATACTAGTAACCACATTCCTATCACTTGGTGATTACATGGTTTGTCCCCTCCTTTTTCTGTGTATAATGTATTGTTGATGAATCATTGGAAAGTAAGTTTAGTTATCCTGATATTTGGCCTAAGGTTTTCAGAGAACAGGTTAAGTTCTTAGAAGATCACAGCAGGGTTTATATTCTGGAAGTTTCATTTTGATCCATGCTGTTACTTAATATCATTTCAAATTCAAATGTTCAAGGGCTGAGGATGTAGCTTAATAATGGTAGGGCATTTGCTGGATTTCTAGCACATCAAAAAACTAAACAAAACTCAACTTGTACCAGTTGTTTTTCAAATAGCCTTTTTTTTTTTTTTTTCTTTTTGGGGACAGAGTATTTAGCTCAGGTTAACCTCAAATTCCCTATTGAAATCAAGGATAATCTTAAATTTCTGACCCTCCTGCTTCCACCTCTCTAGTGTTTAGGATTACAGCAGTTTGCCCTACCTTGTTTTATGTGGTCCTGAAGGTGGAGAGTGAACCTATGGTTTCAAGTATGCTACGAAAGCATTCCACCACTGAGCCACAACCCCATCCTAGCTTAAGCAGTTTTGACAAGAGTACCTCATGCTTTTCTGTTGTACCAGTAGATAAATGTCAGCCACTTTGGTGGGTGGCATTTTCCCAGTAAGTATTATGAGGGTTTCCACTTTTCTTTTTCTTTTTCATTGCACACGCATAATCTGTAAACTTTTTTCCTTTCCTTGCTCATGCATTAACTCCAGTCTTCTCTGGAGGAAAGCTTGCTTTCCTAGTTCAGTTAAGACTTAATTTTAAATATTTATTATGTTTGTATATGTACTTTTAAGTGAGCATGTGGGGTTCAGAGGACATCTTGTGGGCGTTGGTTCTCTTCTTTTGCCAAGTTGGGTCCTGGAGATTGAACTGAGGTCATTGTGCTGGTTGGCAGTCAGTCACCTTTACCTGCTGGGCCATCCAGATGACCCTTGATTTAAAAAAAAAATCATTTATTTGTATTTTATATGTATGAATGTTGTGTCTGCATGTATGTAAATGCACCATGTGTATGCATTGCTGAGAAAGCCTGAAGGTGCTGGATCCCCTGAAACTGATGACATCTGAAGTTACTGATGGTTGTAAGCCACTGTGTTGGTGCTGGGAACCAAATCTTGGTCCTCTGGAAGAACAGCCAGTATTCTTCTTTACTGCTGAGCCATTTCTGCCTTTACTGCTGAGCCATTTCTACAGCCCCTTCTCCCCCCATTAGGATGTTTTTAGGGTGTTTTTGTTTGTTTGTTTTGGTCTTTTTTTCAGACCAGGTTTCCCAGCCTGTCTCTGCTTCTGCTTCTGCCTGTGCATTTAGAGTACTGGGTGCCATTACACCCAGCATGTTTTGATACTCAAATTATTCCAATTTGGCTCCTTCGTCTTTTTGACATGTTCAGTGGTCTCTGAATACCTTTTTTTTTTTTTTGAGGTAGGGCCTCACTATGTGACTTAGGCTGGCTTCAATCTTTGATCCTCCTGTCTCAGCCTTCTGAGAGCTCAGGTTACAGGTGTGTACCACCACATCAGGTTCTGCATGCTAGGCAACTGCTTTGCCATGGAGTAATACTTCATTCCTCTGAGTATCTTCTTGCTTTGTGGGACTTTTTTTGGGAAGATCTTTTGCAGATGTAATTAATTAGGAGTTTGAGATGAAATAATCTTAGCTATTGAGTGAGCCCTAGATGAGTGTCTTTATGAGGAGAAATGCAGACATGAGACACAGAGAAGCCCAGAGATAGTGGAGGCAGAGATCTGGAGCAAGGCATTTAAACTGAAGAATGCTGCTGATTGCTGTAGCTATTGGAAGCCAGAAGAGGCAAAGAACCGTTCTTCCTTGGAAACAACATACCCCTATTGACAACCTAATTTTGGGCTTCTCCAGAATGTTGAGAAGATTAAAAAAAAATTTTTTTTTTTCTTAAGACATGGTCTTCCTATAGCTCCAGCTGGCCTTGAATTTGCTGTGTAGGTGAGGCTTGAGTGCTGGGATTAAAGGCCTGTGTCATGTTTCCCTCACCAACCCCCATCTGCTGTTTTAAGACTTCTAACCTTTCCAGGTATGGTGGTATGTGCCTTTAATCCCAGCACTTGGGAAGCAGAGGTAAGCATATCTAGGCTAGCTAGGGCTACACAGTGGACCTTATCTAAAAACAAACAAATCCAACTTGTTAGTACTTTATTAAGACAACTTGAAGAGATTCATGCATTGAGTGTTCATAGAATCTTCATTATTTCTTTTTTTTGTTTCAATATTTTATCATTTTTATTTAATGTATATTAGTGTATTGATTGCATGTGGGTGGGTGCACCGGTGTCATGAAATACCTGTGGAGATCAAAAGAGGGCGTTGGATCCCCTGGAACTGGCGTTATGGATGGTGGTTTGCTGCTGTGTGGGTGCTGGGGATCGAACTCTTCTGCAAGAACAGTCAGTGCTCTTAACCACTGAACCACCTCTTCAGCCCCTTATCTTCATTATTTCTTACAGTGCATGTCTATCCATAATAAACTCATTGAGGCTGACTAGCACCCACATGGCAGATAACAGACATCTGTAACTCTAGTTCTCTGGGATTTTACGCTTTCTGTCCCCTGCGGGCATTGAATGCATGTGGTATGCTGTCATACATGCAGATAGAACACTCATATGTAAAATAAATAAAATTAAAAAATTATGTGTGCTTGTGTGTGTTGTATATAAGTGCAGATGCCCATAGAGGCAAGACTAGGTCATTGGATCCTTTGGAGCTGGTGGTTTTGGCAGTTGTGAGCTGGGAACTGAATTAAGTTCCTCTGCAAGAGTAGGTGGTATGCATTCTTAACCACTGAACCATCTCTTCAGCCTCTGGGCTGTCCTTTTATAATTGTGCTAGAACTATTCTTTTATACTGTAGATATAAGTCCCTTATCAGACTAATCATTTATTTGATGGTTCATTTTCATTATCAAATTGACTTGATTTAGAAATCAACTAAAAAACATGGCTCTGGGCATGTCTGTGATGGCATTTCCAGAGAGGTTTACCTGAGGAGGGAATACCCATCCTGAAGGTGGGTGGCAGCATTCCATGAGCTAAGGTCCTGGTCCAAATAAAATGAGGAATCGTGGTGAGTTCTAGCTTTCCTCCATCTACTTTCCTGACTGTGTCAGGCTTGTGCTGCCATGAGTTCCCTCGTATGGTCTATATTCCTTCAAACTATAAGGCAGAAATAAGCCCTTTCTCCTTTATGTAGACCTAGCTGGCTTGGAATTTGCTGTATAGACCAGCCTAGCCTTGAACTTAAGACAGCTGTCTTGCTTCTGCCTCCCAAGTGCTGAGATTATTGATGTGTGCCACCAACCCTCCTGTTCCTATTTCTTTAGTGTAATAGTTTCTCATTTTTCTGTATCTCTCCTATTTTGAGTTACTTTTTTATATATTGGAAATGTTTATGTAGGTCGTCCAGGTTGGGCATTTGTAAGAAGGAATGGAGATGGTATCAGACTATCAGTGTAGCATTTAGAGTAGCATCATGGCCATGACAATACTCAGTTTGGATTGTGGAGTTGGTCCTGAGCAGTGTAGCATGTTTAGCAGTTTCCCTGGCTTCTACTTCTCACTTGTCCTGACAGTGTATCCTAAGAGTTACATATGTAAAGAGATTCGTTGCCAAGAGGGATTCAGCCACTTCTTTCAGTTTTCTCCAGGAAGCTGTTTGTAGGCAAATTGCTTTTAACTGGTATTGTTTTTGGCCTCTACAATTTCTTCTTTTGTTGTTTTTATTTTGTTTTGCTTTGTTTGAGACAGGGTCTCACTGTATCGTCCTGACTGGACTGAAATTTGCTGAGTAGACCAGATTGGCCTTGAATTCACAGGGATCTGCCTGCCTCTTCCTCTTGAGTACTGGTATTAAGCATGTGCACTAGCACAGCTGGCCCAATAATTCACTTTTTAAAATATTTTATTTTTATTTTATGTGTATGAGTGCATTGCCTGCATGTAAGTGCACCCATGTCCTGCAGTGCCTGAGTAGATCAAAAAAGGGTGTCAGGTCCCCTGGAAGTTATGGTTGTTAACCACCATATAGGTGCTGAGAATTGAACTCTGCTTCTTCCTTTTCCAGGATCCAGCATGGTCCTTAAATGCTTGGCTCTTTTTAGGAGGCTAAGAGCAAAGAGTGAAGAGTTCAAGGCCAGCCTGACCTACATATTAAGATACTGACTCAAGGGGCTGGAGAGATGGCTCAGGAATTAAGAGAACTACTGCATTTGCAGAGGCTGAGTTCCCCATGGTGCGCTGTTCACAACTGCCTTTAACTGTAGCTCTAGGGGATTCAACAACCTCTGGCACTTGTATTCATAAACACATACCGACACACAGGCACACACAAACATACATAATTTAGAGTTAAAAAATAAATCTTTAAAAAGATAATAACTCAAAAAACAACCTTACTCAAAGCAGAAGTGATGTCAAGCAGGAGACAAGGTCTCTACCTGAACCTAGATGAAGCTTGCTGGTTTTGCTATCTGGCAAGGTCTACAAGCCTCAGGGATCCCCCATTCACCACCTCTCTGGGGTTACAAGAAAGCACTACCATGCCTGGCTTTTTTACATGGGTTCTAGGAATCCAGTTCAGGACCTTATGATTGCACAGCAGGCACCATGTCCTAGCCATATTTTGTGTGTATGAGTGCATTGCCTGCATGTAAGTGCATGTGACCCATATTCACAGTTTTTCTTTTGAGATGGAATTTACTATGTAGCTTAGGCTACCCTCAAACTCACTCACCTGCTCTGCTCCTGAATACAGGGATTATAGGTGTGTGCTACTAGGCCTAGTTTATTGCTCAAGTTTTGTTCTTACTGGTTCTCTCTTCCAAGTTGACTCTGTGTGTGTATGTGTGTGTGTGTGTGTATGTGTGTGCTTGTGTTTGTGTGTTTAAAAAATAAGTAATGTGGGACTAGAGAGATAGCTCTCTGGTTAAGAGCACTAACTGCTCTTCTTGAGGCCCTGAGTTTGGGTCCCAGCACCCACATGATACATACCCATCCTAAACTCCAGTTCCAGGGGATCATATGCCCTTTTCTGGCCTCTGTGGGCTCCAAGCATGTACCAGGTGCACTTACATACTTGAAGGCATAACACTTAACATACAGAGGATAAAAATAAAATTATATATGAAGTAGGGATTTGGTTTCATCTCCACGTGTAGTCCGTTTTCCTGGTTTCAGGTACTGAACAGAATTTCCCCATGAGTCTAGCACACTGTGTGGGAATCTTTTCTGCCCTTTTCGGTTTCATCCTTTTTGCCACATTGGGGAACTTCCTGTTCTTAATTGTGTTGTTCTACCCCAGACCCCAGACCCTAGACACTGTCAGGGCAGGTCATTTCTTATGTTCCTTTGCTTTGGAGACATTCTGGGAATTTCTGGCCATTTATTACTCATTCTAAACTGAAGAATAATTAAATTCTTTGAAAAATATTGTTGGGATATTCCTTGGAACTTCGTTGAATCTGTAGATCACTTGAGAAGATTCTTTGTGTTATCTTTCTGTGAACATTGTGTATCTCCGTGCATTTGGTTTTTAGTATACTATCTTCATGAAATTTTATAATTTTCCTATGGAGAAGGTTATCTTTTGTAGCTTTTTCCCCTAGTAATGAATTGTTCTACCCATTGCTTCTCTTCTGTGTGTATGTGTATGTGTATGAGTGGTATATGTGTGTGTGTTCTCACTTGTGCATGTGATGGCCAGAGATTGATGTTGATACCCTTCGTTATTGCTCTGTACTTTTTTAAAATTTTGAGACAGGGTCTTCACTAAACCTGGAACTGAATGTAAACTTGCTGGCTACCTTTAACCTCTGGGATCCAACTGGCTTGGATATTGCACTTTACCGAATGCTTTTTTATGTCCCCCCAAAATATTGATTGCTGTGGTGAATTGTACTTATGGGTTTCTCTGAAGTTAAATTACACGTGGATTCAAGGTGCTGATATTTTGTTTCCAAATTTTCACCTATGTTTATAATGGACATTTCTACTGATTTAAACTTCTTTCCATGTTCTTTGGATTAATTAGTAGGTAAAGGTGAAGTTTGCACAGTGACTTTCAACCTCTTTTTCTGCTCTTAATCTTTAGTTTTTGTCTTTTTGAGACAGGGTCTCCTCTAAGCCCTAGCTGGCCTGGAACTCACTATGTAGACCAGGCTGGCCTGGAACTCACAGACATCCTGCCTCTGCCTCCCAAGTGCTGGGATAAAAGGTGTATGCCATCATGCCTAGCCTGTTCTTAATCTTTCAAAGGTTACATTACTAATAGTTGCTTCTGAAGACATTTTCACCCCAGTATTTCTTTCCTCAAATGGGTCTCAGTGTTGAGAGGCTGTGCTGGACAGCTTCTCTTAAGCATTATCAGTATTTCTTAGTCTTTTCAAGTGGTTTCTGGTGTTCCCTTGTAGGGTTCTAATGATTTATAATTGTTACTCTGTTGGTGTGTATATTTAGGTCTTCTATCCAGAAAGAATACTGACCTTGTTCTGTATGATATTGGGAATTTTTGCAAGTCTGTTTGTATGGCAAACTAAATTATAAAATTTCTCAGGCAAGGAATATGGACATTTAGAACATTTAATAACATTGCTGAGTTGCCCACTCTTTTCCAGAGGTTTTTGTTATTTTTATGACATGAGCAATATATGAGAATTGTCTGTTTATATTTTCATATTAGCAGTTTAAAAAAGTTTTTTTTTTGCCAATTTATTGGGTAGAAAATGCTATTTTCATGAAGCTTCATACAAATTTCCATAGTGCCTGCTCTAATATTCTTAAGTGTGTAAGGCACACCTCTACTTTATGATCCTTGTCTGTTTCTCTCTCTTTTTTTTTTTTTTCATTTTCTTTTTAAGATTTATTTTATTTTATTTAGACAGGGTCTCACTGTGTAGCCCTAGCTGGCTTGCTGTGTAGATCATGCTGGCCTTTAATTCCCAGGGATCTGCCTGCCTCTGCCTCCCCAGGACCACCATGCCCAGCTTTGATTTATTTTATTTTTAATTGTGTATGTGTGTGTACTAGTGTGTGGGTATGTAGATGTGAGCGCAGGTGTCTGAGAAGGTTGGAGGCCAGAGGCATTAGATCTTGTTGGAGCTGGAGAAACAGGTATTGTACCTAATGTGGTTATTGAGAACTAGATTTGGGTCTTCTGCACTAGAGCTGTTCATTCTTAGCTGCCAAGCCATCTCTTTAGCTCCTTTTTTTTGGTGATAGCCATTCTGCCCAGAGTGAGGTGGAATCTTGATTTAGATTTTTATTTTTTGACAGTGTTTTGCTGTGTAGACCAGGCTGGCCTTGAACTTACAGTAGTCTTCCTCTTTTTGTCTCACAAATACTGAGATAATAGGTGCTACCATCCCAAGGTAAAATAGTTTTTAATTTTATTATTACTGTGTGTGCACTTTATATATGTGGCATGTGTGCTGTGTGGCATTGATGGAGGTTCAGAGGACAACTTGGAGGAATCGTTCTTTCCCTCAACCATGTTTATCCCCAGAATTGAGCTCAGTCATCAGACTTGGTGACAAGTGCCTTTATTATTGGAGTTACCTTGCCAGTCTTCAATATAGTTTTGACCTGCATTTCTCTGATGGCTAAAGATATTGAACATTTTCATGTACTTATTGGCCATTTTTGTTTTTCATTTGAGAAGTGTTCAGTTCAGGGCTGGAGAGGTGGCTTAGTGGTTAAGAGCACTAACTGCTCTTGCAGAGGACCTGGGTTAGATTCCCAGCACCCACATGGTGACTAACAACTGTCTGTAATTCCAGTTCCAGGGGAATTATTTTATCTTTTTTATTGTTTATTTTTGGTCTTTTTTATACTTGTTATTTTTATTTTATGTGTATGAGTGTTTGCCTGCATACATTAGTCATACATGCTTCATACCATGTATGAGTAATGCTTGTAGAGGTGAGAAGAGGATGTCACATCCCTGAGACTGGAGTTACAGATGATTGTTAGCTGCCATGTGAGTTCTGGGTCCTCTGGAAGAACAAGTGTTCTTAACCATTGGGCCATCTCTCCAGCCCCCACTTTTGGTCTTTTTGAGATAGCATCTTCCTGTAGCTCCAGCTGACGTGGAACTCAATAAGTCGACCAGTCTGGCCTCCTTTGCTTCTTGCTCTGCCTCCTGAATGTTGGGATTAAAGACATGCACCACCACAACCAGCCCTTGAAGATTTATTTTTTATTTTACATGCATGATTGTTTTGCCTGCAAGTATGTAAGCACACCACATGAATGCCTAGTGCCCAGAGAGGCCAGAAGAGGGCGTTGGATCACCTGGAGAACTTGTGTTACAGAGAGTTGTTGGCTGCCATGTAGGTGCCGTGAACTAAACCCAGTACCTCTGGAACATCTGGAAGTGCCCTTAATCACTGAACTATCTCTCTAGCCCCCTCTTTTAGCTTCAATTTAAAACAAGTTCTGAGTTGAATTCCTAGTGTAGCTCAGATAGTACTCTCTCTATCTTCACATCTCTTTGATTTATCCTCTTTTAAGTAGTTGTGTTTACAGGTATGTGCTACCTTGCCTGTGTTTTTTTTTCTTTAAATTCTTTATATGTTCTGTTAAGCAAATAGCTAAACTAAATGTAAACCCACCATATGATCTAGCTGTGTCATTCCTGGGTATGTAGCCTAAGGACCTAACTCAGCATACCATGGAGACATGTTAACCTGTGTTAATTTCAGTACTATTCATGGTAGCTAAATCATGGAATCAGTTTAGGTATCAATCAGCAAATGAATAAAGAAAATGTAGTATATATACACAATGGAGCATTATTTAGCTACTGAGAAGAATAAAATCATGTCATTTGAAGAAATAGATGGAACTGGAACTAGTTGTGCTAAGAGAAGTAGGCCAGACTCAAAAAGCCAAAATTGGGATGAGTTTAATATAATAAAGTAAGTGCATTAGTGGTCAGTTTGTAAAGGAAGCTAAGACAGAATTACCTTCAGAAATGTGGCTTATGAGTCTGAAGAGATGTCTCAGTGGTTAAGAGCACTGGCATCTTTTGCAGAAGACCTGGGTTCAAATCCTAGGATCCACATGGCAGTTGACAACCATCTGCATTCCAGTTCCAGGGTATCAAGTACCCTCTTATGGCTTCTGCGGGCACTGCATGACGTGGGTGTACTTACATATATGAAGGCATAACACTCATACAGATGAAATTTGAAAAACATGTGATTTTTTTTGGAAGAAAGGTCTGTAGACCATGATTGAGCTTCAAGGTTGGAGGAGGGAGGAGAACATGAGACAGAAAATGGTTACAGTACATTAAAAACTATAATTGTGGTCTTACAGGGAAGGAGAAGCTTCTCTTTAAAACTGGAGAAGTGCTTCATTAAAAGTGAGAATAAGAGAGGTAGTTGCCATGAGAGGGATGGAGTGGGCCAGGTTAGAGGAGCCTCTTCAGAGTGAATCTCCAGACAATTCCAAGAACAAAGGAAATACCAGACTTTTATAAATAAATTTTGGTGGACCGGCAGGAAATTTCACATCATGTGATTTAGTCCAACACAGGGCAGATGACAAAGAGCATGGAAGAGCAGGTGTTGTAAACTAAGAGCTGAGGGTCACAGTATGAACTTCTGCTTAGCTCTCTGTTTCAGAGGGAGTTGCAGGGAGGCATGGCCTGTTTTTTTGTTTTGTTTTTTTCCCAGATTGTGGTCTTTTAGGGTAGCCACTATCTTTTCAGGCTAGGGTTGTGTTCTAACAAGATGTAGTTCTGTGGTAGAGTGATTGTCTGGCATGTACAGGATCTTGGGTTCAGTCCCTAGCACTGCACAAAATGGGGAAAGAAAACCCCAAGGCACAGCTGGTTGCCTTTTTTCTGCTAGCCCAGCCATGTAGCTAATTCTGAGATACTCTGGCTGCATTGCACTGAAAGACTGTGTGCCTTTGTGTAGAAAGCATTTGGGTGGAAAGATTAGTAGCATTTTACTTTCACATAATTTTAAAAGTAGAAACTAAAATTTTACACAAAATTTTACACAATTACACAAAACTTGATTTATATTGCTTCCTTAAAGAAAAAAGCTTCAGATCCTTGTTTTGTGTTATGAAATATTTGATTCCAGTGACAGGAATCCTTCTGTGGGGGAGTTTGGGATTGGACTGGCGAGCTGTGTGGGAGGAGTCTGAATATGGGGAGGCAGCTATGCATACTACTTCTTGCTGTGCCTCCTGGGCTTTGGGGGATGCAGGTGAACCTGGTCATTTGGGGCCCAGCTTGTCCTCTTCTATCAGGCTGCTGTTTTGGGCTCCTTAATCTGGAGCTGCTAATGTGAAGGCAGTTCCTATGTCAGGATGGGAACAGTTCCTTGTTGTTCTCTTAGGCTTGTCCCCAGACCTGGACTGCTTTTATTCATTTTTAATAATATTTTTTAGACAAAGTTGCCCTGAGTGACCTGGAGAAGCTCATTGTTTTGTGGACTCAGCTCATTTGGTGGATTCTGTGAAGAGATCCTTCTCCATTTTTAGGGTAAAAATACATGAATAACACATGTAGTCAGATGGTTTCTTTTTGAGGAAAGTCAAATTCTTTAAATGCTGGTTACCCTGAGGAGGCCCAAGGTACCTGGGCTTTTGCCATGTGTGGCTTCCCAGGCAGCCTCCATTTCAGAGAACAGTCAAGATGGAGGGCAGGGTTTGAGCATGCCCAGTGAGATTGGGATTTTACAGAGAGACCTAGTTGAGCTACTGTGATTTCTCTGCAGTTGGCCACGGTAAATAGCTTCACTTAGGAGAGATCTTGGTAGAGGTGCTTATAAAGAGCAGGGTACCAACTTTCCTCTTTTTCTTACCCCTCCTTGACCTGAAGTTCCTTGGCAGGGGTCAGAGCCAGTAGACCAGGGGTGTTTGCTGTTGTTGTGACAGTTACCTTCTTGCCTTCTCCTTCGCCAAATAGCCCAACTTGGATGTCTGGCCACATGATACTTGGACATTTTCTTGGGAGTGTAGTGGGAAGTCCTCCAGCTGAGGGGTTTGAAGGACATTTGAGGCTAATGGCACCTTTTTTTTTTTCTTCTATGTTAGGAAGAAGCTTGTAACTTTCACCTATTCTAGTGAATAAATCAGTACTTATTCTCTTGTTCAAACATTTATAAAGAGAGTATGAATCCTTTGCTGTGGCTCTTGTTTCTTCTCCTACACTGTCCCTGACAATCTCAATGGTGGTGAGGCTGACCCTGTGAGGTGAGCCATTATCAAGGACCTGGACTCAGAAACCAGAGGGCTGGGTGGGTTGGGGTTAGCATGGCTTATTATCTGTTGGGCTGATCTGCAGAGTAGGGGGAGTCTCTTTGCTCTGGATGTAAGAATGGCACCGACAGAACTATAGGCACAGAAGACCCTGAGTCTGTCCAGTCCGTGTTTTCATTTTTCAGTAGCCCTGGTTGATGCAGATACTCCATTTTCCTTGGAATAACGGAGGGAGAGAATGATGCGCAGAAACCTAAGGTTTTTCTAAGCAATTCCAGAGAAAATACGATATGCATAGGCAAGTGCTCGGTGCTTCTTGGGAAGAGACACAGTGGGAGCTATGTTTTTACCTACTAATTGATTTATTGCAAATGACAGATTAGACAGATTGTTTGGTAGTCTCTTCCCCAGTAGTGTCTTGGAACAAAAGGGTGAGGGAGGTTAGGTAGGTTATTCTCCCAGATCTGAGGAAACTCCTACCCAGCACAGTAATGAGGAAACAGAACAATAGGGACAATTCCTTTGTGTTTGCCCCTGAAAAGAAACAGGTTGGGAACCACTGGTAAATGCTGTCAGAGCTATCACTTCTATCCCTAGTCCTGGTGACAACTTGGGGATGCTGTGCACCCAAAAATGACTTTTGTTTTGGGTGGTGGTTCAAAGAGGAACAGTCCAATCAGGCATGCAAATGTGCTAATACCAGGACTTTAAAAAATACCATGACATAAATTTTAATGGTGGTTAATATTACTAGTTCAACCAGTGAGGGATTATATGTTCTGATCTTTTTAAAGTTTATTTATTTTTATTTTATGTATATGAATGTATTATTACCTGCATGTAAGTACACCCGTGTCCTTCATTGCTTTGAGGTCAGAAGAGGGTGTTCAGTCCTGTAGAACTAGAGTTATAGATGTTAGCTGCCATGAGGGTGCTGGGAACTGAATCCCAGTCCTGCAAGAGCAGCCAGTGCTGTTAACCACTAAACTGCCTGCTCCAGCCCTGTTCTAATTCTTTTCAAGAATGTTCTGCTTCTTGGGGAGATCATTCCCTAGGCGTGCTGTGGCTGTACTCAATGCATCTGGTTGGTTCTGCTTTCTCTGTCTCCAAGGAAGTTCCTCAGTGGGGAGGTGGCTCAAAAAGGTACTGTTGGCAATTGTAAAGGTGTAGCTTGGAAGTCAAGGCAGTGACTGGGTGTGGAAAAGCAGAATAGGCAGACTGTAGCTCAGGCACACATTTGCTTTCCATTTCAAGAGAATTTTAAAGATGACGGTGGTGATAGTTTTTCGTGTTAGAAATCTTTCTCTGCTATTTCAAGCATTATGACTTTACCATGGATCATGGCATTATGGAAAAAATATACATTACTAAAGAGAAAACATTTAAGTAAAATTTTTAGTTTTTATTGAATTATTTTAAATTATACTTTATGTGTGTGCATGCATGTATGTGTGTGAGTGTGTATGTGTGTGTGTGTGGGGGGTGTTAGGCTTTTGTGCATGTTGTGGAGATCAGTGGATAATTTGTGGGACTCTGTTGTCTTTCTATCGTGTGGATTCTGGGACTGAGCTCAGGTTGTCAGGATTTGTGGCAAGTGCCTTTACTTCCTGAGCCATCTCATTGGCCGCTTTGATGAGTTTTTAAAAAACAGGTGATCAACACCTTTAATCCCAGCACTCAGGAAGCAGAGGCAGGTGGATCTCTTGAGTTCAAGGCTAGCCTGGTCTACATAACAAGTTCCAGGACAGCTGGGTGTACAGGGAGACCCTGTCTCAAAAAGACTTAATGAAGCAAGCAACCAACTCACCCATCCACCCAAAACATAGTTGATCAAACCATTATACTTTCTCTTTAGAGAACTAGATAGGCAAAAAGAAAAAGATATGTGTCTATGCAGTGTTCTGGGCCTTTGGTGTCTGAAATCTTTTAGGAGTTTCTCTTAGTTTGAAGTGCATGTAGCTTAATTGGTTTTCAGAAAAGAGACTGAACAAATTATTCTTGCCTTCAGGGTAGTTCATCTTTTAAAATTGGGATGTAGGATCTCTTAGAAGACTTGCACTTTTTCTTTTTAAGAAAACATTTTATTATTTTTATTTTATGTGTATGAGTGTATTGCCTGTGTGTAGGTAGGTGCACCGGTGTCATGCAGTATCCATGAAGGTCAGACAAAGGTGTCGGATGCTGTGAAACTGGAGTTATGGACAGTTGTTAACCACTATGTGGGTCCTGGGAATTGAACCCAGGTCTTCAGTAAGAGCAGCCAGTGCTTTTAACGCCAAGCCATCTCTCCAGCCCTTACCTTTCTTTTTAAAAAAGTTTTAAGAAAAGTGAGAGAATGTTGTGCAGGAGAGCTCATCTCTGCTTTTTTTTTTGGTCTTTTTGAGACAGAGTCTCTCAGTAACCCCAGCTGTCCTGGGACTTGATATGTATACCAGGCTGGCCTTGAACTTGTGCCTCTGCCTTCCCAGTGCTGGGATTAAACATGTGTGCCACCACAACAGGCTCCACCTCTACTTTTATAGACCTTTGTAGAATAAATTTTTTTTTCCTTTTTGCCTTGGAGAAGAGGCAAGATGCAGTGGGGAGACAAGCAGATAGGTAAACAAAGAACTCTGGTGGAGAAGATGGAGGTTCTGTTGCCTTTGGGTGCCAGGTTCTCTGCCTCTAGGAGACTGTAGACTTTCTAGACTTCTAGAAGATTGTTGCTTTCCGGTCTCTGCTTCTTTGCTTCCTCCTCTCCGTCTCTTCGACACTCTTATTCATCTCCATCTATTGATTGAATCTTAATTACCTGTTACATAACAGATACTAGTCCAGGATATTTTCATCATTCCCTCAAATACACTTCATTCCATTAGCAGTTTCTCCTTCATGAAATGGAATGGGATTCTGTGAGTGGCTTATGTCACTGACCTCTGTTTTCGAGGTTCATGCTTGTTATAGTGTGTGTCAGTTTTCTTCTTTAATGGCTGAACAATAGTTCGTAGTTTAAATTTACTACTTGTTGCTGTCCATTGGTCAGTTGATGGAGTTTTGAGTTGATCACACTTGATTGACTATTTTGGATTGACTATAATGCTATTGAAAACATTCCTGTGCAAGTTTTATTTGTACTTTATTATTGCTGGGTCATATGGTAGCTTTTCAAGTGTTAGAGGAATCCCCTAATTGTTTTCTGAAGTGGCTGCACCATTTTGCCTTCCCAGTGACAATGCTTGAGGGTTCTGATATTTTTTTTTTAAGATTTATTTTTATTTATAAATGTGTATGTGTTGTGTCTGTGTGAATATATGCCATATGCAGATGCCTGGAGAAGCTAGAGGAGGGAGTCAAACCCTTTTTTGGCAGATTTATTTATTTTTATTTTATGTTTGTGGGTGTTTTGCCTGCATGTGTGTAAGTTTACCATGTGTATACAATGCCTTTGGAGGCCAGAAGAGGGTGTTGCATGCCCTGGAACGGTAGTTACAGATGTCTGTTAGCCACCATGTATGTGTATGCTGAGAACTGAACATGGGTTCTCTGTAAGAACAGCCAATGCTCTTAACCGCTGAGCCCCAAATTACTTATTTTTTCTTTATCGTGTGTGTGTAGGTGTGTGTGTTTACATGAGCTTATGTGCACCACATGCATGTAGGCACCCTCAGGGGCCAAGAAGAGGGCATTGGATTGCCTGAAGCTGGAGTTACTGACAGTAATAAGCTGCCATGTGGGTGCTGGGAACCGAACCCCCAGTTTTCTGAAAGAACAACAAGTGATCTTATCTGCTGAGCCATGTCTCCAGTTCCCTGTTTTGTCTTCTTTTATTATTGAGTTATAATAGCTCCTTATGTAGTACATATTCAAGACCCTTATTAGATAGATGATTCGCAGTGCCCCTTCTCTATTTGTGGGCTGTAGTTTTACATTCTTATTAGTATCCTTTCAAGCAGAAAAAAATCTCAGTCTTTGATAGATAATCCAGGTTGATTATTTTGTTGTTCCTTAAATGGTCATGTAAAAGGGCAGGAATGAGTTCTGAGAAAGGGAAATGGCCAGGGTTAGGGCTTGGCTTCAAGAACTGTCTGCTGTGTTTGATTAAGGGAGGAAGGCTGCCTCTGGAAAAGAAAGTTAGCCTTTAAGCTTGACTCCTACTAGAACTGAAGTGAGGCAGGAGCCTGTGTGCAGGTCAAGGCCACCGTGGAAGATCTTTCTGGCTGCTGTTGTATGGTAGTGGCAGCACTTGGCGGCATTAAGAGGCTTGTTAGAATTGTGTAGGAATTCAAGTGCTGTGGCACTGGGCAAGCAACCGGTATAGGTTCTTGATGTGTCCTTATCTGTTGTTCTGTCCAAGCTTGACCTTTTCCACCTGGACCTTTGTCTTCATCTCTCTGTATGTTCAAAAGATGCTCTCCAGTGCCATAGGCATATTGTCCAGAATACTGCTTCTTTTGTCCCCCTCTTGCTGCTTAGAGGGTTCTTCTTCCCCTCCCTTTCCATTCTCTTCAGGACATTGCATCAGCATACCAGTGCATTGGCTCCCTTCTTACACCTCCTTCCCCAACTACAAGTCAAAAAGCTTTTCTTTATCCAACCATGGTCTAGCTCCATCTGTTTATTTGCTCCTCCCTCTACCAAAGTCTTCCAGAGATTGGTGTTTTTGGCATATTTATGCTTTCCCATTCTTAACCTTATATCCTTAGTCAGACCTTGAGCTCCACCCAACACTAGCACAGCCTCTTGTTTCAGGTCCTCCTTGTCAGGAAGGGTCTCTCTTGGTGATACCCTTTCTCCCTTCTTCTGATACAGTGTTCTTGCTTAGTTCTGATACTTGCTTGCCTGGCCACCCTCATGAGTATAGTAACAGTCTCACCTCTACTTGATTTTCCGTACCCTGCACCCTGTAGCCTGTCCTAGGAGACACTTTTCTTTTGTTCCCTTCTCTATGCTTCTGCTTTGACCTTCATCCCACTGTCAGTGAACCTCCCTCTCCTAATTGCAGGGACGTTCCTCAGCAACTCCGGTCTGCTTTCATTTCTTCTGTCTACTAGTGCCTTACCTAGAAGGGGCCACGGAGGGTCTACCAGTCTTCTCTCAACTTTTTACTGCTTGTTTCTGCTGAGGGAGAATATCATTTTCCTGTGTAGACAGGGCTCTTCCTCATTGGCTGTATCCTTCCTGGTGTTGACAGTGTCAGGTTAACATTGCAGTCAATACTGGAGGCTGTTTTCCTGTTGTGGACTTCTGTGTGTGGGCCTGGGCTGCTGGATTCGGTCTGTGCTTTTCTGTTCTAGGCTTAGCTGTACATGTAATTTTTCTTTTCTTTTTTTTTAAAGACAGGTTCTCCCTGTAGCCGGCCTAGAATTCACTATGTAGAACATACTGGCCTGTGTCTCACAGAGATCCTGCTGCCTCTCCCTCCTTGTGTGCCATATACGATGCCTGGCCACATGCTTGTTTAAAAAAATTTTTTTTCTTTATTTTTGAGAATGTTATGTATATATATAAAATGAGATGTGATCATACTTACCTCCCATTGTCCTTCTCCAATACCTTCATATGATCCCCAGCATGCCCCCTTTCTAAACTTCATTTTTCGTTCTCTCTGTCTCTGTCTCTCTCACTCTTTCTTTCTCTATCACCTTCTAAGTCCAGTTAGTAGGGGTGTGGATCCATCCACTGGAACGTGGGAAACCTGTCAGTGGCCACATTCTGAAAAGGATTTTCCTTCCTCCATCAGCTATCCACTGCTGATAAGGGGTGGTATAGTCCTGCTTTATTAATTTTTTTTTTCTGTTTTTGAGATAGGATCTCACTGTTTAGCCTTGGCTAGCCTGGAACTAGATATGTAGAGCAGGCTAGTCTTATTCACAGAGATCGCCTGCCTTTGTCTCCTGAGCAGGAATTAAAGGCATGCGCCACTACACTCTGCACATCTTTCTTTTTAAAACCAAAGTCAGACTTTGAATGAAATTCATCTAGAGTTGCATGTTTCCTGGCCATCTTAGTCCCAGTACAGAACAGTATTGTGAAAAGATGAAAAACTTTTATTATGAGCAGGAGAAAGATCCTTTTGGATTGCCAGAGTTTATTGACATATTTTTGTGGTCTTCTTTGTGTAGCCTGTACTTGCTCTTTTAACCACAAGGTGGTGGCCTTGTTCTAGCAAGGAAGTCACTCAGTTTGGTGCTTCCCTAGGAATGCAGGGACTGCAATTTCATGTGTACTGTACAAACCTCCCACCCCCCTATGGCTCTGACTGGCTTGAAACTTGCTATGTAGACCAGGCTGACCTTGAACTCAAGAGATACCTGCGTGACTTTAAAAAAAAAAAAAAAGTCTTTTTACCAGAGTAACATGGTTCTTACTTAAAGTCACAGTGCACAGCAAGGAACGCTCTACCTTCCTTCCAAGATCATTAAAGCCTCATCTAAAGTGTAAGGTGACATCCTAGAAAATACAGGCCTCTTTTCAGAGACCTTTAATGAGCACCTGTTACTTGTTTGCTAGTGCCTGGGTGTTCTTTGGTGAGCAGACTGCCTAAGCCTTCTGGGGCTTACAATTCACCATCCCTTAACTGTTTCTTTCATAGCTCATAGATCAGAGTATTTTAGGTAGGATTGTGAAGTTCTGCTGCTTATGAGGAAAAAGGAGTGAGTTTTTTTTTCTTTTTCATGCATAAGTTCTGTTTGGTGCATCAAGTAGAGATTGCCTGTGTATGGCCAAACTGCATCTGTGGGTTCTGGCAGATAGGATTGAGTTTTGGCCCAAGGAGGTGCTGTGCCCTTCAGTAGGCCAGTGCATATGCTGTGGGATCTCTTAGGACAAACTTTGCTGCTGCTCAGCCAGAAGTTTAGAATAAGCCCTGCCTTCCAGGAGGCTCTGGAAAAAAGCATCATAATGCTTAAAAAAAAACCTTTCCTCACATCAAAAATATAAAAACTTGAGTAACACGCCTTTGAGGTGACCAGCCAGGAAATGATTGCCCAGATCAAGACTCAATGTGGCCTAGCTGGAAGTCATTGCCCTGGAATATCAAGTCATTCTTCTGACAGGTTTGCTGCTGGAGGATGAGGCCACCCTAGGACAGTGTGGAGTGGAGGCCCTGACTACTCTGGAGGTAGCTGGCGACATGATAGGAGGTTAAAATCCATGGTTCTCTGACCTGTGCTAGAAAAGTGCGAGGTCAAACTCCTTTGGTGGCCAAACAGAGGAGGAGGAAGAAGACAAGACTGAGTCAAGCGGTGAATTCAGTACAACTGGTGCTTTGTCAGTGTAGTGCCCATCGTTGGCAAGAAGGGCTCCAATGCTAATTCCTAAAGGCCTATGATTCTGGCTCTGTAATAAAGCCACATTGCCCCCCCCCCAAAAAAAAAAGAATTAAGGCTCTTCCTCTCCTGGTGGTAAATTTGGGACAGTATGTGCTATTTATGATGATAGAAAATGTAAAAATAACTGTGAAGATATATATGATGGCACATGCTGATCATCTCAGCACTTAGGAGGCTAAGGCAGGAAGCTTTGTAGCAAGACTGTTTCTAAGTGTGTGTGTCACTAAATTTATTATCTTTTTTGTTGTTTCCTGTTACAGGGTCTCATGTAGTCCAGAGAAGCCTCAAACTTACTGTATACTTCTGGATGATATTGTACTGTTGATTCTCCTATGTCTGTCTCTCAAGTGCTGGGGTTGTAGGTGTGCGCCACCATGCCCAGCTCTCGAATCTAGTAGCATTAAAAAGCACCTCAAGGCTAGGCATGGTGACTCATGCCTTTAATGCTAACAGAGGTACCTGCTGAGGTAGATAAATCTCTGAATTCTAGACTGTTTGGTCTACATAAGTTCCAGGCTAGCCAGAGCTACATGGTGAGACTCTATTACAAAACAAAAGAAAAGAAAAGAAAACAAAACAAAACAAAAAACACACAAAACAAAACAAGAGTCCTTCTGACCTGGAGAGATGGCTTAACAGTTCAAGAGCACTGACTGTTCTTCTAGAAGTTCCAGGTTTGGTTGCCAGCATCCATATGGAGGCTAACAACCATCCGTAAAGTCCAGTTCCAGGAGATCTGATGCCCCCTTCTTGCTTCCACAGGTTTGCATGCACATGGTGCCCTTACACATTCAAGTAAAACTCTCATACACATAAAAATAAAAACTTTTAAAAAGCACTGTACATATGTGGTGACAGTATTAACTGTGGTAAGGGATTTACTGCCATTGTGTTGTTAAATGGACGTGATGCACCTGTAAACCCACCTTCTAAACATTCATGTTTACATGTTAGCCTGCCATGGTCAAGGCAGTTTGTGTTTGCCATGAGTGGCATTACTGGACTGACTGATTTTGTGGCAGGTGGCCCACTGCTCAGTCCTAAATGGAAGAAAAAAATTCTGTATCTATATCACCTCCTCAAAGGAAGAGAGGGCAGAACAAATGTAAAAGCTGTACCCCCAGCTCACCTGGAATTCACAATGTAGACCAGGCTGGCCTCAAACTTACAGATTCACCTTTTTTGCCTCCCCATTGCTGGGATTAAAGGTGTGTGCCACCTTGCCTGGCCCTAGGAGTGTCTTTTGAAAAACAATTATTTACTTAAGGGACTGAAGAGATGGCTCACAAGTTAAAGAGCATTGACTGCTTTTGCAGAGGACTTGGGTTTGATTCCCAGCACTCATATGGTGGCTAATCATAACTCCAGTTCCAGGGGATCCGATACTCTCTTCTGACCTCTTTGGGCATTGCACGACATGGGTATACTTACATACATGCAAGCAAATACATTCATACACATAAAACAAAAATAATAAATAAAAATATATTTTAAAACATGGGTAAGCTGGACATGGTGGCAGATGACATGGGCGAATTATGTATGTGCAGGCAATATACTCGTGCACTTAAAAATAATGTATTTAAAAAAATTTATTTACTTGCTGGGTGATGGTGCACGCCTTTAATTCTAGTACTGGAGAGGCAGAGGCAGATGCAGGCCAGCCTGGTCTGTATAGCAAGTTCCAGGCGAGCTGGGGCTACAGTTTTGTCTTAAAAAACCAAAAATAACCCCCCCCCAAATTTGTTTACTGATTTTTATTTTATGTGTATGAGTGTTTTGCCTACATGTAAGTGTACTCATGTGTGCAGTGCCCTCAGGCCAGAAAAGGGCTTAGGATCTCCTGAAACTGGAGTTAATGGACAATTGTTGCCGTCATCTGGGTGCTGGATACTGAACCAACATCCTCTGTTAACTCTTTAACTGCTGAACCTTCTCCAGCCTCATGGAGTGTCTTTTTCCACTCAATGCAAGGTACCTTATTTCAATCTTTTAATCATTATTTTCATGTTTATAGGCACAGGCTTTTGTAGAACTTTTCTCAACTACCTCCTTTTTTTTGAGGCAAGTTTTCTCACTGAATCTGGAGGTTACCATTTGACTAGACTAGTCATCAAGTTCCCTGGATTGTCTTGTCTCTGCCTCCCTTCCAACACTGGGGTTACTGTGTAAAAAGCTGCACCCAGCTTTTTACATGGGTCTTCATGCTTCCAAAGCAGGCAGTTTGCCCACTGAACTGTCTCCCTAGCCCTGACACATATTTGCCTTATTTGTTTTCTGGTGATCTCAACAGGTCCCTTTGTGTGCTTTGTCTTTTTTTTTTTCTCATCTTTTCTTGATTGCCTTTAACACTTTATGAACCTGAATCACATGCTGGTTTAAGTTACTCAGGTTTACTAGAGCCTCTGGTGAAGATCATACCTTACTACCGAGCTCATACATAGCCCCATACCAGTTGTGAGGTTCTGCCTGAATTTCCTTCTTTCTTAATTCTTCAGTGAACACAGTTCTGTGTGACCTAGTGAACTGGGTGCTGCAGACTCCTAATCACTCCCAAATTCCTTCACTGTTATTTCTAACTTGTTTTCTCCCCAACTGTTCAGTTTTTCCCATGGACTCCAAGTTTTTAGATCACAGGAGGGATTATTTAGTACAGATCTAATTTGTATTCTTTGTCCCTAACCACCTACTAGCAGTCAGAAATGGCAGGTCAGTATCTCCACCTCATCTCCTCCTTTTCCAACCTTTTCTGAAAATTAAAGAGGTCAACATGAAGACTGCTGCCCACATTTCTTTATCTATTTTAACTTGCCCCTTACATGAGCAAGTTCCCTTTTGGTAGACAGTCTAGCCTCCGTTGCATGCCTTATCTCCTATAGCAGGAGCAGTGCAATCCCATTTCATGTGTGCTACTTTCGAGGATTACAGTAGATGACTTTGTCCATTATCCTTTTGGGAGGTGCGGTTTGAGACAGTGTCTCATTATACTACCATTAGCTGACCTGGAACTGGCTAGGTAGATCAGGCTAGCCTTGAACCACAGAGATCCACCCTCCTCTACTTCCTTAGTGTGCTGGGATTCAGGGAGTCTGCCACTATGCCCATTTAGTGCATTTTGGAGGCATGTCTATATTCCCCAGAGGGCTACATTCATCAAGGAGGCATTGCACCCTGAAGACATAGAGGAAGACAGTCTCATTGAGATTTCTCTTGTGAACGTTTCCCTGACTTTCCTTCTGGAAAGGCATGCCATTTCATATGTCACAGGGCAGAGTAGCCACATCAAGATTGCTCCTGTGGCCCTTCTGCTTTAAGTTCCTTGACATTAGATGCATGTCTTTTTTGTTTCTTTGTTTTTAATATTTTATTTACTATTTTTATTTTATGTGTACAAGTGTATTGCTTGCATGTATGTAAGTGTACCATGTACATGCAATGCCCTTGGAAGTCAGAAGAGGATGTCAGATCTCTTGGAAGTCATGTTACAGTTGTGAGCCACCTTATGTGTACTGGGTTCTAAACCTGGATTCTCTGCAAGAGAATCAAGTCCTTAACTGCTGAGCTGTCTCTCCAGCCCCCAGTTGCATGTCTTGTCCATCACCCATAGTGGAGGTAGTTCAACTGTTCCTTTGAAACTCATCCTTGGTGCTGTTATGTTTATCTTTGAGCATTAAAGTGTTGTGTGACTTCTCTTGGAGAGTCTATTTCTTTTTCTTAGCTTTAAAACTTTTTTTCTTTGAGGTAAGAGGCTGAGATAGGAACATTGTGAGTTGGAGACAAACCTGGGCTAAGATACCTCTTAAAAAAAATCACTCCCCCTCACCTGTCAACATTTTATTATCCAAAAATATACTGGTTTGATACTTAGGTGCTAAAGAATGGTGATAGGAAAATACTATTTTTTCTTTGTTTTGAGTCAAGAGTGTGCCGGGTAGCTATAGTTGTCAGCTTGACATACCTGGGTTGAGGGAGCCTCAGGGAATTGCTGCCATTGGACTGGTCTATGGTCATGTCTATGAGGCATTTTTTGATTGTTGAATGATATAGGAGGGCCCAGCCCACTGTGGGTAGTGCTGCGCTGGGAAGGTTGTCCTGTATTGTCTAAGAAAGCAGGCTAGGCACCAGCTAGGAGAGCAAGATGCCAGTAAGCAGCTTACTTCCATGGTCTGTGTTTCAGGTTCCTGCCCTGAGTTCCTGTCTTCCCTTAATGATGGACTGTGCCTTTAAGCTAAATTCTTTCCTTCCCAAGTTACTTTTGGTTAGTATTTTTATCACAGCTACTAAAAAGAAACTAGAACAGAGGTTCTCCCCTATAGCCTCAGCTGGCCTGTAACTTGCTATGTAGACCAGACTGGCCTTGAACTCAAAGAGATTTGCCTGCTTCTATGCCAAAGTATGCTGTGATTAAAGGCACGCACAGCATGCCTGACAAAAATGAACCATTGTGCTATGTAAGAGCAGAAACCTGCACAATAAAAACACTGCAGTTCATAACACACAGTAGTCTCAAATCTGAGCTGAGGTCAGTCAGTGTTGGTGGTGGTGCATGTCATGACTGTGTACAGTGCAGAGTGCATGTTGTATATTCAGAACCAAGACTGCAGTGAAGTCATAACAATACAGCATGGGCCAGCACTACCAGAGATACCTCCAATGCATTAAGCATTTGATTTGCAATTAACTTTCAGTGTTGGAAAAACAAATAGACTAACAAACCACAAATGGTCCATCATGATGAGAAGGCCATAGGAGTGGTCACCTTGCACCCGCAGTCAGGAAGCAGAGCTATGGATGCTGCCGCTCGAGTAGTTTTCTCTTTATTCAGTCTAGGACCTCAGCTCATGGAATGGTGTTCCCCATATTCAGGGTAGGTTGTCCCTGCTCAGTTAAAACTTTCTGGAAACACCATGGATATACCCGGAGGAGTGTTTCCATGGTGATTCTAAATTCAGTCAAGTTGACAAGCTTAACTATTTTACAGTTTGTTCCTGACCTTTGGAGAAAGCATTCACCAGAAAGCCACTAAGTAGGGTGATGGCCACACATTTTTCTTTAATAACTTTTATCAAGTTGACCATTTTTATCTTGAAAGAGTTTTGTCAAATGCTTTTTCCTGTATGTATTGAAATGATCATACATTTTTGCCCTGTATTTTATAAATTTATTACATTAATTAATTTTCAAGTATGAAACTTAGCTTATAATCAGGATACGTCTCAGTTGGTTGTGGATATATTAAAACACCTGCGTTTTCATTTTGATACCAGCTTTGTAATACTGTCTTTATAGCAGGAGTTCCCAAACAGAAATACCATGGGGGTCAAACTCCTTCCAGCATGTCTGCTTATCATTTGCTTATTTCATCTCATCATTACTTATTTACATTATTTACTCTTTATTTTGTTTTTGAGTTGGGGGAGTGTTAGAGATGAAACCCATGACCATGTACATGTTAGGTAAGTACTCTACCTCTGAGCCTTCTTTTGTTGGTTTAAGGAAAAAAAAAGTTTTATACTTAATTCCCTTACAGAGATTTAATGCTTACATCATTACACTTTCCTGCATTATATTGCACTTATTTTTCTGACTTGAAAAGTATTCATTTTGATCAAGCACAGTGACACGTGCTTTTAATCCCAGCATTGGGGAGGCAGAGGCAGGCAGAGTTCAAGATCAGCCTTGTCTACATAACCAAGTTCCAGGTTAGCCAGGGCTATCTACCTTGTGTTTTGAGACAGGGCCTCTGATTGGCCTGGGGCTTAATGATTTTGCTTGGCTGTCTGGCTAGCAGTCTGCAGAGACCAACTGGTCTCTGCCTTCCCAGTGTTGATATTACCAGTACATGCCACTGCACCCAACTTTTTAATGTGGGTTCTGGGATCAAAGTCAGGTCTTCATGTTTACGTAACAGTGTACTGACTGAGCAATCTCCCCATTCTTATTATGGTTCTGGTTTTAGGGTTATGCTTAGAATCAAGACTTTTATTACAGACTGAAGTATTTTTGCTGTTGATTTTATTCCCATTTCTGTCCCTATCTGCTTGTTTTTTCTAGTGTTGGGAGTTGAGCCTAGGAACTTGCATATAAGTGCTCTTCCACCGAGCTATATCTCAAGCCCTTTTTATTGTTAATTTTATTGTTCTTAGAACAATGTACATTTATTTTTCTCTTAGTTTCTGTGGCTCAGGTATCTAGGTAAGACTTAATTGGGTTCCCTGACCATTGTTTCCTCATTAGCTGTAATCAAAGTGTCTTTAGGGCTGGCCTTCCATGGAAGAAGGATCTGTTTCCAAATATGCTAATCGACAAGATTCAGTTCCTTCAAGGCTGTGGATTGAAGTCTACCTCATGGTGGTGTTAGCTTAAGTTCCTTACAGTGTTGGGCATTTTTTATCATGGAAGCGTTCCGTATTCAAGCCAATAAACAAGAACCTGTGTATGCAAGGACCTCACATGATTGGAATCAGCATGTTGTGGTTTGGGTTATCAGTTCAGATGAGATTCTTCATCATGACTGAAAAGTACTTCTATTTTTTACTATTTGGAGACAGGGTACTCTCAAACTGGTTTCAAACTCAACAATCCTCCTGCTTTAGTCTTTGGTACTAGCACTACTGATGAGAGCCACCATGGCTTGTTCCTATACTGTAGTTTTATTTTTACTTGTAACTATTTCTATTCTCTCATGCTTTACAAGAAATTTTAGAATTTTTGTGGATAATAGAGCTCGCTCCTACTGAGTCATGACTGATAATGTAATTTTCAATGATCTGACTAGGTGTTTGAAGTCTTAGACTTGTGAGCTCTTTTGTTGACTTACGTTATTAAAACATTGCTTTGGATAATTGTTTGTATGGAAGTAAATTATGTATATATTTATCAGAAGGTAGAATTAGTTGTGTTCACATTGTGCATGAATTAGCAATCCTTTTTAATTGCTGCCGTTTTGTAAGGTAGTACATATTTTTTTGTGCGTATTTGTATATCTGGTGTTGGTGCACATAACCACAGGTTGAAGTTGACCATCTTCCTCCACTGCTTACCACCCTACATATTTCAGCAAGGTCTTTCATTTGAACCCAGAACTCACTGATTCAGCTAGTTTGGCTAGCTAACTTGTTTCACAAGTCCCTTCTCTCTGCCTCCCAAGTGTTGGGATTATAGGCTAATTGCCATGCCAGCCTGGCATTTAGGTGGGTGTTGGAGCTCTGAACTCTAGTTCTAAGGCTTGTGTGGTTAAGTGATTTAATGACTGAGCTACTTCTCCTGCCTATGATATAGTCTTCTTTGTGTTTTCATAGCTCACGTGAAAGCAAGGACACCGCTAGTTTTGCAAAAAGCAGTGTTGTATTAGTATTGTAAATCAGGGTCACTGTGCACTTGCAGGGAGGACTCTAAGCACCTCTGCCCATGCATCTTGGTCACTCACGCAGATGCTGCATGAAGCAGATTGTAAATGATCTACCCCTGAGCTGTGTCCTGGCTCTCTCTTTTTACTCTTGAATGATGAGGTCCTGTGAAAAAGTGAAAAGAGTGCTTAGGTATTACTGCGCAGGGGTGCACCATTGGTCCTCATTTCCTTACTGGGTTTCCATGCTGACCTTGAATTTGCAGTCCTTCTGCCTCAGCCACATGAGTAGCAGGGATTATAAGTATCCACCACCAGGGCCAGCTTGACAAGTGACTTTGTTGGGTCTAAGGCTGCGCAGAGAACTGCTCCATAGGACATATGTGAAATTTTCCCTATTCATCAAGCAATATGTACATTTAAATATTTTTGTCACATGTCTAATCCATACGTTGGCATGTAGAGATCAAATTGGAATCCCGAGAATCACATTCAGCCTTAGGATTTTGTTAAAATTTGGTATCTGTATTTTATATACATCATAGCATTCTTTTAGCCTATAATATATAAGTATGGTTCCCAAGAACTGTAATTTCATATATTATTGATAGAAAATATGAAACTACTTTCTTTTTCTTTTTTTTTTTTTTTTGAGACAGAGTCTCTATAGCCCCAGCTGGCTTGGAACTCAGAGATCTACCTGCCTCTGCCTCTGGGGAGATGGGATTAAAGGTGTGCATCACCGTACCTGGCAAAACTGCTTCTTAAATTCCTTTATTATTCACAGTAGCCAAAAAACAGAAAGAGTTTTCTTTCCAGAAATTCAAAATTGTCCATTTACTTGGTATTTCCTGATTTCCTTTCTTTTCCAGGTCGCCATTTTGACTGCCTGATGATTTTATAAGCTTAGAGTAACTGGAAAACTCCTTGGGTACTTGATCTCCTTTAAGTCCCTTAAAGCACAGTCTTAGACCTTTGTTGCTGTTGGGCTGTGTACCTGTGTTTTTGCCTGTCTCTAATGTTTGATCATCTGCATCAGATTATCACTAAGTTCATGTGGCCAGCAAGTTGTTTGGATTGTGAAAGGATTGGCTTGTTTGGTCTGGAAAGTATTTACTTTTGCCTAGGTCTCACAATAAATTTGTCGTTCCCCTCCACACTCTATGGAGATTGAGATCCCAAACCTTCAAGTATATCATTGAGCTCTATCTCTAGACTGGATTTACTAATTATTTATCTATTTTCTCCCCCTTTTTCCCTTCCTCCTTCCTTTCTTCATAGTCTCTGTCCTAGGCCATACTCAACTTGCTATATAATTGAGCATGACCTTGAATGTCTGATATTCTGCCTCCATGCCTGGTTTGTACAGAAGATGAACACAAAGGGCAGGGCTTTGCTGGCGCTGAGAGACTTTGGCTTTTATCCAGAGAAAAACAGGAAGTGATTAGAAGGTTTTAAGCAGAGGAATAGTATGTGATCTGACAGAGTTTTTGTGCTTGGCTTGTTTCACTTAGCATAATGCCACTTAGACATCTATGTTGTAACATATTACACTTTCCTTCCCTTTATAATTGGGACATTCCATTATATTTATTTAACATAGTTAAACATATTAACATAGCTCATATATTTTTCTGTAGATGAACACTTACATTTCCTAGATATTTGAATAATACTGCTGTGAACATGAGTGTAAAAAAAAAAAACAAACAAACAAAAAAAACAACTCTTCCAGACCTACTTTCAGTTGCTGAATCACATGATATTGTGTGACTTTTCCCAGGTAGATCAACAAACATCTATTCACTCCAGATAATACACCAATGGTAGACCATTAAAGCCCAAACTTGGTAAACCAACCAGCTTATTGGAGTTCTTACAGTAATATGGGTGAAGGGTTGCTTATGGGAACGTTGATGATTCACAGGCAGCTGCATTACAGAAAAGCCCACCCTGCCATGGTTGATGATTCACAAAAGTGCATCCCTGGAGCTCTCTTCATGACTTGCAGGCAGCTGGACAGGTTGGAGTCTCTTGCTCCAAGCAGAGACTCTATAACCTTGGGGAGGTAGGGACCTTGTGAATCTTGTTTAAGTTTCATGAACTTTCTGAGACTTGTGAATTGTTAACTAGCCTCCCTCTAGGATAGAATTTTTTCAATTTGGAGGAAATTGCTGTATAACCTTCACCTCTTCCTTAAGCTCTGGAGTCTTTTGCTACCTTTTCCACATTGATCTCTGAGCCTTGGAGTTGTTGATATAGATGTTTTATTATTTTCCTTAATCCGGACAACAGTCACTTGTTTTCAGGTCTCTCCAGTATACCTTTGCAAAAATAAAAGTTCCCTTCCATGACTGATTGAGGCTGACAGCAACAGTGACATAAGCACAAATACTTAGAAGGCAATTAAATATCATATCCATTTAACAAAACAATCGTAGTGGCTCCCCATTGGGGCCTATGACTTTCTTAGTGACTGCCTCTTGCCCTTTACAGCAAAAGTTCCCTCCTGTGGAGCAAGTTTTAACTCTTGATTTCACTCATAACAGGCATGCCACTAGTGCAGCAGTGGGCATATCTTCCTGGCATGTTGGTACTGTAGCATTCAGGGTCCAGAACCAAGCAGGACTATTGGTGACAGTTCTCCCCCTGTAGCTTGCATGGCTTCTTCATACACTCTGAAAACTAGCCAACAGGAAGGGAGCTTCCATTTTAACATCAGCTTGGTTTCTCCATGTCTTGCAACTAAAGTGTGTGATATCTTAACAATAGGGACTACTTCTGGCATGCAACCAACATCAATGGCAATAGTCTCTATGGCTTGTGGGGACTCAGGAACTTCTCTGATCAACAACTGACTCCAGGATTTTCACCCAGCAACCTTAGGGCTCCTAGGGCTGCCTTTTCCCATTCAACACTGGGTGCCTTTGTATAAACAATTTTACTGTTACACTTATTGCACTTTCAGATGCTTTTACAAACTATGATACTCAAGGTTAGCATTATTGCAGGAAACCCTTTTTATAGCAGGTGGGCAGGATCATTGAAGGCCCACTGGCATCCATTCCAAGTTCCAGTTGATCGTGGGAAACTACAGGGATATTTAAAAAAGAAGCATTTAACTGCTCAGCCATCTCTCCAGCCCATGGAAATCCAGTTTTTTTTTCTTTTTTTAATAATATGGTCTGCTGGGTGTGGTTAGCACATGACGTTAATGTTGGCAGACTATGTGTGTACACGTAACTACATGCATGCCATTACACCAAGCCTGTTCTTTTGTTTTGAAGATTTATTTTTACATTGGGTGTGGTGGTGTACGCCTTTAATCCCAGTGTTGGAAAGGCAGAGACAGGTGGATCTCTATGAGTTCAAGGCCAGCTGGGCCTATAGGGAAACCCTGTCTCAAAAATAAACAAACAAACCACCAAGAAAAAAGATTTATTTTTATTTTATGTGTTTTACTTGCATGTATGTAAGCACACTATATGTGTGCAGTGCCCATGCAAAGGCAGAAGAGGGTGCTGGATCCCCTGGAACTAGAGTTAAAGATTAGCTGCCATGTGAGTACTGGGTACTGAACCTGGGTTCTTTGGAAGAGTAGTAAGTGTTCCCAATCACCAAACTATCTCTTCACCCTCGTGACCAATTTTTGACAGACTGTGCCAGCACTTTGGCCCTTACCTTTCTGTTGGCCGCATCTGGCTGCTGAAAATGCCCCAGGCTGGACATACGATTTTCACCTGTGTTATACTTTATATTATATATTCTTGGAGAATCATTGCCCACCTCTAGGACAGGTTTAATATTTTCTTCTGTGAAGTATTACTCAGGCTTTAAAGCCTTCTGGGGCCAACTAGCTAAAGGCAAAGCCTGGCAACCTGAGTTTGATCCCAGATGGTAGGAGAGAACAAATTTCCACAAGTTTTCCACTGATCTCTGTGTTCATGCCATGGAATATGCATACATACCTCTGCTTAAATAAATAATAATAATAAAAGCCTTTTAGGAGGTCTGGAGAGATGGCTAATTGGATAAAGGCACTTGCCCCTAAGCCTGATGACCTGAGTTCAATCCTGGGACCCATAAGGTAGAAGTAGAGAGTTGACTCTTTCAAGTTGTCTTGGATCTCTTTTGCATGCATGCCATACACATATACATATACATACATACATAGACACACTCAAAACTAAATAAATAAATGCAATTTAAAATCAAGAAGCCTTTTTAAGTTAGGGAGATGGTTCAGTGGATAAAAGTACTTGTTGCCAAGCTGAAGATGTAAACTGTATCTCTGGGACCTATTTGGTAGAAGAAGGAGAGAATTGACTCCCACACCATGTCTTCTGAATTCCACACTTGTGCATGTGCCCACTCATACACACCACACACAAAATAAATAGAAATGTATAAAACAAAACAAAAGCCTCCCAGAAGCTTCTAACACAATATTTTTCCCTAGGACTCCAGCTTGACAAGTCTTGCTACATTTGTCTTCAAGTGATCATATAGACCCCTCTGTGTACTTTGTGTTTCTTTCATCCTGTTTTGATTCCCTTCACACTTCACAACCCTGACTTACATGTTGGCCTAAATCATTTGTATCTACCAGAGCCTCTTCTACCTTGTAAAGATCATGTCTGTCCATGGGGCTCAGCAAAAGCCACTAAAATCCTATACCATTCCTGAGGTCCCTTGCTGATTGAATCTTTTAATTCTTCTATGAATAAAATCCTATAAGATCCAGTAAATTGAGCATCAAATACTACCCAGCATCAAATGCCCGGTTCCTTCAATAATGTCTGTCCCATCTCTATCATTTTCTAGTTCCCGATGTTCATGGGGACCAAAGATGGTGATAATCACGTGTCCCTAATGACTCATATAAGTCAGTCTGTTAGGGACTAAATTCCCTCATATTGCCTCAGGTTATGCAGCCTTCACTCCTTTCCCCTCCCTATCCCCAAGACAGGATCTCACTATGTAGCTCTGCCTTGCCTGGAACTCACTGTATAGACCAAGCTGACCCTGGATTCACAGAGATCTCCTGGTATCTCCCTCCTGAGTGTGAGACAGCTTTTGTCTCTTGAAGGGCTAGATGGTTATATTTCTCAGTTTTTCTGCTTTCACAGCACACACTGGTCCTGTTGTACTCGTGCCCTGTAGCCGTCACAAAGCCAGGCTTTGAGGGGTGCTCTTACAGAGGACCTGGGTTCGATTCCTAGCACCCATATAGTGGCTAACAACTGTCCGTAACTCCAGTTCCAGGGGAGTCTGACGCCCTTTTCTGACCTCTGCCAGCATTGCAAGACATAGGTACACTTAATTACATGCAGTCAATTTACCCATACACACAAAAAACAAAAATTAGAAGTCCTTTCCAGCTCAAATAGTTCAAAAGCAGAATACTACCTAACACAATTTCCTGCACCAGACCATTATTGAGGCCTCCCCCCACCCCCCATTTATATGTTGAATGTTGAATGGTGGATTTTCCCTTCCTTATTGAAGGTCAGACCTGAGGGGTATCTTTTGGCACTCTTACCTTGTTCTCTTCCTCCTTCATTTTCAATTCTTCCCATGGATCCAAGTTTTTGGAGCCTGGGAAGGGCTCTTTAGCACAGCTCTAACATGTGTTTCTCTTTTCCTTGCTTCTTGCCAGTTACAAGGAATGACAGACCAACACTGGCATCTTTTTCTCTCTCTTTCCTTCAATTTACTTGCCAAATCAGAGGCCAACATGGAAGATGCTAGCGGCATGTCCTTTCCCATTATGATTCTCCTGTAAGCAGGTTCTCTCTGGGCAGCCAACTCAGCCTTAGTTGCTTTTTTCATTACACATAGCAGTGGCCACACAACTGCTGACCATTTGCCAATATTCTCCTCTTATACTTGCTACTCTTACTGAGTGCGTTTTCTAGTCTTTTAACCATTTCAGCGAGTCCCAGTACTTAGGTGGCAGATCCCATGGATCAAGGAGGAACTCCATACCACACAGGAAGACAACCATTCTGGGATTTTCCCTAAGGGTATTCTGTTCTCAAGGCAGCTTCACCTTAGTTGATGTCCTGTTGTCCATCCTGGGGAGCAGCAACTACCACTGTACCATGGTGTTTACTGCTATTTGCCAGTACTGGCACAAAGCCAGGCAATGGTATGGGGCCAGTTTGCTCTGGCAGAGGGCATTAAGATAGACTCAGGCGACTGACTGGCAGTTCTATTTCTGTTGTTTTGGGGAGCTCCCATACTGTTTGTGCAGCAGTAGCTCCAATTTCTGTTCTTACAAACTGTTCAAGGATTTTAGTTTCCCCACACCCTGTCTCACTAGTATTTGCTGTGGTCCATCTTTGTGATTATAACTGTCCTGATGGGTTTTTGTATTGTGCTGATGGGGACCGGCTTTGCTCTTGCTCTTGGCCTTGGCCATCTTGTTCTCTTCATCTGGATCACAACAGTGTGCTGCTTCCTGGCTCTCATTGTTTTGTTCCTGTTCTTCTTGAATTCAGAAGCTTTAAAAATTGTTCTCTTTCCCTAAAATATAAATGGAATGCAGTTTAGTAAACATTCACAGGAAACTGCTGATTCTATTGAAATGTAGAAATAGGCAGAGCTAATTGATGAGAAGGTTGATTGGTCTCTGTAAAAATGGGAATCATGCAAAATACCAGTGGTACTGCTCCAGGTGCTAGGGTTTTGTCAGGGAAGAGTCTGTGCTAGCATTATTGCATGAACCTTTGAGTATTTTTAGGGGTCTTTTGTCATCATATTTTATCCCAATCAGTGTTTTCTTTTTATATTAGAAAAGAGTTCTTAAAACTGTGAAAGAACGAGTTAACATTGTAAGGCAGAGTGTGACTAAGAGAAAAGACTTGGATGCTCATAAGTGTGTATATGTAGTGTGTAGTGTATGTGGTGAGCCTTTGTCTATTAGAATGTAGTGAGTAATGTTTAGGCATGTTCTCTGGTGGACACAGTGCTCCGTGTCCACTGCTGCCAAGGTCTTTGTGAGGAACCTGGCCATACCAGTCCATACTGGTTCAGGGTTGCAAGGGTTGGAACTGATGTCAGAGTTGGCCTGATGAGGTAATAAAGACACAGGCAAGTTGAGAAAGGGTGCTTTTCAGGAAAAAGGTATATATGCTGTATAGGTGCACAGAAAGACTTAATAAAAGTCAGAATCTGAGGATTCTAGGTGTAGTGGCCAGAGAAGATTGTCTTTCTGCTGGACTGGACCCTGCTTCTCCACCTGCCCTGGCCTCTTTAAGGAACAGGAATACAGTAGCTTTTTTAACATAACAGGTAACAGATGATTTTTTTGAAACGGTCTCCTTGTAGCCCCAGCTGATCTGGTACTTGCTATGTGGACCCAGGTTGTCTGCTATCTTACAGAGATCCATCCTCTGCCTCTGACTGCTGGGCTTAAAGGCATGTGCCACCTGGTTTGATTAGTTACTTTTCTGTTGCTGTGATAAAACACCATGACCAAGGGAACCTATAAAAGGAAGAGTTTATTTAGCTTATGGTTCCAGGGGAATTAGAGTCCATCATGGTGGGGAGGCATGGCAACAGAGGTGGCTGGAATATATGCAGGAGCTAAGTGCTCACTCACATCTTCAATCAGGCACAGGAAGCAGAGCACTGGAGATCTGGCAAGACTTAACTCTCTAAGCCCGCCCCCAGCGACGTACTTCCTCCAGCATGGATACACTTCCTGAAACCTCCCAAAACAGTGCCACCAACTGGGGACAGAATATCCAAATACTTGGAGTCTATGGGAGACATTCATATTCAAACCACCACACTTGACTTTTTTTTTTTTTTTTTTTTTTTTTTTTTTTTTTAAAGGAAAACTGGCTGGGCATGGTGTAGTCCCAGCATTTGAGAAGTTGAAGCAGGAGGATCACTTGAACCCAAGAGTTTGAGGCCAGCCTGAGCCATATAGTGAGACTCTCATCTTAAAATAAACAAAAAAAGAAAGTGAAGAAGGCACATTGAAAGAAGAGGTTCATGGCAGAGAATCTAGCTGTTGTCTTCATTTGGATGAGGTATGATGAGGGCCACATGACTCCAGAGACTGGACTTATTATTTTTGAACAGTTTAGTTTGGGGGGGGGTGACTGTAAAGAAGAGATTTCTGTGTAGCACATGGCAGATGTTGAAAGAATTTTAATTTTTTATCTATTAAATATATTGATTAATAGTAATGGCTGATATCTGTTGTGCATTTGTGTCATCCACAGTTATAAGCATTCTCTTGCCCCATCTTAGCCTTCTGTGCTGTTTTGTTTTGTATAGTTGTTCCCATTTTACTAAGAGGAAAGTGAGGCAGATTAAGATTAAATAACTATGGTTATATATCTAATCTAATAAATGGTAGACCTGAGGTTTGAACTAGCCAGTCTGATTATATACTCAAGTTTTGATCTGTTCAATGTTGGTGACAGCTTTCCAGTGCTGAGCCAGGTTGACTAGTGCCTAGTCATGTGTGAAGTTTGCTGGTTGATACATTTTTTCCTTTTGGTGCAAAAGAAGCCACATATATTTTGTGTTTTAGATCTTGCTTTTGACGAAAAGTTTATGAAATACTCAATTTTAATACTGTGGAAAGTGGATAACTGAGAATCTGTGTGGTAGTTGTGCAGGATTTTGTCATACCATCTTGTGTCAGTTATTTTTCTGTTGGTTGTGATAAACATCATGACTAAGGCAGTTTATGGAAGGAAGAATTTGAGCTTACAGTTCCAGAGAGCCTGTTATGGCAGGGAGGCACGACAAGGAGACTTGATGGCAGAGGCAGCTAGAACAGAATGCTGAGTACTTAAATCTTCAAGCATGTACAGGAAGCCAAGGGGAAGTTAGGCTGGGCTAAGAACTCTCAAAGCCCAACTCCAGTGGCATCTCCTAGCATGGCCTCAACTTCCTAAAGTTTCCCTGTCCCTCCACAGACAGAGCCACCTACTGATTAAGTGTTCAAAAACTTGAGCCTTGGAGGATACCTCAGTCAGACCATTATACATCTCTTCTTTCCTTCTGGACCTTTTCTTTTGTTGTTGGTGGTGATGGTGGTAGTCAAGTGTATTATATTATATTATATCAGAGATGTCATGAATTTCTCACCTTTAAATTCTTAGTAAATACCCTTAAAAATGCAATCTTCAAAAGAGTCAAGTTGGTGAGATGGTAAAGCAGGTAAAGGTGCCTGCTGGGAAGCCTGATAACCCAAGTTTGATTCTTGAGACTGATGAGGAAAGAGTGAACTGACTTCTAAAGTTGTTGTCTGATCTCCACATATACACTGTAGTACATGTGTGCACCTATGCACACACAAATACATCCCGTTAAATAAATGTAATTTTAATAAAGGTCAAACCACAGTGGTATTTTCACACCTGGTAAAATGAAAAATAATTTGTTGATATTATCTGACATTTTCAGATCTCTTCTACTTTTATCTCAAAATGTCTTGTTGTTGATGATGTTTTCTCTGCAAGCTCCTAACAGTTTTTGCATCTACTTGTGCTTAAAACTGATATTGGAGCAGCCCTCTGTCCCCATTGTGTTCTCTCATACCACCAACTTAGCTAGGAGCCTGTCAGTACCTTGAGTAGACTCATTGGGTTTCTGATACTGATTTTCATAAAGCACAAGCTTTTATAAAGCACATGGCATTTTGTCCTCTCCATTACAAGTTTTCATTATGAAAACACTGGCTTGAAATAGAGAATTAAGAGCCAGATCTTGGAGCTGGAGAGATAGCTCAGAGGTTAAGAGCACTGGCTGCTCTTGCAGAGGACCTGAATTCGAGTCCCAGCATCCACATGGCTGCTAACAATCATGGGTTAAGGGGGATCCTACGCCTTCTTCTGACCTCTGCAGGCATTGCATGACACGGTTACACTTACACAGGCAGGCGGTACACTTGTACACATAAAATGGAAAAAAAACCCAAACCCAGATCTCTGGTGTGGAACCAAGTATCTATTCTTCATGGTGTGAATCTTTTTAGAATGCTCCGTCACTGGACACTTCTCTTTATGATACTTTGTGTCTATGTGATGATGGAGACCAGCTTAGGATTTACGTGTGCTACACAGTCACTTTACCATTGAGCTGTTATGCTCCCGTCTTTGTGTATGTGTGTATGTGCACATATGGATATTTGTTTTTGCACATGTGTATATGCATGTATGCATTTGCATGTGTGTATGTTCATGTTCATGAGTTTAGAGGCTAGAGGTAAACCTTGAGTATTGTACTTCAGGATCTGTCCTTTTTTTGAGACAAGGTATCTCATAGTGATCTGGGGCCTCACTGATTAGACTAGATCAGCTTGCGAGCAAGCCCCAGAGATCTGCCTCTTTCTGGCTCCCCAGTGCTGTATTATAGTGTGTTTCCACAGACAGCTTTTTAGTGGGTGCTGGTGATTGAACTCAGGCTCTTAGGCTTTCATGACAAGCACTTCACTGAGTTATCACCCCAGATATCCTCCATGTGTTCTTGGTGGTCAACAGCCTTGTGGTTTCTAATGGGTTTTATGAATTTTCATCTTATTTCCTCTTTGCTAAATTAAGGGAAAGAATATGGTTTTGCCTGTACTGTAGGCACAGTCTGTAATCTCTACATAGTGCATTATGTTTTCTCTGAGCACATGTAATGCCTGGCAGTAGTCTGCTGACCTATATCCACACCACACACTGGAGGACACGAGTTGCCTTCACGAGAGCCTGGCCGACATGGTGACCAGGCAGAATGCTCCATACTGCAGTAATGTAGGGATGCTATTGAGAAGTCTGTTGGGTTAGCAGAAACCCGAGTTTGTCCTTAAACTAAAGTTTGGTTATTGTACTATTCAGATCTAAAAATAATTATGTCTGGTGGCACAGGCCTATAATCCCAGCTACTTGCTCTCCTGAGGCAGGAGGATCCCAAATTCAAGGCTAGCCTGGACAATTTAATTTAGCAAGACTGAATTAAAAAAAAAAAAAAAAAAAAAAGTGGAAAGAGCTGTGTAGCTTAGTAGTAGATCACTTGCCTACACGTGACCAGGCCCTAAATTCAGTCCTCCAGTACTTAAAAAGTAGGCACAGGCCTTTAATCCCAGCACTGGGGAGGCAAAGGCAGGCAGATCTGTGAGATTCAGGCTAGCTTGGTTTACACAGCTTATTCCAGGTTAGTTGGGCTTACAGTGAGACCCTGTCTCAAACAGCCCAAATGCCAAACCCCAAAATAAATGAGAGAGAGAGAGAGAGAGAGAGCACGCCAAAAGACTAGACAGTCCCATATTTATTAGTGGCAGGAAATACGTGCCAGTGATAAGAATTTGACCTAACTCCCCGCTGTATGCCTTTGGATCAAGTGCCTCCTGGCCCACCAGTTGTGTGGGTAGGATGGGTTTTGAGCAGTGTCTTGCTCTGTAGCCTCAAATTTAATTTCCCGCATCAGCCTCCCTGGTGCTGGTAATTTAAAGCCAACATACTTGTGTGGCTTTCCTTTTCATTTTCCCACAGAAGGCTTGAAAAGGGTATGGGATTGGAAACTGGAGGTTTTAGAGTGGGAGCGGCCGCAGTCTGTGGACTTGCTTGTTCTTACCTAATGCATGTGTTTTATTAGCCAGTTTGATTCTTGGTTTGCTCCTCTTTTCTATGGATCCAGTTTCCTGTGAGTACAGACCAGGGCTGTTTAATCCAGGGTATAGGTGGCTAGTGCACATAGAATTTGGATCTTCTAGTGAGTTCTGTGTGCCAGACCTTTGCTCTCAGCACAGATGGCTTCTCTCTTCCCTCTGGGAGGGATTGGTGTTGACTAGAAGAAGGAAGGTAGAAAGAAGGAAGATTGCTATGTAATCTTGTACCTTGTAATTTAATGGTTGAAACAACAGTAATCCACAGACAAGGCACAGGAATATGCGTGTAACATCTTTTTGCTTCTTGAATATAGAGCCCTGGCTAGAAACCTTGGACACTGGGCTGAGCTCATTTGAAGGTTTGTTTATGCTTAGATCTGTGGTCACGCTGTTTATGTAATCAATTGGAACATCTGCAGCTGTCTGTGTGATCTGGCCTCATTACCTGTTGTGGCTGGGCAGTGTTGGGGTAGCCAGTATGACAGAGCAGTGCTGAGGCCATGGTCTGACTACAGATGTCTATGAGCCTTATCTAACCACATTCTGTTGGCCCAGGCACTTATGAGGTCCATCCATGCAAAAGGGGTAGATTACTGGGGGTTGCTCATAGTGGGGCTTATCTTAGTCTTGTTTTCTTTGGAAAAATGAAGTGGCTAAAGAATTCCATGAGAGGTAGCTCAGAAACCTGTTTCTTTTTTAGTAGAGAGGCCTAATGAAGAGTTCAGCAGATGGAAAAGGAATCTGTTGTGAATTTTGAAATCTCTTAAACTAATTTCTGAGAATACTTTGGTTATTTAATTGTAGTTTTCAAGTTTAGGAGTGAATTCTTTTTTTACCAAGGGGAAAAAGACAAAAGAGGGAAAAGAAAATCTCTGAGATATTGAAAGGATTTTTTTTTTCCCTCTCCATTCTTTTGCTAACTAACTAGTAAAGCTGGGGTTTGGAGACTTGGGCAGGATAGTGCTTTGAGTCTTAGAGGCTGCAAAGATACTCCTGCCTTTGAGAACTGTTTACATCTTGCATTTTCTCGGTATCCTCACAATTTCTGAGTAGGAGGTTTTCTCTGTCTAGGACCCAACAATCCTTAGTCATAAAGGAATCAGCGATAGACCAGAATTTGATGTTTTTCTTATTTGTCTGGAACCCAATCTCTGTTCCCTGATAGAGAAAGTGATCCTTGCTCTGTGTGTTGATGTTGAAGAAAGTCCCCATTGCTGTTTAGGGAAGGACTCTGTTCAGCCCCCCCCCCCCCCCCTTCCTCCATTGTAAAATGCTGAGCCTCAGACTCAGGCATGAAGTTTAGAGCGCAGGATTTCTGTATTTAATGTTTTGCCACTCTGGGGATATTCTTAAGTATGGGTAAATGGTATATGAAAGCTAACTCCTGTCCCCCAGTGTAAATGACAGAATAGAAGTACTTGGAGGCCAAAGTGACAGTTCCCTGTAACAGCATTCTCTTCACCCCTCCCTCCCTTCTTTTCATATGAGACTTATTCAGCCATTCTGTCTTTGAATCCCTCTCTTCTGCTGAGGAGTCCTATTTCTGATTTTTTTCTCAACTAGCCTGGACTTCTTTAAACTGAATACCTGTGTAGCTGTCCTTGTTAGCCTTCTCTGCGTTTTCGTGGTCCTTACATTCTGTGACCAGATGTAGGAATGGCCTCTGAGAAAGAGGGCGGGAAATTATCTGTGAGGTGATAAGACTTCCAGGCCTAGAGGGTCCAGCCTGCAAGGACCCAGGGTTAGAAGAGAAAGTGGCCAGTGGCCTTGTTCAGGCTTGCCTGTGAATTCTACCACTTTGTGAAAGCCCTAGTCATTGTCAGAAGACCTCAGAGTTGGATCTGTGAAAACAGATTTTTTTGAGCCCATATGTTAGGTTGTATTTTTGTGTTACAGAGCAGAGGTACCCCTAGTTCCTGAGGCCTCCCCACTTACCCTTTGGACCCAGCTAGTTTGTTTGTTTGAAGATGTGTTTAATGTGTTGTGAGTGTTTTGTCTGCATGTATGTAAGTGCACCAGAAGAGGGAGCAGAATCCCTGGAACTAGATGGTTGTTAGTTACCATATGGGTCCTGGCAACCAATACCTGCCACAGTTAGAAGAGGGCATCAGATTCCCCTGGAACTGGAGTTTCATATGGTTGTTAGCTATGATGTGGGTGCTGGGAATTGAACCTGGATCCTCTGCAAGAACAGCTAGTGCTCTTAACTGCTAAACTATTTCTCTAGCCCCTCAGCCTTATTTTTTTAATAAAGATTTTTATTTTATGCTTGTGAATGTTTTGTCTACATGTAAAATACACCATGTGTGTGCAGTGCCTGTGGAGGCCAGAAAAGAGTGTCAGATCTCCTGTAACTAGAGTTCATGACAGGTGTTAGCCACCATGTGGATGCTGAACCTGGTTCTCTGGAAGAGCAGTAAGTGTTTTTTAATCACTGAACCATCTCTCAAGCACCAGATAATAGATTTCATTTACATGCATTAAAATTTTTTTAAAAAAAATCTAAAATCAATTGTGAAATTAGGGTTAACTCTATCATGATTTTGTATTTGATGCACAGTCATTTCCTGTTAGACTAGCAAAGGATAAATGGCTGCTTGTAGATGAAAAGCAGTGCTTTTCTGTCATCCACAAGGGAAGTTCAGGTGAAATGTCAGGTATATGTTCCCTTTATTTTATTATTACTTTAAAAAATTTATTTATTTGGGGGCTGGAGAGATGGCTCAGCAGTTAAGAGCCCTCTTCCAGAGGACTCTGGTTCGATTCCCGGCACCTACATGGTGACTAACAACTGTATGAAACAGTTCTGGGTACTCCAATGCCCTCTTCTGCCCTCTGCAGGCATTGCATGACACATGGTACGGATACCTACATACAGACCAAACACTCATACAGATAAATTAAATAAATAAAAAAGCCTTTATTTTTATTTTATGAGTGTTCTGTCTGAATGCTTGTAAATGCACTGTGTGCATGTAGTATCTGTGGGGGGTCAGAAGAGGACATTAGATCCCCTGGGACTGGAGTTATGGGTGATTGTTAACCACCATGTGGGTCCTGGATCCTTTGCAAGTGCAACCAGTACTTTTAAATGATGAGCCATCTCTCCATTCCATGTTCCCTTTTTTTTAATCACAGTAGCTATTGTTGTGATAATTGCATGCTTACTTATTCTTATGTTAGGATTGTGCATAGAGGAAGGGACATGCTTAATAAAGAAATGATGGTGTAAAAATTTGTTGAAGATTTTTTTTATTTTAATCATTAAGAAAATTCAGATTACTTGAATATATACACCCATGTGGGATCCAAAGGCTCATACTGGCTTTTGTTCTGTGTAGCCAGAAAGACTTTGCCAAGTTCACTCGGAGAAGCATGGTTTGACCTTAGTCTGTGACTTCTTTGCACAAGTATTGTTTTTTGTGACTGCTTGTCTTATGCTTAGCCTAGAAACTGGGCGCTTTTGGTCCCACTCATCCAGTGCAGGACAGGGTTCGTCAATTCCTTGAAAAAATTTTCCTTGAATTTTTAACTAATACTAATACTAATACTAATACTAATACTAATACTAATACTAATACTGTACTATACCACACCTACCAATTTGCTCTGAAAGGAAAAGCTTCATGAATTAGAAATTTTTTTTTTTTCCTCCTTTTCCTCTAGTACTTCAGTTTCCCAGTTTGTTAAAATGAATGTTCTGGGCTAGAAAGATGGTTTAGCAGTTAACAGCACTTGCTGCTCTTACAGAGGACCTGGTTCTGTTCTCAAGACCTACCTGGTGGCTCAGAAACCATCTGCAACTCTAGTTCCAAGGAATCTGATGTCTCTTCTGGCTTCCATGGGCACTGTATATACCGGTGCCCTTACATACATAAAGACAAACCACTGATACACATAAAAACAAATAAAAAGTATTTTAAAAAGTACTAAAAACCAAAAAGGATGTTAGGGCCAGGCATGGTCGTGCATGTCTTTAATCCTGGTACTTTGTGGGGCAGAGGCAGGCTGATCATTGTGAATTCTAGGCCAGCCTGATCTATGTAGCAAGTTCCAGGCTAACTGGGCCTATGTAGTAAGAACCCATCTCAAAAAAAAAAAACCCATCCCCCCTCCTTGAAAAATAAAGATGTTAAAAATGACAGGTATAGTAGTATACAGGCCGTTAATCCCAGCATTCAGAAGGCAGAGGCAGGTGGATCTCTGAATTCATTGACTTTAGTTCCAGGGCAGGCAAAGCTACATAGTGAAACCTTACCTAGAAGAACAAAAAGGAGGGGAGTTGGTGAAGAGATGGCTCAGCAGTTAAGAATATATACTGTTCTTCTAGAGGACTTGGGTTCAGTTCCCAGCACCCGCATGGTGACTAACTCCTGTTTTTAACACCAGTTCCAGGGGATCTGACATCCTCTTCTGGACATTGAATGCAGGGGGTGCACTTATGTGGAGGCAAAATAATCTTCCACACAAATAAGTATATCTTAAAAAAAAAACAAAAACAAAAACGGATGTTCAAAGAGGAGAATTTTGTAGGCAGGTGAAATAGCTAAGCAGGTAAAGGCATTTGCTACCAGGCCTGACTACCTTAGTTCAATCCCCAAGACTCACATAGAAGAAATAAAGAACTGTCTACTACAGCTTGTCTACTGACTGGTGAGATCACATACACATAAATACACACAGTAAAGAAATGTAACTTTTAAAGAAGTAGAATTTTGCTTTCAGAAGAATGTTGCCCCTTAGCTCTGGCATGTCAGTGTGCGGAAGTGGGAGCCACTATTCTCTTGTTCTTTTCTCAAAGGTTTTGCTTTGCTGCTGTCATCTAGAACCCATTCTGTGTATATACTGTGTGGATTTTGTGTATATGCAGGTGTGTTCTCTCCCTCCAGTAGTATTTCCGCTGTTGTTTATACAATGTGGTGAAGATTTTGTGTAGGCCATGAAGCTGACTAGACTCTGAACAGGTTGATGAAGGAGTCATCTCCTGGCAGTATGTCTGGCTTCACAGATCCTGTTCTGTCTCCTCTGCCAAGAATGGCAGGTGGGCTGGAGAGATGGTGCAGAGGATGAGAAGACTTGCTGCTTTTGCAGAAGACCTGGGTTCAGTTCCCAGTACCTACATGGTGGCTAGTCACATCTGCCATTTTAGTTCCGGAGGATCCTACACCCTCTTCTGGCCTCCTTGGACTGTAGGCACAAATGTGTTGTAGATACATATATGCATGCAAAATATTCACACACATAAAATAAAAATAAATCTTAAAAAATTGGCAGATTACTGTGTGTCTATAACAAAAATGTGTCATAGTAGTACCTGAGTCGCTTCATAGCAGGTGTAGAGCCTGGGGTTAGGGAATTACCCATATTGGGCATGCAGAGAACTGAGTCTATATTCTAGTGAGGGCCATGGAAGCCTTGGCCATGGTTGAAGATTCTGAGAGTATTAACAGTAGTTTAATTTTGTTTCAGAAACATGGACACATAAATAGTGTTTTGTATTTCATTTTTAAAAGACTTGTTTTTTATTTTTGAGACAGAATCTCACTATGTAGCCTTGATTGCCCTGAAAGTCACTATGTATACCAGGCTGGCCTTAAACTCATAGACGTTTATCTGCCTCTGCTTCTGCTGGCATTAAAGATGTATGCTACCTGGCGTAGCTAAAAAGATTTTTTTCTGAAAGGTTTATTTTTACTATGTGTTTGCCTTTATGTCTATTTGTATGTGCATGTGAGTGCAACTGCCCTTGGAAGCTAGAGAGGCCATCAGATCTAGAACTGCAGTTACAGGTGGTTGTGATCTGCCATGTGGATGCTGGAAATTGAACTTGGGTCATATGCAAGAGCAGTATGTGCTCCTTAACAGCCGAACCATTTCTCTAGTCTCTCTTTAAAATTTTTTTATTTTTTTAAACATTTAAGAAACACGGGCTGGCAAGATATTTCAGTGCATAAAAGCACCTGTCACCAAGTCTGCTGACTTGAGAATTCAATCCTGACTCCAAGTTGTCCTTTGATCTGTGAGTGCATGTGAATGGGCATGCATGCACACACACACACACACACACACACACACACACACACTAAATATGAAGAAAAACTACAGAATTCTATGGTTAGGAAAATCTGTTTCTCTGAAAAGAGGGCTGTACTATCAGTGGATAAGAGTACCTCTCTCACAAGCTTGTTGGCCTGAGTTGGATCCCTGGAACCCATAGTAGAGGAAGAGAACCAGCTCCTGAAATTCGTCCTCTGATCTCCACATGTGCACCACAGGACACATGTTCCCATACTCATATACTCTCAAAACACACACACACACACACACACACACGTACACACACGTACACACACTAATAAAGCTTAAAATTAAAAATAGAAAATTACCTTGAATATGTTCCTGGCCTCCATCCGTCCTGGTTCTCACCTACTCTGTAACGTCTTCACTGTTGGTGGTTCTCTTATTCCTTACTTTCACCTTTATCTTTTAGAATTTTATGACTAAGAGGTTCTTTGAAAGATGACCCAGAATTCCTGGAAATTTCATGTTTGAAGTGGAAATTTTTTTTTTCAATTTGTGATTGGAAGTTGGACATGACATTTATTCTTGATTTTTTTTTTTTTAAATGTAAGTCTCAAAAAAGCAGAATTTTTTGGTCATATTTTCCCATGGCCTCTTACCACCAATGTCTCTTAACTTATGGATGGATGTTCTCCTTTTCTAAAAAATCTGTTAATATAAGTAAGCCAGCAGACAGAGGATTAAAAAAAATTTTATTTAGTTTTTACTTTAAAATTTTTGAACATTAAAAAACAGCTTTTTAAAAGATTTTTTTTTTTTTTTTGCCTGCATGTATGTAAGTGTACCATGTGTATGCAGTGCCTGCAGAGGTTAGACTATTGGCTTTCTTGGTGCTCAAGTAAGTTAACAGACAGTTGTGAGCCACAGTGTGGGTGCTAAGAACTGAATTCAGTCCTCTGCAAGAACAGCTGCTCTTACCCACTGAGCCATCTTTTTAACTCCTACTTAAAATTTTTTATTATTACATCTTTACTTATTATTGTAAGTGCTCATGGCTGTACATGTGGAGCTCATAGGACAACTTTTGAGAGTCATTTTTCTCCATGAGTCCTAGGAGTTGAACTCAGATCATTAGTCTTGACAGCAGGTTCCTTTATCCTTTGTGTCACCTTGTTGGGCCCAATTTTTACTTTTTGAAATAGGTCTCACTATGTAGCTCATTCTCACCTCAAATTTGCAATCCTCCAGTTTTCAGCCTCCTTGAGTGCTAAGGGCTACAGCCTTGTACTGCCATGCTTAGCTTGAATGGACATTTTTGAAAAGTATAGGCCCTCTGTTTTCCATAGAGCCCCTGGGTTGGGATTTACTGTGTTATCTTCTGTGTGTTTCACTCTGAGTTGTATAGAATGAGGAAACTGCAGAAGCGACATTGTCTGGGTTGTGTGCGTCAAGTGTCAGGTGTCGCTTAGTCATGAATTGTTGTGTTAACCTTGTCTTGCAGTTGAAGTAATTTCAAATGGGTTTCTCCATTACAGTTATTCTTTTTTGAGATGATGAAAGTAACCCCCCCTCCGCCCCTTTCAGGGAAGGATTTTGTTCTGTAGCCCGTTGCTAGCCTTGAACTGAAATTCCTTCTGCTTGAGCTTCCTGTTTTGAGTAATTGGAATGACAGAATATTGGAGTAATTAGAGCCACTACACCTGGCTTATAAGTGGGACCCTCACTTTTTTAAAAAGTCAAACTTTGATTCAGTAGTTTTAGTGTCTGTCCATTGATGCATTAAATCTGGACTGGTATGGAGATGGTAGTAAAGTGGTGACTTGAACTTGTGTCTTTTTGTGCTCATTGGTTGGCATTCTAGTCTGAAGAGTTTTGTCTTCATTTGCTTTTTGTCCATTATTTATTGAACGTTCATAAGAGCTTAACCATCACCATCCTGTCAGAGGTGTGTAACACATGTCTTTTAATGCTCCAGTGTCCTAGATTTGGGCAGCAGGAACCCCTCAGTCAATGCTATGTCCTTGGGACATGTTTGTCATCCTTTGAGCACTGTTTCTCAGACATTGCAGTGCCCATACTTTCACTGCCTTTATCTTAGAGAAAGCATTCATTCTTAGAGAAGTGGTATGTAGGAACCACAGTTCAGTGCCCAGTGGCCCTATTGCTGCTGAGGGCCATTGCCTCTAGGTCCCTGTGCTGGTCAGAGCTTCTATTGTATTAATTGCTGTTAGCAGCTGTGGTAGTCAGTATTGTGGTGCTGTGACAAATCAAATACATGTGAAAATCATCTTAAAGGAAGAAAGGGTTTGTTTTGGTTGGTTCATGGTTTCAGAGGTTTTCATTCCAATACAAGGGTATGCTGCTTTTGGGCTCAAGTGAGGCAGAGTAGTGTGGTAGAGAGCATTTTCTAGGAAGTTGCTTGCCTCATGCAGCCAGGAAATAGAGATAGGAAGGGACTGGAGACCTTATACCTCTTTTCATATATGTGCACCAATGACTTACTTCCTTCAATTAGGCCACATCTCCCAATGTCTAACCAGTGTTTAGAATAGAACCCTCCTAACTCAATTTACCTCAGTAATTACACCAGCCAGGGACCAAGCTTTTAACAGTGAATCTTTTGGAGCAGGGGTTACTTTCATATTCAGACTGTAACAATGGCAATTTCCAGTTTAAGGCTCAGGTTCTGATCCTAGTTCAGGAGTTAGTTATGGAGCATCTTGTAAAAGGCACAGATACAGCAGTAGAGGGTCTTTTTGAAGTCAAGACTTTATTTCCCCATCTTGAGCTGGAGATGCAGCAGGACTTGAAGTCTCTGCCAATAGGTCTTTTTGGTTCTGCTTATCAATACAGTTCTACACAACATGTGTGCAAATTGGAATGGAGTAGAGTTTGTTAGGGTTTGGGCTGCACATCTAACCACTGACGTAAGGAATTCTGAACATTATATAGGTCTGTGGTCCCTCTCCCTAAATAACATGGGCTGAGCTGCACAGAATATTAGAATTTTAGTTTTAACAGGGTTTTCTTGCTTTGGTTTCAGGATGAGCTTGCCTACTTGGCCTTATCTGTGTTGTCCTAGTACTGCCCTGCTTTGTGCCCTCCACGTTAAGGATCCCAGAGTCACTGTGGTATGCCTTTTTTTGGATCATTCATTGGATACTGATTGTGTATCCTGTGGAGAAGAGATAAACAAATTGAGGTAGAAGCTTGCAGTGTACCTCGTCTGACTCTTAGGAAATCCCTGCCTACTCTTCCTCCTCTTTTGTGGTGGTCACTGTGAATATTGATGGTATATGCTAGTGGACCAGTGCTGTGTCATGAAACCACCTGATGGGACAACTAGATGGACAGTAAAACAGGGTAAAGGGACAATGGATGCTTAATTTACTTGACTGTGTCTGCCAAGTTTCTGTTTTTGCTTCTTCAACAGAAAAAGGAGTCTATTAGTCAACTTTCTATGTTGCTAGGACAAAAGCAACTTAAGGAAGGCAGGACTTTGGCTCATAGTTTGGGAACACAGCCCATTAGAGTGGGGGAAATAATGGGTGAAGGAGGGTGCAGTGATGAGTCAGGGTGCGGTGGTGAGTCCCGTTACAGGCAGAAAGCAGAGAGAGATGGTGGTGGTAGTCAGCCTCCTCTCTTCTTTCTGTTCAGTCTTTCTGTTCAACAGTTCCTACCTGTTGTGGTTTCATTTCTTTTGCTGTGATAAAATACCCTGACAAAAATCAAATTTGAGGAGAAAGTGTTGATTTTTAAATCATAGTTGTAGGTTAGAGTCCATTAATGCAGAGAAGTCAAAGCAGCAGGAAGCAGCTGGTCACATCATATCCATAGTCAAAAGCAGAGAGAAACAAATGCTTACATGCTTGCTTGCACTTAGCTGTTTCTTTACCTACGGTGAACTGGATTTTCCTACATCAGATATGCCCACAGGCCAAAACAATGTAGATAGTCCTTCAGAGAGACTCTCGTCCCAGGAGATTCTAGGTTGGTCAAATTGACAATTAAAGCTAACACCACCGCAATCAACCTAATTTAGAAAATACCTCACAGACATGCCCAGAGACTTGTCTCCTTGTGATTTTTAGATCTTGTGAAGTTGACAGTCAGTATTAGCCATTACAAGGAGTTTGTGAACTTTTTCTTAAAAAGCAAAACAAAAACCGCTGGTAGTCTTGCCTCAGAGATTTGTGTCTCATGTTGTCCTGTGTCATCAGTGTCACTGTTCACAAGACTTCGAAGATATAAAATCACATTTAATTCGTCTAGTCTTTTAATTCTGAGTTGAACTTCATAGATGTAGGGCAGATTTATATATCCACTGAGATTTTCAGTGTGTCTGGAACTGAATGTGTGCTCAGTGGTTCTGGTTGACTTTCACTGTAAGTGATTGACAAAGATGGCTTTAGACATCCACTGGGTCCCCTTCAGGCTAGGGCCAGGAGCAGGGAGTGACAATGGGACACCTCCTCTTGAGTATATGTGCAAGCACCTCAAAAATCTGGTTTTAGAGCCCTCAGACTACACTGAAAACCATTTGTGAACTCTCCAGGGAAGGAATAGGAGACTTTCTGTGATCGATAGGAGAAAGTAGTATCCTGCTCATACACTTCCTTCAGTGGATGTGGCCTGTGTTCCTGGGGTGGTTGAAATGAAGATAGCAGTTCCTCTTAAGAAGGCCTAATGAGAGCATTTGGGAAGCATTGAGGATACATTAAAGAGGAGGGATGTGGGGTTATGAACTTTGGGTGATAATGTAAAGCATGACCCTGCTCTTTGGAGCTACACTCAAGGTAAAGTAGAATTTGCAGTGAGCTGAACATTCAGTGGGGGTGTTCTCAGAAAGCTTTATGGTGTCTTTGGAGGACATATCAGAAGTATGTGGGGGTCATGCCTTTAGTTATGGGAGTTGAAAATTTTTGTAGCTTAAAGCTCCAGGAGGAGTGTGGGATTTTTATTTTAAAACATTCCTTCAAAGCTTTGGAACCATAATATATCCCTCCACATGGTGAACACCTAAGCTCAAATATTTAGTGGTTTAAGTGTCTAATTGATTTTTCTTATTTATCCATTTCTTTAACTTTTTTGTAGATGTTAGACATTTGCAGTACTTGAGTTAACAGACTTACAGAGTTAATTAGAGTGTTCCCATAGTAGAGCAAAGCATTTCAGATTTCTAACTGTGTAAATAGGGTATGAACATACTCTTAGGAGCACTGTCCAGAACTGGCAGACTAGCCATACCCCTCCTATGGACTGTTTTCTGAGTGCTAGCTCTCTCTGAGGTGGCTATGCTGTGCATGGGCTAATAAACCCAATTTGAACATCTGTGGTAAGTTTTATAACTGATTTGTTTTGAAGATGCCCCTGATATATCCAGGTTGATGGCCTTCATTTTCTCCCCTCCCAACAGGCAGTTCCGGCCAGGGGAGAGAACAAACAGGACTGCTGCATAAAAACTGAGCTGTTGAGCGAAGGTAAGGCTGATTCATGCGGCACGGGGAGGGGGGGCGGCGAGCGCTGTTGCAATCGCTCTTTTATTATCTGTCCCAGCCTCTTGGCTTCCTTGGGTTACCTAGGGTTGCAGTGTAATTTCTCATCTCCCCCATTATGAACAGGGTTGCGTTTCCATGATGGCCAGTGATATTGAACAGCACTCTGTGTGTTTATTGGCTCTTTATAGGTCTTCTTTGGAGAGATGTTTTCTTAGTCGTATGTTTTAAAATTGGATGATCTTTTTTAAAATTTTGAGTTGTCCTTTTATGCCTCATGGATACAAATCATTTATCAAGTATGATTTTGGGAAATATCTCCCCATGTTTTTAAATTGGATTATTTTTATTGTTGAATTATGTTCTTTTAAGATTTAATTTTTTATTACCTGTGTATGGGTCTTGCCTGCATATATGTATACACACACACACACACACACACACACACACACAAACACACACACACACCACATGCATACAGTGCCTATGGAGGCCAGAAGAGGGTGTTGACTCTCCTGGAATTAGTTACGTATAGATGGATGTGAGTTGCCATTGGGTGCTGGGAGCCAAACCTGGGTTCTCTGTAAGACTAATATGTGCTCTTATCAGCTGAGCTGTCTCTCCACCCCTGGATGAATGGTCAGGTTTTGTTTTGTTATTATTTTTCAAAATTTTAATAGAAATTTTTGTATTTCATATGAAATATCGTAATTCACTTTATACCCCTCAGGTTAGTATCCCTAGATATCCCTTAGTGCAGGTTCATCCACTGAGGTCTATCTAGAGTCATTCCTTTAAGAAGATCAGCTCTATCTTACTCTGCAGTAATCAGCTGCTATAATTCTTCACCTAAGATTGGGATCTGCTTCCCATTTCCACAGTTCTGTGCTGTGTTTTTGTCTGCTTGAGTTTGCATAGCTCTTGTGCATGCTGACACTGTTGCTGTAGGTTCATATGAGCAAGGTTCCAGGAGCCTGAGGACTCTTATTTCTATATATGGTCATGCACCTCCTCTCTGATTCTTAGACTCTTTCCTCCCCTTCTTCCACAGTGGTCCCTGAGCCCTGGGTGGGTGGATTTTAATTCTGTCCAAGGACCCACATTCAGTAGATTCTTATGCTCTGTGTCCTTTTGTGTTTATGGACCTCTATTGTGTGAAGGAGCTTCATTGTTGAGAGTTAGGAGATGGATTAGTATTCTCTGTACCCTTTGTTCTACTATGTTCTGTGAGCCTTAGGTATAGAGGTTCCATTGTAGATGTGTTACTTAGGATTGGGGATTTTATAGATAATCTCTAAAAATTTGTGACCATTTGTGGAACTCTGTACTAGTCACCATCTGCTGCAAGAGAAGCTTCTTTGATGAGAGGGACTGGGATACTTCTCTGCAAATTTAATGATCTGTATTTTTCACTGAGAAATTATATATGTCTAGGGATGTGACTGCCTTGGGTTTTTCTCTAAGATCCAGCTTTGTGTATTTAGCAATGTTTACAGTACCACACATGAATTTCCTCCCATTGAGTGGGTTTTAAGTCCAACTAGGTAGCTGTTGATTATACCCAAGATAAAAGTGCCTCTACTGCACCAATGTTGTTTTCTTTGCTGTTCATTGATGTGGTTACTAATCTTTGAAGCTAGGGTTGGACCATCAATTAATGTTTGCTCTAAAGCTATGAGAGCTAGCCTTCAGGGGAGGTGGCTTTCAGGTCAGTTCTAGCTCCATTGTTCTAGATTCTGTGTCCGAAATCTGTCCTGTCTTCAGCAGTACGGTCTTACCTTCAATTTCTGGGAGGCAATCAAGGACTGTGACAATATAGCCCGTGGAATTTGGACAGTCTCTTGGTCTACTCTGGCCAACAACTCAAAGAAAGATTTCTCCTATTTAGCACTGTGTCTTGTTATGTATCCTTCAGTTACACACATGGACTCATGTAGAGATATTGTATGTGTAATTTTTCAGTAGGTTTTTGGACTAATAGGATGCCCTTGGATTGTCAGTTTTTTAATGTATAAAGCTACAGATCTTACCAAGTATGAATCTTGCAGATATTTTGTCCCATTCTGTGACTTTTCTTTCCATCCATTCTTTTTTTAGTAGAAGGAAACAGGTTTATTCAAATCTGACTCTGAAGAGATTGTGAAGGAGACTTTGTCTCAAATCTGTATCTCAGATTTTTATAGGAGAAAAAGGGGTATGGTGAAATGGGCTGGTTTTTTTGTTTGTTTGTGTTTTTGAGACACAGTTTCATTAAGTTGACCTGCTGATCTGGAACTTGGTGTTCCATATTGGCTTCAAGCTTGTATTGCTCTTCCTGCCTCTGACTCCCAAATGCTGAGATTACAGGTCTTCATCACCATGCCCCACAAAGATATAGTTCTTGATGTTCTTTTGGAGCACAAATGTTTTGAATTTTGACCAAGTTCAATTTATCTCTTGTTCCTTTGGTTGCTTATGCTTTTGGTATGACATTTGAGACCCCCATTTCAGAGATATATGAGATCTGTAGTTATTCTCTTTTTCTAGGATTTAAATTTTCTTATTTTTTTGGTTTCTTAAGTTTCATATTTTAGAGGAGGAGCTTGTCTACTTCTGCAAATAATCTAGCTGGAATTTTGATGTGGATTGTCTTTAGTCTATAAAAGAATTTAGAGAGTGTTGCTGTCTGGCCAATATTCTAGTCCAGGAACATGGGGCAAGCCTATGTATTTTGGTCCTACATATTTTATTTTTGATGCTATTTTAAAAAATTATTTTTTTCTTCCTTTTTTTGGGTGGAAGAGAGAGAGAGAGAGAGAGAGAGAGAGAGAGAGAGAGCAAGTGTGTGTGTGTGTGTGTGTGTGTCTGTGTCTGTGTGTGTGTCTGTGGGTGTCTGTGTGTGTGTAGGTGGGAGCAGCAGTGTCTTTGTTATGTATTTCAGACTGACTTTAGATCTGAAATCCTGCCTTAACCTTTTAGTACTGGAATTACAGTTGTGCACTAACAACCTGACTTAAAATTCTTTCATTTGACTTTTTGATGCTATATGAAATACAGCTCATGTTTTGTGTGTATTTGGCTTTTGCCATTCAATTTTGTGGAACTCATTCATTAGTTTAATCGGTTTTAGATGTTCTTAGAAGTTTCTGTGTATAAGGATCAAGATCATATCGTTTTTAAATAGAGATAACTTTGTTTCTTTTTATTTGTATTTCTTCATTTCTCTGCTTAAAACCTGAAGTTCAGCTGGGTGTGGTGGTACATATACCTTTAATCCCAGTACTCCGGAGGCAGAGGTAGATGGATCTCTGTGAGTTCAAGGCCGGCCTGGTCTACATAGTGAGTTCTAGGCCATCTGGGGCAACAAGGAGACCCTGTCTTAAAAAGACAGAAAAATAAACAAAAACCCAAAAAAACCCTGCAGTTCAAGATTGGATCAAAGTTATAAGAGTGGGTATCTTTGTACTACTTCTGATCTTCTGGAGAAAGCGTCTATGTAGACTTAACCATTAAGAATGATGTTGACTATAAGTTTTCAGGGATGTCTTCTTTTCAGATGGAAAAAAGGCCCTTTCTATTCTTAATTGACCAAGTGCTTTCCTCATAAATTGGTGTTGATTCTTGTTAAATACCCTTTTTGTCTGTTGGGATAAATTGTGTTGTCTGTCCATTGTTCTCTTCTGGATACTGAATATATTCTGTTAATTGAATTTTAGCTATTAGACTAATCTTGAATTATTAGAATAAATCTTGTTTGTGGTATTTGATTGTCTCTCACAATCATTCTTTTTTTCCTTCTAGTTTGCTAGTATTTTGCTGTATTTGTAAGGTAGTAGTTGTCTTTTGATGTTATCTATTTAGTTTTTATATTAGGATAATGTTAGCTTCATAATCGGTTGCAGAACAATTATCTCTTTAAGTTTTGGAGGAGTTTGTGAACATTTGGTATGAATTACACTTTAAGAGGGCTTGATGAATGACAGACTTTATCAGCGGATCTTCCTGGTCCAAATATTCTTTTTTTTCATGGAAAAAAATTATTTTTGAAATTACTATTAGACTTGTTAGATTTTTATTCACATTTTCTATTTGTCTTGTCACTTTTGGTAATTTATTTGTTTGAAGGAATTTGTCTGTTATAGCACATACACAAGTAGGGGTATTATGTCTTTGTGATGAATTTGCTCATTTATTACCATGAATATCTTTCTTACTCCTGCTAACATCCCTTTTCTCATGCCTTCCCATTAAACTTGTCTATACAGTAGTACATTGTCAGCTTCATCTTATGTTGTTTTTTTTGTTGGTGATTGTTCTGGTTTCTTTTCTGATAAAACATCTTGTTAAAAAGCAACTAAAGGGAGGAGAAGGGATTTATTTGTCTCACAATTCCAGGTTATAAACCATTATGCTGAGGAAGTCAAGGCAGGAACTCAAGGAGCTAAGGCATATCACATCCACAGTCTAGAGCAGCTAGAAACAGTTCAGTCATCCTGCCTGTTTTCTTGTTACTCAGCTAACTGTCTTAGTTTTTGTTTTGTTTTCGTTCTTTTGAGACAGGGTCTCCCTGAAGCTCTAGCTGGCCTAAATCTCACAGAGATTCCACTGCCTCTGCCTCTGGAGTGCCACCACACCCAGCCTCTCTCTACTCTTAACAGAGTCCAGGGCCCAATCCATGAAATGGTGCTGCCCACGATGGTCTGGGTCTTCCTATACCAAGTAAAAATCAAGACAGTCTCCCACAGGCATACCATTAAGCCAGCCTATCTATATACCTTCTTACTTAAGACTATCTTCCCAGGTGATTCTACACTGTATCAAGTTGACAGTTAAAACTCACTAACAGACTGATTAATCTTCTCAGCCATTGTTGTCTGATGGGAACACTGGAAGAATGTCACACTGGGTGTAGAATTCTAAATTCATAGTTTTCCCCTGAGTAGTTTAAAAATGATGTTCCAGGACTGGAGAGATGGCTCAGCAGTTAGGAGCACTAGCTAGCTACTCTTGCAGGGGACAGGGGTTTGATTCCTATCACCCACATAGTGGCTAAAAACAATTTGTAACTCTGGGGGATCTGATGCCCTCTTCTGGTTCTACAGTCATTGCATGCAAATGGTGCACTTAACATACACGCAGGCAACAAACTAACACGAATAAAAAATAAAAGTAAACAAATAATTTTTAAAAAGTGCAGGAGCCAGCCGGCTGAAATCAAACTGTACCTGAAAGCAGGGGGTGGGGGTGGGGTTTGAGAAATAAAGAAAGAGAGAATAGAATAGAATCGGGAGGGCTGTCAGTCAACACCGAGGCAGCATCGACTTTATTTAGCTATTTTTTACCTATTACCTTTATTTACCTATTTATAAGCTGTGAAATGAGGATCAAAACAGCAGTTTGAAAGTTTAAAACAAAAACAGTAACAATGCTGACACAGGCAAAACAACTTAAGCCAAAAGATCTTCCTACAAGGATCTTCAAGGTCTTCAGCCTTGGACCTAAGATAAACTTTCCCTCAGGTGATAAATTATTTGCATAGCAAAACACCCTGCTCCTACAGCATTTCTGGGACTGATCCCTGCTTGACCCTAAACTAGGGCAAAGTTCAAGGCAGGCAAATGGCTCCTGACAAAAATGAAATAGCTGTTTAATCTGTTTGAACTGGTTTGTATGTGAGATAAAAGTTTTGTAAACTGTGTGTGTGAGAATAGAATCCAGGGCTTTGCACATGTTAAGTAAGTGTCCTACTACTGAGCTACACCCTGGCCTGTAGATAGCTCTGTGAGTGCCAACCAAAAGAACTGTAATTTGTCATGGTTGCTATATGGAACGGTGGGTGCCAGCAGCTGGTGACACTTCTTTTTCTGTTCTCAGATATATCTATGGCTGCCGATGAAGGTTCCACAGAGAAACAGGAAGGAGAGGCTTCCGTGGCTGCAGATGGTGAAACCAATGGGTCTTGTGAAAAGAGCGGTGACACCAGCAATGCAAATGTAGCCAAACATACTCAGGAGAGCACAAGAGCCAGCCCAGAGGAAGGTACCAACAGAGCATCCCGGGTGGCAGAAAATGGGCTTTCAGAAAGAGACACAGAAGTGGGGAAGCAAAACCATGTCACAACTGATGACTTCATGCAAACTTCTGTCATTGGCAGCAACGGATACTTCTTAAATAAGCCAGCTCTGCAGGGGCAGCCCCTGAGGACTCCTAACACTCTGGCCTCCTCGCTTCCTGGCCATGCTGCAAAAACCCTTCCTGGAGGGGTCAGTAAAGGCAGGACTCCAAGTGCGCTTCCTCAGATACCAACCACAGCGCCTGCTGTGCCAGGTGAAGGGAGTGCAGACACAGAGGATAGGAAGCCTACAGCCTCGGGTACTGATGTCAGGGTTCACAGGGCACGCAAGACCATGCCGAAGTCCATCCTGGGCCTGGTAATTTTATGTCTTCTTTTCCACCTTTCTCCTCCTTTTGCTTTAATGAAAACAAGTAGGCATTCATGTAACAGGGAAAAGCTGGTTAATGACAATGGTTATCTGTAGGTGATTGCTCTGGGTACACAAGTATCAAAGCTGGATGACACCATATCGTCGTTCCTAGGTTTCTCCTGAAGGCTTTTCTTGCTCTGTAAAGATGGGCCAGGCTCTCTTGGGGAAAAAAACCATTTTTTCTTCTGCCCTGGCTCAAAGGCTTGTCTTGCTCACTCAAAGCAGGATGAATTCTGCACTCTAGCACTAATTGGAAGCAGTGCCTCCCCTGAGCACTCACTCAGCTTGCCAGGTTTCTGTGTCTCACTATGGCTTTAATTAAGTGACATTTGTATGATGCATGCTTTCAAAATGTCTGTAGTACTGTTACCTTGCTTCCTGATGTAGCTTTCAGTGGGATGGATTCCATATTCATGATCACAATCCTTTGGGATCCTAGTGCCCTTCCTATGCAGACCATTTCTTATTTTCTCTACAGCCCTTCGGGCTTCATGCTTAACCTTTTTCCAAGGTCCTGCCAGTCTCAGGATTTGTAGTGTCAGCTCTGGGAAGATGTAGTGTACAGTGTGTGATTGGGCATCTCCCTCCCATAGAATTTCTTGTGTGTGAGTACTGGGTCTTTTGTGTCCTAGGACAGTGATGTGTTGTCTGCTTTTCATGTCTTTCTCTGTGCTTTAACCTATTCATTCTATATGTTGATTTTTTAAAAAAAAAAAATTCATATCCAGTATCTCTGGTTATTCCTTTTATGTATAACAATAAAAAAGTTCTATATTATATTTCTTTTTTAAGATTGGGTTGTATGTATCCCAGACTGGCCTCAAAATTGAATATCCAGATTTTCCTATTTCTGCCTTCCCAGTGCTGAAATTACAGTTATGTGCCATCGTGCCTTCCTCTTATCTTTCACAAGATGCTGATTATGGAGCTAGGAAGATGACTCAGTAAAGTGCCTGTGCAAACCTAAGCACCTGAGTTCAGATCCTCAGCACTCATGTAAGAACTGTGCACAGTGGCAAGAGTCCCGTAATCCCTGTACCACTGTGGTGGAGACAGGAGAAGCCTTGGACCTTGCTGGCCAGCTTGCTAGTTGAATCAGTGAGGTCTAGGTTCTGTTAAGAGACCATGTCTGAAAAAATAAGGTGAAGACGTGATTGAGGAACTATATCCAGGGGTGACCTCTGGCTTATGCATGCATGCACCCCTCCCCGCAAAGGCATACATATATGTGTGTGAGAGTTTTCCCACAGTGTTTGTTGGGAAGTCTTGGTTTCTCAGGTGTTCTACGGTGATTTTCCCATTGATGATGACCTCTTCCCAAGAGTGTTTGCCTTTATCTTTTTGGTACAGAGCCAGCCTACTCAAGTGACCTGTGTAGATCTGTGGTTGCTGCAGTGATTGTGGGGCAGCAGTGGGTGTGGTATGTAGCTATCTGCCACCAGCTAACCCTGTACCATGGAGTCCCCAGTCACCAGATATTCTGCTCTTTGCCAGGCATGCTTTTGGGTTCAATGTGATGGAACACCCACTAGTTGTCCTAGCCCAGGGCCCCTAATTCCCAGCTTTTCCAGCCTCACTTGACTAACCTTTTGTACAATTCTGTATATATCAAAACTTGAGAAAATGAACTGGACATGGTGGCTTACTCTTGTAATCCTAGCACTCAGGACACTGAGGTGGGAGCTACAGGATGAGTTCCATTTCAGCCTGGGCTAGAGTGAGGCCCTGCCTCAAAAAAGAAGAGGGTGGGGTGGGGAGTAGAGGCTTTTGAGGCCTCCTCCACTCCCTAATATCTATAGGTAGTTAATGGTTGCTGAGGGAGAGACACTATTCAGTGGTATATCCACTGGTAAGTTCCCCATACTCCTGTAAATAATCTCTCACTGTGCTCCTGTAAGTAACCTTAATTAAACTCATTGGTTCATTCTTCCTCATCCGCTCAAGACAAGGGAGACTAGCTGGGAAGAGGAAGGGGTTCAGTGGGAGGAGAACAAACAAGAGAGGGTAATGGGCATGAATGATCAAAATACATTATATATGTGTGGGAAAGTTTCATAATAACTTATGTGTAATTAAAATATGCTAATAAAAATAGGAAAACAATTGTTTTTAACTCTAGTTGGAGGGGATCTTATGCCTTCTTCTGGCCTCCTGGGGCATTGCATGATATGAATGCATTTACATACATGCAGGCAATACATTCATACACATAAATGAAAATTTAAATTTAAATAGTACATTAAAAGGAAGCTGGAAAATAGTATTGAGACATGCATGTACCTTTTCCAGTCTTCTCTTCATGGTGCCATCTTTAAAATTCACCCATTCACTCATTGTGTCTGTGCTTGAGTGTGTGTGTGTGTACTTGTACCATTGTACAAAGGTGAACCAGGTCCGAGGGCACCTTTTGGGAGCTGGTCCTTACCTTCCAACATGTGGGTCCTTAGGACTGAACTCTGGTCATCAGGCTTTTTAACAAGTGTCTTTGCCACCGAATCATCTCCTTGGCCCTTGATGGTAACATCTTATGCACCTAGAATACAATGTTCAAACCAGCCACTGACATTGATAATCCTTAGATTTTATTCAGTTTTAGTGTAACTTAAAAACTTTCTTATTGGTTGGTTCTATTTTATGTATATGAGTGTTTTTCTGTGTGTGTATAAATGCATCTCTGTTGTGCAGTGCCCGTGGAGGCCAGAAGAGCACATCAGATCCCCTGGAACTGGAGTTCCAGATGGTTGTTAGCTACCATGTGGGTTCTGGGAACTAAACTCTTAACCACTGAGCTATTTTCCCAGCCCCTGGTTTTAGTATAACTTTTTAGTACATGCTAGTCTGGACTGCAAGTCTGTACTTTGGTACTTTAGATATTATGTAAATGGAATACTGCACGTAACCCTTGGCAGTGGCTTTTTTTATTCAGTATCTTTCCTTATTTTTGAGATCTGCCCAAATTGCCTGGTGGATCTGCTCTTCCTCAGGCTGGGTAGCTGTCCATTTTGCAGATGAACTGTCTGTGAGCTTCTTACTGTTGAAAAATATTTGCATGTGCCTAGTCCCTGTGTTGTGCCCCCAACTCCCCCACCCCCCAGGTGTTTTGTTTTTGTTTAAAGAGTACATAAACTGACTTGTTAAGTGCACTGGCTGATGTGCCAGAGGACCTAGGTTCAGTTCCCAGCACCCACTTGGTAGCTAGCTACTGTCTTTATAACTCCAGTTCCAGGGGAATCTGATTCCCTCTTGTGGCTTCCACGGGCATTGCACAAACAAGGGGTACACTTACATACATGTGGCAGAACAATCATGCACACAAAAATAAAAAGAAAATGAATACAATGAGCTTCCAAAATGAAAAGAAAGCTAACCGGGCTAAATTAGGATTAAATTAAATTAGGCTTTTCTGGCCCTGGTAAACAAAGTAGAAATGGCAATCAACTAGTAATTTTGTGTTCTTGGCAGTGAGTCTGCAGCATTGTCCTCAAGACTCACTACATAGTTTTCCTTTGGATCTTGCTCTCCTTGCCTATCTTCTCACCTGCATTTTGACTGGGGACGGACTACTTAATGCAGTTTGTTGTGAGTCAGTTTATAACTTTTAAGGTCAATATAATTTTAAGCATCAGACTCTTACAAGACCTCAGAATACATCAAACTGGAGAGTGCAGGCACATCACTCAGGGATTTTACTAAGCTGCTAACAGGGCAGTGTCATGCATAATTTGGGATTCTGTATGTCTAAAGGACTTAACCAAATGCCTTTGTTGCTATGTTCTAGTATCTGGGCTCTCTCTGTAGGAAGCAAAGTAACTTTCCAATATTAATACCCTTCAGTATGAAACTAGAAAACATAAGGCAGACATAGTGGCATATGGCTATGATCTTAGCAGCTGAGACAGGATTTATAAATTAAAGGGCTACTTTGTGCTTAGAGTAAGTTCAGTGCCTGCTTGGACAACTTAGTGAGACTGTGTCTCAAATACTAAAAAAAGAATTTGGGGATACAGCTCAGTGATAGAGTATTTGCCTGGTATGTTCAAGCTCCTAGGTTCAAGCTCTAGCCAGTTCTGTGAAAAAGAACACCCCATTCCCAAACAAAACCAAAATAAACCCCACCATACATACAATGGCAAATATAAATGGTTACACCTGCATTTCTTGTCATAAATGTTAAGTGCTAAAATTTTTTTACGGAGTTTGTGGGCCTTTATTTTTGAGATGGGTCTTGCTGGAACTGGCTGTATAGACTAGGTTGAACTTAAACTTGCTGTGTCTCCCTCTGGAGTTGGTGTGTCCAGTTTAGGGCTGTTAAGTTCCAGTTGCTCTGACCATTCATATACCATTTTCGTGTGAACATAATTTTTCATCTTCCCGTATTAGGTGTCTAGGAGTATAATTGCTGATTATATGTTCAGTTTTATAAGAAACAGACAAACAAGCTGTTTCCCAGAGTGGCTGCACATTTTACATTTCCTAACATTGTTGGAGATACCAGGTTTCTGGTGTCCTTGCTGGTATTTGTACTGCTGCTGTTATTTGGTGGTCTAATGTACTATGTCAGTGTCTTGTTATGGTTTAACTTGAACTTCCTTGCACCACCAGTGTGGAGTGGCTTTTCTCAGTGCTCATCTTCTCTTTAATGATTAGGTGTTTTGTTAGCTTAAGATTTCTGGTGCTCTGTCCCCTTTCCCAAAGCCATAAGTATGCCAGGCAAGCCCCCTACCACTGAGCTAAAGCCCCAGCTCCAGGATTTCTGCATAGAAGTCCTTTTTCAGCTATGAGGCATGTTCTTCTATTACCTTCTTCCTCTCCGGTGTCTTTTCCAAAGCAGTAGGTCCTAGTTGTCTCCCTCCCCTATCCCCTCTTGAGAGAAGTCCTTTTTAGGTGCCCCGGGGCTGACCTTGAACTTGTCTGGAACTGGCTGGGTAGACTTGGCTAACCTCAAACTTGTGGTCATCCTTCTGCTTCTGTCTCTTGAGCCAATGTCTCCAGTTTGGGAACGTTAAGTTGTAGTTGTTTTGACCAGTTTGCATATGTGTTTACATAAAGTTTTTATATTTGTGAGTTAAGTATCCAAAAGTGTAATTGCCAAGGTGTGGGGCTCTTGTTCTACCTCTCAAATATTAGTTTTGCAGTTGCCATTACACCCAGCCCTGAGGTTTTTTTTTTTTGTTCCTTTTAGTTTTGGGTCAGGATTTCACCCCAGCTGGCTTTGAACTTGCTACATAGACCTTCCCTGGCTAACCTTAGTCTCACAGTGAGCTGCTGACTTCAGCCTCCTTAGTTAAAGGCGTGTGGGTGCCACTGTGTCTAGTGTCCTGCTCTGATTTTTCATTTTGAAGAACTGCAACCTGATGTTTGATTTTGATGGAATTTAGTTCATCAGTTTTCTTTTTTGGAGTGTGTTTTTGGTGTCATTGCTGAGAACTCTTCACTTAGCCCAGATTTTTTAAGTTTCCCTAATTTCTTTACTCTCTGAGTTGTATGTGCTCTAGCAGTTGTTAGTTGACCCTCAGCCTTTTCTCTGAATCTGTTTCTGTACCCTGCTTCTTTCACATGCGGTACCTGTTGAGCTTTAGGTATGCAGAGTGAGATGGTGCTACCATTCTATCACATGGAGGAGGTTGGTGTTTAGTCATGATGCAATTCAATGTTGAGTCATGGCTGCAATGAGTTTTCAGGCTGTGAGAACTCACACTGCTGGCCAGGGACTGTCTGGGCAGAAGATTGAGCACTTTATGCCAGAAGGTAGAGAAGCTTAGAGGATAGGGGAGAAGACTTGTATGCCTTTCTCTGTGTGTGTGTGTGTTATCCTCTGTATATGGTATGAGGTAAGGTTCCTTTTTTTTTTTTCTGAAGACAAGTTATCACTATGTAGCCCTGACTTTCCTTGAACTCACAGAGATCTGCTTGCCTCTGCCCCTTGCATGCTGAGATTAAAGCCACACACCCCCACACCTGGCCTGCGCCATTCCTTTGCATGTGGATATCCTGTTTTCTTAGTACCATATGCTGAAAGAAGCTCTGTCTTTGACTACTCTTATTTGTAGCAAAATTACTTGTGTGGTGAATAAAATTTAGTTTAAACTGAATTGTATTTGGTTAAACTGAAAGGTAAAACAATATCTCTGTGGCATAGAGGAGTTTATTTATGGACACAGGATGGGAGAGTTATTACTACCCTAGAAGTCTGGAGTAAAGGCGGGGGATGTTAAGTCCTGGGTGGGGTGTGTTGTTGGGTTCACAGTTCATTACTTTGAAGGGAGCTGGGGTTGTATAAGGCTGAGACTAAAAGCCAATTTGGAGGACCTAATCTAAGACTACTTTTTAATTTTTTAAAGATTCGTTTATATGTGTGTGTATGTGCATCCATGTACATGCTTGTGGATGCCAGAGGGTGTTATATCTCCTGAGGATAGAGTTACAACTGACTTGGGTGATGGGAACTGAATCCAGGTCCTCTGCAAGAATAGTAAGCACTCTTAACCACTGAGCCATCCCTCCAGCTTCTAAGACCACTTTTAAGAGACAAAGCAGCCTAGGAGAGATCTGATCTTGCCTCCCTGCAGCCCAGTCTCCCTCTCAGCCCCCCCCCTCCCCCCCGTAGCGGCAATGTGCTAACAGTGCTCCTTCTCCCTCTTCCTTCCTCGCTCATAGCTGTTGCTCTATTGCCTAGCCCAAACTAGTTTGGATTATGTCAGGTTTGCCTCCAAGGTGTACTACTCCTCTATAGTAAAGAACATATATTAAGTTGTATTAGGTTAGAACACCTACTCCTTGGGGAGACTTATAAAAGTAAGGAATTTGCTTTGTGTCCCTTTCTTTGTTAGTATTTGGGATTGAGCCCTCACTACGGTGTTTCAGGCATGGAACCAGTTCTTTCTCATATCCAAGTCCTATCTAATGGATCACTAGGACTGAGAGAAAGACCTTTTGTTTTTTCTCCTTTTTGAAATAGAGTCTCATGTAGCTCAGGCTAACCTCAAACTTGCTATGTAGTGGAGAATACCTTCTTGAAGTACTGATTCTCCTACCTTTGCCTCTGAATTGCTGGTATTGGAGGCAGTCATGTGCCACCATACCTGGCTCCTTCTCCTTAGAACTAGATTTGAAAGCACTTTCTTGACTTGAGCCATGGTTTGTGACACTGGTTTCACTCCTCCTTTGGGGGTAACAGGTACATGTGTCCCGGAGCTTTGATGACAGTTACACTTTGCAAAGTTGGAGGTTTCTACTTTCCTCCGTCATGTCCTGTCTTTCAGTAAATGGGGGTTAATTGGAAAAAGAAGTGTGATCTTTGGATGCATGTTTCAGTGACCATCTGCTTCCACACAGTCTTGTTACTAATTGTCTGTTTTGAAGCATGCGACCAGCAAAGACCACAGAGAAGTTCGAGACCATAAAGAACCAAAAGAAGATATCAGCAGAAATATTTCTGAATGTGGACGACAGCAGCTTTTACCCACATTCCCAGCCATCCACCAGTCGCTACCTCAGAACCAATGCTACATGACTACCACAAAGTCACAGACAGGTAAAGGGAGTCATCTATCTTTCTGAATGTGTGTCTTGAACCTGTTGCCCTCCAGACAGAGTGTAATAGTGGCTGCTTCTGGGGTTAAGTGACAGTCTGGTATGACTAGGAAGCTGTTTGCCCCGAAGCCTTTGTTTCGATCTCCTAGCTTGTTTTCAATCTCATGGTGAACATAGTTTTTCTTACTGAAACCTCATAAAATGTGATTGGGGAACTATGAGTTCCTCTAAGGTACTGCTGGAAGCACAAAGGTGTGTTGAGCCAAGATACAGAGATGTCATTTGTCTCTAGCTTTGTCACCAGCTACTTACCTGTGGGATTTCACTCTACTGGGCCCATTTCATGCCTTGTCATGCAGATCAGTATTTGATTTCATTATTGGGGATCTCTTATTGCAGGTGGGATAGCACAAGAGACTGCACAGATTTCCTCATGCTTACCAAAGATTTCCAATATTAGTCTTCAGGGTATGTGCATGCTGTACTCTTTTGAGGAGATGGGCTACTCCCTCTGCCATGCACCAGTGTGTGTTGGGAGTTAGAAAGGGTCTGTTTTGCTGAGTATTGTTGACCTGAAAGACGATTATTGGAAAAACTTCACATCTTTTTTCTGGACTATTAAAATTCTCCCTTTCTTCTTTTATCTCTCCTTCGTCCCTCCCTCAGTTCTTTTCCTCCCTCTTCCGCCCTCCCCTCCATAACCACCCTCTATTACTGCTCTTCTTCCACTACCCCTCCCTTTAAAAAGAAAGAGAGAGAGAGGGAGGGAAAGAAGGGAGGGAGGGAGGGAGGGGACTCATTAAGTATCCAGACTGGGCTCAAACTCTCCCTCCCCTGGCCCCAGGTTCATGAGTGCTGATATAACAAATAGGCTTGTGTCACCATGGCCAACTAATTTTACTTTAAAGCAATTTTGGATTTCTAGCAAAGTTACAGAAATGCCAATAGATTCCTGTTTGACTTTCACTTTTATCCAGAGGTACAGTAATACTAACCCTTCCTAGTATAACTAGTATACTAACACTTTTTATTCTGAGATAGGAATGTAAGCTGCTTGTCACAGACCTGTACTTCTAAATACCCATTTTTCTTAGAAACCACAGTGTAATATCCATAAAAATGAAGGCATTCTTTGCATAACTACAGTATAGTAATAAAAATCAAGAAATCAAGTTTACTGTGATACTACCTAATCTTAGTGTGTGTCTTAACTTTGCCAATTTCCTATTAATACCAAATTAAACAAATTCTGATCTTGGATCCCCGTCACTTGATTGCCATCTGGTTAATTTCTTTTTGTCTACAACATTCTCATCCTTATTGTCCTGTCTGTGGGGTTGAAGAGCACAGTCTAGGTGTTTCCTAGAACATACCTAATGCCAAGCCCAGTGTTTCTCTGTATCTGGTTTGGATAATGGAACATCATAGTCTTGGCTTGCACCTTTATGAATTGTAATTTGGTGACTTTTTGTCCTGTTAGAGCCAGTCATTGTAAAGCTGCTGTTCTCCAAGTTCCTTGAGGATAGCTCTCCAGGTGGCACTGCAGGGTCAGGGCGAATGGTTCTTTTCTTCCATCTCTGCTTCTTCTTTGTTAGCTAGTTCGTTCCCTTTCTGCTGGAGGAGGTGCTTCATGGTCCCATCAAGCTACCATTTGTATATCTATGTGTTTATATATGTGGAGGCCTAGAGGTTAATGTTGAGTTTCTTTTTTTAGTTGTTCTCTACCTTAATTTTTGATGACAGGGTACTGTTTTAGCTAGAATGACTGACTGGCAAGTGTCTCCTAGGGATCAGCCGTCTCTGGCTCCCTAGTTCTAGAATTATAAGCACGCACTGCTATGTTGAACTTTTTATGTAGGTGCTGGGGGTTTAAATTCAAATTCTCATGCTTGCCTTTTGAGCATTTTTACTGACTAAACCATCTTGATAGCCCCAACCTATCTATTTTTAAGTATTTGTTAGTTAACTTTCTGTTACTATAACAAGTAACTGAAATAATCAGCTTATAAAAAAAAGTTTATTTTGGCTCACGGTTTCAGAGGTGAGGTGTCCGTTTTTAATGAGTTGTGCCTGTTGCTCTAGCAGTGAATCTGACTTTGACAGCAGTAACGTATGGCAGGAGTACGTGGCAGGACAAAACTGGTCGTCTTATGGCTGGGAAATGCAAAAGAAAGAAAGAAGGTGGCAATAACCTGAAGACCTCACTGGGCCCCATAAAACCTTACCACCTCTTAGTGGCACCATGCTGGAGACTTTGGAGAATATTCAAGATCTAAACTGTAAGCTAGGTGCTGTGTGGTGAGGCATTGCCTCCAATCCCAGTACGTAAGAGGTTGTGGCATGAAGATCTCAAGTTCCAGGCTATCCTGGACTATATAATGAGGCCTTATTTCAAAAGCAAGCAAACCAAAAAGGACCAGACTATAGCAACTTGTAAACTCTTAGTTGAATCTCTAATCTGTTACCACTATTATTTTTCTGCTTGAATCATCCTAGGTTTGATTGGGCATGGGGAATATTTAGTTGGATCCTTGACCTTTAGATGTGGCTTATCACTTTCTGAAGACCTTTTGGTTAGACCAGATGTCCCTGGCTCATCTTGTTCTTTGGCTTTGCTGGCCAGAATTGATTGCTTCTAGAGACCTCTGAGTATCTAGAGAGCATAGGAGTTACAGAATTAATGTTTGTCTCCCTACTTCACATCCTTACTTTTTGGCTGTTTATCTCAGTGTTAATTTGTTTCAAATAGTTAAACCTGACACTTTCACTTGTATATGTAGGAACTGGAAAGAAATGTTGTAATGCAGTATTTCTGTTACATCCTATGACTTTTTTTTTCTATTTTAAAATGCTTTCTTATTTCATCTTTAGATAAGAGCTTTTAAAACCAAGTGGCACCACTGGACATGGTGGCACATTCCTTTAATCCCAGCTCTTGGGAAGCAGAGGCAAATTTCTGTGAGATTAAGACAAACCTGGTCTACATAGTGAGTTCCAGGCCAGCTGGGGCTACAGAGAGACCCTTTCTCAACAAAACAAACCAGGATGCCCAGTATGTTTGGCATTCCTTCTCTCTATATCCTTCCTTGTAAGCTGAGCATTTGGTAGTTAATCAGCATATTAGTTGAGGTCTATGTCTATTGAAGTGACCTCAAACTGTAAGTGTCTTAATGCTCTAACAGTTAGCTGACTTGTTTTGGTTCTTTGGTTGCAGATCCTTCCATAGCCCAGCTGTTCGTCTATTGCTACTTCAGGGCTTGTCTTACCTCCCAGGATGATGAAAAAGTCAGAATTGCTGTCCGTGAAAATGTTTTCCAGACAAAAGCATGCCCCACATTGCCACTTTGCCATATCACCATCCGTGGTGCCCCTTCCATTGTTTCTGGAAATGCAGGAATTCAACTTTGAGGGTGGTATAGCAGGCTTCTAAGAAAATGCTCTTGTCTATGGCAGTGTGTCTTGCAATGGAGAGGTCAGGAAGGCACATAGAGGCCAGTATTGGTGTGGCAGAAAGGCAAGCCTTTGCAAAAGCATCTGTACAGACCCAGTATCCCAGTGTGGGGACAGTTTCTGTCCTGCTCCTCTTCTTCTGTTTACCTTCCTCTTGGCAGGGGATCAGTGTCAGCATCAGAGATGTCTTATGCTGTCCATTAATCTTTAATGTTACTATGGTGATGATCATAGAAGGCCCTGTTCTTTTCCCTCCTCTTGAACCAGTGAGTTTACCACGGGCAGAGAAGATGAGCAGATTCCCCTTGGCTAAAAGTACACTTTGTCATTGAAGCTGTAGACAAGCTATACAGAAAGCAGTTCGTTCCCATCTCAGGCAGATGTAAGTTCAGACTCGTGTCTCACCCCTCTGTTCTTTAGTGTCAGATGTGAAGGACCCAGTGCTGGCCAGAGGGTTGCAGCCCTGTGCATCTCATTCACTACCGTACTGTCCAGCAGTGAGGAGAGGGAAGCTGGCCCAGACTCCTAGTCGCCCAGCATTTGTCTTCAAGTGAGCATTAGTTCTTTTGACAAAGTATATTGATTTTACCTTTATTAGCAGTCCATTCTATTTTCTAAATGTAGAGGTTCATGATTTAAGGAAAAAAAAAAAACAAAACACAAAAGCTTCTTTCAGAGGATTTGGGGTAGGGAGATGATGGAGCAGAAAGTAGTCCGAGTTGTTGCACCACTTATGCCAAGTTGTGTTTGTAAGTTTGTCTGTTGTAGCTCCTTGAATCTAAGGAGGTTTGCAACTTTCCAGTGGAGGAATAGGATTTGAGTCTGTGGTAGGATATCTTCAGTGGTGACCCAGGTCACTTCTGCCTTTTGTAGTGCAGTCACAGCTGTGAGTGTGTGTGTCCTAGAGCAGCATGCACTCAACTTGTTGCATACAATGGCATACAGAAGGGTTCTACTCTCCAAAAAGGTTCAAACCAAGAGACTAGGGGTGTTCGTTGTTGCACTTTTCCCTATTGTTACAAACCTAGCTGTCCTCCCCAACTGCCAGGAGACTTAAAGGGCCAGAGCTCTTTATTCCCATCTTTCATTTCTTTCATCTCTTAGGATCTAAATGTTAAGTAATATATGTAGGGAATATAGACTATGACTGCGTTGTGCCCAGGGACATGCACAGGCTTAGAAAAGGAGTGACTCAGTACTTTGTGGTTCTGTCCTCAGGGATAAGGCCAGTTGTGGCCTTAATGTGTGAATAATGGGAAGAAATCACTTCAGGGCCACAGTAGCAGCTTCTGTGTCTTGGGAATCCATTTCCTGTGTACCTGCAGGTGTGCCTGCACCTCCATCCTCCCCAACCCCCCATTTCCCTAATAGCCCTGTGTATTCTCTGGAGTCTGCTGCCTTTCATTTGGGTTTGGGTTTGGGTATTCCCTGGCTGGTCTAAAACTTGCTATGTAGACCAGGCTGACCTTGAGCTTACAGAGACCAGCCTACTGTTGCCCTTTTGATACTCTTGTGTACCAGGCACTGTCCCTTGAAACCCTTCTAAACTGCCAGCCTTCATGTGGTTTCCCCTTCCTGGTCCTTACTATGCTAGATATTAGTCATCTGGCTCTGGACCTAGACCTACCAGCTGGATTGTAAGGCCTCCCTGCAGGACAGCAGCAATTTGCCTTTTTTATCTTAGCCACCTGTTCATAAATATCGAGGTGCTCGGTAGATCCTGTATCTGCTGAAGTTACAGATATTTATTTACTCTTCTATAGCACATTATGTTCTGTACTGCTCTAGCATAGTGTTTCACATGTGTAAGTAGTTAACCCAATAAGAAAGACCATTAGAAAGTCCTGCTTGCTGGGTTCCTGCAGTCTTACAGATAAAATTAGAAGAACATTTGTCTGTCTTGTCCTCATTCAGGTCACTGTGGAAGCGAGCAAAGTGTCTGAAGACAGGCAGGATTTTTAGGCTGTCAGGTGTATGTTCTGATTCTCTTTGTTGTAACATGACAGTAGCCTCAAACTATATAAAGAGTAGTGGGGCTGTGCGTCTGTAAGATTTATATGCGAACAGGTAGTATGCCTTGGTCTGTTATATTAACCCATTATCATGGGTTCTTGTGATGAGTTAAGAAAAAACATTACTGAGAAGGTATCCCTTGTATCCATGAGAGAGATTGGCTCCCTGCAGCCCTGTGGTATGGAGCTGGGCTGTGGAGATGGTGCTACAAGTGATATCACATGACTCACCCATTGTGCTATTCTTCCAACTTTCTCTTTCTTTGTTGTAGACTAAAACATGATACTTTTTTTTTCCTCCAGGTCTCCCGTAGATTATTCTTTATTAAAGCAGTGATCTTTAGATCTTTTAACCTTGGAATTAAAAAAAAAAAAATACTGTAGAGAATCTCTTTATGTGAAATCTTCATTCTGGGGCTGCTTTGTTCAGGAGGGTCTGGACTGAGATACCCTGTCTGTATTTCCTTATTGCTGCATTTTTTAAAAAAGATAACTGCCTCAAGCCCCTAGAATTGTCTGTTAAAGTGGGCTGGACAGCATTTCAGGGATCTTCTTTCTCCTTAATGATTGAGTGATTGAGAAAAGGGTCCCAGGAAATGGACATACAAAAAAGCCAGGTATCTGTTCCACCTATGAACGAGGTCTCCACAGCTTAGGAAGATGGTGGGAGATCTTCCTTTTCGGCCCTGATCCTCCCTGATGCACACATACTCTTTTCAGGCATATGATGGGGAGGGTGGGTTTCTCAGGGCAGAGCTTCTTGGATTCAAGGCCGTGGAGACTGAGTAGGAAGGTCTCAAGGCCTTGTTTTTCATGGTTTTTGATTTTCCTTCCTAGAAGGATGCTTTAGTTTATTTCCAATGAAACATGGTCTTGGAAGTGTTTTAGCTTCCTCTGCAACTTGTGCGAAAGAAGTGAGACCTGTCATCCTTGTGTAGATACCCATAAAATTATGTGTAACGTGATTGGGTTTGTTGATGATATGGGTGATCAGATTTTATAACCTCCCTTCTGCCTTTAAAAACATTTGAATGGTGTTTCTTTCCCTTTCTTGTCCCCTTTTGACTTTTTTTTTTTTTTTAGCTTGCTTGCCTTTTGTTTTAGCAGCTGCAGTATCTCGGAAGAAAAAACGAAGAATGGGAACCTATAGCCTAGTTCCCAAGAAAAAGACCAAAGTATTAAAGCAGAGGACGGTGATTGAGATGTTTAAGAGCATAACTCATTCCACTGTAGGCCCCAAGGTAAGATGGACGTGAGAGTTGTGTGCTACATGTTCTTGGAAATGCGTTTCTGGTTCCAGAGACTCTGGCCAAAAGAGTCTGTTGAATTTACCAGTCATTTGGAGGACCTTGATCCCTGTGGAAGGAACCAGAGCTCTTGAGCACCTCTACCATAGGCCACAGCCTGCTTGTGCAGGTGGCTTGTTGAAGAGCTCTCTCTCCCTTCAGCAATAGGCCTTCCTGCAGGACTTTTCTGTAGGCAGTAGACTTTGTTCTGCCCTAAAACTGGCAGACCTTTGTATCTCCCTCCGTCTGAGCTCACAGCAAGTCAGTAAGTTTTGATGGTAGGCAGTGGTCCTTCTGAGAGCTGTGCACTGCCGTGTTCCAGGGTGAGAAGGCCTTGGGTGACAGTACCCTGCATGTGAACGGGGAGAGCTTGGAGATGGACTCAGAAGATGATGACTCGGATGAGCTTGAGGAGGATGAGGAGCATGGAGTCGATCAGGCTGCTGCATTTCCCACTGAGGATAGCAGGACTTCTAAAGGGAGCATGTCTGAGACCGATCGTGCTGCAAAGGTAGGTCTGTGTTTTCCCAGATGATGACACAAAGGAAGGGAATCATGGAGTTGACTATAGAACCTGGGAGGCAGTGTTTTGGGTACTGCTAGGCAATGGTGAAATTTTCTTCTTGCTTTTTATTTAACATTTCTGAAATTAAATAACTGGAGCCAACAGAAGGACCAAGAAAGAAAATACAAACCAAAAAGAGAACTGATCAGTGGGAAACAGAATAAGATGGTTGGAGCAAGTCTCACTGAGTCAGCAGAGTTTTGTTACATAAACTATTTTGAAAAATATAGATAGAATTATTGCTGCTTATTCTTAGACTACATTCATTTAAAATTCCAAAGCTAGCCAAATACAGCTACATGTTAGAATGGTAGTGACCAGAAAAGATTGATTCATTTCTATAAATCTGTAAGTAGGAGTTACTAAATTAACCAGTTAATGGGAAAAGCCACAGAGTCTAGGCATGCTTCAAAGACATTTTAAGCCAGGCATGTTATCATATACCTATAGTACCAGCTTCTTGTGGGAGTGAAGCAGGAGGATCAGTTGAGCCCAGGAGTTTGAGACCAGCCAGTATAACATTCCAGATCCCATCTTATAGCCAAACAAACACACTTTATAAAGTTTATGTCCTTTGAATTTGGGGAGACTATTTTATTTTTGATCTTAGCCAAAAGACTGCAGAGAGACTACTTTATAGTACAATATACAGATGCATAGCTCAGTGAAAAGTAAGGACTGATGTTCCCAAGTCAGCCTGTATTTCTCAGCACCTTTCAAGTCTACCGTCCCCTGTCCTCTACCTGGGGAAGTGCCTCTTGCCTAAGTATTAACACTAGAATTGTTTGGTTTTGGTCTTATGTAAATAGAATGACAGAGGATGTGTCCCTTTTTTGGGGTTGTATTGTTGTTGTTTTATGGTTTATTTTACCTCTTATGTTTGCAGTTTTATTAATTTTTACTCTTGTAGACTCCAGGTAGCCTGGGGGTCTCTGAATTTGTTTCAAGAGATCTATATGATCAGAACTGTCATCGTAATGTGCTAAGATGTCTTGCCTCTTGCTGCCCTTTGGAAGAGTTAACCTGTGTTCCTGTTTTTGCATTGGTGCCTAGTTAACTGCCCTTGTAGCTTGAATATTCTCAGCCTAAAATTCTTGAAATAAATGGTAGTAGGTAAATTAGCAGAAGCTCTATCGTTCTTATAATTCTTTGTGTGTTTGAGAACCACCAAGTTATAATGATCCTTTGTGGGATTCTATGCCTGTTTGGGTGTCCATTCTACTCTATGGGCTTTTGGGTTGTTTCTAGTTAGGGCTGTTTGAGGTGACAGTGACACCAGCCTCGTATGTATAGATGATTCTTTGGTTTATACTAGTCTTAGGTAACTGTGCCTATTTAATCCAGAGACATTGCCAGATGGGTTTGCAGAAGTTTGTACCAGTTTTCATTTCTGCCAGCTGTCTCTGAGCACTGTGTTTTCTGTGCTGGCTTGCCAAACCTGCCAGACTTGCCATAGCCGGATCCAGTGAGTGCAGAATACTAGTCTATTATAGTTTTAATTTACATTTCCCTGATTTCTAGAAGATTGAGTACTGTTTTGTATGTTTTATTTTGTGACCACCTGATCAAGTCTCAACCATTCATCTGTTTAGTATTGGGTTGCTTGTCATTTTGTAGGAGTTCTCTGTTCTAGAAATGAGTCTAGTATACATAGCACAATATTGTGTTCCTTGTGGTTTGCTTTTCCATGGAAAGATTGTTGTCTTTGTCTAGCTATGTGAATCAGAAACTAATTGAGACACTCTGACAGCTGGGCACATTCTGCCCTTCTGAGATTTGGTTAGGGGAGACCAAGACCATCACCTCTTAGCTGGAAGCTGGACCTTTTGAATAGAGTTGCTTTCCTGGGAAACTAGGATTTTCAGGTATTGGTTGTCACCCAGATGGGGCAGCTTTGAGTCTCCTGCCCTCTGCCTTTCCCTACCTTCTCTGCATCAAATTCCATTTCCTTCCTGCTTATATATTCCTTCCCAGTTATTCCCCTTTCCTTGGAATTTCAGCTGTGCTTCTTTCCTCAAACCTCTCATATGTGTAACTGTCAAATAGCACCTTTTACAGTGACTTTACTATCTTGTGCAATCCTTGTACTGGAGTTCTACAAGGACATTGGATTTAACTGTATTGTTAAGCCTTTTATAATTCATAGCTACATTGTTCATTGTTGTTAAAAATAATAATAAAAATAAAAAATAAAAATAATAAATCGAGTTGTGGTGGCACATACCTTTAGTCCCAACACTTGGGAGACAAAGCAGGCGGATCTCTGAATTCAAGACCAGCCTGGTCTACAAAGCAAGTTCTAGGCCAGCTGGGGCTACAGGGAGACCCTGTCTCAAAAAGCCCCCTCCCCGCCCCAAGCCTGATGAATGAGTGGTTGTATACTAAAATTAGAAAGAGACAGGGAAAATTAGCTTGGCCATATGCAAAGGTGACATGCAAATTCACGGAGCCCTGCTGTAAAGATGGTCTTCCAAGACAAAAAGGCAGATTCAGACAGATTAAAAGCATTTCTTTTATCAGTCATAAAATGAGGGTAAGGTTGCTAATTTTTGTCTCTGGCATGGGGGTAACAGTTTTCACTGTGATGCTGTAAGAGAAAAGCCAGAAAGAGACATGGATATTTAAAAGGACAGAGGAGAAGAGTTTGCTGAGAATATAAACAGCCATCTGAAAATCTGGGAAAGTCAACTGAAAAATTATTACAGCTTTAGAACTAATTTAATTTCCATTTGATAAAGACATAGACATCAGTTGTTATTATGTGAAGCTACTATAAGCACTTAGAGAATGTGGCATCAGCATCACAGAAAACCCATAGATGCCTATGCGTGGTCCAGATATCAGTGTCCAGACCTCACTCACTGTTCATGCTCAGGTTGTTTTAAGAGCGATGTCATTGTAGATCTTTAAAAGGTCTCAGGAATCTGAAACACAAACTACAAATCATACCTAGAAGGTTAGCTGTAATTCTTAGCATCCCTAGGGTACCCAGGAACAAATTCAGCAAAAAATGTGATATAAGACTAGAATAGAGAATAGTAGAAATGCTGAAAGACGTTATGAGACCTTTCGTTTTTGTGAATGAAAAGATCATTGTTTTGTCTCCCGGTTTTGTTGGTAAGCTCAAAACAGTTCTTTCAGTAGAGCTGCTGACTCTTAATGTTTATGGGCTATGAAGGGAGAGCAGTTGTGGAAGCAAGAACAATAGGAGACAAATCAGCAGTGCTTGGTAGGGGCTTACAGGGGTCATGTGTACAGTGGAATGGTGAGGGTCACTGGAGAGAGGTACCCTTTGACTTAGGAGCTCCACATCTGTCTGAATCTGCCTTTTTGTCTTAGAGAACCTTCACTTACCTGGAATGCAGCTATCCTGTGAAACCTCAGAGATACAGGTGACCTGGGAGTCTAGAAAGAAGCAGGATACCCTGGAGTGTACCCCACAAGGAGTCAGGCCACAGCACATCAAAGACCTCAGGAACTGGTAGATGTAGGGCAAATGGGTGCATTGCCAGTATAGATAGATGAAATACAACAAGAAAAATAAGGTGCCCCTGCCATTCTCATGTAGAGGGAATTCCAAAACGTGTTTGCAATTAGAAAAAAATAACTTCACCAAAGTATGCCAAACCTGGAAGCAGGTTTAGGTACAGACTCAGTGTGGCTGGAAGGGACATGCCAGCACAACAGTGATGGCTCTAGGGCCTGGACGGCTCTTGAGTAGGTAGGGGCAAGTTTGGTTGTGTATTATTTTGTAGCCCTTGAGGTTATACTTGCTGTGTATTTTATTGATGTCTGCCATGCCTGTGCCATACATACTGGTACATACAAAGTAACCTCTAGGGTGAAATTAGTAAATTTGAATTAAAAGAGTGGTTTCCTTCTTGTCATGGTACATAGATACGAAGGAGTGGGTCCATGTGGGATGGTCTCTTAGCAGAAAGCAGGAGCAGAAACTCATGGTGTCTTGTTCTCTGCTTGGATAGTTGCTGACTAGAGCCAGCCAGGTAGCTTGATCTCTGCAAAGGGCAGACAATGAATTCACTTCCATGTGTGCCCGCTGGTGTGTTTTAAACATTTGTTTTGGATCTATTCATTTTCCATTAAAGGATCTAATTGTTTTTTGTTTGTGATTTGATTTTCTATCCCATGTGGCTTGATCAGATGGATGGTGATTCGGAGGAGGAGCAGGAGTCAGCTGACACAGGGGAGGATGAAGATGGCGGAGATGAGTCTGACCTGGTAATCTAACATTTATTCTCATGTTCATATAGTTGAAAAGCTGCACATAAGGCCACTGTGACCTCCCATGTATGCTTGAGAGTCACAGGGCAGTGGTCCTATCTGAGGGAGAGTGGTGAAGGGGCCACACAAAGTTGTAGTTTAGGACCAGGCAGAACTGGTATAGTAATCTAGGTGTTAGGAACTAACAGCAAACCAGGCCTGGCCTAGGACTCCTTGCTTCTGAGGAAAGGTATGATTCCACATTCTGCTTGCTCATGCAAGTGGTGAGTAGTAGGTTCTGCTGCCTTGACTACTGAGAGAGAAACAAGTGCTGGACTTGAGTGTGTGGAAGTGGAATGGAGAGCACTGGGTCCTGCTCTGCCCATGCCGAAGTCTCTTTTGCCTAGGAGGTAACTGACAGAGGCAGAGCCTGAGGATCTCTATACAAGCATAGGATGTTGGAAATGGGGGAGTTTCAGGAACTCCCCATGTGTGAGTGTTGAGTGCAGGAGGAAGTTTCTATGCTTTGGGGGACAAGCATTGGACCAACAACAGAAGAAGAAAGTGGCCTCTAGTGTCAGGCTGCTGTGATGACGGAGATGGGAACTCATAGTGACCCTTGGGTTTGGTGAGAAAGCATTATTTTCTGGGGTATTGTAGCAGAATCCTGACAGTGTAAGACTGTACTTTGCAGTGTGCTTCCAGAAGTTTTTCCAGAAGTTCTATGTGGAAGCATAGGGTAGAGTGAGAGGTTGTTTAAAGGAAGGAATCTGGATAGCACAAGAGTGTGTGCTAGAGATGGTTCCTCAGCACCATTTGTGCTGGGACGACTGACACAGACCCAGGCATCTAATTCAGGGCTCCGCAAATAGCTATGGCAGGGCTGCTGTGCCATGCTATGCCATGCCATGCCATGCTGTGCCACTATTCTGTGTGTCAGTATAGTGTCCTCAGTTGTCTGCCTGCCCTTTGGAAGCAGGATTGAGAGACCCTTAGGCTCTTTTAGCATGACCTGTTCTTTTCTAGTGTCCCTAGCACTAGAATTGGTGCTGTCTATCAGCTGTGTTTTGTGGTAGTTAGATGCCCTTTCTCCATCTGCATCATAGGAACAGATATGCAGCATCTTGCATTGTTATAAGTTGATTACAACTCTTTCCTGTTCTCCGTGGAGTAAGCTCTTGTCATGTGGATTCTGAGGTACATTGAACATTTTTGTTCCTTCGCTGAGTAAAATAAGTGGATGTGTATGATGAAACGTAGATTCCTTTTGAGTTTATTTACTTAATCCTGAGTAGAAATTTCTAATTTATTCTTTTCCTTTGTGCCAAACTCAAGATAAGACTTAAAAATTCTAATTTTCTTGTCTCCTTTCCACCTAAATTGACTGGCTTAGAGAGATGTTTAGGGAACAGCATGTGTATCTTTAGAATGTAACCCAGAAAGATGGCTAAAAGTAAAATGAATCTTAGAGGAAGAATCAAGATATAGTAAGTATTTTGTTTTGGAGGCAAACAACTCCTAGACCTTTTTGCTCAGAGGAACTCCTCTTTCTTTGCCTCTGATGTACATGCCCTTTGGTCCTCCAGAGTTCTGAATCCAGTATCAAGAAGAAATTTCTCAAGAGGAGAGGGAAGACTGACAGCCCCTGGATCAAGCCTGCTCGGAAAAGGAGGCGGAGAAGTAGAAAGAAGCCAAGCAGCGTGCTTGGTGAGCACGGTCTCTGAGCTGGGGTCTCTACAGGCAGTGTTGGGTGTCTCAGCAGGAGACTGACCCGGGGCTGGCATTCTGTGTCACTTGAAAAGAGGGTCTGTTATTAAAAAAAAAGTTTTGAGATGATTTGTTTAGAGAAATGTGAATGATCTTCAAGTGTTCTGTCTAGTAAATATAGCTGATCTGGCTTTGTTACCAAATGCTAAACCGAGGTGGATCCTTTGTCACCTGTAGGAAGCAACTAGTGACCTATGGCCTGGGTGGGCATTTCTCAGCACTGTGTGGAAGGAGTCTGTGGTCCCTTGGCTACCTCTTTGGCCTTAGTAATCTGTGTCTGTCCATAGGCCTTATGTCAGCAGCTATTGCTCTTGTAGTAGTTTGTTAAAGTGAATGCTGGAAGATGTCCTTCATGTTAGAAGGGCAAAGAGTTAATATGCCAAGTTCATTTTAAAGCGTTGTTGAGTTGTGCTTGACATGCATTGAAATATAAAGTTTAGTTAGATGAACAGATGATATTAGAGCCACAGAGTGGCTCTAAACACCACCAGTATCCTCACCCTCTAGGTCTTTCTGCCCCTGCTGCCCTGAAGAACCTTCCCATACCCAGTGTCCACCTCATTTCCAGACAGCTCTGTTCTCTGTTTTGTTGTTGGACTACCACGTCGTAGAATTCCATTTGAGTGGAATTACTTAGTGTGGATGGTTTTTGTTTTTGTTTTCTCTTTGGTTTCTTTGAAGTGATTGTTTTAGCATTCTCTTGTGGTTTATGTCCATAACACTTTGATTTCTTCCTTGCTGAGGTGTGTTCCAACTGTTGTGGTATGTTATGATGTGCTCTCCTGGGTGGATCCTAGGCTCTGCTGGGTTAGGCTGTCAGAAAGGAAGCTGCTGTGAATATAGAAGCCTCCATTGCACAGCTGTATTTGTCTCTGACTATCTAGGGATGGTGTGGTTGCATCACGTACTATGTAGTCTGCTCTTTAGGAAAATAGTAGCCTGTTCCAAAGCACAGGTTTCTTTCTTTTTTTTTTTTTAATGGCTACAACAGCACGTACGGATCTTCTCTTTTCTTGCCATTGTTGTTGTGGGTGGTCTTTATGGCTTCAGTGGTTCCAGGGAGTGTGAGGTGCTTACTGGTAGTTTCAGTTTGCTGTTACCAGATAAAATAAGATTGTGTGTATTTATTTACTTTTGTGAAGTATGTATTTGTGTCTTTTGCTCCCTTCTAAATCCAGGCCATTGACTTCTTACTGAGTTGTAAGCACACTTTAAATATTCTGGATTCAAGTCTCGTAAGGTGAATGTTTTACCTGGTTTTTGTACCTGTGGCTTGCTTTTTCAAACATTTTCCTAACGTTATATTTAAATAAGAGCATCTAGGAAAAAATTTAACTTAAGTCTAATCAATGAATTCTTTTCTTTGCCTTTTGTGCTCTAAGAAATCTTTGTGGAAGAGTAAACAGAGTCACCAGAGTTTATGTTTCTGAAGTTTTACAACATTCCTACAGTCTCCTGGTACTCTTTGAGGCAATATTTGAATATGTGAGTTAGAGCCATTTCCCTCCTGTGGATATATAGTTGATCTTCCACTGTGTGTCAAATTGACTTCTTGTTTATTGCCTTGGGACCATGTGGTTTTCCATGTTGGCCTTTACAAAGGTCTTGACCTTTGGTAGGTCAAGATTAAAAGTCGTTTTGAGCTGAATGTGATTCATGCTTTTAGTTCCACCACTCAGAAGCAGAGGCAGGAGGATTTCTGTGAGATCAAGACCAACTGGGGCAACAGGAAGACCCTGTCTCAATGACCCCTCCTACCCCCCCACCCCTCCCAAAAAGGTTGCTTTGAGGGTAGAGATTCTATCTGTGCCATCTTATCTTTAGTGTGCAAATTGCATACTTAAAATATTTACTCAATAGAAATATGAATTTTACCCTCCCTCCCCTCCCCTGCCCCCTGTCTCCTGCCCCCTGCCCTTTTTTTGATAGCCCCAGCTGGCCTGGACCTTGCTATGTAGACCAGCCTGGCCTTGAACCCACAAAGATCCAACTGCCTCTGCCTTCCAAGTGCTGGGATTAAGGATGTGCACCACTAGGTCTGGCTCAAATTTGATTTCTTTTTAAAAAATATTATATTTTTTATTTTATGTGTATGAGTATATTGTCTGCATGTAAACGTGCCCATGGCCTGCAATTCCCTCAGAGGTCAGAAGAGGGCATGGGATCCCCTAGAACTGGAGTACAGACTACTGTTAGCCACCATGTAGGTACTAGTAAATGGATCCAGGTCTGTGAAGAGCAGGCAGTGTTCTTAACTGTTGAGCCACCTCTCCAGGCCGAACCTTTATTCTTTATTTAAAGTGTTTAAAATTCTACAAAGACTATTCATGTTTTTGAGATTGCTGGTTAACTTTTCTTATATTAAGAACTAGGTGCAGAATATAATTTTAATTAAAAGATGTGGGTACCATACCTTTTTATTAATTTATAGTGACTGACATAATACTGCATACCGTTATTTAGAAGGCTCACTTGTGAAACAGTCATCTCTACCCTATTCTGATGTTAGTTATTATGCAATTGTAAACACACAGTAGGTCTTTCAAATTTGCAAATTAGATTTTTCTGTCTTATTTTAAACTTTGAACTTTAAATTACAGAACAGTATATTTCTGTTGTTATCTTGATTTTTTGACCAGTTAAGCATATTTGGCTTTAAGAATGTATTCATAATGTTTTGGGTTCCCCCCTTCTTCTTGCTTATTTTTGAGACAGGGTCTTTTCTGTAGCCCAGGATAGGTGGAACTCACTGTGTAGCTCAGGGTGGCCTTGAACTTGAGGTAATCCTCCTGCCTCATCTTTCCTCTGTGATTAGAGATTTGAGCTACCATGTCCAGCTTTGTTCTTCTTCTTGATGTAGCCTGCTTCTTATCCTGGGTAGATACGAGGGATTGAGAAGCTGATGTGCAGGGAATAAAATAATAGTTAGTGGGAGCTGAAGTAGGTAGTAGGTGTTTCAGTGTTTCAGTGAGGGTTTAATGAATTCATTGTAATTGGTCCCTTTCCTCTTTCTTGGGAACTGGCCTTTTGCCGGGAAAGATTTTTAAAAAATTTATATTTATGTTTGTGTGTGATATACACACACACACACACACACACACACACACATAAAGAGAGAGAGAGAGAGAGTGCATTTTAGAAGACATTGCAGGAGTTGGTTCTTACCTTCTACCATGTGAGTTTCAGGGATTAAACTCAGGTTATCAGACTTGGTGGCAGGCACCTTTATCCACTTGAAGCATCTCTGTGGTCTTCCTGGAGTACTCTGGGTGTATGTGGCTTTTGGGGCAGTTCTCATGATGTATGTGTTCTGTGTGTAGGTTCTGAGGCTTGTAAGTCGTCTCCAGGAAGCACTGAGCAGAACGCTCTAGGAGATAGCACTGGGTATATGGAAGTTTCTCTGGACTCCCTGGATCTCCGTGTCAGAGGAATTCTATCTTCCCAGACAGCAAATGAAGGTTGGTGTTCAAGAATGACTGTAGCATCTTACTGTTTGCTGGTCTAGTGTCCTTATGTTAGCCTAATTTCCCCTTGTGGATATTAATGGACAGTTTGATAAAGTGCATTACTTCAGGGTGATTGAACAGGTATGATGCAAAATATGATGCAAATCAACATTTGCCAGGTCACTGATGGCTCAAGTGAGACAGAAAGTAAGGGAGCTCTCTAAGAGCAAAAAGTAAGCATTTAATAGTGCTCCTGCCTAAAAAGTGTGCCTGTTTTGTCTCTGTAAAAAGTAAAGATTAAAAATGTACTTGTAATTCAACTGTAAAAAGGCACAGGAGTGGGAACATGTGCCATAGGTGTGGGATCGAGGATATAGAGATGGGGAAAAAAACCAATCTAGAGGCTTTCTTTGGTTTCCATAGAGCTTGCCATCCCAACTATGGTTGATCATAGTGGTTGGTTTGCACATGCTTTTGACTTAGACACTCAACATCTTGAAGAAGAAAAGCAGCATTGCTCACTTGTGTTCATGCTTAAAAGTCGTGGAGTTGGAGTGCCTGGGTCATGGGAGAGCTGATACTCAGACATGTGTATGGATCTTAGGAATCTGCCAAGCCTGGCCAGTGAATACAGGTGGTTATCCGGTCTTTATTTAAGAGGATCTTGGACCTAGAAGAATATTTGTTGTGAGGCCAGAAGTCCCTGTTTGCATTATCTCCTTTTTCCATTATTTCTGTTTGTATGTGTGTGGAGGTAATGGGAGGCTGAGGACTTAAGCTTGGGAGAAGACAGTAGCTAAGGACAAGTGGTAGGCGTGATGAGGAGAGCTCAAAGGAGAAGTCTTGTTAGTCATTTCTCTTGATGTTTCTATGACTCCTCACTTCTGGGGATTGAAGCACATCCAAGTCTGTGTAGATGTCTGTGTCTTGACAGTGTTGCCCAGGAGTTTAGACCCTGGACTCTCTCTCCGTCTTACCTTAATGTCCTCAGCCACATGTTGTTTTGGCAGAGAACAGTTGCTTGATGAGTTCTTTTGTGTATTTGTGTCTGTTCCCCCATTACAAACCAGATTGCTGAGTAGGAACCCTTCTTTCAGTGGCCCTACTTTTATATTTTTATTGATTCTAATTTGAGTTTTGCTTGATATTTCTTGATGTTTTGGGGTATGGCTACTTAAGGGAAGCCAGGCATCTAGACGTTTTTGTCACAAGCTCCTTTTTTCACAAAGATTTGTGGCTCACCTTGTGTCTCACTTATTTTTTAGTTTTTAAATTTTTGAGAGAGAATCTTATATAGCCCAGCCTGGCCTTAACCTTACCATGTAGTCAGCATTACTTTGAACTTCCTATCCTCCTGCCTTCGTCTCCTGAGTGTTGTGAGTACAGGTGTATGCTACCACACTCATTGTATCTGGTACTGAGGATCAAACCCAGGGCTTCATGCATGGTCAGCAAACCCTCTACCAACTGAGCTGTATCCCTATTTCTGTCCCTCATGCATTAGTCCTCTATAGAAACTAGATGTCCTCTTGGTTAGAACCCATATCAGATTACCGACATGGTAGAGATGAACCTTCCTGAGATGAAGGTAAACAGTCTGCTACATAGTGTTGTTGGAGACCAACTGAGGCACTGTGCATATGTGTAGAGTTTGAATGATTTGTAGATTGGGTTCCAAACAGCTCAGGGATCCCTGAGAGATTTCAGGGAAGGCTTGTGGGGAGCAAACTAAAAGTCAACCAGAAAAGTAATTATTTGATTACAGTTACTTGTTCTCTTCTGTTGATTAAGTCCCTCAATAAATCACTTGACTGCATTCACAGGAAATAGTTCAGAATTTGTTTTTGTGAAATGAGCAAGATTCATGTGGCCTCTGCTGGCATGGGATACTCAGGGTTCTTTGGGCCTGGTCTTAGTGAGACTTACTTTAGTAGTCTATTTTTAGATGTAAATATGAATTAATTGTTTTTAGAGATGTAACAATGCTTGAAACTTGGATTCACCTTTCATTTCTGCTCTGTTTCACAAGCAAGAACACGTACCACGCTCTAGCTTCCTTTAGAAACAGCAGTCCTCAGAGCTGCTTGTCAGATTCCAGTGTCCTTTTGGCAGCGCCACCCTCTACCCTGCCTTTCATTTTGCACATTCTGCTGGGGGTGGGTGAGCCTGGCTTTGCCCAGGTCCACTACTTGTCTCCTTTTTGATTTCCACTGTGATGTTAGGCACTGTGTTATTAGGACATTTGTGGTTCTCATTAGTCTCTGTATTTCTTTGTTTTTCCCACTTCTTTCCCTTCTCAGCCTAATATATGGGCTTTTTGGATGATGAATAATATTCTAGGTAATAAACCATTATTAAGGCTCTTCCAAATTGAATTTCTTTTTATGAGTGTAATTTTAGAACCAAGTGCTGAAAACAAGTTCTCATCATGTAGTGAATGCTCTTCTCCCTTGAAAACCAGATTTAGGAGTTGCTGATGAAAATGCAATCTCTTACTCTGACCTACAGCATGAACCCTGAAAACGTAGATTAATAGTAGTTCTTGTGGGATTCGGTAGGTGTCATGTTGGTGGGTGAGGTACAACCTGCTCCTTTACATCCCATCGAGGTGGGTGACAAGAGGTATGTGTACACCTTCCACTGAGCAGAGCTTTTGTGTAATTTCCATGCATATGAGAGCACTGTGAAAACTGTAACTGATTGTTCTCTGGACAGCCCTTTGTAGGTCAGGGTTGTATGAGCTGATTTGTATCTGTGTGACTTAGGGCTGGCCAATGGTCCGGATGTGCTGGAGACGGATGGCCTCCAGGAAGTGCCTCTCTGCAGCTGCCGCATGGAAACACCCAAGAGCCGTGAGATCAGCACCCTGGCCAACAACCAGTGCATGGCCACCGAGAGCGTGGATCATGAAGTAAGCATGTTCATTTTTACTTAAAATGGCAGAAAGAGCTGTCATGCCTTCTGTTAAACATCAGTCAGTAGTGTCATATACCAGGGAACCTACACAGACTTTTCCACAAAACTGATGGAGCAGATAAATAATTAGATCTCAGAGCTCTAAAGTTGGAACTTGAGCCTAGAGTTTGTTAAAAAGGAAGATAACATATAAACTGTGATGAGGTAAAAGTGGCCTGTGTGCTTCATTAACGTGCCTTTCTGAAGGTCTTTGCAGCCTTGCTATATGTATTCAGAGGTGAATATATAAAGACAGGAAATTTGCTCCAGGTTGTCCCTACCTAGGATAGGCCCAGCAGGCCCAAGTGCCTGTGAGCTATGGTTACTTCACTTTTCTCCACCTGTGCCTGGCATGGACCTGCAAAGATGTTGTGACTCCTTCATCCTTGCTCCTTCTGGTTGGAAGAAGAGGAGTAGACCGGAATGCCAAGAGAATGCTTCTCCACTTCTTTTTGGCAAGATTTTTTTGTTTTAGCCCATCAGACTACTTGGTTCCTGTTGGACAAGGGGGTGTGGGTCAAGCAGGAAGCTTGTTGATGTTATACCGAGAGAGGTGCTACTTGTGGTCACATGGCCCTTGGTGTCCTCTGCAGGTCTGTACCTGCCCATTTGTTCTGTGAGTGTAGGTCTAGGTCAATACATGGTGCTTTGATTCTGTTTATTCCCTGTTGGGGGTCCATGACTGTCATTCTAGTGGAGTTTCCAGTCCATTTGATCTTTGGAGCCATTAACAAAATTTTGAGCTTTAACTGTAAGTTTTAGAATTGACTATTTAACAGTAGCGGTAATGCACTGTGTTTTTGGTACGCAGGAGTACTGTCCTGAGAGTTCACACATGGCCCCTACAGTCTCTTCATGTTTCACAGAAGAGGACAGAGAGGCCAGGTCCTATGTCTAGGTCACTGGCTCTAGGAAAAGGGCAGGAATAGAAGTGATTCCAAAGGTCAGTTCTGAGCTGCCACTATATAGGTTCTGAGAGGGGAAGACCTAGTGATTCTGTTTGCTGTGGGGTTAGCTAACTGTGAAAGGTGGATGTTTCTGGAGACTTGTCCAGATGTTTTTGTTCCTATCACTTAATAATACAGCCAGAGTTTCTGCTTCAGCAGATTCGGCTAGACTAGAGTATTATTTTTCTAATAAACTCTAATTTCTACCATGCTCTGGTCTAGGGACCATGCTTTCAAAAGTGTCTTGACATAGGTGTCAAGTGAAAGGGGTCAATCTTCACTGGGAAGATCCAGTGAAATCATGTTTCAGATTTCAAAAACTTATCTTTTCTGAATTTAATATCCATTTGTCTATGTTTCTAGCCTGTGTGTATTCTCTAGGTTTAAAAAAAACAGTACTTTTGTTTTGTCCCAGGATGGCTGGCTTTTTAACATTTTTCTTCCCTCTCATTGTATTTGTTGTAGAGCCTCCAAAACCTTTTGTATCTCTTGATCAGAAGATCTAGAGTGTTTTACTGCCACCCCTTCTCTAGTTGTGTGCCACTGCCCTATGGTAAAATGGATTCCGGATTCTGGATTTAGCTTCTTAAACTGTTTAAGTCATTTTCCTTAGTTCCTGTAGCCTGAAAACTAGATCTTGTAGACATGGGTAAGTTTAAGACTGAAGACTATGTAATCTTGGCAAGGATGCTTTGTAGTGTATACTATGGTGGGAGTTGGGGGAGATACACATTCAAGTGACAGGATTTCTGTGGCAGCTTCCTATCCCTCCTCATCGACTGTTTACTTGAAAATTTTAACTCCTCAGTGAGCACTGCCTGAGTTCATTACTTCATTACGAGTTTGAATTTTTGCATTTCTATCAGTTTCTTCTGCCTTCTGTGACTAGATTTCATTGGTATAATTGAAGCTCCCATCATCTGCTAGAGTGGTGTGATGCTCCTACAATAGGTTTCACATTGGAAAGGCAGAATGCAAAGCTATAGTTCTCTCTTCTCAGAGCAGGTCATTGTGCTCTGGCGTCTGCTGTGTGCTGGGTATGATTTGCTTCTCTCCCTCCTATAGTGGTCATTGAAACTCATTGTCTTTTCTGAATCATATGTATCATAAATTGTTTGGTTGCAAAGTGAAATCTGGATTTGGTGACTGCATCTCAGGTGTCCTCTGGTAGAACTGTCAAGTTCAAGAAATAGATCATTTACCCCTTTCCAGGCTGCTTGGCTTTGGAAGTTCTCACCATCTAGTTCGTTATACTCAAGTTGTAGTTCATCAGATCTTTTAACATTTCTGAGAAAATTGCAACTTGCTATGGAACCCTAGACCAGATCAGCTCAGTTTCTCTGCAAGGTGTTGGGAAGTTTGGGTTAGCAGCTGCTCTTGTCTGTTGCCTACCTTGATCATTCATTGGATGTTTCAAAATGGTGCTCTAGTTCTAGCATGTACTTCATTACCCAGCTGCTTGTCTTTTAGGGGAAAGAAGCACAGATGTGTGATTCTTACCCTGTGTCTATAATTTCTTAAGACATCAAATTGGCTCTCCATCAGCTTCTGAAATTGTCTAATTCTCCTTTTACAATATGAACTGATGTATTTCAATATTATATTTAGTGGGTTTAATTCTTTGCCCTTTTTTTTGTTTGTTTTTTGGTCCTTTTGAGACAGGGTCTCCCTGTAGTGCCAGCTAGCCTTGAATGCACAGAGATCTGTCTGCTGGGATTAAGGATATGCTCTACCTCATCCAACCACAATTCTTTGCATTATTATTAAAGCTCAGGTTGCCTTCACACTTGGTTCACAGGACCTCTTAACTCTTTCATAGGGCAGAGGAAGTGTCTTACTTGAATTCTGTCCCTCAATCTTCCCACATAATATGAATTTGGAAGACTAGCACCACTGATGTTACTACTGGATGTTAATGTATTAGCACTGAAAGTTTGTTGATAGTGGTTTGAGATTCCGTATTACAACAGATCTTTAAGAAAACACTGTATGTCAACACTATACGGTTGGCACATACCTATAATTTTAGCATTTGGGAGGCTGAGGCAGGAGGATGAAAAATTTGCAGCTAACCTGTATTATAGAGTGAGTTTGAGACCAATTTGAACTGTGTTGTGAATTCTAAGATGCCTAGGCTACATATTGAGATCCTGTCTCAACAGTGAAAACTACCTTTTATGTAATTTGAAGTAGCATTAGAAAAGAATGTCCACAATTTTCAACTTTTAAATGTGGAAGTAGATATGAAAATCTATTATCTTTTATTAGACATTAAAGAATTTTGCAGTAATAGAGAACAGTGCCACTTATTAAATTTTGTTTTGAAAATAATTTTTACAATAAGATATGTTTTTTATATCAACATGTGATAGGCTTATTGCTATATTAAAATAAATTGAGTTCCATCCCTGGAATCCGCACAAAACTTGGAAGGTAAGAGCCAGTTCCCCAAAGTTGTCTTCTGGCACATGACCCACTTGTACCCCCAAATAATAATATAAAGGTAAAGGTAATTTTTTCCCCCTTTCACTTTCTAATGTGGTCAGTGTTACTATAACCCACATGAACAGAAGTTCTTCAAGATCCTAGTTTACTTTTATGAGTATAAGAGCACCTGAAATTCAGATGAGGACAGCCCTAGCAAGGCCTTTTTTGCTTGTGCTATCATGATACTGTTTAGTGTTGATTTTGTTTGCCATGGGCTTTTGAGTGTGCCTGCATTAAAGGAAACCCATCAGTCAGTGTGAAGAGTTCCTGAATGATCCTAGACTTAGGATCATTGTGGACTCTCTGCCCAGGGAGAGTCACCCTCAGATGCCATAGTTCCTGTCTGGTGGCATGGTTGATCTCTATACCTGATGGCAGCTAGTTGTATTTATGTGCTGTCTGTGGGTGTCTAGTGGTACCTTGTGCTGTGCTGAGGTCACTGCTGTCTTCTTTGGCTTAGCTTTGGCCTTGAGCCTTTTCTTTTCAGGCCATCTTTTGTCTCTTGAGAGCAGGTCACATTTGTGTAGGTGTAATTGCACACACCAAGAGTTAAAAGAGTGGTACTCAGAAATGTTTTGATTTTGGGGAGCATTTGGATTAGAAATTTTCAGTCAAGGCCAGTCAGCCTTTCCCCTCATTGTCGAGCATTCTTGCTTGCCTTTGCTATAGTGTTTTTATTTCTGTCATTTGTGTTGACTTTCTTCTGATCCCCAGGTTGTAATGCAACTCTTGGGTAGCGGAAGATTTTGTTTGCTGATTCTTTTTTGATAATGAGTTCACTTTTTTTTTTAAACAGGATTTCCCTGTAGCCCCAACTGCCTGGAACTTGCTATGTAGATCAGGCTGGACACAACTTCACAGAGATCTGCCTGCCTCTGCCTCCGGAGAGTTAGGATTAAATGCATGTGTCACCATGCCTTCAGGACTTCAGCATAATTCATCTTGTGGACCAAACAACTCTTTGTTGTATGGAGGCATAGCCAGTTGAGTCTTAGACAGTCAACAGTGTCTCTGGTCCCCTACCAGTAGATACTAGTTCCAACCTTTAGTTACAACTGTAAATGTCTCCAGATGTTGTCAGATGTTCATTGGAGACCTCAGGCAAGGAGTAAAATCTTCCTCTCAGAAGAGGATCACTATTCCAGGGCCCCTTTGCTTCCTAAGGTTGGGTGCTGTGCTGATACGTGCCATTTTATGAGTACCTTAGTTTTCTTCTTGAAGTGAGAAGAACCTTTACAGACTCCCTGCCAAGGAAGTATCTCCTTGTCTATGTCTGCCCCATACTCTTGAGCCCAATCACATGCTGACTCCCAGAGATGTGCGCCCCAAGGCACATGTCCTCATAGCCCCATCAACCTTGAGCAACCCAGTTGGATGTCAGTAAAAGCTTTCTCTCCTTTCTGCTGCCAAGCTGGGTTTCATGTGCAGCTGCCTGGAGGGAAGCCTTGTTCTGATGTGGTCTTCAGACTCTTGTTGCTACAGGTCAGTGTGGTAATCTTCTTCTGTCCTACACAAGGAAGTGGCATTTGGACTAGAAGACATTTTTCTTGGTTTAACTTTTACCAAAGTACAGAAAAAAACCACATCTATTCTGAGTCATCTGCTGCTGCTTTCAGAAACTAATCTGACTTCTCACCACAATGGGAGCCATTCCCTGTGGGGGTAGTCTTTTGTGTACATCTCAGAACCCTGAGATACATCAACCAATCAATCAGTATAATAAAAGTTTTAAATGATTGCTTTCTGAATCTTTTACTGTGCTTCCATTTTAATGGATCATTAGTTTGTGTTCTCTTGCTCTGTCTTCCTCTTCCAGCACCTCCTCAGTCTGGGTTCTTCTGGACTCTTCTGTGGTTTTGTTCTCCAGTTCTTAGGATATGTTTGGGAATGTGCACAGCTGTGTGGGGAGAGGGTTGGACTAATTGTATTTCCTTTCTGGAACCATTAAACATGAACATGTTTCTATAAATAGGAAAACATACTCTGTTATACATTTTTATTTTTTAATGTGTTTACTTTAAATTCATCCCTAATAAATGGGATTAATATCTTTGTGGGTCTCTTTAAAAGTATTTTGTTTTTCTTCTGATGATTACAGATGTTTAGCTCATTTTTGGTATTGGTGGAGTATAAACTTCTAGTCAAGTAAGGTTACTTAAGAAAGAAATGTTTTTTAAGACTATATTCTAGAATATTCTGTCTCATGTAACTGATACTTTTATCTATCACCAGAGCTGCTACAATCTTATATCTGAAAATATCTTTTGATAGTGTTGCTCTGGCACCTTCTCCACTGCTCCTCGTTCTGAAACTTTTCTGGCTAGGTTTTGTCTTGAAGGTCTTCCATCTGAGCTTACCATAGGCAAACATTGTGCTGGATATGGCAGTCTGAGCAAGGAGACCAGGGTGCTAGGTACATTGACCTGAGGCTGTCTCTGCCCTTCTCTATACAATCAGATTTGTCACAGGGGAGAGTCCTTACTGTGGGCTTGTCTAAACTGTGACATAGATGACTTGCCTGGACCTAGCTTGAAGACTTCTCTAGCTTGAACCATATCTTGACACCACTGCTAGGTCTCATATTCTCAGATGGTAGAGAACCACATGAAAGGGAATCTTGTTGTATAACTAACCAAGTCAGAGGAGGTTCTGTAGCAGGTGTAACCAAGGTGAGTAGCACAAACTCTTGCAAAGGAAAATGTGCTTTGAGACCACCCAGATTCATGTATTCTCTGTGTGTGCCTAATAAACCAGGAAAAAAAAAAGCCTTCAAGCACTGGGTTGCCACACAATTTCGGAAATTAGCACCTTTGTTGGGTATATGAATTGTCTTAAAGTAATGCCAAATATGGCTCATTAGCAATACACTTGAAGTATTTATAGGCAAAACAATAGGATTTCACCTGTAAATACATCTTTCTAGCAGGAGGGTTAGGGTAGACTGCTTAGATGAGAATGTTAGTAATTTTTAAGAGATTTGGGCTCGTGGGGTTTCATTATACTTCATTCTTTGTTCTTAAAACTTTTCTTAATCGAAAGTATAGTAAAACAGCAGGTAGTCTGCCATCTTAGAAGCCCTTTGTTGCAACAAGTGTGTAGAGGGCAAGTTTGGAACTCTGCTTTGCCTACTTTTGTCACAAACTTGATTTTTCTTGTGGAGTATGCTCTAGATCTCTAGTCTCGTCAATTCTATACTTGGTCTTTTCTTTAGGGCAAGCAGGTCAACTCTGCTTTGCCAAGTCAGTACCTGTTTGTTTGCTTTTCATCTTAGAAGGAAACAGGTGGCTCTTCTCCTTTGTTCTGGGCATTTCCTGCTCCCCTCTCTGCAAAACTGGGGCTGTCTCATCACTGATATGGTTGTATTCTCCATGTTCATTAACTGTTTCTTTTCTTTTTCAATTCTAATGAGGTTCCACTGCTACTCCTTTGAGGTACCTTTTCTCTTCCTTGTATTGTGCTGTTTTATCCCCCAACTTCCAACTCTGTTTCCATTCTTATCTCAGCAGCTGGACAAAATCATCACCTCATCATCTCCCCCCCTCCTTTTTTTTTTTTTTTGAGATAGGGTCTCCCTGTAGCCCCAGCTGGCCTGGAACTCACTGTGTAGACCAGGTTGACCTTTAACTCAGAGAGATCTGCCTGCCTCTGCCTCCCAAGTGTTGTAACTAAAGGAATGTGCCACTATGCCCAGCACAAGAAATCTCTTCCTCCAAAATTAGGGATTTGTTCTTAGCATCTTTTGTATATCTTTCTAGGTTCACCTATATTTATATTTGTACAATATCACATTTCCTTTTAAAACATTTTTATTTTATGTGTATTTGCCTGCCTGCATGTATGTAAGTGCACCCATATCATGCAGTGCTCACAGAGGTCAGAAGATGGCATTGGATCCTCTGGAACTGGAGTTAACAGATGGTTGTTAGCCTTCATGTGGGCGCTGGGAACCGAACTCAAGTCTTCTATGAGAGCATCCAGTGCTTTTAACTGCTGAGCCATCTCTCCAGTCCCATATTTCCTTTTAAAAATAACTCATTTTCTCCCCAAATAAGTATCTATAAAGGATTCCTGTTCACAGGCCCTGACCAATATTCATATAGAATCACTTGGTGGTATTGGTTTTGAGATGGTATTTCCAGATGTACCCGTCCTTGCTTTCCCAATTCTGAGTTTTGTCCAGTGCATAGGGGGAGACATCTAGGCTTTCTTTAAAGGGAACCTCTGGATGATTATAACATACACTGACATAGGTCTGGCAGGGCCTGTTGGTTATTTCTTTTCTTTTTTTTTTTTTTTTGTCCTTTGGGATACATCCTGGCATACTTAGTGACATTTTCAGGTAAGAGTCTTAGTAGAATTTGCATTTGGAAGCTATTAAAATACATTTTATTTATTATTTTAATTTTTTTATGTATATGGTATATTGCCTACATGTGTGTAGTATACCCATGCCATATAGTGCTTGTGGAGGTCAGAAGAGGATGTCAGATCCTCTGGAACTGGAGTTACGGATGGTTGTTAGTTGCTATGTGGGTTCTGGGAATTGAGCCCGGGTCCTCTGCCAGCGTAGCCAGTGCTCTTAACTGCTGAGCCATCTCTCCAGCCCTTGAAAGCTTTTTAAGTTTGTATTTCAGATTGCTTGCCAGAAACTTGAAATAGAACTTAGTCCCATTCTGTAGGTTCTATAGCCTCTGGCCTGCATTTGCAGCCTAGCTAAATAATGGTATTGTGCCAGCAGGGTAGAAAACTGCTAGAGGCTGTCATACATTTTTGAATATTATCATATTTGAACATTTGTCATCTGTTTGGGGGAACATCTGTAGTGGTTCTTTTGTGAATTACCATTCGTCATTTTCTCCTGTTGGGCTGTTTTGTTTGTTTGTTTGCTTGTTGGTTGTCAGAGAAGCTATGCACAGCGAACCATCATTCATTTGTCTGCATAGTAAACTGTCAGTCCTTCTCTGGCATATTGTAGTATATAGGAATGCCTCACTGAGCAGCTTCTGTGTTTACCTTGACAACTTGTTGGAATCTTGGTTGTCTCCTGATCTCCTGTGTTCACATCCCTCAGGCAGATCCAGGAGCTGTTGTTCTTCTCTATTTCTTACATCTCAGCTCGGCTTCCATGTGTAGGGTACTCGAGCTGTTTTGGACCTCCTGAAGACACTCTGCATCGTGTGATGGCCTTGGCTTTCCTACCTGGAGTATGTTCATTGTTTAGCTTTCTTCTCATCCTTATCTTTTCCTTGTTTTGTGCTGAGCAGAAGCCTTGGTTCTCTGACTGGTCACTTAACCCCTTGAATGTGGTTGCTTGCTGCTATCTTCCCTGGCTGTTCAGTAGATAGTAACTTCCTTCTTCAGGTTCCTAAGCCTAGTAGATTTGTAGGAGATGCTCTATACTACTGTTCATAAATCTAGGCTTGCCTCTGAAGGTTCAAAGCTCTTGCAAGTCAGCTCAGACCTGGTGAGAACATTCCATGTGTCAGACACTTTCCAGTGCCCAGTACCTGGGCAAGTTGTCCCCTCACAGCTCTGTCACTGACCCCTGGTCTTGTCTGCTTGCAGTTGGGCCGGTGTACAAACAGCGTGGTCAAGTATGAGCTGATGCGTCCATCCAACAAGGCACCACTCTTGGTGTTGTGTGAAGACCATCGGGGCCGCATGGTGAAGCACCAGTGCTGTCCTGGCTGCGGCTACTTCTGCACGGCGGTAAGAGCCCGCCTGCCGGGCCTCAAGAGTCTTCTGAGATGCTCTTCCCAGCCTTACACCCAATCTGGGATGTACTCCATTAGAAGTCCTTAGTGCTTCACAAGTCCTTCACCACAGCTCTTGAGCCTTCTTGTTGTAGACAAATGGTCTGGTGTCCCCACCTCCCTTTATATTGTGTTGTAAACTCCTGCTTTTAGTGTGGGAGGTGTGTGTCTCCTATGCTGCACTCTCTGGCATCTGTGTGTTGTCTCTCGGATCTTGTGTTTGATGACTATTCATCTGATACATCTGTAACCCCTGGGGCTGCAGGACAGACTTCCTCTCTGGAGCCTGTACTTACTTTCACCTGTAGCTTCAGGTACTGACAGATGTGATACTGCTCCTCTGTGCACTAGATCAGTAGCTTCTGCTCTACCTCCAAGAGTTTGTCTTTTAATTCTATACATTGTGTCCGCCACAGTCTTCAAAATCCCTCTTCATGCTTCTCTTGAGTTCCACGGTCTCTAGCTCTCTGCAAGAATAGTTGTTCCAACTGGTGCTTTTCTGCCTGAGACTCACCAAAATGCTACTTTGGGAGATCTGATTCTTATCTGCTTATCAGCCCTGCAGTGTGTGTTCTCTCTGAGTCTGCTTCCGGATCATGTTTTCTTGTACAACTCTCTTGTTTGATTAGTGTAGCCAGACTGTGAAGCCTCAGCCAGCTTGATTATTAGAGGAGAGGTGGTGGCAGCAGTGAGGTGACTCACCCTCTGTGGCTTTTGTTCACCTTGTGAGCTCCTTACAAACTCAGTGTTTTTGCATCTCTCCTGCTGGTTACTGGGCCCAAACTGGGACTCCACCTGCTTCCCTCACTTGTGCAACCTGAATGGTTCAGTAGAGCTCTGTGTGTTTGTCTGAATGTCAGCCCTAGTGGGGTTTTCTTTGTTGTTGTTTTGAGATAGAATATCACTATGTTGCCCTGGCTGGCCTTGACTTGCTGCGTAGACAGAACTCAAAGAGATCTGCCTGCTTCTGCCTCTCAGGTGCTGGGATTAAAGGTGTATAGTACTACCCTCAGCCATCCCCGGTTTTTAAGCATGATTTTCACCTTCTTGTTTCTAGGGTAATTTCATGGAATGCCAGCCTGAGAGCAGCATCTCTCACCGTTTCCACAAAGACTGTGCCTCTCGAGTCAACAATGCCAGCTACTGTCCTCATTGTGGGGAAGACACTTCCAAGGCCAAAGAGGTGACCATAGCAAAAGCAGACACGACCTCCACAGTGACCCCAGCCCCTGGACAAGAGAAGAGCTTGGTTGCTGAGGGCAGGGCTGACACGACCACGGGCAGGTACTAAGCAAAGTAGCTGTGACTACCTTTTCTATGAAGTCCCTGAAAAATGTCCTTTTTAGTTTTTAGTTTCTGATGCTTTATCCAGAACTCTTAGCATTGTGGTTTATGACGTCTAAGTAACATTGATCTTCATTTAATGCCATTTGTACAAGGGTCTCTTTCAGCTTGACTTGGTAAAGTCATGTACCGGTGTTGAACCAGTTTTCACAGTGTTTTAACTTGTTTGGCTTTTTTTGTGGTTTGGGCACTAATGTAAGTCCCTACACCACACCCTGAAACAGTCTATTAGCTTCTGTAGGCTATTCCTGCTGCACTGTTTGGCACAGAGTTGAAGGCCTTAGTTGAAGACAAGATACAGAGAAATATCCATACGGAGATATAACTGCCTTAAAAAAAAAGGAAAGAAAAACTCCATAGAAATAGCTGGTAGGGTGAGTGGGTCAGTGAAAGGATAAAGAGATGGTAGTCATCAGCTCTTCTGCCAGCCATGTCTAGTTAGGAAAGAGATGAAGAGATTCTTTCCCAGCAGCAGCAGCAGCAGCAGCAGCAGAGGCTTCAAGTTCCTCAGCTGAATAAAGATTACAAAATAGATAAAAAGCTTAAACTTTGTTTGGGGTCATTTAAATGTAGGTAAGCTTCCATATACTGTGAAACAAAGAATTGTGAAGGTCTTGGTGCCTTGATAGTAATCTGTAAATTCAATATTATGGAAGTCACAGTTCCAGTAGGCTTCCTTCTGGAGTAGGCAGCAGATAATAGCGTAAACATTAAGCAAGTTTATTAAAAGCTGTTTTGAGTACATGGGTGGGAAATGCTAGGGGTGTTATCCTGACTTCTAAGTATCTTGTTTATTAGGTAATAGGGTTCTGCATCTCATGCAGTTCCCTTGGGACTTGCAGGTAGTAAATGGACTGACATTAGCTCCACTCAGAGGGAGTGTGTATGGGCAGGTTAAACAGTTCCTGGTTTATGTTTTGATTGGTTTCCATGAGAAAGGAACATTTTCCAAATAATGGAACTCAACATTTCAATAATTTCTTCTCCATGAAGCATTGCTGGAACTTCAGAGGACGACAAATCGCAGAGCACAGCTCCACAGGCATCAGAGGGCTTTGATCCTGCAGGGCCAACTGGGTTTGTGAGGCCAACTTCTGGCCTTACCCAGGGCCCTGGAAAGGAAACCTTGGAAAGTGCTTTAATCGCTCTGGACTCAGAAAAGTGAGTTGGCCTGTACTTTCGGAGACAATTCAGGGTCATATTCTTCCCCAGGGGTTCGTGCTGCTTTTAAGCTTTTTGAGTAGTCATGTGTCCGTTAATCCGAGCGCTTCAGCAGCAGAGTCATGTTGATCTCTTGTGAGTTTGAGGCCAGCCTACTCTGCATAGCCAGTTTCATTCAGCCAGAGCTACACAGTGAGACCCGGTCTTACAACAAAATAAAAACAAACCAAAGAAAAGGCCATGTGTCTTTCCTGTTATCTGGGGTAAATTATTGCAAATTATTATCCATTTTGTCATGCTAAGAGCACAAGGTAAGACTTGTTATCCTGAGCTAGGACAGTCTTATGACTTGTACTGGGTGAGCCACTTGAACACCACTGGAGCAGATACTACTGCTACTCTATGAGCTTCTGTCATCTACCTTCCTGCCCGAATTCTGCTATGTGTGGGCTGGACCAGGTGACTCCTCAGGTGACTTGTCAGTGCCCACATCCTGAAGCCTTCTTTTGGCCTAGTGAACCACCCATGTCCTCCCTCCTTGGAGACATCCTTGCCTTTTCACTGTCTCTAGTCTTACCCATCAGATACCCACAGCCCCTGCCTACTAACTAGGCCCCAGGCTCTTCCTGACCCCTCCTTCCTAGGCTCCTTCCTCGATGCTAGAGTGTAGCTAGTGTCAACCCATAACACTGATCTTGAGCTGCTGCACAGACTATCATGGCCATCCTTCCTGACACATTTGCTGCGCTTTGTGTAGATGATTATTCTTTAGGATTCCCTGACCTTTACAGAGCTGTAGCTTGCCTCTGCCCTGGGTAGGTTCTCTGTCATGTTGTGTCAGAAGTACTGTGTACAGCACTGTGTCATGGAATGTCAAGAAAACGGTTGCTTGAGTTTATGGTGTTTTGTTTTTGACAGTGCTCCAGGGCTTTACACATACTGACCAATGCTCTTCCTTTGAGCTGCATCTCTTGCCCTGTTGTTTTGAGAATCAGAGACTTGATTTGTGGGTTAGGTGCACTTGACCTTGAGGAATTGTCAGGAAGTTGTCACTAGGCCTTAGCTTTGCAGGTATAATAAAGGTGGTATTGATTGCTGTCTTCTGCTTCTCACAGACCTAAGAAGCTTCGCTTCCACCCGAAACAGCTGTACTTCTCTGCCAGGCAGGGCGAGCTGCAGAAGGTGCTTCTCATGCTGGGTGAGTTGCCATGTCTGAGACCCCAGAAGGAACACAGTGGTTACCCCTTTTCTCATTAGCCCCATCTTTCTGTTTTGATGTTTATAATTCTTTTATTCCTCTGGTTTGTGAAAGTGAGTGCTCATTGGTGTTCTGCCTGCTTATGATGTTCATAGTCACCTCATGGCACTAGAAATGTACTCTGTGTATTTCAACTGTTTAGAAAGGACTGTTTAGTGAAATAGTTACTGAATCAAGCAGAAATGTAGAATCAAGGATATGGCGTGACTGGATGCTATTGTGACATCCTGCAGTGAGGAGGCCAGTGCTTCTGTACTGCCAGGAGCAGCACCAGTACGGAGTGGGACTCAGGAGAACTGGGCACATTCTGTGCTCTGGCAGCAGTTGAGTCACTTGTCTTAGCTCTTTTGTGCCTGAGAATGTGCTTATTACGACCTTATGATGCCCAAACTCATAGTTCTAGGCTTGATCTCTCTGATCAAGCAAATCACAAAAGAAGCTAGAGTTTGGAGGTTGGTGGGAAAATTCCATTTAATTTTAATGAAAATGTCAATTTTAATTCCCATTTCTCTGTGGGCCTCATGTAGTGCTTAGCAGCTTCACTGTTGCTTGATTAAATGCTACTTGAAAAATGCCCAATACTTGTGAGATTAAGACAGGAAGATTTCAAGTTCAAGACTGGCCTAGACTACAGTGTGAGACCAAAATCCAGAAGCCAGGCATGGTTGTACATGCCTTTAATCTCAGCATTCTGGAGACAAAGGCAGGCAGACCTCTGTGAAATCTGGACCAGCTAGTGCTACAGGGAGATACTGTTTCAACTACACCACAAGAAAAAAAAAAAAAAAAAAAAAGTACATGTCTGTTGTTTCCGCACCTTACTTCTAACCCTCAGGACATCCTGTATTTAGAGCTCTGTTTGCACTCATCACTGTTCTCATGAGCTTGCAGGAGGCTAAGATAGGAAGATATGAAAGCAAAAGAACCTCAGAGTTAGGAAGGGGGCACTCTGATGGACAGACTGTCTGTCAGGGTTCATGTGGAGCCGGTATAGATTCTCTTAGTCTTATGAAGTGGGACCTAGCTAATTCCCTTAGACAGACAGAGTGATGTGGTGACTCCATCATAGCTCCAGAGTTGGCTGTTTGTCTTGAGGAAAATTGTCTCTGTGAGTGTTGCTGGTCACCCTGAGTACCTGGAAGTGCATCATGGCTGCATCTGATGGTAATTGGTAAAACCATGTTTGTTCACAGTTGATGGAATCGATCCCAACTTCAAAATGGAACACCAGAGTAAGCGCTCCCCATTGCATGCTGCTGCGGAGGCTGGCCACGTGGACATCTGCCACATGCTGGTTCAGGTTTGGAGGCTCTCGTAGACTTCTTCGCTCTCAGTGTTTATCAAAGTGAAGTGTCACCAGATTTCCAGTACTCAACTGAAATAGCAGTGGTACCTCCAGGCTGCCATAGGAAAGCACCTTCCTGTTCTTTCTAGCCCTGTGCCGTGGACCTCTGTTTCTTCTGACATTTGCTTCTGTTTATAGTATCACACTGCTGTGTGGCTTCCTCAGCTTGTTTTCTAATTTTCTAATTTTAGCTAGAACATATTTAATGTTTACTGATCTCTACTGCAGAAGATGATGGTTTACTTAGGCCCAGTCCCTTCGTCTTTTATTCCCCAGTGATTGATTACATCTTCCTCATTTTTAAAAATGGTGTCCAAAATTCTCTTTAACTTTTTGGCATGGCTTAGTAGTTAAAGGTGCTTGCTGCCAAGCCTAACAACCTGAATTTGATCTCTGAAACCCACACGTTAAAAGGAAAGAACAGACTCTCACAAATTGTCCTCTCACCTCCATACATATTCTGTGATGTATGTATTCTTCACTCCCTCTGATGAATGAATAAATGAATATAAAAAATTGTAAGACTTTGTAAGTATTTAAAAAAAATTCCCACTTTTAAAAATTGACACATTGTACTTGTCCATATTTCAGATGAAGAGAGTGATGTTTTAATGTATAATGTATAATGATCAGATCAGGGAAATTGGTATATTACCTCAGGCCTCTATCATTTCTTTGTGGTTAGAGCATTTGAAACCCTTTCTTGGTTATTTTGAAGTATTCAGTTAATCATGTCAGCCCAATTATTCTGTTGTACTTTAGAAGACTGGAAGTTATTTCTCTTACTCAATTACACTCCTGAACCTATTAAGTAGCCTCCCCACATCCTTTTCAGCTGATGGTAACCACTGTTTGGTGAGTGTGCAATATTCGTGTTGCACAAATGGTGGGTTTGCTGTCTTGTTTATCGGTAGTGTTACATTATGTCTATTTATCACTCTTTGATTTTGCCTCATTTTTTGATGGACATTGAGTTTGGTTCTGTGTCATGGCTCCTGTGAACAGTGCTACAGTAAACTTGTGGGCACAGATGTCTCTTGGACATCCTTTCCTTTTCTTCCTTTCACAGCTTTCTTGGAAAGCTGTGGTGGAAACTGTCACGCGCTGCTTTGCCTCTTGATGGAGTAAGAATTTTCCTCATCTTTATAGCATTGTGATTTAAAAGAATATTTTTGAAAGTAGCCTCTCTAGTCGTGTGAGATGATATCTCACTGTGGTTTGACTTTGCATTTCCTTGATGAGTAGTAATGTTGAACAGTTTTTCCTGTGCTTTTTGCCCTTGTTATATCTTCCATTGAGGTATTTGGGATATGTGGCTATTTTAAAAACTTGCTATTAAGTTGTGTGAGTTCCTTATATATTCTGGAAATTATTCTCCTGTTGACTAGCTCACTAGAATTCTTATTGCTATTGGCTTTCTTGCCATGGTGGACTGGAACTATGAGCTACATAATGTCCATTCTCCCTCTGGTTGCTTTTGTAAGAGCATTTTAATCACAGCAACAGGAAAAGAAACTTAAGACACTGTTTCCAGTAGTGGTAGCGGCAGTAAAAGTGAGCTTCTTTGCTTGTTTTTTTGCTCTCAGAGAAAATGATCTCAGCTTTCTTTACCCACTGTGAGAATCAGCTGTGGGTTTGTTATATGCAGCTCTTACTCTGCTGACTTTCCCTCCCTCCCTGACTTATTGAATATTTGTATTATGAAGGGATGTTAAATTTTGTCAAAAAATTTTTTTAATGTATTAAGATTTTTAAGATCATATGGTTTTTGCTCTTCATTCTGTTGATAAGGTGTATACTACGTTTGTTGATTTGTGTGTGTTAAACAAATCTTGCGTCCCTAGGGTAAAAGCTACTTGATCCTGGTGATGTTTTTGAAGTGCTGTTTAATACAACTTGTTAGTATTTTGTTCAGAACTTCTATGTACTCACTAGAGATAACTTTCTGTAACTTCCTGTGTGTGTGTCTATGTGTCTGTTTGTTGTGTCCTGTTTGGTGTTCTTAAAGCTGGTTTTGTAGAGGTAGTTTAGAAGGAAGCCCTTCCCTTCTTTTTCTTTGGAATAGTTTCAGAAATGTTGGCATTAATCTTAGAAAATTTGTGAAATTCAGTTGTGAAATCCCACATTGGCTTCTCTTTGTGGGAAGACTTTCCCTTTTGTTGGTTTCATTGTCATTTATTGGTTTCTTCAAGTTTTTATGTCCCCATCATTTAGTTTTGGTTTTATATTTCAGAAATTCATGCATTTCTTGCTGTCATAGAGTTTTTTTGTAATGATCCTTAACAGTTCTTCGTATTTCTGTGGTATCAATTGAGGCATATTTCCTTTTTCTTCTGATTTTATTTGCTTAGCTACCCTCCCCAACCCCCTTGGTTAGGCTAGCTCTCAGGTGCTTATTTTAAAAGGAAATAGATTTTTTAATAATTCTTTTCCTTTCACGCTCTCATCTCCCATTTTCTATTAATTTGGGGTACGGTTCTTTTGTATTTTCTCTGCTCTATCATTAGTTTCTTTATTTGAGATTTCTGTTTTTTGAATGTGGCTTTTATTGCCATAAACATACTTATTACTATTGCTTTTGCCACATCTCCTAGATTCTTTACTTCCATTTAAATTTTTCTAAGAATTATTCTTGCATGTGTTTGTGGTAAGCGTTTGTATATGTATTCATGCATGGGTGTGTGCATGCACGCACATGTGTGGAGGCAGAGGTTGATATCAAATATCCTCCTTCAGGGTTTTGAGTCAGCATCTCTCAGTTGGACTCAGAGCTTACTGATTCAGCTGATCCAGCTAACTAGGTGCAGTCTGGTTGTCACACCTATCCTACAGTTATCTGGGTGCTATGCATGCTTGCATAGTAAGTACTTTACCCCCTGAGCCACTCCCAGGTCTAGCAAAGGTTTCCCCTTTTTTCCTTCATTGACTAGTTGGCTGTTCAGGAGAATACTGTTTAATTTCTTGTATTTGTACAATTTGTAATATTCTTGTTGATTTCCACTTTAATTTCAGTCTGGTTGAAGGAGATACAATGATCAGGGTTTTCAGGCTTAAAATTTTTTATTCAGATTTGTATGTGGCCTAACAGATGATCTATCCTACAGAATGTTCCACATTCTGATGAGAACATTGTGTATTCTGCCTGTGTTGAGTGAAATATGTTTGCAGTTCATTTGATCTGTAGTACAATTTAACCTCAGTGTTTCTTTGTTGATTTTCTTTTGGTCTGAACGAGCTCATCTGTCCACTGATAAAAATGGGATAAATTCCCGAGTTGTCACTGTGTTGAAGTCTCATTTCTCCCTTTAAATCTGATGTTTATTTTATAATATGTTTATAGTTAAAATCTGTTTTATCTGTGTATATGAAACCCATTTGGCTCATATTTTCTGTGTTAGATCTTTTTCTATACACTTACTTGGTCTGAAAAGAGTTTCTTATCGACATCTTATCATCAGATTTTGTTTTTTATTCCATGTAGGAAGCCTGTATTTTTTCATTGGGGACTGTTTGCATTCTAGGCCAACATTGTTAAGGACATATTCCTGCCATTGTTAAGATTTTTAGGGATTGTTTTGTATATCCTTTTTCCTCTGTTGGACATTCTTGTGGTTTCATAGTTTTCTGTACTGTGATAGGGTTTGATTCTTTTGTTCATCTGTTCCTCTGTAGAATTTCCTGATGGTAGTTATGTTCCTTTCAGTTCTGATGTCAAAATTCCTTTAAGCTTTCTCAGATGACTTGACTGTTTTTTTGGTTGAATCTGTTTTGGGGTCTTTTGTGCTTCCTGGACCTAGATGTTCACATTTTTTCCAAGATTTGTATGCATTTTTTTAGTTATTTCTTTGAACAAGTTTTCTATATCTTTCTCTTACCTTTCTGGAACTGCCATACTTGTTATGTCTCTTTATGGTATGCAGTAAGTCTCATAGGCTCTTTTTTTGTTCTTACATATGTATGTGTGTGTGTGTATATATATATATATTTATATATATATTTATATACTTTTTCGTTTTGTCAAGCTTAGAAATTCTTCTGTAAATACTTTGTATGCTAAGCCATCAAGTCCTCAATGGTGTACTTTATGTGTAGTGTGCTGGGCAGGTTTACTTGTCAACTTGACACCCCTGGGGTTGAGGGAGCCTCGGTTGGATCATTATCTTCTTTAGACTGACCTGTGGCTATGTCTGTGGGTTATTTTCTTAATTGTTGAATGATATGGGAGGATTGAGCCTACCGTGGGTGGTGCAGGCTGAGCATGGGCCAGAGGAGCAAGCCATTAACCAATGTTCCTCCATGGCCTGTGTTTCCACTCCTACCTCCAGGTTCTTGCTCTGAGTTCCTACCTTAGTTTCCCTCAGTGATAAACTGGTCGTGGGAGATGATGAGAGTGTTTTGTCACATTGATGGAAGTAAATTAGAGCATGTAGCTAGCAATTGCCTTGTTTCCTGTGGTTCAGCTGCTGTTGCTTTCTGTCTGACTCTCTTCAATTCATTGCACAGACTTGTAGTGCTTTCCCCATTCATACCACTTAGTGCTGTGCAGGCATGTTGTGTTGCCATCATCATCCTTTGTGAGGGCCCCTCCAGGACTAGGACCTTGATGATAGGTTTGTTTTCTAGATGCTGTGCTGAGTTTGATGCGCAGTGTCTTCTGACACTTTGTGTGTATTGTTTTGCTTATTTCTAGAAGTTTGAGAACTGTCTTTTAACCTTTCTGGTCCTAAGTCTTATCTGTGCATTATAATTTTGATCCTTTTCAGTCCTTCAGGCCCGTATCTTTTTGTCCTGTTTTCCTCTACGACTTCCCAAAGAATCTTCTATCTGTCTTAACTCCTTCCTGCTTTGACTCCTTCCTGTACATCAGGGTGGGACCTTATGGATTAAATCCTCGCCATAGTTCATCCCAGTGCATACTGGTTGTACTTTGTAGGTATCTGCTCAATTTGGCTTCAATTTGACTTTGGGCTCCTAGGCTGGGTTTAGTCTCGCGCTCTCACGTTTAGAATCCTGAGCACCCTTTTCTGCTCTCTAACAGCTCTTATAGCCTCTGGTTGGTCTGTGTTTCTTTGAAAGTATATGATGCTACTGTGAAGTTCTGTGAGTGAGTGCCTGAGGCAGTAAAGGTTAATATCTGACCAACTCAGTGTTGCCGGGTTCATTGTAGTAATGTGAAGGTGGTGTGGGCTAGGTTGTGTAGAGAGAAGGTGATGCAAGATCTTCACAGGAGAAGAAAAGGGAGAAGATGGTACAGAAGACAAAGGAAAGAGCTATTGATTTGTGGGCGAAAGAAGGGGGTAGGTGTGGAGGAGGGGGCTTCTTCTGGGAAACTCTGAGACTATGGGTCCACTTGAGTGGCAGGAGATGGGAGGCCTTGCAAGCCACATGGGCCACAGGCAGATACAGGAGCCCTATGATTACCTGGGTTAGGGAAGTGTGTGAGTTACTTGTCCGGGCCTCTCTATATCCTCTGTTGGTATCAGGATTAGCTTGTCACTCCTTTGAAGGACATTTTCTTTTTGGCTAGACAGAGAAGAATGTATACAATATATCTAAATTACATTAAAGATTAAAAGTAGATCAGAGTGAACCATACATACTATCTGTTTGAGGCCAGCCTGGTTTTAATAGCAAGTCTCTAGGCCAGCCACAGCTACATAGTGAGACCAGGTCTCAAAAAAAGAGAGGACAGAATCCAGGTGAGATCTGAAGTTGAACATCAGATCACGGTGCTTCTTGTCTGTCTCTCCCTCCCCTCTATTGTTTTTTATTACTGTTTTTTGAGTCAGTGTCTCATTCTGTAGCCCAGGGTAGTGGTGCTTCTTGCCTTTGCCCTAGGCTATGACTTGCATGATGGCATTTTTGAGGAAGCTCTGTAAGTTCTCTGTTTTCATCATGTCTTTTGAAAGCCTGAAGACATTCAAAATGAAATATGTTTTTGGGTAGTCTTATGTATAGAAGCTCTTTACACACTTTCCATGGAGTTCTGTTCAATGTCTAGTGATTCAAATGAGCCTAATGCATTTTACTTACTTGTCACTGTGGCACTTGGTCTGATTCCTAGATGTTGTGCTTATAGTGCCACTCTTAGGAGGACCTTTACTTTTGTGTGCCTCCTCTTTCCCTAGACCTAAGCAGGTTTCCCAGAAAGGAGAACAGATGCATTTGTAGTTGTTCCTTAGTCCAAGGGTGTTGTTTCTCCCAGTTATAAGCATTTGTGTGGTGCCTTATATTGGACATCATCTATAGACTCTTGCCAGAGTCCCCACTGAAGGCTGAAACCTGTGTCACACGTCCTGTACTCTTTTCTGGGGTGGTCTCTGCCAGATGATTTTTATACTCTTTTCTTTGGTATCTTAGTCACTATTATCCATCGTGGAGAGGAAGGCACAACGGCAGGAGCTTGAGGCAGCTGATTGACATTGCATCCTCAGTCAAAAAGCAGAGAGCAATGAATGATCATGCTGAGCTCACTTTCTCCTTTGTGTTGAGTCCTGGAGCTCAGTCCAGGGAATGGTACTACACACAGTGGATGGGTCTTCCTACCTCAGTCAACCTAAACACAGGCATGGCCCAAAGCTCGTCTTCCAAGTGATTCTGGATCTCATCGAGGAAACAATTAAGATGAACCATCACACTCTATTTTGAGCCAAGACTTCAGCACAGCATAGAGGCCAATTCAGAGTAGTTTTGATGTCATCTCATGTGTGCATTTGTGTGTCCTTGTTGACAGTCCCAGCACTTTGTCCTTTCCTTTTTTTTTGAGACAGGGTATTAGTATGTAGCCCTGGCCTGGAACTCACTTTTTATACCAGGCTGGCCTCTAACTCACAGAGATCCTCCTGAATACTGGGATAAAAGATGGCCACCCTGCCTGGCCTTCTCTCTGTCCTTTTTGAGTAGCCTGTCTTGCTGTTTCCTGAGTCCTGGAACGTACCTGGTGGGTTGGCAGAAGAGCCATGATGTGGCCGGAGGAGGGACCTGGAGCCCTCACTTCTGTTCCTCTTCTTGTCACCCTCTCTCTTGGGTTCTCTTAGTGCTGTATCCTTACCCACAGAGAGGGCTTGGGAACCAATGGAAGCAGGTCTTACCAGTTTGATGACAATTTTGGCATGCCACCTCCAGGACTGAGTATACCTATGTCCCGCATGGTGGATGTGTGGTAGGATCCACCAGCAAAGGCTGCATCATATGGATGGTCTATTTTTATTTGGAGGTATTCATTTTTCACTTGGACTCTCTCTCCTTTTATCCTGTCTTAATGGACTCAAGAGTTTGTTTGTTGTTCCGTGTAAGCCACAGTCAGAGTCTTCCTGAAGCCTGTTTTTTGTGTCTTTGGAAGGCCCTGCAAATATGTGGCAGGACTCGCACTGGCAAGATCTGGGGTCACTAGTACCCCAGTTCTGAGGAATTCTCAAGGCCTCCACCTCAGAGGCTGTGTTGCAACAGTGTCTACAGGTTTGGCTTTGTCTGTGGTACTGTCTAGCTTGTGACTCACCGCTCTGCCTGATTTGGGTAGAATGTATGGAGCTAGGCTATAGTAGGTGCTTTTGCACCTACCTGTCTATTGTGAGAATACCTTTTTGTTCTTTACTGTGATTTTTGGTGTGTGTGTGTGGGGGGGGAATCCTGGTGGAAGGGGGCTGGTGTGCTCTGTGCAGATAGAACCTTTGTCCTACTTGCAGAGTACAGCCTGTACCCTTCTCTGGCTTCTACTTCTGTGTAGCCTTCACTCTATTTCTTACCCTGTGTGTTTTTAGGTTATTTACTTATTAAAATTAGCTGCTGTGGTGTTCTTTCCAGTGTCTCAGATTTGGCCTTTAAGTTTATTGTTTGAAATCAACCTTGTTTCCCTCCTTACCTGCTTCTGTCTCAGTGCCCTAGTCATTTGATCTCTCTTCAGTTTTTCCTTTTGGAGCATAAACCTGAAAATAACCACAGCTGTGCAATTTGTGGCCTATAACTATGTTTAAGTCTGTGTAAAAACTCTTCATTTAGTTCTGTTATATTTACTTTCTTGTTACCGACAGTAAAACATTATTTTCACTCTATCTTAATAAATGTTTGCTTTGTAAGCCAAGTATTAGCCCTTTGTCCTAATTTAAGGGTTAGATTGAGCCTCCTATGGAGAAGACTCAGCTACCAGCAGCTGACTTGTTCTTGGCCACAGCTGATGTCAAAGTGGGGCCTTACCTGTATGTACCTGTCAGTCCATTTGCTTCCAAGTTCTTCATTTTATTGAAGAGATTATAAGTTGCTTCAAAATTCATGTCATTGGAAGCTAGCTTTTGTTCTACTTATTTTGTTAAACACTGCAACAGTTAGAGAAATAGGCAAAATAGACTGAGTGTCCTCTGCCTGTTACACCTTTTCTCTCTTCTGAGATCCCTCTTCCCTTTCTGTTCCTTGCTTATGCCTTAGAGGTTGACCTTCTCAGTGCTAAAAGTGTTGTCATACTAACATGCTGTGAATATTTTCCATCAGATTAATTTAGAAATGAAATAAAGCAAAGATATTTTGCTTGAACTGGGACTTGACAGTCTTAGGTGTGTCTGTCTTTGTGTGTGCCTATACGTGCCCACCCTTGAGACTTAATCCAGACCTGAGAACTACCATTATATAGTGTCATCTCTAGCACTTACGTCTTAAATGTAGTTTTGAAGATTCAGACATAGTTGGTCAGAAAACAGCTTTAATGGTGTTTCTTGATTCTTTTTATTTCAAATGCAGAAGTATCGCAGCTGTATTCTTATTGGGTTGGGAGGCAGCAGTTGCTTCCCACACATCTAAAGCAGTCTTTGCTTTACTAGGCGGGCGCCAATATTGACACCTGCTCAGAAGATCAGCGGACCCCCCTTATGGAAGCTGCAGAAAACAACCATTTGGATGCAGTCAAGTACCTCATCAAGGCTGGAGCACAGGTGGATCCGAAGGTACCCACCCTGTCAGGTTCATATTCCTATTTCGTGTGTAGATGTTTTTTAGATGAACAGGGCACAGTTTCTCCATGGAACACCTTTGGGAATGTGTTGCTGTCAGACATTTGCCCCATTGTCCAGAGTAGCACCTTCCCCTTATTTGGTATTTTTCTTGTCACGGTGACAATGCCTGATAGAACAACTTATGGGAAGGAAAGATGGTTCCATAGGGATTTCAGTTCATAATAGGGCAAAAGTCATGGCAGAGTGGTAGTCCAAGGTAGCAGCAGCTTGTAGTAGTGACTTTTTCCACATAGTGACAGATGAGAAGCAGAAAATGTGGATGAGATCCAAGAGCAGGTATAACCTGCAGACCTGCCCATGGTGACCTACTTCTGCTAGTCAGTCTCCATTTCCTAAAAGTCCCATGGCCTTTAAGCTGGAAATGAGGCATTTAAAGCATAACCTGCAGGGGATCTTTAAGATGCAAACCATAAACACTGGCTTATTAGTAAAGATTCCTTAGTGATCACTGGATTTTCTGTGAGAGCACCAGTAAGGTCACCTAGTAAGGAGTTGTCCGTGAAGAAGCTTTTCGCTCCTTCATTCACTGCACTTTCCCTCTTCTGTCCAGAGCAGTTAGCCAAGAAGAGAAATAGAAAGCATCCAGAATGGAAAGAGGAGGTAAATATCTCTCAGTTCATAGTTAATGTCATCTTATGTATAGAAAACTCTAAAGGATCTATGAGTATTGCTAGAGTTAATAAACTAATTCAGCAAAGAATAAGCTAGAAAATTGACAAATAACAGTTATGTTTCTTTTTTCTTTTTCTTTCTTCCATGAAAAATAATACAGTTTGTAATATTTAAGTATATAGTTCAATGATAGAGCATTTGTGTAGCATTTTCAAGATACTATGTTCAAATTTTAGCAGTACAAATAATAAAGTCTCTTAAAAAACTGAAACTATAAAACCCTAAGTCAAAAATCATGGTGTTAAAGATGTTGGCTTTGGTTGTGGGTATGCTTATGATACCACAAGCACAAACGATTTAGAGTAGATAAATGGGGGCTAGAGAGATTGCTCAGCAGTTAAGAGCACTGGCTGTTGTTGGAGGAGACAGTGGTTTCAAACCTTAGTCCCCCCATATGACAGCTAACAACTGGCTGTGACTCCAGTTCCAGGGGATCCAATGTTCTCTTTTGGCCTCCACAGGCACTGTACCACATGGGTACACTTACATACATGTAGGCATTACACCCATAGACATAAGATAAAAATAAATAAATTAAGAATAAAGAATAGATAAACCTTTGTATCTTGGAAGAAAATACCAAGAAAGTAAAAAGGTAAACCTTGGGGTGAGGAAAATTATGATGTTTTGATTCAGAATATATCAAACATAGTAAAGAAGTCCTATAGCTAAATAACAGCCATCCAATAAATAAATAACAACAATCCAAGTGAAGTGAGTTTCAATTTACATTTCTCCAAATAAGATATAAATGGCTAATTAGTAGGTGAAAAATGCTCAGTATTATTAGTCATCAGGGAAATAAAAATCAAAATCACAGTCAGATACTCTTCCTACTTACCAGGGAAGCTGTTACCTGAAAACTGGGAAATTGGTGCTGTCTAGGATATGGAGAAATTGGAGCCTTCCTCCATGGCTCACAGAATTATAGTGATGTGAACATTGTGAAAAACTATTTGGTGGTTCTTCAAGTAATCAAGCACAAACTTGCCTTGTGATTCAGCAATTCCTCCCCTAAGGTATATACCCGAAGTATGAAACATCCGTAAACACAGCGATCCTGGAACAGCCCTACTTATTTTAGTACTCTTTGACCAAGATAAAAAAAATAAGAAATAACCCAAGTATTTATTATCATGTTAAGTTACACGTGGTCATGCATACAGCAGAACATCATTGAGCCATAGATAGAATCAAAAGAGGTGCAAAAAGCCAGACACAAAGGTGTAAGCACCATAGGCTTCCACTTACACAAGGTGCCCAGAGTAGACAAACCCAACATTGTGTAGGTTAGAAATTACCAGGTACAGAAAAGAAGGATGGTGTTAATATAGAATTTTTGTTGGGGTAATGAAAAAGTTATTGAACCAGTGATGATCATTGTTCAACAATGTATGTCTGATTTTTACATTAAAGATTGGAAGGCTGGGGATATAGCTCAGTTGGTAGAGTGTGTGCCTAGCATGTGCATATCCCTCAGTTTGATCCCTCCACCCACATAAACTTAGGGGTGATTGGGCAGTTCTGTAATCCCAGAACTCAGAATGTGGAGGCAGGAGGATCACAAGTTCAAGTTTCCCTTGGTTACATAGTAAGTTCAAGACCAGACTGGGTACATGAGACTCAAGAAAACAAAAATAAAATACAAGAATGAAAATTTTTGGTCATACTATCCTTCAATAAGCCCTGTAAAGAATAGAGATAGGGGTCTACCTTAGTGGCACAGTGCATGCCTATCATGTATTTGTGAACTCCTAGTTTTATCTCTAGCACTCCTCCCCAGTGTACAAATTACAGCTTTCCCATTAGTGCTCATTTTTTTCTGACAAAATGTGGCCATCCTCTTTATACTTGCATATCCTGCCCTTTCTCACATCAAATTAAACTTTCACTATTTATCTGGCGTATTCTTTGGCCATCAGGATAGCTTGTCGGGTAAAGGAGCTTGCTGAACTGAAAAGATGGGTGTTGAGTCATATTCTAGAGCATCTGGGAACTTACCAAGGCCAAGGACTGGAAGAGCTGCCATCTAGGGAGTGTTGGTGATAGGTGTCACTACAGAAATTTGTGGGTAGGTTTTGAAACAGATTGGATATGGCAGAAGAAAGTTGAAGGTTGAGCCATAGAGATTATTCAGTATGCAAAGCAGATTATAAGACATCAAACTGCCCCACATGTGTGCCTGATTCTTCAGGAAGACAGCAGAGAAAACCTAACAGGAAAAAAATAAGTTTAGGAAATCATGATCATAAATTCCTCAAATTGAAGAAAGCAGAAACCTATAGATCTAAAAATCTCAACAGAATCCAAGTAAGGTAAATATAAAGAACAGCATACTCTTATACATTATTCTGAAATTGTCAAGAACCAAAGATAAAGAAAATCCTAAGAATGACCAGAGCAAAGCTGTATGGTGCATGCAGGGAGACAGTTCCAGGGCCTGCTGCCAATTTCACCTGTGATGGACCAGATGTCAGTGAGAAGAAGCTGTCATTATGCCAGAGAGAAGAAACCTAAGAAGAAAAGGTCAGCTCAGAGAAAGTGTGTGTGCAGGTAGGGTAAGCTTGTACAGGTGAGCAGAGCAAATAAGATTCATTAGCACACTAGTACTTGAAGGAATATCAAAGCCCACAAGGAAAGTAGTCCTTTGGAAATGAAGAGAAAGGAAAACAAAGGCAAAAATAAGACAGATATAATAAAGCTGTTCCTTTTTCAATTTCCTAAAAAGCAAGAGGCTGTTTAAAGCAAAGATAACATGGAATAGAGTTGATACAGATTTAGAGATAAAGTATATGGTGGCGGCAGTGCAGAGGAAGGCAATGTACAGTGTACTCACATTGTAAGGGTACTTTATCATGGGTAGGCCATTAATTTAAGTAGACTAATATGTAAAGATAGGTACTGGGTTTTAAAAAAGGTTTATTTTTAATTATGTGTATATGTCTGTGTGTGGGTATGTGCATGTGAGTGAGTGCAGGTGCCCAAAGAGGACAGAAGAGGGCTTTAGATCCTCCCAGGAGCTGAAATTAACTGGCCATCATGAGCCATCTGATGTGGGTACTGAAAACCCAAATCAGATCCTGTATAAGAGCAGTTTGTGCTCTTGACCACTGAGCTATCTCTCCATCCTTAAAGATTAATGTTGAAATCTTTTATGTAGCTTTAAAGAGAAAATGCTAGTAGAGGATGTAAAATAGAATCCCCCAAATTATTTATACAACTACAGGAAGTAAATCAAGGGGCAGAGAGAGAGCATGGCAAAGTGGCATACTTAAACCATCCTTATCAACAGACATGGATGCAGACTGAACTCTGATGGGATAAATAAGTAGCCAGTGGTGTCCTTCAGTGGTGTGTTTTAACATGATCGTGAACATGATGTGAGAGGCAAGTGGCACTGTGCAGATGGCAAGCATGGAGGTCAAATTCAAAGGTGAATTAACAGAAATTTTTGAGAGTTACAGGGAAAATTTCCTTTATCATTACACAATAAAGAACCCGAAAGAGAGCTGGCAAAGAACATAAGCAGTTGATAGAGAAGGAAGCAACAGCCCTAATCATAGAAATGTACCCATCTTTTAAAACTTGACTTTAATGCTTTAATTGTCATCCTGAAAATACCTGACAAGGTATAGAGCTGCAGATATACATACCCATTAACAGGTGAGATGGAGGCTCCTGGGCTTCATGAAAACAGAATTCCAGGAATTCTCAACTCTGGCACAGGGGAAGAAGAAAACATTGTAGTTCATAGTGCATGTTTAAATAGTAATAAGTAGGAAATAGCTGTGTGTTCCTCAGCTGGGAATACAGAAGAAACTAGAGATAGTTTTGCCTCATCCAAAGACAAGGAATAAGGATATCTACAAAGGTGAATCAGAAACAGGAGTTGTAGAAGGACCTGTGAAATGATACACACTAAAATAAATTATTCATGACCCACCATGATGGATTGTAGAAGTAGATACTGTGTAGCTATCTCTGGTGGGTATGACAAAAACTTCTGGTTATATTTAGAGACTACACAACTAACTGTTTTGTACAGTGAACCACTGCCCTTTACTGTCAGAAGCTCCTGGTCTTTGTCACTTTCAAGTCTTAGTCCTGTGAGGTTCCTTTGGCTGAAGTACCTTCCAGTCTGCACTCTGTGAGAATTCTCTCACACTGCTCCTAGAGATCTTCTCTTTCTTCCTGGAGCATACATCTTGGTGCCATGAAGCCTCTTTGAGTGAGTGAGTTTGTGTTGTGTAGTAGTGTAGCCAGTTGCCACTTCCTTTTGCCATGTTCTTAACCACCCGCAGCAATCTTCCAGTGTCGATTCTCAACACCAGAAAGATGGGCATCCTAATTAACTTCAGTTGTGTTGACACATGCTTAATGATACGTGTTAAAATCCATGGTTTGGGCTCTGAGATAGAAAATGGAGAGAAAATTAATAGAGACAAGGTCAGTACAAAGATGAGACTGAGGAACCATGGTCAGTCATGGTGTGTCCATAGGATCCTTGTGATCAATGCCAACAGGAGTAGCAGAGGAATACCTGTGTGGTGGGTACACTCAGGTCTTTTTCATATGCAGCTGCATGCTATTGGCCTATACTGAAACTTGTCAGTTCTACCCGCTGAGCACCCCCCCTCTTTTGCGAGATGACTTAACTAGTGTCATCTGTGTGTAGTCCAGGCAGAAGCAGAGCCAAAAGCTGATGACATATATGTAGTATTCAAAGGAAACAAGAAATGGGAAGATGGTTGAGACGCATATGTGGGACAGGCTTGCCTGTTTGCTGCCTCTTTTCATCTTGTTTTAAATTCTGCAGCATATAGATAGCTATTACTGACCCATCCACTCTATTTACATGCTCTGTGATTATGGTTAGCTCTCTGAAGGCCTTGAAGGAGCAGCTATAGCCTGGATTAGACTTCCTGTTCATGTTAGAACTGTTCCTGGCAGGAGCTAGTATTGGGTACTGGTTGTGTTGAGAAACCTGGATGCTATTTAGTTCAGAGCGGGTTGAAATTGATTAGGGTCTTCATCGTGGTGTACACATTGCACAGGTATGTGTGATATGAGCAGAGTTTCTTTCAACTTAAGGTTCTTCTGTGTTGGGACAAAGGGTTTGGGTCTTGGCTGTGCCCTACGGCCCATGTGGCTTTGGGACAGGGCCCTTGACCTCTCCAGAGGGTTCAGTCAGTGGGTTCATTGACAGCACCTCTTGTGCACAGAGTGCAAGATAGATCTCTGTGGCTTACACTGAAGACTGAGAGTCATGAGTGGTTTCTCTGGACTGAATGGCATTTGTGTTGCAGGATGCAGAGGGCTCTACATGTTTGCACTTGGCTGCCAAGAAAGGTCACTATGATGTGGTTCAGTATCTGCTTTCAAATGGACAGATGGATGTCAACTGCCAGGTAAAGCCAATTCCCTATTCAGTGATAGAAGTGCCCCGTCTACTCCATGAGATTCTATTCACTTAATGCCAGTTCAAAAAAGGCTTCAGCCTCCCATTCTCTACCTGCTCTGTAGGGTCTCTCTGTAATACCTGGCTGGTAGCTCCATCCTTGGTATTTTTCTGGGCCTCCCTGTGACTTTTGGTCTGTTTTTGGTGCCAGGCACACAGTAGGTATCCACAATAATATGTAGTTCAGTCCAGTGAATGACCTAAAAAGAATTGGCTTCAATACTGAACCAAGCACATTATGGTGGAACTCTTTGATTCTTGACTTTCTGCTACATCTCCATCTTTCTCAGTAGATTCCAGCCCAGGCAGTGCCTGCCACCCTAGTTTAGACCTGGCTCCTGTACCATCTTGACTGGGCTCCCACCAGACAGACTAGCAACTTATAGTTGGATCCTTTTTTTTTCCCTTCCATAATCTAAAGTGGCATAATCTGATTTGTTCTATCCCCAGCATTGTCTTTATTCATGCAATTGGGTTGCTCCTTGTCCCCACTCTGGCTGGCTTCTGAGGCAGCATGTGTATTTTTGCCATGCCTTCATTACCTCATCAGGTGCCAGTAGTTGACCACAGGGAGAGTCTGTTTATTCGTAGAGGCTGTGTGTGTCCACAAAGACAGGCAGGTGTGGATGTGTAGGGACCCTTTTGGAGGTTTTGGGGAAGAGGTTGCCTTTCACATCTAGATTGGGGAGTGGCAACAGAACACTCAGTTACTGCAGAGCACATTTTTTTCTGGTCTAAATGAAATTGCCTGCATGCACTGTTCTCAGACATAGTGGTAGGAAGGAAACTCATGAGATCACTAATGGACCCTACAGGCCCAACAGACCTGGTTGGACTTTTTTGCCCCTAGCTTTCCAGAGATGTGGTGACAGTTGCCTCTGGGCCTGTTATTCATTGGTTTATCTGCTGGTTGGTCCTGTGTTCAGTCATCACTGGGGCCAAGAGCATAAGTGGAAACATTCTGTTCAAACTCCCCACAAGCCTTATTATGGGTCCTTCCTGGGTTGGTTTGGGCACAGTGTTCAGTCCTGCCAAAAGTCTTAACTAGAATGGGGATGTCAGCCAGCAGTTCACCTCCCCTAATGCAGAGGGGCTGGGTGGGAACCAGGGCCAATAGTAGCTTCTTCCTACTACTGTGTGCTTTTGTCAAGGACAGGTCAGTCCCTGAGCAAGCTGCAGGCATTCTTCCCTGCTATCTACAGTGGTGATTCCTTTTGTCTCTTGCACTCAGGATGATGGCGGTTGGACACCCATGATCTGGGCCACTGAATACAAGCATGTGGAGCTGGTGAAGCTGCTGCTGTCAAAGGGCTCTGACATCAATATCCGGGATAATGTGAGTCTTTCATATTGGTAGAGGAACCCCAGAAACAGCCTCTCAGGGCTGGAAGGACCAGGCAAGCCCTGGCAGCAGGTGGCACTTTTGGCTTCTTACAGTCAACCTCTCACTGACCCAACATGGAGTCCTATCATGATTTGTGCTGGGTCCCTACAGATCTGACTTCTTTTCAGGAGCTGGGTGTTTAAGGGTGACTCTGGTAAGAACAGACCTTGTTGTTGGGGCCATGGCTCTCTTGGCTCTGTCCATGTTAGGTACCTTGAAAGAGAAATAAAAGTGAATGGCTTCATTAGTCCAGAAACTGTAGAGTCCAAGAAGTACACTTGTCATCCCTCGGGGTGTTATATGACTTTTCTCTGGGAGTGCTGAACAGATGTCTGTTCCTCCCAGATAGGGTACCAATGACAGACAATAAAAAACAAAACAGAAAATACCCAAGTCCAGCTTGGTGAAGCAATGAGTTTATTGAGATTGTTTACAGGAATATGAGTGAAGAGTTTCTTATAGTAGCATCAGGAGCCTAGGTGACTCCAAAGTAGCTGCACCACCAAAAATCCTGTCCCAGCTTGGGTGATGACTCATTAAGTTTTCACCCTTCAGCTCCTTTTTCAGCTTGGAGGCAACTCCACAGAAGATAGTCTGTAATAACTGCTGCCCACTGCACAAAATAGGCTTCCCTCCATGACTGAACCTGCTAGTGACAGGATCTGTGGGCATAGATGTTTAGAAAGCAGTCTATGGGACACATCACACCTTTAAGAAAACAGTATCAGTTGTTCTCTCACTAATGTCTATGACCTCCCTAGTCACAGGCTTTTGTCTGGACTTAAAATAGCAGACAGAGGATTCTTGAGGAGTGGACTTTTAAATCTAATTGGAAAGCAATTGATTATTCCCTTAACATCTTACATACTATGTTGGCCCATAGAGTCCGTAACCAAGTAAGATTATTGATTATAATTTTCCTCCAGAAACCTACATGGTATCTTCTAGCACTGCAGAAGCTTTTCTGAAGGGAGGGAGCTTCCAGCTCTGTCCCAGTAATTTTCCATGTCTGGCAACTAAAGTATTCAATGTCTTTAGCAGTAGTGGTGTTGTAGTTTCCTTTTTGTTGCTGTGATGAATATTATGACCAAAAGCAACTTGGAGAGGAATGGATTTATTTCCACCATTTACTTTTAGGTCTCAGGATAGGAACTTAGTACTGGAGCTAGAAGCAGAAACCATGGAGGAATACTGATTATTGACTTGCTCAGCTAGCTTTTTGTTTATTTGGTTGGTTGGCTTTTTGGTTTGGTATTTTGAGACAGAGTCTCATAGCCTTGGCTGACCTGGAACTCATTATGTAGACCAGCAAGTTGACCTCAAATTCACAGACATTCTCATGGTTCTGCCTCCTGAGTGCTGAAATTATAAAGGTGTGTGCCACCATGTTGGGTCTTTCAGCTAGCTTTCTTATATAGCCCATACTCACCTGCCTAGAGATGCTGTTGCCTATGGGCTGTGGTTGGGCCCTCCCAGATCAATCATCAGTTATCAGTCATCAGTCATCAAGACAGTTTCTCAGAGACATGGCCAAAGGCCAATCTGATCTGGGAAGTTCTTCAGCTGAGGTTCCCTCTTTTCAGGTAACTCAGGTTTGTCAAGTTAACAAAAATAACTAACCAGCACAAATGTCTTACCATATGGTTCTGTTGTGCATCTAACAACAGTAGCAATAACCTTTATAGTTTGTGGGGCTTCGAGGACCTGGCTTTCTTAGTAAACCACTCATAGGAGTATAGCCCACTCCTGGCCCTGAGATTTTCATTTGATAAACTTATGGTTTCCAAGAATGCTTCTTTCCCCCCACCCATGCACTGTGACCTCATTCAAACTCTTTTAACTGCTATTTTTATTGTTCTTCCATATGCTTTTCCAAATCTGTAAGAGACTCAGAGGTTATATAATGAAGCGTTTTTACAGAGGGTGAACTGAATCTCTTAAGGCTTACCACCGTCCATTCTAAGTAAACTCTAATTGGTCTTGAGTGGTTAAAGGATATACTAAAAAATAAATGTTAGCAGGGTTCAGTATAGCATGAAAAGATCCCATCACTTAGTTGTTTGTCTAAGGAGTGGTGTTGAGTACAGTTGCATAGATGGGAGACACTAGTCCTTCCAACTCTCCATATCCAGTCATTCTCCACAACCTATCTAGCCTTGTCCTAGACTGTTGCTGTGGACCCCCAACAGTCTAGAGAAGGCAGGTCCATGCTGTTTGACCCTGTGAGCCTTCCCTGCTGTTCCCGTAGTATGATCTGACTTACCAGGCCTGACAGGCTTTGGGCTAGTACTGTGACTTTTTCCTGTCCATCAACCATTCTAGCTGCTGAAAGGGGCCTAGGGCTCAGCAGTCTTGACTCTCAATATAATTTTTCACAGGGGAGAAATATACAACATACCCTGGAGAGGTAACTGTCCTGTCCATCTGTAGGAAAAATTTAATCTTTGTCATCTGTACTACAATCATTAGTTCCTTTTTTTTTTTTTTTAAAGCCCCTTTTGTTGAATTATTGCTCAGACTTCAGAACTTTCCAAAGACTCCCAGACCCTGGGCTTTCTGTCAGATCATCCGAGGAACTTCAGTTCAACACATTTTACTAAATTTTCTTTGAAATGACCCAGACAGAGCCTTTCCTTTGTTAGATCTCTACCTTTTAAGCCATATTTATGTGCTGCTCTAAATTATTTTGAATTTCCAGAGCCTCTCCTACTTTGTAAAGATTGCATTTCATGATGGGATTCAGCAAAGCCTCTGAGGCCCTACACTAGACCTGAGTTCTCTGCTAAGTTAACTAATTTTTTAACGTTCTATCAGACTTGGTGTTCTGTGCATCGGATACCACCTCTCATGTACTGAGTTTCCCCACTAATGCCTGTCCTCCCTTTTTCTTTTTTTTCTATCACTGACATTTGTGGCGTCCTCATCTAGCAATAGCCAGCTGTTCCTAATGGCTCATATGATACACTCCATCAGGGACTGATCTCGCTCATATTACCTCAGGTCACACGGTCTTTGTCTTAAAGAAGGATGGGTAGTTATGCTACTCAGTTTCTCTGCTTCTGCTGCACTCAAGAATCACCCCATCTACCTCCACGTCCCACAGCCAGACTGAGAGAAGCTTTTTTTCTCCTTGTTTAAAAGTCTTTCTCAATAGATGCAGAGTATTCCCTGATTATCATAGTTTCCTGTACTGGCCCATTATTAAGGCCTCATCTGCATACTAAATCATGAACTTTCCTTTCTTCAATATTAAAAGTCAGACCTAGGGAATGTATTTTATCACTTCTGTTTATTTTGCTCCCAATTCACTGCCTGATTCTTCCCCTGGGTCCCAAGTTTTAGATCTGAGGAAGGGCTCTTCAGCACATCTAATTTGTACTCCTTTTCTCTTAAGATCTGCCCACTGTATGAAACAACAAGTCAACTCTTCAGTATCATCCTCTCCTTTCCCTGCTTTTACTGGCACTTCAGAGGCTAGTTCATGGAATGACATCTGCATGTTCTTTCCCATTGTAATTCTTCCCTTAAACTGGCAAGTTTTTTCTAGACAAATAGCTGAGCCTTAGTTGCATGTTTTAATTGCCCAAAACAAAGGACATATAGATGCCACCACAGTCTGTTTATCCTATGTCTGCTTTTAGAGACTGCATTATATCTATAGTCCATCAGACATTTGTGGAGCATCCATGTACTCACTTGATGAATGGGGTTCATCAAGGAAGCATGTCACTCTATACCAAAAAGAGAAAGATGGCCATTTTGGAAATTTCCTCAAGGATGTCCCACTCATGTGGCTTATCCTCAGCTTCATGTCCTACCGCTCATTGAGGAAGCCCATATATCCTTCCTAGGTCATCTTTGATTCTGTTAGTCCCTATTTAGGAGTCAGTTATATTGTAACTTTTCCCTGGAAATGCAAGAGCAAATGACTACCCCAGACACAGCACAGATTACAGACCAAAGAAATGCTTCCACCCAGTCTAATTGAGTGACTTGGATGGAACTATTTGTTTATTTTGGAGTCCTATCTGGAATGAGTAAACATTTGTTCACATTGTCCAGGAAGAGTCACAATCACACGAGGCCCCTGTTTAGTTTCCTTTCTGTTGCCCTTGATATAGCATTGACCAAAGCCAACTTAGGGAAGGAAAGGGTTTATTTGACTTACAGGCTACAGTCCATCATTAAGGGAATTCAAGGCAGGAACCTGGAGTCAAGAACTGGAGAGAGACCATGGAGGAACGCTACTCACTGGCTTGCTGCTTCTGGCTTGCTCATCTACGTTTCTTATACAACCCAGGCCCACTTGCCCAGGGATGGCACAGCCAGTAGTGGACTCGGCTCTCTTACATCAGTTATTAATCAAGAAAATGCCTCTTAAGACATAGACTGGTTTGATGGAGGCAGTTCTTCAGTTGAGATTCTTTCTTTTGTGTCAAGTTGACAAGAACTAATCAACATAGCTCCCCTCAGCCTGGCAACGGATCCTGATCACTTTAGGAAGGAATCTCTTATACATCTCCAGAGATGGATAGAAGAGCAGGATCCTGAGAGGGCAGGTATGGATGAGTCCATGAAGGAAGACCCCTGGCATTTCCTAGTGGCACAGATTCATGTGGTTTGGAAAGAGTCACCTACATACAACTGCTAGTAGAAAGCCCAGCCACAGATCAACTCATTAGATTGGTGGCCAGGAAAGAAACCCAGAAGGACCGTTCTGAAAGAGCACTACTGAGTATTGTGCCTAGGGTCAGGGTGGGTACATAGTACTTGGCAGCCAGTATTGAATACCTGAACATCTCCCTGCTGGAAACCAAGGCCCCTTGTGCCTCTGCTGGTGGGCACACAGCTATTAGAGTGTTGCTGTGAACACTTGTGCCCTGATTTTCCTTAAATGAACCCTGGAAGTGGGAAATGTGTTTAGGGAAGCTGCTACACTGTCCTCTAGAGTGGTTGTGCTGTTTCTGGCTTCTGAGAGTCTAGGTTCTTCCACATTCTTTTCATCGCTTAGCAGGTCATTCTTTTCAGTTTTAGCCACTTAAGTAGGTAGAGGTATCTTCTAGTGGTTTTAATCTTCATTTAATCCCATTTAACTTTTGGTTCTGTAATGGCAGGCGATAGTTTTGTGGGCCCATTTTTTTGCTGATCTTTAGCTCATTCTCTGAATTGAGCAGCTGATGTTCTTTTTTTTCCACCTTGAGATAGTCTCATGTCGCTTGGCTAATCTGGACCTTGCTATGTATACCACACTGGCCTGGAAAATTTCAAAAACTCAGAGTACTTATAAAATATAATTTTATCTTTATGTATGTGGATCCTGCTTCAGGTGTTCTGTTTTAAGACACCGTGGCTTAGCTTTGCATGGTGTCTTATGCTTATAATCCCACTGCTGAAGCAGGTGAATTGCCAAGAATTTGAGGCAGCCATTTTGGGCTACATTGGGGATTCTAGGCCAGCCTGAGTAACAGGATGAGACCCTATCTCAAAAACAAACAAAAAACAACAATGACAAATCAGTGCTTAACTTTGTTTCTCTGTGGTTTTACAGGAGGATATAATTTTAGGTTTTGAATTTAGGCCTGATCTGTTTTTTGTATGTGATGTGAGATGTGGATAAAGTTCTTTCTGTGTGTGGGAGTTTTCCAGCATGCAGTGGAGAAATTTATCCTTCCTCCATAGAACTGACAATGCCTTTGTTAAGATCTCCTCATAGACATTGACCAGGTTCAGCTTAAGTGTCCCCTTGCATAAGCCTCAATAACATACGTGGCAGAAGAGCCTTGTCTCTTCCCATCTTTCCCCTCAAACTTTAGACTGCTTTTCTTTGTATTCTCTGTGATTGTGTCCTGAGCCTTGGTAGCATGTTGCTGCTTTGCCTGTGTAGTCTTGTCTTCTTGTAAGACTGTTAGCCATGGCTTTGGCTCTAGCCTTGGGTTCCTCCCTTAGTGGACTTGTGTCCCTCAGTGTGTTTCATCTTGCTACTCATGCATGGCTTCTCAGCCCTTCATGCCAAGATAGTACTTAATCTTGCCTCATCTTTGAAAGATGCTTTTTCTCGGTAAAGCGTTCTTTCTGTACTGGGTTTTTCTTTTGCTATGCACAGTGCTTCCTAGAGTCCTAGATGTTTGGAAAACTGTTTCACCTTTTTCTCCTTTCTTTGAGTGTTACATATTCTTTACCAGTTCCTACAATTTTTGTAATGTGTATTGGTGTTCTCTGTATGTGTATGTGTGTATGTGTGCATGTGTGAGTGTGTGTTTGGCTGTAAGTTTATGGAGTTTCTTGGATCTGTGGATTTAGGTTTTTTTTTTTTCAGATGACCCTTCCGCTCACATTTTAGGGACTCTTGCTTGGATGTGAATTAGTCAGCAGGAAGCTGTCTGGTAGTTTTTGGATGTTCTTGTCAGTTTCTAGAAACTGCCTTTCCACTCTGTTTTTTGGATCAGCAGATTTTACTATGTCTTCTAATACACTGCTCTTCTTTTAAGATGCCAGTTTTCCAGTTACTGGTTCTCATTCGAGACATGGTTTTAAGCTCTGAAAGTTGAGATCTTACATGGTTGTTTTTATTTTTAATATTTCTACCTTGTCTCTACTTGGCTTCTGAGTGTGTGGGATCTAGTTATATCAGCTGTGTCAGTGGCCAGGTTTGTCAGCTCAGTGTTCATATCAGTTCTGATTTGTTGATGGTCATGTTTATCGCCTGTCTGTGTATCTGGAGCTTGAAGCCAGATGTCAATATGCTGGTAATTCTGACTTCCTGTCAGTGCTCTTAAGTTCTTTTTCTGGGACAGCTGTTGATATGAAATCCATCTGATCATGCTATAATTTCACTGTTTGTGGTGGTGAGTGCGTCTGGTAAGTCTGCAGCACTTCTCAGTGTAGGGTGATGACTGCCTTAACAAAGTAGATCCTTCCTATATATCTCAGCCTATGGCCTCTGGGCTAATGGTGCTTTCCCACCTGACTAAGGGTAGGAGTGCTGCCTTTGGGGGTTTTTCCCCAGGCCCGCTGAGATCCCTAGTGGGAAACCCAATCTCCATTGCCTCATTTGCAGCTCCATCTTCTGTTCTAGTTCCTCCTGTGTATGACTGAGAAGGCAACTCTAGTTCTCTTGTCTTGTTTCTTCCATTGCCTGATGTGTGGAGTTGATACCTTGGTTTCACACCGTTCTGTTTCACATTTTTCATGGTGGGAAGTTACGTCTTGTCTTGTCTATGGAAGCAAACAGTAGTGCCCTCCTCATTATGAAAGTGAGACTGCTCAGAAGTGCAGGACAGCATCGTGGGTGGCTCTGTAGACTCCCTAAACTTGTGCAGTCTCCGCAGAGGAGGATCTTGCAACTTATAAACAATGTAATTCTGGCTAAAAGACACATATAATTCTGATAAAAGAAAATGGCCCAGAGGAGGCTGGACTTTTGAGCTCTCAGATATGTGAGAGATAGAGCCAGATGAGATCAGAGGGCTGCAAGCCGCTGGGAATAGCAGCTAGAAAAGACCTCAAGATAAGCTAAGATTTTTGAGAGAATACTAATGTCAACTAAAAGGAGTTTGCTTTTAATGTTCCCTCTTTTTTTATGTTTCCTCTAGGGGAAACAATAAAGTCTGTGCTTGGGGCTGGCACTTTGAGGCTGAGAATGATAGACAGTACATTTTCTGAATAGCTTTTATGTGTTTGAATGTTCATTGAATTGAAAAGCCTTAACTGCACATAACCATGTGGATATTGGGAGGGAGACTGATTGTTGGAGAGCACCAAAGTGTTAGAGATGAATGTGACCCCCTGAGGGCTTGAAGAATTGGTTCTTGGGATGTGGCTGGGCATTGTCCCCACTTCCCTCTTGCCAGAAAGGGCATGGTGAAAGCAGACCTGATCAAATGGTAGCTGGAAGAGCTTGCACCATAGGGCCTCTACCTCAGTAATTAAGGGATGCTCAGTCTTGACTTTCTTCTATGACTGTTGTAAAAATTACAGAAGATTCCCAAGTAAAGGAAGCCATAGTGAGCTAGGTATTTAGGGGAAACCAAGCTAGTCTGTTTGTATTCAGTAGTTTAGCCTTGAGAAATTATTCAGAGAGAGAGAGAGAGAGAGAGAAAGAATGAGAACGAACTGGTCATTAGTATTGTATTCTAGAGGGGAAGCCAGAAGCATTTAGTAAGGCAAAGATTCAATAAATTATGATATGTGCTGTTTATTCAATCAAAAAGAAGATCCTAAGGCTTCATTATGTGTAGGCTGTATTTGCAGGCCCAGCTGAGGTGAGCTCCCAGAGAGATGGAGAGCACAGCACAATGGACAGGGATTGAGAGAGACCTGTTGATGTTGTGTCCTGACATGAGACTATGGTATTGCTTATTTTATTTTTATTTTTTTGTGTGTGTATCTGACTCTGTGTATGTATGTGTGCAAAATCACATGCAAAAGCCAGAAGAGAGCATTAGATCCCTCAGCACTGGGATTTAGAGGCTTTTCCAGGATCTGCTTTGTTATGGTGTGTCCTAGGATATTAGCACCAGTCTTCAAGGTTGAACAGCAAGCTCTTAACTGCTGAGCTATCGCTAGTTCCTACTTCGTATTTGTGTATAATTTTTTTGATTTATGTATTTTATGTGCATGTATATGAGTGTGTTTGTACACCAAGTGTCTGCAATGCCCATGGAGACCAGAAGAAGGTGTTGGATCCTCTGAAACTGGAGTTACAGGTGGTGGTTAGCTCTGTGGGTGCTGGAAACTAAGCCCAGGTTCTCTGCAAGAGCAGTCAATTCTCTTAACCTCTAAGCTGACTCTAGATCCTTAATATAATTTTTATTAATTCTTTGATAATTTTACACAGTGTATTTTGATCATGCTCACCCCTCATTCTTCCCCTTAAGTCCTCCCAGATTCACCCTCACATCCTCTCCCAATTTTGTGTTCTTTTACAATGATTTTTTTTAAACATATTTTTATTCTACGTGTAAGTGTATTACCTGCATGTATGTAAGTGCACCTGTGTTGTGCAATGTTCATGGGAGTAAGAAGGCATTGGATACCCTGGAACTGGAGTTACATACAGATTGTTAGCCACTGTGTGGGTTCTGGGAACCGACCCTGGGTCCTCTTCAAGAATAGCTGATGCTCTTAACTGATGAGCCATGTCCGCCCAATAATCCTCCAAGTCCACTTGTACTGCCCATGAATTCATGGCTGTGGGGCCGTGTACTAGAGTATCAGTGACTCCCTGATCTAGAAACAATCAGTGTCAATGGCTCCTCAGAGGTAAGGACTCTTAAGTTCATGAGCTCCATGTTAGAATGTTAACAGGCTTGAGATTATGCAAGCAACCAAAGCTGCTGTGAGTTCATGAGTGAGGCAGTCCTGTCATGTCAAGAAGACACTGTTTTACTTTATTTTCCCCAGCCTCTGTCCCTTAAAGTTTTCCTGTTTTGCTTTTCTGTGATGGTCCCCCAAAGGGAGTGGGGATGTTAGAGATTTCCCAGTTTTGGCTAAGTACTTTACTGGCACTCTCTGTGCTTTGAACAATTTCAAGTTTCTGCCATCACTGCACTGATGGAAGACTAATCACATTGGTGATCTCTGGGTATAAAGATATAGATTTAGATGGCGGTTTGATGATATGTCCATTCAGCAAAATAATAGTAGGCTTACCTTGTGCCCGGTGAGCTCTTCAACCATGGGTTCTTGGTCAGATTTATAGTACCAAGTATTTGTTTCCTTCCCCCTGTGGATCCGGCCATAAATCGGTTAGATGTACAACTACTAATACTTCCTCCTAATAGTCATGCTGCTTTTGTACCTATTTGCCTGTCTTGCCAAGTGGTCATTATTGTAGTTCACAAGGTTCGTAGCTGGGTAAGACTCTTGATGAATGCCCCCTCTCTCCCACTCCCACATGTAGCATCTTCCAGTACTGTGAAGGCTGACTGGCAGTAAGGAGGCTTCCTGGTTTGTACACTTCATTTCTCCATGTACTGTGACCAAACTGTGGGATGTCTTTAGCAATGGGGTCTTACCAATCAAGTTCTGCCTAATGTTTTAATATCAGGTTTTTGGCTATCTGGTAGGACTGGCCATTTTCGATTATTGTTTCCTGATTATCTTTTTCTTACATAAGTTGTTTATTCTTATACTCTTTGCATAGATTTTCTAGAATCATAGTATTCTATGAACTTATTGTATAATCATAATTCATTTTATATCTAACATTTTTACAGTTTCTATTTTAGAGAGGTTTTAAAATTTTGTTACTAATAGTGGTATATTTCTATATTTAGTTTTGTTTTAGAATAGAATAATCTCTATGTGAGTATATCACTTTTTTTTTTCTTTTTATTTGGGTGTGTATGCACAGTAGTTGATTGGAAGTTGTAAATTTCCTGTCATGGGTGCTGGGAAGCAAACTCAGGTCTTCTGGTCCTTTGCAGGAACAGCAGACCCTCTTAACCACTGAGCTACCTGCCCAACCACTGGCTATATTAATTTTAAAATGAAAAAATAAAGCAAAATAAATGTTTAAAAAAGAATGCAGTTTAGATAGCAACTTTGAAGGTAACCCTTCTCTACATAAGTCATACCAGGAACAACCAGCTGCACTTAAGTATAGTAGCTGTCCTTTCCTGGTCCCACCATTATGTCCTGAGCCAGAAATCATCATCACTGGCCTCTTACTTTTGTCTCTGTTCAGGAGGAGAACATTTGCCTGCACTGGGCAGCCTTCTCAGGCTGTGTGGACATAGCTGAGATACTCCTGGCTGCCAAGTGTGACCTGCATGCCGTGAACATCCACGGAGACTCACCTCTGCACATCGCAGCCAGAGAGAATCGCTACGACTGTGTTGTGTGAGTGTGGCCCCACACATAGCCCTTGGTACCAAGCTGTCTAGAAAGGCTGCTAAGTGGTTGTATCCACGCTGGGCCTAGAGCTGATGCAACATAGGTGGAGAAATGTCTCTCCTAATCCACATCTGAAACCAGCTGTGGTTCACTTTGACCTCATGGTTGTTGTGGAAAAAAAAAACAACAACAAAATCTTCATTGTATCTTGATCAAGTCTCTGACCAACTGTCAGCAGGCAGTATGGGGACTGTTTAGCTATAAGGTTCCAAGAGGCTTTGAGTGCTATTCCTACTCCCTTCTCAGGGCTAGAAGTGGTGGCTGTTTGGGACCCTTTTAAGCATGAGATCTTTTCCCAGTTCCTTCACATGCAGGCAGTGATCTGTCTGGGGTAACATCTCCCTTGTGTTCCTGGAGAAGGAAGTAGAAAGCAGTGACTGCTCTGATGAGTAGGTAGCTCTCCAGCTTCTACCTAGAAGTGAGAGACAAAATGCTTTGTGGCATATGCAAGACTCTAGCCCAGGTAGAGTAGCCCATGCAGTCTTCAACAGGCAGATGTGTTGGGCTGCTCTTCTGCATACCCCACACACGTTTCTCCATTTTCACTCCCTGTTTTCCTTGAGGGAAAATTTGAAAGCAAGATCTAAGAAAAATTAAGTAAATAGTGCCTACATGCAGGTCTAGTGATGCAAACTAGTACATCACTACAAATGTGGAAGGAACAGCCATGCTCCTGGGGAGGAGTGACTTGTCCAGAGTCACTGGGCTAGTAGCTCAAGTGGTATGGTATGATAGCACTCTTTCTGTAAACAAACATAGACATTTTGTACATCTAACCTTTGTCTCTTTTAAATTCAGATCTGGATGTTTTGTTGGCTTACACTTTCTCTTTTAGCCTCTTTCTTTCTCGGGATTCAGATGTTACTTTGAAAAACAAGGAAGGAGAGACACCCTTGCAGTGTGCGAGCCTCAACTCCCAGGTGTGGAGCGCACTGCAGATGAGTAAGGCACTTCGAGACTCGGCCCCTGACAAGCCTGTTACTGTCGAGAAGACGGTGAGCAGGTGAGAAGGTTCTAGGACTGAGATAATTGTAGCTCACCATTGACAGAATGTCTGGAAGAGGCTGGAGCAAATGCTGCTGAAATGCAATATGGGCACTGTATTCAACTGTGTCTTCTCCCAAGGGGAAGAAACTTGCAGCAGCAAAAATAATGCCTCCCCTTTCTGTGCAGAGACATTGCTCGAGGTTATGAGCGCATTCCCATCCCATGCGTTAATGCTGTGGATAGTGAGCTGTGCCCAACCAACTACAAGTACGTCTCTCAGAACTGTGTGACGTCCCCCATGAACATTGACAGAAACATCACTCATTTGCAGGTTGGTGGGAAGAAGAGCTGCTCAGCTAGGACAGGGTGGCAGGTCCATAGAACTTATCACCACTTTGGGAAGAAGAATGGCTATGGGGGCTTCCCAGGAGACCCTGTTCTCTGCAGTTGCCTCCCAGGAAAGAGGTAGAACATAGATAATATCTGAAGTCCCAAGATAGGCACAATGTTGGCTCTCTTGTCATACTTCCAGGGCCTTCTTATGTCCTTGAATGGTGTTGAGTGTTCCCTGGCCAGTGTTTGCTCAGAGGCTTGGTGTTGCTTAGTCCCTGAATCATGGGCAGCAGGGACCATACAGGCCTAAGAAGTGACCTGGCCCTTTCCCCCGCTGCATGCCCCTCAGTCTCGGCAGCCACCATCCCATACACATAATTTTCCCACTTCTGAATTATTCCTAGCTAAAGTCAGACTCATTCTCAAAGGCTGTATTTATGGCTGTGCTTGTATGAGTCCCCCAATCCTCACAGGATGAGCTGCTCGAGCCTTAGCTTGGGTTGTGAGTCTGTCTCCTTGCCTTTCCTGTGAGGTGTCTGGTCTTGAGGGCAACAGGCTTTTTTAGTCCCTTTGGGGCCTACACCTATCTAGCCTCTCACCTCCTCCCTGCAAATACATTGCTTTCTTCTTAGTGTATCCAAAACCTTCTCCCTTGCTCCTCAGAAATGTCATGTCAGATTAAGGGCAATTTTGAGACTTTGCAGTAGTGGTGACTTCCAGGAGAGAGAGGTAGCAGGAATGTAGTGCCTGTCTGACATGATGTATACTCTGTTTCCAGTACTGCGTGTGCATGGATGACTGTTCCTCCAGCACCTGCATGTGTGGCCAACTCAGCATGCGCTGCTGGTATGATAAGGTAAGGATGCACATTTGCTGCATGTGTTCTTATGCTTTAAGTTCTGTGAGAGGAGTCTGTGAATGTTTACTGATTCTAAGATTTCTGGGTGGCATTTGGACATTTGCAGCTGGTTGGGAAAACAAGTAGGAGGAAGTGCCAGGCTGGGAAGTAAAGGGGCTGTTTTAAGCAGGCTATGGGGCTGAGACATGGGCTCCCAAAGCTCTGGGGCAAGAATCTGTGTCCTTTGTGTCCACCTGAATGGTGTTGGAGTAGCTATCCTGGTACAGCTGTGAGAGGAAACTTTTTTTGTTGTTTGTGCCTGGTGAGCACTGCCATATGCTTCCCATATATAAGTGTCCAAAGATATGCTTGGGATGAAGACAAGGCCAGGGACTGGGTTGGATAGAGTAAGCATCACTAGACACAGTGGCCTGAGGGTTACAGACTGGAAATGACTGGCAAGGTGCCTATGGAAGAATCTGAACAGGGAACATTGAGGAGGCACTGAAAGAGTAGGGCCCTGGGGTCTACGGTGATACAGCTTCGGTAGAAAAGGCAGGGAGAAGAGATGCATTCTCTTGTTTTGATTCAGAGGTTGTAGATGCTAGAGTATTCTGGGTGAAGAAGAAGCAGACTACAGATGGGGACAACAACAGCAGCATGTTCTTTCTTTAGAGGACAAGAGTCATGGAGGTTGGAGTATTTGCCATGTGAATGAGAGGCTGTCACCAATAGAAACTGTGCAGTCAGTGCTGGGGGTGAGGAGTGGGGTTGACAACAGTGTCAGTTGTGTCTTTGAAGTGTGGTCCATGCTGGGACTTAGCAGATATGAGTTTTGTGCATAAAATCATGGTCTTAATGTATCACCTGTGGTTGCGCTTGGCTTAAAGAAAGGGAAGGGGTACATAGTTGTATTCTCAGACTTTGTAGGAATTTGTAGGGCCAAGTTGCTGGAATATCTAAGAGATACTAACCACCTGAGAGACTAGGGCAGGAGGGAGAGGAAGATAGGAGTGACCACATAGGAAGAAGGGGAACTCCCTAAGAAGCCACGAAACTTATGTCATCTGCTGAGGTTCCCATCCAAACCAAAAATGTAGAGTCTAACCCTCTTATTCCCCCAGCTGTTAAAAATCCATACAAAAACTATCAGGTTTGCGTTCATTTGAAGCCACACTGGGCACTTTGTAAAAATATGTTGATAGTAAAATTCATTTAAAGAAGAACGCTGGTTGACACTTGCTGTCCTTGTGGCTATCTGTCCATAGGATGGCCGACTCCTGCCTGAGTTTAACATGGCAGAGCCACCCTTGATATTCGAGTGCAATCATGCCTGCTCCTGCTGGAGGAACTGCCGAAATCGTGTGGTGCAGAATGGACTCAGGTGAGGGTTGTGTATACACAGAGCAAGTTGGCACCAAGGCCACATGGGACCAGAAACATGTATGTTTGTGGGTGGAGCTGGTGTCTAGGAGAGGTGTGTGTGTGAACAACCATCCAAGCTGGCTCAGTTTGAACAGAGAAAAGGTGTCAGGATATTGTTGCTAAATCTAGAGGGGTTGTCCTGGCTGAAGTTCACACTCGTATTCTTAGAGGAGTAATCTTGTTTGTTCTGCTTTTAATGCTAGAGCCATCGTCTGTTCTATGCTGGAGAAAGCCAACCATGAGAATGGTGGTGTTCGATGTCTTTTTTGGACCATTGGGCCCCTACCCGATTTGCTCAAGGTTCTTGATCCCTACATATCCTCTGCCCTTTTAGGGCCAGAATTAGATTTTAGCATTCGTCTCTGTGCTCTGCACAGTATGTGCCAAGGACAGATTGGGAGCCCTTCTTTGCCTCTGCTTCCACCACCATGCTCACATATGGGCTGATGGCATGGGCATGATATGAGGGGCCTTGAAGAGTTCCTTTAGTTCTCTAAGCTTGGTCTGCCTGGACCTGCCCAGTCTGTAGGAGCCTGCCTGATTGCTTATTGCTGACACACTTCCTCGGTGGTTGAATGGTAGCAGCCTGACTTCCAGTGGAAGCCCTTTGATAGCATGAATTCCTATAGTCCTCACTGCTGTCTAGTAGAACAGGCCAGTTACAGTTGAGGAAATGGAGGCAAGCCAGGATTGCTGAGCTTTGTGCTGCGTCCCTATGTTCTAGGTTCTCAACTTCCTGTGGTGTTGACAGCCAGCTCTGTCAGATGACTGGAATTGCTCTCAGTCACTTGCAGAGTCATAATACTGTTTCTTGATTTATTTGGAACCTGTATCATTTCCCCCATTTACTCATTTCATAATCAATACAAGCTGATTTGCTGAGCATTGAGTATATGTCCACCTCTCTTCTACCTGTTTTCCAGGGCAAGGCTACAGCTTTATCGGACACAGGACATGGGTTGGGGTGTGCGGTCTCTGCAGGATATCCCATTGGGTACCTTTGTCTGCGAGTAAGTGTATCCCAGAATCCTCCAGCTCTGTTGACTATGTTTGTCATTTCTGGAACTGCTCATGTGTGTGTGTGCGCTCTGAGAAGCCTCTGGGAGCAGGTGCTTCATTGTCTTGCAGCAGTGGGGTACAAAGCTACAGAGGTGTGCCAGTCACATCAGGCTCTTGCTGCTCGGCCCTGGCATTGTGCCAGGTTTTCTGCCATCAGTCACTCTCACTGGAGGCATTAATCTCTGAGAGCATGTCCTGCATAATACTAGTATTTTTGGGAAGCCATCCTTGCAGCAGACACATGAGGAATTTTTGTTTCTTCACGACCTGATATCCTTATCCTCTGGGGCCAGAGACAGATCCCAGCTTAGCCCATAGAGCCTCTTCAGAGTGTCCTGTGGATGTGTCCCTTGGTGGCACTGTTCCCCATGTGAGGGTGCAGAGGTGATGCAGGTCCTCCATTTCCTCACTGCAGGTATGTTGGGGAGCTGATTTCTGACTCAGAAGCTGATGTTCGGGAAGAGGACTCTTACCTCTTTGATCTTGACAATAAGGTAATTTATGGTGAAGAGCTGAAGCATAAGAACTGGTTGCAAAATATAAAACTTTTTTTTTTCTTGGTCTTTTTGAGACAGGGTTCTCCCTCTAGCCCCAGCTAGCCTTGAACTCAGAAATCCGCCTACATCTGCCTCCTGAGTGCTGGGATTAAAGGCCTGTGCTACCATGCCTTATGCAAAATATAAAACTCTTTAAGTTTGTACTAGCTAGTTTCACTTATCATCTCGGCACACTTGAATAGAGGGAACCTCACTTGAGGAATTACCTCATTGGATTTACCTGTGGTCATATCTGTGGGCATTTTCTTGATTGTTGAGTCATGTGGGAAGGCCCAACCCACTGTGGGTGCTGCCATTGCTGGGCAAGTGGTACTGTGTTGTGTAAGAAAGCAGGCTGAGCATAGGCTGGGGGACCAAGCCAGTAAGTAGCACTACTCTATGGTCTATACTTTGGTTCCTGAGTTCCTGCTTGTCTTCCCTCTGTGGTGAACTATAAACTGAAGGTGAAATAAACCCTTTCTCCAGTTGGTTTTGGTCGGTGTTTTATCACAGCAATACAAAACAGAGACATAGTTTGTTCTGGTGACTTCTGGAAAGTGAAAGTGACAGGCACAGGCCAGTCCTGGAGAGTCACTCTGATGAGCACCCTGCTGCAGGTGGGTATGGGTTCAGGCACCTAGTTTGGAAGATCTCCTGTACTCAAAGTAGCAAGCCACCTACTCCATAAGACTAGGTGCTTGGGATAACCTCTCTATGTCCTCAGAGCCCAGGCCAATCCCTTGCAGACACAGCAGAAAGGAGCACTCCACAGGGTCACATGTGAAGCAGCAAGTGGACCCAGAAATGCTGGGGAGGGTGTAAGAGACCTCTGAAATTCTTTGCTGGGGGAGAACAGGGGCCTGAACTTGGTCTTCTGTTGGAGTATAGTTTCAGTGGTGTCTGGGACCCTGTTTAGCCTATCACTGTTCTGAATTCAGGAATTGCTATTTAAAAACCTCCTAAAGCTCACACTCAATGCTAATTGGTAAGGAAATACAGGGTTTCTAATCTCTTAACAGTAGTCACCCAATCATGAAATCAATATTTCTTTAGAGAGCAGGGCCACACTGACAAACCCCCCTCCCCCAGCTCTGACCCTTGAAGTCACTTAAGAAGCCAGTGTTTTTGAAACAAAAGATTCATGTTCAAACTAGGTGTGGTGGCACATTAGAGGTATGGCCTGAGAAATTGGAAGCTCAACTTTTCTCCTTGATTAGTTCTGGACCAGCCTGGAATACATTTTTTTTTTTTTAAATGCTTTTCTCAGGCTTACAGTGTCTAAGCACTAAAATGTCTTTATATAAGCAGCTATACCGAGTCTTGTATGCTGGTAGATTTCGCCTTTTCCTGTGTACTTGTGTGTGCAGAACAGTGCAGGAGTGAATGTAGGATCTCCCCTGGTAAGCATATCATCCTTTCTGAATATTCTAGGCCTTCTCTTCCTCCTGACTTTGTTCCTAGGATGTATTTTTCAATGAGAAAAAAATCTTGTTTTTATTGTAATGTGTTTTACCATTATTTTAGTTACACATTCATTGGACTTTTGTATTGCCCTACTTAAGTTTTTTAAGAACCCAAGTATTTCTAGAAATGGCTTTGCCTTCATGTTTGTAGCTTTCCAGCCAGCTCAGTGTTGAGCTGGTTTTCCCATACTGACTTTTGTGTTTCCTCACCGTTGGTCAGCAGTGTGACCCATAAGTATTCCCAGGCCCTTTTCTCTGGCTCAGTTACTGTGGTTCATGTTCTTACCTTGGAGCCGGACAGACTTTTTAGACTCCTCTACATGGAGTTGGTGAACACTGCACCGAGTGGAAGGTCCCTCTAAGGGCCATTGTATCCTCTAATGTGTCCTTTGACAGTAGCATGTCCCTGTATCTTTGCTAATTGTGTGATGCCTTTTTTCTCCTGTGATTTGATGATGTGTGTAACTAAGGATGACCTTGAACTTCTGATAGTCCTGCTAGGATTCTAAGTATACCATTCCTGTTTTTACATAGTGCTGAGGAGCAAACCCAGGCTAGACAACCAAACTATACCTCCAGATATCTTACTATGTAGCCCTAACTGGCCTAGAACTTGTAATATAGGTCAAGCTGACCTCAGGTTTGTAGCAATCCTTCTGCCTCAGCCTTTCAAGTACTTATATTACAGGCATTATCCTCTATGTTGACTCCAGGCATTATTTTATGTATCTCTTTGTTTTATCTATCCATCCATCTGCTGTGTCCTTTCTTCCACCCAAGTTTGTCAGAAGAGTCCTGCTCTCTCCTCTTCCTGCTTCCTACCTATGTCTTCTCTCCTATGTCGCACCCTTCATCACCCAGGTGTTACTGCCTTGTTCTTCTCTGCTGCCCTTTCCTAATTTTAAAGACATTCAAGTCTCTCAAACTAGGTAATAAAAGAAGGAACAGACAAAGAAAACAACAAAGAAGCATTTACTTGGCTGCCATTTTCTGGGTATTTCATTTCCTGCCAACATGGCAGCCCCTTTCTGTGCTATGGGAATGTTCTGACATGAAGAAGAGTAGAGATGACCAGAAGTAGGGGCCCCATCTCACCCCAAAATTCTGCACTTGTCGGTATCTTGCTTGGTTTGATTTATTTCATTCTTTTTTTCTGATATGATGTCAAACCAGAGTACCATCTCACCTCACCCACCGGTGAGGTGCCACTTTCATGAACATCTAGCAGTGTTACTACACCCATCTGATGCCAGCTCTCACATTTCTTTCTTCCCCGAGTTCCTCTGTAGTGGGCAGCTCCCCAGAGCCCATTGTGGCCGTGTCCACACCTGCTGCATTCAGGGAAAGCAATATTTCCAGGGCCTCCCAGCTGGTATTCTGAAGAGACCAGCCATCCATCATCTGGATATGTCTGTTCCAGATATTAATCCCCTTGTTCCACAGGCTCAGTGACAGCCTCATATTCTTCCAGCTAAAGTGAAGATGATCCTTGATTCCCTTTTTATGTGGCATATCTGTGCTTCTGGAGCCATCTGCCATGCTTTTCACTTTTATTAAAAGGCCGCTCTCCCTCTTTCCCTTCCTCCCTCCCTTCGTCCCTCATATGTCTACCTGCATGTGGAGGAAGGACGTTGTTGGCATCAGGTGTCTTCCTTGATTGTTCTCCACCTTTAAAAACATTTTTTAATGAATACAAATGTTTTACTCACATGTTGTAAGTGTACCCATGTCATACAATAATCGTGGAGGCCAGAAAAAGGCATTGGATCTCCTGGCACCGAAGTTATGGATGGTTGTTAGCTGCCATGTGGGTGCTGGGAACTGAATCTGGGTGCTCTTAAACACTGAGACATCTCTTTACCCCTCCACCTTATTTTCTTGAGACAAGATTTCTTATTGAACCTGGAGCTCAGCAATTTGGCTAGACTGGGGTTGTAGGCACAATGGTGCACTGCCATGCTCTACTTTTACATAGGTACTAGGGATCTGAATTCAGGTTCTTATGTTTGTATGACTGGCAACTTTACTAAGCCATCTCCATAGCCTAGAAAACAGCGATGTTTTCCTACCCATTTCCAGCCATCTGCTCTCTCCTGGGGGAAGGCAGATGTTTTGCCTTGTCCATTTGGCTGCCCATTTCCAGAATGAGGCAGAGATGCAAAGATTACCCAATGTCAAGGAAGTTTAGTGTAATTTTTCCTTTCCTTTGTGTGCTTCAAGATGTAGCTCCAGCTGGCCTAGAACTCATTGTATAAGACCAGGCTCGACTTGAATTCTTGTAATATCCTCCTGCTTCTACCTTCTAAGTGCTAAGATTACAGGTGTGCACCCCTATCCCTTTGTTTTGAATTTTATTCTAGCTCATAGTTTGTTTTTTTAATATACTCATATGTTTTGATTGGTTATAGCCTGTCATGTGTACATTGCTGTTTTGGGTCTCAGTGCCCATTTTGCAATCTTATCTGTCTGCTTTCTTTTTAAAAATTTTTTTTTGTATGAGTGTATTGCCTACTGCATGTATATAAGTGCACTCTTGTCATGTAGTGTCCACAGAAGTCAGAATAGGGTGTCAGATCCCTTGGACCTGGAATTATGGATGGTTGTTAGCTGCCATGTGGGTACTGGAAACTGAATCCAGGTCCTCTACAAGAGCAGCCAGTGCCCTAGACCACTGAACCAGCTCTCCAGCCCCATCTGTTTGCTTTCTGACACCATTAAGCCTCACATTTGCAGTCCTGTTTCCCCAAAATGCCTTTGCATTGTGTGAATGACGGAAACATATTATTATGTTTATGGAATATAATCCCTTGCCAAGATGCTTATTTCTGTCAAAACTTGTGTTTACTGGGTTGCAGTTACCAACATGGTTGGTGTCAAGAGCTGGTTCACTTCTCTGCTCAGGTCAAGAGCTGCTCTGATCTTACCCATATAAAGAATCTTGATTCTGGAAGCTCTGTATCAGAGTCTCTTGATGTTAGTGACCGCGTATATAACATAGTTACAGGAGGGTATGCACTGTTCTCTGCAGTGGGGTTTTTTTTTTGTTTTTGTTTTTGTCTTTAAAATATATTTTAAGAATGTACAAGGTACTGTGTTTTTCTGTACTTGAGGTAATGTAATTGTCTGTGAAGTTATGTTTAACAGGTTGATAGGCCGTTTTGTAAATTTAAGCATTTGTATTTTTGTCAGACATAGCAGCAGATCTCTATAATCTTATCACCTGTACTGCATCAGAAAGTTTGTGAATTTGAAGACAGCCTGGGCCCACATAGTGAAACCTTGTCTCAAATTAAAAATTTTTTATGGGGTGTGTGTGTGAGTACATGTGTGCATGTGCCATAGCACGTATGAGGACAACTTGCAGAAGTTGTTTCTTTCCTTTCACCATGTGTAGCTCTTAAACTGAAATTTAGAAAAGGGCTAATGATATGGCTCAGTGGTAAAATGCTTGCTTGGCATGTATGAAGCTCTGGGTTCAATCTTTCAATACTCCAGTATTCCCCCCACCCCACCCCAAAATATTGGAATTTTTATTATGAAAAAGATTTACATGTTCAAAAAGTAGAAACTGTATTAAAAATCTTGCTCAGAAAAGTTGTTCTTTTTTGCATGCTCTGCAACCCACCACTTGATATCAGAGACTTCTCTGGCTGCTCTAACAAACACAGATCCACTCTATTCCCAACATCCATATGTGGGGCTTAGTGCTAGTGAGAGCCAACTCCTGGTTCTTAGCTAGTACTTTACCATTCTGTCTCTGTGTGGCAAGAGAACAGGATCTCTCTGGAGCTTCTGTTGTGAATCCACTAATTCTACACAGGCTCAGTGTTCAGCTCTGGTCATTTCCCTGAGGCCCCACCTCCTGACTCTGTCACTGTGAGGTGAGGATTTCAACTGGGACTTTGAAGGGACTTGGATACTTACTTCATCCATAGAAAACTCCCCTTACCCCCACCTCCAGCAGGTGACCATTTGTAAAACTAAACAGAAGTGCTTACATGGAAAGTATAAGCCTGCCTTTCTTACTTATCAGTGTATTGCAGAAGTCTTCATCACATGGGCTTTTTCTCAGTGTTTTGAGACATTAAGGTTTATTTCTTCTTTGCTGTTTTGCAATTGGCTTCTCAATGAATAATCCTGTGCAGTGGTTTACTGCTATCTCTAGATCCTACTCTTCCCTCAGGTGTGTTTAAACAGCCAGTGGTTCCTGATTAGAATCCCATTTGATTCTTTATTTCCTGTTCTCTGTAGTAGTTGTGCTCTGGGTGTTCCTGCTTAGTGGACCACATGAGAATATTCTGTAATGCTTGTCCCCATGTCGCTGGACTCAGCTGGCTTTCCCTTCTCTCTTAAGTGGATCTTTTTTTGGCAGGGAGGAATATATCAGTCATTTGTATTATAGACACTAATATGTGAGAGAATTTTTCTTCAAGATGGACATGTTGTTTTTCTGATCTTTTTATTAGCCTACCTTCAGACATGAACTCTGATATTCACTCTGTCCAGCCATCTCCAGCCATCTGTTGCTCATGGTAAATTTGGTGTCTGCTTTCAGTCAGGGTCAGGTCAGCCAGCAGTTTGGTTATACAGACTTTGGCACCCTACCCCAGAAGTGCCAGGAGTCTTTCCTTGTGGGCCCTGCAGCCCTGAGTATCTTCAGGGTACATGGTGTCTGGTTTCAGAGTTGTTGTCTTCAGATGCTAGGGTTATCTATAGCCTCCTAGGCCATCTTCTCACAAGTAGAGTCCAAAGGCTACCACCCAAGTCTCCTGGATTACTGTGGCAAAACATGGGATCACTCTGTCTTTGATCTGGGTGGTGGTTGCTGAGTTCTTTCACAGGGAAGAACACTTCTAGGATATTATTGGAATGCATTCATCCATGTCCACACCTAATTCTCTGACTCCTGGGGTCCTGAATTACAAAGTGAAGATTTTCAGAGATCCATCTTAAACCCATGTTTCCCCATCATTGGTTTGGGTTTGAACTCTGCCTGGTTTCTGAGTATCTTTGGCCCCTTGGTTAATGGACCAAAGGCCCAGCCTTTTGTGTGGGCCTTACTATTCACAGGTTTGGGTCTTGGAAAAGCCTTTATTACACACTTGATTCTAGCATTCCTGGCTTTCTCCTCCAGATTTCACCTTATTTCTTAAGGGTATGTAGCAGTCATACCACAAACATAGCAGCTTGAGATGGCTTGCAGTGGCAGGCTCTGGATGTGTAATGTGGCTAACCCTAATCCTGCCTGGAGGTCCCAAGATGCCTTGTCCAGCCTAGGCAGCTCCTTGCATGTAGGATCTTAACACAGCAGTTTCTCTCAAGATCTCTGCAAGGCAACTGTTTAAGTAGCTCAAGACTTGGTCCAGCCTACTCAGCAAATTTTTATTTTACAGCCTTCCTCTGCTGGGAAACAACTACAGAGGCCTGCCTGGGCCAAGTTGTGGAACACCTAGAGCGCTGTGCTCCTCCTGTGTCCAGATTAGCATGATGCCCCCACCTCTGCACCACAGGATTCAGTGCAGCATAGACCATGGCTTTACTCAGACTGTGTCAGAAGTATATCAGAGGTCCTTCCTTGCTGAGCCCTGAATTGTCACTGCAGGCCACAGGAGAAAGTCCTTCAATCTGGCAGGGCCAAGTGCCCAGCTACTGACTTTCAAGACTATGTTTCTGGTTTCTAGGGCAAGGACAGCATGTCCTAGGGCATTTACCGACTGTGGCCTTTCATGGACCGTCTCACTGTCTCACCCCCAGGATGGAGAGGTGTACTGCATTGATGCTCGGTTCTATGGGAATGTCAGCCGGTTCATAAACCACCACTGCGAACCCAACCTTGTGCCTGTGCGTGTGTTCATGTCTCACCAGGACCTGCGGTTTCCCAGGATCGCCTTCTTCAGTACCCGCCTGATCCAGGCTGGGGAGCAGCTGGGGTATGTACGGCCCTAGGCACAGCATGACCCAGGCTGGGCAGCTGTGGGCCCTGCCTTCCTGGCCATGCACATGTTGCCAGTGTTTAAGGTCTTGGTCCTGGGTGGGACAGCTCAGGGCAGGTAGGAAGGATATCCTGCCACCTCTGTCCAGCACACAGACATGCTGAGATCTGCCCTCCCCTCCTCTCTCAGGTTCGACTACGGGGAACGCTTCTGGGATGTCAAGGGCAAGCTCTTCAGTTGCCGGTGTGGGTCCCCCAAGTGCCGGCACTCAAGTGCAGCCCTGGCTCAGCGACAGGCCAGTGCAGCCCAGGAAGCCCAGGAGAATGGTCTTCCAGACACCAGCTCTGCAATTGCAGCTGACCCCCTATGAGTTGACACTGGGGCCATTGAGACACTAGGAATCAGATTCTGTGACTGCAGTTTAGAGTGAAGGAGGAGGATCTACACATGACGTCCAAGAGGAACCGGAGCTGTGGACACCTCCCAGAAATGTTCTGGGTCTGAGGCCTTGTGGCTGGCCCAGTGTTCAGGCTGGAACACACCTCTGGTCATGTGCCTCAGAGACCTGGGGCTCCGTGTTACATAACTTGTGAGTAACTGGTGGTGGCTGTCGCTGCAGTGCTTCCCATTTCTCCTGGTCTCTGAGGCCTTTGCCCCACCGCCAGGTTTGTTTGTGTACTGTCTGGCTAGGCTCCTATGCAGCACTCACTAAGGCCACCATCACCTACAAGCTGCTCCGTTAGACCTGCTACCCACGGCCCATGTGCTGGCGCCGGCTCCCAGGTGCCGCTGGAGGACGCTAGCCCCCTCATGGCCTTGGAGGGGTCACCTACCTGCCATTCGCTTTGAAAATATGGGTTTGCTTTTTAAAGAAATCCTGTATCTACTATATATCAAGGTTCTTACTGGTGTTTCTTTGCGAGGAAGCAGGTTGGTGGATGCAGGCATACCCTGCATCAGCCTCAGTTAGTTCCGTTGATGCAGGCACCTTCTGTTGATTTCTAAGCCACATACTATGATGATGAGGAAACTGATTTGTTTTCTACCATTACCGAACATTAGGACAAACAAAGAGTAAAACACAAAACACAGACAACGGTGCTGAATCTGGTGTGGTTTCTACCACCATGTGAAAATAAACTATCAACTGTAAAAAGAGAACAAAGTGATTTTAGAATAAAACACAGGAAAATCTTTTTTAACATGTTAGACTTGTAGTGTGAATAAACTTGCCATCACCTTTTGTGTGGTGGCCTGGCAGGTCATGTACTTTTTTTTGGCATATACCTTTCTAAATACTGTAATTAGTGCAGCGACAGTGGGGTTTTTTTGTGTGACTCTTCTAAAACATTCATAATGCAGTCATGTTTATTTTTTCTGTTAAAATGTTTTTGACAGTTTTAAGAGCAGTCTTTTGGCTCAAACCATTTCTTGTTCTGTTTTCAATGAAATCAATAAAAAAGTACTTTAAATGAAATTTATATTATGACACAATCTTTTTCCTTATCTCTGCAAAATCCCAGCACTTGCAGTGTGGGTGCCATACTCAAAGGTTACAGAGGATTCTCAGATTCTGCCAGGCCCATTGCCCCACCCAAGGCCAAAGCTTCATGCATCCGTGCTCACCAGGTGCACAGGTGCATGTGTCTGGCAGCCGGCATCCAGTCTTTTAAAAAAATTTTTTTATGTGTATGAGTGTATTGCCTGCATGTATTTAAGTGCACCTGTGTTGTGCAGTGCTTACAAGCGTCAGAAGAGGGCATTGGATCCCCTGGAACTGGAGTTACAGGTGGTTATTAGCTGACATATGGGTACTGGAATTCAAACCTGGATCCTCTACAAGAGCAGCCAGTGCTCTGAACCACCAAGCCATCTATCCAACTTCCAAGCATCCGATCTTCAGAGCCATTCTAGAGGTTGTAGCAGGTGAGTCTGAGTCTCCATATCTGAGGGTCTTCATCAAAGTACAGTGAGACTGGAGAGAGCCGCGCTGGAGCCCTTTCCTCTCTGCATTCTTCTGTAGAGATCTAGACACAGCCAGAGCCTCTTACTGCTCCATGTAAAGCTGTTCTTGTTCACTACAGAGGAGCTTGTAAATTCAATGAAAAATTGATCAAAGTCTCCATCTTTCAAATAGACAGCATTTTCTAGAAAGAATGCAACCATCTCACTCTTTACAAATGACCAAGCAGGGTGCCTGGCCTACAGGCTGCCCAGTCTGTGACCCTTATGTCATCATTGGCAACAGCTGCAGGAGGGCCCAGGCCAGGTGGGACACTGGTGGGCCAGGGCAAAGGCTAGCTTAGCTTCATCTAGGAGAGCTTGGGCCTCAGCCCTTAAAACTTTGAGAAGGGGCCATGCCATGTAGAGAGGATCCAAGCTGAGCCTTGTTCAGGAGGACTCAGGGACCATGGCCCAGGTTCCCTCTTTGAGGAAGCAGAGGTGGGAGATGGCTAAAGAGCCACCTGGAACATGGGCTTAAGTTACTGCCCCTTTCAGCTCTGGGTCAGGCAGGCAGCTCTGAATGACCCTTATCTCAGCACAGCTGGCTGATCATCTACTTGTGAGTCAGGTGTTGGCTCTATGACAGGTTATTTGTTGACTTGGGATCCAAACTGTTTATACACCTGAGGAATATGGGGAAGGCCAGTGGGAGAGTGAGCATAGCTAGTAAGATGAATGCCCATTACAGGAACTTGATGGGGGTGATCCTCCCTATGCCTGGGCGGCTCTGAAATGACCACTTTGGCCTTAGATGTTGGGACCAGGTACACAAATGGGACCCTGTTCGGAACCAGGGCATATCTCATGGCCTTTGTTTTGTCTTTAGATGAATTGACATCTTGTTTTTGAGACAGTATCTGCGGCGAACACCTCCGGCCAGCGGAGGAAGAAAGCACGCGATCACGAGGAGTCTTCCAGTATCACACTTTATTGGAGAGCTTTTGATTAACAGATGGGCGATGATGACGAGAGGCAAGGGGCGAGCCTGTGCTGCGGCTTTTATAGTTTGAAGGGCAACATAGTACCTCAGGATTGGCTGCAATTCGCATGCCCTAAGCAAAATGCCACGGGATTGGCTAGGGACTATTCAAACCCACACGCATGCGCACTCTCGGGATAGGGTTCGCGCCAAAACATCTCCTTATATGGAGCAGTTTGACAGGCGGCTTCAGGAAGTCGGCGCCATCTTGTAATGGCGTTGACCGGCTCCCTGCAGCTCCCCCTTTTTTCTTATATGCTAGCAGAGCCCTAGGAAATACAGCGTTCCCGATCTGGTCTTCACCTCATGATGTGCCGACCGATCAAGGGAAACAAAGGCCAAACAGTCTTTCCTAAGCCCGTGCAATGGGCAAACACTCCCGGGGCGTGCTAAGGCAAAGTCTGGGCCAAAAATATTCCTGCCACTGTCCATCCTCGTGCAATGGGTCATACTGATCCCGGAGGGTGCAAGGGCCAGGGCAGAGCCAATTTTTTATTTCTTTAGGGCTGCCAGCCATACCCGAGGGGATACTCCACATTCCAAGGCGGCTAATGCCTGAGAAATAATAACTTTGTCCCTTTTCGCTTGGGCTCTCATCCTACAAATTAACCATAGACATAGTATGCATCCTCCAATGCCGCAGACCACAAACATGCCTACTCCCACCCATTCTTTAAAATGCGAAAATACAGAGGAAAACCAAGAAACAAACCCATTTGTCAGGCTGGGGTCTACACGGGTGGAATTAATGGTAATAACAGCTCTCCGAAGTCTTTCCAAATCCTTATCAAAAGCATCACTCCAATTACCCACTAAATAATTTGACAATTGTTTAGACAAATCTGCTGCTATAGAAGTATTATCATACAGAACACTTGTAACACATAATGCTTGAAATTTCCACTCACATCCCAATTGGGCTACTTGCCACAACATGTCGAGTTGTTCTTGTACCAAATCTATTCTTTGATTCAATATCATAATCCCTCCTTTCATTCTAGAATCTAAGAATCGTTGAGTGTCTAAGGCCTGTGCAGTCTCTGAGGCCATGTTATTAAGTGTCTCTGCAGTTTGGACATTTTGACTTAGGGCTACTCCTGCCGCAGTAGCGGCAGCGGCAGCTGCAACTATAGCTGTAATTACTGCAGCCGTAATTCCAAAGTCCCGTTTGGAGTGGAAAAGGGTCAGGGTACCAGGGACTTCTACAGGGACTGGAACCCAGCGAGGTACTCTAAGTACTAGAGTACTTTTTCATTGATTAGCCTTCCAGCATTGTGCAAGAGCACATGTATTCTTAGTACAATTATTAAAGGTGTAATTGCTAAGCACAAATAAAAAGGGTGGATATACACAAACTGGAGTTATGGAATAAGTCTTATTTTTTGTTGGGCCTATATGGCGATTAATTACAACCGCTCCTCCTGTTGTATTAAAGACTGTATATGACGCTCCTTCATTTGGGGTAGGTGTTGTTTTCGACTTCTCTGCCCATGTTAAGCTAGTAATAGTGATACTGCTATAGGCTACGGACCCTCCCTGTAAGAGAACAAAGGGCGTCATATCAGTACAACTTCCATTAACCCCACACAACAACCACTTGGTAAAAGGATAATATCTGGCATCTTGTAGAAAAAGTCCCATTGTCCATGTGTTTTGAAACGGCCTTTGGCCACGCATGTCTGGTGAGAAAGTGAAAAACCTGCCTGTATCTGCCCAATCGACAGAAGTGGACTGACACTCAGTCCAAGGCCAAAGGTCCTGTTCATATGTGCCTGAACAATGTGGAGCGAGACGAGGCTGGTGAAGTGTCTCATTAGAGTGCCAGTGTGTAACATCTGGCAAGGTTCCATTGAACCAGACAGCTGTGTCGATGAAGGTCATATTATAAACCCGCTTTGTGTTATCTTCTACATCTGTAACCTGAGGTATACCATCATAAGTTTTGCTGTTTTTGTCCTTAAACCATGCAAAACGCTGCTGCCTCAATGGGATGCAAGAATTGCGGGGAGCATCAAGGCACCAGTCTCAACAAAACTCCAAGAGCCATGTAGGAATGCAACAAGAGTGTCCTCTGGAAGCAATGGCAAACCTAAGTTCTTTTCAGTTGTAAAGAAGCGAGGAAAGACCGACGAATCATGGCGAACTGGGATGGAAGTGGGAAGGTAGACAGGAACCCCCAGCGCAGCTCATCCTGGCTTGATGTCCATAGCTGAGTCAGAGTCAGCATCACCAGGAGCCTCCACGTTTTCTTGTTCCACAGCATCTTCCAAGGACGGCTGGAGTGTCCTCACCAATCTGCTGGGCACCCAGTGAGGTGATTCGTCGTCCTGGGGAAAAACACAAACATGCCCTCTTCCCCACATTAATACTGGGTTTGGGCTATTATTTTTTGTACTGACTTTATTAACCTTTCTAAGATCTTATAACCTCCATTTTTCTGACTTTTTTATGACAAAAATTGGTTTGTATAACCATTTTCTGGCTGTTCTTGAACTCTGTGGCCTGAATTTGGTTTACAGTAAGAGGCCACTAATCTATCCATACAGGTTTTAAAGGGATAAGCAATAGTGATTTGAGACACAGTAGTTTACTGCACAAACTTCCATCAATTTGGTATTTTTAATTACTGTATCCTATGTAGCTAAAACTTGGGCAGAGACCAAACATTCCTGAATAAACCTTGACTAGATATATTTTTTTTTTATCTTTTATATACCATACAGAGATTTAACCACACCCTATAATGCCACATTTCTCCTAAATATTTTTTCTTTAGCTCAGCCTCGGGCTTTGCTGGGCAATAAATGGTGGAAAATCCTCCTCTCTCAGATATCTAACAGCTTCCTCCTTTCTCTCCTATTTTTCTTTGGGATTTAAACTCTTGACTAACTGCTTGATTTTAGTTTCCACAAAAGCTGGGTCCTCCAACAGAGTGGAGGATTTAGTTTTACTTTTCTCCTCCTCTTGAGGTTCGATCCCAGATCCATTTGCATTTGCCTTTTTTTTTTTTTGAACCTTTTCTACCTGAACAGACTCTTAAATACTGAGGCCCCAACTTTGTTTTGCTCAACCTATTTTTACCTCTAATCAGAGCACAGGAATTTAGGCAGGAAGCCAAATTAGTGAACCTTGTCAATTTCAGGGACTTCCTGAAGCTCCCGACTTGTTTACTTCCTGAGCTTAATAAGCTCCCCTGCAGGATGGAATGTTTCACCTCAGAACATAAACAAAAAAAATGGCTCCTGACCACCCATAACACATAAGGAAATTGAAACAATACGAAAACCTCCCAAAAGATAAAAACTGAGACCCAGATAAATTCGCAGCAAAATTCTATCAGACATTTAAACTCCATTAGACAGTTTAACAGGAAAGAGTATAAATAGAGAGACATCTTACTTAAAATGAACCTACCTAACAGACATCTAAATTCTCTCAGTAAGCTCTAAATTCTTGGAACAAAGTAGCTCATTTAGAACCAAAAACATTGGGTGGGAACTAGTATTTTTCGCTGGAACTTTGGTCTTGTACAGACAAACATTTAGATTCCTCCAAGGAAGGATACGAAACTTGAGGGGGGGGACGGCCGCAGCCCCCCATCTACAGGATCCCCTCTTTTGGGGCCTTTATTATGACTGGCTTCTTTAAGCTCCTCTTTATGACTGGCTTCTATAAGCTCCTCTTTATGACTGGCTTCTATAAGCTCCTTTTTATGACTGGCTTTCATAAGCTCCTCTTTATGACTGGCTTCTATAAGCTCCTCTTTATGACTTTTTTTCTTTCTTTGACTTTTCTTAGGCCTAACTTGTATATCCCCACTTGCATCTGACTCTGAAAGACTGTCCTGATGCCTTGCCAGCGCCCTCCTTCCTTCCTTGATAAGATTGGGATGGCTTCGTTTGCTGAGACACGAGTAAAAACAGTGGCAGCAAACGAAGACCACGACAATCCACACAAAAAGGACGGCAGCACCAATCAGGGCAGACTGCAGATCAAAAGCATACATGGGGCTGACTTACCGGTACCTCCCTCTCCGTGTGTCTGGTTCTGGCTCCTCTTCGGCCTCCCGCCAGGCGGCCTCACAACGCCCGGGTTCCCGGGTTTCGGCACCACTTGCGGCGAACACCTCCGGCCAGCGGAGGAAGAAAGCACGCGATCACGAGGAGTCTTCCAGTATCACACTTTATTGGAGAGCCTTTGATTAACAGATGGGCGATGATGACGAGAGGCAAGGGGCGAGCCTGTGCTGCGGCTTTTATAGTTTGAAGGGCAACATAGTACCTCAGGATTGGCTGCAATTCGCATGCCCTAAGCAAAATGCCACGGGATTGGCTAGGGACTATTCAAACCCACACGCATGCGCACTCTCGGGATAGGGTTCGCGCCAAAACATCTCCTTATATGGAGCAGTTTGACAGGCGGCTTCAGGAAGTCGGCGCCATCTTGTAATGGCGTTGACCGGCTCCCTGCAAGTATCACCATGTAGATAGGATAGACCAGGCTGGCCTTGAACTCACGGAGCTCCACCTGCCTCACCTCTTCCTCCTGAGTGCTGGAATTACAGGCATGCACCACCACACCTGGCTTGGATTGACATCTAAATTTCAGGGTTAGGTTTAGATTGTGAGGCAGCTGATTCTTAGTTTCCATAGTAACTGGAAGCCTCTCTCTTGGGCCAGGCTGTGAACGCCTCCTCATTTTTAGAAGATTGCCAGCCTATCAAAGAGCCTGTAGAGTCCCCATCCTGGCTAGGCTGGAGTTCATGAGAGAAAATGAGTTGGACAGGTGGGGACCCTGTTGAGCTCACTTCAGAGAATGGGTCCTGTATCCAAGGTGAATGGGGCCCACTCTGGTGGATGCTGTGGGGACAGGCCACCCTGTCACAAGTTGCCCTTATATCTGTAAGTGGCCTGTTTATTACAAAAAACTCAGCATGCAGTTAGAAGAAAATGAAGCACTTCAGCCTGTTAGCCCTGTGCGAGCACTGACAAGGCTATACTGCATCTTTCCTGTAGCAGAGGCGTCCTGCATACCTTTTCACTGCTAAAATCATGTTTGTTTTGTGTTAGCTGGTGTGCTGTGCTTCATAAAATGTCTACACAGCAGCTAAACCTTTATAGATGAACACAGCCCTATTTACAACTTCCTGCTAGTAAAAATTACACTGGAAAGAATAGTACTGTATATTGTTCTTTTCAACTTGTGCAGTCATGTTCTTAGGGAAGGGATTAAAGGATATGTGCTGTGATGTGCTCAGAAACCAAGCCAGGAAAAGCCAAGGCTTGTTACAAGGTGCAAAGAGTGCACATACCCTGCTGAAGTCCAGCCAGAAGCTTGGTGGACAGTGATGTCTGTGTACCCACTCCACGGTCTCTGAGCTGGGAAACCCCTACTAACTTAAGGAGACTTCGCCTACAGTTTAGAATTTCTGCATAACCATTGAGTTGCCTCCATACCTTTTTTGTGGAACTCCCTATAGAACCTTCTTGCACATACTTTGAGATGTGGCTCGGAGCAGACCTGGTCCTGTGAACCTGAATCGCAATTCTGTAGTTCCCAGTTGAATAGTACTCACTTTTGCCTCCCCATCTGTCTTTTAGTTAACAGTTGCTTAGAGCTCTACTTCCAAAATGCTGTAAGATGAATTGAGCACACTTTATTTTTCGGTTTATTGTCTAAAGGGAAAACACTTCAGTATGTTACTTTGCACTTCTTTGATGATGATATCAGCAGTTTGTTACAGGTTGGCACACCCTTCCCATAAACTCTGTGCCATATTCTACTGTTCTGTGTCTCACTGATTTTTATGAACTTTTAAGTTTTTATGTGGCAAAATAGATCTTTTAGTTTCTGATTGTATTCTATTTAGAAAGACCTCTTCTAGAGCTTAGGGTGGTAGCAGCAAAGGCAGGTGGATCTCTGTGAATTTGAGGGCAGCCTGGTCTGCATAGCAGGTCACAGGCCTGTTCTACCTCCAATTTATTGTTTCTTTTTCCCTGGTATTGGAGCATGGACCCGAAACCTTGCACTAGGCAAGTGCTCTACCACTGAGGTACATCCTCTTTATTTTTTATTTTGAGAAGGTCTTGCTAACTTTCTCATGCTTACCTTGAGTTCATTCTGAGGCTAGCCTCAGTCTCCTGAGGGATTCTAGGTGTATTTCTCCACACCAGACTTCCATCCTCAAATCATTAAAAAAGTATTCTCTAGCAGCAGTTCTGGTATCTTACTTTATAGTCTACTCTTGAACCCAAGTAGAATTTATTCAGTGTATAATGTGAAGTAATGTAAATCTGACATGGTTTTACTGAAGCATGATGTCTAGATGTGACCCATTGATCTTGTCCTTCTAACTCCACACATTCTGCCAAACAGTTTTGGTAAGTAACCCTCTCTTTTCCTTTGCCCAGGAATTGCCTCTGCTTATAATCAGCTGCTGCATGATTGAGATATCACCTGTGCCAACCTCTTTCGCCACAAGTTGTTTTGTCGGCTTTGTGTAGTGACCATATGTGTTCTCTGCTTTCATAGAATGGTAAATCATCATTGTATTGATCTTTCTTTTTTTTTTTTTCCTAGAGAATTCCATACTAGGAGAACACAGTTTGCCAATCCATTCTATTCATGTGTATTTGAGTCATTCCCAATTTCAACCACTATTAATAAAGCAGCTGTAAACATTCTTGCACACATTTTGTTTGGGATGACTAAAGTACACTTCCTGATCCATGTAGTGTATAAGCCTCACATGCTGCTGTGGCAGCACCATCACACTTGCATGCTTGCAAAAAGAGCACTCACCCCCTCCCCCATGCTAGGGCTTAAATACATGCTAGGCAAGCACTCTACCACTGTGCTCCAGCCCCACATCCACAGATGAGTACTTCCCACCTCCACCTTTAGGAAACAGAAGTGTTTCTAGTAAGCTTAGACAAGTCTCTCTCTCTCTCTCTCTCTCTCATATATTCTCTGGGCACCTTCTCTCACTCCCTAGTTGGTTGCATTAGAAGGACATAAGATACTTTCCTGTATTCTTCTAATGCCCTGCTGTGGGTGTTAGGAGGGTAGAAATGTTACAGTAAAGGAAAACAGAACTAATACAAACATTGCAGTTTTAGAGTTTCTTTTGAGTACAATCCATCTTCCACTCACTATTATAGATGGAACAAGGTAGAGATTAAGATACCTCTTTGTGTAGGTATCTAGCAGTTTGGCCTCATTTGTCAACTATTTCCCTGGCAGGAAATACTGTGGGGAAACAGGAGCACCAAGATTATTGTAAGAAAGAAACTAGTGACAGAGAAGACTGAAAATCATTCCCACTAAGGCTGGCATGTAATTAAGGGTGTGTATAAAAAGCCCATGCTACTGGGATATTAAAATCTCAACCCATTATACAGAATTTGCTGTTGTGTCTAACCTCACCTCTCTGGCCCATTTCCTTGCTTCAACATGCTTTCTTATCGATACACTGTTTCTACCACTATCCATGCATCACTGGTCCAGTTCTTTGTTCCAAGACATAAGAACCTGGCACACTCCGGGTGACTCAGGATCTAGGTACATGCCTTAAACATAACTATATTCATCCCTTTATAGAAATTCACATGCTATATGCTGTGGACTCCCTTATTCCTGAGTTCTTTTCTCTATTGCTCTATTGTCTGTCTATGTGCCTATATTAACTGTTGTGTTGCATTTATTGTGCTTCATTTTTTGAGACAGGGTCTCCCTGTGGCCCTAGCTGACCTGGAACTCACTGTGCAGACTAGGCTGACCTTGATTTCACAGAGATCCTTCTGCTTCTGCTCCTAAGTGCTAGGATTAAAGGCTGCCACACTTTCCTTATTATTGGAGTTTTAAATGTAAAAATCATATAGTATGTCCGTTTCTGCCAAAGAAAGAAAGAAAGAAGGAAGGAAGGAAGAAAAAAAAATGCCTGATGGGATTTTCTTAGCCTCTAAATCAACTTTATTGGAATATCATTCACATAAAATATGCCCATGTTAAATGTCTGGTAAACTTTGGCCAATCTGTAAAACTCACCAAACAGAGGGACAGTTTCATCACCAAGAGGGTCCCACTCTCTGTACCACCTGTATTCTACCTGAGCTCTTAATGACAGGATCTAATTTTAGTCTGGAAATATTCTATCTATAACTTGCCATTTGATGCTCTTAATTGTGTGCCTCACAGATGCTTACAGTGTTTAATCTCGTTCATCAGTTTCTTTTTCATGGATTGTGCATTTAGTATATAAAAATTTCATCAACAGAGTTACAAGGTTTTTCTTTCTCATTTTTTTTTAAAGAAGTTTTATATTTTAGCAGGTCTGAAGAAATGGTTCAGTAGTTGGGAGCACTGACTGCTCTTGCAGAAGACCCAGGTTCAAATCTGGCACCCATAGGGAGGCTAACAACTGTCTATAACTCCAGTTCCAGGGAATCTGACACCCTTTTCTGTCCTCCATGAGCATTGCACAATACTGATGCACTTAAATACATGCAGGCATAACACTCATACACATAAAATAAAAATAAAAACAGATGTTTTATACTTTTGCATTTTACATTTAGGCCTATAGTCCCATCAAGTGAATTTTTGTAGAAAGTGTAACGCCTGTGTCTATATGGATTTTGTCCTCAGGAAACAAAAAGAAACCTTGAGTCACCCCAGATAGAGGACTGACAGACCAAAAGAAGGGTCCATCCCAATAAGCTTGTTGAACCAGGTAGTGAAAGGTCTCAGATTAGGGGTTCAAGAGGGATACAGGTGGATTACCATTTGTGGTGAGTTTATTAGGGTTATTAATACCACAAAAAGACAGCATGGTGGGATCTGAGGCAAGCTCAAGACCATGAGCCCAAGCAGGATTCACTCTTAGAGGTTTAAAAAAGGTGTAATGAGTGAGAAGCAGCTCATAGCATATTCTTGCTGTCAGGTTATCCCTGATTCTTGGTGAGCAAGAAAAGGAAGAAAGGTGTGGCCCTTTGATGTGTGTCCCTCACATGGGATGTTCCACTTACTGCCCAATAGCTTAGGGTACTTAGTAAACTTCCTTAGGGGAAATGAGAATTGCAGGATTACAGCCAAAATAGGGGGCCTGCCATTTCTTTTACAACAGCTGTGAGGGTCGAGAAAGAAACTGCTGTGAGTGGGCATGACCTGAGTAGCCTCCAGCTCAGATCTAGCAGTGAGTTCATAGTTCATCAAAGGCAGCTCCATCATTGAAAACTCTCACTCCAGCATAGACTACTTAGGAAAAGCTGCACCCAGCCCCATTGCACATTCACCCTGGTAAACTCTAGTACCCCAGCATTAAGTGCAGCAAGGGCAAGAGGGAAGGTGGCTTTAATTCTGATTTTGGACTTTATATTAGGTCCCATTATTCTACATGTCTATAAACCCAGTGTTTCATTAAGGCTACAGAATGAGAACCTGTCTTTAAAAAGGGGGCTCTAACAGAGTTCAAGGAATTTTAAAAGAGACCTGCTGTTTTCACAGCCAAGCTGTAGGGTCGTAGTTGAACTGTAGAAGCCAGATGCAGTCTAGGGTGTGGAAACAAAGGGCAAAACTAGATCCAGGAAAACAAATGATAGGCAGGTCCAAAGAATGACCTGATGGGCAGGCAGAAGGCCTTTTTTGAGTAGAGCATGTCAACAGTATCCCAGACTGGTTTTGAACTTACTGTAGAATCAAGGGTGACTTTGAACTTGCGATCCTTCTGAGTCCTGGGAGTACAGGTGCATCATCATGCCCAGTTTATTCAGTGCTGGGGATTGAACTCAGGGCTTTGTGTATGTTAGGCAAGTACTCTATCAGTCGAGCTACATCCCAGTCCTTCTTTTTAGCTCTTTATTTATTTATTTATTTTTGTTTTGATTTGGGACAGGGTTTTCATTATGTAGCCCTAACTGGCCTGAAACTCTGTATGTATCCCAGGCTGGCCTGGAACTCTCAGGTATCTACCTGCCTCTGCCTCCCAAGTGTTGGAATTAAAGGCATGTGCCACCACCTCTGGACTTTGAGCACTCTGAAGATGTCATCTGATGGTGCCTGGAGAACTGCCTTGTTTCTAGTGAGAAACCAGTGGGTGTCTTCAGTGTCACCTTTTCTATGTAGTTCAGCAAAACTTGTCTTTCAGAAATAATTTTTAGCTCTGGACACTCGATTTGGTTTTTGAGGGGTGGTGTAGCCCTTGTGGTTTTATTTATATGCAAATAAAATGCATATGAGCCATCTATTTTCTATTATTATTGTTATTTTGGTGTTTGAGACAGGGTCTCCCTGTAGACCTATCTGCCCTAAAACTCATTATGTAGACCAGGCTGGCCTTGATCTCACAGAGATTCACCTGCCTCTGCCTCCTGAGATTAAAGGTGTGTACCACCACACCCAGCCTTTATTCTTATTTTAATTTTTAAAAATTAGGAACTTGAGAAGATGGCTCAGTGTTTAAGGGCTTGCTGCATAACAATGAGGACCAGAGTTCAGATCTCCAGAAACCCACACAAATGCCAGGTGGGTGTGTTGGCCTGCCTATATTATTCTAGACAGGCATGTTTACCAGAGCATGTATTTGGAGTTCAGAGGATAATTTTGGGGAATTGGTTCTCTCTTGCCACAGTGAGTTCTGGGGATCAAACTCAGGTCATCAGGTTTGTACATCAAGTTCTGCTGAACCATCTCTTTGGCCCTGGTTCTTTTATTAGAATGTGAATTTCTCTTTTGAAGATCATGTCTGTCTTTAATTCCTGAAACATTCAGTGCTTTTTATTATTTATGTATCAGTTCTTTTATGTGGATCATACTTGTTAATGTTATCTCCATTTTGTCATATATAGTTATTTTCAACTGAATGATAACGGGAATGCCATGCTAAAGTATATGGATTTTGCCCTCTTCTTTACCAGAGGATTGGGCTCTGTTCTAATAAAAGGTTACTTTTCTTGTAGATCAGCTTCATTGTCTCAAGTGCTCTTTTCAGCTTTGTGAGGGGTCACAGCACAGCTTTGCTCTCAGGCTGGTTTAGCTCTAGTATCCAAAGGGTCCTGAGAGGCCTCATGTGAATGAAAGTTTCATATGTGGTTCCTGGTTCCTCTGTTCTGGCTTGTCAGAACTCGGGTCCCTCCCAGTCCTGTGTGATGGTGGTAACGTGCCTCTGGGTTTTCTTTGCCTTTTTAAAAATCTCATGTCTCTGCTTTATGTTCTGCCGGAGTCACAGTCACAGGGACTCCATGAAGCTTTCTGGAGCTCTGCTCTCCTTCTAACCCCTCTTCTCCCCTCCTCTTTCCCACCCCTTCCTCCTCTTCCTCCACTTCTCCCCCCCCCCTTTTTTTTTTAAGGAAGGAGAGGTCTATTTTGGCGTCTATAGTTAAGAAGACATAGTCTATCATCTTAAGGGAAGTGTGGTGGTTGCTAGGCTGGCTTGATTTATGGTAAGGAGGAAGCAGCTACTTGTTAATGGGGTACCAGCCGGGAAGCAGAGAGCTATGTCCAGAGGCAGGGCTAGGCTGTATCTCCCACAGCTCTTCCTGCTGCAGCCCTCCTCTTCCAGATAGGCCACACCTTCCTAAATTTCTACAATCTTCCAGAACAGCTGCGGACCAAGTATTCAAACACATGAGCTGTGAGAGACTTGTTGCCCTTGGTAATATTCGGTCCAACTTCAAGGGTTCCTACAGTCTTTTGTTTTGTTTTGCTTTTTGTGTCTTTGCTTTTCTGAGACAGGGTCTCCCTATAGCCCCCAACTGACCTGGAGCTATGTGGAACAGACTGGCCTTTATCTTACAGAGATCTGCCTGCCCCTGTCTCCCAAGTGCTGGAATTAAAGGCTATGCCACCATGCCCAGCTGGTTCCTACAGTCTTAATGATTCCAACACTGTTTAAGAGTCCGAAGTTGGGACTGGAGAGCTGGTTCAGCAGTTAAGAGCACTGGCTGCTCTTATAGAGGACCTTGGTTCAGTTTCTAGCACCCACATGGCTGGCTTATACCCATCCTTATCTCAAGTTCCAGGGGATCCAACATCATCTTGTGACCTCTGCAGGCCTTGCAGGCACATTATATTCTTACATACATGCAGGCAAAATACTTATGTACTTAAAATAAAAATAAATGCAATTTAAAAAATCCAAAGTCTTCTGAGATTCAAGACAAGCCCTGTTTGTGAGCCCCTGTAAAATAAAAAGCAAGTTGTACACTTGTAGTATAAAAGGGTAAAGAGTAAGTAGTCCCACTCCAAGAAGAAACAGGAGGGTCATGGACAGATTGTATTAAAGCAGAATGGGAGACACCTGACTTAGACCTTCAAGTCTGGCATCTACGTGTGTTGCAGCAGCAGCTGGCCTCCAGCAGACCTTCTTTGCCCTTTCTGGACTGCCCTGCTGCTTGCAGTATGTGTGGCCTCCTCTCTTAAGCCATTACTTCCTCATGCCAGCAGCTTTCCTTGGCAGATGTCCTACATTCTGGTATCTGGAACATCTTGGGGTCTCCATGGCAACTTAGCCTCCTCCTCCAGTGCTTCATTCACATTCTGACCCAGCTACAAGTTGCCTAGCTTTATTGGCTTTCCTCTGTAACCTCGGTGTAAGCCACAGTGATCCCACAACTCTGGCATTCTATACACCTGCACTATGTGGCCTACACCAGGTTCTGCCACCAGCCTTGGGCCATGGCTTCAGTAGCCTACACATGCCTGCTTATGTAAGTCAGGGAAAAACATTTCCCTAGGCAGTTGTCCTATTGTAGCAAGGGGACCCTGTTGCAGCACTCCCCATTAAGGAACCCTTTTCTCAGGCATTTTCCTTTCAAATGAATTGTTTACAGCTGAGTTTACATTTTTAATGCCCTGTAGTTAGCCTTGGGTACTGTCCCAGGGTAAGTGTGAGGTGTCTCTTTAATTTTAAAATTAAAGAGTTCCAACAGAACTGCTTACTTCACATATACCTTGTCTATATCTTTAAGCACATTTAAGCACCTGTCCTTGCTAAACTGCATATTTTCTCATCTTTCTGCTCTGCTTTTTGCTTTGGATTCTCATTGTAACCCTGGTTAAAAGCAGTGGCAATAACTGTGCCACGGCCTGTATGCTATGCGGCCTTGAAATTTCCTCTGCCAGACATAAAGTATTACTTTTGATTCAGCTTCTCTCAAAATTTCAGGACTTGGGCAGAATGTAGCCAGTTTTTTCCCTGAATGTAACATGAATCACCTCTAGCCCAGTTCCTAGAAGAGTCGTTGTTCCTTCTGAAACCTCATGAGCCTGTACTTCACCATTTGCCTTCCTGTTGGCATTCTGGTATTCTCCACTCCTGTCAGATGACCCATTAATGTCTGCTTAACACAATTTATGGCTTTTTTAACCTTTGGCTCCAAACTCTCATAGCCCTTCCGCAACCAGGTCCAAAGGTTAAGAACCACATGGTCAGGTTCATCTCCGCAATGACCCCACTTCTCTGACACTAATTTTCTTTATTACTTTTCTCATGACAAAATACCTGACAAAAACATCTTAATGGAGGAAAGGTTTGTTTTGGCTCATGGTTTAGAGGGCATGGCCTGTCATGAGAGGAAAACATGGAAGCTGAAGGGGCTTCGCCTGTGGTGACAGGAGTGAGCAACAGTTTCTTGTTATGTTTCATGAACTAGGACACAGAGTCTGGAATATTTTATTTTGGCTTCCTCCTGCCCTCCAAATAACAGCTACCTTTGCCCAAAGTCTGATTTGTTTTATATTCTCAGCAGGAAGATCAGGGTCTGTTTGGTTTCCTCCTCTTTATGCAGTGGTTGGAAAATCATCGTTTTCAAGAGCCAGGCAGGGTTAAACAATGATTCATTCTTCCTCCAAGGATCAGTGCCTTGGGCTTTCTACTGTCCAGTGACTGGAAGAGCTTCATATATTTTTTTACCTAGTGTTATAGTTGTTGCAGGTTGATTATCTACTACCTGTTACTATGTCCTGTCTAGAAGCAAGAAGATTTATAATTGATTTCAGATGAAACACCAGTAACAATGTAGTGTTGTTTGTGGTGGTCATGCCAACTCTCATACTGTTTGTTGAATCTTTCATCACAAATTTAATATCTCCTCTACAAAAGTTGTGCACACTCCCTTTTATTTACTGTGCAGTTTATATCTTTCATAGATGTACCCTATTTCTCTAAGATTTTATGTTTAAAAATAGAAAAAAAATCAATTGCAAACAATGTGTAAAGGTAGAACATTATAACCTAGCTTACTTTCAACATCTTTCTCGGATTAATCAATTACTCACTTTAGAATATACATCTCATCATCCAGTCAATTTATATAAGAATAAATTGAGAACTGGATATGGTGGCACACATTGGAAATCACAGCACTTGGGAGGTGGAGGCAGGACAATCAGGAGTTCAAGGCCAGACTTGGCTATATGAGACCACATGTCAAAGATCCCTCCAAACATATAGAGAAACAAAGAGCAATAGCTAACATTTACTCAGTTCTTCTCATCTGTCCTATGTGCATTGTACACCAGCACCCTCCTAGGCTTTACAAATATAAAGTGCCTTTGTTTGTCAAAGTGACTCTCTTATGGAGATTGTCCCCTAATGAATAAGCAGTCCATATGCAATTTATCCAGATCATAACAGTGAAGTTGTGATCTGCATTGTGTCTGGCTCCAGAGTCCTGGATTCCTGGAGTAGCAGCTTCATTTCAGGATAATCCCTCTACGTGTGAGAAGCCTCAAAGCCTTCGCCATTGGAACTGTAGACTTGTGTGTTGAAAGTTCTTTTGGAATAATGTGAAGCAACTTTTCACATCCTTTACCCATTTACAGTTGAATTGTCAGTATATTTATTGTTGATCTTAAATAGCTCTCTGAATATCAAGAAAATTTATTTTTCTTCTTACAGATTGCTAGCATTTCAGATGTGGAGTTTTACTGATGATGTTTTTAGGAAATGAGCTTTGAGTGCTTATCTACAATGTAAACTTGTCTGCAATTAGGTGAACAATCTTTGCCTGAAAGTGGTGGCCCTCAGCCCCTGCGGTGCAGCTGGCCCCTGTGTATAGGCTGGACTTGGCACTTCTGAGTTCTTGGTGTTCATGTGTGGTGGTAGGAGGCGTCCTCACCTGGGCTTCCCCACTGTAACCATCATAAAATTACTAACCCCTTGTATTAGTTACTTTTCTTGTTGCTGTGACAAAACACCTTAAGATGGGCAACATGGCCTGGGATGGCATGGCAGCAGAGGCAGGGGCAGCCTGTCTGCAGTCAGGAAGCAGAGAGGACTTCCAGGACCTAGCACTCTCTCCCTTGACTTCAGTCCAGGACCGTAGTCCAGTCAATGATCCATTCCTCCTATATTCAGAATGTAGCTCTCCTCACACCTTTCTGGAAACACTCAATAGATACACCTAGAGGTATGTTTCCATGGTGATTCTAAATCCAGTGGAAAGTAGTCAGCTACCTCACCCTCTTTGCTCTCCCATAGCTGTGCTTTGTACATGTCTCATCTGATCTAGAATTCATTGCAGTATCTGTACAATGCATCATTTAAGTTGTGGGTTATTTAGAGGTACGTTAATATATATACACACATGCCCTTTGGGACATTTGGAGGTTCATTCTCATATATCTATAGTCCCTGTTATTATTTTTTCCTCTATTGCCCTCATTTCACTTCTTTGCTCTTCCAGATTATCTTTGTTAATAAACTTGCTAATTTCCTCCCGTACTGCTTGAAATCCCATTTCTCCAAGAGAGAATGTCGGGAAGCTAAATGTACTTCCCAGGTGTGAGGCTCAGGATCTGGATTGAGTTGTGGGTTTGGGAACTTGCAGAACTCAGTCAGTTTTCATCTAAACAGTGCAGGGTGATGTAGCACCCGGTGACGGTGGTCAGTACATAGGTCCATACTTCACCACAGGTGTCTACCCCAAATGCTAGTAGTGTTACGAGGACAGTGCAGTGATGGAGAAACAAATTGAACCCAGAGTGATGGGTGAGATTATATGGAGCCATACCTGGATGAGAGTGGCATGGCTCACAGGAGGCCACGCTGCCTGACAGTGTCCTGGGGAGTCACCAGCCATGAGCTCCACAAAGAGGTGGGAGAGTCGGCCGCCTACCTTGGTTCTCCAAAGTCTGTCCAGGAGCACAGATCTGAAGGTGGCATGGAGGGAGCTTGATTAGCACTATCTTCAGTTCAGTCATAAAGGCTGAAGAAGGGCACAGAGTCCACAGTTGTGGTCCTGTGGCTCCTAGTGGTAAAGGTCTGTGGTGAGGCCAAGGTCACACAGTGAGAGGAGAAGCAATTTGGAACTTGGAAAAGTACAGCAGGACAGTGGGCTAGATGCAGGGGAAGCAGTGTGGCAGTAGTGTTTGGTATATGGCAAATGCTTCTGTCACCTGCCCAGTGTGGTGCCAAGCAGAAAGCAGTGCAGACTGGATCATCCTCAGAGTGTCTGTGCCAAGAAGCAGCAGAAGTCAGTGGGACACGTGGGTCATTACAGAAACAAATGTGTGCACACTCATGGAGAAGCAGGGATGTGTGAGCAGACTCATGGGAGGCTTCTTTGAAACCCAAGAGAAGAGCCAGCATTGTCCATACCAGGCCTGCAAGGACATGTGTGGACAAGTTTATATTTAAAATATGTTTTGGGTTCTTTTTATTTTGATCAATACCAATTCAGTTTTATTAGTATATAAGACCTTTGCCCCCGAATACATGTCCTTATGTCACTGTCACAAGTGCATTTTTATATGGGTGCCATCAGCAGGATTACAATTAATGTCTTCAGCAGTTATCCTACTTAACTTTCTATTGCTGTGATTAAACACTCTGATGAAAACCAACTAGAGAAGGAAAGGGTTTATTTGGCTTACACATCCCAATCACAGTTCATCATTGAGGTAAGCCTGGGTAGGAACTCAGGGCAGGAACCTAGAGGCAGAAGCTGAAACAGAGATTATGGAGGAACACTGTTTACTTGCCAGCTCCTCTGACCTGTGCTCAGTCTGGATTTTTCTTACAGGACTTCCAGCCCAGTAGTGGTACCACCTGTAGTGGGCTGGGCCCCTTGACATCACTCAGCAATAAAGAAAATACCTCACAGACATGCCGACTGGCCAACCTGATAGAGATAATTCTCTGAGGTTCCCAGGTGTGTCAAGGTGACAACCGAGCTATCCAGCACAGTAGTTGTCTTTAGATTTCATAGTTCTTACAGAGGAGCCTCAGAGAAACACCTTCATATAATCTGGTTGCGAAGTAAATACGGAGGGTACAGGGTTAAGTTGTCTAGTGCGCAGCTCTTCCCTCCTAGGCCAGCTGCTTCTTCCAACAGTGGGTTCCAAATCTGAAAACTGAGGCGGGGGTCTCAACTTTTCACTGGGCCCCTCCTCTACATTTTACTCCTCTATGTTCACTGTCTTCCTGTCTTGTCCTGATGGACATGTGCTCATTGGCCTTCTCCAGCACCTCGCTGTGGCCATGCTCCTGGATTTCCTTGGTCTCCCTAGCTGTATAACAGCTGGGGCTACCAGACATTACGTACTTGTTTGCCTCATTTTCCCTATGAGTATTTAAGAGCCCAATTCTGCAAGTGGCATTCTCACCATTAGCCTGGTCTTGCACACCATGCTCCCTGACTTCCCAGTGATATGGGGCCTCTCCTAGGCACTGGGTGTGTTGTCCCAGGTACCCACTTCCCTCCGCCTCTTCTTCATTTCTCTTTCGGCTGCTAGAGCAAGATAGCATTTCTACTTCTGAGACGGGCAGCTTTACTTTATCAAGTTGTTTAAGAGCCATGCCAAATCTATCTTGCTGGACTCCTGCCCAACATGTATCCTGAGAGCACATGTTCCTGGAGCTCACTCAGCCCAAAGTTCCCTCCCTCAGTCTAATTCCTGTGCTCCTGTGCTGGTGCTTCACCCAGCTTCACTGGGTGATGAAGGCTGTTCTTCGTCAGCTGCACTTTACCCTTTTCCCTTTGTGGGCTTGGGGTCTACAAGAAACTCAAGATTAACTCTTGCTGTTGGCCTGATCTGTAAGAGCCCAGCATGGGAGACTGCTCACCCTTCCTGGGGTGGCTGGCCTCTTCTATACCCCCAGATTCCAAAGCATCCATGTAATATCTTGGTGCCAGGGCTCAGGACCTAGGTGCCCTCCACATACCTTTACAGAACAGCTTGACCTGGCCTCCTCCATTCAATGGTAAGAACTGCCATGAAGTTCACTTATATTCTGTTGCATCATCAACTGTTAAACGACTGTCTCATCATCTTTCTGCAGGTTCACAGGACACAGGAATCTGCCAGCCCCATCTTGTAGGCTTGGTTCACCCATACCCACTGCTCTTCAAAGACCTCACTAGCTATAGCAGCCTCCTTCTTGGGATGTCTTCCTAGGTTACCACTCATAAATCCCCATTTGTATGAGGGACACCAACCTCTAGCAGCTGAGAAGATCTCTCTCACAGGGTCTGTTCCAGCCAGTTCCAGATCTTCTCCTGATGCCATATTTATGGGTCCAGGTCTCCAAGACACAGATGCAGCCAGAGACTGATGGTTTAATATTATTGTAATTCCTAGTATTAGACCTGGAGAAGACTGGGAGAGCAAGCAGCCTGAGGTGTTGCAACTCCATCTTTGGTGAGGATGATGGACAGAAGGTGTGGGAAGCCCTGAACCAAAGAGCCAGGCACATTGGTGCTGAGTCTTTAGCACCTACACAGGTTAGCTCTAGATCCAAAGCATAGAGCTGACCTTGTGTCAATGCTTCCTGTGGTTTCATGTCATTCGTGAGGGCAGTAATGTTCTAGGTGGGTTTCCTTTCTTCCTTCTCTCCTTGCTGTCGTTTTTTTTCTTTTCTTTTTCAAAAGAAAGTAAAAAATTATGTAAATTAAGAAACTCAGATGGGTCTGGCGTGATAGCTTAGTTGGGAAAGTATGATGATCTGAGTTCGATCTCCAGAGCTCACCTAAAAGAAGCCAGGTGTGATGGCATGTACTTGTAATCCCAGTGCTGTGAAAGTGGAGATAGGAAGATCCCTGGGGTTTGCTAGCCAGTTATTCTACCCTTCTTACTGAACTTCAGGACAATGAAAGATCCTATCCCCCAAACCAAGGTGGATAGCTCTTGAGGAATGAAACCTGAAGTTGAACTCTGGTCTCCATACACACATGAACACATATATACCTGCATGTACACTTGCATGTTTACCTGTGCATATGAACACACACACACACACACACACACAAGTAAAGACTATGCTCAGAAAGTGTTAGAGGTAAATTAGGAATCTACCAGGAACTGATCTAGAGGCCTGGTTATAGTCTGGCAAAAAAAATCTGGCTACTTTCTACACATGTCCTGAAAACTTGAGTGAAACTGGATTAAAAGATAATGGACTAAGTTGTTTACTAGAGGAAATCTCCACAACATGGCATACAGGCTGTGGCATGGCTGCTGCTCACTGTTCCTGTTCAGATCTACAGTAAGAAGAGCGAGTAGAACAGAAAAATATGAAACGTGCAGTTTGGCAAGGAAAGAAGTACAAACAGGTTTAAAGTTGCAGATGAGACAGTACAGAGAAAGCAAATGTAATGGTAAAGAGGTAAGTATCATTAAAGAGACGCTTTGAGCTCTATACTAGAACAATAGGAATGGTGCTACAAGGGCAAAACCCATTGAAGGCTCCAGTTTGAGGAAATGAAAATTGATTTGAAAGGAGAGAGTCTAAGTTGAGAATGCTTCCACAAGGGTTCCCTGCTCAGAAATAACCTCCTATGCAAATGCTTCCAGAAGGTTAGCATCAAAGACACACATAGGCTGGGGCAAACTATAGTCCAAGGACTAGGCCATATCTCAGGCTGGTAGCAGAACTTGGCAGCATGGTCTACATGGTACTGGTACTAGTTTGTCAGGCCTGAAAGACAGAGTATTGAGGGAGTCATGGAAACTCACATGAAGGTTTCAGAAAGCCACCCAGGACAAGCAATGTTTGTCAGGGTCAGAGTCCCTACAAGAAGGCCTTGAGATGCCACTGCATGAAATTGCAAAGTAAATCTTAAGTTGCAATGGAGACTCCAATACGTCGGAGATGCCAGGGCTATGAGATGTCTGCCAAAGAAAACTGTAGGTATGGAGGGGAGCTGGCTCAAGAAAAAGTCTATGTTTATTGCAGATGACAGAGCTGAGAGAGAGGTGCTTCTCAAAGCTGTTGGAACCCAGATGATATCACTAAGAGCCCTAGATACTGGAAATGGAGATTCAGGATTTGATATTTGACCCTGATTGGTTTTGGTCTTTTGTTGGCCTGATCTTTCCTTACTATAGTCCCATTCCTCCATTTTGTTGTTGGAATGTTTACTTGGTGCCATTATATGTTGCAAGTATTTAACTTGTTTTCACATTTTTAAAGATTTCTTTCTTTTTCTTTTTTACAAATCCACTTTTCTTTATGTATTTTCTATTAGTTTAAATCTGTGAGGGGTTCAGCATTACACGGATTGTGTCCAATGGCCTTTGCAGGAAGGTTGCGTCAGAATTTGGCACAAACCATGCCACTGTTTCCATGGGACTAGGTTACCTTTCCCCACAATACTCTGGTTTGGTTTGGTGTGCCACCAGGAGTCACTGTATCTCTTCCTTCTATAAGAGTCCAAATAAACTCTTCCTTCTATAAGTTGCCTAAGTAGAACTCAGTTTCATTTCAGGCATAAACACCTTTGGTATTAAGAAGAGCTGTATGTTCTCTTTGGTTCAGGAAATCTTATTTATAGCCAGCAAAAGTGGCCTTGTACCACAGCCTTCCAGACATATTTGCCTTTTAGAAGTCCTGTTCCCAACAGGCATCCACTGGTGCCAAGATGATGGAAAGAGGAGGATTTATTTTTCTTATTCTTATGTGTATGTTTGTGTGTGTCTATTTGTGGGTATGTGCACATGAGTGTGGGTATATGCTTAGTGTAGAGGCATAGAATCTCCCTGGAACTGAAGTTACAGGTAGTTGTAAGTTGCCCAGTGTGGGTGCTGGGAGACAAATTCAGGTCCTCTACCAAAGAAGAATGTGCTCTTAATCACTGAGCCATCTCTCCAACCTTTGTTTTTTAATGTTACAAGGGCTCAGTTAACAAATTGCCTTGAATCTCAGAAGAGACGCTGAGTTTTTGAACAATGTCGGGACTATTAAAGACTTGGGAATGTTTAGAGATGAATTGAATTCATTTTGCATTATTAGATGAACATGAAAGTTTATAAACCATCGGTGATATGTTATGATTCAACAAGTGTGTTTAGGTGTGTGGTGGTTTGAATGAGAAATGTCCCCTATATGCTCATGTATTCGCATAATACTTCCTATTTGTTCTCTGCGTTCTCTGTGTGCTTGAAGTTATGAGCTCTCTCTCAGCTTCTTGCTCAAGTCACCTGCTGTCATTGCCTCTTCTACCATTATGAACTCTTAACCCTGTGGAACTGTAAGTCCAAATAAACTCTTCCTTCTATAAGTTGCCTTGGTTATGGTATTTTATCATAGCAACAGAAAATTAACTAATGCAGATGTCAAGTTGACAAAGGGTGGGATTGTCATGGTTAATCCTCATGTGCAACTAGATTAGATTTAGAATCACCATGGAAACACATCTGGGTGTGCTTATGAGGGCATCTGGGTGTGCTATTGAGGGCATTTCCAGAAAGGTTTAACCTAGGAGGGAAGACTACTCAACATGGGTGGCATTAAATGGGATGGGGCCCTGCACTGAATAAAAAGGAGAAAGCAAGTAGAGAACCAAAATTCCTTTCTCTGCTTTCTCTGGCCTGAATGTAAGATGACCACTGGCCTCATGTCACCACGCTGGCCCCCAAGATAGTTAGTGTTTCTCAAACTGTGAGTCAAAATAAATCATTCCTTCCTTAGGTGGTTTCTTGTCAGACATTTGGTCACAGCAAAGAGCTAACTAAGAAATACAAACCCTTTATTATAGCTTGAACAGAGGTAAAGCACCTCAGAATAAATTTCATAAACATAGAATTTTATAAAAGTCGAGTTTATTGAAATAAGCTAAGAATCACCTCAATCAATGAAGATACACATTGCTGAGGTATCAGAAGCTCAAAGTCAAAAAGATGTATATTTGTTCCAACTCATCTATTGATTCTTTGCAGTTTCTATCAAAATCTCACTGTGTGTATGTGTGTGAACCTGTTAAGCTGATTATAAAAACTACAAGGGTAAACCAAGGCTCAAGAAGAGCAAAAAGAGTTTCCCAAAGAAGAAAACCAAGTGGGGATATTTGCCTTTCTGTGGTCTACTTTAGGAGTCCACATTATGTAACATTAGACAAATGGGTTATTTGAAAGGAAGGCAGAGCTCAGGGATGATGGCCCTTCCTATAAATGGTGTCAAGGCAGTTTGATGGTATAACAAAAACAAGTAGATGCCTACCTCAAGTGATGCAGAGAAGTTATTTAAAACAGGAAAGCAAAATCACACACATTTTAGAAGGGAGCATAGAAGAACATATCCCCAACACCCCAAAAGGATGGGCAGAGAGTATTGTCACAATGACAAGTTAAGAGGGACTTCCTAGGGTTCAAAACCCAAAGCATAAAATTGAATAAATGGAGTTTCATGGAATACTCTAGGACATAACAATACAAATTCATTTGAAAGGAAAGTCTTGATAAGATAGATTCTCATGGGCTGCTGAGATGGGGCTGTTGCTAAAACTTCTTCTGGGAAGTACAAATAAAGTTCAACCTCCTCCTCCCTTTGTCCTTCTAACAAACCAAGGTCTAATTTCACCAAACTGCAGTTTGGAAAATCAGTGAGTTTATTTGGGTTTACTTATAGAGCAGTAGGTGAGGGGTATTTACAGAGGAGTGTGGGTGGTCCCCTGCAAGGCCACACTGGAAAGTCTTCAACCAGGCATGGATCTGACCTCCCAGCAGCCATACAAAATGGTGAGGGAGCTTCTCCTCGTTTTTCTCCTTCCTCCACTTAGGTACCCTTAGTCCCTCCCCCTTGTACTGGTTGGTTGGGAGGTGTGGCTGACTCTGCCTTCCTCTCTTTTCCTGCAGAATGTACCAGCCAGTAAGTTTGACTGTGAGGATTCTAGGCAAGTGGGTGCAACCAAGCTTGGGAAGAAAGCATCTGATGTTTATGATTTGTCTTTCAGAGGATAGTTCTGTGCTACAGGGGCTGGCAATCCTGATGGTTTGAGTTCAATCCCTGGGGCTCATGTAAAGGTAGAAGGAGAGCTGACTCCACCAAGGTGTCCTCTGACCTCCACACACACCATAACATGCATGCCCATGCAAGGATATAAACACACACACACACACACACACACACACACACACAATAATATTAAATAAAAATTCTTTTTAAAGGGATGAAGCCTAATAAACTGAAGGAAAATGACTGTCTAGGGAAGTGAGAAGGGAAAGCCTACTGGCTGTTGCATTCCCTTTTCTTTGATTCTACTTCTGAGGTCAGTAAGCAACTACATGTTCTTTCTGCCACTGCTGCAGGTTACTTCTGCTGTGCCTGGACTATACTCTTAAACTAAGCTAAAATTAACCTTTCCTTCCTTCTTCAGTGAATAGCTAATGCAGAAAATTGGTACCAAGAAGTGAGGTCATAGCCTTGAATAACCTGGCCATGTGTTTCATAGACTTTTGGAATTGGTTTGTGGTAGAAATGTGGAAGAGTTTGGAGTTAAGAGCTAGAGAAACTCTAGAATGTGGCAAGCAGAACGTTTATGGGTCATTCTATTGGGAGTTCAACAGACTGGTATGCTAATAAAATTGTAGACAGTAAAGACTGTACTTATTAGGTTTTAGAGAGGAACAAATACTCTTTCAGGAATTGGATTAGAAGCCATTTATGTTATATTTTGGCAAAGAATCTGAAAATCCCATGTCCTGAAAAACTGAGTGAGGCTAAATTAAAAAGTAATGAGCTAAGTTGTTTGTCAACGGAAATTTCAAGACAGCATAGCATTCAGACTCTGGCATGGCTACTTCTCTTAACCAGATTTATAGTGGGAGAGTAACATGGGGAGCAGAAAGATATGAAGAATGTGTATTTTGGTGATGAAAAGAGCTTGAGCATGGTTAAAGTTTCAGATAAAGCATCTGAGGACTGGGATGGAAGAGATTGCTCAGTGGTTAAGAGCATTGGCTGCCCTTGCAGAGGACCTAGGTTTGATTCCCAGCACCCACAAGGCAGCAAACAACTGTCTGTAACTTCAGTTCCAGGGGAATCTGATACCTTCTTCTGACCTCCGTGGGCATTGCATGACATGGATGCACTTACACACAAAAAGACAATACACTCAACATGCAAAATAAATTCATTTAAAAAAGATAAAATTTTTTTTTAAGTATCTGAGGACAAAGCATCTACAATTATTGAAAAGATGAATGCCATTGAAGAGAAATAGGGCCTTTGCACTGGGACAATAGGAAAGGTGCCTTGAGGCCATTGAAGGCTCTAGTTTGTGAAACTTTCATTTGAAGAGTACTAAAATAAAGAGATCCTGCAGGGCATCTTGCTGAACAGGGGCTACCTTAGGGTTAGGTGTAAAGGCACTTAGAGACCACTGTAGCCATTATCCACAGAGTTAGACTGCATGTTAAGCTGGGAGCAAAACTTGGCATCATCCATGTGGTGCTGATTTTGCAGGTGTTCAAAATGCAAACATTCCAGGGTCACAGAAGTGTATTATTAGGGTTCCAGAAAATTGCTAAGACCAGACAGTGGGTAGCAGAGTCAGAATTCTTATAGGGAGCTCCTGAGTGGGCTTACGTGAAGCTGTGAAGATGGAGTTTAAGTTGTAGGAGATATTGTACATGCCAGGAACTGTGGGTGTGTCTCCATCTCCAGCACAGCTGTTGTGCTCCAGCCATGCCAGAGAATGGAGGACGATGGAACAGGGCCTCAGGTGGCTGAGTGTGGTGGGAGGAAGAGCTCCCGGGATACTATGTCAGTGGGTAGTTCGGTTATCAAAACCAAGGCAGGGGTTTATATAGGGAGGTGGGAAAGTTAAAGGTGGGGTCTTTGGGTAAAGGCGGGAAGGTTGTAGGGCTGATGTGGAAGTTCAGGAATGAGGAAACGAAACCCAAAAACCTGGTTCTGGTCTGAGGTGGGGGAAAAGAAGATGCATATCTAGAGTGATTTCCTGGGGCCAGGTTATCACATCAAGCAGAGCAGGCCAGACATCTGCCATCCCTTCAGGGTATCGGAGGTTGCTTGCCTTGCTCAATACCCAGACCCTACAAAGAACATGGGAGGTTTACTGGAGAGGAGCCAGCACAAGAAAGAGACCACATGCGACACAGGCAACAGGGCTGGAGGAGCTGGTGGAGCTCAATGATGTCATCACTAGTCCCAGATGGTAGATACAGAATTTTAGGCTTTGGTATTTTCCCTGCTGGAATTTAGTGTTGGTCTATTCTTGTCTTTTTTAGATGTTTCTCTGTTCTTCTCTTTTAGAATGGAAATGTTTACTTTATGCCATTTAAGTATGCAACTTTCTTTTTAAAAAAGGGGCTCCCAGGTAAGTGACTGCCTTGGGTCTCAGAGGAGACTTTGGATTCTGAACAATGGTGGGGTGCTTCTAAGACTTTGGACTCTTAGAAATGGACTGAATGCAATTGGTGTTATGAGGTAAACATGAGACTTAGGGGCCAGGGGTGCAATGTTATGGTTTAAAGTGATGTGTTTGAGTGTCAACTTAAAAAATATTTATGCATTATTTTATGTATATGTGTGTGCAGGTGTCTGCAGAGGCCAGAGAGGGCATCAGACCTCTGGAACTGGAGTTGCAAGTGGTAGTGAGCAGCCTGATGTGAGTGCTGGGAATTGAATCCTAGTCCTGCTGGGCCATCTCTTCAGCCCTTCTTTCTTTTTCTTAGTAAGCCATCACTATATTTCATCACCCCCCCTTTTTATTGTAGTCACAGCTGGCCTGGAACTCACTATGCAGAGCAGGCTGGTCTTGATCTCATAGAGCTCTTCCTACCTCTTCCTCCGGAGTGCTGCCAACATACTTGACACTTGATTACTGGTGTCCCTGAGACTTGGATCCACCCCTATGATACATCCATAAGCACACAGAGACACAGAGACACACACACATCCCACAACACACACACAACACATACTATACACATACACCACACCATACATATGTATACCACATATATACATGCCCACACACCAGACACACACACACCACACACACACACATATACACATACCATACCACACACACATACAGCATACCCACATATCACACCCATACATCATACTATACCCACCCACCACATCAATACCACTTCACACACCATATACTATACACATAGACATTTGTGTACATGCCTCAAACTCCTCTTTTTACAAGTCTTTCTGTCTGTTGTTTCATGCCTCACTGTCCTGTGAAAACACTCACTGGATAAGCTAGCCACACCTGCTGTGGGTACGTTCTCCCTGGAGAAGCTGTCTACACCTGTTTTAATACAATGACTCATGCCCTTTTGCCCCTCTAATTAAGCTGTTTCCTGCTCTTCTGTGGCACCTGCTTTATGGAATAGACAGGTACTCTGCTTTCCTCCCTCATGGCTGTGTTGGTTAATAAGTCTCTGGCTTAGGGACACAAGCTTTCTCTTGGCATGGGAACTCTGCTGTGTGTTCCTCCTGAATGCTTGGTCCACTAAATACTTGAATTGTGTCTGTTTGTACTTAGTTCATTGGTAATGTGTCAGGCATGCTGACCGAGCAGAAAGTACAATCTAGTAAGTTCTGTGCAGGGTGCAGTGAAGCCTCAAGATGACACTAGTGTATTACCTGTCTATGCTACAGAAACAGAAGGAAGAAGCAGGAGACAGAACTGGAGAAAACTCAAGAGTTAGGGCTGCCTGATGGACCTGCGCTTGGAGGAAATATGTGTGTGTGTGTGTGTGTGTGTGTGTGTGTGTGTGTGTGTGTGAGGGGGGGAGGGAGAAGGAGAGACAGAGACAGAGAGAGAGATAGAGACAGAGACAAAGAGAAAATACCCTGACTTTACACTTTCAAGGACCCCTTCAGATGCCTGCTGATGTCCTCTAGTGAGGGCAGGGCAGCATGGTGGCAAGAAGGGGGTTGGGAGCAGGTATGAGGTGCAGTCCTTGGCTGTGATTTGCCATCTGGACCTCCTTTAATATCTGTGCTAACACATCCTGTGATGAACAAATTCTTCCCTGTCACACTAAAGAGCACACCCACCCACATAGTCGCTCAGGCCAAAAGCCAAGAGCCTCAATTTCTCTTCCGTTCACTAGCATTTTCAACACATCCAGGGTTCAGTTTGCTTGCTCTGGAATGGTTACAGCCTTTTACCTGTTATCTAAACCATGCCACCCAGTGTTGGTGGCAGTCAAAGTCACTGACTGGCCTCCCTTTTTCTTTCTGTAATAGGCCAATTGGTAGCCCCCCCCCCCCACCTCTGCAGCCTTCCTTTCTACTGCTCAGAGAAGGGAACCTACTTTGATTTTGTTTGGGGAGGCAATGTGCCAACTTACAGGATAATGGCTGTTCTGTTTGTCTAATGGTGTTGGGGAATTTAATCGGGAAAGTGAGAGCTGTGACCAAAGATTGTAGTTCTCCACAAGATACCAGCTACTTGGTGTAGGAGGTATGAAATTTGAGATTTGGGAAAGTAAATAAGTGTGGGTCTGAAGGGACAGCTCAGTTAAGAATGCTTGCTGATCTTCCAGAGGATGAGTTGATTCCCAGTATTAACACTGGGTGGTTCGCAACCATCTGTAACTCCAGTTCCATGCATACCCTCACTCACATGTACATACCCACACACAGACACACATATACACATATTTAAAAATAACAAAAACAAATCTTTTAAAAAGTTAATGTTTCAAGGTGAAAAAAAATCAAGAGAAATTTAAGAGTTCAGAGAAAGAATTCCTTCATTATAAAAGGATATAACAAATTGATTTTTAAAAATAGGTGTCTTTTTATGCCTTTCCTCTCTTCCTCTTTAAGATGGTGGTATAAAGATGTGATACCTTGTGCTATGGAAGCTCCTTGGACCACAAGGCAATAGGCATGAAGACAAAAAGAGTATGTAGTGATCATGGAAAGGAGGGAGAGGGAAAAATTTGTCTTATGACAGACTTTTATGAAGTGAATGAGGTTAAAAGTGTTGTAAGTGAGCTGAGCGTGGTGGTGCACACCTTTAATCCCAGCACTCGGGAGGCAAAGACAGACAGACCTCTGTGAGTTCAAGGGCCTGGTCTACAGGGAGTAAGTTTCAGGCCAGCCAGGGCTACAGGGATGAGATCCTGTCTCAAAAAGACAAAAAGACAAAAAAAAAAAAAAGGGTTATAAGTTGCTGCTTGTCTTTGCCTCCTAAGTGGCCCACATGCTGGTTTTCTGCAGTCTGTGTTCTTTGTGCAGCCAGAGGAATCCTTTGGAATATATCAGATGCCAATGTGGTGAGCATACCACCTCTCACAGTGACTGCTGCCCTTGCTGTGTCCTCTACTGGCTCTGGTTTTGCACACCTTACCTTTTGACAGCACTCAGTCCATTTCAAGATCTATCCTTTCCTGATCCTGGATCATGTGTGGATCAACTTTCCTTCACTGGGAAGAGCAACTTAAAGGAGGAAGGATGTATTTTGGCTCACAGTTTCAGAGATTTCAGGCCATAGATTTCAGCACCATGGCTATGGACATGTGGTGGAGAGGACAGAGCATCATCGCTAGAAGGATGTAGAGAGGAGGGAGAGACAGAAGGAGGGAAAGAGAGAGAGAAGGGCAAGGGGCTATGAACATCATACAGTCTCCAGCAGCATGTCCCTCAAAGACCTGCTTGCTTCAGCTAGGTCCCACCTCTAAAGTTCCCATTACCTCCCAACAGCCTAAAAATTTATGAATTCATCAATGGATTCATCCATCCGTGTGGTCAGAGCTGTCATAATCCCTCCACTCCCCACCCTCAGCCTCCATTTCTGAACACTGTAGCTCTTAGGGGCAACATCTCAGTTCCCAGCCATAGCAGGGCAGAGAAGCCTCCTCTTTGTTCTTCTCCTCACAGCACTATGGCTGCCTTTGTTTCCTACAAGGGTGATAAAGACTCTACTCCTGTGCCACGAAGTGTGATTTAGGAAGGGAGTTAATCAGAATGTTATTAGGAGCCATGAGCCGTCGTGTGTGCTGGCAGTGCTTAGTACCTAGAAAGTGTTATGTAGCTGTTTCTACCTTTGGTAGAAAAAAATGTCAGTTTGGTGAAGGTGGAGCCTGGGCATGGCAAACAGGTGCTCAAGTGACGGCTATAGAATGATGGATGGTGCGCCACGCAGTTTCTGTCTAAACAGTTATGGAACGAATGGCGGAACATGGAGTTTCTGAACCAAGATCCTAGAGCTAGTCAGAAGGAACGACGGCTGAGCAGCCGTTTGATAGGGTCCACCGTGACCCCGAGACAGGGATTTCAAAGCAGCGCCTGTAAGGATACCAAAGACCTAGAGAAACGACCCGAATCCCAGCCTCCGGTGGCAAGGCGAGAGGGAGGGGCTGACGACGCGGCCCTACAGGACTCGCCCAGAGGCGACCCAAGTTGCGGCATCCAGACCCCGGCGACACCTTCCCGGGCAGGAAGGTGCGTCCAAGTGCAAGGAGCCCGAGAGCACTCGGAGCTCGAGGCAGGCTGGGCATCGGGCGGCGCCGGGGTGCAGAGGTTTAGAAGCCTGGCGCACGCAGTGCTGCTCTCCCCGAGGGCCAGCGCGGGTCCGGCGGGGGCGGCCGCGGGGGCGGGTCCTGCGGGCCCGGAGGCGGGGCCTCAGAGGATTGGCCGGGAGCTGCCGCGTGACCGGCCCCTTATAGGGCGTGGCGCGAGGCCGGGGCTCGGGTGCGGCGGCCGCTCGCAGGCGAGGTCCGAGCAGCACGGGCAGCTGGTGGCGGCTCGGCTCCGGGGCCCCTGGCGCGCCGCGCCCTCCGTGCCGGCCGCGGGGCCGGGGATGCGCGCGGCGCTCGGGAGTCATGGTCCGCTTCGGGGACGAGCTGGGCGGCCGCTATGGGGGCTCCGGTGGCGGGGAGCGGGCGCGGGGCGGCGGGACCGGCGGGGCGGGCGGCCAGGGCCCTGGGGGGCTGCCGCCGGGCCAGCGGGTTCTGTACAAGCAGTCCATCGCGCAGCGCGCCCGGACTATGGCTCTGTACAACCCCATTCCGGTCAAGCAGAACTGCTTCACCGTCAACCGTTCGCTCTTCGTCTTCAGCGAGGACAACGTCGTCCGAAAATACGCCAAGCGCATCACCGAGTGGCCATATCCTGCGGGGGCCGGGTCCAGGAGGGGCGGCTGGGCCTGGGCGGCGGCGCCCAGTGGCCATCTTTCCCGGACCGGGAGGGGTGCGACCCGGGAGAGGCGCGTCGAGGACCCTGCGGCGGGGCGGAGCCGGCCTCTAGGGCGGTCTCCGGGAGCTTGTGTGCGTGGACCTGGGTGTGTGTGTATCTTAGTGTGCGTGGCCTGAGTGTGCGCGGTCTTGGGTGTGCGCGTGTGAGGTCTTGGAGGCCGAAACGGTTCTGATACACGTTGGGCGGTGCCCCTCCGTCCGGTGGCTTGTCACTTGGTGCACTTGATCTTGGGGAGCCAGGTTAGGGTGCACAGCGCGCAGCCGGCCAGGACACCCGAGGGCGAATGCAGGTCTATTCCGGTGTGAGCGCTGTGCGGATGCGGGCCCGTGCGTCTGCTGGTTGCAGGTGCGTGCGTGCGTGCGTGTTTGTGTGTGTGTGTTTGTTTGTGTGTGCGGGCATCGCAAGAGCCGGTGCTGCGCGTGCGTGTGTTCGGCATTCTCAGTACATGTATGTTCACGTGCGGGTGTAGGACATGTGAATGTCTTTAGATAGGATGTGCGCCTGCGCAGGGTCGCTCCTGCTGCGCCTAGGGGGCCGATGGGCTGTTTCCTTGAGGCAAGGGCGGGCCTGGCGAAGCCGCTGTCCATAGTGCTGACGGCGTCGGAAAGTGGAGGGGCTGGGCAACTGCAAGAGGCCCCGCCTCGCGTCTGCCCCCTGAATGGGGGCAGGGAGCTGGGAAGACTGGCTCTAGTCCCCCGGAGGGTGGGCGTCGGCCAGCACTTCTCAGCCTTGGCTCCTGCACTGCCCTGTCCTCTGTTTCCACTGCTATGATAGCGCCTCCTGGCCAGTCCTTAACTCATGCACTCCCTTTGAGTACATGATCCTGGCCACCATCATCGCCAACTGCATCGTGTTGGCTCTGGAGCAACACCTCCCAGACGGGGACAAGACACCCATGTCTGAGCGCTTGGTGAGTGCTAGTTAAGGGTCTGGGGGCCAAGTGGGGGCTAGTGGCAGCTTGTCTCTTACAGCTGAGGGGCCTTTGACTCCTACCTCCAGGGCCAGGAAGCTGGGGTGGCCAGCTTAACCTGATGAAAGATCAGGGAGGGAGGCTCTGTGCCTTAAGTCCTCCTTGCTCCCTAGATGGGTCATCTGAGCATGCTGTTCTGGCCTTGACTTAACTGAGTTCTATATCTGGGACTGGAGAGAAGTATTCTTAATGGTGAGGACAGGAATGCCAGCTTTGTGGGTAGCCTTATTGCCAGCTCACCATCCTTCCAGTAATACTCCCTAGGAAAGCAGTCCTTTCCAAATGTTCTGAGTCCATATTACCACTAGCTTCTTGACAAGAATTCTCTGTACCCCAGTGGTGTGCACTCTGTGTGAATCAGGGGCCAGGCATCATGGGACTATGACTCTTAGGCAGCAGGAGGCAGGGTTGAAGGCTAGTCTGCTCTACTCTGGAGGTTGAGTCAGAGTTTGAGGTGGTAGTACGGCCTGGCAGGTGAAGGCACAGCCATACTTCTTTGCTGCTGCCCATTTGCTTGGGTTTAGGATGTGTGGGGTATGTGCTGTGAGACTATAGCATTTCAGGTATGGAGGAGCAGCAAAAGGGGGGGTTAGAAGAAGGGCCCTTGGGATTTAGGTCTCTAAGGAGAAGAAGGTGCTCCATCTTTTCATCCATCCTGGCTGTTGCTTTCCTGAAGAGGTTAGATAGAGTGGTGCTTAGCCTGGGACCTGGCTAAGCTCTGATTCACCTCCCTTCCCACCTGGCTACTCATGGCCCTATGGTTTGGAAGGAATGGTGGCTGTGACTGGGTGGACATCAAATGAGACCACCTAAGAGAATATCTTGTGGCTTCTTGGAGATGAGGGTCTTCCTGAAGGACAGGAGAAACCCAAGTGGGCTTGGATGGTGAAGGAGGGAGAGAAAGAGCGTGAAACCAGTCGCATTTTAAAATAGAGGGTAAGTTGTGGTCTCTGGGTGCTTTGGGGCAGCTCAGTAGGGTTCCTCTAGTCTTCTGGGCCTTTGGTGGAAGAGGTCCTTTGCCTGCTCTGTCCTTGTGGTGAGTACCCATTCCAGAGGCCAGAGAAGAGGGGAACCTGGAGGTTCATCAGGCTGAGAGTCTCCAGCGTCAGACTACAGGCGACCATATCGTCAAGGAAGTCTGGCAGGTAGGATGTAGGCAAGACTCAGGTCAGTGCAAGGAGGACAATGTAGTATTCAGGTTTAAGCATCTTCTCATAGAATAATATGGTTTCTGGCTTCATGAGCTCCAGAGTGGCAGGTTTGCTTGGTGGTGGTGGGTCTGTCAGAGGTGTACTTCTAGTTGCTAATGTTTTGGGAAATCAAGCAGTATATACCTCCCTATGGCCCATCCTGGAGGTCCAAGGAGCTCTCTGCTGACCCCAGCCTTGCATGTAGGACCAGTTCTTAGGGGCTGTTAGGATGGACAAAAGGGAAATGGCCTGGGGAACAGGCAGAGGTTGGATGGTGTTGGGACCGACCAGTGTTTGTAAGTCTTGCTCTGGACAATGCCTCCTTGTCTTTGTGGACTGTATTTGCTATTCACCTATCTCATGGAGCTGCCTGAGTCTTTAGCTTATAGCCCAGTGTCTCCCAAGCCCTTGGCATACACATCCTCCAGCCCCACCCCAGCTGGGTCAGGGTGGGCAGAGGGACCTAGGGTAAGACCTTCTTAGTAGCCCTGGAGTCTGGCTTGCTCTTCTCTGTTCTGTGATGATCTCTTCTTTTGAGCCCAGCTGTTCCCTTTAGGTATATTGTCAGCAGTCCCCCCTCCCCCCTTGAGGAGAGAAGACCCTCTCCACTAGACCAAAAACTTGAGGCTAGAAAAGTGTATGCATTCCTCCAGGAGCCTCATCTCTGTCATGAGTCAGCATCAGGGTAGCTGGACAGGAATGCTAGGCCATCATGGACATTCAGTTGCCCAGGCCCCTCATGTGCAACTTCCTCAGTTACTGTGATCAGTCAACCTGGGGACTGGCTCTCCTGTAGGCAAGAGGGGGAGGACCAGGCTGATGGTTGGCAAGGCAGGGAACCCTTCAGGGTCAGACTTCTGGGAGAAAGGCTAAGGCTGAGGGAGCTACTGGCCCTATCTTATCTGGCAACTCCTTGGACCAAGTGTTCAGGTCAGCTGCTGAGCCTTCTCTCACAGTTCAGAGTGGCTCTGAAGAAATGTTTCCTACTGGGGCTTGTCCTGAGGGCTCTGGAAGCTGGCCTTCTTCCTGTCACCTCTTCCTCTTAAAGCTGCATCTCCAGAATATAGCATCTGAGTCATGCTGATCCTCCTTGGTCCAGCTTCTTAAGGCTCTTTCTGCTACCCTTCTGTTGCATGTGATGCTCCTGTTGCTTGCCACATGTGTCCTCATAGAGCATCCTTTTCTCCAAGCACTGGAAGGATCTGCCCCAATGCTATGGCCTGTAGGTGCTGGTTGAGAAGTAGCCTTGGAGGCTCTCACTCATGTCCCCATCTTCATTCCTTTTGTCCCTTTTTTTTTTCCAACTAGAATCTTGTCCTCAGACTCTAGCCCTGGAAGCCTTTGATGCCACACTTTTGGGGCGGCTTCCTGAGCCTTGACCTCTCTGGGTGTCTGAGTTTGTTCCTGACTCTCAATCTCTATGGGGCCTCAGGCCTGCCTGCCCTTTAAATTGGCTCTGACCCCTGGTTTTCACAGATGTCATCACTCCAGTATCCTCAGTGTTGGAGCTTTTCCTTTCTCTTCTTGTTTTTTTGCTACCAGAATTTGCATGCCATACTTGTCTAGGTGTGTTGCATGTATGAATGAATGAATCCTGGAGCAAAATCTCTGAATATTGAGCTTTATTAAAGTAACCTGGCACAGTGGCTAGTAACCAGAGCCCATGTTCACACCCAGGTAGCTGCTGGTTTAGCTATGGTCACTGGCCTAGTTTCTCCCTCTCTGTGCCTTTGGGTCTCTAGAATGGGGAAAACTTCAGAGGGCATTGAAAGGGTTGCCATAGTTAATACAAGAACTCACAAAACACATTCTGATGAGCATGGTTATCACCTTCATTAATTCCTCAAGCAAAGTGTGCTCCATGATTCCAGCAGAAACAGTTCCAGATACTCTGTGAATGGAGCAAAAGCTTGGATGTCAGAGTGTAGGCCTAAGGGCTCCTAGGTATGACCAGGACACTTGTACCAACAGTGGTAGGTCTCATTAGAAGGCATGCCAGATGAACACACTCAGGCTAGTGGTGGCATTACATGCTGGAGAATCCTTCACAGTCAGCAATGTTAGCCGTTGGATAGTAGGTATGGCCATCAGACAAAGCCTGATGCTTAGCTACTGCTCTGTGGGGCAGAGATGACCACTGTCCTGTGCTCTTCCTCAGGATGACACGGAACCTTATTTCATCGGGATCTTTTGCTTCGAGGCGGGGATCAAGATCATCGCACTGGGCTTCGTTTTCCACAAGGGCTCCTACCTTCGAAATGGCTGGAATGTCATGGACTTTGTGGTGGTCCTCACAGGGTAGGTGGGCACAGCCTGGGTACACCTGTGTGTGCAGCTGCAGTGCAGGCTGAGGTGGCAGCGGTGTCTATACTGTTGCTCCATGTCCTACCCATTGTGTGGAATGTAAGGAGATCTCTGTCCTCTAGGAAGATGTTTCTCAGTGTTGTCTCTGCTGTGTTTTTCCAGAGGACTCACTCATAGTGGTCTATCAGGAGGATCCTTATTACAGACTCCAAAAGCAAGGGCACCACTGGATGCTGTGGGTGGTGTGACCAGCAAGTCTGCCTGTGAGGGGCTTTGTGGGGGATGGGGAAGAGACTTCACATTTGAGCTATTTTCTGCCTGGGATGACTCCCAGAGAGCTTGTTGCCATCCCTGTGTGGGGTGGAGTACACATGGGTTCCTGGTTCTTGCCCTGGGAATGTTCTTAGTCAGCATATGTATCTACCACTTTGTACTAGTGCCTCCTCATAATGACCAGCATGCTACTCCCTACTGCCCAGAAGTTCCAGGGAACTGGCTTGTATCCCATTACTGAACTATCTTATTTGCTGTGTGATGGGTACTGTAGATATTCTGTTTCTGGTACGGGTTGAGGAGCAGAGGACATGCTTGAGTGAGGGCCTAGATCTGCTCCCATAGAACCTGTGCCTTGCCCAGAGGCTTGGTCTTGGTCTAAGGATGGCATTCTTATCCTCACTGGAACCTTGTCTCTGGAGGCTAAGAGCCTGGACTGGGGCAAAGGGAGCTGACTCACTATAGGTGAGAGCGCCCTTTTTAATAGGAGCTGGTGTAGTTCTGTCCCTCTGCTCATTGCCATGTGAGGCCTGGTTCATGTGGGTATGTGTGTGATGAGGTTAGGGTTGACAGAGCAGGAAATGGTGATTAGGAGCCCTGTGTCTGGGCCTCTAGCCACCATGATTCCTTCTATATGAGGAACAAAGGAGGTCACGTAATGGCCTTTCAGCTCCTAAATAAGGCCCTCAGAGACATGGGTGCCTGTTCCTCATCTGCTTTGCTATAGTTTGTTTTCTGAATACTATGTTTACAAGACTGAGGCTAGGGAAGGGAGAATCCTTGTTTCATAGAATTATCTGGTGTGCCCTAGGCATTTAGTATAGTCGTAACCTCAGTGCCGTCTGTGCTGTGATGGTCTTTGGACACTTGTGTGGGCTGCTTCCCTAAGCTAAGGTGGGACTGTATTGACATGGCATTTACAGAAAACCTTTTGTGGGTTTATGGAGTGTGCTTTCTATTGATGTGAGGAATGGTAAGAGGTTGGTGGAAAATGCAGCCTGTGTGGGATGGGTACTCCCGACATCCAGGGCTACTACCTGGGGTATCCAGGAGTCACTACAGCTGTTTACAGCTCTCTCTCCCTTGAGATCAAGTCCCTAAAGACAAGAATGGTGTCTTATTTTTTCAGAGTGTCCCCTGAGCCTATCTTGGGGCAGGCATCCAGGAGTGGGCAGTAAGTGGTGGCCAGACTGATAAATGTTGAAGGGGAGGTTGGAAGGTGCTACTAAACCCTGCTCCTGGGTGTTACCCAGCATGCTGGTGTGGGCTGCCTGGGGACAAGGATGGAGACCAGAGCCTCCCTTCCTCCAGGCCCCCTGGATTGTCTAGAATTTTGACTCTAGGATTGACCTGAATTAGAAGCAGGGCTCTGTCTTCCTTTAGCCTTGGAGATCCCTCTGACCATTTTCTATTTATCTTCTTCTCCTCTTCTACCTCCCCTTCCCTTCTGCATCTTTTTTCCTCCTTTCTTCTTTTTCTTCCCTTTCTCAGCCTTTTGGTTCAGGTATTTGCCCTCTGTGTTTGCAGGACAGCCAGCATGGTTTCAGGCTCCTCCCTCTGCACTGAATCCCTGAGGTGCTGAGTTTTGGGGGAACCCCAGGTGGAAGGGTGATCTGTGTCCCATGGAGTTCTACACTCAGGCCCAGAGCCACACCCAGAGCTGCTCTGCTGTTCCTGTAGGACACAGAGTCATGTAGACCTGCATGTGTCTTTGTGTAGGAGAGGTGTTGGTGGAGGGGGACCCAGGGAAGAACCCTCTAACCTTCCTGAGCCGAGGTCCCTGTGGCAGGGTGTGTATGGGGTGTGAGACTTTCTTATTACTTTGTTGCTTTAATTAGGGCTTATTTAATTGGTGATCAGAAGACTGGAAACCCAGAGGGGAGAGGCAGACAGCACCCTAGCCTGTTGCCAGGCATGTCTCCAGTGGCCAGCTAGGATCTCTTTGTTTCTGAGGCTGATATGGAGATTGTGAGAGATGACTGGGCAGGGGTGGTAGGTTGTGTCCCACCTTGCTCTCAGAGAAGCCAAAGCTGAATGCCCACTGCTGTCTGCCTTGCTTCCTCAGGTGTCTGTTATCTGTACCAGTGCATGGGGGCATAAGAGCTGTGATCAACTAAGTGTAATGGGTACCTGCAGCTCTGGGGACGTGGGTGGGATCTGAATTTGGGTCCTATGTAGGTCACAGGGGTGCCTCTGTGGGACTCTGGGGATTGTGAGAGATGTTGGTAGCTTCTAGGCATTGAGGCTAGTAGGGTAGGGTGTGGGCCTATACTCAGGTGGTGGTGGTGGTGGAGGGCAAACCTCTCAGTTATGAGTCTTGTTCCAAACAGGACCATGGGTTCCCTTCCTGGTCCTACTGTTGACTAGAGGAATGGGACCCACTAGGCTTCCCTGCCCACCTCCGTTTTCAATACACTTCGGCTGTGCAGTAGGATGATTAGGGCTCAGAGGTGATCCTGATGGGAATGCCTGAGCCCTACCTGGAGAAGGTAGGAAGGAGCCACCTTCATGTGTGTACTCAGTGTTTGCCAGGTGGTATGGACATGGGGGACAAAGCTCCAGAGACCCTGCCTGTGGGCTGTGTCCAAAGGGGCAGGCATCCTTGCTGGCCTGTTTTTCTTTACTGTTGTTGGGGGTCCCTGTGCTTGGGGCCAGCCCGAGGGGACGAAGGGTCTCTGCCATGGTGGGGGTGAGTAGGCGCGGAATCAACAGACTCTGGAGCTAAGTGAGAAGCATGAGGATGGGTGAGGCGCTGCAAACTCAAGTTTATTCAAGGAAGTGCAAGGGGACTTATAGGTCTGGTTAGCCAATCGCCTTATGGAGCGGGGTCCTGACTGCAGCCAATAGTAATCTGTCTCCAGGTAGATCATCTCAGTGCAGGTTCTTTCCAGATGCTGGGCAGAAGCTGGCCTCACAACTAGCCAGAGCGGAGCACCACACTCACGGGAGCCATTCCTCTATTCCTCATAGCAGGTGACCTGGCTACGGCCCATCCTGTGTTGTGCCCTGAAAGTACATAGTGTCATACCTGTGCTATGTCCATTGGTTCTAGGTTTCTATCTCCCTACCCCTCAGACTATAGCCAGGGCAGATCTGCCTTATGGCTAAGTCATGGTACTTCTTGGCATGAACCCACTCAATATGCCTGGTCGTGAGCTTGGTGGGAATATTTGTAAGGAGAGTATAGGGAAGGCTTTGTGAAAGCACTCAGGAAAGGCTTTAGGCTTGGGAGGGTTTAGAGTAGGGCCCGAGAGTTTGTGAAAAGCTGTGGCTGAGGTTGTGGCCAAGAGTGTAACAGAGGCTAGACAGGATCCCCAAGATCTAGAGACATGGAATAGTTGCCTAGTACTGTATCTTGTGGACTCTCTGGGCAAGGAGGTGATGGAGACTCAGAGGAGCACCTGCATGTGGTGGAATATTCAGGAAGAATACATTCTGCCCCATAGAGTTGACATGTGAGGGAACTATGAGGTGGCCTGAAGTGGACTGGGCTTGTATGGGGGTGAGAGGGCTGGGGATGGTGGCACAGATTGTGATGGTACCTGTTAGTAATGCTCATCATTTAGGGACTTTACAGCAAAGTAGGAGAGTTGGGCAGTATGGGTGAGGATAGAGGCTCAGAGGCTGCCTTAGGCTTAGAGCTTGCAGTCATCTTGAGTGTTGGTGGGAAAGTCTGGGGGCGAAACTGATGCAGATGGAGAATGCCAGCCCTGGAGTGAGGGAAGACAGGCCCAGGGGACTAAATATGGATGTACTCAGGTGCGCAGAGGTGAAGGAAATGACTGGAGTCCTTAGGACTGTTCCCACTCCAATTTGAAGCAAATTCATCAGCTGAAATGTGTGAAGATGAGTGAGGAGATACGAGAGACAGAAAGAGATGTGGGAGACAAATGTAGGGCAGAGCAAGAGGGAGCGAGTGGAAGGGGACACTAGATTCCCTTGACTCAGTACCCTAGCCTGCCTTCTTCTTGCTTGGTCACCTGGAAGGTATTTTCTGGGGGCACTCTGTTTAGGTTTCTGGGTACACAGAGGTGGCCAAACAGGTTCTTGTCCTTCTGCAGGCTATGTTCCCCCAAATACAGCAAACTGTCTTTTTGCCCTAGGGAAGAGCAAAGGCTCAAAGTAGTTGGGGTGGAGAGTCTGTCCTTTCACTGGTGTTGGGAGGCCCCTGAGAGGCAGTTTTGGTGGAGGTGAAGGGAAGAAGATATAGGGAGGCTGCAGGGCCATGGTCTGGATGCGGGGCAATCAAGTTGGACATACATAGGGAACAGGGAAAAATGCAGACACTTGAGAGTGAGGGTGTTGGAGATAGCAGCAGCCCAGGTAGAAGCTACAGCTAGCCTTAGGACGTTCAAGAGGCACACTGAGAAGGCAGAACCTACAGGAAACTCTGGCATCTCTCAAATATAGCACTCAGTTCTCTGCTGCCCTTCTGTACTCTCTATGGCACCTATCTTCCTTCTTTGTCCCCCTGTCACTGCCCCTTCTATTATAGGTTCTTCAGAAAGTCTTGCTATAGCCTTTGGCCTAAGAAAAGTTTGGTCCACAGGTAACAAGGAGTGTCTGCATCTCTGTTGTGGTCCAGCCTGCTGCCTTGGTCTTGGAAACAGAGAAACATGTCCTGGCTCAGGCAGGTAGTTCCCAAGTGGATATTTCCAACCACAGCATCTCATTTTACTTTAAATTAAACTGATATTCTTTTTCAGGATGCATAATTAGAGCTCAGGTTCCTGTCACTGGACTCTGCTCCTGTGGGAAAAGGAGGGGCATGTGGACTGCCTCACGGGGAGGAAATATGGTCAGCGAGTTCAGAGTCAGGCCCCTGCCCATGACCACCATGGACCTGAGTCTCCTGAGCTTGACTTGTGGCCGCTGGTGTCTGTTGCTTTCTCTCCTTTAGGACATGAAGATGCAGCCTGATTTGGGAGGTACTCCCTTGGTGCTGGAAAGGCCTGGAAGAGAAATAGGCGGACGGGGACTGGGGACAGAATGGGTACCATGGATGTCTCCCATTGGGCAAGGGGGCAGTGCCTACGGATACTGTGCCTCCCCACAAGTGACCTAGGCATGTCTGAACATGGGAGAAGAGACACTGAAATAACAGCAACATGTGTTTGAATGTATGTATTCAGCAGTGGTTAGAGCCAGTTCCAAATAGTGGACTGTTCTCTAGCCTCCCACCCCCACCCCAGTGCTTTACTGTAGCCCCACTAGGGTGTGGTCTCTGGTGTTGGGGTTTATTGAATTCCCTTTCCCCTCCCATATATAGGATCTCCAGTCTTCAAAGGCCCTGATTACTTCCTGCCCCCAAATATGGCTGGTACCATCGGGGTGGCCATTCAGTTCTGAGAAGTAGATTCTGCAGCTAGTGAGGATTTGTTCTCTATCTTCTGAGGTTAGGGTCAAGGGCCCCCAGGCAGAATCCATGGGACCTCATTGAAGACTCAGGTGGCTCTGTAATACTTTCTTGTCCTGTGGCATCTGAGAACTTGGCCAGGCCCAGAGCATGGAGAAACCTTCCTCTGTGCAGCAAGGCCCCTGCTTCTGAGCATTCCTGGGAATGCTACTGTGTGAATGTGGGCACTGGGTAAGTGGTGAAAGCACTGTGGGTCCAGGACTCATATTCACATCCCAGGTACCCCATCCTGATAGTGATTTCCCACTGGTCTTATGTCCTTGGGGCAGGCTTTGAGCCCTATGTTGGTTGCATAAAACCCCGGGGATGCCTTGCCCTGATGAGTGGAGCCCAGTCTCCCTCCTTGGCACCCACCCCTGTGCTGGGTATTTATAGAGGACCTACTCACTCTCCTCTATCTCCTCCCTTCTACTTTCTCCCCACTTCAGCATTCTACACTCCTGCATAAGGGAACAGAGCCAGGTCCTTCTCATGAGCTATCTTCATTGACTTATGTTCTGAGGCTCAAGCTCTGGTCCTGGGTGGGTGATGATCCATATTCTCCTAGCTGAGGCAACCTAAGGTTCTGGCCCTGCTGGCTGTTTTTAGGGTCCTTGTGTATTTCCAGGTTAGAGACAGTTCCCAGGAGAACCTAATAACCTAGAACCCATTTTATATATAGAAGCAGAACAGAGCCTGCTCGATGGCAAGGGGCATGATCTGGTGTGCAGACCTTGGGGTTCTGCCTTAAGAGCGGGTGTGCAGAGGACCATATATCTCAAGGCTAGTGAGAGTGTGAGGGTCACTCCTATAGTCCACTAGCCACTGATCCAGGGTGGAGAGTGTCCATGTTCCCTGGCAGCTCAGATCTCTGGCTGACCATGGGGTCTAGGAGAGGGTTGGCTTCTAGTTACCAGGGCTTACAACCCCCAAATACCTGAGCTGGAAGAAAGGGCAGAGAACAGCAATCCTGGGCCCTAGGACATACGCTTACCTGTCCCTCATTCCTCCCACACACTGGTGAACTTTGGGCCAAATCCAGCCTTGGAGGCCTCCCAGGATTATACAGAATGAAACCCAGAGGCCTCTCAGATAGTAACCAAGGTACTGGCTGACAGACTTGCCTAGTTCTTAACTGATCCCTGTAACCCTGACCACTGCAGCTCAGAGATCAGCTGCTCAGGAAGTGAAGCCTTTCTGGGGAAAGGGGCATGCACTTAGAAAAACTAACATACATAGTTGATTCCAAGGCAGGTGAGAGACCATAGCCCAACCTGGCAAGGACCATAGGACTTGGCACAGCATGCACCCTGAATGCTGGAGACTCCACTGTGAACTGGGAATAGGAGTCCCAGTACTGGTTCCGCAGTACCTAGCAAGGACCTCTCACATGTGAGACCAAAAGATGCCCTAATGCAGCTTACATCTGGCTCTGGGGTCTGTGGACCTTTTCCTACACTGGGACAGTAGCTGGTGGTCTGTGGGACTGGCCAGGATTTTGAGATTGGCTCTAAATTAGTTGTTACCATTTAGGAGGGAGAGCCCTTGTAAATTCCCACATTTCCATCTTGTTTAGATGTCCCGTCCACCTCTGTCTGACTGGTTCTATAACACTTCCCTGCCACAGGTAGTTGCCCTGGCCTGGTAGGTGCTACCTCTATAAGCTCAGGTCTAGGGGTTCTGGTATGCTGTGCTGTGTCCAGGGTGATACAGTGCTGATGCAATGGCCTGGGGTAGGGGGTATTGGATCCTGTACTTATATCCCCACAGAAGTCACAAGAGTTCAAGGTCATTCCCAGTGAAGGTAGCAGCCTTGAGAGCAGAGTAGTGGTCTTGTTCACTGGCTGCACTCCTTTCTGCTAAGCATACCACTTAACCCTGGAGTCCAGAGCTGTGATTCACACTGAGGTGAGAATGGTTGCTAATGACTTCTGCCCATTACTAGGCTTGGAGCTGGTCCCTGGACTGAGAATAGGGTGGCAAGCAGGTCCCTATCACAGCCTTGATCCCTTGATTTTGCAGGGAGATTAACTGGGGTTCCCCAGTTTCTGGACCTCTCTCTTTGGTCGGGTAGACAAGCCAGGCTCTTCATTGTCCTGTCCTTCTCCTCGATAGCTTCAGCTGTTTGACCTGCTCTTCACTCTAGCCTATAGCCAGCATATGTTTCTACGTGATAGATTCACTGTAGGTCACATAGCTACTTCTGGCATGAGCCTTGTGATACCCATGCCCCTGCCTTCTTCCATTTTTGCTGTCACACCAAGAGCTCTTTTGTTCTAGGCCTGGAGATTCATTCTAGGGTTGGCTGTAACACCATACAGGGTTCACCATACAGAAGCCCTTTGGGAAGGAGCCTATGACCTTGGCATAGCCTAGGAGGCAGTTCTGGGCCCCATTTATTCTGGGGCATGTGTTGTCTCTCCATCATCTTTTCACCACTGGCCTCAGTCATTGAGAGAGGTGTTGTCTGTACCATGTGTATCTATAGGCAGCTATACCACAGCTTCCACAAGCTGGCCAGCTTTGATGTAACTGTATTCTTGCCAGTTCTGGAGGTTGGAAGCCCAAGCTTCTTCTCTGTCTGATCTCTCAGTGTCTACTAGGTGATGTGATGATGGGGGTGGATGGGATGTTGTGCTAGGAACCTGAATCTGGCCTGTTCTTCTAGAACCTTGAGACCCTGGCTAAATGTTTTATAGTACTGCATCACCCCCTGCTCTCAGCCTCCCTTGAGGCCTTTCCTTGCATTTTCTTCTCATTAGTTTCTGGACCTGACAACATTTAGCACCCAGAAGGGGTGGGACTCGGGGCAGAGGAAATGATGGGGTGTGTACCCTGGGCATTGTATCCTATCGGAGGTGGAATCCCTAGAGCCTGGCTCCATACCTCCTCAGTACCTGCTGTCTTAGATCCTAGCTCAGAGATTATAGTGTTGGGGGAAAGAAAATCTCCTGGTGGGCAGGAGGCCTCTTCTGCTTGCAACCCTCTGTCCCTGGAAGTCTGATGTCAAACTTTCTATTTAGATTTTCATTTGGTTATTGTGGTTTTCTTATTACATTTATTCATTTTACGGTGTGTGTGTATGTGTGTGTGTGTGTACATGTACATGTACATTTGCTGTGGTAGTCAGAGTATGTGTGTGTGTGTACATGTACACCTGCTATGGTAGTCAGAGTATATGTGTGTGTACATGTACACTTGCTGTGGTAGTCAGAGTGTGTGTGTGTACATGTATACTTGCTGTAGTAATCAGAGTGTATGTTTGTACATGTACACTTGTGGTAGTCAGAGTGTGTGTGCGTACATGTACACTTGCTGTGGTGGTCGTGTATGTGTGTGTGTACATGTACACTTGTAGTCAGAGTGTGTGTGCGTACATGTACACTTGCTGTGGTAGTCAGTGTGTGTGTGTGTACATGTACACTTGCTGTGGTAGTCAGAGTGGTATATGTGTGTACATGTACACTTGCTGTGGTAGTCAGTGTGTGTGTATACATGTACACTTGTGATAGTCAGAGTGTATGTGTGTACATGTACACTGAGGTAGTCAGAGCACAGCCTGCTGGAGTTGATTCTCTCCTCTACCATGTGGGTCCCAGAGATTGAATTCAGGTCATCAGTCTTGGTAGCAGGTGCCTTTGCTTCCTGAGCCATTTCTCTGGCTCTTCCTGGTGTTTTTTTTGAGTAATTTTTACATTAAATCATGGATATTTCCTTATTATTTCCTAAGTCTCAGGATCTTACTTAGATCTTCTGTTAGCTAAACCATTTGAACCTGTGCTAAGGGTGCAGAGGTTAAGTGCTAAGGGCTCCTTGAAAGGAGGTATGCCCATTCTACAGATTAGAACTTAGAGGGCTTGGGAGTTTCTTCAAGGTCATAGATTTAAAGGGTCAAGAACCAGAGTGAGGATTCCAGCTTTCTAGTCCCTAGAGATTCAGAAAGAGTAAAATTCATCCTGAAGGACTACAGTGCAGCTCAGTGGTAGAGCACTTCCTACTATGCATGAAGCCCTGAGTTTGGTCCCCAACACTGCATAAACTGAGCATGGTGGTGCAGCATACTGTCCTTTCTAGCACTCAGGAGGTGGAAGCAGGATCAGAAGTTCAAGGTTATCTTCAACTACCTGTTGGGTTCAAGGCCAGCCTGGGCTATATGAGACTGTGCCTCAAAAGAAAAAGAAGGAAGTTAGAAGGGTCTAATGGAACTATCTTAAGCATCTCCTAGATGCTGTCAGTGTCCTGGTCACTCAGCTTTGCTGGTTAGAATTCCACCACACGTGGCCAGCTATAGGTCTCTTCTGAGCTTTACAGAGCTCTCTTGCCAGTCCAAGGACTTGATGTCCCCATAGGTCACCTTCTCCCAGTGGAGGGGGAGCAAGGGTCTGAGGATGAGCATGAAATATAGGAGACCTTGTAAAGTTGCTTTCCCTGCCCCTAGGAGGAAGTTTAAGGCCTGGAGATCACTAGTTACTTGTCCCATTCTGCCTGTCTGCAGCACCTCCTTGAGGGAGTGAAGGACTCTAACTTCCTTCTGTGAGTGCCTATGTCCCTGTGTAGAGCATGAGGCACTAGAGTTGTGTGGTGATTCTGAGACCTCCTGGCCTACAGAGCAAGTTCTTGTCCTCAGCTCAGTTCTGCCTGTTCCTGTGTCAGAACCATTGTACCCCAGTGTCCTCTGCAGATGGTGCAGTAGTGCCAACTGCGGGTCCCTGGCACATGTGGACAGTCCATAGTTGCCTGCTGTCAGATGTGTTTTTAGAAATTCTGATCTATACATGCCTAACTTGGCCCTTTTGCTCTTTTGCCTGAGATCTCTTTGGTCTAAAGTGAAGCAGGAAGCTCTTCCTGCAGAGGAGACAGAGAGTCCTGAGTCTGCTTTTGTCCCCCTGAGTGGAGATGGGGCCTGGGGGCTGGGAGGAAGCCAAGGTATCTTTGGCTGAGATCCAGAGAGGCTGTCTCTATGGCAACCGCCAGCAGCCTCCTGGGTGACATTGGCACCTGGAAAGTCAGTGACAAAGCTGTTCCTAGGGATGGTACTCTCTGCCCTGTCTGCTTCTTGGTAGGCTGCATCCCTCGACCTGCTGTGGCTTAGAGAACCTTCCTCTGCCCTAGTTAATGGGCAGGGAATTAATGCATACTGCTTCTTCCAAGCAGCATGTCCTGAACTGTGGAACCCAGACACTGCCTTTCTCTCTGGCCTTGATGGTGGCAGCAGGTTATAAGGACATTGGTGTCTCCTCCTGTCACCATGTGCCAATGCTATTGGGTACATCCAAGTAGTGTCTTATGGGAGTCTCAGCACAAATGTGACCCCTCATTGTGACCTGTGTTAAGGCATGCAGATGGCTGGGCGTGAAGACAGCCTGGGTGTCTCTGACTCAAATCTTTAGCTTCTGAGCCTATAGGAAACCTATAGTTTTAATTTTTCCAGGCATGACCTGCTGAGCCTAGAATATGAGTTAGGCCAGAGTGGAGAGATGTCCCCAGCTGCCTGACTTAGGCCTAAAATTCCTCAATGTGTCCTTGAGATGCCTCCTGTCTCAGGCCCTAGCAGGGATAGGCTCGTACCAAATTCTTGTATCAGGAGTCTTAGCACCCTAAGGGGTGGGTTGCTTTCCCACTAGACATTTTTGACATTTTTTTCTAACTTACTGCCCAAGCTGAGATGTTTCTGAGTGCTAGAAGACCACCTGTAACAATGTTGTAGGGATGGCAGACAATCCCAGCTGTCTTGTCCTGGCAGCTGGAGACATATAGTCACTAACCTTCTCTTCTTCTCTTGCTGGGATTTAATGTAATGGGAGCCTCAAGGTAGAGCTTGCTGACTCTGCTCAGAGGACCCTCAATCCCCAACATGGAAAAATGGATGAAAATTGCTCCTGTTTTAAGAGATAGTGTGTGAACTCGTGAGTTTTATATGGGCCTGGTGGTAGACCTTATGCAAACCCAGTGCTGTTCTTGTGGTTCTGATGGCTGTCTCCAAACAGCTCCAGAGTAAATGGCTCCATGTACATGGGCCTGGGACTGCTGGGTGCCATTAGCTCTGTGATCACTCCTATGCTTGGCACAAGTTTCCTGAGGGACGAATCAAGGTGGGGTCTGAGGATGTCACCTTCCAGTCACCTCTGGTCTTCCTGCTGGTGACTTGGCTCAAAGGACAAGACCTACAGGTCTTGTAAACAGCTGGCTGTGATGTCCCAGGTGCTGCTGCTGACAGATATTTAGGGACAGTCAACCTCCTTGCCAACTCAGGATGTGTGACCTCAAGCACAGAGCTTGGACTGCTGGTTTGAGGGGTGTTGGGTTAGTTCCAGGGTTAGATGAAGGCTACAGTTATGAGGTCCTGCCCTTCTTCCATGCCTCTGTTGCTGGGAGGGCTTCCCACTATGGGTACTAGAATTCACAAGAGGGATGCTGCTATGTCTGTGCTATGTGTCCCTTTGCCTGTGTGTCTGTCCACTGTGTCCACATGTCTTTGTATGTCCATGTACCTTTGTATATTCCATGTATATATGTGTGTATTCATATGTCTGCTTGTGTGTCCATATGTCAGTGCTGTGTGTCGCTGTGTCTGTGAGTGTACCCCTTGCCTGTGCTGTGTCCACCTGTCTGTGTTCTCATGTTCTAGGCATGCCTCTGTATCTTGGTATAGCTGTATGTTGTGAGGTGTTGTGTGGGTGTGTTCCGAGAGTCTGAGACCCTGTGCATTTTATACTTCATGTCAATTTTTACACTGAACTTTAAAAAAATTATTTATTATTTTTGTTTATGTGTATGAGCGGATTGCCTGCATGTGTGTAAGTGTACCTGTGTCGTGCAGTGCTTGAGTAGATCAGAAGAAGGTGTTGGATTTCCCTGGAACTGGAGTTACAGACAGTTGTTAGCTGCTATGTGGATGCTGGGAACTGGACTTGGGTCCTCTGTAAGAACAGCCAGTGCTCCTAACCGCTGAGTCATTTATCCAACACCTTACCTTTTTTTTTTTTTTTTTTTTAAATAGAGGCTTATTGGGGCTTGAGACACAGGTACACTTACATACATGCAGGCAATACACTCATACACATAAAAATAATAAATTATAAAAAAATAGAGACTTATTAAGGCCATAAACCATTGCCTTCACCCTCTGTATTATACAATCACTAGTGCTTTGTATTTCATGCACACAGCCGTTGCCTTGGTTTAATTTTAAAACATTTACATCATCCCATAAAGAAGCACTGTGCCCATCAGTAGAATTTGCTGTGCCCTGTCCCGCTTCTGCTTGGTACCACTGCAGATCAATTTTGTCTGTGAGTATCCTTGATATTTCCCTGCGAAGGAATCATACAACATGGCCCTAACCCTATGTGTATGATGGTTTTCTTTTAAGACTGTGAGAAGCACATCTGTGTTGTACATGTGTCAGCCTTTAACATGTCCCATATATGTTTTCATATATTGCTATTGTCTGAAATGATTGCTTCATGTTCTGGTGTTGTACCAAGTGCCTCCCTGTTAGTGACCATTGAGGAATCTGTCTTGGGGTCATCAGTTATAAACCTGTGGTGATCAGCTTTGGCACCAATACTTTTTAACTCTTCATTGTTCTGATAGGCAGATTATCAGAGTAAGTCAGCAAGTATGTGAATATCCTACAGCACTGACATCTTTGCCTGGTCATTTTCAGATGGTCCTTGCCAGTTTACATTCCCACCTTTTGTTTTTTTTTTTTTAACAGCGTCTTCCATAGCCCTAGCTTGTCTGGGGCTACATACTCAGTATATAGACCAGGCTGGCCTCGGTCTCACAGAGATCTACCTGCCTCTTTCCTGAGTGCTGGGATTAAAGGTGCACCACCATGCCCTGAAAATCCATTATGTGTGAGTCTCTCTACACAGTTGCTGCTTGGTTTTAGGTTTTGTTATTAAGTGTATGTTTAGACATCACTGAATTGTGTTTCTTTTTATAAACTTACTGTGAGTCCTTTGCCTTAGGTTTTGGCAGTTTCTATGCTTCATCACTTCCTTTCAGCAGCTACACTAACCCGCGATGCTAGAAAGAGAGACAAATAAAGAGGGTGGTGAGGGGCTTTGAGTATCCACCAGGCTGTCCCTAGGTACTTTTGTAGATCTGAGGACTTAACATGTAGGAAGTACCCAGGAAATATTGGCTAAGCGCATGAATGTGTGTTGGACTTTCTTTTTTTATCACTGTTAATATGTTATTAGTTACATAGTTACTTTGAAGTTATGTTTATATTTTTTATTATTTTTCAGTGTAGGAATCTTATGTGACTTTTACATTTTTATTTATTTCTATTTTATGAGTGTTTTGTCTGCATGTAACTACATCACCATGTATGTGCCATGCCCGATGAGGCCAGAAGAGGGCATAGTATTCCCAGGAACTGGAGTTACAAATGATTGTTAGCCACCATGTAAGTGCTGGGAACCAAACGTGAGTCCTCTGCAAGAGCAGCCAGTGCTCTTAACTACTCAGCCATCTTTCCAGCCTATGTTGTGTGACTTTTAAAGGGGAGCCTATTTCTCTTCATTACAGATAGAGCAGCAATAGATCAAAGAAATGATTGTATCCAAGTCCACCATGGTGAACCAGTGAGTTTAACTGGGTTTGCTTAACAGGGGTATGGACAACTTATGTTCCTGAAGTTGCCTCCCTCCCTCCCAACAAGTGTTAACCACTTATATATCCTCAGGGAGTAGAGGAGCCTCATGAGTTCCCCCTTCTGTGAAGGAATGTTATTAGGCCGTGTCTTGTTAAAGAGTCTCCTGTGGATAATCACAGCTGATAAGACAGTGACAGCCATGTCATACCTGGAAGACAGAATTCTATAAGAAGGGCAGACATTTTTCTTTTTTTTGTATAAATAAATGTAAGTAAAATAACAAATATTAATTACTTTAAAATGTTCATTATACCTGAGTGCTGTTTGTTGTCTTAGGTTGCAGTTTGCTCAGTAGTCTGTCTGATATTACTGTTGGGTTTTGGATGTTTGTTGGGCAGCTGGGCTGGGATACCAATGCCTCTCCCTTTTGAGAAGAGTTCTGCAGAGTCAGGGACCCCCACATTTCTTGGCACAAGTGTGATTAGAGTCCCAGCTCTTCTTTCCTTCATTGCTTGGATCTCATTGCAGTATCCCTGTTTTTTGTCGTTACGCTGATTCTGGATATCAGTAGGAGACATACAAAGCAGGAGATTCAGTAAATGCTCTCGACCAGATCTGTGAGGTTGAACATCAGATATCTTTACCCTTTGAGCCATCTCGCCATCCCTCATTGTATCTCTTAAATTAGATTCACAGGACTAACGTGATGCTAAGAGCAGTTGCTTGTATTCTAATCAATTCCCTTAGACATAACTCAAAGATATTAATACAGAAGGCTTGCTTTTTCATGAATACCTTTATGCTTAGTCCTAAGTCTTTCCAGGGTTCAGCATGCTAAATTCACTAAGGAAACAGAATACACAACAAATAAAACCAAGGATTTCTCTGGTACTGTTTTTGGGTTGTGGGATCATACCTCGTGCCTGACCTGATAGATTGGGACAGGGCCTCTTGCTCAGATTCTAGGGTCTCAGAGCCAATGAGTTCAATTGACTGTGATTTACCCCATAGAGCTTATGGTATTTGGTTGCTGATTGAACTTAGGGCTTCATGCATGCTATGCAAGTACTCTACCACCTGAGCTATATATCCAGGCCTGTTTTAAATTTGTCTTCTGTGATAATGTGTGTAAGTTTAATTTTGAATGCTCATCCATTTTTATCTGTAGAATAGTGTGCGATTGTGTACATATTCCACAATAATTTTTTTCCTTTCTTTATGAAAACAGTAGACTATTTCTAATTTTCACTTTTCCAAAGAACTACAGGGGCATGTCTGCATATATTGTCTATGCAGTCAGAACTGGCTTCCTGAGTCACAGGGCTGTTCACTTTAACATTTACTGGAATTAGCCAGGCATGCTCAGAAATGATTTTGCAAATTTCTCGTCTTCCAGCATAGCTGTTGAGAGAGACAGCACCAGGCTTAACAGAGCCTGCTCAGCTGGGGTGTGAATTTCCCTGGTTGCCAATGGCTTTGAGCATCTTTTTTTGTGTGTGTGACTGTTGATTTTTTTTTTTTTTTTTGATAAGCTGCTTGAAATTTTCATGTGGATTTGTGTAAATTATTTATTTTGGAAGTCAGTTATTTTTGTGATATGAGTGGGAAATTCTTTCTTTTTCCTCCCCTTTTCCCCTGTCTTCCCCTCTGCTCCTCTGTCTTCCCTTCTGTTCCCCTCCCCTCCTCTCTTTGACTTTTTTGTGTTGGGGATTGAACCTGTGGTCTTGTGTATGCTAGACAAGTACATTACAACTTAGCTACACCCTCAGCCTTCTTTTCATTTTTTAGTTTGAGACAAAGTCCTCACTAAGTTGCTCATGCTGGCCTTGAGTTAACTCTGTAGCTCAGGCTGGCCTTGAACTTGAAGTCTTCCTGACTTAGCTGCCCAAATGTATGAGTTATAGGCCTGTGTCTTTTGACCAAGTTTAGATATCTTTTTCTTTCCATTTTCCCCACAGTATTTGTTGTGGTACAGTTTAAGCACTGCTGTAGTCAAACTTACCAGTTTTTACTTTGTAGTTTGTGATTTTTGTGCTTTCATTAGATATCTTTCAATATTTAATATCATTTTTTTCCTGACTGTTCATTTTCATAAACTTCTCAAGATCTACCAACGATTTGATTTTTAAAGCTTTTAAGTTAATTTTGTTATTGTGTGTGCTTGATATGCATATGCCATGGTGTATATGTTGAGGTCAGAGGACAATTTTTGTGATTCTCTACCTTTATAGAAGTTCCAGGGATTAAACTCAGGTCACCAGGGTTACAGAACAAGAGCCTTGACTCACTGAGTCTTCTTGTGTTCCTTTGTTGGGTTTTAATTCACAGATCATATATGTTTCCCATTTAAAGTGTAAAATCCATTTCTATGTACATTTTTATTGTTAATTAAAGATCAAGGTAAAGTATATCATGAAGTTTGTCATTTTAACTATATGAAGTGTATAATTTAATGGCATTAATTATGTTCATGATATAGTTCCCCATACCTTTTCCTTATCCTAAACAGAAACTCTTTATTTGTTAAATAACAGTTCCCTCAGCTTTTGGTAATAAAATGATGTGCTTTTTGACTATATGAACTTATCTACTCTAGGTCCATAATAATATGCATACTTATGAGGTACAGTCAGTTTCAGTATATGCGTATAGCATGTAATGATCAGATCAGGGCCTTTGGCCTGTACATTGCTTCAAATGTTTATAATTTATTTTCTTTTGTCTTCTGGTGTTAGCCGTAGAGCCTAGGCCTTGTACTAGCCAGTGCTCTGACACTGAACTACATCCCAGTTCCAACATTCATGGTTTCTTTGGCTTGGAAACATTTCAAAATCCTGTTGGTTATTTTGGAATATACAGTTAATTGTTGTCAACCAGGGTTACTCAGTTGTGCTGTAGAACCGTATGTTATTACTCATACCGAGTTGCTTTCTTAACTATTTTAATTAGTACTTAACTATCCTCTCTCTCTCTCTCTCTCCCTCCCTCCCTCCTCTCCCCTTTCCACTTTCTGTTAACCATTACTCCTCTGTTTCTATGAGATCAATTTTTAAAATTTCACATCTAAGTTAAGATGTGTCATTCATCTTTCTGAATCTGACTTAACTTGACTTGTCCTTTAGGCTGTTCCATGTTGCCACAAATAGCAGGATTGCAGCCTTGTTTATGGCTAGTATTACATTGTGTCTTATATACCATACTTTGCTTATTGTTCATTTGTTGAGGGAGCCCTAGTACGGTTTTGTGTCATGACTTCTGTGAACAGTGCTTTCCTTTCCTTTGGATGCATACCCAGAAGTATACTTTCTGAACCACTTGGTTTCTTGAGCTCTACTTGTTGAGAATTCTCCATCCTGTCTTCCATAGTACTTATTTGCCTGTTGATGATGTGAGCTTTCCTTTCTCTGTATCTTTATAGCATTGTCATTTTTGAAATATTTTTCAGCTTTTGTTTTTTTGAGACAGGGTCTCCCTGTAGCTCCAGCTGGCTTGGAACTTGTTATGTAGAACAGGGTGGCCTGAATCTCATTATGATCTGGCTGCCTCTGCCTCCCAAATGCTGGGATTAAAAGTGTGTGCCGCCACATCCAGCTTAAAGTCTTTTTGAAAATAGCCTTTCCAGTGGCGTGACTATGGATGAGTAGGAGTGTTGTGTTTTCCTCCTATATTTCTTTCTAGTTTCAGATCCTACATCATTTAGTGGAGATTGGCCTTTGTCAAAAATCAGTTGACTGTGAGTATGTGGATTTATTTCTGGGTTCTTTATTCTCTTCCATTGGTCTGTCTGTTTTTATGCCAGTACCCAGCTCTTTGATTTCCTGTGGCTTTTTTTTTTAGTTTGTTTTGAAGTCAGGTATGATGATGACTCCAGCTTTATTCTTTTGCTTAGGATTCTTTGGCTATTTGGGGTCTTTGTGGTTTCATACATATTTTGGATTATAATTTTTTATTTATGAAAAAATGTCAAGTGGTATTTTGATGGAGAATGTATTGAATTTGTAGATTTCTTTTGGTGATATGAAAATAGATGTTTTCTTTAAATTTTACGGGTATGAGTGTATCGCCTGTGTAAGTGTAAGTGCACCTGTGTTATGCAGTGCCCATCAAGGTCAGAGGAGGGTGTCAGATTCCTCTGGAACTGGAGCTACTGGCAGTTGTTAGCTACCATATAGGTGCTGGGAATTGAACCAGGGTCCTCTCTAAGAACAGCCAGTGCTCTTAACTGCTGAGCCATCTCTCTAGCCCCAAAATAGACATTTTCACAAAATGAATTTTCCGGCTGGATAATTTTCCATTTTTTAGCATCCTGTAAAATTGTTTTTTGCTCTGTAGTTTTCACTGTAATTTTCTTTTACCTCATTGGTTAAAATTATTCATGGTATTTTATTTTTGCTATTTTAAATGGAATTACTTTATTAACTCCTTTTTCTTTTTTTAAAATTCATTTTTATTTTATGTGTATGAGTCGATTACCTGCATGGATGTAAGTGTCATGCAATGCCCTCAGAGGACAGAAGAGGGTGTCGGATCCCGGGAACTGAAGTTATGGACAGTTGTTAGCCTCCATGTGGGTGCTGGTATTTGAACCTGGGTCCTCTGCAAAAGCAGCCAGTGCGCTTAACCACTGAGCCTTCTCTCCAGCTTCTTTATTCTTTTTTAAAAACAATTATGTGTATTCATGTGTATCTGTGTGGAGTTTTGTGCATGTGAATGCAGTTGTCTACAGAGGCCAGGAGAGTGTGTAGGATGTTTTGAAGCTAAAGTTACAGGCTGTTGTGACCTTGTTGTTGTGACCTGCCAAACCAACCAGTTCGGGTGCTGGGAACCAAACTTAGATTGTCTGTAAGAACAGTCAGTTCCTGCTCATAACTACTGAGCCAACTTTCCAGCCCCCTTGATTCCTTTTTCAATCAATTTCAATATTGGTCTATATTGATATTTTCATATGTCAATTTTGTGTCCTGCAACTTTACTGAATTGATCAGTTCTGGCAGTTTTTTGGTGGTGATTTTAAGTTTCTCTATACATAGGAGCATGTTATTTGCAAACAAGGTGAGTGGTGGGCCCTTTTCTTTTCAATTTAGATGCCTTTGTTTCTTTGTCTTGCCTGATTGCTTGGGTTAAGACTTGTAGTGTGTTGAGTAAGAATGATTAAAGTTGGTGTCTTGTTCCAGATCTTGGAGGAAATGCTGTCAGCTTTCCCCTTTCTGAATGTTGTTATCTGTGTTTATCTCACATGACCTTGTGTTATGGTATGTGCTTTTTGTATACTTAATTTGTTCAGTGTTTGTTGTTGTTTTTAGTCAGGTAGGGATGTTGAATTTGTAGAAATGCTTTTTTTGCGTTTGTTCAGATGATCATATATTTTTAAAAGTCTTTGATTCTGTTGATGTGATATGTCATGTTTATTCATTTCAAGTATACACCAAACCATTCTTGCATCGCTGGTGAATACCGCCTGATTATGTAATATTTTCCCTGCATTGTTAGATTTGTCTTGGTAGAAGTTTGTTGAGAATTTTTATATTAAGGTTCATTAGGGATATTATTGATCTGAAATTTTTTTTTCTTTTTTTTTTTAATATAGGATCTCCCTATAGCCCCAGCTGACCTGGAACTGACTATGTAGATCAACCTGGCCTCAGTTACACAGAGATCCACCTGCCTCGGCCTCCCAAGTGCTGGGATTAAAGACATGTGCCACCACACCTGTTGTAATTTGTTTTCATTCTCTTTCTGCTCTGCCCTTCCCTCCCCTCTCTTCCCTTCTTCCCTTCCTTCCCCACCCTCTCTTTCCCTCCCTTTTCTCCTCCCACTTTCTTTCTCTCTCCCACTCTCTTCTCTTCTCCTCTCCTCCTTTTTCCTCCTTATTTCTTCTGGTTTGGTGTTCATTATCATAGCAATGGCTGGTTTTACAGAATGAGTTTGAAAGGATTCCTATAGAATTGGTATCTGTTATTCAAAAGTTTGGTAGCATTCCCCAGTGGAACTAACTGGTTCTAGGCTTTTCTTTGTTGGGAAACTTTGTTCTGAAACTATGGGTTCAATTTCATCAATCATTATTGACCAGTTAGTTCTATTTTCCATTTCTTCATGGTTTACTCTTGGTAGGTTATCTGTACCCAGGAATGTATCCATTCCTTCTAGGTAATTTGTTGATGTGTAGTTGTTCATAATACCTCTAGTGATCCCTTTTATCTTTGTGGTATCAGTTGTAATAGCTCCCTTTTAATTTATGATTGTTTTAGTCTAGGTAAGGTTTTTATGCTTCTATCACATCAAAACTCTTTTATTACTCTTTTATAACATTTTTAGTTGCAATTTATTTGTGCTCTGAGCTTTAATAGTTTTTTCATTCTACTAATTATGGATTTGGTTTCTTTTTTTTAAGTTGTGAGTTGTATTGTTAGCTTATTTGATATTTTCCTACTTCTCGATGTAGGTGTTTATAATATAAATTATACAGATAAATTGTCATGTGCATTTGTGCTTGATGAGAATGGTCTCTGAAAATAATACAGTGCCATGCCCCAACCCCCAAGACTTAGGCATGTTTTTCTCAGGTGTTCTCCCAAGACTTTGTCCTTGGGCAGTCTGGCCACTCTGACAATCTGGAAAGGAGAAATAGTTCATAGCCTAAGGGCCTTAAAAACCTTGTGTCCTTGAGAACAGAGAGAAGGTAAACCATTTCTACTAGAGGTTAACATTTTCTATCCCATTATATAAAAATTCTGGCCAAATCATGAATGTGCTGGAAACTTATCTGTGGAGGGGACCTAGAACTTTCCATTGGAACTCCAGCAGGACTCTTTTAGCAGGGCTTCCCCAGTCCCTTTCTGCTAGATGTTGTGAGTGCCAGATTTGATGATAGTATGTCCATTCCTTGCTTACTTGGTCTTTTACTTTTGCTTGCTATATACTTAGTAAACTCACTCGTTCAAAAACCGAATCTTGTAGCTTGGTGGCTTTCTGTAGTGAGGAATTTCTCTCTCCTTTCTTATTTGTACATCTGCCAATAAGTTCTATATGTTAGTGTGTTTCATGATGGTAGCCTTCTAGATGTAGGATTCCCTTAATCCAGTCTCATTGGATTGGCCTGGGGGTGACGAATTTTCCTAGAGTTTGCTTATTGAAGCTAGGATAGCTTTGCTGGGTTCAGTACTCTTAGCTCATAGTTTTTCCCTTTAGCTCTCTGAACATATCCCATTCTCTCTTGGCCTATAAGGTTTCTCCTGAGAAATCCCCTGCTAGTCTAATAGGAGCCCCTTATGTATGACTTTCTGTCTTCTTATGGTTCTTTTAGAATTCTCTCCTGGCCTTTAATCTTTGACTGTTTAATTCTAACAGGACTTGGAGAGATCTTTTTTGAATGGAGTCTTATTAGGTCAGTGGCTGTATAGCTTTCTTAATTTGAGAAAGTTCAGCTATTTTGTTAAATGTGCTTTTTGTGCCTTTCTCCATTTCCTCAACTCTCTGGAACTCCCATATGCAAATATTTGCTTAACCCTGTCCTGTTGGTCTGATAGACTTGTCACTCCCTTTCATTCTTGTATCTGACCGAGTTAAATAAAGATACCCATATTCAAGCTCAGAATTTTCTCTCGTACTTAATCTAGTCAGCGTAACTATCATCTGTATTTTATTTTTTTGAGCTAGGGTCTCCCTGTAACCTTAACTAGCCTAAAACTCACTATGTCGACCAGGCTGGCCTCGATCTCAGAGATCTCCTTCCCAGTTGCTGAGATTAAAGACGTGTGTCACTATGCTGGGCTCAGGTTTTTTTTTTTTTCTATTTCCTTTATTAAATTCTTCGGTGCCAAGTGGTATTTGGTTCTTTATTATGATCCTGTTCTGTTGGATTCTCACTCAGATCATGCATTGCTTTCTGATTTAACTGAATTATTTGTATTTTAGTCTGTTAAGCTTCATTAAGATCATTGTTTGGGATGGATATGGTGGCACACACCTTTAATCCAGCACTCATGAGGTAGAGGGCAGGTGGATTTCTCTGAGTTTGAGGCCAGCCTGATTTACACAGTGAGTTCTGGGCCAGCCAGAGCTACATAGTGAGATCTTGTCTTTAAAAAAAATCATGGAGCCAGGTGTGGTGGCACATACCTTTAATCCCAGAATTTGGGAGGCAAAGGCAGGCAAATCTCCGGGAATTCAAGGGCAGCCTGGACTACATAGCAAGTTCCAGGCCAGCTGAAGCTACATGACACCCTGTCTCAAAAAAAATCCCCTCCCCTCCAAAAAAGAAGAGTTATGGACTGGCAATATGGTTCAACTGGTAAAGGCACTTGCTATCAGGCCTGACAGTGTGAGTTCAATCCTGGGACCCACAAGGCGGGGGCAGAGAAATAATTTCCACAGACAGTCCCTGTGTGTCCCCTCTCCCCCCATAAAATAAATAAATAAGGGCTGGAGAGATGGCTCATCAGTTAAGAGCACTGGCTGCTCTTGCAGAGGACCTGGGTTCAGTCCCCAGCACTCACATGGTAACTAACATCTGTCTGTAGCTCCAGTTCCAGGGGACTCCAGCACCTTCTTCTGACCACTGTAGGTATTGCATGACATAAGTGCACATATATACTCATACACAAAAATAAAAATATTAAAAAAAACAAATAAGTGTAATAAGTTTTCAAAAGAATTGTTTTGAATTCCTCTTAAGGTGTGTGATTCTTTTCCTTTGGGATCCATTGCTAGAGAATTAATGTATTTTCCTGAGAGTACTTTCCTTGCTTTTTAAAATAATGTGTTTTTTAAATTTAATTTTTGTGCGTTTCAAACATCTTAATCATTTTTAGACCCTGTCCCCCATCCACACCTCCCTTAGACCCCCTCCAATCAGATTTCATGCATTCTGTAATATATGTTAAGGCCTGTTGTCAAGCTTTTGCACCCATATGTCCCTCAGTGCAGGTTCATCCACTGATTCAGCCAGCCTGTCTAGAGTCACTCTCTTAAAGAAGATCTCCTTCTCCCTCACCCAGCAGTAATCAGTTACCAATAGTTCCTCAGCTACGATTGGAGCCTGCTGCCCATTTCCTCAGTTCTATGTTTTGTTTTTTTTTTTTGTCTGATTGAATCTGCATGGGTCTTGTCCATGCTGTCACCATTGCTCTAAGTTCATATGGGCATGTTCCCAGAGTCCTGGAAGACTGTTTCCTTATGTTCAGCACCAATTCTGACTCTTAACAATCTTTCCACCTCCTCTTTCACAATGTTCCCTGAACATTGTGGGTAAGGTTTAATATAGGAGTCCTGTCCAGGGACATGTGCTCTGCAGTCTCAGTTTTCTCTACACCTCACACTCTGTTACATGAGGAAGCTTCACTGGTGAGAGTTGAGAGATACATTAGTATTTTTTCTATCCCCTGTTCCACATATGCCCCTTGAGCCTTAGGTGTAGAGGTTCCATTGTAGATATGTCACTTAGGACTGGGCATCTTTCAAACACATATTCTCTGTGTATGACCGGTTGTGGATTTCTGTAATAGTCTCTGTCTTTTGCAAAAAGAAATTTCTTTGATGAGTAGTGAATGATATTTTTGTCTGTAATTATAAGGATCCATATTGAGTTTACAGTAAGAAATTACATTTGTCTAGGGATATAACAGATAGGATTTTTTCTAGAATCTATGACTTCCCTAGCCATGTGTATTTGGCTCTGTTTACTGTGTCACACGTGATTTCTTTCCCATTGAGGGGACTTTAAGCCCAATTAAATAGCTCTTGATTACTCCTAAGATGAAAGTGCCACTACTGCACTGTTATAGTTTGTTGTTGTGATTAGTAGACTTTAAAGCTGAATTGGACCATTGCTTGATTTTCTCTCTTAACAGCTTGCTTAGTGTCTTCTAGAACTTTGAGAGCTAATCTTCAGAGAAGAGACTTCCAGGTTAGTTTCAGCTCCATTTCTCCAAATCCTGTGTCCGAAGTATGTCCTGTCTTCAGTTGTAGGGTCTTACTTTCAAGTTCTGGGAGGCAATCAAGGGCTGTGGCAATAGCCTGTGTTATTTTGGGAGTCTCTTGGACTACCTTGACCAACGACTCAAAAGGGGGTTTCTCGTGTCTGGTGCTATATTTCTTGTTATATAGCCTTCAGCTGTACATGTGCAGTCATGTTCAGATATTGTATGTGTATTTTTTCATTAGATTTTTGGGCTAATACATTTCCCTCTTTTTTTTTCACACCACTTAAGCTTGATTTATCTCTCCTTTCTCCCTGTCTAAACTTCCTCCTCCGTCCCAAGTTAAAGTGAGCCCCTTTTCCCCTTGATAACACTTTACTTCTGTTATCTCCTCTTTCTTGAGCTCCTTCTTCTCCTTCACTCCCATGCTTCTTTGTATGTCCTTCCCTCCTCCCTTCCCAGTTAAATACCCACATTTTATCTATTTCACCCTTGGTAACACCTGTCTCTTCCTATCCCTCTCTCAGGCTCCTTCTTTCTCTTTACCTTCATGGTTCCTTTGCATTTTTCTGGCTTCTATGGTCACATTAGGATGCATACATATAAGGATTTGGTGTTAAGATCCACAAATGAGGGCAAAAGTACATCACTTGTTTTTCTGAGTCTGTGTTATTTCACTTACTATAACAGTTTCTAGTTCTCTATCCGTTTACATGCAAATTTCATCTTTCTTTAATGCTGAGTAGAATTGTACCACATTTCTGTTATCCATTCCTCAGTTGAAAGACACTTATGTTATTTGCATTTCTTAGCTGTTGTGAAAAGAGCAACAACAACATGGATGTACAAGTATCTCTATAGTAGGAATCTATCATATGGCAGGTTAATTTTAGTTTTTAAAAGAGTTCTTCTTTTCTCACTTTTTAGGTTTCTTGTATTCCAGTGTTGGTATCTGCCTATATAATATAATACTGCCTTTTACAAGTTTATGGCTTTCTTTCTTTTTTAATGGAGAAACTTTTTTTCCTGTGGGTGGATTTATAGGGATTTCTGTTGGGTATTGGTATATTAACCTTGATTCTGGGTAAGTAGCATTGTGTGTTTTCCGTGTAGTTTCTTCAGCTATAATTATTTTTAAAATATTTATTTTTATGTTATGTGTATGAGTGTATTGCCTACATATATGTAAGTGCATCCATGTCATTCAATGCCTGTGGAAGTCAGAAGAGAGTGTCGGGTCCTCTGGAACTGAAGTTATGGATGGTTGTTAGCTGCCAAGTGGGTGCTGGAAATTGAACCCAGGTTCTCTGCAAGAGCAGCCAGTGTCTTAATTACTGAGCCATCTTTCTAGTGCCTTTATCTATAATTCTTACCAATAATGTCTATAGTTACACCAGTGGCCCTGGCTTGAGGGTATTCATGTCTGTGATGATGTGGCATTGCTAGAAGCAAAGGTGTTCTTAACTGATTGTTGGGCTGGGCATGGGTGCCTGAAAATACCCTAAGCCAGTTGCTTTGTTTTGGGTTCTTTGATGGACAGGGCCATTATCTGGCTAGTTGTTGGACTGGGCATGGGTAAGTGAGATAGCTGTGGGCTTGCTGACTGTGTAGCAGGTTCTCTGAGTAGGGTAGGTAGGATTGCTGTGTGTGTGGCTGGTGGGCTAGGCTCGAGTGTGTGGATCACATAGCTGCATGGTTTGAGGGAAAAGTAAGGTCACAGCCTTGCTTTCTGTCAGGCCAGGTACAGGTGGATGTGGGTGTCCTGGGCTACGAATTGTGCCAATTTTCTTTCTGTGAAAGTGGACCTGATCCCTGTGAGGTAGATGCTATATGAGTTTAGACACCAGGTCTCAGTCTTCCTGCCAAGTCAAGGCTCTGAGCAGCTCTTGGATTATGATACTGTTGTCATCTCTGTGAGCATGATGAATTGAAGGTATAGTTTTACCATGGAGGATCACCATGGCAGCTACCCCAGGGTGGGAGGGACTGAAGCAGTGGGCCCAGTTTCAAGCTGGTGTGGAGGTGTCTCAGTTTAGGTTACTGGGTAACATAGAGTTTATACAGAGTGGATTACTACTCGGGCAGTGATACCATGTGAACTCTGTGTTCAGAGCTGGTGAAGGCTGTGGGAGTTTTTCATGTAATGGAGACCTCTGGGAACCTCCAGCTTGCTTTTTCACTTTGAGAAGTTCATCTTGGTTCCAAGCTGGACTGAGTGGAGGAAACAGTGCAAAGTGCTTCACTCTCTCTGCTGATATGATAGTATGTTATGGATCTTTATGTGCCACTAAAACCTCACTGTTTCATGACTAGTCACTCTAGTCAGAGCAATAGGCCGCTCTAACTTTCTTGCTGACATCACTCCATGATGCTTTCCTGAGTCTTTGAACCCGCTATTCTGCCTTCTAACCTCCCATTCCCCATTCTCCTAAGACAGTATAAAGAAGGGTGATGGGTGGTGTCTCTCTGGTGTTCCTCGGAGTTTATTCTACCTCTGATCCCACACACTTTTATTTTTCATGAGGCAGTGTGAAGTGTAGTTGGTATTTGTTTGGGAATATGTGGTTCAAGCTTGGACTCAGATGGAGGAAGATTCACTGCCAGACCAATGTCTGAGGGTCCATTTCAGATGATGTTTTTGAACTGGAGGGACAGCATGCAGATAAAGTCCTTGTCAGCATTTCTGTGCAGATTTCAGGATTCGGAGGGCACACAGGCAGAAATGTGTTGCTGCTCTTGGGAAAAAGTACACAGGTGGTAGGATGAGTATTTTTTTTCTAGACTCAAATTTGGAAGGCCTAACCTCCCATGTTCTTGTCTTTATTCTTGCCAGGATTCTCGCCACAGCAGGAACTGACTTTGACCTGCGAACCCTGAGAGCTGTGCGTGTGCTAAGGCCCCTGAAGCTGGTGTCTGGGATTCCAAGTAAGTACAAGACAGTCAGGCGCAAGCTAACTCTTTCTCTGCCCTTATCATAGCTATGTCCCTGAAGTCTTGGACCCTTTGGACACCTTTATGTGTGGGGGGGGTGCTGAGGATTGAACCTAGAGACTTGTACATACTAAGCACATGCTCTACTACTGGAGCCATTATACCCTTACCACTCATCTTTCTACTTTTGAACACAGAACCAAGCATCAAGAAGGGAGGAATAGGTCTTTTCAAGTTTGTTCTCTACAAAATTCCCGAGGGTGGCCCTGTTGTTTTTCCCTGACTTGTGTTTCTAGCTCTTTGCTTTGTTTTATGGGGTTAAAGAACATAGATGAACCAAAGTGGTAGAGTAGGAAAATATCCAAGGCTATAAAGAGCAACCTGTCTTAGCCTCATAGAACTAAAGCTGACACTGGTCATCAGATATGCTTCTGAGTTGGGCCACTTGAGGCAAGCAGTGAGAGTAGTATGGCCAGGGTCCTTAGTAAGCCCATGTCTATCTTTGCTCCTGTTCCCCAAGTCTGGTGGAAATTTGACCTTGGGCTTACTAAGAGACTCGGTACTGCATCTTTCTGAGACTGCTACAGGCAAATCACTGGTCGGCTCCCCGTTCTTTCCAAAATAGTCAAGGATTCAGCTCTATGTCCAAGAACAGGTTGGGAGGGTGAGGGATTAGGTTACAGCCTCCTTTGTCTAGTTCCTCTGGCCTGACTCACTGATACCTTATGGCCAGTGGCAAAATACTTCCTGGTTTTAGAGAATAGCAGAACTCCTCCTTTTGCCAAGGAGCTGGGTCTGTGAGGAAGCCCTGTCATTTACTTCCCAGGATTCCTTGTCCTTCCACCCCAAGATTCCCTGGCCCTTCCTCTTAGGACCCTGCTCCTTCTTTGTAGTTCATTCTTTTGTAGGGTTTTCTGCTCTTTTCAGACTCTGAGCCCTCTTTGATCCATGTTCTCACGAGTGATCATTCCCCACCCTAGACCTCATACTCTTAAGAGTCACCTGTCCTGCCTCTTCTCCTCCTTTGAGACACTGTTCAACCACTTCTCCCTGAGACCTCATGCTTTGACTGTCTGTTCTGACTATATAAGCACTCACTGTTTTGTCCTTCTCCTGTCACTTTGCCCAGTTTTCTCTCTGACAGTCCCTGTGCTGTACTCTGGTTCCAGGCTTGCAGGTGGTGCTCAAGTCCATCATGAAGGCCATGGTTCCACTGCTGCAGATTGGATTGCTGCTCTTTTTTGCCATCCTCATGTTTGCCATCATTGGCCTTGAATTCTATATGGGCAAATTCCACAAGGCCTGTTTCCCCAACAGCACAGGTGAGTCTTGGACCATCCTTTGGTCTCAGATGAGGATACCAGTGCCAGAAGGACTTTTGAGCTTCTAGACCAGTGAGGCTTACATTTTAGTATCCTAATACATGCCAGTAAGTAAGTAGATACATGAATAAAATAACAGATTGTAAAAACTTGTAGGGAGGAAACAAAGTATTTGACGTAGAATAGCTTGGGGTCTACTTTGCAGAGGGTTCCTGGGGACGCTTTCCTAAGGGTGACATTTAAACGGAGATTTCACACAGTAAGAACATCTGTTGGGAATTGGAGCACTTCAGTTACAGGAACAGTAAGTGTAAAAATGCCAAGTGGAAGGACAGTGAGCTAGAGGAAGTCATGTGATTTCATGGCCTTGGTGAGAAGTTGAGCCTTGTAAGAGCAATGGGAAGACTGGAGGACTTTGAGCAAGATATGGCATCTTCTGTTCCTTCTGGTGCTGTGGGTTAGCAGAAGCAAACTGAATGGGCAAATCTTAGTCCAGGAGAGATTATGGTGGCAGAAACTGGAGTGGATCACATTCACATGCTGAGTCTATACTGTAGGTGAAGCTAGAGGGTTTTCTGAGGATTGAGGTGTAAATAAAAATAAGAACTTACACAATCTTTGACATGCAGAAAAAGCTCCCTACTGAAGTTTAAAACATTCATTAAAAAACTTTTATTGAAGTGAACAGAAGAGGTTCTTTTCTTAAATTCTTTAAAATTCCCTGCAAACATTAAACTTCATTTTAAATTCAGAGCTTTCCTTTTAAAGTCAGAAACAAAACAAGGCATAGACAGTCACTTCTAGTACATTTTGCATTGGTGATTATGACAGTGTCAGGAGACAAGAAAAATCATGTCAAGGGTTAGGGATTGAGCTGTCGTTATTCACAGAGAAGGCAACTGTCCACAGATGCTCGAATGATAGCTTTTCTCTAGGTTTTAATCAAGATATTTGGAGAGAAAGAAATAAACCTTATAATCATCTGTCAGGCTTATAATTTACCAGTCTCCCATCTTCTCTCCCAGGTTGAATGATAGAGGAGAAATCAGGTGGCAGTAAGAATTGGAGTTTAGGTATCTGTCTGCTGGTTTTGATTTCAGGGTGAAGGGATCCTGAACATATGTCAATGATAATGGGTAGGCTCTAAAAGAGAGGGAGAGTTGAGCAAGAAACTCCAGAAAGGGTGGATCCTGGGCTGAGGTGGAGGCAGTTGAGAGATCTGGTACAGGTATGAGGAATGGTGAGGAGGTGGTGGAAGTTCAAAATGCAGCGGGTTCTCCAGAGCCCAGCATTCCTAGTGATTCTGAAGAGCTTAGTCTGTTTCACTCTCTTCCTCACAGATACAGAGCCTGTGGGTGACTTCCCCTGTGGCAAGGAGGCCCCAGCCCGATTGTGTGAGGGTGATACTGAATGCCGGGAGTATTGGCCAGGACCCAACTTTGGCATCACCAACTTTGACAACATCCTGTTTGCCATCTTGACAGTGTTCCAGTGCATCACCATGGAGGGCTGGACTGACATCCTCTACAATGTGAGTTGCATTTTGGCCCTGGCCCTAGTGGTGGCGTTTGGCACTCCCAGGATGGTGCTGTGGGAATCTCATTTGAGGGAAGTTCCACCTGAGAGCTCTTTTCCAGTCCTCAGCCTGTTGCCCTACTGAAGGGTGAAATACAGGCCCCTTTATCTAGTTGTTCCATCAAAGTCCTGTGGTCAGTATTAACTCATATTCTTGATCTAGGTGCTCCTGGAGTCTTCTTTATGAAGGTGAGACTGGGAGCTGATGGTAGAGGGCAGAGGAGGGAATTGCAGAGAAGATGCTGCTGTTGCCCATGGTGATGACAGCAGCAGCTCCAGTGGCTGATACTGTGAGCCTGCTGCTCACTAGGCCCATGTAATAGATATATCCCTGTCAACTCATATGGATGATCAAAATGGGTTACAGAGAAGCAGATTAATTTGCCCAAGCCTTAGACCTGCAGGTAGCCTGCTGTTAACTATATCGTACATGTTAGAATTTTCCAGATGGAGTCAAGGGCTAGTGAGGTCTGAAGGCTGCCTGGTAAAGATGTTGTAGAGTAAGGTTAGGTCTATACTGAATTAAGGCCCAGGCACCACCCCACTCGCATCATGCTGGGATTGGTGGGGAACTTGTGTTTTGTACCTTTGTTTTCTTTGTACCTTGTTTGTCTAGTACTGTTAAATCTTTGTTCTCTTACTCTTTTTAGGATTTCAGCCTGTCTTAGTCAGTCTGGGTTTGGTGGTCATGATGAAAGTCCAGGACAAGGCCTTTGAGGGGCCTGGTAACCTGTCTCATTCCCCTTTCCCCCTACCTGAGGTTCTTCTTGGTAGTTCTACAACTGTCTCTAGCAAATTTCAATCTTTTTGTAAAAAGCACTTTGCTACCTCCCCCACCCTATCCCAGAGTCCTGTGGACTAAACAAGAACAATTAAGAGTTCTTCAGTGCTTTGGAAAATAGAGAATGAAGGTGAAGGTGCACTGAAATCAAGAGTCTGGGAAGGTATGACTAGTGGACCCTTGATTTTGGATAGGTAGAAGCTGTGTTCTGTTTGGATAGTGTTAGGAATTTGGAGAATGGGACCCAAGGTGTTGTCATTTGTGTACTGAGAGTGAAGCATGGGCCTCATGGCACCAGAGCCCTGTGCTTCTTTCCATCACATCTGTCAGTTATGTCTGAATGCTAGTGGACAGGAGGAAAGGGAGAAACTAAGACTTTTGGCACTGTGCCTCCCGAGTGGGTTCATGGGTACCCAGGTGATCTCTGGACTGGGCATTTGGCAGATGTTAAACAAATGATTGTTGGGCTGATCTATCAAGCTTGAGCAAGTGAATGAAGAGTTAAGGAAGAGCTGGCTAAGGGTCTTTTGAACCATATTGTTCCTTAGTGAAATGTCTTTTAATGGACTGACGCAGAGAATAAGGAACAGGGACAAAGGTAGGGATAAGGACTTTGATGTTCTCTTTTGCCAGTCAGAACAATTGCCACAAAGACAGACCCTAAAAATAGGTGGCTGAGGATGGGGAAAAGGGGGCTGTTCAGCCTATAAGGAAATGACTTGCCTTTCTTTTGGAAAGTATGTGAACTCCATGGGGCTGCTAGAGGAGTTCACAGGAGTGCCTTGTGAGGGATAGTCATCAGTACTTTCCTGACAGGCCAAAGAGATGATTGTCTCAGGACAGCACCACTAGGAGAAGATATCCTGTCTCACCCTCCCTTCCTTGCTTTGATAGTATTGGGAAGCTGAGGAGAGAGGAATAATGCTGGTGTGGAGGAACAATGAGGGGCCATGTCTGCTTTTCCCACTGATTGTGTCAGCTGTGCCATCAGCTCAGAACAGCAGCTGTTGGCAAGCAATGTATTAGGCAATTTGCTACCAGTTGGGAATAAACACTTTTGACTACTGAAGTAAAACTTTGTTTTGAACTTGAAGTTGTTATGTAGGAGTTATTTGAAAAATAGTGGTACTTGTCTAAATTTTCATCCTGGCATATGAAAAGGGTTCAGAGGGATGACAGGATCATAATAGTTAATGATTATATTCTTAGGGCTTTGCTCATGCTGCTTACAGGCACATGTCAGGGAAGAAGTGTTCAGACAAGTAGATGTGAAGGCTGTATTCTGACTTAACATAAAGAAGATTTGCTCATGAATTGGACATGATATATGAGGGAAAGAGAAAATCTAGAGATGATATGATTGGGACTACTAGTGAAGGGGGGGAAGAACTGGGAGCAAGTGTTTCCCAACTTCGCTTTAGTGCAGGATGGTGGTGGAACTCAGGAATTCTGTTTTGGCCTTGTAAAGTTGTTGATAACTATTTTCATCCTAGGAGAGATGTTGGACACATGAAAGAGAGGGAGAAAGAGAGCTCAGAAGGGGCAGTGAGGATGGGGATGTACACTTGAAGTCATTGACATGTAGAACGTGTTGACATTTATTTGTAGAGGATGAAAACTACCTGGATAGTGAGTTCAGGTGAAGGACAAAAGCCCACAGTCTCACTGAAGAATTTGCTCTTTGGAGACCAGTGGGATAGAAGCCAGCAAAGGAGAGTGGTAGAGTTTGTGAGGGTTAGGAGGAAGGCCAGGAGCATTGATATCAGAGCAGAAAGTTTGAAGAAGGTGCTCCACGAGGCCAGATGTTGCTGCTGAGAGACCAAAGATGATGGGAAAAGAAATCTGACTTTTCGTGTGACAAGACAAAGGCTGCTGGTAACCTTGGAAAGGCTGCTGGTAACCTTGGAAAGAACAGTTTTGGTAGTGGGAGTAAAACCCTGAATGTGTAGGCTGAAGGGCATGGAATAAGGAAGTAAAGATGCCAATACAGGCTAGCCTTTTAAGGAAGCAAAACAATGGGAAATGACTGCAGGGGATGTGGAGTTGAGGAAATGGAATTTTGTAATTATTATTATTTTGGGTCAATTTTAGATTCACATGATGTTGTCAGATTTCATATAGACAGACCACATGTATCTACCCTGGACTATCTCCCAGCAGTAACAACCTGAAAGACTGTGTTAGTTGAGGTTCTTTAGAGGAACAACACTGAAAGAATGAATATATATTAAAGGGAGGTTTATTAGATCGGCTTACGAGGGAAGGTCTGGGCAGTCCAACAATGGCTGTCTCACACTGGAGAGGCTAAGAACCTGATAGTTGTTTAGTCCATGAGGCTGGATGTCTCTGCCATCCCGATCTGGTGCTCAGGGCCCGAAGGATTCCTGGAGAATTGTTCGTCTTCAGTCTACATCGGAAGCTGGAAGAAGCGTGTTTTAATATTAGCAAAGGAGAGCCCTGGAAGCAGCAGGATAGATGAACTTGTCAGCAGAGTGAGGGCAAGTGGGCAAGTGTCAGTCCCTTCTTCCACCTGCCTTTTGTGTGGGCTGCCACTGGAAGGTGCTGCCCACATGCAGGGTGGGTCTACCCACTTCAGATAATAAGCTTGATTCTCTGGAGATTAACCCAGGTTATCACATGCTGGTTGACTCAGTATTGCCTAGTGTAGATGCGCCACAGCATGTGTTTAACCGTTCACCTGTTGAAAGGTGCCCGGCTTATTTGCAGTTTGGGGTTATTTTGGGTAGTGTTACTATACATTTTGTACACAAGCTTTTTTTTTTTTTTTTTCTAAAACAACTTTTCAGTCTTTGTGATAATTGCTCAAGACTACACTTTTCTGGTTTACATAGTAGTAAGCATGTGCAGTTAAGAAACTAAAACTTTTCCAGGGGACTGTGCCCCCTAAACCCCTGCCAGCAATGTGTAAAAATCTGCTTGTGCTGCATCTGTGTGAGCATTTGGTGGTTTCCATTTTCACTATCTTAAAAGGCAAGTATGGTCCATCATTGAAGCTTTTTTTCTGAATTTCCTGATGGTTAATGGTCTTGCAGCCCTTCATGCGTGTTTACATTTCTTCTTCAGTGAAACAGCCATTCATACTTTCTGTGTTCTGCTTTAAGAATCATTGGCTGCAGTTTTTAGGGGGTCTTTGTATATTGTAAGTGCTGATTTCAGATCAGATATACACTTCGCAGGTTTTTCACAGAACAGACTCTTTTGTTTGAGATAGGATCTCATGTTTTCCAGGGTGGCCTGAAGTTCCCTATGTAGTAGAGGAAGACCTTGAATTCCTGCCTTCCTGTTTCCACCTCCCAAGTGCTGGGATTACAGGCATGTGCTACGATAACTAGTTTATGTGGTGCTTGGGATCAGACCTAGGGCTTTGTGTGTGTTTGGCAGGCACTCTACCAACCGAGCTCATCCTTGGCCCCATATTTTTATTTCTGATGGTTTAATTTATCAGTTTGTCTTTTTGTGAGTTGAACTTTGTAGTGTCAAGTGTAGGACGTTTGGAGCTGGGTATGGTGGTACATACCTGTAATCTTAGCACTTGGGAGGTGGAGACAGGAGGGCAGGAATTCAAGGCCAGAGTGCGCTACATAGTGAGTTTGAGGTTAGACTGTGGTACATGAAACCCTGTCTCCAAACAGAACAAAACAAAGCAAAGCAAACAAAAAAGGAAGTCTATAAACTGCCTAGTCCTCATCTGGAAAACTGTTTTCTTTTTTTCTAAAAGCTTTATTGCTTTATATTTTATATTTTTTATATAAATCTGTGATTTATTTATAAATCTTTGAGTTTATTTTGCATAAAAGCCAAGGTCATAAGTAAGGCCCTCCCCTCCCGTCTCACCTCTTTCCCTCCTACTTACGTGCATCCAGTATTACTAGCTCTTTTTGAAAGGCCGTTTTCTGTGTTGAACAGCTTCAGTTCTCCTGATGTCTGTACTTCTCTCTGCTAGCACCACCCCTTTTGACTACTGTATTGTCTTTAAGTCTTCAGAAAAGATACACTAATTCTCCTCATTTTACTCAGTTTGAGAGAATCAACAGCTTTACTCTGTTTAGTCCTTTTAGTCATTCCTCAGGGAATACCTTTCCATTTATTTATATTGTCTTTGATTTCTTGAATTGGGATTTTATAGTTATTAGCATACATATCCTCTGTATGTTTTGTTATGTTAACAAGATTCTAGTGCTAAATTTTGAGTTTTATTTATAATTCTGAAGTTGATTCTCTTTTAGATTGAGAATTTACAAATACTTTCTCTCATTGTGTGTTCTGCATTTTTACTCTGTTGATAGTCTTTGTGCATGTGCTGTGTGTGTGCATGTGGGTGTATGTGCATGTAGAGGCTGGGAATCAAGATCAGGTGTTGTTTCTTTGGAGCTCTTTACTTTGTTTTTAAAAGTCTTTCATTAGTCTGGAGCTCACTGAGTAGGCTGGGCTGGCAGACAAGTACGCCCTGGATCTGCCTGTCTGTCTTCCCAGTGCTGGGATTACAAGTGTACACTACTCTACCACCTTTTCTTTTTCTGTTTTTTTCTTCTTTTCTTTATCTTTTTGTTTCACTTAGGGTCTCATCATATAGCTCTGACTATCTTGGAACTCTTTATATAGACCAGGCTGGCCTTGATCTCACAGAGATTCTCCTGCTTCTGTCTCCTGAGTTCTGGAATTAAAGACATATGTCACCATGGCCAGAATTTAAATTTTTTTGTGTGTGCATGTTTGTGTGTGTATGTATGTATGTATGTGATGGGTGTATGTATGTGGCAGGTGTATGGGTATATGTATGTGGCGGAGTGTATGTGTGTGTAGGCTTTGAGAGAGTAGATGTTGAATATGTCTCTTCCTTTCCATCTTGTTTTTTGAGACAGGGTCTCTCACTGAAACTAGAGTTTGTTGCCTCAGCTAGACTCGCTAGCCAGAGAGCTCAAGGGATCTGCCTTTCTCTGCTCTGTCCCATTGCTTGGGTTATAGGTGCATACTGCCACACTTGACTTCATGTCAGTGCTGCGGATTGGAGGTCAAGAGCAGGTCTGACTTTGTTTATCTGCTTTGTATTCATTGTCCTGTCTCCACCAGATGGTCATGATACCCTTGTCAAAAATCATTTGACCATATATTCAAGGGTTTATTTCTGGGCTGTCTTGTTATATTCTGTTGGTCTAAAGGTCATGATCTATATGTATACTTTTTATGTCCTTTTCTTGTTGCACTGGCTAGACTATTTAGCATTATGTGGTGAGAATAGACACACTATGATTCTAGTATTAGGGGAAAAACACTCAGTCTTTCACCATTAAGTATAATGGAAATAGTAGAGTTGGATTTTGGTGATGGTAGATTTTTTAAAATCAAGTTGCAGTAATTCTCTTTTCTGAGAGTTTTGATTAATTAGTTAATATATATTTTGTGTATGAGTGTTTTGCATGCATGTATGTAAGCTTGCTTGTGCATACATTGCCTGTGAGGGAAGAAGAGAGTATTGGAGCCCGTGGAACTAGAGTTATGAACAGTTGTTAGCTACCATGTGGTGCTAGAAACCAAACACAGGTCCTCTGCAAGAGCAGCCATTGTCTTAACTGCTGAACCATCTGTCCAGCCCCTCTGAGAGTTTATATAATGAATAGCTATTGAATTTTGTCAAATACTTTTGCTGCACTGATATCATGTGACTTTTCTTTAGCTAATGTAGTGAATTACAATTAATTTTTGAATATTGGAACAGTTTTACATATCTGAAATAAACATAGTCATGGTATATAATTCATTATATATGGCATATAATTCTTTTTATGTATCATATTTGCTAATTTTTTTGGTTAAGAATTCTTGCATCTATGTTCTAAAAGTAGGTCTGAATATATAATATAAAATTTTTTCTGCCTTTATAGTTCTGGCATCAAAGTAATATAAGCTTTATACATGAATTGAGAAGTATTTAATTCTATTTCCTGGTATAATATGTAGAAATGGTGACGTTCTTTTAAAAATATTTAGTATATTTCTACAGTAATAATTTTCTGAACCTAGAGATTTTACTTTGGAAGCTTCTCTTTGCCTTCCCTCTGCTCCCCTCCCTAACCCTAACCCTAACCCTCCCTCTTTCCCTCTCCTTTCCTTTCCCTATTTACCTGTAGCAAGTATCACCAAAGTATTTCTTTGCTTTTATTGTCAAGTGTGATTCCATTGTGTGAATATACTCTATATTATTTCTGTTTCATTAGTTGATGGCTTTCTGGATAATTTTTCCTTTTCAAGTTATGAATAATATTGCTATAAATATTTATATACAGATTTTTGCATTAGGATATGTTTTAATTTCTTTTAGGTATATATCTAAGAGTGAACTTGATGACTTATATGATAATTCCATATTTAACAATCTGAGAAATCACTATATGTTTCTGAAGTCTACACCATTAAATATTCCCACTAGTTGTACACAAAGGTTCCAGTTTCTCTATCTCTCACCAGCATTTGTTATTGCTTCTTTTCAGTTTTAACCATTCTAGTGGGTGTGATGTGGTATCTGATTTTGGCATTTACCCAGTGACTTGTGATGTTGAATATTTTTGATGTGCTTGCTCATTGTTTATATTTTATTATTGAGAAATGTCTGTTCACAGCCTTTCCCGTTTGATGGGCTGTTCTTTATTTTTTTAATGGTTGACTTGTAAGATTTCTTTGTGTATTCTGGATATTAGTCCTTTATAAGTAGTATGATTTTAAAATATTTTCTTTTGAAATTGTCCTTTCATTTTCTTTTTTATTGTTTTGTTGTTGTTGAGATAGGGTCTTACTGTGTAGCCCTGGCTGGCTCAGACACACTATGTAGATCAGGCTGGCTCCAAACTTATAGAGATCCACTGCCTCTGCCTCCTGAGTAATGGGATTAAAGGTGTGTGTCACTATGCCTCACTCTTTTCACTTTGTTTAAGTTTTATTTATTATTTTTAGTGTGTGTGTGTGTGTGTGTGTGTGTGTGTGTACATGTATGTAGGTACACTATGTGTGTTAAATGCCTACAGAGGCCAGAAGACGGTGTCTTTTTCCCTGGAACTGGATTTATGGACAGTTGTTAGCTACCATGTGGATGCTGAGAACTGAACCTGGGTCCTTTGCAAGAGTAGCTAGGGCTATTAACCACTGAACCATGTCTCCATCTCATCTTGATGGTCACTTAGAGAATAAAAAGTTTTTGCTTTCATGGAATCTAATTTTTCTGTTTTTCCTTTTACCAGTTTTGTTTTGGGATATCATCTCAGAATCTGTTTTCTAATTTGAAGTTATGAAAATACCTATGTTTTATTTTAGGAATTATAGTTTTTGTTCTTGTGATTAAGTTCTATAACCCATTTTTAGTTACTTTTGCAAGCTGTATGAGTTAGGGGTCCAACTTTTTTGTGTGTGTGTGAATACCCAGCTCTAACATTCTGTGTTTGGGATTTAAGGATTATTAAAGTAATATGCATTTGGTGAGTTGTGGTAATTTTTGTTTTGAGAAATTGACCTACTTTATCCATATGTTAAATGTGTACATATAAAGTTATTTATAATCTCTTATCCTTTTGATGTTTGTGGGGTCTTTTTTTAGGGATGTTGGCAAGTTAAGTATTGCTAGGTGTTTGTCAGTTTAGCTGATTTCCCACCTAAAGAACTTGTTTCTCTGTGTTTTGTCTTCAATTTAGCTGGTCTGTGCTCTCATTTTTATTATTTATTTCCCCCTGTCTCATTTAGTATGATGTTGCTTTTCTTATAGCTGCTTGAAGCAGAGGCTCAGATTATTAATTTGATATTTTCCTAATTTCTGTACTGCTTTGTCTGTGTCTTACAAATTTGTGTATTTGTATTCTCATTTTCATTCAGTTCGATGTATCTTTAAATTTTCCTTGAGGCCTCCTTCCTACTTGGCCTTCACTGACAGTACTCTTGTTTGAGGTAGTTGCTCTGGCAGGGTAGAAGTCTGGGCTGCACACTGGTTCTTGCTAGCAGGGGTGTTCAGAACTCTGAAGTGTTCAGATTTCCTGTGATGTTTGGCTGGAGCAGTGCAATCATACTAAGATTTTAGTCAAAAAATTTTCTGTCTCAATAAGCTGTCCCCTTCCAGGCCAAAGGGAATTGGATTTTGAGTTACATTATTTTTTAAAGATTTATTTTTATTTATGTATATTTGTGTGTTTGTGTGAGTATATGCCCTGTGTTGTGTGGGTGCCTACAGAGGCTAGAAAAGGGCACTGGATCTCCTAACCTGGAGTTATAGGTTGTTATGAGCTGCCCAATGGGGAGTGCCATCTCACCAGTCCTTGAGGGACAGAGACATTTTCTTTTTTGTCTCTGTCTTTTGCATTTCTCAAGTTCAGATTTATTCTGCCCTAAAGCTGGGATATATGAGGCAAAAAGAAAACCCAGTTCCAGCTGGTCATCCTCCTCTTGGAATCATCCTGTGTTTGCTTTATATGCAATGTTCAGAGTATTAATTGTATTTAGTAGGAGTAAAGATGAGATTGTGGCTGTTTATCTTCCCAGAAGCAGAAGTTGTGATTTACTTTACTCCCTCCCATCTTGAAAGCAAAAGCAGAGTGATCTGGCTCCTGGATGGGGAATCTCAGTTGCTTAGGTAGTGAAAGGACCAAGGCTGCAGCTGTGCTGTCCCTCCTCTTCTCTATGACGGTGGTTTTCAGGGAGGTTGCTGGTCTTGGCGGCTACCTAGATCACAGGTCAGAGGTACTTTGGGTTTGCACAGGGGTGAGATTTGGGAACTTGACCCTCATTTGAGAGTTGGGATTCTGAATGCCAGTTTTGGTTTGGTGACAGCTGTCTTGACAACCAGTCTGAGATCAGTGTTCAAGGGTCAGAAGCTATAAGCTTTAGTCAGTTCAGGGACCTAAGGCTCTCCAAGAACAGAATCTGCAAATCTGCCAGGCTGCCAGGCTAGAGGGCAAGGGTCCCATGGACCAGCTTCACTTTAGGGTAGGACTCAGGTTGTCTTCCTGCCTCTGTCATCTGAGGGGAGGTACTGAACCTCAGCAGTCATCTCCATCTTAGTGTGCATCAAGCACTAGACTCACATGGAAAAAGAGATTTGCCACCTGTCTTAGCTAAGTTCACTGGGACCCATAAACAGTAAAACAGTTGTGGAGTTAAGTTGGGTTCAGAAGAGTTTGCTCTTTTGTGGGCTGTGCTATAATGAGCAAAGGGGAGATGACCTTTATGTTTTCAGCTGTTCAGATCATTCCTGGCTGTTGAGCCGTCTTGGACAAGGCATTCAGTGAGAGCTGTAACCTAGGGACTTTCAGGGAATACAGTGTGTAGACATATGTAACCTAAGTTGTGAATCTATTGAAGACAGATGATCAGACAGGGCTAACTTTGGAGCTTATGGGGCTATGTTTGGGAGAAAGTATATTTGGAGCTGCTCATGGAGGCCAGTGAATGCCCTACCAAGACTGAAGCCAGGCATACGGCCACAGGGCATCCCAAGAAGCCTATGGCTCTCTGGGCCTGTTTCTGGCTTTTCTACATTGCTGACAAGTGACTGAGAGTGTGAAGTTTCTCCATTCCTCTGGGTAGCTTTTGCCAGGGTGGGCTCTGTGAGGCAAAAGCAGATCTGACCAAGCTAGGACTCCTTGCTTGGACCCTTCTGAGGAAGCCTCCTAGGGGGTCAAACGCTCAAATGTAGCCATAGCTCTATTCCTGTCTGTCCTTTCTTATCTTCTTGCTTCCAGACAAATGATGCAGCTGGCAACACCTGGAACTGGCTCTACTTCATCCCTCTTATCATCATCGGCTCCTTCTTTATGCTCAACCTGGTGCTGGGTGTACTTTCAGGGTAAGGCCTGTGGGCTTGTAGGGTGTCCTCTCTTCTCAAGTTGCAGGGGGCTTGTGAGGTGTCCTTTGTGTTCACAAGCTACAGGGAGTTTGTGGGGGTGCTCTCTATGTTCTCAAGCCACAGGAGGATTGTGGGGTACCCTCTGTTTTCAGGTCCTTAGGTACAAAACATCTGAAAGCTATGCTGCAAAGGAGGTAAAGAAAGTCAGGAATGGCCTGACTCTGTCCCCACTTAGGCATCAGAATCCCTGGATGGCTTCATTCTGTCCATCCTGAAGACCCGATTATGCCTAGGGCTCCAATGGTAGGTGGGGATAGGGCCTGGTGGCCCCAAGGGACAGCTGCTATGCTGCAGAGGCAAAGAGTAGATGTAGAGGGCAGCATGCTCTGGAGCTGGAGTGGTCCTCAGCCCCTGCTGTCTCTGTAAGAACTGTGCCTGTCACTAGCATGTCTTTCTAAGCACTTTTGCAGAAACCATCTGAGCCCACAATATAGGGAACAGAGTAGAATGCCTAGTCTGACAGGGAGGCTCCAAGCTCTGAGAAGGCCCTTGAGGAGGGTGCATCTCATCTGAGACCCAAAGAGAGGGCTAGGAATCAGCTAGGTGAAGAAGCAGAGAGGGCCTGACAGGCAGAGCATGGTAGGGTTGGCAGCTCAACAGCAGTGAGAGGGTATGGTATGTGTGCTCTAGATTCTCAGAGCATGTGGTGGGGTGAGGACATAGGAACAGGCAGGAGCCTACCTGGAGGTGCTCTCTACCACTTTCCTCAGCTCCTTTTCAGGGGCTGCATCTCTGTACTCATTGGAGCTGCTTGCTTTTCCCCTCCACATGGTTTAGAGAGTTTGCCAAGGAGCGAGAGCGGGTGGAAAACCGCCGTGCCTTCCTGAAGCTCCGTCGGCAGCAGCAGATTGAGCGGGAGCTGAACGGGTACCTGGAGTGGATCTTCAAGGCTGGTGAGCCTTTGTGGTGGTGGACAGCCATACTCCTGCTTTGTTCTCTGTCCATCTTGCTGCCAGAAGGAGTTCCTTGGCTCTGGGGCGGTGAAAAAGACTGAATCTGAGTACATTGTCACATGACATTAACACACCCTCTGAATAGAGGATTTTGGCCCAGCATAGAACTGCTCTCTCCAAGTTGGACCTAATTACCCTGTCACTGCCCTGAGCCCATCCAGCACCCTTTCCCTGGGTGCTTTTAGCCTGTACTCTGACCTGCTTCCTCCAGCCCCAAATAGTGGCTTTCTTTCATGTGGGCTGCTGAACTCCGTGTGGGCAGTTTCTTCTCCATAGGGCTTTTCTCTTCCATGTGGACTGTTCCTCTATATGTGGTCTACTCCCCTCTGTGTGGACTGCTCCCTCTGTATGGGCTGCGCCTTTCCCTGTGGGCTGCTCTCCTCTACATGGACTGGTCTCCTCTGCGGGGGCAGCTCCCTTCCATGTGTGCTGCTCCTTCCATGTAGGTAGTTCTCTTCTATGTGGGCTGCTCCCTCCATGTATGCTGCTCTCTTCCATGTATGCTCTTCCATCTGTCTGGGAAACTCTTCTCTGTGGGCTAATCCCATCTGTGTGAGCTGCTCTCTCCCATGTGGGCTGTTTTCTTGCTTGAGCTCTCACAATTGCTTCCTCAGTAGTGAACTCAGGGTAACAGCTGTTCTCTAGGAGGACCGTGTGTGGGTTGGACCTGGGATGGGCTTAAGGTAGTTGGGCCTATGCCTGGGGGGCTAATTGGGTCTTGATGGAAGTAGTGCAGCCATAGTCTGCTGGTGTGGATGTGTATAGTGGAGTAGGCAGGCACTTCTAGACTAGTTCCCCAGATTTTCCTGGGATGAGCTCTGTTGGGGATGGAGAGGAAGGCCTTGACTTGAGCTTTGTCCCTTACAGAGGAAGTCATGCTGGCCGAGGAGGACAAGAATGCAGAAGAGAAGTCCCCTTTGGATGGTAGGTGGTCTTAACAGCACTCCCCAAGTAGTGGGAACTCAGGTGCCAGTCTTTTCAGGACAGTCTGCCATATTAGGTACTTGTACATAGTAATACATGGGTCACAGAATCTGAGCCTGGGCTAATGATGCATGCATACATTGTCTTTGTAGGAAGCTCTGCTGGACAGTGTTACTTCTAGAAGCTTTCTACCTATAGAGTTTAAGATGAGCTATCTATCTCTGGCTATAGGGTTAGTTTTAGGATTACCCCCAAAGTCATGAAGACCCCCAGGTACCATATAGAGCCCTTAGTAGAGTGTGGGTCTCCACTAACATGGCCACCTGCAGTTGCTAACACAGCCCCAGCCACAGGAAGGCTCAGGTCAGGGTGTACATGGTATGCAATCAACTCAGCAGGTTACACCCATACTGAGTAGATCTGTACCAGACTCTCTGTATCTCTGGTCTTCTTGCCCCAGCTGGACATGTCTGGGTTTCCTTGGTGGCCATATGTCCTGAGTGTCCTTGTTTTGGAGGGAAGAGAAAAATTCTTTGTCTCTCCTGCTTGAGGAATGAGAGGTGGCCCTAAGGTCAGGTTCAGGAAATCACTTTGCCTCAACTTTGGCATCAGGATGGGAGCAGAGAAAAGATGGCCTATTCCCAGGGAAGATAATCCTACATAGCTAAAAATTGCCCTGAGATGGGTTCTGGGAGGTTGCAGCTCACACTAGTCCCCACTACCCTTTGTTTAAAGCAGTGTTGAAGAGAGCTGCCACCAAGAAGAGCCGAAATGACCTGATCCATGCAGAGGAGGGGGAGGACCGGTTTGCAGACCTCTGTGCTGTTGGTGAGTCTCTGGGGATCCTTCTGGCACTGTGAAGCTCCTGGCTGGATATAGAACATAGACATGGGGTCTTCTGCTCCAGGTAGCCACTCCTGGGTTTTTGTCCTTGGTGTCTGATCACTCCTTCAGTATTCTTCACTGGCTGCTGCTACTTTTGACTACACTGTGTCCTGTGGTCAGAGAGCCTAGAGTAGAAGGGACAGGTTTCTGCTTGACTGCCCTCAGTGCTGTTGATCCTCTGCTTCCTTGGCCTATGCCCATGAAGCCCTGGCTCTGTGCCTTCTTTCTTAGGCAGTGAGAGGAGACTCTAGTTGATTTTTTTTCCCTGCAGAGCTGTGTTTGTTCCCTTAGTGCCAGAAACATCTGGCATTTCCCTGCCTCAAGTCTGATATGCTGCATTCTGTCAGGCAGGATGTAGTCCAAGGTCTCCCACAGCTGTGTGGGAGAGGCACAGATACCAGCAGTGCTAAGGTGCTGTCACAGCAAACCCATCTGGCCTTCCTTGCTCTCCAGCAGACTGAGTGCCCCAGAATGAGGCCTGTTTCTTATTATGTTGTGGTATCTACAGATTGAACTCCTTAACAGAGGCACATACGTACCCTTGTCTTTGTCCAGAAGGCTCCTGTTGGTCACTTAGAATACACACTTCCTTATTTCTCTTCTCATTTCGAATAAATGCTGGCACATGTATGTGACTTGCATGTATGCACACACATAAGTGCATGGAGAGTTGAGGGCAGCTGTTTCTTTGACAAAAGTTTCTGGCCACCTTTTAGAAATCCATCTCCACAATATAATCCGGGTCTTTCCTCAGTGTCTGTGCCTCACTTCCAGTTCTGGCTTTTCTACCAATGGTGCCGTCCCCTTAATTCTAGTTTTTTTCTCACGATGAGAAGTGTTGCCTCAAGTTCTTGTAAACACCTGTCTTTTCTGACTAGTGTTTTTACGTCTGTGGATAGGATGCCCAGGGTATGCTGCTGGAGTTACAGATGTGTGCACTTTTCAGAGTTCCAGTGTCATCATTTTCCCTTAGCAATACAGAAAGACATTTGACATTTATGCTCCTTTTAATTTTTGCCAGTTTGAGACCAGTTGGGATGGAAGAGTACAAAATAGTATTTTACTGGAACTGTGACTTGTTTTACGAACTACCAGTAATTTTGATCCTCTCGTTACCCTGAATGAATGGATACACCATTTTTTTTTCCTATTGGGTGTTTGTATTTATTTGTCATTAATTAACTAGACCAATGTATATTATAAATCTAAATACAATTTAAAAATTCATTATGAGTGTTCTGTGTAATTTCATTGTATTCTCTCTTTTTATTTTCATTTTATGTGTATAAGTGTAATGCTTGCATGTATGTAAGTGCACTGTGTCATGCAATGCCTGTGGAGGTCAGAAGGTGTCGAATTCCTCTGGAACTGGAGTTACAAACAGTTGTTAGCCACCATGTGGGTGCTGGGAATAGACCCTGGGTCCTCTGCAGGAGTAGCCATTGCTCTTAACTGCTTAACTGCTGACCTATCTCTCTAGCCCAATTTCATTTTATTCTTATTTTACCTTTTTTTTGAGACAGCATCTCATTATGTAACTATGCCTGGCCTGGAATTTGCTATATAGACCAGAAATCTGCCTGCCTCCTGAGTGCTGTAATTAGAAGCATGTGCCACTGTGCCTGGCCTAGAGGAGGCTTCTTATTTGATAAGAAGATGCAGTATTTGGATCATCTTTAAGTGCTTTTAATTTTCTCAGATAACGACTGGGAAATATGGCCTATAAATCTCTTAAGTTTATACATTTTTAGATAGTAAGTTTATAACTGATCTTTTAAAAAAATATTTTAAATTTATTTTTATTTTATGTGTACGAATGTTTTACTTGCTTGTAAGTGCACCATGTGCATGTAATGCCTGTGGAGGCCAGAAGAGGGCATCAGATCCCCTGGAACTGGAGTTAGATGATAGCTGTCATGTGGGTGCTGGGAACCAAACCTGGGTCCTCTGTAAGAATAACCAGTGTTCTTAACCTCTGAGCTGTCTCTCCAGCCCCTTTATAGCTGATCTTATGTGTTTCATTAGCATAAACAAAAAGTGTATGTTCTGCAGCTGAGAGGTGATCCAACTAGGTGTGTTTTGTTGACATAGTTCCCAGTTTTTTGTCTTTGATTTCTTTCCTCTAGACTTGCCACTTCTGAGAGGTGCTGTTTGCATTCCTGCTGCATACTGTTGTATTTGAGGGACTGTTGATGTGATTGTAATTGCTGTGCCTTCCCAAGTTCTCTGTATGCTGTCTGGTTATTTCTTCCACACTGCACAGTTAGATCTTTTTTTTTCCCCTCTAAGACAGGGTCTCACTCTACAGCTCAGGCTGGCTTGGAACTCAGAGAGATCCTCCTGTCTCAGCCTCCTGTCTCCTAAGTGCTGGGATTACAGGCATGAGCCACCATGCCTGGCCTTGATCTTGTCTGATATCACATTACTGTTCTATTCTGGTTTTTTGTACTATCAGTGTTTTGGAATTTCATTTACCTGTTACTTTTCTTTCTCTTCCATTTTCATCCTCTTTAGAATTTCAAGTACCTTTGCAAAATGTATTTGATTGGTTCTTTTCCCCTTAGGTTCCAGTCTTGTGGTCTGATGTGATGTCTTTCCTTGTTGCTGCGTATTTATTATTCATATGAAATTTCTGTGGTTTCTGGTCTTCATCTCTATTTTGCTGCCTGGGGATCAAGTTGCTATTTATCATTGTCACTGTCCATTGCCGAGGTCTAGTTTTTACTTCGATTTCACAGATGGTCTTTTCCCTGACTTGCTCAGGGAAATTATAAACAAAATTCTTCTATGTTTAGTTTATTTTCTGTCATTACCACTGAGCTACTTTATTTCCATCACTAAATTGCTGTTTCTACTTATTCTGTCCAACCCCCAACCCAGTAAGGTGTGACCTTTGAAGAACTTCTTGTCATCTCTTCCTGGTGTGACCTGCTTCCTGTTAGTCTCTTGCTTAGCACCCTGCTTTATGCTCCCAGAGGGTTCCCCTACCCTGAGTCACTTTCCCACATGCCCTTTTCTCCAGTTCTCACTTACCACACTATTGTTTCCTATTTTTACTCTGTGCTGTCAATCAGTTAGTTCCTTAGGCAGGATGCTTCTGGGCAGACTCTTGTACCTTTCCTTGACCCGAACCATGCATGGTATCTGACTGTTGTGGCCAGTTCCCCCTTGTTTCTGGCTATGGCATCATCTTAGATGTTGGCCTATTTTCTTCTTCAATATTTAGAGCCCAAAGGCCTCAGCCTTCAGGCTGAAGCTTGCCTTCACTGGGCTTGTTTCTTCAGCTATCAAAATCTTTCATTGCCTTTCATCTGATGAAAGATTTCAGAATGGAGTTTTTTTTTCTAAAAAGTTTCTTTCTCCCTGTCTGAGTTTTGTTTTGTGTTGCTTAGCTTGGTGCTACCCTCAAATCAATTATACTCTATGGGCTTTCTCCCCATCCCTACTGAGCCCAAGGATTCACATGCATTCAGGGCTTACAGTTCTTGGCACTTGGTTCAAGGTCCAGGCAGAGAGGATGATGGGGAGCCATGCTTGGATTTCTGTGTTCCCAGCTTTGCTGTCCTCCAGGCTTTGAGCCTACATGTAATTCACATTCCTCCATCTATGATCTCTCAGTAGGCTATGGTTGAAATCCTGCTATGCGGACCATGGGTTGTCTCTCTATATCTCCCCCCACCTGTATCTACAGGTGACCTATTCTTTTTGCCCAAGGAAGCAGCTTCCAGGAATGTGTCATACTTCATGTCCATAATGAGGACAAGGAAGATAATTGTTTTGAGTTACATTTGCCTGTTATTTGGGCCATGTCACTTTCCATGCCCTATAATAGAATAAGCCAGCTAGGCTGGAAAGACATTTGAAAAATTCTTTTTCCTCAGTGGTCTGGGAAAGTTAATGGCAGTGTAGATCTTAGTCATCCCATGTTTTTTTAAAAATATTTTATTTATTGTTTTTATTTTATGTGTATGTTTGCCTGTATGTATGTAAGTGCACCATGTGCATACAGTATCCAGAGAGACCAGAAGAGGGTGTTGGATTCCCTGGTACTGAAGTTATGAATAGTTGTTAGCCTCCATGTGTGTACTGAGCATGGAAGCCAGGTCCTCTGGAAGAGTAGCAAATGTTCTTAACTGCCAAGCCATCTCCCCAGCTTCCATCCTGTGTTTTCTGTACCTCCCTGGAGCCCTGGCCTGGATAACCTATCTGTTAGGTTGAACAAGTCATGTTGAACAAGTCATGCTGATAAGGGCCAGCAAAGACTCTGTTCACTGATGTTTCTCCTGGTTGAGTAGAGGGAATCTCTGTGTAGCTGTACACCTTGAGCCCCACTGTCATTCATGAATTAATGTATGTGTCTAGTACCTACAGATTAAAGATACCTCATGATTAGGCTGGGGGATAAAACAAGCAGTAGAGCCCAACACACTAGCACATACCTGTCATACAAATGTAAAGGTCAGAGAACAAATTGCAAGACTCATACCATTCGGCTTAGTGGCAGGACCCCTTATCCTAACCCTAACCCTGACACTAACACTAACAACCTTAACCCTACCCCTGTCCCTAACCCTAAAGCTAACCCTAACCCTAACCCTAACCCTACCACTAAACCTAACCCTGAACCCTAACCCTCCCCTCCCTTCCCCTTCCCTCCTCCCTTCTTTTTTTTTTTTTTTTTTTGAGACCAAATTTCCTTGGAGCCCCAGCTTGCCTAGAATTTGTTTTGTAGACCAGGCCTGAGTCTCACAGAGTTCTACCTGCCTCTACTTCCTGAGTGCTGGGATTAAAGGTGTGTACTACCAGGGCTGACAGATTTATTTGTCTTAAAAGAAATATTTTTTTATTATAGAGACTATGTACTGATTAAGCTAATCCTGGAAAACCCAGAAAAATGAAAAAGGGTTCTAGTTTCTCATGGTTTTCTCACAGAAGCTACAGTGTGAATGATGTATTTACCAGAGACCTGGCTAGAGCTACTACCCAGAACAGACTTGAACACACGGTGACTGCTTGCAGGAAAGTATGGCACACAGGGACTTTGACCTGATCCAGAAACTCAGGCCCATAACATGCTCTAGAGGGATGTTGGCCTGGCTGCCCTTGATTCCTGTGTCAGGGCATTAGGCTTCAATGTATCTGAGACTGGTACATCTGTTCTTGGTACTGAGGAGTAGGAATGCCTTTAGACTACATACTCAGAGGGCCCTGGCATTCTTTGAGAATATATTTAGAATGAGGAGCTGGAGATTTCAAGGGCAATGTGGGAAGAGAATGGTTTTGTGCAAATGTTGCCGTTGATGTGACTGACTATATGAAGTCCTGCATGTTGGTTGTAATCACTGGTGGTTGGGTATGGAATGTCACTGGGCAGCTGTCGAAGGACATGTTCCTACACAAGCCTGACTTGTCCTCTCATGTGTGGTATGGTGAGCTGAGTGAGGATGGCCGAGATTTTGTTGAGTATCTCACAGCGGTTTGCATGAGTCAGATGTCCTCTGTACCTTGAGTGACCTTGTGCATGTATATACATGCGTCCTTCTGTGGAATGTATGAGCATTTGGCTGGTCTTCAACAAGAATGAGCTTGGTCAGGGGCAAAGATGCAGGCTGAGTGTGCACCTGTGACTTTGAGGTTTCTACATGAATGCGCAAGTATATGTGATTTGAGGTTGTGACCTCCTCTATTTCTGCACAGCATGGTCCTCCACCCAAGTCCCTGCTGCCTGTGAGAATAGCAGTGCCATTTTTTCCAGCCCTCATCAGGACTGGCCCAGAGGTCTCTCCCATGTGATTGAGCTCTGATTTGTGTAAGTGTTGGTGATAGACTACATTTGACTTAGCAAGGAGCTGTGAGGGAACACTGCCTTCTGTGGGTGTAGCATCTAGAGCCAGCACTTCACTAATAAGGCCTTAGAGGTCATCAGTCACTAACAGACTGATCTGTACTCTCCTCTGGGCCCTGACCATTATGACAGCCTTTGCCTGTGGAGAAGTTTCTCCAGAGGCTCAGGGATCTGGCTTTATTTCTCCATATTGATATTGATAATGCTTTCAATGTGCTTGGGTGTACACACACTTGTATATGAAACACATACTCTCCACATTCATATACAGGGATTCCATGCGCAGGTACTCAGAGATCCCTTAACCTGGGTGCAGTGTGTGCTCTCAGAGTACCTTGATACTCAAACTAGGACAGTGGTACATAACCTACAGAAAGATACAGTGGTATCTAGACAGGCTCTGCCCTTTACTACACCTACCTACCTTGAACCTCTAGGCACCTAGAGACCATTCTCACTCATAGGTCAGCATTTATTGAGCCCAGCTTTGTGCACGGGGCTCAGTGAAAAACACAGTGACTGTTGGTGATGAGGTTACCATCACTGTTGGCTGGGCTGAGGACTCAATTCCAAATGGAGTGTTGGAGAATGGCACTCTATGGAGATCACATTGAAGGAGAATGGCACTCTATGGAGATCACATTGAAGCCAAGACCCAAGTTCAGGAGCCAATGTGTAAAGAAGGCCAGTGAGAACTGCGAAGGGTCATAGCAGAGCAGGGGTGGTAAATGTTTGAAGGAGAAAGAAGATGGTTGAGTGTGAGTAGGAGAGAGGAGGAGTCAGATTATAGCAGGATCAGCAAACTTCGCAGACCATATTTAGGTCTCTGGACAAGACAGTAGACACCCCTAAAATAAATGGGTACACTTGGCTTGTTCCAGAGGAACTGTTCAAGACACAGATAGACAGTGGCTGTTGACCTGGATTGACAAAAGGAGAGAGGGAGAGTCAGAGTTTCCCAGGCTACACCTCAAAGGTGAGATTTAGAGAAGGACTGATGGTGGGATTTATATCTTTGAAGTACCTGTATATAGTGCCTGAATCAGGGCTGTCCTCTTGGAAATTTCTCAGAGTGCTGAGGACCAGAGACAGTGACTGTTGATCATCTAGTCTGGTACTCAGTAGCCTTGGATTCCCTCATCTGAGAAACAAGATGAACTATAATCTATTAAGGGGCCATAAGAGTAAGCAGCACAGTTGCTATGCCCAGGATGATCAGGAAGTTGTCCTCAGAATACCTGATGGTGGGTGTGCATCTGTGGGGCATGTCTATAGGGGGGTTGGTGCTTGTCCTGGTAGCCCACTGGTCCCTGAGCCCTCAGCAAGACTCTTGTCCTACAGGGTCTCCTTTTGCTCGTGCCAGCCTCAAGAGTGGGAAGACAGAGAGTTCATCATACTTCCGGAGGAAGGAGAAGATGTTCCGGTTCTTCATCCGGCGTATGGTCAAGGCGCAGACCTTCTACTGGGTGGTGCTGTGTGTGGTGGCCCTGAACACACTGTGCGTGGCCATGGTGCACTATAATCAGCCTCAGCGGCTTACCACTGCGCTGTGTATGTACTTTAGCCCCTTACCCAGGGCCCTTCCCAACCATTCAACCCTGTGGCATGGAAACCCTGGTACTGAATTGCCTGGGTGACACCCCATCTGCTATACAGTCTTGAACATGGGCTGGATTCAGGTCCTGAAGGAGAAAGGATAAAGAAGCAGCAGAGGGTAAATGAACAAAAGTGGCACCTGCAGTCAGCCTGACTTGGGCTCCCAGGGTGGGGTGAAAGTCTGGAACAGTGTGTGTCATGCAAGAAGGGGTCCCCATCCTTAACTGATCTGGCTGTATGTCCATCATCAGTGTAGCATGACATGAGTTAGGGATCTCTAGGGGAGAGGAGAGTATAGGATGATCAGGGGCAAACCAATCTCGCAGACCTGTATCCTCCCAGGTATGGGCTTTAAATTCATGAATCAGTGACTTAGCTCCATGCTTCTCTGTCCTGAGGCTGCTACTGCCTCAGGAGACAGAGTTGGGCTTCTGTACTCTTCCAGGGCTCTCCTGATCACTTCTGTGTCACTGAATGGGGGAGGGGGTGCATGGCCAACTAGTTATCTTATATCCCATGAACTCCTCAATAGTCACTGGGATCTGAGCCATGCTCAGCTGATCCAGGAATAGTTCAGAGAAGGTAGAGAGGAAAACCATAAGTGTTTGAGCTGCCTGTCCAGCAGCAGGACTAACCTTCTGAGGATGGTCCTCCATGTCACATGGGCACAGCCTCACTCAACTACTTTATCTCACACTGTTAAAAAAAATCTAATGTTCTTCAATCAGTGTATTGCTTTACAGTTTTCAAAGGCTCAGTTTTATGTACTTTGCTTGATAACTGCAGTGGGTGTGGGAGGTTAGACCTGTCTTAGATTCCCTTCCTCCAGGAGGGCTGGGTACCAGAAGCTAAGCGGCTCACTGGGAGCCGGTATCTGATCCTAGAGAGAATCCATCCTGGCCTTTCATATCTGAGTATTCTTTGCTGTTGTTGGTCTTTTTATACCCATACTCCTGTCCTGTGGATCATTGAGCTTACTCATCCTCGAAGGCTCCCATTACTTGCAAACTCTGACAGCCCTATGTCTTGGGTCTTGCTGTGTTGGGAGCACGACTGTATGCTACACCTTTCCAAACTTCTGTGTTGAAATTTGTCACTTGCCTCATAAGGAAAGAGTAAAGAAGCAGCAGAGGCTAAATCAGTAGTCAGCCTGACTTGAGCTCCCAGGGCAGGGTGAATGTCAATGGCAGTGTGTATCATACAACAGTAGGTCCTGTCCTCTGGGACCTATGTTTAACATAGGCTGATGGTTTAACATCTCAGGACTTTGAGATTGAGTTCAGTGTCTTTGTTGGGTCTCCAGGCTCATGTTGGGTGGAGACCAAGGAATCTGATTCCTATTCTCTCAGCTGCTTAGGCCATTTCTTCCCCCATGGAAGCCAGTGGTGCCCACTCGGTTTTTCAGTTACTCTTGGATGTTTACTGTCTGAGCAAGCCATGTGTGTATGTTATGGAATGTGGTTTGCTTACATGTCTGATACATGGAAACACAAGGCTAGAAGTGCCCGCATGTTAGACCAAGGTCACAGATAGGCCTGACTGGAAATTGTACCCTTGATGCTTTCTCTTTTGTGTGGTTTCCTGGAATTCCTGGCCTCTTTGAGGGGTAATGGCTGAAGGAAGGAGGTGGACATTTGCAGTCTGAATATTTCTGTTTAGTGTTGAAGACTCTGTCCCTCATAGCTGAGTTCATCCAGTAGGGCAGAGCAGGTTTGCTAGGGACAGAGGGAGTGTTTTGCTGAACAGACCCGTTTCATTTGTTGGGGCTTTGCCACCTTATAGATGATGGGCTCCATGTACCTGACTGCCCATCCACTGAGGACCCCAGATACCCCTAGGACCTTTGAAAGCAACTTTAGATAATGAAGGGGGAAGCTGTTGGGTCTTGTCATCCTTTGAATCCTGTGAGTCTTTACCCATGCAACAGACATTATTCTCCTCTGTTCTCACAGCACATTGACCTCTTACTATAAAATAATCCTTTAAAAAAAATTTTTTTTTGTGTGTGTATGTGCCTGCATGCGTGCATGCGTGTGTGTGCGTGCCTGTATGTCCATGGTGCATGTGTGGAGGTCAGATGATAACATTTAGGAGTTGATTCTTTATTTTATTAGGTGGGCCCTGGGAATTGAACTCAGGTTGTCAGTCTTGGTGACAAAGTGACTTTACCCACTGAACCATCTCTCCAGGCTCTATAAAACACTTTTAAATGTCTTCCTCTGCTTCTGTTTAGCTTGTGAGTCCTGGGAAAAAGGGTGAATGCTGTCTTATACCAGCTTTCAGAGATGTGCCTGCCTACTAGTCAAATAAATAATACAAGAATGAATGAAAGAATTCCTTTCTTGAAGGTTGTGTCAGGCTGTAGCCATCTTGACAAGTTACAGCGGGGATTTCTGATCCCTTTCTCTGAAAGTCTAACCTTTGGCAATTCTTGCCAAATTCCTTTGTTTTCCTGGAGGGCAAGTTTAGTGCCTAGATAGCCTTACTTAGTAGGCATTCCCATCTCTGAGAATCCTGATGGCACAGGAGAAGTCATTGTGGGTGTAGAGTGATTTTGGGCTTTGGGTCAGGAGTGTTGGGTCCTTATATTCTACTGTGTGTCCCCTTGGTCTGCTGAACTGCTCTTAGCAGATTGGACAGTGTGGCTGTAGCTTTTCTGCTGTATTTCATATCTGTTGATTAGCACATCTGGGCCAGGTATTGGTCACTTGTGTGACCCAGGCTTTACTGGGGAGAGTCCCTTTTCTGACAGGCTCCGTGACCTGCTGATTAACATCCTATGCTAGATAAGGGTACCTGGCAGTTTTCTCACTGGCTTCAGAGGCCAGGGCTTCCTGGATTGACCCTCTCTGGGAAATAGAAATCGGTTCCCTCTCTGTTTGCACAATGCTGTGGAACCAGCATCTCAGCTGTTGCAAACCTTCCCCCAGTGGAGGCATTTGAATCCTCACAGTATAGCGCTTGGACAGTAGTAGATGTAGGCAAATTTCAGGGTACATAGGTGGGAAGAAAGTCAGTCTCCTGTTATCTATTTTACTAGGAACTGTGTCTGCTTGAAGTCCTATGTCCCTGACAGAGGCCCTAGGAAGGCTGGGCTGGTGTCTTCCTGCTGATGGGGATCTTGGAAACTTGTCCTTTCTTTGTTATAGCCATGCATTCTATGTGACTCTGCTCTGGCTTCTGAGTTACTGCCCTGGTCAGAGGTCATAGCATCTGTTGGTGCCTTAAGGAGCTCAGGCTGGATGGTTGGAAGAGTTTTCTATTTAGTGGTTGAGGCGAACACATGAGTAAGGTTAACATCAAACATTGTGCTTTGGAGGTCCTGAGAAAGAGTGTCAGGAAGTTTTCATGGGAGATTCTGATAAGGAGACTGAGAACTCCAGCTAAGACCAGAGCATTGAGCTGAAGGTAGAAATGCCAGCAGAGGCCCCTGAGGCATCCTTGAACTGCTCAATCCTGAGCTGATTTTGTGGTTGTGTTTCATGGACACAGTTCTCATTATCATCCAGATAATGAAGAATGGCACTTCTTATGACCTTTCAATCCTTTATCCCTCTCCTGGACTATGACCAGAACAAGGGGGTGTAGACCAACCCCAAAGGCCCAGAGATGTGTTACCCTGTAGTCTGGACTAGAAGCCATGTGGGAGGATCATTGAGCTAAACCTTTCTTCTCTGATTTCTAGACTTTGCAGAATTTGTTTTCCTGGGTCTCTTCCTCACAGAGATGTCCCTGAAGATGTATGGCCTGGGTCCCAGAAGCTACTTTAGGTCTTCCTTCAACTGCTTTGACTTTGGGGTAAGTGAGATATCTTATTAGGAGTACCTGTTGGGTGGGTCTGAGCTGCGCACAGTCCTTTCCCATATGTATACTTGCAAGGGGCTGAGCTCTATGATCCTTTGTGGATCAGAAAGGCTGGCTAAAGACTGGGAGGTGGTGGGAGTCGTAGAGGGAGGCATGTCTTGGCTCTGCCTGGTGGCTAGAGTACCAACCACTACTTCCCTGCAGGATACACCTTTTCCTCTCATGACTCTTGTCCATAGACTAACAGTCAACTTAAGGCTCTATAGCTCCTTCTGTACCTGGGACCTTTTTATCAAATAGTACAGTTTCCCCAATAGAGCTTACAGACTGTATTCCTGCATCCCACCATTCTGCAGGTTTGGCCTGACAACCTGTATCTGTGATTCTGCGGAAGAACAGGATGCCATGCTGGTCTTACCTTCTTTGGAGTGTATGGTTGGCCTGGACTGGTCCCTTCCTTACCTCTGTGGGTCAGAGAACCCTAATTGACAGCTGTTACTGTGGCTCACCATGAGAGCAGAGACCAGGCTTAGGGTGTGGCTAAACAGTAGAGCATGCAGGACATGCTTAGCCTCAATTCCCCAGATGTGGTTCTGTTGGCACTCTTCCAGAGGTTGTATGAAAGTTCATAAACATGTAGAATGACTTAGAATGATGTGGTGTGCAGTAGGCAAGGAGGAGACCTGGTTGGGTTGAAGGAAAATTCATCATAGCTTGAAGTTTTCCATCCTTAGCATTGCACTTAACATTTGGCAGAACTGTAGTCCAGTTTCTTAGATCCTAGCAACTCTAACTCTGTTGGCCAATAACTGGGGTCAAATGTGATGGACAAGGGCTACCCAGTTAGTTTGTGAGAATCTGTGATTGTGCTGGCTTTTTCATCTCAGGACAGTGGTCATATCACATGCTGTCCAAGGCTTTCTCTAGATATGGACGCCTAGGGCTCTGATTGATGACTTGGAAAATAGACTTTTTCTTAACTTTTAGCTCTTTGGTCAAAAGAAAGCCTGGAGTCATAGAAGTAGGTAGGTCAAGTGCTGAAGGAAGTTGGAGGTGCTTAAACCTTTCTGATATGGCTTAAGCCAGCCCTCTGACCCCAACTGATGGGTCCCCATGGCATGGGATCATTTGTATATAGTTAGAAAACGAAAACTTAATAACTTAAAGCCACACAAATCTGTTATATTATATGGCATAACTTAGTGCCTCTGGCCTAGAGACCTTCTGAAATTTCAGTCTAGCTGAAGGCCAGGGATGGAGAAATTCCCAACTAGCTTGGCTCTGAAGATTTGCCCTCAAGCTAACTTACATGTTTGCTGTCAGGTCTTAATCCCAGGTTATGTGGCCCCTCTATAGGATTTCCACATCTTAGCCTAGTAGCTTGGGGTAGTTGTGGACAGAGAGAACTGGAGAACCAGGATGCAAGCTGCTCAGGCTTAAAGAGGTGCCCTATCTGTTCTCTCTCTCTCTATGTATATATGCTAGGGATGGAATTCAGGGTCTTATGGCATCCTTGGCAAGTGCTCTACCATTGAGCCATATGCCAGCTGACAGTATCCTATCAGTTATGTTGTGTTCATGTTAGAAGTGTGAATCATTAGGCCTAGTGTATTAGGGATCCTCTCTTTTGGCACATGCTTTGGCTCCGACATTAATCTTCCTAGTGCTTTTTTTCAATACAAATGGTACATTCTGCATTTCTTTCTGCCTCATTTCTTCATTTTCACTCTATATCTCCATAATATTTGCCTGTTAATAGCCACACCACCATTTCTAAGTTAGGCTGCCTTGACATGTCCTCCACCAAAGAAATTAGTCCATTGCTTTTCAATTTAACCTCAGGCAAGCTTTTTTGGCTATTGGCAAACTCCAGCCAGACTCTTTGCTAAAATACCCCAGTTACTACTTAAGTCCTTATTTCCTTCCGGAACTACATTGTTCTCAGCACTGCTTTCTTCCAGGTTCCTACTAGAATGGCCTCATAAGCTCTGTTTACAGCAGTCAACCACTTTTCTAGCTCAAACTTCCAAAGTCTTCCACATTTCTCCAAAACCCCATGTGGGTACACTCTTCACAGTCAACACCCCACTCCTGGGTACCAATTACTGTATTAGTTACTTTTCTGTTGCTGTGATAAACACTGACCAAGGGAATTTATAAAGGGAAGAGTTTATTTAACTTACAGTTCCAAAGAGACAAGAGTTCATCATGGTGGGGAGGCATGGCGGCAGAGGTGGCTAGAGTAGATGCAGAAGCTAAGTATTCATATCTTCAAGCAAGCACAGGAGGCAGAGCGCAACTGGTGATCTGGAAAGGCTTAAGAACTCTATAAGCTGCCCCCAGTGACGTGCTTCCTTTAGTGTGGCCATACCTTCTAAGACCTCACAAAACAATGCCACCAGCTGGGGACAAAATGTCCAAATACTTAGAGTCTATGGGGGACATTCTCATTCAAACCACCACACCTAGCCACTCCTAAGTTACGAACTCTTAAAGCAAGGATCATGGGGACTATCTCTGAGGGTGCCCACCTCAGACTGTCCTGACCTCAATGGCTCTCTTTCCTGCCCTATAAGATGCACTTACCCCTCATTGCTCTGCATTTTCATCCAACAGCATCAGTGCAAAGTTTAGGTTGTTTTCTTCTAAATCAGACTTTCCAATTACAGCTCTTGAAGTCTCAGTCTGCTGACCCGTGAAACAGACAAGTTATCTTCCTAACATACAGCATCCTATTCCATAGAAGTACCAGTATAGGGTAATTACTGAGATTTCTTTTGGAAAAGTGCCTGTACGAAGCACAGAGGAGATAGAGGTACAGAAGAGTTCTGAAACTCAGCTGGATGAGCACTGGCAATTTAGACTTGTTTTTTGTAGCCTAGGTGTCTGCTGGACTCTTAGATCTGCTCTATGGAACTCCTTCTCTTTCTGTGAGCAATAGTGCATATTTATAGCTAGACAATTTTCATATTTATTTCATAAATATTTACATATTTATAGCTAGACAGTGAGGTTTTGGGAATCCAAAGACCTATTTTTAAAAAGATTTATTTATTTGTATTAAATATGGAATGCTTTATGAATTTGTCTGTCATCCTTGTGTAGGGGCCATGGTAATCTTTTCTGTATTGTTCCAGTTTTAGTATATGTGTTGCTGAAGTGAGCACTGAAGATTTATTTTTAATTCTCTGTGTGTGTGTATGTGCATGTGAGTGCAGGTGCCTGAGGAGACCTGACGTGTCAGATCCCCCTGAAACTGGAGTTATAAGCTGTTGTGACCACCTGACCTGGGTTCTGGGAATTAGCTCAGGCTACCTCTCTAGCTCCAAAGACCAATTTTTGCTTTAGGTTGCCTTGATCTTTTCAATTCAATCTGATATGTCTCTACATGTACATCTTTATTTTCCTTTTGGTCTTTTTGAGACATAGCCTCTCTGTAGCCCTAGCTGGCCTAGAGTTTGATATTCCAGACAACAGGCTCGTCTTGATCTTACTGAGATCTGTCTGCCTCTGCGTCCTGAGTGCTGGAATTAAAGGTGTGCATCACCACATGAACATCTTTTGAGGGCCTGTTAGATATATGAAGATATCTTTATGAATATATTATGAACTTCCTTGGAGTTTACCCCATTAGACAAAAGCCATACTCTCACTTCGTATGGAATAGGTCCTTAGCTCATATGCCCTTGAAATACGTTAAGGTCAGACCCTCCAATGTCTTGGAGGATTAACTGTTTCAGGACCAAGCAGGGCTTGCACCCCAATCTCTTACTCTCTTAGGACCAAGATCAGAGGCACACCTTTGATCTGTTTGCCAGAACTGCCTTTTGTCTTTTTCAGTTGCCAAATTAGAGTTATAGTTTTTGTCCTTACCATCATCTTTAGTTCATGTCCTTTCTCAATATTGACACCATTTGGCATCTGGAAAGCCTTAGTATTTTCTGAATGGCAGGTCCTGGCTTCCTTCTTTTGGATGGTACTATTGTCTCTTTTCTGTTATGCTTGACATAAGCAGAAAGCAGGTACTCTTGGCTTGGAAATCTTCAGGTGCAGATTACACCTCCCAATTGACTGAGGGCATTTTCTGCTGTTCCAACTTTAGGCAATGATATGGCCAGACTTCCTAGGAGGGCACCATGGCACACTCTTCTTTCAGTTGTCTACAAAATTCTCCTTGTGAACTTTCAGGTCCTGATGGGCAGTGTTCCCAGTGTCTAGGGGTTGCATGTTCTGAGCACTTTAAATTTTGACTGAAGACTGCTCAGTGCTGGGTCCCTGGTCCGAACTCTACATTTTAGTTTTGTTACAACAGTATAATGCTCTCTTTCTAAAGCCTATGGTGGTTTTTTTCCTGCTTGGAAACCAATTATCTCAATGCTGAGTGGCTTAATTCAATAAACACATAATGACTCATTTTATCTGTGAGTGAAGAGTTGAAAGTGACCCAGCTGGACTGCCTGTGGCTCAGTGTCTGACGAGTACTTAGTCATCTCAGGGTAACCAGGAGCCATAGAATTTACTTCCAAACTCATCTTGAAGCTGTTAACCAGACTCATTCCCTAAGCCTGCCACAGGCTCTGTTCCTGGTCCCCTGGGCCTCTCTGCAGACTGCTACAGTATCCTTGTAACGTACCAAGCAGTATAAGAAGAAGAGCCCAGAGTTCCAAGACAGACACCAGTGTGTTTATGAACCTCAGCTCAGATGCGGAGTCCAGTCACTTTTCCAGTATTCTGTTTCTTGGGAATGAGTCCTTAAGTCCTGCCTATCTTCAAGGAGGTGAGATTACACAAGGGAGTAGACACAAGTAGTAGGATTTTTTAGGGGCTTGGTCAGGGGCTGCCTGTGACATGAACCAATAGGACAGACAGTGACAATTCACAGAAAAGAATGGAGATTCTGAAAGATTGACAGAATAAAATAGGGTTAGAAAACTGGTTGTTTAGAAAGCTCAGGCAAACTTTGGAATCATTTGCTAGTGCAGAGAAGACTTGTGATGACAATCAAGTGTGTGTCACCAAGAATAGGTTTTGGCAAGCTCACTCTATTTGCTCTGCAGACAGGTGTTGGTATGTGGGAGGTTGGCAGGACATCTGAATGCATTTATGGAGAAAGTTGATTATGTGCAGCCAGTGACTGTATCCAAGTTGACTCATGAATTATGCACCAGCCGTACTTAGACAAGCTGCCAGCATCATAGTAAATCTGTGGGGAGGTCTCTAACATAGAGCTCAGGGTTCTTTCCTGGCATGTTCAACATTCTTAGTGACTAAGTGAGAACTGGCATTAAGTTGGTTAGATTTTTAGTTGATGTGAAATTGGTGGAAATGTCAGAAACTTCTGAAAATGTATGAGACCAAGGTAAGATATAATTTAAGAGATTGGTATTAAGGACCAAAGAGATGGCCTAGCAGTTAAGAACATGTACTGCTCTTCTTGAGTTTGGTTCCCAGCACTCAAGTCACGTGACTCACAACCACGTGTAACTTCAGTTTCAGCGGGATCAAAAACTTTTGACCTCTGTGGGTACCGTCATTCATGTACACATACCCCCCTGAAACATAGACATATACACATAATAATAGAATGAATTAAAACAAAATTGTTCAGCATTTGCATTTTCTATACCAAATGCAAAATTAGATTAGAGGAAATAAAAATTAGAGAAAAGAGATGGGTACTCATGCTGATTGTGAACCCCAAAGGAGCCCCCAGGAGATGGAGTATCCTGGGATAAAATTCAGCTTTGGCCTCTGTGCATCTTGTCCTGGAAAAGGTGGTGAAGGACTGCTAGGTTTCAGTCCCACTGACCTATCCTAAAGCCTTCATACAAAGACCTGTCAATAATGGCCCTTTCCACAGTCTACCTGAGGAGCAACTGGCATTCCTTTTGCCTATAAGCATCAGGCTATCCAAGTCTGCAGTGCCCTAGGTAACCCTTCAGGTACACAAAGGTTTACTATACAGTCTAACTTGGAGACATATACTAGGTTCTGTCACTATGACAAAGCTCAACTTCTAGTTTGTGCATCTTGAGTTTCTAGGAGCAGTGGCATACCTGGAGTGAGGGGATAGAAATTATGGGGAGATATATTTTGCTAGTCTGAGAGAGCACTGCCCTGATCATCAGCGCTTGTGGAGATGGTTTACATAAGAAGATGTAAGCACTGGGCTAGGGAGATCTCCACAGTTAAAGCCCTTACTGTGCAAATTTGAGGACCCCAGAACTCATGTAACTATCAGGTGGGTATGGCAGCATTCCTGTAATTACAGACTTGGAAGACAGGGGATTCCCCAAAATGAGCTGGCTTGTGAAACTAGTGGTATCAGGGAGCTCTGGGTTCATTCAGAGAGTCTACCAGGATGAATAAGGTGGAAGATCAATCAAGGAAGATTCTTGACACATCAACTTTGGGCTTCCATAGGCATGTACACACACATATATGTGAGCACACATACATATATTCATGTATGCCACACATCGCCACATGAAAAAGAAAAAAGAAGAAAAATGGAGGCATTGCCTTGCTTCGGCAAAGCACAGATGAAGCATTAAACAGATGGCTTCAAGTGCAGCCAGAGTACCAGTAGCCTGTCCTTGCTCCAATCCTTGTTTCTTTCTAGTATGTTGTTGGTAGAGGTAGAGGGAAGACAAGTGCCTGGACTTGTGGCCTCTACAACCTTTCCTAGGGTTACCAAGCTCATGTAAGACGTGCTCCATGCTGCCTTGTCTGGCATGCACAATAGATAGGAGGTAGGGTGGGTGTTTTCTGAGAGATGTAGCCACACCAGTACAAATGCCAGATCTGTGCATATATCTGTCAGCTTCATCTGTATGCACACACATGTGCAGGTACACATGTGCCCTGTACTGATATTGTCATTGTTTCAGGTAATTGTGGGGAGTATCTTTGAAGTGGTCTGGGCTGCCATCAAACCAGGAACCTCCTTTGGAATAAGCGTCCTACGGGCACTCCGCTTGCTGAGAATCTTCAAAGTCACAAAGTATGTCATCTATCCACTACTGGTTGGGGGAGATGGATGTAGGCAGTGTGTAAGACTGGCCTATGTGGGGGATTAATGATATCTGAAAGATTATTCATTGGCTTAAATACAATACTGACTGTAAAGCAGCGTGTGCCAGGGAAGATCTTTTGGGACTATTTGAATTCTTAATGTTGTCCCTATTGGCCATAGTGCTACCACCACTCCTGGTTCTCTTAATAGTTTGCCCTGCCCACAATTTCATACCATCTGCTTTCAGAACCACTGGTTCTATTGTCCAGGCCTTCAAAGATAACTTTCTATATGGCAATTAGAGTGATGTTTTTCTGGAAAAGAGATACTAGAGGCTCATCCTAGTAAGTGAGCAAAATAAGCCCAATTCAGAAAGACAAAAATTGTACGTTTTCTCTCATTTGTTGATTATAAATTTTTATATAAAAACTCACATACATACAAATATACACCCACAACATAAAAACAGAAACAAAACTCTCTAAGGAAGTAAGGGAACTAGTTGTTGAGGGAATAAAGGATGAATGTAGTAAAAGTATGTGCTGTATTTGAGTGAAAATAAGTTTTTGAAACCCATCATTATATCCAATGAATATATGGCAATAAAAATAAAAGAAAGCAAAAGTTCTCAGATGGAAAATTTCCCCTTGTCCTGCCCCAGATTGCCCACCCACCTTGCAGAGGTTGGGAAACCTTTGCCCTAACCGTTTACCCCGACTTTATGAAATCAAGCCTAATGCTTGCATGGCTCCTTTTCCTAGACCTAATTTCTTCACCTCTCCACCGGATCCCAGCTTTGTGATTATGATAGTAACAAGACTCTCTTTTGAGCTCTATTTCACATAAATCTTGACTCTGGAAGAAAGTTGCTCTAGTTGCCCATTAGGAGACTGAGACGCAACAAGGTAGTATGAGAGGGGTGCTAAGGTTAAGACCCGTCTGCATATCATCAAAGATGCAGGTTGGCCTGAAGGTGAGGAAGAAGAAGCTTTTTCTACAGTGTTATTATTGGTAGAAGAGGCTGCTATGGGCTTATCTTGTTCTGGATTTCAGAGACTCTTACGTTGGTGAGGGTCTCTGCAATGCTGTTGCAGTAGCTATGGGACCAGAAATGTTGACACTGAGCCTGTGCAGAACATGGGCCTATAATCACCTTCTATGTATTCTGAAGTCCTGCTGGTCTTTCTGAATCATTTTAAATCCGATCTCCGGATCAAATGAGGATATGAAAGAAGAAGTTTGTTCAGGAATTTAGTCCAGATATGTCCACAAATGTGCTGAGCATGTCCTGTGACCAATCCTTAGTTTCCCTTGTCCACCTATGGTCTGCTGGTAAGAGAGGCACCTGAAGATTACCACAGGAGAAACCTTTACCTCAGTCTTGGGCCTTTGACTCCTCCTAGGATGTCAGTGATGCTTGTCTTGAGACATGTTGACTCCTACCCAGGCTAGGCCAACAGGTTGGGCCCTTCTAGAGTTTTCTAGTACTCTTGAGACAACTCTCATGTTTCTTGTAAGAGAAACTGTGAAGGATGGGTAGGCCCTGGGCAAGGGCATCAGGGGAAAGCACAATACCTTACAGCCCCTGGATGCCCCTCGAGCATGTGGGAGACCTGTGTCTGTCCTGCCACTCCTTATTCCCTGTGTCAGGGTGACAAAATAGCATGTGCAGAGGTAAAGAGGCTTCTCCCTGGTTGGGTATCTAGAGAAAAGCCTGTAAGTTTGTGGGAAAACATGCCAGAGGCTGGTGTGGCAATTGGAGCCATTTACTCAGCAGCAATGCCATCACAGATATAGACTTTGTATGCCATAGGGATCTATTGTTAAGTGAGGGAATCATGTTCTCTACTCAAGGAGTGTGGTGGAAGGGCCTTAAGAAAGGCCAAATCTGCTATACCTTGGCTGGCTGATTGGGTGTTGGATGGTGAAGGAGATGGAGGCATGGAGGGTAAAGTCTAGGTTTGGGCCTTACTGCCTGATAGGCAGTGGAATCTTTCTGCCGAGGAGGATGGAGCAGTTAGATTGAGTGAGGGTAAGTTCAACACTGCAATCACATGTCTGTTGTTGCTGCCCCATGGCTGGACTGAGAGTCCAGGATCGTGGATTTGGATTCTTGGAGGATGTGTGCTTCACATGTAAGCTGGGGCTCAAGCTGGAAATAACAGAGGCTAATGTGAATGCAGGGAGCCTGGATGAGTGTAAGGATGCATCAGGGTGGCCCAGCCAGGCTTCAGCCACCCTTCTTGCTTGACAGGTACTGGAACTCCCTGAGGAACCTGGTGGTATCCCTCCTCAACTCCATGAAGTCCATCATCAGCCTCCTCTTCCTGCTCTTCCTCTTCATTGTGGTTTTTGCCCTGCTGGGAATGCAGCTATTTGGGGGACAGTAAGTAGCCCAGGAGTAGGAGGGCAAGCCAGGGTCCCCGGGGAGGCAGTGCTCAGAACAAACACTGCTGCTCCATGCTTTCTCCACCCGCCTCCTTCCTGAAGGTCCTCAAAGTATGTTAAGGATGTCAAGCGCTCATTATGAGGGTGGGGATGTCAAGGGGCTGGTCCTCTGGTGCCTGATGGGACTGATTCTTCTCAAGACTTACTGTTTTTCTCAGGTTCAACTTTCAAGATGAGACTCCGACAACCAACTTTGATACCTTCCCAGCTGCCATCCTCACTGTCTTTCAGGTGAGGCTTGCTTTCTGCTTGGCTCTTGTTTCCCCTAGGTGCTGGGAAGGGGTTGGCACAACCAGATGACCCACATTTAAACAGGACTTATACACAACAAAAGATAAGCCTCATCAGGTCCTGGGCTTGGGTGTCAAGGGAAAGTGGGTGATATGATATCATCCTATAGAGAAAGTGGCACTCTCTTGGGATGCCAATGTTCATGGGCTGTCACTCCTAGCCACAAGTTTATCTTTTAGTCCCTAAGGCCTGAAACTACTTGTTTTCTATCCTCAGAGAAGAGTTCTCCATGAACGTCTTCTGTAGGGTCTCAGGTCCAATAGCCCCTCTGTTCTCTTCTCAATATGTCCAATTAGGACTCCCTGGAAAGTTGAGGCTATGTATCCATTGCCTGTTTGATGAGGCCTTGTGGGCGTAGGTGATCTCTTCCCCTCTCGGACAGTTTCCATTTGAGGACCCTTGGTTGGGCACTTTCTCCCTTGACAATTGGCCTTCCAGTGCTGTCAGAACTGGCCTTTCTGATTAGGTAGTACCCTGTGTTTCTGTCTTATGACATCAGCTAGGATGCCTTGTCTGAAACTGATCAGAATGGGATGGGCTGTTGACTTGCCATGATGATGCTTGAGCTCAGTTCAGATCCTGGCCTCCAAAGCTCAGCCCATATGTGTGAAGGAGCCTTTGCTTCTATTCTCTTAGGGGGAGGGCATTGTTCCAGTAGGTAATCCAAAGTCACCTGACAACTGGCTGAGGGAGCAGTTTGGTCTTGATGATTTGCACCTTCTTCTTTATGTTTTCCCTTTCCTCATACCTTGTCCCCATCCCTTTCACTGGCAGGGCTCTTGCACCTATCAGCTCAACTACTGCTACAAAGAGCAGGTTCCTCTGCCTGAACATGTCAGAAGAGTTGAGCTTCTTCTCCCTTCTTCCATTTCTGCACCGTCTGCCTCTTTCTCTTCCTTGGATTCCCCAACCATACCTGTCCTCACTCAGTGCGTTCCCTTTTTCTCAGAAGGTTCTGGCTTGCTAACTCTGGCTTCCAGAATTTGATTCTCTAGTGCCTCTGAAGATAGATGATTGTGGCTCCCACCTGGGTCCTTGTAGAGTACATTGTGTCTGCTTGGGAAGGGTGTTTCTTCCCATGATTCTTGGGCTAGGGTGTCCATGTAATAGGGAATGGAAACTTCCTCCCAGTTTCCATTTCAGATTCTGTAGTGAGCATGACGAAAGGGCAGGCTTTGACTAAGGCTCCAGGGTCAAATGGGTTTTGATAGTGGGAGTTCTGGTATAGATTCATATTGGAGGTTCAGGGAGCATGTGGAAGTAGCAGTCCTTACAGTATCATGGTGATCCTCTTTCTGTGTTTGTTGCTGGAAAGGGAACTTATCATTGTGGGAGGCACAGTAGAGAGAAGTACTTCTTTTAGGCCATAGGTATCTGACTGGACTTCATATGTATTCTGCTCTGAACACAGCAACTATACAATAGCCAGAGCATTTGAGTGTCAGTGCATTAGTAATGTGCACATGTGGCTAGGCACTCTAGTCCTGGAGGAGACTAGAAATGCTGACAGGAAAGGAGCAGGGCAGAGTTGACCAGGCAAAATGCCTCACAGGGTGCCTCTGGACCAGAGGCTTAAGATCCAAGAAGGGAGATCCTGCCCCTGAACTAAGCTGTGAGTGTGGCTGGGAGGGTACAAAGGCGGAAGAAAAACAACTTACACTTTGCTCATGGGGACTTGCAGAGGAAATCTTGTGAAACACTGATGTTGCCAAAGAGGATCAGCACCCTGCTGGGAAAGCAAGAACATTTTTAAAGAAAAAGAATAGGACAAATGCAGCTGACTATGAGCTGAATCAAGGGACAAAGGCAGAGCCCACAAAACCCTCAAACTGAGATAAAGAGAGAGGCCCAAATTTAAAAAAGCAAAAAAGGACTAGATAATAATCCTAGACATTAAAACAAAAGCAATTCACTCTAAAAATGTAGGTGGACTGCACTTGGAACACCATTCAAGGAAGCGTGGGTATACAAGCAGGAATGAGTGAGATGCCTAGCTCCTGCAGCATGAAAATGAGGAGATTGACATGCTAGGATATGCCTGGGTGGGAGGTTCATACAGAACTGGGGCAGAGCCTGGCCGGCGGATGAAGCTTACTGGTAGAGCTCTTGCCTAGTATGCAAGGACCCTGAGTTCAATTCCAGCAAATACAAAAGAAACAAATTAAAAAAAGAAATCAGTGACCAGTTCTTCTAGGTGGATTCTGATAGTGTGGACTCGTAGAGACTGAATGGGGTAAGAAGTAATTCCTAAAAAGTAAATATTAATGGCTGCCCTAAGAAAGATTTCTTGTAAACAAACAGCTCATTTGATGGCCAACTTAATGAGGGACAGATGCCAGCAAGTCATGGAAGGTAACTTTGGAATATGGGGTAGAGTCTCAGAGTCTAGAATACTGAGTCTTAGAGCTATGACTCAGTATGAGGGAGGCCCAGAGGACTGTTTTAGACAGGGACAACAGTGCCCAGTGGCTGCTGAAAGCTCATGATGAAGAAAAAAAATTGACCTGAGAAATAAGAGGCCTACGCTACTTCAGACCAAAGCCAACAAGTTCAGACAGCAATACAAGCGAATTCCCTAAATATTTAGAAGTTTTTCCAGTTTTGTATGGACTACTCCTGAGAATATATAAGTTCTTCACTCTTTATGAGGCTAAAATAACCTTGATGTGAAAAACTAAATGAGGACAATATGAGAAAGGAAAAAATATATATCATAGTTACAAACAGGCAAAAACATTCAGAAGGAAAGAGATTATAAGTGAGATTTGTCTATACTAGAACTTGTTCTTCATAGATTAGGTATGGTGGCACATCCTATAATCCTAGCCCTTAGGAGGGCAAGATGTGAAGAGTGTGAGTTTGAGGCCACCCTGGGCTATAGAGCAAGTCTCTCTTTTTCTTTCTCTTCCCCCTCTCAAAAAAGTTAAACAAAATAATAAAATAATAAGAAAAAAGAAAAAATATCTTTAAATACAATTTTTCTTAGTCTGCAAGATAACAGTGTTAGGAAGTCCTTGAATATAACCCATGTTGTTAAGAAGTTAAGGAAGAACCATTAAAACTGGAGACAAAGCATACCTGGCAGGATGAGGAGACAGGTGTAGGAGACTGATGAAGAAGCCATGGAACTGCACTATGTCCTCCACTTTGTGTACATTTATAAAGTCAATAAAAATTGTTTCCTAGAAAAGAAAACCTAGCACCCCTTCCAAGTTAAAACTTCTAATACATTGCATTAGTATTAGTAATCTTAGTAAAGAAAAATAAGAATTTTCTTGATGACAAGAAAGAAAAATGCTAGCCACAGATGAAATATAAATGCTGTCATTGCACATGGAATAGAACAGTTTGGCTAGCCACAAAGGAAAACATGAAACTGGTCTGCTGAGACAGCTTAGCTAGTAAGAGCATTTGCCATGCAAACCTGACAGCCTAAGTTCAATTTCTAGAACTACGTAAATGTTGAAGGGAAGAACTGACTACACAGAGTTGTCCTCTCACTTCTGTGTGTTCACCATTGCATGCAATGCCTACATATAACACCCATAACACACATACACACCACTGTAATAATAATAATAAATAAAAAACTTAAACTGGGTCTGCACATTTTACCAGGTATGAAACAATGGTTCTAGGTAGGTTAAATCCTCCTTATGAAAAGCAAACTTAAAATCTTAGAACACGCATGAGTGTCATATTATTAACTCATGGCAGGGATGGCATTAAGGAAAATATAGGGGCTGGAGAGATGGCACAGCTGTTAAGATTACTTGCTGCTCTTGTAGAGGACCTGAGTTTGCACCCATATGGCAGCTCACAATCATCTGTGACTCCAATTCCAGGGAATCCCATGTCCTCTTCTGGCTTCTGTGGATACCATGTGCATGTAGTACACACATATACATGCATTCAGGCAAACACTTATACACAAAATAAGTGAATCTTCAAAGAAAATATAAGCACAGAGCATAAAGGCAATGATGAATAAATTTGATTATGCTTGTAAAAGTTTTAGTGCATCAAAAGATACTATTAAGATTTTTTAAAATCCATAAACAGGGAGATGGTCTTTCCAGTGTCAGCAGATAATAAAGGATTACCTTCTAAAATGTATTGAAAATACTCTTAATTGGGCTGCAGAGATGTTTAGCAATTAAGAACCCATACTGCTCTTCAGAGGACCCAAGTTTGGTTCCCAACACCCATGCCAGGGGGCTCATAACCACCTGTAACTCCAGCACTAGGGGGAGCTAATGCCCTCTTCTGGCCTCCATAGGTGCCCCTTTGTACATTAGCACAACCCCTCCTCCTACATATGCACATTTTAAAAAATCATAAGAAAACACCCACAAATCAAAAAGGAAAGACATTGTAGTAAGAGACAGCTAAGGTACAAACCTGTAACTCAGAGGAAACACTGATGAACATGCTGGTTAAAAACTGCAGTCAGTTTTATTTCAAACCCACAATGAGGCAACCCTTCCCACCTTTCAAGTATAGCCCAAATTAAGAAATCTTACAACATCAGATTTCAGAGAAGATGTGGCTGAAGAGGACTCCTGTATGCTAATGGACAGTGGTTTCCTAACAGCAGAGCCACTGAAATGTGTACATCAGCAGGTCTCATGCTAGATGTGTTTGGCTTTCTTGCTCAGATGCACAGATATGTGCCAGACAGCTATAATAACTGAAGACCAGAAGTCACCTGAGTGCTTATCATTTGGGGAGTGTCTAAGAAGAGTAGACCTAGGTCTAAATGTGTCAGTATGACTGTATTTCACAAATGTAATCTCGAATAGAATAAGCAAGTTTCAGGATAATCCGTATCATTTGATACCATGTAAATCAGTATTCTATGGTATGTAAAAGGTTGCATGAGATGACAAAATGCCAAACTCAGGGAACTGCATACCTAGTGGAGAGGATACAGAGAGGCCTCTCAAGGGACTTCAGCCTCATTTTGATGTTTAATTTCTTTTACTTTTAAAAAATTCTTATTTTTAAATGTGTGTGTATGTGTGTGTGTATGTGTGCCTTCAGAGGCAAGAAGACGGTGTTGTATCTCCTGGACTTGGAGTTACAGGCAGTTGTGATGTGGGTGCTGGGAGCTGAAGTCCAGTCCTCTGCAAGAGCAACCAAGTACTCTTAACTGCTTATCCGTCTCTCCAGTCCCTAATATTTAATTTCTCAAGCTGGGTGATGGGTATACAGAGGATCCTTGAATCATTTCTGTTTAAAAACTTACATAATTAAAAATTAAAAGGATTAAAAAAATTAACTGAGTAAATATTGACCAGAAGAAAGCTGATATGATAATATCCGAACAACAAAAGTTTGGATGAAGTGTTGGGAAGAATAAGGAAGGGTGAAAGAAAGCATACTGAGAAGACAGCAGTCATGAACTTGCAGAGCCTAGCAACACATCCTCAAAATATACCGAAGCAAGCCTGACAGAATTACAAGGGAGCATGAAGCCTCATGACAGGTTACAGTGTATCTCTGCCAAATTGAAAGGTGACAGAAGATAAGAAAGACATAAAAGAGTTCAGGGAATGAACACAAGCCAGTCAATACACAGAGCTACACCCAATAAAAAACAGGTAAGATATTCATTGGGGGGCATACATACGTTGAGAGAGGTTCACCTTTTGTCAGATAACCCTACAAATATAGAATAATTACTGTCTTACTGAGGCATTCTTGGTCTGTTTAAATAATCAGATAAAAAATCATTTAAGATCTTTTGTATATTTGTAAATGGGAGAATTGGGATAAAAAGTAATGATACTGGATTTTAAAATACTGAAATCTGAAAAATAGTATAAAACTGATGAGATAAAGTTGAATAATAATAATTGGAGAAAATTTATACTCTTAAATACAATTAGCAAAAGCTAAAAATGAACAATTACCACAGTGGGAGTAAGAAAAATGGTTACAGAAGAGAGTTTTAAAATTCTCATGTTTTATGGCAGCTTTATGCCAATAGATTTGAAAATTTAGCTCAAACATATATTTTTATAGGAAAGCATGCATTACTGCCCTGGCCAGCAGGGCATCAACAGAGCACGAGTCCTCAGAAACCTGGAATGAATAGGAACAAGAGGAACACGGAGGACCGGCAAGACAGTGTTTTCTGATCAAACCAGCAAATCTTTATTTTTTACAGAGCTCTTATATACTGTTGCTGCTGCAAGGGGCTAGGTGGAGGCGTGGTGGACTAGGGTTGCTAAGAGACAAATCACTGGAAGATCCAGGAGCCAAGGGTATGTGTAGGGTGGCTACAGGTGGGGGAACTTGTCTGTTTAGACAATAAGAAACTCTAAAAGGCACTTAAGAAACTCCAGGTTAAAACAATTGGTGTCAACAAGTGTCAGGATGTTTTGTACGGAGTCAGAGTATCTTCTTGCCTCTCTGCTTCCTGCCCTGAGCCTCTTGGGTTTTACATAGTCTTGAAAGGACAGATGTTAGTTAGCCGAAGCAAGCCATTTCAGAGAAAAAAAGAAGTTTCCATGAGGCTAGAACAATGCAAGCCAAGCATAACATAGGCCAAAGAGGAAGTCCTGAGGGGAGAACTCTGGGGATCTTGCATGTCTCTGTGGGTCCTTCGCTGCTGAGTTGGGCTTTATGACAGACATTCAGCATGTGGGTAGGAAATTCCAACAGTAGCTAAGAAAACTCTGGATGGAGTTGTCTGCCTTAAGTCTCAGGATTTCTTAGATGGCCCTAGTTATGATGGCACGGCACATGTGAAGATAAAACGTCAAAGAGTAGAATACAGTGCTTAAGAACATGCCTGGCACAGACAGGAAGTTGATTAAATGAGAAATGCAGCATTGTAATCAGTGGGGAAGATTGGAATATTGAAAACACAGATCTTGAAAAATGAACACCTATTTGGAGAAAAAAATTAGATAGCTACCTGCATAGTACACAGGATTCCAGGTGTATTAGAATGCTAAATGTGAAGAATCCTACTTTAAAACGATTGAGCACTCTGGTCCTTAGACTAGAACTGCCAAAAGGTGGGAGAATGGTAAGGGTGATGTGAAGATATAAGGAACAAGCATCTTATGTGAATAGAGGCCTCTAATAAACTCAAAGATGTAGCCTGTTAACCACCATGTGGTTAACATGGTGGTTCTAGACTTTTGACATGTGTATACCTCAAGAAGAAAGTAGGTTGATGAATGGGAGGAAAACTGCAACAATATATATAAGTAGATTTATATGATTAAAATGGTAGCTTTCAAAGTTACAACACTGAATGTAAACCGAAATTGAGAGTAATGGTACTTGACCTTTCTGTGTGTGCCTGGCATACATGCTGATTTCACACGATTCTGTTTGTGGATAAGTGCAGTGTGTTTGGGATCACAGACTTTAGTCTGGACTGGATCTGTGTTTGGAGTTGCCACTAGGGGGTAGTCATAGGCAATGGGACCAATGCAAATGGCATGGAATGTTATGTGTTTCCATTTAGGTGGTGAACAAATGATTGTTAATCTATCCTTTGGGTACTGAAGACAAAATAAAAGAGATGAGTTTGCTGATGGAGCAAGGATTGCATTTAGTCAGTCTGTAAAGGTAGACCTACCTAGCCAAAGGTGACAAGAACCTGGAGAGCCAGAGGTCCAGGTTCTATCATGTGACCTTGAGCAGCTTGTTTCCTTCTCCATCCATTGCTTCCTCATTGAAGCCCTAGTGTGGTCAGGCTGGCCCTAGCTTGTTTCCCCCTCCCATGCCACTGTCTTCTGTTGCCTAGACTTTGGAATCTAGTAATTTAAGAATTGTACATGGACACGCTGCCCATTGATGTATGTGTGCCCTGATTCAATCCTGTGTTTGTGTGTGTGCATATTCGTGCACGGACACTTGACTGTGATGCAGATGCACTTTAAGGTAATTTTTCCTTCCACAGATCCTGACAGGAGAGGACTGGAATGCAGTGATGTATCACGGGATTGAATCTCAAGGTGGAGTCAGCAAAGGCATGTTTTCCTCCTTTTACTTCATCGTCCTGACATTGTTTGGAAACTGTATCCTTCTTGAGGCTGGGTGCAGTACTCAGCATGCTTTTCCTGTGCCACCTCACGTTCTCTCCAGAAGGCCTAGGGTATGCAAACTATACATTTTCAGAATGTGGGTGCTGAGCATCCCCAAGATGGCAGAGCACTGAGTCTGGAGATACTGTATGAGATAAGGGTGTCTAGATATGGGGGTAGACCACGTGGCCAGCAGGGGCTCAGGAAACATTCTGAGCAGCCTTGGAGTCCTTGCAGGAAGAATGTGTGCATATGAAATAGGTAGGACAGATGCCTTTCTCCCTCTTTACGTTAATTAAATTTTGTTACTGAGATTTAAGGAAACCTCCCTTTCTAGAAATAGAGAGTTACAGAGCATGACCCTGGCCTTTGCTTCAGGTCTTTGGGGCTGGGGAAAGTGATACAGTCCAACCACTGGACTAGGGCAGATCCAGCAGCAGGTGGACCACACCCCAGGGGCACCATAGGAAGAGGACTAAGACAAAGGAGAATATAGAATCCACTGGCTTATTCATAGCAGGCTAAGGGCCAAAAGAGAACTAGTTGTGAATGTGGTTTATATGCATCCAAGGCAGGAAAAACAGTCCCAGGAAGGTTAGGGTTTGTGTTGTCAGTTGGATATCAGACCTCTGAGGATATAAAGCTGGGGTCCCAGTGTTGGCCAGTAGGGCAAGGTTAGGGTCTGATAATTTGTGCTCTAGCAGATTCCCAAGCAAATCCTGCTGCTACTGTCTAGATACCCTACTTTGAAAATGTGGTAGAAAGTTCTAGAGCCCAGATATAAGTTGTAGGCCAGAAGCAAACATCTATAAGTTGTTGCTTAGCCACCTCTGCAAGGGTATGTACTTTACAGCCTAGGGTTGGTGTTCCACCTTCCCGATGAGACTGAGTGAGACCTTGGGAGAAAGTGGATCCAGTGTGGAAGAAGCTAAGGGCAGCCCTGGTTTCAGAGTGGGGAGAGTACTATAGTATCAGCCTATACTAGGGCAATGACTCACCATAGCAGTCAAACCCTGACAGTCTAGACATGGCAGTTACCAGGTCGCTCCATTCCTGATTAGGAATGTTAGGGTGTTTTAGGATGTATTTTTATTTCCCTGTATCTAGGTCATTTCAGGAGTGTAGCCTTTAGTCCTGCTTTGGGTATGGAAAGGCCTCTGGGTGTGAGGAGCAGTCCATGGGATGTGTAGTACTTGGGGGTATCCTGCTTGGTGTCAGCGTAGACTTGATATCCTGTTTCATGGATGCTCTCGGAGCCATGAACAGGCTTGCCTGTGACAATGTCCAGGGCCATAGGCCTCAGCAAGGGAATTTTATCCAGCCAGACAGAGAGGGACCTGGCTTGAGTCGTTGTGGCTGGCACAGGCCAGGACAATAGGAAGAATGGCACTGCCTGGCAGGACAGCCAGACCTAGGATGAAAGGGGCTAGAGTTCAGTGAGCACAGGTCCCTGATGGACTCTGATGAGACATCTGGCAGGGTCTGCAACACTTTTGGTTTTCAGGACTAAGGACATCAGGTGGAATCAAGTGGACAGAGACTGGGGATTGCCCTTCCCAGTGTGCCAGCAGTGCCAAGGTTATGATCATTGAATTATGGGAAGACTTAAAAGGGTAACCCTGCATAGGGGATTGGCAATAGTCATGTCACAGTAAGGAATAGTCTTTTTCCTTTGTGGGAAGAGGCTTATGGGAAGGATTCCTGTACTAGGGGCCACCAAGTGATTATGGCAGTAACAGAGTAACCTGGTCCTGGTGAGATTCAGGGAGGAGGCTTATACTGCACTGGGAACTTGGGTCTCTCACCTGGGGCCAGTTCAGGGTAGGGTGCAGTGCTGGACACTTAGACCACGTGTATACTAGTGTGACTCAGGGGAGCACATTGAGGAAGGATGCCCAGGAATTCATGTAGAAACAGGAAGTATGGGAATGAGCAGGATGGAGATGTTGTTAGTCTAGTCTAGCTGGGACCAGGAATGGGCTGGTCATATGCGAGTTTGTATGTTGGCTTGAGTATGTTCTACTTGTAGGCCCCAGAAGATAGTGGAGTCCTAGCTGGAACCTATGGAAGCAGAAGGTGTTTGTTTCAAGGCTTCTCCTGTTGACCAGAATAGAAGAGGTGGAAGCAGAGGCAGGCAGACCATGTGCTGCTGTAGGAGGCAAAGACAAATTGACTAAACACAACCTATGATCTTTGGGACTACAGCATCGGCCCCAAAAATCTTGTGCAAAAAGAGGTCTCTGTGTGCCTCAAGGTGCAATTCGACTGGTGAGAGCAATAGTCAGGGAACAGGTGCCTTGTGCATATGGGGACAACAGAGCTCTGAGAGGCCTGGTGGGTACAAATTGTTGGAGACTGGAGACTTGGAATCTTGGGAGATGGGGGTTTCTGTCTTTCATGGGCAACCATGGTGGGATGATATGGGACAGTGTAGGACAGAGGGCTCTCTTCCTTAGCTGGAACCAACCAGACACCCTGCTGAATGTCTTCCTAGCCATTGCTGTGGACAACCTTGCCAATGCCCAGGAGCTGACAAAGGTATGTTGGGACACCTGGGTGATGGGAGGTCTAGGATGAAACTGTAGAGTCACGAGGAAGGCCGTTCCTAGGTCAGGACCCATGTGACTGACCCCTTTTCAGGGGAGTCTCCTTAAAGTCCTGAACAGAGAGACATAATACCAGGCACAGGGTGCATAGGATTGCAGCCATAGAAGCAAGGAGGGACACAACCAGGAAGGCAGACATATGTGTGGGTAGGCTCCCAGAGAAGCCATGGCTTGGGAAGAAAGGATGAACAGTGAGATGGGGTTGGGAGTACTGAGAGTTGGAGGTACAGAACGGACAGAGCTACCTCTGCCATAGGAGTGCAGGGCCCTAAGATACACTGGTGGTTTGAGCAGGTGCGTGATAATGGGAGAAGTGTGTCCAGAAAAGAGGATATATGAGATGGGCCCTAAGGAATACCCAGCTCTGAAAACTTGGAAGGGCAGTGAGGGGACACCTGCAGTGCTGTGCTCAGATGCTGGGCTTGGCTGGAGCCTGGAGGAGCAGCGGTAGTTCTGTCTCAGCATATCTGTACCACAGCAGGACAAGTCCTTCTCTATGCAGTACCCAGCAGGGACCATTCAATATTCATTTCTCATACATAAGCCCAGTGGGGGACACGATTATCTCTTTCTCTTTCTGCCTCTGATTTCCCTCTAGATGACACAGCCCCCTATCTGGTAACCCTCAGTACTGTGTCATGGACACTGTGTAGCTCAGCTGCCTGCTGTCAGCCTCAGGCTGACATTTTGACTCAAACTCTGGCGGGTGCTGTCATGTACATTACAAATGCTCTGTGTGCATGCTTTATACATTAGGCATGTACCTGCCTCTGTGGGGGATGCTATGTGATCTATGCTTGAGTTGGCACCTGTAGGTCTCTCGTCTTATCTTAGCAATCTTGTCCTTTCCCAATTCTGGGGTTGAGGAAGGCAAGTTCAGAATGCCTTTAAGAGGACCTAGCCTGTGCAGTGTGCTGGCTGCAGGTTATGAACTTGGTTTCTACTTAGCCTTCCTCTTCCTATACTCAGCCCTACGCCCTTGCTTTTGGGGTCCAGGCTCTTTCCTTGTTCTGACCTCTGGCTCCTGAGGACTCATGAATACTACCAACTTGTTTGTTGCTGTCATCAACCTGGGCTAATATTGAGTATTGCCATCCAGGAATTGTCCACTCCCTGCCTGGCCTCCATGGGCTGGGCAACCCATGTATTTCCAGAGCTGTCCTTGGTGTTAGCACCTCTGGGACCATGTGGATTTGGGGTAACTAGCAGTGTTAGTGATCTCAGCACTAACTGTTCCTGCACAGGAGTGAGCTTGAGTCCTGAGGCTCTCTCTCTTCAAGTTTTCCTGTGGGTAAAAAAGGGTGAAGGATCTGCCTGTGTATACAATTCCCAGTGAAGGCTCCTTGGGAATTAGGACCAATGGAGGCCTGTTTGTCTGGCCATGAGCATTCCCTGGATTAGCCAAGAGCCCCTAAAAGAAGGACTTGATACCTTTTTATCTTTGTGACAAAAAACTAGAGAAGCAATGTAAAGGTAGAAAGATTTATTTTGCCTCATGATTTTAGAGATTAAAGTCTATGGGAGTGAGGTCAAACATCATGGCAGAGGGCTGTGGCAGAGCAGAGCTGCTCACTTACCTGTACCTAGGAAGCGGAGACAGAAGGAAGGGGTCAGGCCATGATTGATTTGGCACCCAGGGACATGTCTGCAGGCAGAAATGCCCTTGTAGTGGCTTGGTCTGGAGCTCAGAAATATGGACTAGATATAGGTCTAGATATGAGTCTACCAGTTCATGAGCACACTGGAGATAACATAAGCTAAGAAGATGCTACTACAGGAACTTTGGAGACAGTCACCTTCAGCTACAGTACCTTGAATGGTACCAAAGAGAACTCATGCTAGGTAGGTCCTGGATATTTGCTCTATGGTGCCAAGGGCAGGAGAAGAGCTGATACCTTCAGAGTGACCACAACACTTTGAGGGGACAGTAAGTTTTGCTATTCAAACAGGATGAAGAGGAGATGGAAGAAGCAGCCAATCAGAAGCTTGCTTTACAGAAGGCCAAAGAAGTAGCAGAAGTCAGCCCTATGTCTGCTGCCAACATCTCCATTGCTGCGTAAGGCTCCTGGGAATGGAATATGGGTGGCTTTGGGCAGCAGCAGATCCCATGTTTTCTTTGGGTACGTCTTGCCTTATCCAGGTCTGGTGAAGATATAGTCTTGTCCTGGAATTGTTGAAAGGAATCAGAACAAAGGTCTCACTTGATCATGCTCTGTGGCTTTCCCTAGTCTGAACATGGGCAGGATTTGAGGATGTTTTCTTCGTGTTGGATGGGATGGGCTTCTGACTCCTTGGTGTCTGCATGGTCCCAAGAGCTGCTTTACAGACAAAGCCCTTCCCTGGGTCAGAGGGGCAAGGGGTTACCATTGCTGATTTTAAATAGTTTTTCAGAAATGTATTTTGTGAACCAAGAGATTCTGGTGGCACCTTGGCAGCCCTGCTGCTTTCAAAAATATGTTTAGCATGGAGGTTTCTGTGATGAGAAAGGGCAGTTGTATTCTGTGGGACGATCGAATCTCCCTGCTTTCCATCTGGGTCTCATGTACAGTGCAGCTTATGTAGAGGGTTAGGGACTTAATGGAGTTCAGTGTTAGGAATCAGGAAAGTCGGACCATGGGTGGGTCATGAGAGCGAAGATATACTCTATTGGTCCTGCAGCTCTATACCCACCCTTCCACCAGTCTCTCACAGGCTAGCTACATGTCTCAGTACCGCAACTGAATCCCTCCCATTCTATGACTGCTTTGACCACTGTGTCAGACACAGTCACAGGCATACTGTACTGACATGTGCCTGCACTAATGAATTATGTGTTGGATGTATGTGCATATGGGAGTTGGTTGGTTGTGGCTGTAAGTATAGTGATTGAGTGCGTGAATATGTTGACTCTGTGCATGCACACACTCAGAGTAGTTCTCTTCCTGTCTAGAGGTCACTAAATAGTGTTTTCAGAAGACCTGTCTCCAAGCCTAGCAAAAAGCATTGACCTGGGATTGTCATTCAGACTGGTTAAAGTTCGTAGGTATCAGGACAAGGAGCTAGGCAAGCTTTGGACACGGCATTTGTTGCTCAAATGGTGGCAAGAGCTCAGTGCTTTGTCCTGTTGTTTTATTGTCAGAACTTGGTCCTGAGCTTGTTGTGAACTGTAAGCTGCTGGTGGTCTGCTGTAGAGAGAGTGGTTGGGGAACATTTGCCTTAATGAGCTCATGTGTGCCTGTGCTGTGGTGTTTTTCTTTAGCACTTCTGTTTTCTGCTGTTTCTGGATATGAACAGCTCCTGCTGACTTTGGGGCTACTGCTCCAGAAGCTGTGTAAGGGAAGATACCTTCTTCTGCACAGGTTGAAGCCTAGGGAAGAGTCCAAGGTCCTTGGTACAGCCTAGAAGAGTACATTAGGTCACCAAGAAAGGCAGTCCAGACATTACTTCATTGTTGCAGATGTAAGGCATTGGTCAAGTATACTGGAATATCAGTCAATCTAGTTTGACTCAAGATCCTAGGCAGTACTGAATGAGCCCTTTCCTTGTGTGCGGTTCTGAGTGCACAGGTTGTTGCTTGCTTTTGATTTCTGCCAGATATGCTGAGACCTCTGAGCACCCAGACTGTGTGCAAGTTTTGTCTTGTGGTCTGCTTCTGGGCTGGGGAAAGTATGGCTCTTAAGAACTGCTCCTAATAGTCATGCCTGTGTCAGCACGGGGGACTCTCCTGGGGTGCTGTGTGCACTTCTAATGCTGATGGACCTTTGATATGCATAGTGATTGAGGCCTTCTGCACATATCATCTCACTCAAATTTCACGTAGTCTAACATTTACGATCTCACATGCTCTTACATACATTCACAGGTAACTTCACACATTCACTTGCAGTCTCATACTCACAATCTTAAACATCCACAGTCTCTAACAATCTTACTCAGTTTCTCCCAGTCTTAAGCTCCACAATCACATAGTCAATCAGTCTCATACTTGCATACATTCACTTCCAAGCCCATGCTACTCACAATGGCCGTCTCACGGTCAGTGTTATAGAGACATTTTAACATTCTTATTTTTTTGGTCTTTTCTTTAGACAGGGTCTCCCTGTAGCCCCAGCTGTCCTGGAACTCTCTATATAGATCAGGCTGGCCTTGAACTCACAGAGATCTTCCTGCCTCTCCCTCCTGAGTGCTGGGATTAAAGGCGTACACCACCACACCCAGCACAATGTGACATTCTTACATGCCAGCTTGCACTAGGTCTTGTGGGAAGGAGAGCTGCTCTCAAGTTACAGTGTGCCAAGACCTTGGCCTTGAGAAAGAGCTCTCTGAAAACCTGTCTGGAAGTATGGAAAGAACCTGCCTGCCAGTATGGAAAGAAATGTCTGTAAAGAAATTTTGGGGTTCTTTCTGTTGTTTTTGGACAGCAATGCTGTTTTCTACACATTACTTGGAAATGCTGTTACATCCACATGGTGGGTTGGTAATATACCCTGATTCTCCCCTGGATGGATCTTAGTGATCTGGAAGCCATGGGCCTTGAGTCTAGGAACTAAGGGCCTAGGAACAGAGTAGGGATCAGGTGCTTAAGGGGAAGGCAAGTTGGGGCAGATGGCAGGACCCAGAGAGCCCCATAGGTAAGGGTATTCTTGACTTCTGTATTTATCATGTACTTATCCAAAGCTAGGAACTACAGGTCAGCCTACCCAGTCTCTGGGTGCCAAGAGTTAGTTGGTGTTGCTATAAAGGTGGCCATAGCTCTTCCCAAACCACTCCTTCTTGGGGCAGTGTGGGCTAAACTGTGGTGAGGGATGGTCTCCCAAGAGAATTATTTCTCATCTTTCAGCCATAGGATTTTCTGTATTCACTTTAGTCTCACTTTTCTGCATGTGTGGAATTGGTTCTCTCCTTCTCTTTCGCCCTGAGGTCTTGGCCAGTGCCTGTCTGGTGGATGCATCTCCAGCTTCCTGCCAGATGTGCCCTTAGGCCCATACCAGCACTGATATGGTGCCCAAGTGTCACTGTGTCTCAGAACGTCCTCTCTGGTTTTCTCACTCCTGTTTATGTTTTGTTTCTTGCATGTGCAGTTTTGTAAAGCAAACTCGAGGTACTGTATCTCGCAGCTCATCTGTCTCCAGCGTAAACTCACCGTGAGTCGCTCTGCTACGATTCTCCATCCGTGGCTTCATGATAACTACATGCATACACCTTCCCTCCATTCCTGGCTACTTTCCCCCGAAGTCATTTACTTCATGGGCAGCCCCAGGCCAGCCTTCTGTGGGAATGGTGGGCATGTTCCCTTTGTCCTAGTCACAGGCCCGAGTCTCTCTGAGCTTGGCCCTCCTCTCCCTCCTGGTCTCTGTCCTCTTATCTGCTGTCTGTCTGTATGCAGTCATTCTGGTGTCTTGGATATATATACATGTGTATGTATATATATAAATATATATGTATATATATATATATATATATACACACACACACACACACACACACACACACACACTTCTCTGATTGGATGGGGCACTGTAGCACTGTAGGTTCAGGTTTTCTGTGATTCCCATAAAGCCCTGTGTACAGGGATAGCAGAGAAGGTTCTTGGAGACATCCTTGACTCCCTTTAGCCCCTCTTACTTTGAGGGGAATGTGTCAGTTATTCTGAGGCAACCCTTATTCCAGCATGAACAGCGCTGCTATAGTGCTTGTGATACATAGACCAGGAGAGTGACAGAAACTTCAGGATGGGAGCCAAGAGTCTGGGAGCAGAATGGGAACCAGATGCTCATAGGAAAGGCAAGTGGGACAGGCAGCAGGCTAATCTGGCCTTCCTAGGGGTGACATTGGTCTGACTTATCCTCTTCCTGAGCGATATGCCTGGGTGTCTTGCTCTTAAGGTTCTCCCCTCAGGGGCTAGTAAGTGAGGGTGTTCTGTTGCCCTGCATGGCACATTCAAGCTTCCAGGAGAGGCACTTGTACTATATTCTTCTGCCAGTGGTTCCTCATGCTAGAGAAGTAACAGGTGCAATTGGGCCCCCTCCATGGGATGGTCAGGTGTCCTCTGTGTCCTGTGCCTGTCCTGGATGCCTCCTTGGCAATAGCACAGACCAATCTCTGTCTTCCTACCAGCACCAGATAGTACTGGTTGTTGGTGCTCTGATGCCCTAATGGGGTCAGGACCCCTCAGATCTTCAGTAACATCCATATTGTAAAAGTGAGATGTAGGTGGTGCATATTAGAAATGTTTCACCCTCCTAGTCTCAATAAGTGATTGACCAGCTCAACCCAGAGACTTCATAGGGAACCCTCAAGGTTCCATTCTGAACCCTGAGTTGTCCACAGTGTCTTAGTTGGCAGCTTCCCACCTTTCTGCATTGTGGCTGGGGTGCACCTGTAAGCTCGGACCAAGATTATCATGGGAGTTGCTCTTCCTCTGACTCCTTAGAAAGCCCTGTTAAATAAGGACACTACCTGAGTAGAGTTGCCAGCAATATGGCAGTATATGTCAGTGAGTGGCTCACCTTTCAACCTCAAGCTCTTGAATTGGTTATGAAGTTGGTAGAGAGGAACAGAGTGAGATGTCTGGTAACTGCAATGGACACAGGTCAGAGCAGTGCTCTAGACAGTGATTAGGGCAGGGATAGAATGACTCAGCTACATAGATGGAGACTCAGGAATCTGTCCTGGGAGGAGCCTAGTAGTCCCTATGGGATCATGGGTAGATGAAGATAGCCTGATGATACCAGGGCCAAGACCAGTGAGTTGGAGAAGGGTTTCAAGAGCCTCTCAGAGTAGGCTGGGACGGTGGGCTTTGCTCAGCTAATTGGTTTCTTGTTCTGCCTAAGTTATAAGGGGCTCCTGTCAACCCAGTGATGTGTTTCAGCTCCATAGGCAACTTGATTCTTTCTCTACCTGAGATAGTTTCTGGGAGAGAATCATACCCAGAGCAAGGCTTGGGCTAAGCTACCCCTGCCTATACAACAGAGCGGGAACTTCAGGCCTTTGCATGTATCCATCGTCTTCACTGTTCATCTTTCCCAACAGAGAACTGTGATGCTGGTCTTATCCCATGGGCTCATTTGAGCAAGTTACCTCTGCTGCAGGCCCATTTGGGGGGTACTGGACTGATTGAGAGCCCTCCCAGGGGTCCTATGCCTAGAACACATCTTCAGGCCCTCTTCCATTTCATGCCTCTTGGTGTTGTACAGAGATGAACCCAGCCAGGGGCAAGGAGGCCCTGTAGATATTACAGTGCATCCTTGTAGCAGGGATTTTGATGCTTCAGTGGGGACAGATGACAGCTGAGGTCCTAGACTAGCAGATGCCCCTTGTCACACTGCTGATCCCACCTGAGCTCCCAGGGGATGTACAGGTACCATGTTCTGCTTTCAGATTTCCCAGGTGCTGCTCTGTAATGGATCCTCACAATGGAGAAGGGACAAGATTTGCTGTCCCTCTACTTTGGACAGGCCTACTGCAATGACTAGTTGCTCCCTCAGGTGCAGTTGCACCTGTACCTATCAGTTGGGGTCTGATACTGTTGTGTCTCCTTCAGGTTCTTCTTCCTTTCTGCCCTATATACATGTGAACCTAACTTTATCAACAACCAACTGAAAATCTTAGACAGGTCATATCCTCTTTCTTGGCTCAGTGCCCTTATTTGTGAAATGGGCACAGGAGAAGCACCTGTCCTTGAGGTGGTTATAAGGACTGTATGAGGTGGGCCTGGAGCCCAGGTCACTGGTGCCATGGCCATCATTGTTAGTGGTATTACAGCCACTGCCAGGGTTGTTCAGAAGCCTCCAGAGCTGAAGGATGATGCTGTAGCCTCAGATGAGTTTTCTTCTTGGCAGGTGTGAAGCTGGGGTCATTTATGGTCACCTGCTTTGATGGTTTTATTCAGTAAAGAGCCAAGAATGTGAAGGGCTTCCTGTGTTCACCCTGCTTTGGAGGCCCATACGTGATGGCTGGGCCCGTGAGGTTAGAGGGAAGACCAGGGCCTTTAGTAGGCTGTTCAATGAGGGCTGGGATGGACCAGTGCCCATCTATGGTGCTAGAGGATTCCAAGGGTATGTCTGGCTCTGTTCCCAGTGGAGTGAGGGGCTCTCTATTGGAGCCAAGAGAGAAGAGGACATTGATCGCCTTGGAAAGGGGTTTCCTCAGCTCCAAATCTGACTTCTGGGTCACGGTAACTGGGCCAGGTGGGGCCTTTTAGGGCCACCTGACCACTGCAGGATGCAGCAGAGGCTGTGTTTGCTCCTGAGAGGGCCAGATGCTCCCTTGGCTATTGTCTGTTCTCCTAGGAGGTGCCATCGGTAAGTGCCTCTGGAAAACTGGCAGCTTGTCTGGCCCCTCCTGGGTCAGCTCCCAAGGGAGGCTGCAGGGGAGCCTCCAGCAGCCCTCTTCCATTTGCATGATGCCATTCCCTTCTCATTTTAACTTTCCTGGCTACCTGCCCATCTTTCCTGAAAGTCTGTTTGCCCACTCATAACTGGCGCCTAGCATTCCCACTGCCTTATCCCCTCAGATTCTGGGACACTGTCCACTTGCTGGAGGGGCTGAACTCTGACCCCCCTAGGTATCCTCCCTCTCCCACCTGCAACACTGCCAAAGTTTTGAAGGCTCCCATTGCCTCTCCCCCATCCCTACCCTCATCCCTCCATTGCTGTGTGTTCATCTGCAGCTTTCCTGTGAGACAGAGGTAGGCTGGGGCAGGTGGCACTCATGACAGTCTCCCCGCAGCAGGCAGCAAAACTCGGCCAAGGCACGCTCAGTATGGGAGCAGCGGGCCAGCCAGCTACGGCTACAGAACCTACGCACCAGCTGTGAGGCACTGTACAGTGAGATGGACCCAGAGGAGCGGCTGCGCTATGCAACTACGCGCCATGTGAGGCCAGACATGAAGACACACATGGACCGGCCACTGGTGGTGGAGCCCAGCCGCGATGGCCCACGGGCACCCATGGGAAGCAAAATAAGGCCTGAGGGCACAGAGGCCACTGAAGGTGTGGACCCGCCGCGCCGGCATCATCGGCACCGAGACAAGGACAGGGCCCCTGCTGCGGTCCCCACTGGTGGCGAGCAGGACAGAACAGACTGTTTGAAGGCAGAAAGCACCGAGATTGGGGTGCGGGAAGAGCGTGTGCGCCCTCGTCGCAGCCACAGCAAGGAGGCTTCAGGAACTGTGGAGATGCAGTTGCGCAGTGAACGTGGCAGGCGCCACCATCGGCATGGTTCCCCAGAGGAGGCCACCGACCGGGAGCCCCGGCGCCACCGCACCCATCGGCATGGGCTGGACTCGGGCAAGGAGGGCACTGCACCTGCACTTGGACCCAAGGGCGAGAGACGCCCAAGGCACAGAGGCCCCCGTGCTGGTCCCCGTGAAGCAGAGAGCAATGAGGAGCCACGGAGGCACCGTGCAAGGCACAAAGTACCTCCTTCTCATGAACCCAGTGAGAGGGAGGCTGCAGAGAAGGAGAGTGACATGATGGAAGGGGACAAGGAGATCCGGAACCACCAGCCCAAGTATGTAACAGGCCTTAGTGGGCCTGGGATGGTGGGCACCTTGGGTTAGGAGCCCATATACAATTAACAGAAGGAGAGAAAGAGGGTGACCTTGCCAAGGTGCTTGCCCCTATTGCCATTGCTGCCCATCTTCACCTCCCCAACCCCCACCCCCCATAGTGAGCCCTCTTGGTAAAAGCCCTGTCAACCAGTATATACTCAGTGAATGTCAACCATCAACTGAAGGTACCCCAGGGAGGGTCAAAGGTGATGAGGGAACTGGAGACACTGGGAGCACATTGGTGTGGGAAGAGCAGAGTATCCAGGATAAGAAAAAATGGAGGAGTACTATAAACCAAGGAGAGATTCCTAGAAAGGGTACCAGCTGAGTGGCCACCACAGAAAGGGACCTGAGGCTGTTGGTCTATTACCTGGCTCTGATTCTGCAAGATAACTGTAGAAAGGAGGTGGAGGCAGAGGCTAGTGTCTCCGTGCTTGCCAACTGGCTAGCAACCAGACCAGTTACAGCTGGAGGCCATTGTTTTGCCTAAGGAAGCACCTGCTCTGGACTGTTCCATTCTGTAAGCAATTCTGTTATATGCATAAACTATGATACTAATAGTGCTTGTCTCTGTTAGAAACAGTTGTGTCAGCTCCATACCTCCATGTTGGACCTAAAGACACAGGTGTGTAGGGTAATAGACTCATGCAGAATGCCAGAGCAGCAGAGTTAGTAGTTCAGGTTTATTTGCCTTGAGTAAAGGGATAGGCATAAGGAGCTAGATTTTTCAGACTGCGTCAGACTGATGAGCATTCTGGTTTCAGGGAGCCTCACTGTGATCTGGAGGCCAGTGGGATAACAGGTGTGGGCCCTCTGCACATGCTGCCCAGCACCTGTCTCCAGAAGGTGGAGGAACAACCGGAGGATGCAGACAACCAACGTAATGTCACTCGGATGGGCAGTCAGCCCTCAGACCCCAGTACCACTGTGCATGTCCCAGTGACACTGACAGGCCCTCCTGGAGAGACCACGATAGTTCCCAGTGAGTATCTCCCTATACCCGCGGCAGACCCAGTAATTCCTTCCCTGTTCTATAGCAGTGGCTATGAATTGTTCACTTAGCAGAGAGAAAGTTCTTTGTAATCAGCATCTGACCTTTGATAAGCTCTTTGCTTTCTAGTGCCCCAGAGGCAGCTGAAGGTTAAATGTCATTCTCTATCCTTCCCCAAATATCTTCAAGTTGCTGGTTTATGCCAGGCCTAGCGTTAAGTGCTGGAACACACTGGAAGCTGTCCAGTTTGCCAGAAAGGATTGCAAAACATAGAATGGTCTTTATCTTTGATTGTTGCACAAAAGCTGCTAAGGATAGGTGGCCACAGACTTGGCTGGGTCTGAGAGTTGGTGGGCTAAAAGGAGGATCTTATAGCTGTCATCTGTCTCCTTGTATGCTCCTACAGCCCTGTGCTAAGGTCCCCTAGGCCACTGTCTGAATTGCTCTCTTTCTTTCATTGCTTCCTGCTCTGTGTGAGAGAACCAAAGGGAGCATACACTGAGAACAGTGAGTAAGCTATGTAGTAAAAAGAGGCCTACAGGTGATAGATGTGACCCTTCCATAGTGGGGAAGGGGTCTGAGCATTTCATGAGTTCAAGGACAAGCCTTCGTATCCAAGAAAACATTCCAAGGAGAGGGGCAAGGCCTTATGGAAGGCCAGTGAGCACTCCACGCTGAGCTCTGAGCAGGCTGTGAACTTCATGTCCACAATTAAGACTCAGTCACACTCACCAATCTCTCTTGCTTAGGTCCTCTCACAGGCACACTTCTGGGTAGAAAAGTGGAGGGTGGTGGCTTTAAATGCTCATCAACCCCATTTTCTGAGCATCCCTGAAGGCAGTTCTTACTTGACTCATTCTTGTTTCACTTGCCATAGGTGCAGAATTCTGTCTTCCCGGACTCCTTTGTTTCTCTCTAGAGTAGCATGAGAATGAGCCTGGGAGCGCCAGTGAGCTGTTGTCTGTAGGAGTCACATGGGCCCCCTTCTTACTCCCTGCACTTCACCCGTGCAGGTAGCCACAGGCTTCCATCTGTGTAGTTTTGTCTTTTATTCAAAAATGTCACATACTTAGAATCATACAGTAGGCAAGATTTCTGGACTGGATTTTTTTTTTCCCCACTTATCATTATGCACTTAAGGAACTTTGTGACTTGGTAGTTCATTTCCGACTACTGTAAAGTTACATTGTCCAAATATATTGCAGTTTACTTAGTTATCCACCTATTGAAGGGTATTTCTATTGCTTTTGTTTGGGGCAGTTATAAATAGACATTCATGTTCGAGTTTTTGCATTGATGAAGTCATGTGGGGCATACCTAAGTGTGATTATGAGGTTGTGTATGATAAGGTGATGTTTAGTTCTATAAGAAACTGCTGTCTTCCAAAGTGGCTGTGACATTTTACATTAGCACTTGACAGTGAATGAAACTCATTGTTCCACATCTTTTACCAGCATTTGATGTCACCAGTGTTTTTGACTTTAGTTGTTTTAATGAAATATTTTGGAGTGTTTTATTTTACTTTGCAATTTCCTGATGATGTATGGTAGTACCTTCTATTATTCTTACTTGTTATCTGTATATCTTTTCTGCTGAGGTTTTTATTCAGGTCTTTTGCCCACTTTTTAAAATTGATTTATTTGTTTAATGATTAGTGAGCTTCAAGACATATATGTATATGTATGTGTATATGTTTATATATATGTCTTTTTGAGACAGGGTTACCTTGTAACCCCAGCAGGCCTGAGCTCATTATGTAGACCAGGCTGGCCTCAATCTCACAGAGCTCCTCCTGCCTTTGCCTCCTGAGTGCTTTCTTTTTATATTTTGGTAAGTCTTTTATCAGATATATTTTGCAAGTATTTTCTCCCAGTCTCTGGCTTGGCTTTTAAATCCCCGAATGTCTGGTTTTTGTCTTTGTTTTTGTTTTTGTTTTTCCTGAGACAAAGTCTCACTTTGTAGCTCAGGCTGACCTCTACCTTCTGAGTGCTGAAATTACAGGTGTGCACTCTGTATTCTGTCTGCTGTTTTTTGATTGTTCCTTTGGGGGCTAATCTGATTCCTGTTACTACCTCAGCTAGAAGCAAAAATCTAGGCTATTGATTTTTGTAAGTTCATTTTGAATCCTAAAATTGTATTCTTTTTTTTTCCCCAAGTGTATTATCAAAACTCTTGTATGTTTCTTTCTTCCTTTCCAAAATTTAGGCCTCTCAATTCATCTGATGGCAATGGCTGGCTCACTGTCGGGTAACATTCAGGTTGATGGGTACCTTTCCCTTGTTTCTGTATATATTAAGTAAAAGATTCTGGTTTGACACCTGTGTGTAAAATCATGTTATAGCATACATTAATTGCTGCTTCAGTAAATGTTTTTATCAGTTAAAAATGTTGAATTTTTTGAAAGTCTTTTCAGCATCCATAGAGATCAGTTTCCCTTAAATGTGGAGCTATATAGCAATGAATTCCAGATCTGGAGCTGTCTTTGTACTATTGAAATACACCTCATTTGGTCATTATATTTATTTTTAAATGTGCCTTTAGAGTCTGTTTAATATTTTATGTAAAATTTTGGCTTGGTACTTTTAAGTGAGGTAAGTTCTCTGGCTTTTTCATATTGTGTGTAAGTATCATAAGGTTACGATGTTGATGCCATATAGTTATCTCTTGCTTAACTCCATTCCTGAAAATCAGATGTTCCAATTGTGGCCATTATTTAAAAATTTTTTTTATTTTACCTTTATGGTGCTAGGAATTGAACCCCGAACCTTGCATATACTGGGCAAGTACTTAATTGCTGAGCTACAACCCTAACTCTTTCTCATTAAAAATCGTAAAAATAAAATAAAATAAAAACCACACTGCATACCAACTCAAACCTACAATTTCATAAAACATGATGAAAAAGCAATTAAATACTGACAAGTCACAAGCTATCATGTTAGGACATAAAACAACATATTTTTTCCTGATCATTAACATAACTGTTAATGATAAATTGCTTATTGATACCTCTCTTATTGACAGTTATGGCACTTTTCAAAAACATCCATACAAGAATTTGATAATCAGTCAGTGGAATTTGGATTCATGCCTGAGAAGTTTTTTTCCACATGTAATTACATATTGTTGTGGAGATTTGGGTGTTATAAAACAGGAGGCTGTGTACTGGGGAATTTTCCTTGAGTGAGAAATGTATAGAATGTGCTTTTTATTAATTCATAGAAAGAATTGGAATACTTTCTTTTTTTCTGATTCTCTGAACCAGTTGTATTAGAATTATAGTTAGAATTATTTGGTAGAATTTTGTAAAAGTGTCTGGTAGTCTTTTATAAGGGCTGTTCTTTGGATATTTATCTGTTTAGATAGTGTCTCCTGAGATGAGCGTGGTAGATTAGATTTTCCTTTAAAAATTATCCATTTAGTGGTTGGGGACATGCCTTGGCCAGTAAAGATCTTGTCACATAAGCATGAAGACATGAATTTGGATCTCAAGCACCCATGTAAAAAGCCAAGTCCAACAGTGTGTCTGTAATCTCAGCACTTGAGAGATATAGACTGCAGAATACCTGGGGCTTGCTGCCAGCCATTTTAGCCAACTCATGAGCCCAAGTTCAGTAAGAAACCCTCTTAAAAGAAAAAACAGTGCAGAGTGACTGAAGAAGACACCTGATATTGACTTCTGACCTCCAGGTGCATGCCTATACACACATGCACACATATGCATGTGCACCCCCCATGTATCCTACAAATCCATTTAATCTAGGATTTCCAACTTATTTACATAAAGTTATTCAAGGGAATGGTTTAAGTTCTTTTTCTTTCATTTAATTTTTGTCAGCATTTTTTTCCTTAACCATTTTTACATTCTGTGTTTTCTCTTTTTTTCTTGATTAGATTAGTTGGTGGTTTATATAGTTTGTAATCTTTATAAAATGAAACTCAGTATTTTAATTCATTTAATAGGTCTACCCTGATTTGTTTTAAAAATCATTTTACATTTTGTCCTTATTCTTTCCCTCCTATTTCCTTTTGTTTTACTTTGTTATTCCTTTTCTAATTTCTTAAGTTATGTAATTTTGGCCAATATTTGCCTATATTTATACATTCCTGGAATTTTCTACATGAGAATAATCTGCAAGTGAATAGTTTTGCTTTTTCCTCTTTATTTCTCCTTTCTTTTCTTTTTTTAGAAAATATATATTTTTTTTATGTGCATGAATGTATTGCCTGCATGTGTGTAAATGCCTCTGTGTCAAGCAGTGCCTGAGGAGGTCAGAAGTGGGCATTGGATCACCTGGAACTGGAGTTAGGGATGGTTGTTAGCTGCCATGTGGGTGCTGGGAATCAAACCCAGGTCCTCTGCAAGAGCTGTCAGTGCTCTGAACTGATGAGTCATCTCTCCAGCCCCACTCCTTTATTTTTTTAAAAAATAATTTATTTATTATTTTTATTTTATGTGTATGAGTGCATCGCTTCCATGTATATAAGTGCGCCCATGTTATACAATGCCCACGGAGGTCAGAAGAGGGTATTGGATCATTTAGAACCGGAATTAGGATAGTTGTTAGTTGTCATGTGGGTGCTGAGAATCAAACCTGGAACCTTGGTAAGAGCTACCAGGGCTCTTAACTGCTGAGCCATCTCTCTAGCCCTTATTTCCCCTTTCTTTGTGTCCTGACTTAAGAACTTAAGTCTTATGCTGAAAGCTTAAGTTAAGAACTGACATCCTTTGCCTGCCTCTTGTCTGGGAGGAACCATTCATTTTTCACCATTTTAGTATGATATGTGTTTAAGTTTCCTTTATTTTGTAGATGTTCTTTATCAAGTTAAGGAAGTTTTCTCTTTTTCCAAGAGTTTTTATCATGAGTGTCAAAACATTTCCTGCATTAGCTGTTAAAATCATGTGGATATTCTCTGTTAATGTTGTTCATTTAAATTCATTTTTCAGATCCTAAGCTGGTCTCTTTCCGTGGGATAAAACCTATTGGTTATTATGTATAGTGATGTCCCTATATTGCTATTTTATTTTCTATACTTTGTTGAGGAGTTGTGTTTGTAAATTCATGAGGGGTATTGATCTGGAACCTTATTTTTTGTATTCCTTTTTTGAGACAGGGTCTTACTGTGTAACCTAGACTAGCCTCAAGCTAACAATTCTCCTGCCTCAGCTTCCCAGTGCTGGGATTACAGACTCATGCCCTCAAACTCAGGTTTTAGTTTTCTTTTTTATAACGTCCTTGTCTGATTTGTGTATTAGAGTAAAAATGGATCCATGAAATGCTTTAGATATAATGGAACTATTCCCTCTACCAATTGCCAAAGTAAATTATTTTGAACTGGTACTAGTTTTCCTTTTAATAGTAGGTAGAAATTGCCAAACAAACATTTCTGTTTGAGAACTTTAAAGTACAGAATTGTGCTTCCTTAGCAGTTGAAGGGTCATGTTCTCTGTTTTGTGCTGGCAGCTTGTAGTTTATGCTTTTGAGGGTAGTTTACATTTCACTCAAGTTGTTGATTTTACGTCTGTAGAGTTGGTCATATTCCCTGGTAGTTTTTGTTACATCTTGAGGCTACTGCCTCATCCCTTCAATTGACAATGCACTTGTCTTGTCAGTCTTGTCATGCTTGTTAATTTTATTGATCTTTTGAAAGAACTGAATTCTGTTTCATTGATTTTTCTGTTTAATACTACTGAAGTTTTTTGTTTGTTTGTTTGTTTTCTGAGACAGGGTCTCCCTGTGGCACCAGCTGCCCTGGAACTAATGTAGACCAGGCTAACCTGGATCTCACAGAGATCCACTTTATCTCTGTCCCCTGAGTGCTGGGATTAAAGGTGTGTGCCACTACCCCGAGCATGTTTAGTTCTACTTAAAAAAGTTTCCCTTAAGATATATGTTCTGTGGGTGTTGGACAAGAACAGGTGTAATGGGACTGGAGAAGTGCCTCAGCCGTTAAGAACACTGGCTACTTTTGCAGATAACCTGGGTTTGGTTACCAGCACCCACATGATGGCTAACAACTGCCTATAATTCCAGTTCTGGGAGATCCGACTCCTTTTTCTGTCCTCCCAGGGCACAGCACACACTGGTGCACTTACATACACGCATGTAAAACACTCATACACATACTGTTGCTGGGTAGAATGTTCTCTAAGGGCCAATTCCATCCTATTGGTTGACTTTTCTGTGTGGGTGTCCTTTTAGGTCTAGGTATGTCAATCAACTGTTGAGAAAGGAATGCTCAAGTTTCTAATTATAACTTTAGATTTAATATGCTGTTTCTTTCAGATTATAAGTTAATTTCTTCACATATGTACATTTCTGTTGTTAGGAATTTACACATTTGTGGTTTTCTTGTCTTTTTGGTACAGCAGCTTTGTGGTTTTGTTGTCTTTTAGGTACAGCAGCCTTTTAATCATATAAAAAACTTTCTCTGGATCTGGTCATTTTCTTTGATGTGAAGTTCATTTTATCTATATTAATATATTTGCTATTGATTTTTAATAAATATTTGCCTGGTTTACCTTTTTTACCTTTTATTTTCAAGCTAGCTGTATAGTTAAATTTGAAGTGAATTTCTTGTGGACAGCATATGATGGCTCATATTTTAATCTACTCCATCAGTTCTTTTATTTTGCACTAGAACTTTTATTTACTATAGTTCTTGATAAGATTAGAGCTTAAGTTATCCTATTTTTCTGTTTGCTGTCCCATTTTTATTTCTCCAGTTTATTTTTCCTGCCTTTCTTGTAGGTTACTTGAATGTATTTAAAATTTCATTTTGATTTATCTAGACTATCTTTGACTATGTCTCTTGTACAGATTTTTCTGTAGTAATTGCTTTAGATATCTATGTAACTTACCCCAGTTTGTTGATATCATTGTTTTATCAGTTTGTGTGAAGTATAAAAATTTTCCCTTTCTTATCTCCTAAGTACTCTTAAATATTTCCTTTGTATAGGTTTAGAATGGTAGCAGAATATGGTAGAAGTTGTATTTCAGTTGTCAAACATAATTTAGAAAACCCCAGAGAAGAAGGGAACTGTGTTATGTTTGTTCATTTTCTCTTATTCTTTCTTCCTTGTGTTCTATAGTCTTTTGTAAATCATTTCTGTTTTGGAGTCCTTCTTTATTTTGAGGTAGATCTGCACGTGACAGATTCTCTTAGTTTTCTTCATCCAAGCATATCTTGATGCTCTCTTCATTTCTAAAGGGTGTTTCCAGTGGGTTAGAATTCTGTGTTGATTCCTTTTTTTTTTCAGCACTTGAAAAAAACGTGTGTTCTTCTGACTCCCTGGTCTCTGGTGAAAACCTACTGTCACTTGAGTTGTTTTCTTCCTGTAATAAGATGTCGTTTCTTGCTGCTTTCAAGGTTTTTCTCTTTGTCTTTATATTTCAAGGTTTGAGTACACTATATTTTGGTATGGATATCTTCAAATTTATCCTGTTTGAGGTTCACTCAACTTCATGAATATATAGGTTAATGTCTTTGGCAAGATTTGAAAATATTTCATGCATTCTATCTCTGAGGACTTCCTTCATTTTGCCTGTTACTCTTCTCATTCTTTGAGTCTGGCATGAATGCTTGATCATTTGTTGTACTCCCAAAGGTGGTCTGGGAGTTTTTCAGAGCACTCTAAGTTTTTTCAGCCTGCTACCTCTCTGTTGTTCAAACTGGGTGATTTCTAGTTTCCTATCTTCTAGTTCACTAAGTCTTTTCCTCTGTGCTCTCTGTTCTGCAATTGATCTCATCAAGTTTTTTAATTAGAATTACTGTATTTTTGATTTCTAAAGTTTTTACTTGTTTCTTCGTATCTCCTATTCTTATGCTATTTTCTACTTTTCATTTGTTTCAAGTGTTTTTTTAGTTGTCAATTGAGAATTTTTGTGATGCTGCTTTTAAAACCTTTGTCAGATAGATCTAACATCTGTCTTCTGGTACCTATTGATTGGTTTTCTTTTTCAAGTTGATTTCTTAATTCATTGTGTAATGAGCAATTTAAAAAAATGAAATCTGATCCTCTGGGATTATGTCAAAAGTCTCTGAGTCTTGTTTTTCTACTTTGGTTTGTCTGCTGTGACACATTCAAGAGGGAGAATGGGATCTGCCTTCATAGTCCCTGACTTGGTTGCCACTGACATCATTGGGAAGGGATGCCTCATTACTGTTAGCCTGGGGTAGGTGTCCAGGTTCCCCTGTAGGCCTCCACTGAGGCCTTGCTACTGCTCCTGTGTGACTGCTATGGACAACAGGGTTGACCTAATTGTTACTGAGTGATAATAAAGTTCCTAATTTTTTTTTTAGGAATCATTTTAGTAAGTATAGGGCAAGAGATGCTACATAACTATTGGTGAGACTTGAAATCACATCTCCCCATGTGATCTTAACTGGCATTGCATGACTTATGGATCTGGTTATCACAGGGTGGGGTTAAAGGACCTTGCTTCTACTTGGCTATCTCTTATCCTACTAGGTTTCTTCATATAACCAGTCAAGGTAGAAGTCTAGGCTCCATTCTCAGCCTGTGCTGGTGTGAGTAGAGGAAGGACTACAGTTTTTTCCCTGTGGAGTTTGATTATAATATAGTGATTTTTGCCTGAGATTATCTGGTTTAATAGGCTTACTGTTTCCTAGTCCTTAAATAGAACTTTTTGAAATCCGTTCCTGTTGTCATTTAGGTATTCCTGCCTTCTCTAGGACTGAGCCTGGGGTATATGAGGCATGAAAGAAAACTCACTCAGAAAAAGTAGACTTTTTATTTTATTAATCTTTGATCCTTAATGTTCCATAGCCAATCTGCCTTCTTCCTTCCTACCTTTCAAAATCTTCTTACGTTTTCCTCGATGTGATAGGATCAAACAGTAGGTGTGATTAGTGAGATAAAGAGGGAAAATACCTTTATTCCATCTTTCCAGAAACTTGAGCTAATTTCTATACATGACATGTGGTAAAGACTGAGGATCTTCCCCACCCCTGTCCCTTATGGATATAGTCATTTCATTATCATTTGTTGAAAAAAGATTGTCCCTTTTCCATTCAACTACTTTGGCATTTTCATTGAAAAGCAGTTGATAGATGATATTTAATTTCAGGAAACATTTCTGGGATTGTAGTTTTAATGATTAGCTCTGTTACATTGTTTTATTTTTTGTATAATAGACATTTTGTAATTATCTACTTTGCCTACCTCCTGTGTTTCTTATCCTTTTTATTTAAAAAATTTATTTAATTTTTAAAAGATTTTAATTATTTACTTTTATTTTGTGTGTATGAGTGTTTTGCCTGCATGTATTTAATTGTACCATCTGTGTGCCTAGCGCCTGTAGAGGCCAGAGTGGTCTTCAGATCTGGAACTGGAGTTATAGACAGGTGTTAGCTGCCATGCAGATGCTGGGAACTGAACCCTGGCCCTCTGGAAAAGCAGTATGTGCTCTTAACTACTGAGTCATCTTTCCAGCTCTCTAATCCCTTTTGTTTTTATTTATTTTAAATTTCTATTATTTATTTTATTTTGTCTGTATGGGTGTTTGCTTGCATATATGCAAATACACCTGAGTTGTGCATTGCTCACAGAGGCCAGAAGAGAGTGGATCCCCTGGAACTAAAGCTAACAATTGTTAGCTACCACATGGGTGCTGGGAACTGAACCTGGGTTCTCTGCAAGAGCAGCTAGGACTCTTAACCACTGAATCATCTTTCCAACTCCTCTAATCCCATTTAAAATTCAGTCTTTATTGAATATTTTTCTGTTGGCACATTTCACTCCACCTTTCTCCTTGTAGTTTCAGCCATCTGCTCTTCCACCAGCTCCTTGTGATTTCTGAAGAAACTTCTACTTTTCTGTTTAGTTTTTTCTTTCTTTTTTTTCTTCTCCTCTTTCTCCCCTGAATTTGTTAAACTCTCATCTCGTTTCTCTCAGGTTTCCCCTAGTCTTCACTGTTATTGTTAAGGTGTGTGGTAATGTGTGGTATTCTTCCTTACTGGCAGTTGGCTTGTGTGATATTTATTTCATATTGGAGAGGTGTATTAGTTTCCCTCAGCTTTGTAATTGTGTGTATGTGTCGGGGGCGGGGGAGAGGAATATCTTCAGTAACTGAATAGTTTTCATCCTTAGTCTCCATTTTTCTTTTTGTAGAAGCTCTGTGTGTTTGACTCCTTTTCAGATAAGGATAAAGTATACGTTTTTTTTTGTTTTGTTTTGTTTTATTTTTTCTAGACCAGCAGTTACATGAGATTCTGTGGAGCCCAACTTAGCAGTTTGGGGCAGTTTTCTTGCCTGCTAGTTCAAGAGCACTCTCTTCTGTTGGTGCACTGGAATTAAGCTTCTTTGATTGGGATAGGACTCTGCCTGGTTCTGGCACTCTGGTAATGGCATACCTCTGTAGCACCTTTGACCTTAAGTCACCGGAACCTCACTAGTACACAGTGCCTCCCTTTCTAGTGTCCTTTTCCTTAGAAGCAGGGTTCAGGTAGCCTCCTCCAGGCCTAGGAACTTACCAAGTCTCCTCCTTTAAGTCCTTAAGTGTTAGTGGTCTGGTTTGCCTAGCCTTAGACCGGTTCTTAGTGTTTATCTGCTAAGGGTGGGACTTCCCTTCTAGGTCTAGACACTGGTTGATGTCCATATTGTCACATCAGTATGATCCCTATGTATTCTCTTACCTCCTTTGTCTCTGCCTGCATCTACAGGTCTCAGATGTTTATCTTTTCATTAGGTCCAGACCAGAGTGCTCTCCAGATTTGATAACCTGCAGCAGCCTCTTTCTTATAATTGCTGTAGAGGAAATGGCAACCCTGCTACCAAGAGCCTGTTTAGGAATTCTTAACCCCTTATCAGACTTCCCAGGTGACTGGATTCTAGGATAATGACAGGCACCAAGGCAGTTTACAGGCTCTGGTTGTCAGACTCTGGAATATCAGAGAGCTGCTGGTAGCAACACATCTCCCATATACATTCCTACCCTGGAATTCCCTTCTCTCCTCTTCCTCGTCAGGAATCAGAAATAGCCTGATGACATGAAACCTCCCCCTTTCTCTGAGAGCTATAAGAAGGGACTCCCACTCTGCCTCATGGGCCTGAGCTCTCCTTAGAGCTCCCACCATAGTACTGTCTGTCTGTATGACTGTGGCATCGCTAACTTTTGAAATGACTCTCTTACCCCAAAATGATAATCTGCCACAGTGTTCACTTTGAACCCCAAACCCAAGACCATTCACTTCTTTGAAAGTCCAAGTTCATAGTTTCCTTATCTCCACATGTAGGAGATGTAGACTGTGGATGACTTTGTTCTCTTTCCTTATTGATGGTATGGCTTATATAGAGTGCAGGGGAGAAATGAGTGTAGAAGCTGCCACATCTGTGTGAAACAGCCTCTTGCTCTGTCTAGCTGTTTGTGGTTATGGTGATTTTATTTTTGTGGTATTGAAGATTGAATCTGGGGTCTTGCACAAGTTATACAAGTATCCTGAACTTTCATATACAGTCCTCTTTTTACTTTTTGAGACAGGTTTCAGAGCCTCAGTAAGTTGCCTAGGCTGGCATTGAACTCACTCTGTAGCTCAGGCAGTCCTTGAGCTAGTGATCCCCCTACCATAGTCTCCTGATAGCTTGGATTACTGGCCTGTGCCACAGGTTTATGGCCCTGTTTATATTCTTGATGTTGTCCCCCACCCTCCCTCTTCCTCACTCCCTGTCTTCATGAGCTCTTTTCTCTAAAGACTGGTTTGTTTAAATCAAGTATCTCGACTTTTGTCTTACTTGATCTTTTTCACTGTGTCTTTTTATTAATTTCTGGTCTTATCATTTCCTTTTTCTACTTTCCTTTTCTGTATTATAATGTCTTTTCTCCTGTTTATTACTTTGATTCCCAGCTCATGACAGTTGGGCTTTTCTCCTTTATTAATGGTTTAAGCTTTAGGTTTCACTCTTAAGGATGACTTTGGTTCTCTATGTCTCATCCATTTCTGAAGCTTGCTTTTTTTTGCAATCTTTTTTAAAAGTTTCATTATTTCTTATTTGAGTCATTTAGGTATGATTTGAATTTAGGTTTCTCTCAAGAGTGTCCACCCTGTGGCAGTGGCTCAAGATAGTAATGAACAGTAACCATGCCACAATTGTGCACTTACTTACAATATGAGATGGGCTTTTAAATTTAATTTTATTTTTTGAGACAAGGTCTCCCTGTAGTCCCAGCTGGCCTGGAACTCACTTGTGTAGACCAGGTTGACCTTGAACTCACAGAGATCTGCCTGCCTCTACCTCTTGAATGCTGGGATTAAAGGCATGTCCCACCACCACACCTGTTTCTTGAGTGTGAACTTGCTATGAGTATGAGGTAATGTTGGTGGGTGGACACCCTGCATGGTCTACACCGTGCTTTCTCCTCTTGTTGTTCATTTTATTATTTCTTCTTTGCTGTCTCTACTTCTTGTACTCAGATTGTCTTTTGAATTTTTCTTTCTCCTCCCCCTTCTGCTTGAAGAATATGTTTCCTAATTTCTTTTATGAAGTTTGATAGTGATAAATTAGCTCAGTTTGTCTGGAAAAAAAGATCTGTGTTCTGCCACTGTTGTGAAAGTGGTTTTCCTTTGTATGAAATTCTGTTAGTTATTTTCTCTCCTATTGAGACTATTCCATTGTCCTTTGCCTTCTGTTCTGTTGAGAAGCCAGTTGTTAGTCCAAATTACTTTCCTTTCTATAGCTCTGCCTTCTCTCCGTGGTTGCTAAAATAAAAGGCTCTTTATTGTGAAAAATTGAAATGTATGGAAAGTAGAAGCATAATGAAACTCCCATAATCTGTTACCCACCCTTAGTGCTAATCGAAATTTGCCAGTCTTGTCTGCTTGCTCCCCTTTTCTTCCTCTTTCCCTTCCTCCTTCCCTTCCCTTCTTTCTTTTTTTGAGACAGAGTCTCACTCTGACCTGGTTGCTATGTAGCCCGGGGCGGCCCCAAACTGTTTACCTCTACCTCCTGAGTATTAGAATGAAAGGCTTGTACCACCGTGTCAGGCTTTTCTTACATTCTTGTGAATCATGTTCATGCCTTTTGGTATCTCAATTATGGGCTTAAAATAACCATAGCATTATTTTGCTGAATACTGATAGTAATTCCTTCATGTTGTTCAGTACCCATTCTAAGTTCAAACTCTAGCAGTTTTCACAGAGTTTTATGGTTGTTTTGTTTGAGTCATTATCCAGATAAGGTTTATTCATTTGACCTTGCTTTTCTTCTAAGCCTCTACACTGTTGAAGGGTCTCCCCTCTTGCTTATCAGTTGTTTATTTGCTGTGGAACTTCCCACGTTCTGATCAGGCCGATCACATCAGATGTCATGAAGCATGTTTTTCTACCTGCTAATGGTAGAGACAAAGCTTCTGAAACACGATACTGTTGAAATTGTGGTGTTGGCAGCCATGTGGGTTTTAGGGGAGCTTTAGCAGCTTCATTGGCTTCAACTCACTAGCTGCCATTTGACTTTTCTATGTGAAGCAAATGATGTCTTTAAATACTGCTTGGCTCTGCCTATCTGACACCCACACATCTGGAGACTTGTTTAGGAAGAGTCCAGCTTGGTCCTTTTGGTGAGCTCCATGGATAATTGCTTGGCCCCAGGGCCTGCATCACATCTGCTGAATCTGTGAGCGATACTAAGATGGAACAATGGGTTCAGCTGGACCATTCTTTGCAAACCTCTCTGTCAGCCTTTCCTCTACTAGCTCCAGTGACAAGGATGATTGTTAACATATGAGTGATTTCAGTAAGGTTTGCACATTTCCATCTTTCCTTTTGTATTTATTATTGTAACCTTTACTGTAAGTTTAGTTAATTAAATACTTGGTTACCTTGAAATGAATCTTGTGTTTTTTAAAAAAAATTATTTATTTTATATGTATGAGTGTATTGCCTGCATATATGTAAGTACCCCTGTGTCGCGCAATGCCTGTGGAGGTCAGAAGAAGGCATCAGATCAGATCCCCTGGAACTGGAGTTACGGATGTTTTGTTAGCCACCATGTAGGTACTGGGATCCAAACCTGGGTCCTCTGCAAGAGCAGTCAGTGCTCTTAACTACTGAGCCATCTATCCAGCCCCAAATTTTGTCTTTTTATTAATTAATGCTTAATTAATTCTGTCCCTTTAGTTATGAATTTTCAAAATAATGAATAAGTATCATAGCAACTAACCCAAATATGATCATGTTGTTATGAAATTTTGATTTTTAATGTGTGTAATGTGTTTTAGTCCTTTAAAGTTTACTACTTCTTTTGATGCTTCAGTTGTCACTTTAAGTTGTCCTTCTCACATGCTGTGGGCATCTTTGCCAGCTTCCTTCTTCTCTTATCTTGCATACCTTAAAGACTATTTTGTAAGTCTCTACCAGAAGACTGTGTACTGGATACCATCATCATTCTTAGACATCCCTACCTGGCTTACAGCGGTGGTCCTTTAACTTCCTCTTTGCAGGACTGCAGTCAGGCTGCTGGCACTGTGAGAGTGTGTGGTAGCGCATCTCCCCAGGGTATCCCTGAGCCAATGAAGGAAAGGCGTGGGTATTCAAACCCAGCCATGACTGCAGGTCAGAATAACCTTCAGAGATGTTTGAGTAACTTAGAGTTACACTCCCAGGGGTGCTTTTGCTGAATTCCTGTCCCATCCTCATTTCCTTCCATTTGCTTCTGAGAGCTTGTCTTTCACCAGGCTCAGCTGTATGCTTTTTAAAAAATTAATTTATATTTTATGTTGTATGAGTGTTTTGCCTGCATGTGTATAAGTGCACCCATGTCATACAATGCCTGCAGATGCTGGAAGAGGGCATCGGATGTCTGGAACTGGAGTTATGGATGGTTGTTAGCCACTATGTAGGTGCTGGGAATCAAACTCGGCTCTTTAACCAGTGGCTCATCTCTCCATCCATCAGTTGTATGCCTTTATAGAGCCTGACACAGATGCCACAGTGAGAGATCATGACCTGTGTGCATTGCTATTGAGTCTCCCTCACCCTCTTTTTCTCTCCTTGCTTTTCCCTCTCCCTCTCCATCTCTGTCAGTCTTCCCCCACCCCCACCCTTTTGTGATTTGGGGATGGAGTCTAGGGCCTCACATATGCCTCTGAGTTGTACCCTACCCCTGCTGCTGCTGTGTTCTCTCATGGCTTTCAGGGTTTAGTGTGGAGTTTTATTTACTATTATTATTATTTTTAGAAAAATGTCATCCATCTGCCACATTTGTAATTCAAATTCTTCATAGGATTTATGTCTCACTTCTTTGAGTTTGTATTCATGTTTTCTTTTCCTGGACTATTTTGTCTTTTTAATTTGCTTATTTTGTTTTCCAGAATGGTGGCATTTTGTTTGGGTGATTTAAAAAAAATTTTTTTTTGAGACAGCCTCTCCATGTGGCCCAGCTGGCTTGGAACTCAATATATAGATCAGGCTGACCTCAATCTCCTAGAGATCCACCTGCTTTTGCCTCCTGAGTGCTGGGATTAAAGACATGTGTCACCATTTCTGGCTCGGTGTTATTTTTATTTTTTAAGATTGTGTGCAGATGTCTATGTGTAGGTATGTATATGTGAGTGCCAATACCTGTGGAGGTCAGAGAAAGGTTTTGGAGTATGCCTGGAGCTGGAGTTACAGGTGGTTGTGAGTCATCTGATTTGGGTGCTGGAAGCTGAACTAAGGTCCTCTGTAAAGAGCAGTGCCTCAGTGGTTAAGAGCATTGGCTGCTCTTGCAGAGGACCCAGATTCACTTCCCATCACCCACATGGCAGCTAACAACATTCCATAACTCCAGTTCCAAGGGATCCGACACCTCTTCTGATGTTCTTGGGCACTGCACAGCACAGGTGCACATACATACATGCAGCCAATATGCTTGTACACATAAAATATTAAAAAATTCTTTCTTTCCAGTCATTTTATTCCTTTATAAAAACACAGGTTTTTATAATCTCTTGACTGTATTAAGCTACAAAGTTGCAAATAAATGCTTGTTACTTATTCTTCATAGTTCTTCTGTAGATACAGTTGTACCATTTGTGGAATACACAAACACGCATGCACGCACACATACACACACGCACTCATACACACACACACACACATTTTTTGAGACAAAATCTCACCAAGTTTGTAACCAACTCTGTACAGTGGGGTTGGGGTATAACCTACAGGTAAAGAGCTTGCCTAATATGTAAGCCTTCCTCAGTCTTCTGGTTTTGGGATTACAACTGTGTGTAATCATGGCTGGCCAACGTGTCATTTTTGATGCATGGGGGTCTTTAAAATCTATTTCTCAATCACTAATATAAAACTTTGATTTTAATCAATGGTTTTGTTTCTGATTGCTACTTTAATTTCTAATTTAATTGTGCTATGATTAGAGGTTTGTGACCATGTGATAATTTCCCTTGAGATTTTTTTATAGTTGCTAAGGCTTGGTTTTGTGGCCAACTTTATGGTTGTTTTATATGTTAACCTCCCTTAGCAGCCTCTGTTTTGTTTTACCCAACTTCCTTGTCATTGCTACGTTTCAGTCCTTTTTCAGAATCCCGCAAAGTAGAAATTACCATTGTTTGACCAGAGACAATGTTTGTTTATATTTTCCAGCTTATTGGCTTCTTCTTGGGCCTGCCTTTTGTTCTTCCATCTCATACTTCCCTTTACATAGTTTCTTTCTCCTGAAGGACAAGTGTTGCTGCTGTCACATGGCATATGTTTCTGAAAATGCCTGTAGAAAAAGAGGTTCTGTGTAACTGCAACCAGAACACAAACAAAACCAAGAACAATCTTTAGAAAAAGTACAGTAAAGTTCCTTCATCATATCATTTGTACCCAGAGTAGAAACCAGTAGCCCTTTGCAATCTGCTATGAGATAGATGCAGGGCTGGGATGGGATGTGCTTCCCAGAAAGCCTAGTCTCTTCTGCCCCAAGGGAAATCTTTGTACTGGCAGAGGTGCTCACTCTTTCTTTTGGGATCTTCCCTTAGGACTCAGACACCACTGTCCTTAAACTCCAGTCTTTTTACCTTTGTCAATTTGAAACAGTTTATGCTTGGAGTCTGTTGCTGAGTATGTCATGAAAATGGTCTCAGAGAACATATAGATAGATACAGGGCTGCCCCGGCCGGCAGGGCATGAACAGAGCACGAGTCCTCAGAAACCTGGGATGAAAGGGACAAAAGGAACACGGAGGGCCGACAAGACAGTCTCCCTGATCAAATCGGCATATCTTTATTCTTTACAGAGCTCTATATACTGCAGCTACAAGGGGCTAGGTGGGGTGTGGTGGACTAGGGTTGCTAGGAGACAAATCACTGGAAGATCCAGGAGCCAAGGGCATATGTAGCCAAGGGCAGCTTCAGGAAGGGGAACTTGTTTGTTTACATAATAAGAAACTCTAAAAGGCACTTAAGAGACTTCAGAATTAACATAATTGGTATCAGCAAGTGTCAGGATGTTACATTTGCAGAAGGGCAAGACAGAGGTCACTTGGTCTCCAACACAGGGCCCTTGCTTCTTCTTCCCAGGGAAAGCTGCCCTTAGGTTCTGTGTGTTGCTGATGTTAATGCCTTCAGACAGCTGGGCCCGTGTTTCTTCACCTGTCTCAGGGGCTTACTTCAGACAGTTCATTATAGGCTGTGGTGGGGCTTTACAAGTTCCATAGACTTACTACTTGCTCACTTTTAAAACAACATTCACTTATTATTTCTTATATTTTATATTTTTCATCTAAAAATTTCTAAATCTGAAGTCATTAGTGGTGCTAACTATTTTTTGTTCAGTTTTTGTGTATTCCATACAGTATATCTTAATCATATTTGGGCCCCTGTCCACCTTCTTTACCCCTATGATCCCCCTCACGGGATTTCATTCATTCTGTCATATGTGTTAAGGTCTCTTGAGTCAAATTTGTGTGTACAGATGTCCCTCAGTGTGAGTTCATCTACTGGAGTCTAGTCAGTCTATCTAGAGTCACTTCTTTAAAGAGAATAATCTCTTCCTCACCCAGAAATAATCAGTTGCCAATAGTTCCTCAACTAAGGTTGGGGCCTGCTGCCCATTTCCCCAGTTCTATGCTGGGTTTTTGTCTGATTGCATTTTCATGGATCTTGTACATGCTATCACCATTGCTGTAAGTTCATATGAGCAAGTTCCCAGAGGCCTAGAAGACTCTGTTTCTTTATGTTCATGCATCAACCATGGCTCTAACAATCTTTTTGCTCCCCTTTCCGAAATGGTCCCCAAGCCATAGGTGGGTAAAGTTTAATATAGAATACTTGTATTTACAGACAAGTATACCACTTACCACTCATCATAGAAGCTTCTTTTTGCAACATTTGGAGATTATTACAGAGTTCCACAACTAGTCAAACTCAGAGAATGTGTCTGTGAGATACCCAACCTTAAGTGACACATCTCCAGTGGAGCCTCTACACCTAAGTCTTGGGGAACCTAGAAGAACAGGAGGTAGAGCAAATATTAATGCATCTCTCAATTCTTACTAGTGAAGCTTCTTCAAGCAACAGAGGGTGACATACACAGCAGGCCACAACTGGCTAATGTTTAGAGAATAGACTGCAGAGTAACCTTAAATTCTTCAAGTTTATGGGGATTCTGTGGTCCAAATATGGAAAGTTTTTGTCAGAAGATTTACATGTGCTTTGCCCAGGATCCCAGGGGGCCCCAGGCTTGCTCACAGTGGGATGTGGCTTGATGTGGGAGACCATTTCTACCCTGCTTTTTATTGAGTGCCTAGGTTCAGGTATCCCACCACTGGTGACCATTTTCCCACAATGCCATTCCTTGAGTCAGCTCAGTTTTTTGACCTGGAGGAAGAGCAAAACACCTCTATGGTGCCTGGCATTAGCTGTTAGAGTCCTGGTTCTCTTCTTGCCCCACCCCCTCTGCAGCAGGCTCTTCTGTTTAAGTGCTATTCTACTTCAGTGACTTGATTTTAGGTATTATGCTTGTTTTAAGTAACCGCTTCTAACTTACTTAGTCTGTGGTAATTTTTCCTCTTCATTTTTTTTCTTGTTTTTATTCTTTGACTTAATAATTTTTTTCATGATTGTGTTGTGCAAATCTGTCTCAGGAGTAATTCATTCAGGCTCTGGTGTCTTTGTTCCATTTCTTTTGGGTTGTTTAGTTCTTCAAGTCCAGAGTTCTTCCCCCAGTTTACTTTTTCTTGGGTTTGCTTTGTTTATTGGGGAGGAGCTCATAACTTTAAAGGCATAACTTTAAAACATTTCTTTTAATTTTAAAAGTGATTGTTATTTTATTTTATGTGTATGAGTGCATTGCCAGCATCTAGGCAGGTGCACCCATGTAATGCAATACCACAGAGGTCAGATCCCCTGGAACTGGAGCTACAGATAGTTGTTAGCTGCCATTTGGGTGCTGGGAACTGAACTCGGGATCTTTGCAAGAGTAGCCAGTGCTTTTAACTGCTGAGCCATCTCTCTAGTCTTAAAATATTTCTTTCTTTAAAAGTAGTATATGCTCATTATGGGAACATTTTCTAAATGTTAAAAGTGAAAAGGTGGAAGTTATCAGAAAGCCACTCTCAGTCAGCCTTTTCTTGCTTCGTCTTAGTGCAGTGTGTCTGCTGTGGTTGGACTCATCTGGGACAAGAAGCTTGTTCCAGAAGCTTGTACTCCTCCTCTGTTAACTTACCGTTTCACTTGCGTCTTATGGCCTGTAAACTCTTAGACATTTCGGTATCCATGATGTGGTGCCTCACAAGGATTGAGTATTTTTGTACATTACCTATGGTTGTATGTTTTATAATTTTTCACTATAAAAGAACTTACAGACTACTTTTTTAGTGCAGATTTTTTTCTGAAGATACTGTCTTATGAATTAATAGAATTTGGAAGGTTTTAAATAAATATTGCCAATTATTTCTCAGGAGATTATGTAATTTACATTTTCAGTAGGGAATTTGATGGTACCCATTTGAAGGTATTTGCTTTAAAGTACTTGCAGGAAGCTGATTATAGCTCTGAAGCCAAGCTGTGTTGCTATACTGTGGCTGTTCTCTGCTGCATATGAGTGACCAGCCATCAGGGAGGCACTGGGCTCTTTGGTCTCCACAGCATACTCTGGTCCTAAGCACCTCCATTTTTGTTACTCTTTAATATCTTCTTTGCTTTTATGTAACTTTAAAAGAGTAAAAATAGTATAGCTGTGGGAGGTGGCTCAAGTTATTGCACTGTCTCCTTTAGTGTCCCTGAGGTCCTAGCAAATCTGTCTCCTGCAAGAACTGAAATATACATTTACATGGTTAAAAATAATGATCTGAAGGAAATACACAACGTTCACCTGAAAGGAATAATGCTCAGCGTTATTATAACCAAGGGAGCTGAGCTTGTGGGTGCAAAGCTGGTAGTGGAGGCTGAGAGAGCAGAGGAAGGCCTAGCAGAGAGGCATCAATAAGTAGGAGCCAGGCAAGAACCTAGGGAGATGGGACTAACAAGTGGGTGGCTGGGTTCCTTTCTTGATGGTGTAGGAGAAACTCCAGGCCAAGACAAGTTGGACCTGTATGACATGGTTCAGGGAGTACCTTTAGGTCTGTGGGTTCAGGCATCCCCTTGCTTTGCCTTGTCTTGGTGATCAGAGATCTCTCGGGCAGAGGGAAGCTCTCACTAGGCTCTAGGAAGCACTGGTGTCATCAAGATCAAGGGTGTGGCTCTCACATCACAATGCAGGAGGCAAACAAGGCCTTCTGGGATGTCCATTGCAGGCCACCCTCTATCTCTAGATGCTGTCCCCTCTGTCTTGATCATGCTCTGCCCAGTGACCCTGTGTTCTTAGCTAAATGTCTGTTCCCAGGTGGACCTATGATGGTCTGCCTCACTTCCCTGTAGCATGGAATTGGGAGAGTCATGTGATATGACTTTATATGTATGATCCTTCTAACTTTGAGGCCCTATGTCCTTGTAGGTGGTAACGTGGACCTGGAAAGCCAAACAGAGGGCAAGAAGGAGGCAGAAGCTGATGATGTACTGAGAAGAGGCCCCCGACCCATTGTCCCATACAGCTCCATGTTCTGTCTCAGTCCTACCAACCTGTGAGTTTCCTCATGCCCATGCCTGGATTTGTCCTAACTGTGTTCTTGCCATGACTGTGTGAGCATTCTAGTCAGCATGCATGGGTTATGCACCTTGTTGAGACCAATTCTACACACTTATTTGAACGTCTTTGGCGCAGCAGTCCTGTAAGGAACATTTGTCATCTCATTTTATAGATGAAGACACAGAGGCCTAAGGAGTTCTGTGCCTTATATAGCCACATGGTCATTCTTGGTGGTGTGGCTTGGATCAGATGCCAGATAGTTACTTCTAGAGCCTGTACTGTCTCCTACTTCCTTGTTGTGTATGTTCATCAATGGACACAAGACCCTGTTTATATCTCTCATGTACATACCTCATTTCATTCATCTTTTGGCCATTGCCATTGTGTGCCCCTCATGTTGATGATCATGGTCCATTATTCATCATTTTGATGCTTTCATTAATTCAACTGTCATTCATGTGCAAACAGCATTCTACAGTGATGAGTAACACAGCCAGCCTGTCCTTACCAAGCATTTGGGCTAGTGGGAAAAAATAGATAACAAGCACGACAAAACAGTGAGACAAGACATCAGACAGCGATGAGTGCTAGTAAGAAACAAAGTCAATGTAGGCTTCTGGGGGTGTTAAAATCAGTAGAAAGGTGGGGACCTCGTGGGTAAGATTGGGTTAAAGCCTTGATGAAGAGAAGGAGAATGCTCTGGAGTAGAAGGGAGCAGTATGGCAAAGGCAGAGCCCTATAAAACCAACTGAATAGAGGAGTGGGTGGTGAATAGGATCAAAGAGTAGCAACATGAGAGTGACTGTTCAGCCACCCTTTCTGCCCTCAGTTGTCCAAGTCTCTCCACACAGCTCTTCTCAGCCATTCTCTCTTTCTTTTCCTACCCTTCATTTTCTTTTCATTCAGCACCTATTTACTGGGGGCTTAATCTGCTGGGCTAAGAGTTAGGAGTAAATAGTAACAGAGACAGATATTGTCCCTGCCCTCCTTGGGCTGACTTGTTGTAGAAGTAGACAGGTAATTGTTAAATAGGCTCAGCATGGAGATGTAAAATAAAGAGGTCCTGGTGTTCTGAAGAAGGCAAGAGAAGGCCAAGGGAATTTTCCTGAAAGGAGTAAGGTCTCAGTTGAACCTGAAAGATGAGTTAGTGTGGAGTAGAGAATGAGTGCTGTTTTAGAGAAGAACATTTATGATGGTCTAGAAGTGGAAAGCAGCCAGTTGGAAGAATGTACAGACGGTCCCCCGTTGGTTGCCTTGTAGAGGATTGGGCACAGTCAGGCCCCAAAAGTAGTACATGACTTAGTGTCAACCTTAGGTAGGAAGAGTGTAGAAAGGAGACTGGTTAGGATGTTGGCAAGCAAAAGATGGTGAGGTATACTTAGGATAGTTAGGAATTTGGAAGTGAAGTGCTAGGGGAGAAACTTCAGAGGCAGTATCTGCAAAATCTGACGATGAGTTATATGGAAAGGAGGTGTCAAGGCTGGATGAGTTTCTGTTCGCTGGCAAAAGACAGGACAGCCGCTGAGACCAGCAGTGTTTGTGCGAGTATGGCTAAGTTTTGGGATCTAGGTAGCTGCTGGATCGTGCAGAACCAGGCAGGGTACTGGAGGCATCTCACAGTTAGGTGAACTGGAAACAGAGCTGAATGGTGAAAATGCAGCTATAAGCTGGACCCAATCCATGACTGCTGAATTAGGAGCGGAGAGGTGAGGGAAGGAAGTGCTGGGGGACATACTGCCAGCAGACTGCTGGGGATCTGGGAAGAATAGAAGATCTGTGTGTATCCAGGGAAGAGGAGAGAAGTAGAAGTGACTGGGAAATTGCAGCCTTTTGAGTATGGAGTCAGAGGAAAAGGCTTGGAGGGGTTGGAGGCAGGGGCATGCTTGTGGAGGCTGTTGAGGAATGAGGATACCAGGAGAGATATCTATTCCACCTCCTGGTTCTGTGGTTGTTTCTTCTTGTCCACCACCTGGGGTTCAGCCTTCCTTACCTGGCCAGATGGCTGCTGTCTTCAGTACTTGTTGGCAACTGAGAGACTCCAGCTTGATTATCTCTGCACTGCTACTGGTGATTGTTTACTGGAGTGGAGCTTCATGCAATCAGGGACTTGGCTTTCTTATTTGAGGCTATGCTCCCTCAGTGCCTAGCAGATGCTCGGTAATGTTGAAAACTGAGCTAAGGCCCTGGTGTACAGGTGACTGAGATGGGAAGTGAGTGTACATGGTGGTATGTTCACATGCAACATTGGGAGTTAAAAGCAAACATGCACTCAGCACAGTCCCAGATACTCTAGGGTAGGAGTGGCTTGCTCTCCATAAGGCTGCTGTACTAAAATGCTTTCAGGCTCGAAAGATAGCCCAGTAACTTAAGAGCACTGGCTGCTCTTGCAGAGGACCTAGGTTTGATTCCCAGCACCCACATGGAAACTAACAACCATTTGTAACCCCAGTTCCAGGGGATCCAGTGCCCTCTTCTGGCCTCCATAGCCATTGCATGACACAGGTACAGGTACACATATGCAGGCAATAACACTCATATAAAAAATAAAATAAAATACTTTCTTCATGGATCACTCTTTCTGCCTGTTTCTCTTAATGGTTGGATAGTTGATAGCATCTGCTTCAGGGCAGCAGACAGTAAGTAACTGAGTGGAGGCAGTTATGCCATCGAAGAATGTTATTCATAGGCATTGGATTTGGCCTTTGAATTCTGTTTGCTGGTCCTTGACCTTGGATGCTTTTTCAGGAAACTGTCACCACCAGTCTCCTGGCTACTGACCTTTGCCACAGAAACAAGAGGCAAAAGTCAATTCTGGTGTGGTAGCCTGTGAGGCCTTCTTATGGGAGAGGTTGGCATACCTGACTCTGGGCCCATAGTGACCTGAGCCTTGTCCTCACAGGCTCCGTCGCTTCTGCCATTACATTGTAACCATGCGGTACTTTGAGATGGTGATTCTTGTGGTCATTGCCCTGAGCAGCATTGCCCTAGCTGCCGAGGATCCTGTGCGGACTGATTCATCCAGGAACAATGTGAGTGTCATAACAATTGGGCCCACTACTAGGCTGCAGAGGTGCCATGGGGCATAGTCCCAGAGCCCACAGGGCTAGGGTGGTGCCAGGGTCCTATCTTGTCATCAGGCATCCTCTTCCCTCCGAAGGTGTGGAAACCAAAGGTCTGGAGAAGCCCATCTCCTGGAGTCTCTATTGTAGTTGTGTCATTATTAGCACGGCAACCACTAGAAGGCCTCTTCACAGAGGGATGTTCCCCTCAGTTGACCCTATCACTGTTGCCAGCTGACCCCACTTAATGGGTTGTTGGCCCAGAGACCTAGGGAGAAACTTTAAGCCAATAATGTGGCCTTGGCTGTGACTTTTAGCTCAGCTTTTGAGAACAGTCCTACTTTTGTTTCTAGGTTTTGAAGTACATGGATTACATTTTTACAGGAGTCTTCACCTTTGAGATGGTCATAAAGGTAAGAGATATGGTGGCTTCTGCAGTCTTTGTAGAAGCATATAATGGGTATACTAGGTATGTACTCAGAGAATGTACATATGTGCATGGTCTTTGTAGCCATGAAGTGTTTTGATAGCTAAAAGCCTTACCAGACACAAAGGGCCTCCAGTACCATCCTGCTTTGTGGAATGCTGCCAGGATATGTGGTTCTGCTGTCCTTAGCTCCTGAGCACATGGACTTTGGGCTTTCTTTAAAGTGTGTGTGTGTGTGTGTGTGTGTGTATGTGTATGTGTGTGTATTTTCATCCTCCTTTTGAAGGTTGCCCCAAAGGTAGCTACAAAGAAGGAGTCGAATGATACTATACAGAGTAAAAGGAGACCTTGGAGAGGGATAGCTGGAGCACTGTTGGAAGACTTAAGTTAAGTGGGATCTAGAGATTTGCTGATAGACTGAAAGTGTACTGTCATACAACTTTCCCTTTCTTCATAAGGTACCTCTTCTCCCCAAGTCTGATGTATATTTGCACAGGTGTGCATTCAGTGCAGTGGACTACACATACATGTGTACATACAGTAGTACAGTCAAAGGTGTGTGTACCTGTATGCATGTAGTTTGAGTCAGATATCTTTGTACACAGAGCACTTATAAGGGGTGCATAAAGATGTTATCTTTGCTACTCACATACTCCCAAGTCTCTGGGGAGTGGTGACCTCAATTTGCCAATGAGGTAACTGAGACTAAGAGATTGTGGTATTTGCTGAAAATTACAGTAGCAAAAGTAGTAAAGTTAGGACATACAGAAAAGTTCTGATTTATAGCCCTCCTAAGCTGGAGCTGAGCTGTGTGATTTCCCTATGGGAGCATTTTTGTTGTGTGAGAGGGAGGGATAAGAGAGACAGAGACTTCTTATCACAGTGATGTTCCTGGAAAGGTTGGATCTCAGTCAGGACTCAGCCAGTTATATACTATGCGGGGATATTGGGGTTAAGGCCCCACTGAGATCATTGAAGAGTGTGACTTCTCTCTGAGAGAGTATGTGGGGTGTGTCTGAGATGCACTGAGGTCATAGTGTAAACAGTGTGATCTGAGCACTGAGCCTTGTGTTACAGGGAGATTCAGAACCAACCATGTCCTTTTGTGACTGGGGTCTGGCTCTGCCTCTTCTTTTCCTTATGTTCTCTAATGTCAGTGTATCCTCTTCAGATGATAGACTTGGGGTTGCTTTTGCACCCTGGGGCTTACTTTCGGGACCTGTGGAACATTCTGGACTTCATTGTGGTCAGTGGAGCCCTGGTGGCATTTGCCTTCTCGTAAGTAAGCCTCATCTGCTGTGGACCTAGTGGCTGTAGCCTGAAACCACAGTGGGGTATGAGGGTGAGAAAAGGGAAAGGTCCCCTGTTAGCCTCCCTGATTGGTCTGTAGCTCTATAACTTCCTAGATGAGACTATAGTGCTTTCTTGGAGATGAACTGTGAAGTTGAAGACCCAAGGCCATCTGTTCCTGACATCAACTGTAGTCTGAGACTGGGTAGGCAGTCCTCTGGATTTTTGGCATCTGCCTTGCCAGGGTCCTTTGAAGCCTGCTTGTCTCCTCTTAGGCAAGAGCCTGATTGGGAGACAAATGGTGTTTTTGCCCTAGTTGGTAAAAATCTTCTGTGGACTTGTAAGACTAATCCCTCTGATTCCTGATTAGGTTATTAGGAATAGACCCTCCACAGGGAATGTGGCATTGTGGTGGGGCCAGGAATCAGGTGATACAGGGGAAGTAGTGTGATGAGATTCAGAGACAAAAATGACCCTGAGGGGAGTGTCTATATTTTTCTGACCTCTGGGTGGGCCAGTGTAGGCTTGTGCTCTGCTTCCCACAGCACTGACTCTGTTCTCTTTGTCTTTCTGTTGCTGGACTCTGGTAGGAGCTTCATGGGGTAATGCTTCCCCCTCCCCTCATACTGCCTGACATCATGGCACGCCTAAGGCCTCTGGCCTGTCCATCATGGCCTCACTCTTGCTCATCCACCTTCACCTCATTTAGGCTGCATGCTGCCAGGAGCCATCCCCAGGCCACCATTTCTGCCATGTCTCTGGGGACTGGTTGGGAGCTGGGCTGGGCTGGGCATGGTCAGCCCTTGGTAGGGAGGCCCTCGGTGAACAGGGTGTCCAAGTGAATACTGGCAGCTGGAGCATTGGCCTGGAGGCGGTGAGGGGTCTGTCTTGAGTGTGAGCTGCCAGTAGTGACCATAGCCCAGGATGCTGGACATCCTGAGGTGCTTTCCCAGGGGGCTACTCTCTTTGTGGAAATGCAGCATTCTTTCTTCTTTCTTCTGCATGATCTCTCTCCTTGATCACCTCCCAGTGTCTCCTCTAGGTGTCTTAATGGGCCCTCTGTCTATGACAAAAGATGTGAGAACTTTGCCAGAGTATCAGCAAGGTCCTAGAGAACTGCAGGAAGAGTTAGAGAGGTGATTGTAGGGAAGCATAGGACCTAGACTATGGCCTAGAGCAATCCAAAAGAGAGGCTTGAGCCCAGAGGCTGGTCTCTGGCAGGCAATTCTCCTGGAAGCCTTTCTCTTCTTTGGCCACGTTTCTTGATTGGTCTGTGTTTTGGTGCTGGCAGAGGGAGATAAATAAGGCTGGGTACCAGGGGTATTAGGTGACAAAGGGGCCAGTTTTTGTTGCTTTTTTGACACCAATCCAGTCCCCAACGACTCCAAAAACTCCTGCCTCAGCCTCTGAATTTCTGAGGTAACAGGCCTGCAACATCATGACCAGCTTTAGGGACAGTTTGATCTGATTCTGAAGTATGGGACTGAGGAGAAGGTAGAGAGAAAAGCTCTCCTTTTCTGTGGAGGCTTGGGCTACCCAGCTGCACCCTACTCAGCCTAGAGTTTTTTTGGAACTTAAGGGAGGCCACTGGTGGCTGGCCTAGCCACTCTTCCAGGCCAAGTTCAGTGGGACGTGACTTCTGAGCTGGCCGGACTAGGGCTCCCTGAATGGCAGAAGCTTCCCCAGCTTTGCAGGCCTGGTCTCTGACAGCTCTCTTGCTGCCCCTCCAGCCCTCCACCCCCTTCCCCACTGCCACTAACAACAGGCAGAAGTAGCAGCTGACTTCCATGAGGATTCTTGGTTTGGGATTCTAATCCTAGACTTTTGAGCTTGTTGTACCTAGAATTTTCTTTGCCTGACTTCTTGCCTCCTCCATCTAATTTTCCTGTCTGCTCCTGTCTTGATTATTCTGCTGTCTCTCTCTGCCTCTCTCACCCCCTACCACACCTTCTTTTCTTTTTCCCTCTTTCCTCCTCCTCCATTTCTGTCTCCTTCCTTCTCTCCCCTTTCCCTTTATTCTCTCTTCTATTTCATCCCCCTTCTCTTTCTCTTTCCCTCCCTACTCCTCTGTACTCCCATCTTTGGCATTGTTTCTGTATTTGTCTGTCTGTCTCTTTCCTTCCCATTTTCCTCTTCCTAGGTCACTTGAAGGGTATTAAGTAGCCTGTGGGGCAGAGCTCATCAAAATCCCCTTAATAGCAAGCAGGGCAGCATTCCTTTCATGCTGGAGAAAGTTCTAGCATGATAGGCAAGCTGAACCCAGAAGATGTGGAAGTAGCTGTTATGGTCAAGAGCATGAATTCCTTCTACCTGAGAAATCAGCTGTCCCTCTGCACCATCTGTGTTGTTCTGGCTCTGTCCTGGCCCTGGCCCACCCACTGTTCTTAGAAGGGGTGCAGGCCAGGTAGCCATGGGAAGAGCTCTACCACTTATTACCTAGAACCTGAGACAAAATGAACAGGGTTTTGTAAAGTAGACCAAGTTGGCCAGGTAGGTGCTGGACTTTTGTCACCATTCTGCCTGCCAGCATCAGTGACTTCTCCCTTCTAGAGGATCCAAAGGGAAAGACATCAACACCATCAAGTCCCTGAGAGTCCTGCGTGTCCTGCGACCTCTCAAGACCATCAAACGGCTTCCTAAGCTCAAGGTTAGAATCTGGATTTGGGGCTTAAGGAATTTGCTGGGCATGTGGATGTGCTCATGTGTGGGTGGATGCATGCTTATGTACATGTATTTTTATGTGTCTGTTTGAACTGCCCACCTGTATGAGAGGACAGGCTTACTCAACTCAAAGACCCTCCTCCAAGGAGGCCTGTTCCCAGCAATCTGTTGAAGACCCCTCTTCCTTAGCCCAGAGCATTAGATGGGACACTGTGTTTTCTTGCAACACTGTGTTGCAAGACAGGAAGAATAGGGGACATAGTGTGTAGGAATAGATGTGAGCCATTAAGTACTCCAGAAAGTGACTGCTGGGCTGGATGTGGTTGAGTTTCTGGATGAAGGAAGTGCAGTGTAACCCTGATCTAATAATTATTGAACCTGTGTCAGGGACAAATGTTGTAGTTTCACTCCTTTAGTTCTCCAAACCTTTATGCAGTAGATTTTCATATCAATAGTTTGGTAATTCAAGCTTCAGAGACATTAGTCAAAGTGGATAATAGGAATAGGGGTTCTTAAAACCTGTGTGTGAACTATATGTGGGGAAGACATCAGAAGCTCTCTGAGCCCAGGCAGGGCTTATACCCAAGGCAGCAGGATACTGTGCATTGTCTGCAGCTTCCTTGGCTCAGGCAGCTGCAGCATTCTGAGTATGCCAGCCAGAATCTCCAGAGATGATTGTAGGTCTGCAAGATAGTCTGAGAGATATATTAGCTCTAAGAGCAAGATGGGGAACTTGAGTCACATCTGGCCTCTAGACCATGTTTAAATTCCCTGTTCCATGGTCCTCAGCCCATCTTCCTCAGCTTCAGTCCTCCCATATCACTACTGGTGCTAGGCAGGAACAAGGCAAGGGCAGGGCAGGGCAGAGGTTTGCACATTTCCCCTGTTACAAGCCTAGTCCCTTCTGGCTCCTTCCTGTGACCTGGTTCCAACAAGTCCAGTTCTCCTGGGCATCCAGCTGTCTGCTCTGGTACCTCCATTCCACTAGCCAAAACCAGCATGACTCCTCTCCTGAGAGAAAGACAGCTGTTAAGTATGATAGCTGATAGCACTGCCTGCTGTGGTCATGGGTCTGAAAGCCTTGAGGTGTCCTTGATGCCTCTGGAAGTCTAGGCTTTAGAGGTCCTGAGGTTCTGAGCTGGTAACTGCCCTGTTCTATTCTTTCTTCTGGTCCCCTCCATACCCTTTCCTCCAAACCCATCTCCTTCCCTCTCTCCTTGACCCACTCCTCCCTCTTGACCTCTCCCATGTGGCCCCTCCCTTGTGGTTCCACCCTTCTTTCCTGTCTCTGCTCCCTCCTCCCTGCAGGCTGTGTTTGACTGTGTGGTGAACTCCTTGAAGAATGTCTTGAACATCCTGATCGTCTACATGCTCTTCATGTTCATATTTGCCGTCATTGCAGTGCAGCTCTTCAAAGGGAAGTTTTTTTACTGCACTGATGAATCCAAGGAGCTGGAGAGGGACTGCAGGTAAACTGAGGCAGGGTGGAGAGCCCCAAGATGCAGAGAAAACTTGGTCTTCAGTTAGGACCCAGTGCAGCTGGTCACATGGCTTGGGCATCTCCTCTGCAAAGCCTAAACTGTATGAAGCTAGGCAACCTGTTTAAGATGTGGTGAAGAGGGAAATGTGTTGCCTGTCCCCAGAGCAACACCAGGAACCCTTATCATGTTCTGCATAGAACCAGAGACCAGCTATGTTTTGGGGGATACCTTTCCTGCCTGTAGATTTTCAGGCAGCTTACCATAGCCAGCAGGGTGTTTCTAGGGGCTCATGAGAGTTCTAGTAGGTTTGAACAGTTGGAAGGATTGTTTGTCCTCATGATGCCCTCTATTTTCTTGGCTTGGTCATACTCTCAGCATGGGGGAGGCACCATTGGGAAAGAGATAGAGACATAAAAGCAGTGCGGGTAGCTTCTTCCTGCTTGCATGGTAAAGGTCTCATTTCTGCTTGTCTGGATGTCACAGCCTTTGGTCAGCTCCATGGTGTCTGGTGGATATTTGGCTGGTTCCTATGTGGGACTCCCAGCTGTTTGTGAGCATGTACACATAGGAGATGTATGTCCAGTAAAGTCATAAGCTGTGCCTGTGGTGTTTCACTTGTGTGAAGTGGTTTCTTACCAGTATGGATGAAACCTCCAGCTGTCTATGCCCTTGCCCATTCTTGTGCTTCCTGATTACTTTGTAGTCTTTTTGGGTGTGGGGTTGGATTTGCCCCTGTATGATGACCAATGAAACTGAGCCCCTTCTCCTGGGTAGACTGGCCGCTCAGATGTCCTGTTCTGGGCAATGTTCATTAAAGCTTTGCCCATTTTCCCATCAAGTACTAATCAGGCCAAACCCCACTTAACTTCCAAAATCAGATAAAGTGAGGTGTGTTTAGAATGGAATAATTGCCCATAGACAGTCTTTTTCTGTTCTCTTGTTCTGCCTCTTTTTGATTTGTAAGAATTTTCTCATGTCCTGAATTGGGATCATTGATTGATCTGAGGATGGATGCCTTCTCCTTTGCAGAGTGCTTTACTCAAAGAATTGTTCTTTCAGTGGTGTCTTTTGTGGTGGTAGTTGAGAGGGTAGGGTCTCTCTGTGTATCCAAGCTGGCCTAGAACTTACTGTATAGTCCAGGCTGGACTCAAACTCAAAATCTTCCTGCTTCAGCAAGCTTAGATTACAGTACTTGGCTGGAAATGCATTTATGTTACCATACCTGGCTCAGTAGTATCTTGTAAAGAATAAGTTTTAAAATTTTTATTTTAAAATAATCCAGTCTACTACTTGTGCTGGTTAAATCTTGATTGGATTGGGAGATTAGTAAAGCATACTTCTGTGTATATTATTTCTAGGGAATATTCACTAAGGGGGCAAAATGTACCCTGAACGTGAGTGGCACCATCCAGTAGGCTAGGGGCTCAAATGGAGTAAAAGAAGAAAAGGAGAGAGTCTACCTGGGCAGTCATTCTCCTCTGCTTCCTGGCTGCTCTCACATGTCCCTCCCACTGTGGACTGAACCCTCTGAAACCAAGATCCAGAGTAAAACTGCTTCCCTTAGGTTGTCTCAGCTTCCATGTATTTGTCACAGCTCTAAAGACCTAATTAACACACCCCTTTCATTCTTTGTCGTACTTAACAAAATGTGTCCTCAGGGTCAAGAATGTTTTCTTCTGAAAGTATTGTTTGTACTTTTCACATTAAGATCTGCAAATTATCAGAGTTGATTTTTGTGCTATGTGAGGCATTGGCAAGGAAAATTTTATGGATAGCCAGTTGACTCCATCATTTATTGGATGAAGTCACACTTTCCCACTCCAGTGGTATTCTTTGCTTTAAAAAAATACTTTTTTTGAGATATAATTCACACCCCATACAACTTATCCATACCTTCTGTTTAAAATGTACAATTCAGTGATTTCTAGAATATTCACAGATATACCTATCCATTACCACAGTTGGTGTTAGAGCATTTTTTTTATCACCTTAAAACAACAACCAAAAAACAAACAAATCCCAAACCAAGTATACACCTTTGAACTGTCTCTTTTGTCATCCCTTTCCTTAAGCAAGAACTAATCTGTTTTTTCTGTCTCTAAATTTCCCAAAGCCACATTGTTAAGAAGGGGAATTGTGCAGCATATGGTCTTTTGTAACTGGTGTTAGTGTGAGGTTGTTGAGATTCATGCACGTTGCAGGTCAATGCTTCATCCCTTGTAATGGCTGAATATTAATTCTGATATGCCATATTTTATTCATTGATTCATTTGTTGCCCAATATTTGTTTCTACATTTTGGTTATGATAATAATGCTGCTATCAACATTTTTGCACAAGGTTTTCTGTAGATTTCATTTCTCTTGGATATGTATCTAGAAGCAGAACTCCTGGGTGATATAATTACTGTTTGAAAGGATGTGATCATCCAGAGTGACTGAGCCATTCTGTGTTCCTTCCAGGCATCTGATTTCCCCACATTCTTGCCAGTATTATTTTTATTTTATTTGTTTGCTTTTATTTATTTTAATTTTTCATTATATTTGTGTGTGTTTTGTGTGTGTGTGTGTATGTGTGTGTGTACACGCATGTGTACACCACGATGCATGTCATCAGAGGACAACTTGTGGGAGTCAGTTCCATCCTTCTACCATTTGGGTCCCAGGGATTGTGCTCTAGTTGTCAGGTAAGCACCTTTACCTGCTGAGTCATCTTACTGGCCCTGTTTGCTTTTATTTAGTTACATTCACCCTAATTTAATGGAGGCATATCTCCATGTAGTTTCCTTTCTATATGCTTTTCTCAGACAGTTGATGATCTTGAGCATCTTTTCATTTCTTAGAGAAATGTCTATTCAGATATTTGACACACACACCCCCTTTTTTGGAGACAGAGTCTTCCTGTAGCCCCAGCTGGCTTGGAACTCACTATGTAGACCAGACTCACCTTGAAACCCACTTTTTTCTGCCTATCCCTCTGCCTCTTGAGCACTGGGATTAAAGGTGTGTGCCACCATGACCTGCTCTATTTGATCTTTTTTATTTTCAATCTTCTTTTGAGACAGACTGGCTTCGATCTCACAGAGATCTGTCTGCCTCTGCCTCCCAAATGTTGTGATAAAAGATGTGTACCACCACGCCCAGCCATTTGACCCAATTTTAAAATTAATATTTTGTATGTATGCTGAGGGAGGGAGAATTGGTTTTCTCCTGGGACTGGCTCCCTGAGAGGTTGTCTAATCCTAAATGGACAGCCCTAAACACAGGTATACAGTGCCACTTAATGGACTCAGTGCATTTTATGTATATGTATATATATATATACATATTTATAAATGTGTGTATGTATATGTAAACAATAAATAAGAAGAGGACAAGGATTTTGAAAGGGAGTTGTGGGACATGGAGAGTTACAGGGAGCCTGGGAAGAGTGGAAATAATGCAAAGACAGCACTCAGTGTATGAAATTCTCGAAGATAGGGGCTAGAGAGATGGCTCAGTGCCTAAGAGCACTGACTGCCTTTGCAGAGAACCCAGAACTCATGTGTCAGCTAACTACCATCCATAACACCAGTTCCAGGGAATCCAATGCCCACTTCTGATTTCTTTCCATGGGCATTGCACAACATGGGTGCACTTAAATACATGCAGACAATACGTTCATAACATAAAATAAAAATAATAAAATATTTTTTAAAAGAAATGATCAAAGATAAAAAAATTAATTATATAACTTCAGAACCCTCCCCAAATAGTATTTTGTATTAATTTTAATAGTATTTTACATGTTCTAAAATTAAATTCCTTGGCTTATCAAAGATACATAGATCATTTCTCCCATTCTGTGGGTCATGTTTTTACTCCTGCGCCGCCCCCCCCAGACAGGATCTGGCCTGAAATTCATGATCTTCTTGCTTCAGCTTCCTGAATGCTGAGATTAGAGACATACACCATCACACCCACCTGTCTCTTACTTTTTGGAAAAAAAATTATTTATTACATTTATTTGGAGATGGGGCAGTGCATGCCATGGTACATTTGTGGAGGCCCTATGACAACATGTGGAAGCTGGTTCTCTCCTTCTGTCATGGGTATTGAGCTCAGGTTGTTATTGGCAGTGTGTGCTTTTACCTGCTAGACCATCTTACCAACCCTCTCTTACTTAAAAAAAAATAGTTTTATAAGATTTGTTTTCATTTGTGTCTATGTGAGTGTCTGACACATGTTTGGAGGTGTTCACAGAAGCCAGAAGAGGGCATCAGATCCCCTGGAGCTGGAATTAAGGCAATTGTGAGCTGTGAGTTGTGAGTTGCCTGACATGGGTTCTAGGAATTGAACCCTGGTCCTTTGGAAGAGCAGCAAGTACTCTTAGCTGCTTAACCTTTTTTCCAGTCCTATCTTCTTTTGAGACAGACTGGCTTTGATCTCATAGAGATCTGTGTTTTTGAGACACACAAATTTAAAATTTTGACTGGGCTTGGTGACCCATACCTTTAATGCCAGTACTTAGGAGGCAGAAGCAGATGGATCTCTGTGAGATTGAAGCCAGCCTGATTTACATGGTGAGTTCCAGCCAGCTGTGGCTACAGGGAGACTCTATCTCTAAATAAGTAAGTAAAAAAAGAAGAAACAAAGAAAGATTAGTTTTGATGAAACTGCTTACCTTTTTTGTTGCTCATGATTTTAGTAATGTATCTTAAGACTCCATCCCCAAATACACAGTCATAAAGATTTGCCACTGTTTTTTTTTTTTGAAGAGTTTTATAGATTTGGTAGCTACATTTACATTTTGAGCCATTTTTTTTTTTTAATATTCAGTAAGGTAGGTAGTAGTTTTGCATCTAGAATGGTTGCAGATGCCTTTGTCTTACCATTATGATTGAGTAGGCTGCTTTTTCCACATGGAGTTGCCTTGTTAACATTTTCAGAAACCACTTGACTATTGTTACATGGTTCTGTTTGAACTGATTGAGTTTAACATCTGTTATCACCTATACTCCTATTTCCAGGGGTCAGTATTTGGATTATGAGAAGGAGGAAGTAGAAGCTCAACCAAGGCAGTGGAAGAAATATGACTTCCATTACGACAATGTGCTCTGGGCCCTGTTGACGCTGTTCACTGTGTCCACTGGAGAGGGGTGGCCCATGTGAGTTGCCTAGCTGATCACTATAGCTATTTAGGCAAAAATGGGCAGGTTTAGACAGAGTCTGCTAGGCTGACCTACTTCCAACCCTGCAGTGAGGTCAGGTCATGGTGCAAACAAGAACCCTGTTCCTCCAGGGCAGAACTGAGTTCAATTCCTAAGATTAAAGATATGAGCCTCATCTCAGGAATGGATTTGATCTCTGTCCCTATGGTGCAGATGTGAGTCCTGTCCCTGAGATATGAGCCCCATTCTTCAAGCCTAGGCAGCCCTGCCCCTGAGGTACAGATTTGAATTCTGTCCTTAAGGGGTAGTCCTGACCCCTGTTCCTGAGGTGCAGACCTGAATGCCTCCTGGAGATATAAACCTGAGCCCTATATCTGAGGTGCAGAGATAAGTCCTGCTCTTGAAGTGCCTCCTGAGCCTTGTTTCTGAAGTACAGACCTAACCCCTATCCCTGAGGTACGGGTCCAAGACCTATCCTTGAGGTGCAGACCCAAACTCCCTTGGAAGCTCTCCTGAAGTCTGCTTTTCCCTTGCCTAGGGTACTCAAACACTCTGTGGATGCCACCTATGAGGAGCAGGGACCAAGCCCTGGGTTCCGCATGGAGCTTTCCATCTTCTATGTGGTCTACTTTGTGGTCTTCCCTTTTTTCTTTGTCAACATCTTTGTGGCCTTGATCATTATCACCTTCCAGGAGCAGGGAGACAAGGTGATGTCTGAATGCAGCTTGGAGAAGAATGAGGTAGGTAGATGTGTGGGCTCCTGGTATATGGGCAGTATGGGCAAGACTACCAGATTTTCCTTCTAAATATACATGGCTCATGGTTGGCCTAAGCAGGGTCTCTTTCTTCTTGCACACAGAGACTGTGCTGGTCAGTTCGGCCTACTTGGAGGAGGCTTGCTTGCCTCTGTTATCTGGGTTCCCTGAAAAGGCATGGTAAGAAAGTGCCAGTTGTTGTGGGCAATGCTCTGAGTTCACTTGATACTCCCTTCTCTCCCTGCAGAGGGCTTGCATTGACTTTGCAATCAGCGCCAAGCCCCTGACACGATACATGCCTCAAAACAAGCAGTCGTTCCAGTATAAGACGTGGACATTTGTGGTTTCTCCACCCTTTGAGTACTTCATTATGGCTATGATAGCCCTCAACACAGTGGTGCTGATGATGAAGGTATGTAGGGCCCACCATGTACCTGTTAGAGTTTTGTGTGACTTTTTCTGGGGGAGACACAAACACACATTTACCCATCCCAGATGGGGAACCATGATAGACCAAAGTAATGATTATACCAAAGTCCAACTTGGTGAACAATGAGTTTTTATTGGGGCTATTAGCAAGAGTATGGGTGAAGGGTTACTTATAGAAGCAAGGACAACCTAAATCCAAGCTGCATCACTGCATAGGTGATGACTCATAAAAACTGCAACCCTGGAACTCTTAGCATAACTTTCAGATAGATCAACGTACCTTAGAGTCTATCCTGGCTAGTCAGTATCCTTCCCCAGCAGTTGTTTATTGCTTCTATAATCCTGGGGAGGGGGGGTCTTCATAAATCTCAAGTTTCAATTTTCCCAGACATGTGAAGTTTATTTCCCGAGCCTCTCCCATCCCTCCTAGAGGAAATGTTTAGGTTTGGAGGATACTGCTATATAACTTAGGTCAAAGTCAATTCTGAAGCCCAGTGGAGAGTCTCTATTCTTCCTGGTGGCACATGCTGAAGCTGAGTGGCCACATGTTCTTGCCAGCACATAATGCCTGTGACATCCTGTTCCCTTTTATTTGTAGCTGAGACAGTGAGAAAGTTCTGAAACCATTGGGAAGAACAAGGAAGGCTGATAGAGATGGATCTATGTCTGTCCACTATGTAGATAGGAAGTTCCAGTGGTTCCAGTCAGGGTATTGGGGCTAGTGCACCCTTAGCCATCAGCACTCATTTTCCTGAGCAGTTCTACGATGCACCCTACGAGTACGAGCTGATGCTGAAATGCCTGAACATTGTGTTCACATCCATGTTCTCTATGGAATGCATATTGAAGATCATCGCCTTTGGGGTACTGGTATGTGCCTCAGTATTCTCTCTGTCTTTGGTGACCTGCATTCTGGTTTCCCCTCTATTGAGTGATTTTTGGAGCCTCATTATTTGTAGCTGAGAATTCCCTGAGACCCTGGAGCACATGTGATGCTGTGGGTATTTCAGGGAAGAGCTGCTTTGACATTCTCAGCTGCTCAAGTTTTTCCCTGCCCTGCCTTGGGCTGGGAGGCATGCAAGGCTGATTCTTCTTTCTGTGCTTGTGGCTTTCAGTTCTGTATTTCCCCAGGCTGGAGGTATATGCATGCTTGCTGTGGCATCTGCAGGTCACTGATGTTATGCTGAGCACCTCCCTCGTCCCTGTCTTGATCAGTGGCCACCCCAGCTCCTGCTCGGGTGAGCCTTTACCAGCCCAGCACTGACTGCCCTCTTTTTCTCTAGAACTACTTCCGAGATGCCTGGAATGTGTTTGACTTTGTCACTGTGTTGGGAAGTATTACTGACATTTTAGTAACAGAGATTGCGGTAAGTAGCATTTCCTGTACCCTATTAAGGGTCCAAAGTGACTTCCTTCTTTCTAGAAGGTTATCTCCTGGGTATATCCCCAGGTACCACCCGTGTCTGCTTTCTCCCGGGACTCTAGGAGCTCCAGAACAGGTAGAGAAAGTAGCTCTCTGAGATCTCTGAAGTTGGTGGCCTAGAATCTCCTGGAGCTCCATGGTAATAACTAATCAAGAAGACATTAATCTTAAGATGTGTGTGTGTGTGTGTGTGTGTGTGTGATATGTATTTTAACAATTTGTTGTCAAGAACACATAAGCCAAATCCAGAATCCACGAAGAATCTATATTTTTAAATGTTTATCTATTTGAAGATACTCATATCAAACATATGGATTATTTAAAATTGACCAATGCTGGGGCATAAAATGAACAGATTTAAAAGCTTGGAACCATAAAGCAACATTTCTTTTAGTGTAACACATTGAATTGACAACATAGGAAATTTCATGTCTAGGAGCAACTGCTGAAATGAAGATCCATGTAAAAGTTACTTCTTAAGAAGTGGCTAGGAAATGGCTATGATAGGAGGGGAAAAATCTGAATCATCTCCAGGGAGATAGGGCAAGTCCCCTCTCAGAGATGTTTCAGCAGTAAAAGGAAGCTGCAGGATTTTATCTCTGTACCATTCAGTGCTAAGGGCTGCATCAGGAGTTAATCTGTAGCCCCTGGTAGCCCCCTGGGTGCATATGTGTGGGTGAAGTGCACTCTGACTGTTGACTGTTGGGCTGAGGGACACTGATTGTCACAGGAGCATGCTAGAATGTAGGCTCTTGTTTGGCCTCACTTTGCCCACAGTTCATGTTGGTTGTGTAGCACATTTTCTGAAAGTGCCTTTCAGGTTCCTGGGAGACGGACTAGAGCTCTCTGATGTGTTAGGCCTAGCTGAACTGATGTCATCATTTTGTCCCTCTACCCGTTTCTAGAACCCCAGGCATGTTACTAACCTCTGGTTCTTGGCCTGATGAGGTAATCCAGATCGTTGCCCTGAATGGCCCCTGTTTGCCATTCCTTTGTCTCTGGTCACTCTAATAGTCCAGTCATATTTAAGACAAGGCATAGCATCTAAGAAGGCCTTGGGAGCCTCAAATCTCAGGTGTGTTTCTCCCTTTGCCACTACATAGCAGCAACCTTTCCCTTCACAATAATTATGGTCAGGTATAGTGGCCACTATGAAAATTCCTTGCATGATTGCTAGCATTCTGATATGAGGAGAGCCCTCCAACCCCAAATCTGTGATTGCTATGGTTTTTGATGTCTTTGGAAATTCTTTTGTTGAATATTTCCTCACCTCTTGGAATTAGGACCTGTAGATTCACTGAATCCAAAGTTGTGGGAAACATGAACACAGATTCTACACTGGGGCTCTGGAGAGCAGGTGAGAGCTCCAGTACCCTCCATGGGCATTGGTCCACCTTGATATGCAACATTCCATTCCCACGTGGACAATCAGGACATTTTACCTGTTCTATGGACATTATTTCACTGTCTTTACTGGGTGGTGTATTTGGTACCCCAGTGGACCATTTTGTGACTACTTTCTCTTGTGTGCTTCCTTTGCTTGCCCTGAGCTAATGTTCTGTGAACTCTGTGTTGGTCAGTCTATTGCTGAGTCAAGATATGTTCAAGCAGAGGAGACTGACTCTGGGGATTCAGTGAATTCCAGTTAGGACAAATCTTTGTCTTCCAGATGAAAGGTTCCAATGTATTCCACTTACTGCTAAGTGACTGGTTGACTGTTTCCTTAAAGGCCTGGTATAGAGGGCCTACTGTTGATCTCTGCTCATAGTCATGATCAGCATCAGCTGTGGCTAGCTCAGGCTTCAGAAAGGTCTTGGTCCTCATGTTCTCTCCATTCTTGTGTTTGCTGTATGTATATTGGGAATGGTGGGGACCAGGACAGAGGCTAGCCGCCACCTGTGGGTGGGCTTATCCCAAGACTTGGTTTTCTGTGATCTTGTGGCTGTGGGCACACTCTGGAAGGCATTTGTATGCAACACAAATATCTGTACATTTCTCCAAACCTTGCTTCACCAGATCAGAAGATCCTGGACAGATCTTATACCTCTGCCTGGGACCTACTAGGACCAGTGTCCTAGTAGGACAATGTCTTTCTCCACACACAGTGACTGGCCATCACTGTCTCTGGATTTCTCTAATTAGGGATGTAATGAAGCTTGTACCACTATGTGAACTCACTTGTGATCAAAGTCTGAGTTTTCCTGCTTGTGATGAACAACCCCCCACCCCATGCAACCCCATGAAGTAGTAACGGCAAGGGTGAGCTGAGAAAGTTCCTAGTATAACAGATGTGTGTGGTGGGGCCCTGGGCACTCCATCTCATGGGGTGTGAAAGAGCCAGTACTGACCTGAGTGCTGCTAGGGTCCTGCCTTTCACTTCACTTCTGGTGTTGTCAGTTAGCTGACACACTTGAATCTTAGTCGTCTTCATCCTATTATGCTCAGTTCCCTTAGTTTTTTTTTCACCGCATCTACACTTACCCAAGGTGAGGCTATCAGTAGCTTTTATGAGGAATACACCAGGAGTTTCTGTCATCCCTCACAGAAGCCTGCATGTCATGGCCAGGAACTCCATCTTGAGGATCTGGTTCAAAAAACCCACCTCTGCTGCCAAGTGTTTTAGATCAGAACCTGAGATACACATGTAATGTTAATACCTGATGAGAAAGGGGATCATTCAGTTAGGGAAGGGGTTAGTGTTAGCAGATCTGTTAGACTATTGGGCAAAATTTTGGCTTACTCCTGACGGGGACCTCAAGGGAATGTAGGCCTCACTTAGGGCTGGCCCAGTCAGCTGAGAGTGTGACTCACACCTCTACCTGCTGAGGAGGCTCTGGCAGCTGTGGAGTCTTTGTATCCAGAAACATAAGTGCTGCTGCCGTGAGCATGACTGTATTTGGGAGACAGTGTGGAGAGCAAATGGGAAACATCCATATTGCCTTTTACATTTTGGGGAAAGGAAACTTCCAAATGAGTCATGTGTTGAGGATCAAATAGTAAAAAGAATTAGAAAATATATCCAACTGAGAGCTAGTGTCGGGACTCAGCACTGAGACTCACAGATATAAATAAAACAGGATAGTTGGTCCTCTGTATCTGTGGGTTCTGCATTAAATCGATGAATTCAACCAATATACATACATTCTTGCAAACCTTGGGTCTGTATTAACTGTGTATAGGCCCTTTTTTCTTATTATGCTTTATATATATGTTATTGTTATATATGCAATATAACAAGTATTTACTTAGCATTGTTATTGTTATTCAGTATTGAAAGTTTGGCAAGATTAATCAGAGTAAACAGGTCAAAGAATAAAAGGTAGGGAACAGTCATGCATGACTGGTTATGTTTAGAAACTTAGATGAATGAGTAAATTACTAGAACAGTATGTCAAATATTAAAAAGATGTTTATTAATGCACTAAAGAAATTGTGTCAATAAATAATCTTATCGTAAAGAAAACATCCTGTTCTTATGATCTTGTACATTAAGCTTCAGCCTAAAATACAGGAAGGATCATTCCAATCTTAAACACATTCTTTGGGAGAATAGAAAAAGAATGAATATTTGCTAACTAATTTTATGTGCTTAGTATAACCTCAACACAAAAACTTAAAAAGTGAATATGAGAAAGAAAGCTAACAGTCTATTGAGTCATTAATGAGTGACACAAAAATCTCAAACATATCAGCAAACAAAATCCAACATTGTACAGAAAAATTGTATAAGTGAGGCTTATCCCAGGAATGCTAGGTCTCATTCAAAATCTGTTACTGTCATTTAAAATAGCAAGTCAAAGGATTATTGATTCTCTTATCTGACAGATGCTGAGAAAACAAGCAGTAAAATTCAGATTTTATCAGTGATAAAAATTATGAGCAATATAGGAATTATTTATTTGGTAAAGAATACCATTGAAAACCTGTGTGAGGAGGTGGGGTGATAAATCAGTCAGCAGATGCTTAAAGTGCAAGTATGAGGACCCGAATGGGATCCCAGCCAGGCATGGTAATAATGTGCTTATAATCTCAGCCCTTGGGAGGTGGAGACAGGTGCTAGTTTGATTGAAGAGTCCCAGGTCCCAGTGAGAGACCCTGTCTAGAAAACAAATAAAGCAAAACAAGGAGGCTGGCTCCTGAGGAGTGACATCTGAAGGTTGGTCTCTGGCCTCTAAACACATGCACAAACATGTGCTTGTGAGCCAGTACTGTAAACAGATATACACACACAATCTTGTGCAGTGTGGTTACTCATGTGCACAAGATTGGGCCTTTCAGCATTTCATCAGGCATGGGAGAGGGATCATGAGGCAGTTAGTTGTTGCTGAGGGAGGGAGTCATTAAAAAATGACTTTAGTCATTAAAAAATAGCTCATGTTCCAGTAAATAACCTCCCATTGATGCTAATGTAAACAGCCCTAATCCAGCTCAGTGGCTCACACACAGAAGACATGAAAGTAGGAGGGGGACTTCTTAGGTAGAAGAAGGGTTTCAGTGGAAGACAGATGCTGTGGGGGGGGGGGAATGGACGTAAAAATGACTACTGTATACCTACACAAAAGTGTAAAAGAATAGATAATGCAAAAGAAAGAAAAAGTCATTATCTTTAGAGAAATTATCTGTTATTCCTCAGGATGTTCTCACAGAGAAGCTCCATGGCCAAGAGAAATGCATGTGAACACATCAGAAGGGCTGTAGATGCTTTGATGGCACTCTCAGAAAAACTCTGGGAAAGCTGAGAGCTTCCTCAACTATCAGACCATTTAATGACCTCTGTTCTAGTTTGCCTTCCATTGCCATGACAAAACATTTTGATCAGTACCAACTTGCGGAGGAAAGGATTTATTTAGCTCACATCTCTCAGGTCACAGTTCATCACTGAGTGAGCCCAAGGTAGTAACTCAGTAAAATGGGGAAGGCCAGAAATTGATTTCAATTTGAAAAACAAATGCACACACGCATGTACGCATGCTCACAAAATCAAGACTGAAATACAAAGGAAAAACTTAGAAAGTAAATGCAGAAGATTGTCTCTAAGATCTTGCTTGGCAGAGGAGTGATTTGTTAAGCAAAATGTAGAAAGCATCAGCCATGACCAGAAAGAAGTCTATGAAATTAACTTCTGTTCACCTTGTACAGGGAGATAACCAGAGGTGGTGATGCTAAGCAGCAAGAGCAAGGGAGTGACATAGTCTTGCTCTACAACATGACTGGGCTTCTATTTTGAGTGAAAAGTCTTTTGAAGAGGGATGATGTGATCTGGATGTTAAAGGCATTCCTCTGCCTGCTCTATTGGGAATGAGGTGCAGAGCAGCTACAGTAGCAAATAGTTGTCCTGATTGGATTTTCCCAGAAACAGAGCCTTAGACAACAGTTTGGCACAAGTTGTTCATTTGGGAATTGATCCTGGAACTACTGATAGGGAATGGTGAAGTGAGAGAGGGCAGAGTGACCACCACCAGCAGCAGGGGTGTTGCTCAGTAGTTTATCACTGTGGGCCATTAGAGCTTACCCTGTAGGGAGCTCTGAGCGATTGTAGAATATCCCTGTCATTCTATCAAGTGATAAGGAAGTTGAAGAAGTCCTCCATCAACTGTTGTTAATTACTAGCTGAATGCTTCTCAGGGAGAGGTCAGGGAACATCCAACTTCTGGTACGTACCTAGCCTCAGAAGCCTTCTAGGAAAGAAGAGGTGAACCCAACACTGGGTTCTGTCCCTGAGATGGTGATGTCTGTAGGCCATGTGTGCTGCAGAATTTTCTTGCTGGGAGCCAGGCTGTGGAACTGTGAGGTGGACTGTGGGTGACAGACTCTTGAATTCTGATTATAACTTGAAGTTAGAGCAGTGAATAGACCGTGTGTGTGTGTGAAAGACAAGGCAAAAATGACATACCATTTTGTTACCTGAGCACCTGCAAAAATAGGTTGCTGTGAAGAGAATTTGGTTGGTGTGGTTAATGATGTGAGTATTCTAGGAACAGATTTGTTATGGAAATTTGGGATGCAGCTGGACATGTTAGGTTTGAGTCTCCTGGTAGACTTCCCAGAGTTGTCTAGCAGGCAGTTAGACAGATAGACCTGGAGTTTGGTGTGGAAAACTAAGGCAGTGACATGATATTTGGAATAGTGAGCATATAAAATGTTCTTAGATCCATAGACTGGATGAGGTCAATAAAGAATGAGCGACTGAGCCCTGGGACAATTCAATTTGTAGTGAGGGAGATGAGCAAGAGCCAGCAGAAGTGGCTACAGAAGTGGGACATGGGGGGTTCCAAACAAGGCCTTTCTTGAAAACTGAAGAATGAGCAGAGGTATGATTAGGCCTTTCACAAATTAGAAAACATAAATGACCAATTCACATCAGAAAAGAAGCTCAACCTCATTTGTAATCAGAGAAGTACACTCTACAATGACATTGACATGCCATTTTAAACCAACTAGTCTGGAAATTCTAATGTCAAGTATTCAGAAAGTCATAGGTCACCTAGAACTCTTACACAGTGGTTGACTGGTCTAGCCTGATTGGGAAAATGTGTAGAACCTAGAAAGTTGGTGATATGCACATCTTCAACTCAGGTCTTCATATGGATGCTGTATCAGCACAGGGCTATCTAAGTACCTATCAACAGTGGAACATGTCAGCTGTTGGAGTGTATTAATATAGTGAAAACAGCAGTACAAATCCTAAGTGGCAGCCACGTCGGGATGGCTTTTCCTTCTCAGAAAGTGACTCCTCACTGTCAGAGCCATGTTTGAACAAGTCAAAGAAAGTTTCCACAAGCCACCACTGCAAAGGCTAAGAACAGGCAAGCACATAATGAATCATAAGTATTTACAATATAGCTATAAAGACAAGTAATTATTGACAAAAATTAAGGGTGGCTGCCATATTTAGATATCAGCAGAGGAAACAGGATGAATTCAGAAGCAATAGGGATGCTTTTGATTTTTTAAACTGAGTGGTAAATATTGGGATTTCAAAAGAATTTTCTAATTAATTTGTGTAGATTTACTTGTATATGTGATATATTTCTTGGTTTGATATGCTAATTCCAAGCAGAAAAACTGAATTTGCCATTCAAACAGAAAAGCCAAGATGATTTTGTTCTGCTGGTTCCTGTGTTAATAGAATAACCAAGGTGACTGCCCATCACAGTGCATCTTACCCAGGAATATTAATACAAATGTGGTTTCTGAGGAGTAGGCAGGCTCCTTTTCTGATAAAGATGTGCTACCTCCTTTGAAACAGGAATCTTTATTTCCCCAGATAAAGTGATGCAGACATTAGACTCCCAGTTCTAAGGACAGTGTTGGTAGGGGCTTTCTGCATGTGTATATCTCCTTTCTGAGTATGAGACCTGGACTCATGATTGATGAAAAGACCTAAGAATAGGGGTACAGGAGCTGGAGAAATGGCTCAGCCATCTGGCTCCTCTTGCAAAGAACTCAGGTTCGATTCCCAGCACCCCCATAGCAGCTAACAACTGTCTGTAACTCCAGTTCCAGGGAAATCTGACACCCTCTTCTGACCTCTGTGGGCATTGCACAGCACACATGTACTTACACACATACAGGCAATACAGTCATACACATAAAATAAAAATAATAAATAAAGTATTTAAAAAAGAATATGGGTTCAGGCAGGGACCAGGCACTGGCTGATATCACAGGTATATAAAGCTATGCTGCAAGCAGAGGTCTGCAGTGGAGCAACAAAAATTACCAGGCATTCTGTCTCTCTGTCACTGGATGATTAGCCACAGCAGTTTGTGGCTGTGTCAGGCCTGACCTGAAGCACCACAAGCCTTAGTGTCTAGCAGGGAGAATGGGAGACAGAGCCTGCCTATTGTGAAAGCTCAGCTACATTTTGGCCACTTGGTCTCGGAGCTCAGGTCATAACTTCTATTCTGAGAAAAGAGGAAAGGAAATCTGTCATGTGAACTGGGCCATTTTTTGTTTGTTTGTTTTTCATTTGGAGCCACTTCATATGTTTACCTTGCAAATGTACTTTTTTTTCTTAGGCAAAAATATGATTGTCAGTTCCCATCCCCAACCTAAAAAGTAATAGATTTAGCAAGGGTCCCTAGAGAGAGGGCTCCAAGGGTGCATAAGACTGACATTGATTTCTTTGCCTGGAAATAAAAAACTAAATGTCTGTGAGCCATCTTTGGATTTGCATTACAAACAAAAATGCAAATGGATACATACCACTGTCTTCAGAGCCCATAGATTTAATAAAGATGCTTTGAATGGGTGCACTTAAAAAAGTATGTGATTCAACAAAACCTACATTTTCTAGTTAAGAATCTGGAGTTTGGGTTTTTGCTTGTGTTGATGACTCATTTTCTCTTTTGTTTCCTGTTTTTGTTCTTGGTTTACCTTAACCTACCTGCTGAATCACGCCATCCAACCAACATACAATGCGAAAACCCATGTCTCCGTCTGTATGTTGCACACCTGCTGCTCAAACCACCCCAAATTGTAAATAATATGCAAATAACCATCCATGAAAACATCACATATAGGAAACGGTTGGTTTCGTGACTTTACAGTTCTTACGCATTTTTGCTCTGCTTGTTCTGCTCCTCTTCTCTTGTTTCTGGGGCTTCTGCCCACTGCTTTCTGAGGAGTGAACTAGATTTTGCTGCACTTACTCACCTCTGGCCTCTGGGTACACTCTCCAAAGCTCCCAGGGCCCACTAGTGGTTTCTGAGGACTTTCCAGGAGCTGTTTGGATCTGGCACCCTCTGATTGCAGGTTTCTCGGGTGTGTGGTAGGCAGTATCCTGGGCAGATCTTTTTGCTGAGACTGATTCCAACTTGAGAAGTTGTGCAGGATGCATTTGGTCCTTATCCCTGTGAAGCCATGGTTTCTGTTGCACACCATCTCTTTTCTGTTGCATCCCTATCATGCCAATACACAGAGAGGGTTGGGCTTTGCCCAGGTGATCTCTGGTGAAGACCCCAGTAGCATCCATCCTTCTTGTGCAAGCTTTTCCTTAAAGGGTCGGGACTGAGGCACAAGGCTTCACAAGGGGAAGGGTTTGAAGACTGGGATTCCATGATTCAGAAGAGTTTGTGTAGGACTAAGTAGGAGGGGCCTCTGCCCCAATGTAGCCAAGTACAGGGCTCCTTATCCATACTCATCAGCAGGATATCAATGATCTATGAGTATGTCTTGGCCAAGTTCCTGGGGACTGCGAGTGCTACTAGGTCTCTTCCAAGTCCTTGGGGATTTTAAGAAGTAAGAGTAAGAGTTTGGTAGCAACTCAACTCCAACTGTAGCTATGGAAATCTTAAGGACCAGATGTTTGATGTTCCTGATGTAGAGACTGAATGCTTGTTATGCAGGGTTTTATAAATGGAGCATAAAGCTTGAGTTTTAAGGAGACACCCTGATACAGCAAAAAATGCTTGTGCCGTTTTTTCTGTATAGTCTCCAACCAGGCCAAGCAGTGTTACCACATTGTCCCTTGTCCTCTTTTTCATAGCACACATGGCCACTTACTATGTAGTCTATTTGTATATGTACATCTCTCCTACGCTTTCCCTCTTAAAATCTGTCCCCATTAGAATGGAAGAGAATTGTATGGTTTAGGACTGTAGGACTTTGTCCCCTGGTATGGTGCATGGTCAGCAGATGTCTACAGATCTGGGCTGGATGCTCAGGTGACAAATAAGTGACAACTTGTCCCTGGTCTAGGACTAAGCTAGAGACCATGGTGGACTTGGATGCCAGGCCTTAGTCACAGCTTGGGGTCAGTCCAGTCACTTCTGTCAGGGAGTGTCTTAACCATGCTTAGTTAACTTTCAAATCCTTTTTTTCAGTTATCTCTCCTCACCTGGGTGTGAATGCCTCTGGTATCTCCAGGTTGTAGGCAAGAAGGTAGAGGATAAAGGGTTAGGGACATTTGTCCCCCCAAGGTTAGTCATCCTTACATTGGGACTACTTGTGGCTCATTGAAGTGGAAGCAAGGACTATCTTGGTCTTAAAGTGGAGCTTTAAGTGGATCTTCTCCTGTGCAGCAGAAACCATGGGCCCTGGGAATATAGGGTAGGCATGTTCACCACCAATGGGATGGCCAAGCCAGAGGTGACAGTGCACAATGTGCAGCTATATGCTTGCAGTCTTTTGCCATCCTGCATGTAATTAGCATGGTAGTATCTAGCTCATCACTGTGTGCTTGGGGCACTTGTAGCAGTCCATCACCATTTATCCTCATAGTGCTCTAGGGCTGCCTATCTATTGCCACCCTTACCTATCCTTGAGAACTCATGGAACCCCCAAAAGAAAAACTTGGGAGGACTATGAACCTGGGTCAACAAAATATAGATGATCCTAGTTGAGTCTTATATTTGTATCTTAGGTGGTCTAGCTGAGTAGTTGTTATTCCCAATGCCTCTTCACCTGCCCTGCTGTCTTCTGTCTTTCTTACAAGGAGCTTTCATTTTCCCCGGATCTTCAGGAGGTCTTTTGTGCCCGGATGCTTTGAGTTGGGCAGGTGTTATGTTGTTATAATCCCTATCCCTCAAACCCAGATGAGCAGGTCGTTTCAAATTGGAATCCCTGGGGAGTGGCAGTTGCTTCCCTATTTCCTCATCTTGTACAAGGGTCTCTGACACTGGATGTAATGTTTCAGTTCTGCCTAGTTTTGCCTACCACTGAGAGTCTCCTTATTCTAAGTGGGTTAGAGATCTTCAGGCATAGCTATGTCCTTTTCTAAGGTCACACCCTGAGGCCAATATTTTCTCCCTTGCTGATTTGAACATAGTTTGGGGCCCCTTCGTGTCCACGGACCCTTTTGTATATTGTTTGAAATCAGCCCCACCTCTGTAACTCCAGCATTCTGCCCAGGGCCACCTTTAAGGTGTCTATAAACCTCCTACCTACATAGATGGGCCAGAAATCCTGCCACTCTGGCAAGAAACAGGATCTGTTCCTGAGAGTAGAAGCAGCATACAGTATATATTACAAGTGCCCTATAGACATAAGCATGAAACTTGTTCCTCCACTGAATTCCTACTCTGCTAAGATGGGTAGCCCTAGAGCATCTGCTCAGGCTTATACTGCTTCTGTGTATGCATGCACGGCCCTGCTCTACTGTCTCATTCAACATCTATGTTCTCTTTTCTCTTTATTTGACAACTGAATTGTGCCAACAAAAATGTGTCTGAGCCTGAGCTGCTTGCATATTTTAAGATGCCAGTGGTAGGAAGTTGCTCTCAGGTGATGGGTATAGGCACTTGGTGTCTAAATATGCAGAAAACACCAGGCTCCATAGGTGCCCCTATCTGTGTTTGATATCTCCTCAGATCTAGAACCCCCTAAAGGCTTACCAGGGCCAAGGGTATCCTCTCTTCCAGGTAACCTTTGAAGTCCTGGGTCTATTGATTTATCCTTGTGTTTGATTTGGGACCCTTGGTTGAGGGAGCAGTGCCAGGTGTCCTGAGTTCTTCAGAGCAGAGGCCTGTGAAACATGGGTGGTATAGGCAGGCAGCTTCTGTGGTATGAGCAGCAGAATGACCATACCTGCCTGTTAGGAGAATATCTGCCAATACCTGGAACAACCCCAGAGAAGCGAGCCAGGGATCTAGGCAGGCAGGGCCTGTTTTGATTGAGTCCAGAGGCAAGATTGGCTGCCAAACTTGGGCAGAGGAGTTCCCTTCAGGAGTGCCCACTCAAGAGATCTAGCACCTGGACAGCTTGGCTCTGTTCTTTGAAATGTTGCCAATGTTAGAGGCTCATAGACTATCTCTTTTCAGCCCCACCTGGTGGAAGAGACTGGCTTTGGAGATCTTCTTTCTTTGTCCCTAATTGTTGGGGAATGGTCCTAGTGTAGAGTGAGTTTTCTCCAATTTGTTGCATGAGAAGCTTGTTTGCAGTGACAAGCTTGTTTGTGGGGTAGGAAGAAGGCTTAGGCGAAAGCAATGACTCTATTATTTCCTTTTAACCACATTTCTTTGGGGTCACAGGAACCTGGGGAGAGGTTGTGGGATAGAAGCAGCTTGTCTGCATTTTTAGAGAGAGTATCCAAAGATCAGAGAAAATTCCTCCTCTTTGCAGAACAACTTCATCAACCTGAGCTTCCTCCGCCTCTTCCGAGCAGCACGGCTCATCAAACTGCTTCGCCAGGGTTACACCATCCGCATCCTGCTGTGGACCTTTGTCCAGTCCTTCAAGGTAAAGCAGGGTTCCTGTACAGGGGCTGGCCAGCTCCCTTCAAGCATTTTTTTGTCTCTTCTCTTTACATGCTTCTCTGCCTCCACAAGTGGGTCCTACTCTGGAAGGGCAAATGAGAGTAGGGCATGAGTATCACGTAGTTGGCATCTATTATCCTAATACAGTTTTTAAAGACATTTTGAGTGACCTATAGGTTATTTTACTAATGACCATAAAAATTCTGAGGTAGGTTTTATGACCTCAAGTCACAGATGAAGAGACAAGGCCAATTGCTGTTGGAAGGACTCAGTCAGTACTCAGTGGGGTGGAGCTGGACCAGGCTGAGGTTTGTGTGGCCTTGGGGATACCCTGGAGCTGATGTGCTAATGTGTCTCTAGGCGCTGCCCTACGTGTGTCTCCTCATTGCCATGCTGTTCTTCATCTACGCCATCATTGGCATGCAGGTGGGTGCTGGTGGCCCAGATTGGGTCAAATCCAAGTTCTTGTCTGCAGATGGCAAAGGATATGGGTTAGGGGCTGGAAAGATGGCTCAGTGGTTAAGAGCATTGGCTGCTCTTGCAGAGGATCCAGGTTTGGTTCCCAGCACCCACTGAGTTGTAACTCCAGTTCCAGGGGATCTGACGCCTTCTGGACTCTGTGGGCATTGCATGCATGGGTGCATTTACATACATGCAGGCAAACCACTCAAGCACATAAAATAAAAATGTGTTTCATATAAGAATAAATTTTCAAATGTATGGATTATAGTCATTAAATGATAATAATAAGCTGAAATGATTAGTTTATGTGAGCCAAATACTGGTGTAGGCACTGGGCGAACTAATCCTCAGAAGCACTGCTTTGTGGAAGAAGGCAAGATACCACAGGTTGGGCTGTCAGCAACCCCTTTGCTTACTTCCATTTCTCTGGGAAGCCATATTGCAGTGTTCTTGAGAGCTGGGTGGCCCTCAGGCCTAGTATGGCCTAGGGTATTGAGGCATTTCTCTTAGGTTGGTGTCTGCTTGGTGATTCATTTGTGTTGGCTGGCAGCCAATCTGAAAGGCAACCTCCACCCCTTACAGGAGGTTAAATATTCCTGAAGAACTCCTATGCAGAATATAAGTAGGATCCCACCAGATCACTGTACTTATCAATAACTTACCTGTTCTTTGTTTTGCCTATGAATACTAACTCTTTTTGGGTGGAAAAGCATTTAAAAGATCTAAAACATCCTAGCCATAAACCTAACTGTGGAGATGAGAGGTGGGCCAAGAATTAATTTGTGATGGGAAGCGCCAGTGTTTTAAACTTTATCTGAATCCTAAAACTCTTATTTCAGATTGAGGTTTTTTCAATTTGAAATTTTCTGAAATTTGATACTACTACAAACAAATATTCCTATTTTTGATGCTTTGGTCTGTGACTATACAAGAGCATGTGTGTCACTGATCCTTGTGGAAATTGGATAGTTCACAGATATTCAGAAAGAGTCCAGGTATCCGGCTTATCATGGCTCTTCACACATCTTCATTTCTTACTATGGAAACAATCCATCAGATTGCATAAAAGCCTGTAGTGTTGTTTGTACAGAGTATCCAGAACATTTCTGATGGTGTTAGAGCTGTTACCAAAGTAATTATACTTTTAGAATCATGAATTAACTAGTGACCTGAAAGACTTCCTTACTCTCAGCAGAGTCCCCTCCTCCATTTGTCCTGGTTGCTCAGATTTGTGTCCCTGGGCAGCCTCAAAGTCCCAGTTGCATGTGCTGAGCTGTGGGATATGGGTGTGTTCACTAAGTCATCATCTGTGCCAGGAACTACACTGGCTCCAGGTAACCTTGTCCCTTGTGGGGTCTCCTACATTGCATACATAACTTCTCTTGCTGAGTCTATTGATCACAGCTCCCAAGATCCACAGTGTTTGTACACTGCTGTTTTTTTTTTTTTGTTGTTGTTGTTGTTGTTTGTTTGTTTTCCATTTTAGGTTTTTGGAAACATTGCCCTTGATGATGACACCAGCATCAACCGACACAACAACTTCCGGACATTCCTACAAGCCTTGATGCTGTTGTTCAGGTGTGCTGTTTGTCAGCCTAGACAAAATGTCCTATCTTCACTTGGGATAATGAAAGGTGGATGCCACTCATGGGGACCATTCCTTTTCAATACCAGAATCATGCTGCTTCTGTTCAGTGGGCCTTTCCAATTCTTTCCCTCTGTTCATCCTTACAAAGGGCTCTTGATGTCTGCCCTGGCCTTTAGATAGACTGAAAAGAAGCCCTACGGGAGGGAATATGGAGCCTCTACCATAGTCTCTGCTCCCTGGTGATAACCTAAAGGTATATAGAGATACTACGGTCTGGAAGGACAAGGAGGTATCTGGCAGGGTCTCTCTTGACATGCTGGCCTCACACTTTCCATCTGCTTACCAGATTGGTCACCTGGATGGTGGGTGACAGAAACAGGGCAGGGCTTCTGACAGAGTTTGCTTGCAACCATTCAGTTTCCAAAGGAACCCAACTGGCTAGAACTGGTGGTTTGAACATGCCTCCAGTCTCTGCCTCACCAGAGCTGCACTTTCCTAGACTCCTGGATGCTTGTAGCAAGTGACTTATAAGATCTAGTGGCAAAGTTGCAGGGCCTGTAGGCACCTCCGCCCTTCTCCAGAGGTGTGTTGAGGAGCAGACTCCCCAGGTATGGAGTTTGGGGACTGGACATCCACCTTTCTGATTCAAGAATAAACTTGAGGGTAGGAGGGAGGTGTGCTGTGTTTCCTGCCTCCTTAGTCTCTTTTGTTTTGCCACTTATGGCTCTAGGCAGGGACATGAGCTCTTTGTAGGGATGGATAATAAGGGATGTTATTAGACTCTGCCTTGTGACGCCTTCCTGAGATTTACCACATCTGTTCCTTTATGCAAATGCATCATCTAGCCCTGGGGGAAACTGCCTTCCAATCTGAGATGTATCCTGGGCTCACTGCAGTTCCCCAGAGAAGACTGACCCAGTTCACTGAGGTGCCTGAAGCATTTTCTTTTTCTTTCTCTCTCTTCCCTCTCTCTCTCTTTTTTTTTTTTTTTTGAGTCAGGGTCTCCCTGTAGTCCCAGCTCTCCTGGAACTCACTATGTTGACCAGGCTGGCCTGGAACTCACAGAGATCCACCTGCCTCTCCTTCCTGAGTACTGGGGTTACAGGTGTGTGCCACTACGCCCGGCTTTGAGAACATTTTCAACTGGCAGCTTATCTTCAGACTTACACTCCCCTAAATCGTGTTTTCTCTGGGCTTCAGCTAAATAAAATTAGGTTAATTTTATTTCATCATATATTAATATTCTGCCTCATGGCACAAATATTTGAAGCAGACCTTAGAAGTCAGCTTTAATTTGACACCTTTGTTCTCAAAGATTTCTGTTCCTTCTGAGCTTTCTATCACGAGGAGTTCTTCTGTCAATCATGCTGTCTCAAATGGAGCAGCAAGCTTGTAGGGAGCTGCCCAGCCTGGTGACATCAGCTGGCAGTGGTCCCTGCTTCTGCTGAGGGCCAGCTATCTAGGTAGACCTTCTACTCCTATGCTGGCCATATGTCCAAGATCAAAAGTCCCACAGGTGGCTGCTGGAGTTGGGACAAGGTATTTGAGGAGCAGAGGCTACTGTGAGAATGGATCGAGCAGGGAGGGAGGTAAAAATGGGAAAAGAATAGGCTGAAATTTCCTGGAGCACAGGATAGGCTTAGGAATGTGGGCCTCTGTCATTAGTAAGAAGAGTTGTGGGAGGGTTTTGAGAGAAATGACAAGACCAATCTGTGTCCCTTAGATCTGCTAGACTGCTGTAACACAGAGGAGATCACTTGGGAGCTCTCAAGACAGCTCAAGAATGAGAAGGGAGAGCAGTGCTACTTTTTGAAGGCAAATGGACTGATGGGCAGAACATAGAGTGGCAGCCAGACGGACCACAGAGTTTTTCACTTGATCAGCTAGTTTGAGTTCTTGTAATGAAGATCGCAGGGACCACTGAGTTCTAGAGGTGGATGGGAATGTGCTAGACCATGTTGTATCCTCAGAAGGCTATCCACCATGGGCCAACTCTCAGTTTACTTGAGTACTTCCAGTGTTTTCTTAATGATCAGCGTGGAAGTCTGCCACCTGAGCTCTATACATGTGCAGGAACCTAGAAGAGACTGTGCACTCTATTCAAGTGTCCCTAGGGCTCTGCTGGCCTATCTGGGTTTGCTGGACATTCCCTCTGGGCTTGCCTTTGTGTACTCACAGTTCTCTCTTTCTCAGGAGTGCCACTGGGGAGGCCTGGCATGAAATCATGCTGTCTTGTCTGGGCAACCGGGCCTGCGACCCCTATGCCAATGCCAGTGAATGTGGGAGTGACTTTGCCTACTTTTATTTTGTCTCCTTCATCTTCCTTTGTTCCTTTCTGGTAAGTCCTGGTTGCTGTGTCCATGTCTACCTGACTCAGCCTATCTCAGGGCCCTGCATCTCCTGTTGTTCCCTAACTTTGACTAGGTTCACATAGTATACTAGTTCCATACTTGAGGCTTTTCTTTTCTCAACGGATGACCATATTACCCTTTTCAGAGACAATGTCTCCCTGTAGCCCCAGCTGGCCTGGAACTTGCTAGGGCTGGCCTCAGAGATTCACATGCCTCTGCCTCTTGAGTGCTGGGATGAAAAGCATGCACCACCACGCTCAGCAGAAGCCCCTTCTTAACTTGCACAAATTGGATAGAGTTTGAGGGACAGTGACTCCTTTGTGTCTAGCTTCTATGAAGGTGTCCACTGTGGTGAAGAAGTGTGATGAAGCAGTATCCACCCAGTGTGCATGAGGTGATGAGTAGGGGACATTGGAATTAGGTGAAAGAGGTCAGTGGGCTGGGGCTTAGTTGGGTGGAGCCCTGGAGACCTTGGAGCAGGTACATGGAATGATCTGCTAGATGTTTACAGTTTGGTTCTGGCTTCTGTTTGGACAGTAAGGGATGGGGCTGCAGAGTCAGCAGGGAGACTGTTATGGGAGACAGTGGCACAGAGAAGGCAGGGCAGTTGGGTGGGACTGGCCTACAACTTAAAGGTAGAGCTGACCTGATTAAAAAGAAAAGATAGAGTTTTTAAGCAGTGATTATGGACCCTCTGAGACGGGAAGTATAAAGCTCTGCAGGCATGGATGAGAAGGGAGTTGTGACACTGCACAGATCTTGGGACTGGTGGTATGAATGAGTTATACTTGTGTTGGGTGTCTGTGGGTCTGGAGCATGCCCTATGGGTTCATGCTGTAAAGTACAGCCCAGTGACTTCTGTGTGGCTTAAGCATCATGAATCACTTGTGTACAGGTTAGAAGTGCAGATACCTAGGGCTGTGGAGATGACTCCACAAGTAAAGTCCTGCTGCTCAGTCATGAGGACCTGAACTCAGGCCTTACCATATGAATACTGGCACTTATCTGTAACTCCAGTGCTGAGGGCAGCATAGTATGGGGCTGGTTGGGTCCCTGAAGCCCTTTGACCAGTCAGCATAGCCAAATCAGTGAGCTCTATCTTTAATAAGACACCCTGTTTCAAAAACAAAGATGGATACGTAATTAAGGAGGACACTGTGTCAACCTCTGACCTGCACACACATACACACTGCCCATACACGTGAACTAGAATAAGTATATACACCATTCACGTATCATACACAAGAAGAAGAGGCGGGAGGAACAAGTTCTGGATTCTGCCTCAGACTTACTATACCAGGATCTCTGGGAGAAAGATCCAAGAATCTGAATTTTTTTTTTTAGAGATTTATATATGTGACCTAGGTGTGGTGGCACACGCCTTTAATCCCAGCACTCAGGCAGAGGCAGGCAGATCTGTGAGATGAAGGCCAGCCTCATCTACACAGTGAGTACCATATCAGCTGTGGCTACAGGGAGACCCTGTCAAAAACAAAACAAAACAAAAATCCCCAAAACAACAACAACAAAGATGTACTTAAGAGGGATATGAGTGTCTGTGTACATGCCTGCAGAGGCCAGAAGAGGCTGTCAGGGTCTCTGGAGTTAGAGCTACAGGTAGTTGTGAGCCTCCTAATGTGGGTGCTGTGAACTGAACTCTGGTCCTTTGAAAGAACATGAAGTGCTTTCACCCCTGAGTGTATGTAAGTTATCTATTTGTTTATATGGGTGTGTGCATATGTATGTATGGGTGCATGTGCATATAGAAGCCAAAGGTCCATATAAGATGTTTTCCTTAATCACTCACTACCTTATTTTTGAGACAGGCTCTCTCCTGGAACTTGGAGCTCATCAATTTGCTAAATGTGTTGGCTCATGAGCTCAAGGGATTTACCTGTCTGCCCCAACTAGTGGCTGTAGTTACAGATGTGTGCCTCTGTGCCTGGCTTTTGTCTGGGTACTAGGGATCTAAATTTAGTTTCTCATGCTTGAGCATTGAGCACTTTACCTACTGAACCATCTCTCTGACCTAGAATCTGAGGAGTTTTGTGTATGTGTTTTGTTGTTCTTCCTTTTGAGACTGGGTCTTCCTATAGCCCAGCTGCCCTGGAACTCCCCATGTATACCAGACTGGCCTTGAACTCACAGAAATCTGCCTGCTTCTGCCTCCCAAGTTCTGGGATTAAAGGTGTGCACCACCCATGCCTGACTGAAATCTGAGTTTTGATAAGCTTTTGAGTCACTCTTTGAGTATGAAATTTTGGGAAGCATTGAACTAGATCATTTAGAAATGAATATAACACCCTTGGTGACCTTTCCACAGGCAGTTTCCCCTGGTGTTTGTTGGAGGAAGCCTACAGTGGGTTCAAGTGATATCTTATCACTTATCTCTCCTCAGATAAGGCCTATGAAGAGCAGCTGGCCTAGCCAAATCCAAGTAGCTACTCAGACCAGGCACTTGAGTGGAGCCAGTAACAGTCAGTGCTCTTTTCAGCCACATTCACCTCCAGAAACAGGGAAAGATGAGCATACTTTAAAGATTTAGAATTTCTCAGACAGCCATAAGGAAGAACAAAAGGTTTCCTTGAGAATGTGATCATGGTGCTGAATGTGGTGCATGGTGGGGACAGAGGGAGGAGGGAGCAGGGACAGTGAATAGCAGGTACATATGTGGATAGAGAATGTATGGTATGCAGAGTAAGTGAACTGAAAAGGCAGGTAGCATTGGTGGTATGGGACATGTGACTCAATGATGGGACTGCTGTTGGTAGTCATTGCAGTGGCTGAGTATGCCACACAGAGATCACCAGTAGGAGCTGAGATGACTAAAATGAGTTGAGGGCTAGAGAGGTCAGGCTCCAGCCCACCTCTGTGGTCTTAGAAGTACAACAATGATGATAGCATAGTAGAGCCAGGAACCAAGTTTCTGTGGAGGAAGGATAACCTTAGTAGGTGTCATGAACATTACTACAGCTAATGTGAGAAGAAATGGGAAATACTGGTGGAAGATGATAACAGAAAGATTCCTGCTGAGTGTGAACTATAAATTTTGGAGGCTATAACAAAGGGTTGGATGGTTGGGGAAGGCATGCATCTGATACATATAGGCTTCATACAGAGAGCTGTTTTGGAAATCCTATGGAACTGTGTCTTACCAGATGCCAGAAACAAAGGTGGGGTGAATTTGTATTTTGGGATCATCTTCTGTTCCCTGGGAGACCCTTGTGGGCAGCTGTGAGGGAAGGTATTCTAGAGAATTACTGTCCTACAGAGAGTGTGGACCTTGGACTCTGTCCTGTTCAAAGATACCACAAGAACCAGTCCACCCAAGGGCATAAAGCCAACCCACCAGCCTGCCCTCATTGTGCCTGGCTGCAGGTAGGGCTCTACAGAGAGTTATATCTGTAATACTGAATACCACACACAGGCCATCCCTCTCTAGACTGTCCAGCATGAACCAGGAAATCCTTGGATTTAGCTCTCACTATTTTCTTGGAAACAATTATCTGGTGGCCTTTGTGCTATGGCTCTCAGCTGACTTGGTTCCTTTTCTTCACCAGAAACAGAGAAGATATGAACCGGAGCTTAGTCTTCTCTATCCCTGCTTATGCCTGGGACCTGCTGTGTTGCATGCTTTGAAACACCGGGGGTGTGTTTAGTGACAGAGAAAACAAGTCAAAAAATGAAATTTGGGGGGAAGAATGGGGTGTAGAAGTTGACTGGATTGTGATTTGATCTTCTTATTTGGATTGGGAGTCATTGACAGAATAACAGAAAGTGAAGTTGGTGGTGACAGTCTGCTAGTGTATTCAGTATTTCAGTCTTTCAGCCTGAGATTATCATTATCAACATGAAGACACAGAGACTTAGAGGTGTTAAATATCTCAGGCAGCCTGTGTGTAGAACTCCAGCTGCTGAAACAGACAAATTACTAGAATCTTAGAAGGGCACAAATGAGCTTCACCTGACTCAAGAAGGGAGAAACTCGATTCAGTAACTAAAACATTATCAGAAAAGAAAAGCTTAAGATAACTTAGTTGTGAAAAGGCAGTGTTCAGTGAATAGTATTTGAAACACTGGATATCCACATGCAAAAGTAAGAAGTTGGCTCCTACCTTATACTATACACAAACATTAACTCAAAAGTAGTCAAAGACTTAATTGTAAGAACTAAAATTGTAAAACTCTTGGGACTAGAGAGATGGCTCATTGGTTAAGAACACTGGCTCCTCTTACAGAGGACCTGGGTTCATTTCCCAGCACCCACATGTCAGCTAACAACCGGCTGTAACTCCTGTTCCAGGGGATCCAATGTCTTCTTCTGACTTCTGTGGGCATTATACCTATGTGTTATGCTTATACATGTAGGCAAGACTCTCATATACATAAAAAAATAAGTAATTAAAAAATTTTAATTAAAATAAATAAGACTATAAAACTCTTTTTTCCAAAGAATTAAAAAAGTATATTGTCCAAATATAAAACTCGCAAAAGAAAACAGGTGTACAAGTTCACATCCTTATATTTAGCAAATGAGACTGAGAATTGACACCAAAATCACAACAGTAAAACAAATAGATATTTGGACTCACAGTTAAAAATTCTTACACATTGAAGGATACTGCCAACAAAATAAAGAGACGACCCAAGGGATTAGAGAAAATGTTTGCAAGTCATAATTATGATAAGGTAGCAATAACCAGTGCTCTAAACACCTGTAGAACTCAACAACAAAAATCTAACAACCCGGTTAAGAAATGGATGAAGGACTTGACAGACATTCTCTGAGAAAAATAACCAGGAAGCACAGGAAAGGAAATCATCATTGTCAAGGCAGTGCAAATCTAAGGCATAGTAAGCTCTCATTTTCCACTCCTTAGTATTGCCACTGTTAACATTTCTCAGGAAAGGGAAAAGGCAGTGGTACTGGGAATGATATCCTTGTGCTGCGGTAGTGAGAATGTAGAATGGTACAGCTTCGGTGGAAAACATGGCAAGCCCTACAAAATTTAAGGGGACCTCAATGTGACCCATCAAATCCATTTTGGGAGTACACCCAAAGGAGCTGAAAGCAGGGCCTCAGTTAGTATCCTTACAGTGGCAAAAAGGAAGAAGCAATCATGGTTTCCATCAGCAGATAAATGAATGAACAAAATGTGGTATGAGCATATAATGGAATATTATTCAGTTTTCAAAAAGATACTTCTGATACGTGCTATAAAATAAGGACGTTAGGCATTATATTAATTGAAGTAAGCCAGTCTGCCAGATGTGGTGACTCACTCTTGAAATTCCAGCACTTGAAAGGCAAAGGCAGAATTGTTGCAAGTTCTATGCAAGCCTTGGCTACATAGTGAATTCACGGTCAACCTGAGCAGCATAGGAGGCCCCATCTCAAAAAAATAAGAGCCAGGGATGTAGCTCAGTACCAGAGTGCTTGCCTAGCACGCACTAGACCCTAGGTTTGATCCCCGGGACTGAAGAAAAATAGAAAGAACAAGAAAAGGAAGGAACTGGTCAGAAAATACAGTGTGACTCAACGAATATCACATCCCTTGATATTCACAGAGATAAGAGACAGAGTTGTGGATGAGGAAAGAGGAACATGGAGGTAGTGTTGATTAGGGACAGGGTTTCAGTTGGAGAAGTTTGAGAGAATTCTGGAGCTTGGTGATAGTGACAACTGAACAATGGGGTGAATGTGCTTAAACCTACACTTAGAGTGGTTGAAATATTCTTGCTATGTGTATTTTGCTACAGTAAGAAGTAGAACAATAAAAGAATTAATATCCAGACTTATCCCCAAAAAGGAGAGAAAATATTCTACACAGCAAGCATTATTATACCATGGCCAGAGATAGCATGAGAAACAAAAACCTCAAGGTGATATTACTCATAAATCCTGAGAGAAAACTAACAGCATATAAAGTGATCACATGGGATTCATCCAAAAACATATAAGTAAAGTAAAGGGGATTCCACAAGAAAAGCCAGTCAATATAAAACACCACATTAGTGTGATGAGGAGGAAAAACGTCATTTTTCAATAGACGGAAAAGAGCATTTTGACAAAATTCAGTAACCTGTCATGATAGAAAACATGTAGCTTCCTTAACATGATAAAGGTTTTCTGTGTTTAAAACCCTTGGTTGACATGTTCAATAATGAAAGATACAAAGTTTACCCCCATAAGAGGGGAAGAAGACAAAGATGCTGTTGTGATGGAAGTCCTAGCTGCTACTGGTAGTTGAGGTCTAGGTCAGGTGTTTCTAGGTTATTGGCTCTGTAGCCAAAGAATTGAAAATAAGGGCTCATGCAGATTTGTAAAATAGCAAAATAACTTTATTTGGAGTGAAGGGATAGTACAGATCGGAAAGACAGACACTATCAAAAGCAGGCCACATGCACAGGTACTCAAGGGCCCTGATTATTGTTTGGGACTTTCTATGATGGGGTTCAAGAGAAGGAAGTTTGGTTACTAAGGGGTATGGTTTGGGTGATTTGATTGATAGAGTATGTCATATAACCATTTTTCCTACTGCTCATGTCCTTCCCCATAATAGATTTGATTTCAGAAGTACAATGTCAAATAGGGGATACTCCCTAAAAGTTCATTAAGGGAATTAAATTTTCCTTTGCTGTGTATGTGCCCAAAAGCAGTTCAGGCTGAATAGGCCAAGCTCTCCCAGCATTTTGTGATGGGATATTTTGGGAATATGGTTAAGTAGACACTAAGTTTGATTGTTGTTAGGGAAGCCCAGTGCACTTGGGATTCCAAAGTTGCTAGGTGCATTGATGGGAGAGGGGTGTGAACACATAGAACATATAGGTAAAAGAACTAGGCTGCCAAATTCATTATTAGAAGGGAGGGTGGTGTATAACCAAAACCAAGTTAAGTCCCAGATTGTTAAGCTATTCCTTGTGCTTGCATGCCCCTAAACAGCCTCTCTTTTCAGATAACATTATTTTATACAGAGAAAATCCAAATAGAATGTATGCAGATAAAAATATGAGTAGAACTAATAAAGTTAGCAATTTCAGGGTATGGAATCAACAAAAACCTGTGATGTTCCTGTTCACCAGCAGTGAATGATCTGAAAAGGAAATTTTACAAGTTGTTTCATTCCCAAAAGAATAAAATAACCAAGGAAATGAGAAGTTTATTCAATGAAAACTATAGACACTAATAAAAAGAGATCAAAGAAAGCCTAAGTAAATGGAAAGCTATCTCATGTCTATGAGTTGGAAGACATAGTATTATTACAGTGGCCTTGCTTCCCTGAGTGATGTTTAGATTAAATGCAATAAATCAGAATTCCATGGCTTTTGGGGGATAGACAGAAATAGAAAAAGCAGATCCTCAAATTCATGCTCAGTTACCGGGAAATAGCCAAAACACTCTTGAAAAATAAAGTTGAAGGATTTACCTTCCCCAGTTTGAAAACATTTCAAAACTATGTTAATAAGAAGCTGGTAGATATAGCTCAGTTGGTAGAATACTTGTGTAGCATGCACAAAGCACTAGGTTTGATCACCAGCACAACATAAGCTGAGTATGGTGGTGCACACCTAACACTCAGGCCAGTGGAAGATCTGTTCAAAGTATTCCTCTGCTGCATAGCAAGTTCAAGACCAGCCTGGACCATATGAGAGTTTGTTTGAAACAAAACAAAATAATGTGAGAGACACATAATCTGGTTAAGAGAATTAAGAATCTGGAAACAGACCCAAACACCTATGGGCAATTGCTTTTTATATTTGTTTATTATTTTAATTTTTTGGCAATTAAACAGGGGTTTATTGGACCCAAAGAGCAAATGCTAAAATAATATTCATTCACTGTATTAACAAATATTTGGAATGCTTCGGGAATTTACATGTCATCCTTGCACAAGGGTCATGCTAATCTTCTCTGTATTGTTTCAAATGTAGTATATGTGCTGCTGAAGTGAGCACATGCTTATTTTTCATTTAATGAAAGAAGTTTATTGAATACACTACAAGGGGCAGTGGGCCGGCAGTCCAAGAGTTCTGCCTATATAGTTAATTTTTGACAAGGGTGCTCATAGGGAAAGAATTTTCTGTCCTTTAGTGATAATTCAGTTGGCAGAGACAAGTTGGTGTATGTGTATGGGAACTGAGTTATTTGAATATCAAAGAACAGAGTTTAATTCCTACCTCACTTGATACGAAAATTAACTTAAGTAATCAAAGACCTAACTAGAAGAACTAAAATTGTTAAAATATAATAAGCAAGTTTTCAAGGCATCAGCATTGGCAATGAATTCATGAGGAAGAATGAAGTAAATTATGCTTCATCAAAATTAAAGGCTTTATATTTAGGGTTGGAAAGATGATGGCTCAATAGTTAGGAGCACTGAGTGTTCTTACAGAAGACCTCTGGGTTTGAGTCCCAACACGCACATGGTGGCTAACCACCGTCCATAACTCCAGTTCCAGATGAGCTAATGCCTTCTGTATGTACACTTACATACAGGCAATACACTCATACACATAAAATAAAAATAACAAAAAGTTTTTAAAAAGTAAAGGATTTTCTATAAAGCATAGAAGAAATATTGGAAATATAATCTATAGGTTGGGAAAAATATTTGTAAGTCACACATCTGACAGTGTATTAAATCCATTATATTTATTTATGTTTTAAGAGTTCTTATGGCAGATCTAGTGGCACATACCTGTAATGACAGCATTAAGAGGTGGAGGCAGAAGGATTGTCCGTTCTAGATGAAACTGGGCTATACAGTGAGACCCTGTCTCCAAGCAGACAAAAACCAACCAAATCAAAGAGAGTTATTTGTGAATTCTTACAACTCAACAACAACAAAATAACTTTAAGAAAAAAAAACAAGCAAAGGATCAAAGTAGATATTTATCCAGAGAAGATATATATCCAGAGAATGGCCAACAATTATATGAAAAAGATAATCCAACATCTTTTCCTTTCACTAAGAAAATGCAAATTCCAACCACAAAAGTACTACTTTACACCCAGATGATAGCTATGATATTATTTGTTTAAAATTGAAAATAGGAAGTTTTGGCACAGGTGCAGAGAAGTAGGAACATTCATTCCTGGTGGGGAAATGGACATGCAGCAGCAGCAGCAGCTGCTATTGAAGTTTGGCAATTACACTAAAAAAATTAAGAAGTTAACGTGTGACTCAGTAGTGCTACTCCTAGATATATAAGCATGAATGTATGAGAAATGAAAAGATATGTTTACACAAGAACTACAGTGTCAGTGTTCACAGAAAGATTGATCATCTTAGCCAAAAGATGGGCACTACACAAATGTCCATCAGCAAGTGAAACTGCTTTGTAACTGCTATAGAACACCATTAAAGTACATATTGAAACTATGACTTGTATTATATTAATTACAGTGTAATTAGGAAAAAAACAAAACCAAAAAACAACCCAAGATGTGATTTGGCAGTTTCCAAACTATTAACTCCAAGGTTACCATTCCCATAGAAGACCAGCCTGAGTGGGAAGACAATGGCCATCAAAAGCTGTTCACATCCACCTGGATGTCAGAGTAAACATGGGCAAGAGATTACAGAGTCAGAATTAAGTAGAGCAGAGGTTTCAGAGGAGTAAACATTGGAACTAATCATGTAAGATAAAGAAACCTGGGGACTGAGGAGACCTTAGAAGTACCAATGCAAAGAGGCCTACGGGGCAGCAGGTCTGTCCTGCTCAAGTCGAGTGACCTCTACTGTCCAGACAGCGCTTCATTCAGACTGTGCCTGAAGGCTGAAGTCAGGGCAAGAAGGCACACTGAGGTTTTTGAGTCACCTTCTCCTTTCTGCCCTGCAGATGTTGAACCTCTTCGTTGCTGTGATCATGGACAATTTTGAGTACCTCACACGGGACTCTTCCATCCTAGGGCCTCACCACTTGGATGAATTTATTCGAGTCTGGGCTGAGTACGACCCAGCTGCGTGGTGAGTAAGCCCCAGTGCTCTTGGTCCTCACGGATGTCATAATTCATGGTGCAAGACAGGGCTGGGGTGGTTTTGAATAGTTTGAAGTGAGTTTCCTCCTCAGGGATTCGCCCAATTCCATGTATCCCCTTTCAGTGGTACTTTCCTTTTCAGTTCCTGCACCTTGGTGCAACCTTAGGACAGAGATACAGTCTTTGAAACCTTCATGTGGCCCTCAGAAGAGTACTTATGCCTCAGGGTCAGGGAATGTTTCCAAGCTCTATGCACAGGAGTGCCCTTCCTTTTCCCAAGGCCTGTCTTGTGAGAGAGTATGGAGGCTTGGTAGAGGAGGGTGTGGAGACAATGTGGCTATATAGCTCTGTGATTCTCAGAGGACTTTAAGGGAAAACTTAATGTGATTTTTTAGGTGCCAGTGATTGAACCCAGAGTCTTGTGCAGGTTGGACAAGCTCTCTGCCGACTGGGTTATATCTCTACCTCCCATACTGTGGGTCTTAAGATACTGTCTTGATGGACTCAGGGGTTTCTTCTTTATCATCTGTCTTGGGAATTGGAACCAATTTGTACCTCTGTTCCCAACTCTATTGCATATGGTGGACACTGGATGGACTTTTATTAAAATCAGAAGACTAGGAAGGCCCTAGTGTGTTTCAGACCATTTTATTAGGCTGGAAAGGATTACTATGCTAGATAATGGAAGGGTGATTTGTTTCCAGACAGCAAGGACCTCACAGAGTGGTTTGGGATCAAAAGGTAAAGTTGTTTGAAACCATGTTCCATAGAAAGCACTGCATACCCATGTCATCCTGAACCTCCAGGGCAGAGACCACATTCAGAAAGGTAGGCAAGCAGGGCAGTAGGAGCTCTCCACCTGTCCACCTGTCTGTTCCTTCACCTACTTATTACTCAGTTGATACTTTCATTGCTCATCCGTTCACTCATATTCCTTCATCTTCTCTCACTCACTTATGTATTGTTCACTGGCTCATTGGATTAGTTACTTTTCTGGATTCTGTGATCAAATACCTGACAAAAAGCAAGTCAAGGGAGAAATGGTTTTGGCTTACAGTGTAAGTCGGGATATAGTCCATTATTAGGCAACTAGTCACAATCAGGAAGCAGAGAACTGAAGGCTAATGTTCAGCTGACATTTTCCTTTTTATTCCATCTCGGACCCCAGCCCTTGGAATGATGTTGCCCACCCTTAGGGTGGTCTTCCTACCTCAATTCAACCTAGAAATCCCCTCACAGATATGCTCAGAGGTTTACTTCCTTGGTGGTTCTTGATCCTTTCTATTAGACGGTCACTATCACTGTCATACTCACACATCCACTTACTCATTCACTCACTTGCTCAGTAGTTGCTAAGGAGTGCTACTTCCTGTGAGGTAGTAGGTAGGAGATGGAGGGTCTGAGAACTAGCTACCAGGTGAGATACAAATCTCCTCTTACCTCACTACAGTTGTTCAAGAACTACGCTGTGAGTGAACAGTTTTCATGGCATGGATGATTGTTTGCTTCCTATGCCCTTATGGATGTACAGGAAGAATGCAGGTGAATGCAGCTCCCCACTTTCCCTTGTCCACTTTTTGCAGCTCTGTGATTAGTACTTAGCTATAGCATAGCTTGGAGAATGAGGTCAGGCTTCTAGTAGAGAGATGAAGTCAGGCTGGATATGCTCAGATTTCTGGTGGAGAACTAGAGGATGTGGTCAAACTGATGGCTGGGGTCATGTTTCCGAAGAGGCTCCTTGGGTTCTGCATCCTTTTCCTTAACTTGAAGCTCAGTGTGAGCATGCTCAATAAACCTAGAGGGCTGGCTAAACTTTTTTGTCCTGCTGGGCCTCTGCCCTTCAGCCTCCCCACAGTACCTGTCCCATCACAATCCACATTCCAGGGTGCTTCATGAACTTGTCCTAGTTCTGTCAAGTGTTACAACATTGCAGTGGGGGCCTGGGACATAAGTCTCTTCTGTTAAGGTTATTTTGGACCCCACTGTATTTGTGTTTTCCATTACTATGAGAATTCTTCCGTTTTTACATAGTGTAGAAACAGCAGCCAGTTTTGTTGTTATTGTTGAATGTTGTACTTGACCCTTTGTGGGGGGGGGCTTTGTAGAGCCCCTTCATATCTGATATATCCACTTCTTTGCCCTGCAATGCCCAGGACTCCTACGGGAATGCTTAGGCTTAGGGGTAGTGCATTGGCTCTGTTGTCAGGAAGGCCACTGGGAGGTAGTGGGGAGACTGGACTTGGTTAAGAAAAAGCAGGAGAAACTCCAGCTGCAACATCATTCTGGAGCACTTCCAGAAGATTGTACTGACTGGGATCTGAAGAGTCACTACTGTTTCTGGAACATTTTCCCAAAAGGAATATGTGCACAGAAAACAGATGCTCTATAGGAAGCAAGCTGTGAAGCAACAGCATCCCCTTAGTCTTTATGGGCTGTATACCTAGTTCCTAGAACCTCAAGCAAGAATGGGAGTAGTATGCATAGTAGTGCTTAGCAAGTAGACTTGCACTGATGGCACCTTTGTGATAATGCACAGTGAGAGTTCAGACTGTTTCCTAATTCAAGAATTTGAGAACCAGGATACCTAGAAGGTGCAGGCAGTTGAAGAAGAGACAGCCAGACATAAGCTTTGCATCAGAGGTAGCACAAACCAAATGACACCCAAGTCCAGACAACCTGAATTGCAAATGCACCTGTGAGTAACACATGCACCACTGTTTCTGTGTGCTTTGAAGCTGATGCCTGTTCCCATCAAGACTACTTCAGGGAGGCCAGGTGTGGTGGTATATTCCTTTAGCCCCAACACTCAGGAGGTAGAGACAGGTAGATCTCTGTGAAATCAAGGCCAGTCTGGTTTACACAGTGAGTTCAGGCCAACTGAAGCTACAAGCAGACACTGTCTCAAAAAAAAAAAAAAAAAAAAAAAAAAAGAAAAAGAACTATTTCATGAGGTAATGACTTGACATTGTATCAAGCAAGAGTCAAGAGTCCTACATCTGGACAGAGCAGAGGTCACTGTGACCCTGGAAGTTGGTTGAGTTTATTTCTCATATGTCCACATGATTGGCCTCATTCTTTGAGGGAAACTTTGAAACCACATTCAAACTCTCAAACTTTCCAACATTTCTGTATGTGTGTGTACAAACATGAATGTGTATGGACATATACATGGGTGTGTTTCTGTGTGAACATAGGTGCACTATGCATATGCACATGTTGCAGTACATATATGTATATTGCATGTATCACATGTATACATGCACATGTTTTGTGTACCCATGAGTTTATCTTTATGTATGTGTGTGAGGGAACTGTTTATGTGTACATGCCTATGTATGTGTGGTAAGTGCACATGTATGTTGTATACATATATGTGTGAGGAATTATATGTATGGATGCACGTGTTAGACTAATTTCATATATGTATGCATGTGTTTGGTAGAAAGGCATGGAGCTCCTGGTAACAGTAACTGCTTTTCCCTAGCATCCTTTTTGTTGCCTCAGCACGGAGACTCAAAAGGAGAATCACAGTCGCATGTTCTCCAACTGTTCAGTAAGCATTTACTAAGTATCTGCTGTGAACTGGGCCTGGGAGTCCAAAGATGAAGCAGACATATGCTCCCTGACCACTCTGCAAGGCTATGAGGTGGGACAGTTGAGTGGCCATAGCATGAGGCCAGAGCACTTTTGAGGAGGGCAAGAGCACATGGCATCTGAGCTGTATTTGAGGAAGCGAGATGAGTTCAGTACCAGATAATGCTGGAGGCAGGTGCAGAGGTGAGTGTAAGGCCGGGCAGATTGTATCAGGCTGTAGTGAATGTGTTAAAACTAAGAGACCGGGGCTGGAGAAATGGATCAGTGGTTAAAAGCACTGGCTGCTCTTGCCGAGGACCTGCGTTCAATTCCCAACGTCCACATGGTGGCTAACAACTGTCTATAACTCTAGTTCCAGGGGAATCCAATGCTCTCTTCTGATCTCTAAGGGCATTGGCATGACACAGATGCACTTATACACATGCAGGCAATACACTCATACAGACAAAAGAAAAATAATAAAATATTAACAAAAGACTAGGAGAGACTAAGAAAGACCTTGAAATTTTGGCTAACCGCGTAGCTTTGGTTTTTGTTGATAGACTGGGAAAGCTTTGGAATCAGAGAGTAATAACATCATCATAGCCACACTTTTCCACTATGGTCATCCAATGGATTTGATGGTAAGGTAGTATTGAGGTTCAGGGGCCCTATACATTCAGCCCCTAGGGTCCAATAAGGTTAGCCAAATATGGGTGAGTCTCAAGTGGGGTGCCTTTTCCAGAAGTAAATTTGACAAGACTTGGATCTCATTGAACTTTGAGGGTAGCCGCATAGGAGAAAAAAGTGTAAGTGGTGACTCAGGAGTGTCATCCCTGGAAGGAGGGCTTTTTAGGCTGAGCCGATAAACTCCAAGGGAGCACCAATATGTCTAGGGAGATGGAGACCATTAAGAGGCACATAAGTGTATACCTCTGAGTGGGTTTGCTGTCTTGGGAAAATGGATAGGGTACATCATGGTGGTGAGAGCCAGGATCAGAGGGAGACATGCAGAGAGGGAATCTGGCACTCCAAGAGTGAGGGAACACACAGAATGAGGCATGAACAAGCCAAGGTGAGACTGACCAATAACAGGCATGGCACAGTGTGCAGAGGGTGGTTTGGGGTGGAGCTTTGGGTATAGTTGTGTATTCTGCCTCTATAGAACTTGTTCTATATAACAAGTTCTATAGAACTTGTTCATTCTGAGTGTTTCCTGCCGACTTTCACTTCTAGGGATTATCTTGGGGTTTATACACCTTCTGGCGTACACTAAGTCATAGTCCCCATCAGGAAGTAGCCTGTGTAGCCGTACCTCCCACCTCCACCACCACGACTGCTCACAGCTCATCTTTCCATCGCAGGCTGGGTGGGTGGATGGGACGGGCTCCATCATGCCTTATTGCCATAACCTGTGACATTTCCTTTCCAGTTGCCGGATTCATTATAAGGATATGTACAGTTTGTTGCGTTGTATTGCGCCACCCGTTGGCTTAGGAAAGAACTGCCCTCGTAGGTTGGCCTACAAGGTTTGCAACTTCAGAGCCTCCATCTGACATACTTCCCTGCCCGAATCGCAAACACTGCACACACTCCCTGCCTTGTTTGGGAATGACAACACCTCACCTACTCTTTCCTCTGTCCTGCCCTGCCCCGCACTCCAGCCTCCTGGATGCTTTGGTTCCCTGTCTTATCTCCCAACCCCTCCAGCGGGCTGGGGGAAGGCGGCCTTCAAGACAGTGCCCAGGGAGTTTTCTGGCCTGGCTGGCTGTGTCTGCCAGGACCAGCTGACTGGGGGCATGAGGGTAAGACAGGTCCTACCTTTTACCAAGGAACAAGCCGTTACCCCAAGCTTTCCTGCAGAGTCTTCTGGATGGGCTGATGGTCAGACGGTCCAGAGGCTGAGGGCCCAGAGGGGTATGTGGGGGCAAATAAACCAGGATCAGCTGTCCCTACAGGTCAGAAGAGGCTTCCAGGTCCCTGGGAGGTAGGAAAGAGTGGAAGCAGAGATGGGGGGCAAAGAAAGAGGAGCCCCCCTGCGTCGATTCTGTATTGATGTACTCAGCCCAGAAGAAACCTCCTGGTCTGAAACTGTGAACGATGGGCAGGGTCTGGGCAGATCTGCCTTCCAGGGAAAGGCTGAACCCTGCTGTGTCTCTGAGACCTCCAAGCCCACAGGCAGGTGCTCTGGGGTAGAAAGATACCCTAGCCTCGTGACTTGTGAAGACTCTTCACCAGCCCCCAGATTCTACGCTGAGTCCCCAGCCTTGGGTTCCCACAAGGGGTGCATCCTACCTATTATTCCCAACCTGTGCTGTCAGAGGCGCAAGTGGCACCAGGCCACATCCACTCAGCAACTCCCTTCCTGCAGTCTCCTTCCCATCCAGCCCTGACCCCAGCAGCAGCCCTGCCCTGGGCTGGCCTCGGGCGTCTCTGGGCTTGGAGCTGACTTGCCCTGTCTTCAAGTTCAGCCTTCTAGGGAGCTTCAGGGCTCCTCTTTAGTTTTCTGGTCTGCTGTAGATTTTTTCTCCACCTTAGCCTCTGGCCTTATTTGGAAGCAAATATGATCTGATTTTAAGACAGTTGATGTTGCTGTTGTGGTTCTCAGCAGCAGCCCCATCTCCACATAGCTCGGCCAGTGCTTCCCGCATGGTTTAATAGCTCTTTTTGATTTGGCTTTGTCTGTGGTTCTAAAAGCGTAAAGTCAGAAATTTATAACCCAAAGCCGCCCCGATGCAGCCCTTCCTCACCCCCTCCATGTTCATTAGCTCAGACATCACCCTGCCCGCTGCCCTGCGTTGGGCTGCTCTGAGGAAATGAGGCTGGGGGTGGGGGCAAGCAAGGGTCAAGTGAAGCAGAGAATCCCTCATTTTACCTGTTTTGATTTGGGGTATTCACCCGACTCCTTTGGTTAACTGGATCTGTTTTCTTGTTTGCTTCCTCCCCTGCCCGCTCCCCGCTGTACCCCTCCTGCCGTGTGTCTCTCCTGTGGACCACCCCACTGTGCCTGGCCTCTGGAATGGGTTTCCAGTGGGCGCATCAGTTACAATGACATGTTTGAGATGCTGAAACACATGTCCCCGCCTCTGGGGCTGGGGAAGAAATGCCCGGCTCGAGTTGCATACAAGGTAGACCCTGACCCTGCACTGACCCTGCACCCCACCCAGGAGCTGTCTGTTTGGCTGGGCCCACCTGGGCCTCGCTCAGCCCACAGGACACTCATGGGCTCTCACCTGCTTTCTTAGGGCTTGTCTGGCTGTCTGTCTGCACCTGGCTGCCTTACTGCTGCTCCCTTCTCCACCCTGCAACCCTTTGCTCCCATCTGAGACAGAGGGACATGTCTCTGCACTCACCCCTGGTGCCCCATCTGGCTGCCCCCACCGCTGACATCCCTGAGAACTTGGGAAGATGGAGCCAGAACCTACCCCATCCCATCCCATCCATCCCCATCCCTTTTCCTTTCCTTTCTTTCTTAGGAATGAAAAGATTAAACAATGTTTTTAGGTAGAGATTGCTTTACTCTGAGCTTGGGGCCACCCTGCTGCCATGCCTTGTGGGGCAGATAGGACTGGCAGGGCCTCTGCTATTTACCTCATTCTCTATCGTCCCATCCCTGCCAAGCTCAGCCCTGTAGAGGTTCCTGACCAGCTGTACTCTCCAAGGGTTTCCTGAGTTTCCCAGTGGGAAGGAGGGCCTTGGTGTTGAGAAGGAACAGGTGTCAGGTGCCCTTGGATTAGGGGAACAGCAGGAGTCACAAACCACCGAGCCATAAGGAAGGGAGTAAATAAGGGCACCTCTAGGCCTCCCTCCTGGCCCAGCACCAAGCTTGTTCCATCAACAGTACCTCCCTTAGCACCTTCTCGACCCCTCTCAGTCCCCAATGCTCCCTAGCAAACAAGGCTGCCTGTGTTTGCCTCTGAGAGAGCTTCCTGCCAGAACCTCCTACTTTGGCACAGTCTGTCTCTGTGTCCCATTCTAGGTCTTCATTCAGTGCAGTCTGTGGGAGCCGAGCAGCTCCCACAGCCACTCGCAGATCCCTTTGGGGTCTTCCTGCTCTCACCTACTCCTGAATCGCATGTATGCTGTACTTGCCAGAGGCCCTGCATGCAAGGTTGTGACTGTGTCCCCAGGAGGGAGAGCTCTGTCCCTATGACACCCAGGCAGGCAGTCTGGGCTATGTTGCCCTTTCTAGCCATGCCTACTGACCCTTAGGTTCAAGGTATGACCAGACAAAGGGCAGTTTTCAGGGTAGGTTGCAGATGGTTTGGGGCAAGGTGGGAAGGGTCAAAGAGATGCCCAGAGCACCATGGCTGGGGCCTGTTTGCCCTGTTCTTGCCACTCTGTTTCTCTGAGGTTTTGTCTTTCTCTGTCCTCTGTGACTAAGGGAAAACTGTGGGAGCTCTGGTGAGGGCAGCCTTGGTGTCCTGGACAGATCTCCCCCTCTTGGAAATCGTCTGCTTGCCCTTCTTTCATTCCCATCCTAACTTCCCTCCTTGGGAGAGGAATTCCTTGGCCTCTCACACTGCCATCGGTGCTGGTCTGCAGGGATACCATGCTCTGGGAAGCAGTATTTTTTCCTGGTGTATAACACATGTGACCTGTGAGGTCCTGGTCCTATGACTGGATATGCCTAGTGGGGCTTTGCCAGCATTCAGAAGACAAGAGCCTGTCTCCTGTTTTCAGTACACCTCTGACCTCCTCCCCCCAAATCACACTGAGAATTATGAACTTTGGATCAGGGCTGTGTGTCCCTTTCCAAAAACGTGCATTTGTCCCAGTCTCTAGCTCTCCTCCTATACAGAGGACATAGTAGTCCTGGGACTCAACTTGGTCAACAGAGTATCCACTGGATATACCTGAGACCTGTTTCCTCCTTGAGGCCTCAAATGTTCCCTGAGGCTCTAGCCAGCTACTGGCTCCTCCGAAAATATTCAGATGTGGCAGCATGCCTGTTTCTAGCTGTTCTGTCCTGGAAAACTAAAGAAGGAAAGGGTGCTGGCCACTCAAAGGGACACTGGAAATAGAATGCTCCCCATAAGCTCCCATGCTGCTGTTGACAGAGCTTGAGACCTGTGCATTCCCGTCTGCTCTGGCTCCTCGAAGGTTTCTAAGGCCTTCTGTTGTATTAACCTAAGATGGTGTCTGCCTTCGAGTGTGTCCTCCTGGTACCCTGTCTAGGGATGCGACGTAGAAGCCTCACTGAGCCCAAGTTAAAGACAGAGTGTCTCTTTTGAGGGATGGTGCCCTACTGGGACTGGACCTCAGAGAAACCTCTTGGCCATCAGTGCCCTTTTCCAGATGATCCAGCTGCAGATGGAGGGTGCCAGAAAAATAGAACCATAGAATAGGCCTCCTCTCTCTACTCTCTAGGGTTGTCCTAGAGACATCCTGCTTTGGACCTCCTTTGGACCTTTGGACCTTCCTCATCCACAGATAGTGTGTAGGATTTAGGCTTCTGACCTGGTGCCTGGTACAGACTTTTCTTGCATTTCTGCTCTTCTGTATCCAGAATTCGCAGCTCAGATAAGAGTGGGGTTGGGGAGGAGAGAATGCTGGCAAAACTTCTACCCACACAGCCTATTTGGACCAGGCACCTGTAGGGACCACTCGGGAGGCCAAGCCCAACTCCAGAGCCCAAACACTATAGTTCTAGGGTGGGAGGTGACCCTGGTGTGCTTATCCCTGATCTGCTTCCACTCATCCCCAGCGCCTGGTTCGTATGAATATGCCCATATCCAATGAGGACATGACTGTGCATTTTACATCCACGCTGATGGCCCTCATCCGTACTGCACTGGAGATCAAGCTTGCCCCAGGTAAGTCAGATTGCCTTTGGAGAGGGAGCACTGCCAGCCTGGGGTACTACAAGACTGCCTATCTTAAACCAAAGCCAAGCAATACAAAAGGAAAAAATAAGTAAAATATAAAATTATCTCCTTAGGAAAATATGCAAGGAGGAGGGAGAAGGGGGCAGGTTTCAGGGGACAACTAGACAGGGTCCTACTCTGTCAGGCCCTGTTTCCCTAATGATTGCACATTAGTACTTTAATAACCACATCTTGAGAGAGAAAACTGGCATAGTGAAACGGAGTCACTTGTTCTAGGTCATTCCAACCAGCAAACATGGTCTGCCAAGTCATGTAACAGGCCACACATGCCTTCTGCTCCCTCCTTTCTGTTCCCCTCCACCTGAGGGGCCTTGTGCTCCATCACTCTTTCTCATCTGTACTCTAGAACTTGGCTACTTCAATTGTGAGGAGTAGAGTCCAGTCCCCTTTGTACACCACCAGGTCCTATCTTTTCTCACCATCTTCATCCTCTGCATCTTGCCCCATTATTTCTCCTTTCTTTAAGTTTTGTATCTTTTCCCTTCATTGATGTCCCCAATTTTCTTCCTTCATAGCAATATGTAAAGGAGGGTGATAGACGATGACAAGGTCAGGGTTTACCCCAGTGATGAAGACTCGTTTGGTGTTCTAAAGCACAGTCAGTATAACTTATTGTATCAAACAATAGAAACTGTGGGTACCTCAGCAGTCACATAGTAAAAAAAGAATTTGACAAAATATTTTTCATTCATGCTTAAAATATTTCTGTGTAAAGCAGGAATTAAAGATATGTCATACTGTCTAATATATGATAAAGAAGATCTATGAAAAACTACAGCTAATGTGATAATTAACAAAGAACACTCTCTTAAGATCAAGACTAAAGCAATGGTTTGCTTTCAACGCTCACATTCAGTGTTGTATTTGAGGCCCCAGTCACTCTAAGCAGGTCAGAAAAAAAAGTCAGACCAAGAAATGAAGAGAGCACTTGTGTTTCTTTGTACTAGCAATGAACAGAGAGAAAGAAAAGGTCCATGAAAACACTACCACAACCAAGAAAGGCTTTTGTTTTGATGTATAACTCTAAAAAACTTCTCTGTATGATTTACTATGTGAATTTCAAAGTATTCATAAGAAGAATCAATGAAGAGCTAAATAAATAGAGCAGTCTGTTATGTTCATGGTTGAGAAGATGTTACAGCTAAGATTTATCAGCTGTCCTCCTTCTCATCACCAGAATCATTGTTATCCAAGTCAAACTCCTAACAGATAAATCAATTCTAAAATATCTATAGAAATACAAAAAAAAAAAAAAAAAAAAACAACCCCCAAACCAAAACCAAATGGTAGTTTTGAAAAAGAGTAACAAAATTGTATATGTGTGTTTATGGGAGGGTATCATTCCTAATAAGGGTAATGAAGAGTATCATTCCTAATAAGAGTAATGAGGGGTATCAGTATCATTCCTAATAAGTAGTACTTGGAAAATTCAGACAGACATACGTAAAAAGAAAGAGAAACTTTTTGATTCACACATATTTAGCTCAGGATGTGTATTATTATTCTTGTGGCTAGGACAAAATACCTAACAAAAGCAGCTTTAAGGAGGAAGGGTTTATTTTAGTTCATCATTTGAAGGGATACTCTCCATCTTGGTGGGAAAGCATGGCAACAGGAACCTGAAGCAGCTGGTCACATCCCCAGTTAGGAACCAGGGAGAGATACGTTGCTGCTCAGCTCCCTTTCTCCTTTCTGTTTAACTCAGGCCTATGGCCCATGGCATGGTGCCACCCACTTGTATGACACATTCTCCTTCCTCAGTTAAACTTTTCTAAAGACACACACACACACACACACACACACACACGTCTCCAAGGCGATACTAAATCCTATCAGGCTGACAGTCAGGATTAAACATCACAGGATACCAGTACAAAATATCATAGACTCTGGGTAGCTTATATAGGAAAAATATTTCTATAATAGTAGAATGCCAATCATTAGATGTAGAATGGAGTTTTTCTCTTTTGAAAATTCTCTACAATTATTTCCATGCTAAAAGAGAAAACATGGAGCTTTTCAGCATTTAGAGATCATTTCTTAAACAGAAAATGCTTACTAATGGGAGAGGTGTACCCTTCTATATCTTCAAGTACATGTGGCAGTTCTTTAAGCTGCCTTGGGTTGTAGAGATGAGCATCATAGGTTATTGGTAAAGTCGATCCAATATTCAGTCTCAGATATGGGCATAATGTCTTTGTATGCATGGTACTCCAACCAAGCACATGTACCTCACATGTAAGTATATCCTATGACCCAGTGAAGATGCTCAGTTAAAAGTCATAGTAAATGTACATATACCAGTTATAAGAAAGGAACTGTAATAAAAATACATGAAAGAACAAAAAAATATTTCTCAACATTTCTGGAGCCTGGGAAGTCCAAGATAAAGGTTCTAGTAGGGTAGGTTTCATTCTTAGGCATATTTTCTTGGACCATAGGCAGCATTTTCTTACGGTGTCTTCTCATAGTCCTTCTTTTGAATATACAAGGTGGGATCTCTGGTATCTTCTCATAAGGACACTGATACTATGAAATAGTGCCTTACCTTTATAACCTAATTTAACATTAACTACCTCCTGATAGGCCTCTCTGCAATTACTGGTGTTTATGACTTATACATATGAATTGGAGGTGAATACCTTCCAATACATAGCACATATTCTAACCTCCTACAAAACTTAATTTGAAATGGACCATAGACATAAGTTAAAATTATTAAAAACCTCTAGAATTTGGACATAGTGGTACATACCTTTAATCCAAGCATGTGGGAGGCAGAGGAAGGCAGATCTTTGTAAGACAGAGGTCAGCATAGTCTATCTGGAGAGTTCCAGGCTAGCTGGAGTTACTATGAGACTCTGTTTCAAAAAAACAAACAAAACAAAACAACAACAACAACAAAAAGAATATATACCTAGAGATTTTTTTGTGTGTCTTTTTGAGACAGGGTCTTCTTGTAGTCCCAGCTGGCCTGGAACTCACTGTGGAAATCAGACTGCCTCTGCCTATGCCTCTGCCTCCCAAGTGCTAGGATTAAAGGCATGTGCCACCATGCCTAGCTTGGAGAAAATATTTTCCAAATACACATGTGATGTAGGGTTCATATCCATAATATATAGACAGTCACACTTTTATTTATTATTTGTATTTTATATGTATGAGTGTAATGCCTGCATATATAGATAGATGCACCCATGTCATGCATTGCCCAAGGAGGTCAGAAGAGGGCGTCAGATCCCCTGGAACTCGAGTTATAGACAGTTGTTAGCTGCCGTGCGTTTGCTGGGAATCAAATACTGGTCCTATGCAAGAGCAGTCAGTGCTTTTAACCACTGAGCCATTTCTCCAACCCCAGAAAAGTAAGTTTTATAAATAAGAACAAAAACAATTTGGCTGAAGGTGTAGTTCAGAGTAGAATATGTGCTTAGCAAAGATGCAGGCAGGGCCCTCGGTTGAATCTCCAGCCAAACCAAAACCAAAACCCAAAGTGGTAAAAGATTTGAAGTGACATTACTAAAAAAGGTACATAAAAGCAAACACATGTAAAGAAAGATGCTTAATATCATTCCTCATTAGAGAAATAGAAAATGAAACAAAATACAACATGACATTATGATGATTAAAATGCTTTTTAAAATGACAGTGTTACACAGGGCAACTGGAATTCTTATGTGTTCCTGGTAGAAATACAGATGTACAGCCCCTTTGTCTAACATGCTGTTGCTTATATGGACTAGTCCCAAATGGTAAACAACTCACTTTTGTCACCTGGTGATGGATAAACGGACTGACAAGTTAATGTCATGGAATAGCACTCTAATAAAATGAAAAGCTGCTGATGGAAACAGCATTTGGGCAAGTCTCAGATACATCACACGGAGTGAGGGAAGTCAAACTTGAAATCAGTTGGGTATGATGTTATTTGCACTGCTTAGCACACCAGTGAGTTCAGGGTTGGAAGCAAGCCTGGGGGACTGAGACAGGTTGGAGACTACTACTGTCCCACATACAAATTAGGGTGGTGGATACATTAAGTTCATAGAATAGTATGACTGAGTCGTATTTTAATAAATTCAGCTTCAAGGTATTAAGTTATTTTGTCCTACTTGGCTCCCACTGGGAGTCTCCTGCCTGTGCCCTCCCTCTGCTCCCCAACACTGCCTCCCTGACTCTTTGGGACACCCCAAGGCTTTTGCACTTTCTGGTCTCTTTGTGTCTCCAGGTCTTACATGCATATCCCTTCCTTGTCAGATGCTTCCTGACCACTTTGGGACTTCTTACACTCTCCCTCACCATCCTTTTCCTGTGCTTGGCACTTTGCATTGACTAGCCAACTGGGTTTATTTTTACTGTTAGCTACTATACTGTAGAATAGAGTGGTGCAAACTTCAGAAAGGTCGTTTTGGAGATTTGTTTGTCTAATCACCTAAAAGAGTACCTGACATAAAATTGGCTATCTAAACTGCTGAGAGAAAGTGAATGAATGAATGACAGCATTTCCAAGGTGTCCCTTCCCAGTTACCCTGCCACTCCCCTGCCACATGCAGCACACATTTATGAGTGCCCAAACATGTACCCATAAGAACATGCATACACAGCAGATAATGTACAGACATACACATGTCATCTGTACCATCTCCAGGCCTGCTCTGCAGGGAGAGGTCTGTCTAACCTGCATATCAGTGTGTCTTTGTGCCACACTTCCACCTAGCACCATTTCCCTACTATCTTCCCTCCACATGCGCCTCCTCCCAAACTCTCCCCAGTTGTGCATGAATGAAGGGCCTGCAGAACTGCTCCTGACACCTGTCTTTCCTTTCCCTCTGGTCCAGCCGGGACAAAGCAACACCAATGTGATGCAGAGCTGAGGAAGGAGATCTCCTCTGTGTGGGCTAATCTGCCCCAGAAGACTCTGGACTTGCTGGTACCACCCCACAAGCGTAAGTGGAGAATGAAAGGTACCCTCTGCCCCCACCTTCCCTGTTCCCACAAGGCATGTGGGACTATGGCCAGGGAGCGCATTGCCTCAGAGAGGTAGGCTCCCTTCTATCCCCTGTGTAGGTATGCTGGGTGTTGCAGGAATCATGGGAGGTTATCTGGGGTCCTTCTACTTTGAGAACATATTTCATAACATCCAAAGAAATACAAGAGGACATTCTAGGAGGGACACAAAGAAAGAAGTACTGGAACTTTTTAAAAAATAGTTATTTTTACTTTATGTGTATGAGTATATTGCCTGCATGTGTGTAAGTGCACCCTTGTTGTTCAGTGCCCACAGAGATCAGAAGAAGGCATCAGATCTCCTGGAACTGGAGTCACAGACAGTTATTAGCTACCATGTGGGTGCTGGGAATCGAACCTGGGTCCTCTGCAAGAGTAGTCATTGCTCTTAACCCCTGAGCCATCTCTCCAGCACTGAGGTGCTTAACTTTGAAGAGATCCATGTAGAGATACAACAGTTCCCACATAGGGACATAAGACTAGTTAGAGTTGTTCAGAGTGGAACATGTGCTGTGTCTAGAGGAGTCATGAGGCTCTTGTTGCTGAGCCCTCATCCGGAGAACCACCCAGCCCAGGGCATTTCCCAGAGTTCACATGGTGATGAGGGAAAGGCGCTACCTCTTTACCCCAATCCAACTACAACTTCTGTGGCTTCTCTGTATTCTCTGCCCTCCATACCTTTATCTCTGGGTTTTCTCTTTGTCTCTTCTCTTCAGCTGATGAGATGACAGTGGGGAAAGTCTACGCAGCTCTGATGATATTTGACTTCTACAAACAGAACAAAACCACCAGAGACCAGATTCACCAAGCTCCTGGTGGCCTGTCCCAGGTATAGTTATAGGAGACCCATACTCTTTCTGGACAAAGTGCAGTGGCAGGAAGGAGCCCCATTCAGGCTTTCCATTCTTAATTACCTGGTGGTATTGAGGAGCTCTGAGCTTGAGAACAAATTTTCAGGGGTGAGAACTGCAGCCATGGGCAGCTTTGCTCTTTCTGTGGTAGACAGGAGGGTGTGTAGGCAGGAAGGTGTGAAGTGTCTGAAGAAGACTTTTTGGAGCATGGAAAAGGCTATTTGTCAACACATAAGTAGGGGCCAAAGAGATCTGTGCTGATGGCCCAGCATTGCTGTTGGTCTTGTTTGCAGCTGAGTAAAGGTGTGAATGTATCTTCCTGGTGCTGTTACAGCCATTTCTTCAGTGACTAACACAAGGAGATTATATTTGGAAAGTTTTGCAAACACGCAGAGCTTCTGGTGATGTTCATCTGGCCCTGGTGGAAAATGTTTGGTGTCATTCCACACTTCAGAACAGATTTACTAAACACTCTTAAGAGTCCCCCAGAACCTGGAACTCCAGGTGGCAGTCACTATAAAATGAGGATGAAACTAATGATTCTGTAATCTGCCCAAACCCAATTCTGTTAAACAGGTAGAGAAACTGAGGCTCTGGGAAGTAACTGTTTTCCCGAAGTCACTTATGGGGACAACTGAGAAGAACTGTTGTAAGGGTCCCTCGTCTTACCTTGCTGTTCTGGTTGCATGCTCTTGTGAGGGGAACAAAGCAGAACCAGGAAAGCAAAAGGTTCTTTCTGTGCCTCAGAACAGGGAACTTTAGGTTTGAAACTGGACACTGTTACACACTATACCAGGCTGAGGTCCTATCTCAGGTCTTTCGAGTCCTGGCTTCTAAGTTCTTCCTCCCTATTCTCCTTTGCAGATGGGTCCCGTGTCTCTGTTCCACCCTCTGAAGGCTACCCTGGAGCAAGCACAGCCGGCTGTGCTTCGAGGAGCTCGAGTTTTCCTTCGACAGAAGAGTGCTACGTCCCTAAGCAACGGTGGTGCTGTGTGAGTGGTGGACGTGGGAGGAACTAAAGATTAGGGGAGGAAGATACTGGTAATTTCACCCTGCCTTGCTTTCATTGCCATCTGGCCTCTAGCTTGCATCCTGAGGTACCTGAGGGGCTCACCTACAAATTGGACAGTTCTCTGAGGATAGGAGACCTCAAGTCCCATCTCAGTTCTGGGACTAACTCTGCATCAACTCCATGTCCACCTGTACTCACGGGTACACACAAATGCTTCACTGTGCTTCTTGGGAGCTGGTAAAGATTTTGCTGCAAGTGCTTTTCCATCCTCTGTTTTCTGCGATGGACTTAGAGGTTAGCATCGTACCATCAGGTGGACAGCACTGAGCTTGGGTAGACAGCTGTGCTACTCCTCAGATGACACCCAGCATATGCACCCATCTCTTCTAGGTTCTGCTGACACTGGCATTGTTGCTAAAATTCCTCTTGGGAGAGGCCAACTAAGCTTAGTCACTCCATCCCCAGGTCCTACAACAAACACACAAATTTCCCAACTCACAGTTAGGCAAATTCTAGTTAATTTACTTGGACTTCCTAACAGAGCAGTGGGTGGGAGTTACCTACAGAGCATGGGCGCCCTCCCTCCCCTCCATAAGTTACATTAATAAGTCCACAACAAGGCTTGGATCTTGTGACTTCCTGGTGGTAGGATCCAAAGGGCCAAAGGGGAAGCAAAAGGACCTACTTCCTGGTACCCTTAGTTTTAAATGCTTTTAGCTCCTCCCCTTCTCACATCCAAAGCCAATGGACTGGTGGGGAGGGGCATAGGACTTTCCCAGCTCCCTGTCTTTCCATGCAAGGTGATCCTGGGTAAATACCGCCCTGCCTGGTAGGGGTGTTTGTCCACAGCTCACCAGGCTTGTCCACAGCTCATTATACCCTACAGGTATCTAATACCTGTGGGCTAAAAAGTGTTTCTTCCTTGAGCTCTCAACTGCCTGTTCATAGCCAGTTATAGTTCTGAACTTCCTGACCCCCTTTGAGCCATTTTCTTCCTAAATTCCCATTTTGGTTTTGATTTCTGAAGCTACTACATTTCACAGGCAGATCGATCAGGTCCTTTTGTTTCACTTCACACTTAGACAATATTTCCTGACACCAAACTATCTGAATTCAAGAGATAAATATTAGGGATCACCTTTCTCACCCAGGGCTACGGAGTTCTTTTAGCTCTCCTGGACAGCTGGCTCCAGGCACTCTGGCCTAACGGGTTCACTACTGTAAGATGTGACTGAAACTCCCAACAGTTTCAGACTCAGAAAGATGGAAGGAAACCTGGAGCCGGAGTTTACAAAACATGCATGAGGAAAGACCGACTTGTACAACTTCTCAGAAATCCAGGCCCTGCAAATAGCTCAGATAAGATTCCAGACCCCAAATTCACAAAGGACATGGGGCTTCCTTAACAGATAAGGTTCAGGAATGTACAAACAGCTGTAAAAAAAGGACTACTTCTGGGCCAGAAGCTTGCCTTAAACATCAATCAGATGTCATGGCAATCCCCCTCCCCTAAAAGCCAGGAGGGGGCTGAGGGTTTTTTAAGGCTTTGAAGACTGGGACTAGGGGGGGTTTCGAGACTTAGATTTGGACTGGGACTGGAACTGGGACTTGGGCTTTCGGGCTGAGCTCGCTCCGCCTGGGAGTTTGCTTCTCGCACTCTCCCTGAGGGAGCTCCTCCATCCTGATCTGGAGCCTGGCACACCAGCCCAGTTCCTCAGAGCCCCAGCCCCAAGATGGGGGTGAGGGGGCTGGCGTTTCTCCACTTGTGGATGTAAAGGAGCTAGTCCCATCTGGTCTTCTCTTAAAGCCAGGTCCTGTTAGCTGCCAGCGGAGTCTCTGGTCCCTTCTGTCTGCTGCGTCTCTCGAACCCAGAACCTTACAACTACCTCATGCTTGCCCTGAAAATGTCAGGGACCCAGGGTGCATATCCTGTTTCAACCTTTGTTCCTGCCTCACAAGCAGCATCCCATCAGCCAGAGCATAGTACAGCCAGGCCCAAGTTCAAGTTACGGGAATAGGCTTTGCAGAGGTTTATGTAAATGCTGTTAGAAGTGTACTACAAGTCGAGGGAGACCACCCTGGGACCTGCCTCCTCCAGAGCCCTGTGACCATCCCTTCGTTCTACACTTTACCTTCTACAAGTTGGTTAGGTATCACTTCCACATTTAAAATTAAACATGATTTTGGGTATATCTATGAGAGAGAGAGAGAGAGAGAGAGAGAGTAAAAGCCAGGTGTGGTGGCAGAGGCAGGTGGAGTCTACCTGGCCATAGCAAGTTCCTGGCCAGTTAGGGCTACAGGGAAGACCCTGTCTCAAAAAGACCAAGAAATAAAAAAAGAGTATATAAGAGGGAATGTGTGCTTGGGTATATAGGACTGTGTAATGTGAATGTATGTGAGGGAGTGCTTGTATGTGTGTGTTGGAGAAAATGTGAGATGTCTGATTTGAGCCAGGCTTCCCGGAGGAAAATAAGCTTCAGTTACTTCACTGAAAATCGAGGGACAAACACCTTGTGAGACTGATCAGGCAACTGAGGAGCTAAGCAACCCTGGACTCAGATGTGTTGTGACCCCAGGACTGGCAGTGTCCCAGGGCCTAGCTTCACCCTCCTCTCAGTGTGAACCCTTTCCCAAGGTTGCTTCAAGAGTTGTTGAGATGAGATGGCTTGCAATATTCCCAGCAGACAATTGGTGATTCTTCTTAGAATACCCAGCCTACTATGTTTGTACCCATTACTGTGATCAGAAGTCAGACCCTGTGACTACAAATGTAAGTCAGTGCAAAGAAGCTGCCTGGGAAGAGTTGGTGCTGTTTGGGAGACCTGCCCTGAGTATGAACACTTACAGGGGTAGGCATACTGAGGAGTAAGAATAACAAGAGGCAGGCATCAGGGAGTAACCTGACACCCAGGATGATAAAACAGTGAATAGGCCCTTTGTGGTGGAGAGTTGGGGGTAAGAGTCACCAGCAAGGAGCTACTGAGGAAGGAAGCCTAGGAGGGGTCTTGGAATTTCTTTAGCTGTGGGCTATTTACCCAAACCTCACCACAGAGCCACTGTGTAACTTTGTCCCAACCAGTGCAGGGTTGAAGAATTTGCCAATTGTCCTGACACCAGGAGTTGAAGACCCTAGCTTTCCTCAGAATGAGTTTTGCAAGTCCACTGCCCTGTTTAGCTTATTGGGCCCATGCCCTATGATATATATCTTGGTTTGGGCCACTGTGTAGGCCGGGCTTGAGCTCCTGTCCTGGGGTAGGGTGGGAAAACGGGACTGACAGGTGGAGCTTTTCATTGGGGGAGTATTCCTCAACCCATGGATTGATAACCCTGCAGAACATCCCTCTCTCCAGACAAACCCAGGAAAGTGGCATCAAGGAGTCCCTCTCCTGGGGCACACAGAGGACCCAGGATGTACTTTATGAGGCCAGAGCACCCCTAGAGCGTGGCCATTCTGCAGAGATCCCTGTGGCGCAGCCAGGAACACTGGTGAGCCCTCTTTGGAAGGGGGTATGAGATGGGGATAGGGCATATAAGACAGATGTGGGGCATGTAAGATGGGGAAGGGGTTGTGTGAGATGAGGATAGGATCAAGCAAAGTGAGGGTGGGGATGTGAGTCAGGAATGGGGGAAGGTGAGTTGGGGATGAATGGGGCCAGATATTTCTATGATGTATAACTAGGAGGTTGCTGTCCTCTAGGCTGTGGATGTCCAGATGCAGAACATTGCACTGAGAGGCCCTAGTGGGGAGCCACAACCTGGACTGGAGAGCCAAGGCCGAGCTGCCTCTATGCCACGCCTGGCAGCAGAAACACAGGTGTGTTGCTGGAAGGGTCTGGGCCCTGGGGAGGATGAATTGTGGGGGGCGAGGTGCTTGATGATATGCATCCTGAGAGGAGACTGGGAGTAGAGAGGAGCAGGCAACTACTGGACAACTTACTTGAAGTCTTCTGCCTTCGTAGCCTGGATACCTCCTGCCACCAATAGACATGGTGGCTGCTTCATCAGGACAATCATCCTAATGGTCAGAGACACAAAGGTCTTAGCCTCCAATTTTTGGCTCCCCAGCTTGTGTCGTTCCCCTAGCTCTGGGGTTCTCCAAACCCTCAATATCTCCCAGCCCTTGTCTTCCAACTTCTGCTGTGTTATTCCCCTAACTCTTATGCCCTTTAGCTGTGTCCCCAGCTCTGTGTCCTTCCAGCTCTATTGTCCCCTCCTCTTTCCGAGATTCTAGTATCAAAGCAGATATGTCAGTCCAAAAAGTGATGCCTCGTGCCTCAGTCTACCCAAATCCTTCCTGCCCTGTCCCTGAACCCATATTCTCTCACTGGCCTCTTGTGAGGTTCTTCTCACAGGACACATTTAATTGGGAGCAAGCTACCTCTCTCAAGAAGGGACAAGTCCCTTTCCCAAGGTCACAGAGATGGGTCTGTGGCATTCCCACTTTTGAAGCCCAGAAGAGGCTACAAGTAGACTTGACTTTAGGGCCTACCAAGGCTCCTGTGTGGTTCACTTCCTGGCTCCATCCATGTTTGTTCCTGTGCCTATTGACATTTCATAGCCACTTGTCTCTTCCCCACTGGCCATGTCTCCCTTTCATGGTGCCTTTTATGGGATATAGCCTGCAGCGCATTCCTTTTGCTAACCCTAACCCTAACCCCCTTACTGTTTTGTCTTCTGCCCTGTAAGCTCCACCCCATGGTGCCTATCATGGTGTCACAGGCTGAGATGCTTCCTTCTAGTACTTAACATGAGGTGCCTGTGACTGAGCTTGACAACAATACTTTCTCATGTGTCCAGATTTGGGCCTGGTGTTGGGGGCAGGGAACCCCACAGGTCAGTCTCCAAGATGGAACAAGAAAAATCATCACCCCCTGTGGCCAGATGTGAGTCACAGTAGAATTCTTCAGTCAAGCCAACGGGCCTATTTTTGGCAGGGCCTACAGCAGAGGCAGCCCAGCTCCCAGCCGGCTTGTCTGGAGAGATCCCCCCAATCTAGGGACTTGTACCCAGACCTGGTTCCTTCTGGCTGGACCTGGCCTGCTTCTCTGTACCCCTACATTTACCTTCCCCACCACCTCGGTTCCTCCCCATGACAACTCAGGTCATACGTGCCCTCATCCCTTGTCCTTTGTTTGCAGCCTGCCCCTGATGCCAGCCCCATGAAACGCTCCATCTCCACGCTAGCCCCACGCCCCCATGGGACCCACCTTTGCAACACAGTCCTGGACCGACCTCCCCCAAGCCAAGCATCGCATCACCACCACCACCGCTGCCACCGGCGCAGGGACAAGAAGCAGAGATCCCTAGAGAAGGGGCCCAGCCTGTCTGCTGATACAGAAGGTGGTGCAAGTGCACGTCTGGGGAGTCTCATGAGTGGCTATTTCCTGAGTTTGGGTGGGGGGCAGCAACCCACAGGACCATCTTCCTTGGTGTTCTTTATGACCACAGAATCTGCCCAGAGCAGGAAGGAGTGTGAATCCCAGCTTTGGGGACCAGACAAGAGTTATTGCATACCCCAGGCACTTAGTCTGCCCCGTTGCCTCAGGGCACTGTGTGGGTCTGGAGCCAGAGATTTCTGCCCTGCTCTGGATTTACTGAGCTAACTTCCCTCCTTCTCCACCAGTACCAAGCAGTGCAGGATCTGGGCTGCCCCAGGGAGAAGGGTCTACAGGCTGTCGGCGGGAACGCAAACAGGAGCGAGGTCGGTCCCAGGAGCGGAGGCAGCCCTCATCTTCTTCTTCTGAGAAGCAGCGTTTTTACTCCTGTGACCGCTTTGGGGGCCGGGAGCCCACACAACCCAAGCCGTCCCTCAGTAGTCACCCCACATCTCCGACAGCAGGGCTAGAGCCAGGAACCCACCCACAGGTAACCACACAAGGCAGTATGGCTCCAAGGGTTAAACTTTCCTTCCCCAGGCCTCCGAGCTTTTTTTGCACCTTGCTCCTCAGCCCATGCCTGCCTTTCTAGTCACACTCTCCTGAAGACAGTTGTCCCAAATCTTTACTATTTTTTTTGAACTGCTTCTTTATTTTCCTCTGATGATGAAACTCCTGTCCATAATCTTGGTCCATCCAGCCACCCACCCCTGTCTTTTCTGCTTCTCTTCCCTTTGCCTCCCTACTTCCCCCTGTGACTCTGTCCCCACTGCCTATTTTCTCTGTGCTGTTTAATGTGATTTTTATTTTCATCTACTGTTCCCTTTTCATGTAGGACAGTGGTTCCGTTAATGGGAGTCCCTTGATGTCAACATCTGGTGCTAGCACCCCAGGCCGAGGTGGGCGGAGACAACTCCCCCAGACTCCTCTGACCCCACGCCCCAGCATCACTTACAAGACGGCAAACTCCTCACCCATCCACTTTGCTGGGGCTCAGAGTGGCCTCCCAGCCTTCTCCCCTGGCCGTCTCAGCCGCGGCCTTTCTGAACACAATGCCCTGCTCCAGAAAGACCCCCTGAGCCAGCCTCTAGCCCCTGGCTCTCGAATTGGCTCTGACCCTTACCTAGGGCAGCGTCTGGACAGTGAGGCCTCTGCCCACACTCTGCCTGAGGACACACTCACTTTCGAAGAGGCAGTGGCCACCAACTCTGGCCGCTCCTCCAGGACTTCCTATGTATCCTCCCTCACCTCCCAATCCCATCCTCTCCGCCGTGTGCCCAATGGCTACCACTGCACTTTGGGACTCAGCACCGGCGTCCGGGCACGGCACAGCTACCACCACCCAGACCAAGACCACTGGTGCTAGCTGCACCATGACCACCCATGCACCGGCTCAGTGGGTATGGGTTCCAGTTGATGAGTTTTATCATCCATGCTGGACTGTAGGGCCAGAGCCCCGGGAGGAAGGGGCCTCATCTCGTGGCCTCTGTGGTGGAGGCTCCTGCTTCTCTCCCTCCCTCTCTTTTACACTGGATGGACTAATAAAGCCTTTTCTTAGAGGGATGTGGTTTTCTCTCTCCCCCTGTGTACTGCCTTCCTGGGTTCCATGCCAGGTGTTGGATCCTAAGCAAGAGGTAGCTGAGTTGAGATGGACCCAGCAAATCCAAATCCCATGTCATGATGTCCAGCATCCAGGGTGGGTGCTTGAGACTTTTTAGGAGGTCTATATCTCATGAGAAGTATCATTTGCCTGAATGTGTGGCATGGGGGACAGAGTGTACCTGAAAGAAAGAAAAGGAGCCTAGCTGTGGCCTGGCAGCACCTGCCAGCATCAGTGATAACACATCTATTGTTGGTCTTAGAGTTAAATGACAAGCATGTGTAGAGATGCACTCAAGGCTCTATTTTTTCCCTCTAGTATTGCCACAACAGGGACCAAATCTAGAGAATGTTTTTGCTTTTGATTCTGGTATTCAGTCACAACACTTCACTGTTTGTCATTTCTATATACTTGACCTAGAAAAATAGAAAACAAAAATGAGGAAGGAAACATTAACTTTTAAAATAACCTGTAGGAAGGTCTCCACTTTGCATTGTTTGTGTGAGTTGTGTGAAATGTTCCTGTATGGAATCTGCCCAGCCCAGGCTTTCCCTGATGACCCTGGCTCCTCTGTCAACCAAGTGCCTGACCTCTGGCTCCTGGGCATCATGTGTGAGGTGAGGCCACATGAACTATCAGTTGGGTTGGGTAAAAACTACTCAGAGCAGCAATGGGGCTTGTGTGTCCTAGGGGAGCACTGACTACATCCAGCAGCAGATCACAGTCAGAAGCAACCTGGTGTGCCCCATATACCTCCTGCGAGTGATGTGTTCTGGGGAAGTCACAGAGCAGCAGAGTATGTGCTTGTGTGAGGCATTTTCAATCTGTTCTTATCTGATTCTCAGGGACGGGATGCCTGCCAAGTAGAGTGTGATCTCTGTTGTGTATAAAAATAGTTTTCACTGAATGCTTGAAGGGCTAGTAAAGAAGAGGGCACAGGACAGATGCCCCAGCTGAAGGCACAGCAGAAAACCCGCAAAGAGGAAGTGGCTCCTGGAATGCGCCTGGGTGTCTAGAGCCTAAATTCTCTGACCCCAGGCCTGGGGAGGCTGTAGTCAAACAAAGCCTCACCTTATGGCCACTTTGCAAAGGGAAAACTCATACTCAGGATGGTGTTCAGTGTGCACAGATGACTGGGAAGCCCACTTTAAAAAGGTTGCACGTAAACAAGTACTCTTTGGTGTGTTCTCTATGTTTTGAAACTTCAGATGACTTCTTGGTGGAACTGTTGGCTTCTACCCCATGTTTCTCACAGAAACTGTATGTGATGTGTGTTTGTGTGTGTGTGTGTGTGTGTGTGTGTGTGTGTGTGCGTGTCTGTGCTCACAGAAGATACAGGTGTGTATGGAGGTGTGTTCAGTGAGTGGCTGTTGTCAACCATAGGGCTATGCAACAAAAGACACATTTACTAGAAATAAAACACAAGACCACCACTTGGTCTAGGGTTTCAGCATGATTGTGACCAAACCTTTTTATAGAATTTCCTTAAGTGAAGGCACAACACTCTGAAACTTTAAAGATAACAGAGTATTTTCTTCCAATAGGGTAAAAATAAACAGAAATCTTGGGCTGTGCATGTGACTGCACCTATGTTGCAAAGTAGAAGGATGTGCATTTTGATACTGATGTTCTGTTTCTGTTCTCGCCCCAGCCCATGTTCTCTTGGATGTTAAATGTATGTATTTTCTGTAGAACTACAGCTGTCTTCCAGACAGACTTAGGATGGTGATCATCTTTACCTGACACAGCCTAGGTGGCTTGTCTGAATTCTTCCAGGCATTGGTATTCATTAAAACCACAGGAAGTGGGGAGAGGAGACATGGTGTCTTGTTTCTTGACTTTGGGTTTGTTTCTGTACTGTCTCTTCTCAAGCTATTGTCTGTTCCCTCTGAAATCTCATAGTGAGTTGCCAAATTTGAAATGCAACAACCAGCTGTCTGCATCTGGAACCTGTCAAGCAGTGGCTGTAGTTTGAACAAGTTATGTGTGCATGTAAAATATATACATATATACATTATACAAGTATGCGCATGAAATGTATATCTTCGTACTTTTTGATACAATGTATTCATTTGTCAGTTTTTAATTATATTTGATATAAACTGAAGGTTTGTTGCAAAACTTTATATTTAACTGTTGAGAGATGAGAGAGAGGAGAGAGAGAGAGGAGAGAGAGAGAGAGAGAGAGAGAGAGAGAGAGAGAGATCCAGTCATGCAACACAATTGGGACCTACTTTTTAAAATATTCTTTGACTAGTTTGCTGCCTGAATAATATTTACAAACCAAACTTTGGATTCTGCTCTTGTTTCTACAATGACATTTTGTATAAAGCAAAGTCCTTCGATTAAATAAAAAGAACAACAACAAACTCAAAATCAAAACCCAGGATATTGCTGGGAGTACCTGAGGACAGTGTGTCTTAGTGCGTCGGTACCATGGGCAGAGTGCACTGCCAAGGAGCCTCAGGAAAAAGTGGGAACTTCTGGAATCTGCCTGAGAGTCCTGGATAAAATGCAAGAGTGAGATGTGGTTGAGAATCAGGGTGAGTATTGCTTAGATTCCTGAGGGTGCTTGGGCAAATGTGGAGCCTGCAGATGCTACTGGGAGGGCTGTGCAGGCAGTACCAAACTACATTACCCAGAATCCTTGGACACAGGAGGGGTGTTGGTGCTGTGCAGCTCCCTGAAGACCTGCTGTGCTGACAGAAAGGATGGTAGTACCCAAAATCTTCTATTGCCCTTGCCTGGCATGAGTGGTAGGTCAAAGTTCTGTAGCTTTTGAGGCCATTAGTCAGATTCGCTTCTGAGCACCAGGTCTCAGCTTGACAGTGGCCGCTGTGGTGCTGGTATTTATTTTCTTAAAAGTCAGGATCCCAAAAAGATGTCAGTCTATGGCCAAGCCCCTCCTGCTCGAAGACTACACTTCCTAGAGGTGTCCAGGGACTGTTCCCAGTCTGTGTCAAGCGCCCTTTGGGCATGGCTTCTGGAGCTCAAGCCTCTACTTATTCATCTTGTGCTCTGAGCTGCAGTCAGGAAAGTGAATTCTAGGTCCCCCCTTCTCTCCTGAATTTCCACCAGTGTTGGTGTCAACTAGATAAATACAGTCCATAGGACATCATTTGAAGCACTGGAGGAGATTTTATTCGTGAGTACAAAAAGGAAAAAGTGCAGCACTATCAGTGGAGAGATTTCACTGTTTTAAAGTGAGAATGAACACTCTGGAGTGTTGAGCCACAGGAGTCAGTGAAGTGAGGTGAGGCAAAGGTGGGGCATTCCAGTGACGAAGCCAACAGTATGTGTGGCAGTTGTCTGAGTATAGCAGTAGTTTTAAGGCAGCCAGCCTCTCCAAACAACTAGGCTCGGGAACCCATCCCAGTATGCCAATTAAAGAGACAAGGAATGGTGGGAAGCAGAGGAGATTTACCAGTGTGCAGGAACAACTAAAGGGGTCCAAGTTTATCTTTGGGGCACTGACATGATATTGGGAGGGTGGCAAGAGGTGTGAATAATTGAGAAATCCTGATCAAAGTGTGTTCTGGTTGATCACAAGGTGGTCCAAAGAATTCCTTTGAGGGGACAAACTTGTAGGGTGCAGCCTACTCGTGGTGGATAATTGCTACCAACTAAGGGGAGTCTGTCCCACAGGGCTTTGCTGTATCTGGAATCCAAAGTAACTACAGGTTTAGGGTGATTGGATGCTTTTAGGTACCTTTTGAGAGTGGGTCTGGAACAAGACATTGCAAAAATCAGAACAGAAGATAATCCAGGTTACTCTGACCTTTATGCTTTCAGTGGTTAAGAGAAATGAGATAGATTAGGTACCACCAATATTAGATAAACTAGGTGACCCAAAGTAAAGGAGACAGATGCAAGATGAAGGCAGAATGCCAGGCATTATCTGACTTTTAATTACCTTTGGTTCCAACTGAAAAGTCAGTGCAAAAGCAACTTCTCAGTGCATATTATATATAAGGTTTGTGCCTTCTTCAAGAGTCTTGGAGACAGGACTTTTCTTTCTTGATAACTTGCTAGATTTCATTCTGATATTACAAAGGAGTTGCTGTCAGATTCTGAGACAGGTCCTTTTGACTTGTAAGAGACACACAGTTACTATTTCAAGTCCTTTTTATCAATGCTTCTGTAATGTAGTTGTTTCCTCAGGACTTGACATGACCACCACCATCTTGAAGCAAAACACTCATGATGGCCAATAGGAGACCTTGTCCACAGTCATGGCAATAAAATCAGAACAGAGCAGCAGATAGGTCGATGGTAATGGTAATGGGGATGTGAATGTTTCCTCTTGGGTATAAGGAGGAGGGTCAAGAGATACTTCCTGACATTCCAATCATCAGTCCCTCCTAAGTGATATGATGCCAAATTGTGTAGGAGGAAAGAAATTGCCTGGGGGGTAGGGTTTTTCAGTGGTGGAGCCATCCACCAGTCACCCATGCTCCTGTAAGTTAACCCCAATAAATATTTCCCAAGTAGGGCTTGATGGAATCTTTCCTTGTTCTGTTTGACTCTTCTCCTTTTTGGTGTTTAGTTGTTCCTTTTACGCCTTTTCAGGTAACTCATGAAACAGTTTCTAGAAAGGGAGGTCAAGGGCCTGTTGTCAGGAGTTGGTTTTCCTGGCAGTGTTGTGCTTTCCTTGGGCAGACATAGTGGAGGTTGTGGAGTGGAGTGTTTCTTTGACATAGCTTTACAGTGTCCAAAGCCATCCTGGATTAGTTTGCTCCAGTCTCTTAGTGTTGTGATTTGTACTGAGACATTGTGTGCTGACAGCGCTGTGGGTCTCATTGGCCCCACTCAAGTGATATCTAGTTGTTGGTTTTAAGTGGAGAAACTGAGGTACAGATTTGTTTCATGTTTTTTCTCTGTAGCTAACCTTCGCATATTTCAGGAAGTTCTGGCCAGGCTGAACTAACCTCAGCTAATCCCTTTTATTCTAATAGGAAAAGTAAGGACATTTTTCCTATCTGTTTTTAGGTTGTATTTTAGCAGAAGAAAAGAATTATGGTCAGATATGAAAGGCCAAGGACAACTGAAGCTGCCTCACCTAGCAAAGAGAAGGCAAACAGCCCTTTTTCTATATATTACATGACTTCTCAAACTTTTTCCACCTCCCTTTTTACTAGAGAAATTTTTACGAGATCCTGGGTACATAGGTTTATAAAATATGTATACAGAATGCCAGACTTGGTGGCACATGCCTTTTATCTTAGGCCTTGGGAGGCAGGGGCAAGCAAATTTCTGTGAAATTGAGGTCATTTGGTCTATACAGTGAGTTCCAGGTGGGCTGGGGACCCTGTCAAGGGGGAAAAAAAAGGCAGAAAAATAAATATGTTCACAGAACAAACATTTGCAGAGAATAAGAAAATTTATTTTAAAACAATTCTTTCATATTATTTTTAATTTTTAAAAATATTAAAGAAAATTTGTATACTAATGAGATGGCAATGCATATTTTTACATAAAGAATTAAATTTTGGCTCAATTTTGAAAAATATTTTATTTTCATTTTATGTGTATGAGTGTTTTTGCCAGCATGTATGTAACATATACCACATGCATGTAGTACCTGTGGAAGCCAGATGAAGGTGTCAGATCCCTTGGAGCTGGTGTTTGGGGTGGTTGTTAGCTGCCACGTTGGTGCTAGGAACTGAACCCTGGTTGTCTACAAGTGATTTTAACTGCTTAGCCATCTCTCCAGCCTGTTGGCTGCATATTGATACTGAGCACAGGAGGCAGAGCATTGTCGACATTGTTTCAGAGTTAATATTTTGATGTTATAATTTGTGCTTTGCATATGTTTTGTAGCACAAAATTACAGAAATAAGTTTAGAAACAGTTCAGAAATTGTTGAAAATTCTCTCAATCCCAAGTAAAAATTAATTTGGTATTTTTTAATGAAACTCAGGTTAGCAACAGAAATAGCAATTTTAAAAATCAAATACTGTAACACAGTACAATCCAAAGATACTCTAGTGTGATATAAACCTGAGGAATAATAGTAAGAAAATACTGAAAGTACTTGCTTTCTGTAATTTAAACCATTGTGTTTCCATAAAATATTAAAAAACTTGCTTTGTGCAGTAAAAATACTGTCACTGAAATGCAGTCTTGAACTTCAGCTGAGGTATTTCCGACTGTTCATTAGCATTACCTGACTTGATGGCATGTACTGTACAAAGTGCACACTGAGTGTTCAGAATCAAGGCGGAGGTGAAGTCGCATGATATACCATGGGCAGGGACTGCCAGAAACACCTTGTATTCATGATGTCTTTGATTTCCATTAATATTTGATTATTACTCATTCAGAAACCTCAAACTGTTGCAACATCCACATTCAATTATACAACCCTATATGAGGTCTGACCTATAGTTTAAGAAGCTCAAAGAACATCTCAAAGAACACATACTGCTGCCAGATACTGTGATGTAGGCCTTTTATCCCAACACTCAGGAGGCAGAGGAAGGCAGATCTCTGAGTTTGAGGCCAGCTTGGTCTACATAGCAAGTTCCAGACGACCTGACACTACAAGGAGACCCTGTCTCAAACAGTGACAATAACAACAAAAATAAAGACATTGTGCAACTGTGTGGGTCACTAAGAAAGTCTCTCACAACAGCCAATGCTATCTTCAGAAACCCTCAGGCGTGGAGATCGAATATGACACTAGCACCAGCCTCTTGGGGTTCCTGAGGATAGATGCTCACCACAGGAGGGTATGTGCATTAGGTAGTGTTCTCTAGAGGAATACAACTGATCATGTATGTGTACATTATGAAAGGGTACATATACCCCATATCAGGACCCCTCCCCCAAAATGGATTTCGGAGTCTCTGGATCTCTGACACTATTACTAAATCTCCTTTTCTGATTTTCCCTATTTGGCTCTTTTAATTGGCTTATTGAGAGCAGGTGGCTGAACCTGACTTGTTTGAGCACAGGCTGTGATCCTCAGTTTAGTAATGAAGTTTGCCAGCATATTTGAAGAGCTCTGCTATTACTTTTCTCTGTATGCCAGACCTTACAGCTAGAGCCTCAGCTGCTCAACTGGATGATTTCGGTGTAGTGGGTCTCATTGGACCCCAGAGTAGCAAGAGCCAAGTGGTAGCACTGAATCACCATATGTAAGGCGAGTGTAAGTACCTTAATGGACATTATAGGCAAAGCAATGTTCTTAATGGTTTGTCTTGTATGAACCTTTGGCACTTGGTAATTAATTATGGTGTTCCCAGAAGTGAAATAAATAAGAAGCCTATTAAGTTCTTCCTTGATCTGTATAAGCAGAAAAATTTCAGGCTCTGGCTCCTGGGTGAATGAATGAAATGAATGAAAGGCTATCTTGAAAGCAGAGAATCATTGCCTCTCAACCAGTTGTCAGACTTGAGCCAGTTTACAGATTCGAAATCCCTTGAATGAAGGGGAGATCAGGTCCGATTGAGGAAAGATCTTGCTAAATACAGAAAAAATTAAGCCATTAATCTTTCTCCCTTCCTTTCCCAAAGGTGTTTTACTAGGGTAACTGTACATTGGGGAAAAGGAAATAATCAGACCCTTTAGGGCATTTTAGACACTAGCTGAGAATTGACATTGATTCCAGGAGACCCAAAAGAGCATTGTGGCCCTCAAAGTAGGGGCTATTAGAAAAAGGAAAGAAGCAGGCTTGCAAAAAGTAATTGACATGAAATTACCCTTCAAAATTAGCTTTATTAGGAGAGAGAGCCTTACAAGTGTGAGGGCCCATAATCAGGGCATGAAGTGGAACAGTTAGAGCATCATATCAGAGGCAAATTGATACTGGCCTTGAAGGGACAGAGAAAGCACTCCATTAAAATCAAGAGAGAAATTGTATGAGGAGAGATACCATCCAGGTACTGCAAGACATGGGCCCTGATGAGAAAGATATATCTTTCAATTCCTGAAATCAAAGGGAGTTTCTAATTCTTTCAAGTTTTCAGGAGGGTGGGAAGCTTCATACCATATGATCTAGCCTGGCCTTGCCTATGTGTCAAGGGGTATGGGGGCAAGCACTAAGTAAAACAGCTTAATATGCTTTCTTATTAATTCAAAGAGTGAGAAAAAAAACAAACTAGAGCTACAGAAGGGGGCATGGGCTGATTTCTGGGAAAGGCAGCTAGAAGATTTGTGATCTAGCAAGATGATAAATGGAGTTCTAGCTAAAGTCTGATTCACAGTGGATTCCTGAACTCATCTTGTGGTTATTTCCACATTCTTAGAATATATAGCTGGGTTGGATATATTTAGAAGTTGACACAATCCCCACATTTGTTCCCTGACCTGTGATATGAGTGCTATTATGGTTGAAAAGACCAAATGGAAGCCATTAGAACTGCCTCTACCAAAGAAAATAGTCACCCAAAACCAACATGACATCCCTGGAGAATTACAGAAATTAGTACCAAGGATTAAAAGATTCAGAGTGGTGGTTCCCATCATGTCTCTCTTTAACTCTCCTGTCTGGCCTAGACACAAAAATATGGATCATGGAGAATAACCCTTCATTATTACAAATGGGTAGTGATTCCAATGGCAGCTGCTGTATTGGATGTGGTTACTTACTTGAGCAGATTAATATCTCTCCTGGTACCTCATATGCATCTAGCTATTGATCTTAGAAATGCTTTTTCTTTATACTTTCACACAAGGATCACCAGAAGCAATTTGCTTTTGGTGACAAGGTCATTTCACCCCAAGAGAATATACATTCTTTAACCCTGTCCATAACTTAGTTCAAAGAGATCTTGGTCTTCTGTCTTGTCCACAAGATATCACATTGGTCCATTATACTGGTGATAATATGTATACTGGACCGAGTGAGTATTAGGCAGTAACCACTCTTCATTTGTTGGTAAAGCTTATGTGCATCAGAGGATGGAAAGTAAATTGAACCAAAAATCAGGGGCCTTCCACATCAGTAGATTTTCTAGGAGTCCAGTGGTGTGAGACATAAGGTGAAGGTTAAGTTGTTGCACTTGGCCTCTCCTACCACTGAGAAAGAAGCACAATGCTTGGTGGGCCTATTTGGATTTTGGAGGCAGCCATTCCTCATTTGGGTGTGTTACTCCAGTCCATACACCAAGTGACTTGGAAAGCTGCTCCTTTTAAGTGGGGCCTAGAACAAGAGAAAGTTGCTGTGCAGCAGGTCTAAGCAGCTCTCAGACTTGGTCCATATGATCCAACAGACCCGATACTACTTGATGTGTCATTTTTGGATATAGAAGTTGTTTGAAGTCTTTGGAAGACTCCCATAGGTGAATTACAGTGGATTTTGGAACAAGGTCCTGCTGTCATCTGCAGACAACTATTTTTCCTTTGACAAATGGCTTCTGACCTGCTATCAGGCCTTAATGGAAAGTGAATGCTTGACAGTGAGTCACCAAGTTACAAATGTGATCTGAGCTGCCTATCATGAGCGTTATCAAACTCACTAAGTCACAAAGTTGGCTGTGCAAAGCAGCAATCCATCATCAAAAGAAAGTAGTATATATGTGATTGGGCTTGAGCAGATCCTACATGAAGAAGTTTCCCACAGTTCTCATTACTTACTCCTATTACAAGCCCTTCTGTCCCCAAGCACACACCTCGAGTATTTCCTATGATCAGTTGATTTAGGATGAGAACACTAGAGAGAACACGAGAACACCCAGTTTATAGATGGTTCTGCATGCTATGCAGGCATCACCCAGAAGTGGACAGCTACAGCATTATAACCCCTACATGGGAAAACCCTGGACATTGGTGAAAGGAATCTTCACAGTGGGCAGAATGTCAGGCAATACACTTGCTTTTAGTTATTCTTGAAAAGATAAATGGCTGGTTGTATGAGTAAATATTGATTCATGAACTGTAACCAGTGGTTTGGCTAGATGGCTGGGGACTTGAAAGGAGTACAGTTGGAAAATTGGTGAGAAAGACAGTTGGGAAAGAGAAATATGGATAGATCTCTTCAACTGGGCAAAGGACGTGAAAATACTTGTGTCCCATGTAAATGTTCATCAAAAGTTGACTTCAGCAGAGGACTTAAATAATCAAATAGATAAGATGGCCTGTTTTGTGGATAGTAGTCAACTTTGCACAGCCATCCCTGTCATTGCCCAACAGGCCTATGATCAAAGTAGCTATGATGATGGAGGTAGAGGGTTATGCATAGATTCAGCAACATGGACTTCCACACCAAAGCTGCCCTGGCTATGGCTGCTGTTGAGCACCAAATCCACTAACAGCAGAGACCAATGCTGAGCCCATGATATGGTATCATTCCTTGTTATGCCCAGCCAGCAACCTGATGACTGGTTGACTATACTAGACCAATTTCATCTTGGAAAGAGCAGTACTTTTTTTTTTTTTTTTTACTGAAATGGATACTTGATATGAATTTGCCTTTTGTGCATGTAATACTTCTGTCAAAACAGTCATCCATGGATTTAACAATATGCCATATGAACTATCACACAGCGTTGCCTCTAACCAACGAACCTGCTTGACAACCAAAGAAATGTGGCAATAGGCTCATGCTTATGGGATTCACTGGTCTGGTCTAAAACAGTGCCTAAATGTTATACTGTTTCTCCTATAGCCCAGATCCATGGGTCTAGGGTTCAAGCAGTAGACATGGGAGTGACACCCCTTACCATCATCTCTCCTGTTAACCCACTAGCAAGATTTTTGCTTCCTGTTCTCATATCCTTATGCTCTGCTGGGCTAGAAGTTTGGGTTCTGGAGTACAGAGGAAGAACAGGGGTATGTGTGTCTGTTGGGAGGCCTTGAACTGGAAACTGTGACTTCTCCCTGGCCACTTCAGGCTCCTGATGCTCTTGAGTCAACAGGTTAAAAAAGGAGTTTCAGTATTAGGAGGGATAATTAACAGGAGGCAATTGGACTGACTATCCACAATGGAGGTAAAAGAGTATGACTGGATTGTAGGAGATCCTTTAGTGCATCTCTTGGCGCTACCATGTCTTGTTAAGTTCAACGGGAAACTACAACAACCCAATCAAGGCATGATGATAAATGGCCCAGATCCTTCAAGAATAAAGATGTGGGTTATTCTTCTAAGTAAGAAACTTGCTAAGATTCTTGCTGAGGGTGGAGGAAATAATAGAATGATCAGTTAAAGAAGGTAGTTATAAATACTAGCTAAGGCCACATGGCCAGTTATAGAAATGATGTTTTTGTACTTTTAAGAATATGATTGTGCATATATACACATGCATTAAGCAGATATTTGTGGGTTATCTTTCTCTATTTACCCTATAATACCAATTGAGATAATATCAGCAGTTAAGTGTTGTGAATCTGTATTAATATATTTAGTTATGAGATACTAAAAGACTTAAGAATTCCTCAAAGGACTTTACTACTTGTTCTGGAGGGAGAATAGTGCCTTGTGGTTGTGTGTAGGATAGCTATATCATGTTAGGCAGAATTGCGACCTTGATACTGTTACTGAAAATTAAGCATGCCACAAGATGTATTTCAGTATCAAGTTGACAAGGGTGGACTTGTGATGGTTAATTTGATTGTCAACTTGAAAGGATCTAGAATCATTCCTGAGACAAGCCTCTGGGCACATCTGTGATTTATTATCTTGACTAGGTTACCCTCTGGGCATGTCTATGAGGAATGTCTTTGATTAGGGTAATTGAAATAGGAAGACCCACCCTAAATGTAGGTGTCACTTTCTGGCAGTGACTCAGATGTAAGGAGGTTTGAGGAAAAAGCTTTTGCTTTGTAATACAAGAAATCATTTGTGCATGCGAGCTTGCATGCATGTTGCATACACATGGCATAGCATGCTTGTGGAGGTAAGAGAACAACTTTGTGGAGTTGGTTCTCTCCTTTCATATTTTTGTGAATTCTGAGGATCAAACTCAAGTTGCCAGGCCTGTGCAGCAAGTGCCTTTTGTCTGTTGAGTCATCTTGCTGGCTCCAGCTTTTGCTTTTTTGCCTATTCATATGCTCTGCTTGTGAGTTTATCAACTCTGACACTGCTGCTGCTACCACCGTTTTTCACTGACATCAGAATCCCACTTCTTCAGCTTTCCAATGTGGGCTGAAGACCAATGACTTTCCAGGAATCCTCATGGACTGAGCAGCTACTGGGTTCTTAGCCTCTTCACTGTGAAGATAACTATTGTTGGACTACCCAGACTGTATATCATAGAAACCAATCTAATAAATTCAATTTTTATATATGTCATTCTTTTAGTTCTGTTCCTCTAGAGAACTGTGACTAATAAAACTATCATCAGTAACATTTGCATTTAGAACTTTAAGAGTTTATTTTCTTTAAGACATGTCAACAATTGGGATACAAAAATCGAAAAAAAAAAAAGCTTAACAGCAGACATACTTCCATTTAGATATCCCATAACATGTTCACTGCTCCATTTGCTGCATACTCTTACATTATCTCATCTTCAATCATCTGTATGCATAGTGACATTTCCTAATCTGTGCCATTGGTTCTCAGCCCTCAGGTGCCTTGGAAAGCTCAGAACATCTGTTGCTATTCCTACTTGGAAATGCTAATGTCAAGGACATCCTTCAGCCATAGATACGTACCTGGCCTCCCAGGCATAGACTAATGGATGACATTGATTTAGCCACAGAGAATATGGGTAGTTTTCTTCTTTTCCCACCTGTTTAATGGAGTCTCAAAATGGTCCTTTCTATCTAGTAGAGAAAAACAAAACATACCGGATGATATCTGGAAATAAGCATGTAGCATCTTGCATTAGAAATAGATGGATGGAAGGAAGTGTGTCTTATATTGGGTGTCAGAAAGTCAAACATATGCATTTATACTGCCCCCCCCAATCTGTAAAATTGAAACTAAGGGCCCTCAACAAACCAAGACTAGAAGACTTTTAAATTCAGCCTCATTTAACATTGAGAAAACACCTTGTCGTGTTGTGGCTTTTCTGTTTAATCTATTGGTGTTCGTTCATCACTGAGAGCATTTTTGAAGACTCAGAAGTCATTTTTCAAAGCAATAAGGTGGAAAATGCTTTACGGAATATTTAATGCTCTAGACATTCATGTATTTCCACCAGTTTTGAGCAAATGTGTCCACTGTGTCTTTTGCTATTCTTCTCATGATTGATTTTCACTGTTACAACTTTGATAACTTCACACCAAGTGTCTAAAAAGGTTCTTAATTAAATGTGTGCTTGATAATTAGAGAGTTTCACAAGTAAGTACAGATGGAACAAATATCATTGAACGGAGGAGCATAGCAATCCTGACCTTTTATAGAGACTTGAAATTGTGTGAGCAAGATAGTAACGGACAGTCTTAGTAGAATTCTAATTGTGAAAGTTTATTACCTTTCCTAAAATGTTTACAGTTTTGAACTATGCAGACGCATACTAAGTTCCAAGAGAGATGGATAAATATGTATCCCTAAAAATGAAAGTATTGGGTGTTGGAGAGATGGCTCATTGGTTAAGAGCTCTGGCTACTCTTGCTGAGGATCTAGGTTCAATTCCCAGCACCCACATGGTGGCTGTTCATGACTCCATTTCCAGGGTATCCAATGCCCTCTTCTGATCTCTTCGGGCACTGTGTGACCTGGGTGCAGCTATCTACATGCAGGCAATACACTCATACACATAAAATAAAAGAATGAGAATGTCTTATGTCCCTGTTTATTCTGGGCAATCTTAATTAATAGCATACAGCTAGTTTCCATCATCTTAGATCTCTCATTTAGTCTATGACTAAGAAATCCCAGTACAAGTACTTTCTGTAAGGTTTGGTTCACAAGATAGACCAGAGACTCTGAAGGGGAGTTAACAGGACCAATTTATTAATGGTATGGGCACAGCACAGAACTGGCTTCCCAAGTTGGGAAATGAGAGACCAGCCAAGACTAAATTCCTCTTATATGGGGAGTTGAGAAATGCAAGCCCTGGGGCTAGCCTCCTCAGGGATATGGGGAGACTAGCCTACTCATCTTGGGGGCTCAGGCTGGGGAACTGGGCTGGTGTGCCTAGCTTAACTTCTCCAGATCAGGATGAGGAAGCTAGTTCCAGGAGAATGAAAGAAGCTAGCTCCACCTAGCTGGTCAGTAGGCCTTCTTAATGGGGCGGGGATTCCCCATCACATCTGATTGATGTTCAGAGGAGATTGTAAACATTTGGCCAGGAAGCAATCCCTTTTTACAGATCCTTGTGAACTCTGGGTTAGGGACTTCATCTGGCCAGGGAGCTGTAAAAGTCAGTCCCATTTATAGATGTTTGTGAACTCTGGGTCAGGAATTTTTTCTGGCCAAGAAGCTGTAAAAAGTCAGTCTCTTTTCATGGATGTTTGTGAATTCTGGTCCAAGGTTTCTGTCAGTCCTCCTGAATCCTGGAACTGCTCAGTCACATCTTACATTTCAGCCTTTTGTGTCATAGGGGTAAGAGGAGGGGCAACATTCTCCTCTGACTTCTTCAGGCTGACTCTATGGGTGACGATGGGGGGAATAGGGGATGACATGGGAGGCTGGAATGGGTTATATTGGTGAGTCCTCATCATGGTTAGGCAGCTGTTCATATTCCCTGGTGGGAAGGTGAGCATAGATGACTCAGTGGCCCTTATGATGTATGGCTGCTTCTTTAGAGGGAGATAAGAAGAATTTAATAGCTAAAAAAATTAAGAAGCCATTTGTGATTAGGGCAAAATTACATATAGTTGGCTGGGAGGCGTGGCTGGATGCTCAGGTGAGGGTCCAGTGACCCTGCTTAACAAACCCAACTGTGATGGTCCTTTGTAAGTAGACACAGCTGAAGTCATGAAGATGGCAGTTATTTGGCTCAGAAGAGTACTGTGCAGTATCATCTTGCTAAAAGAACACACATAATGTCATGAATTGATATTACTTGTGTATACATTACACTTCATAAATTTCCAGGTTTGCTTATAGAAACCACAAAAATCAAAAGGGAGGGAGGGAGGGAGGGAGAGAGAGAGAGAGAAATCTACCAATGCTTTAGGCCTTGAGGGAGTATATGAATAATAATAATAATAATCTGTCTGAATTAGAAAAACCATATAGGATATAGGGGTGCCAGGGCATGAAAAGACAGGGAAATGCTCTATTTCAGAGAAGACACTTTAGATCACAAAGAAAGGCAGTAATCAAGACCAGTGAAGGATGCATCTCAAGGCCTGACTAAAAGGGTGAAGGCTTTCAAGGAAATCTCAAAAAATGCAGGGGAGAGGTAGAGTAGCCCTGGGGGTGTGGGGAGGCCCATTGACTACCCCCATGGAGAGCTGCTAAGGGTGTGTCTTACCCAAGTAGGAATGGGAGGATAGACCATGTGGCCCCCTATGACAAACAGGTTTTTTTGTCTACTGTGGCAGAGGCTTTTGGCTCCTCCATTGCTGAGGTGCATACAGTCAATCCTTGGTGGCCAGGTGGATGAGTTCTGACAGTGAAGAAGATCTGGAGACCGGTTGGGGGAATTTGGGGGCCATATGACCGGCCTACCTCGATTTCGCAAAGAAGAGCAGTCATCCTTCAGGCGTTCCCATTTTCCACATTGTGGGCATGACCCTGGCAGTGGCTGCTGAGTTGGGGCAGCCTTGTGCCCAGTGTCCTTTGTTGTCACAGTTGAAGCATAGTCCTGGTGACTGTTGTGGCCTTGATGCCATGTTGCCTGAAGACTTCTTGAGAGGAGCCCCAAGTGCTGCCGCCAGCAGTTGAGCCCACTTTATGTCTCAGTGGTCTGGTCTGCCTTCTACTCCTCTTGGCTATTGAATATTTTAGAGGCTGATTTTCAGCAGCTCTCCCTGGGGGTGGGGGGTGAGGGGTTCTTGGGCCTTTGTTAGTGGACAGGTTGGGTTATGAGATGGATGGTTTTATGCAGGTGTGCTGGACCAGGGTGAGGCCCATGAGCTACAGCATATGAAAAAAAGAGACAGGAGGAGAAGGAGAGAGCATGCCTGCATGGGCAGCAGGGGAGAGCGACAATATAAAAGAAGTCGAGATAAGGAAATGGATGCAGGAGCAAAGAAGGGTCGGCTACAGGAGTGTTTGCATGGGGATGGCACTGCAGATAAGAGTTTCTACCTGTGTGATAACCCAGATGAGATCTCTAGTCTGGCACCTACCCGAATAGAGGTGAATTGGGTCTTAGGACCCAGAGGGAACCAGGGGTTCCGAAGGAGAGAGCTAGGCACTAGGCAGCAGAGTACCTGGAGATTCCACAGCTGGTAGTGGTCCCTACCTGGGATTATCCCAGAATAGAGAAAAGTTGGGTCTTAGGACCCAGAGGGAACCGGGGTCCCGAGGGAGAGCTAGAAGAGCACAGGCAGAGAGTTAGATTGGTGGGGCCAAGAAGGGGAGGGGGGCACAGTGGCCCAAGAGGGAGAGAGCAGAGATGGCATAGAGGGAAAGGCTAGGCTCCCCGGATGGGCAGGCAAGCCAGAGGCTCAAGCTAGGGTGCTTGGCTTGGGTCTGAGTACCTGGCAGAATGCCAAGTCCTATGGGCTATGAAAGAAGAGAGGTAGAGCCACCTGGGCAAGTAGTGGACAGGGGTCCCAAGTGGGGGAGTTAGTGAGCCAGCAACCACTCAGAAATGGGAGAGAGAAGGGGAGAAAGTGGAGAGAGCAATAGAGGGGAGGAAACCAGTGATGTAAAAGTGCTGGGTTGTGGGTGAGGAGCCAGCAGCCAGTTCAGATCCAGCAGTCAGTCCCTTCTATGTCTCAAATTCTGGCTGGAAGGACCATATGTAAGGTTTGGTTTTCGAGATGAGCAGAAATGGACGAGAGATTCGGCAGGGTAGTTAACAGGACCTGTTTATTAAGGACATGGGCACTGGCATGGGGCTGGCTTCTCAAGTCAGAAAATGAAAGAAGACCAGCCCAGACTGGCCTCTTCAGATCTCAGGAGTTGAGGAAAGCTAGCCTTGGGGCTAGTCTCCCCAGAGAGATGAGGAGACTAGCCTGCTCATCTTGGGAGCTAAGGCTGGGGGACTGGGCTGGCGTGCCTAATTTAACTTCTCCAGATTGGGATGAGGAAGCTCTCTCCAGAATGAGAGAAGCTAGCTCCACCTAGCTGGTCAGTAGGCCTTCTTAATGGGGCGGGGATCCTTATCACATCTGATTGATGTTCAGAGGAGACTGTAAACATTTGGCCAGGAAGCAATCCTTTTTTACAGATCCTTGTGAACTCTGGGTCAGGGACTTCATCTGGCCAGGGAGCTGTAAAAGTCAGTCTCTTTTCATGGATGTTTGTGAATTCTGGCCCAAGGTTTCTGTCAGTCCTCCTGAGTCCTGGAACTGTTGGGGGGGGTTTTCTTTCAGTCACATCTTATACTTTCCTTAATTATTTCTGTAGCCTTAAAAGAAAAGGCAGAATAGCATCGTGTGCCTTAAGACAATGAATGATAGAAGGAAAAGATAAATATCCCAGGCTTCTTCCTCCTTGGGAGACTAACTCTGGGCATGCCTTAGGTTGATATTCAGAGCTCTTTAGCAGGATTAGGTCTCTGTTGTTAAAATGTGACTGATTTGATAGGGATCTATTACTGGCTTCCCTTCTTCCCTAGTCCTAGTTCCTTAATCTCCTCCTGCTGCTTCCTGGGATACCCTCCTAGATAAATTCTTATCTCCAAGTCCGCCTCTGAGAAAAGACACTGGGACTCCTAGATTTCACCTGTTATATCTCATATCTAAAGGTACCCCTCCCACTTCTTTTGTGGAATAACGATATCCTGGCATCAGATTATATAGATTGCTCTTGAAGGAGAGCACCTGGAAAACTCTGGACAAAGTTATGGAGATAAGTCTGGCACCATTCAACAGAATATGTAGTCAGGGGCAGACTGCAGCCATGTAGAGACCAATACTGCAGCTGGGGAATTGGTGTTCCCTTTTGTGGGTTCTTAGTCTCATTGATAAAAGAATTTTAAAAACAGGCTCAGAAGGAAACCTGAGGACTTTTATTAGAATTTTGAGGGGAAAAAAAAGGCCAGGCAAATTATAATTCTCGGCAGCTGCCAGGAGGAGACAAATGAAGAAGAAAAGAGCAAAATAAGCCTTTTGAGTCAGGGATAGCGAATAGTGGTATGTAAGTAACTGTACAAAGTGGCAGATTCTTCAGAGAAAACAAGAAAACCCATAGTGCCAGCAATAAATACTTAGGATTTGGCCTGATTTTCAAAGTCTAGACAAATAGGAAAAGAAGAAGTTATGGTTTTTGAGTTAGAACTCTGAAAAATGGGCAGGCTTAGAAGTAAGCAGCTGCACTGAAGGAGGGGCACTGGGGTAAGGGCATTACCTCATCAAGGAGATAATTATTACTTTCATCTCCTTAGCATGTCTTCAGGTGACTCACCTTTCCTAAAGTATAACATCTTGGCCAGATGATTGACAGACTCAATTGGATTAACTCTTGAGGGGACAAGAATTTAACGTTCTAAACTTTAGAAAGTATCAGAATGCTATGTCTCTACCTAGGGCCAGAGATAGAACTCAGAATTCAGTCTTTTGACAAGGAAGTAGCTTCCCATTAATGGTACTCAACAAAGCCGTTATACCCTCCTTTTTTATATTCTTTTAAATCTTAAGTAGGGGCAGTTATGATGCTCCCCTTTCCAGTGTTACCAAGGAAGCAGGAATGTGGGGTCCAAGGTTGATTATGAGGGAAGGGTCCATCTTCAGTGTCCTCTAAGTTTGTTTATGTCTAGCTATGCAATGTTTTCCCCTCAAGAGTTGAGGTCCTGAAATCACTTAGGAGACGGTCATCTGGCTACTTCGGGTGGAATGAAGCATAGGATGGGTCTCCACTTTTGCTAGATTTCAAGACTTGGAGAACAATCGAGGGGACTCAGCTATATGGAGTTTGTTTGCAGCATAACCATCCACCTAGTGGATCCACTTTAAAAAGAGAGGAAATAAGGGAAATAAAAGAAGGCTTAGCAATTAGGAGCTCTTGCTGCTCTTGCAGAGAACCCGAGTTCAGTTCCCAGTAACCACATAGGAAAGCTCACAACCTACCTGTAGCTCCATTTGCAGGGAGATCAGATTCCTCTAGCCATCACAGAAATTGGTACTCACATGTACATACCTATATGCAAATACACATACAGACACATAATTGTAAATAATATTTTTAAAGAAGGAGATAAAATAAGACAGTAGTTAAGCACAAAACATCATAAGATTAATAGGGTCATTAATTAGATTATAATAGATATAACTTGTTTTCACCATGAAGATCCAGAGGTAGTCTGACATGGCTTGAATATCATGTTCCTACAATCGCTTGTTTATTCTCTTTCTCTGTTTCTCTGTCTCTGTCTTTCTGTGTGGGTGTATTCTTGCATGCCACGACATATATGTGGAGCTGAAGGATGATGTTCAGAAACTTGTTCTCTCTTTTCACCATGTGGTTCTGGTTGATCATATGCAGGTCATTAATTAGACTTGGCAGCATATGCCTTTATATGCTGAACCATAATGCTGTCCCTGAATCTGAATTTGTAGATACTGTAAAGCAAAGGAGACATGAACAGAATTATTAAGAAGATAAATGGAATTTTTATAGTTAGGAAAAGCATGGGAGTCATTTAGTGTGATTACAGCTGGAGTGGCTGTGACTGTCCAACCTGGCATGTCAGTAATCCATACTTACTGTTTAACAGGGATGTCTATGAAGCATGAATCATTGTTTGTCCCCTTCTTTAGTCTAGTCCTTTTTGTCTCGTATTGTTATCAATCATTTTATTCTTTGGTTATACTTTTTTACTGGATGTTTAAGATCATGTACATGAGCACATATTAGTCAACTTAATTTTTCCTGTCTGGATTAGTTAAAGATCTTTAACAATTCTTTTATGGGCTTGGGAGGAGCCCCTGACTCCTTTAGTCTCTCCTCTACCAGTCATGCCATCTACTAAAATGGGTCAGGATCTTGATGACCATGTGGTTTTCCCTAGAAGCATTGGGGTCATTTCATTCTATGCTGATCATCCCATTTTAAAGAGTTCAACCTCTGGGTCACCCCATCCCTCTCTGATCAAGAGGATGGGTGATTTACCAGAATTTCTAGAACTTTTTGAAAGATGTCCCATTGTTCCCTGGAACCTAGCTGACCTGAGGGCAGGAGCCAAAATAGTGGCTTTCCTCTTAACTGCTAAGTTGTTGGATACCAATAGGTATACCAGTTATAACATTACTGAAGGACAAATAGCACTTTACAACCTAGCTGTCATATAACAGATAAAACGTGACAAAGACATGTTTAGATTTTAAAAATATTTTTAATTTTTTATTTTATGTGTATGAGTGTATTGCCTGCATGTGTGTAAGTGCATCATTGTCATGCAGCTACAAAGACATTTCTAAATAAGCCTCAACTCTGTTAAGGCTAGTTTCCTAATTAGAAAGGTGACAAATTCAGTAGAAACTATAGACAATTATCCTGATGAAACACACAGAAAACATATATACTGTTGTAAATATCTAATAGCTACAAAATTTAGGCCAAATGGGTTGTTAGGGTCAGGCCTGCATGGCCAGCACTGTTACTTACTGAGCCATCTCTTTTTTCTATTTATTTTTTATTTTTAACTTCCCAAATTGTAATTTTTATTTCTAGAAGTTCAATTAGGTGATTTACATGTTCTATAGGAAACAGATGAAGGTACACTGGAGCTGTAGAAGACTAATAGAAAAATGATGGAAGGGACTGGAGAGATACTCAGTGTTTAAGGGCACTGACTGCCATTGTAGAGGACTGGGGTTCTGTTCCCAGCAGTCACATGGCAGTTAACAACCGTCTGTAACTTCAGTTCTTCTGACTTCTGTGGGCATTGCATGACACAAGTACATTTACACACATGCAGGCAATACACTCATATACCCAAAATATAGAGAATAAAATTTTAAAAAGAAAGGTTGGTGCCTAAAAAGGAATCTAATGCCATAGGTATATAAGTATCTGGAATGTATGTATTAAGAAAACCCAAAATTCTATGCTACCAAAAAAAAAAAAAAGACATGAGTCACCCGTTTGCTCACTTCTTAAGAAAAAAGTTACAACAGCAGATGGGGTACCAGGCATGTTTCCTGACTGGAACCTTATCTGTCCTAAAAAGATTCTTCTATACATGGTACCTCTCAGATGAAGATCCTTGTAATTCCTCCAGCTACAGGGTAATTTATTCACTTCAGAGACTTCAGCAGAATCGTTCAGTATCTGTATACTTTTTTGAAAAGTCTCTTGGTTGGTAGGCTGCTGTTTCATTCTCTAGAGCAAAGAGAGGTTACTTCTGGCCATCCTTCCAGAGGGTACTTGCTGGCAAAAACCAGAAAAGTCATGGAAGGACAGGATGTAGTTATGTGAGATTACTTGTCTAACATGTGTAAAGCCCTAGGTTTGAACCCCAACACCACAGATTAAAAACAAAACTGATGAGAATGTGCTTTTTAAAACCACAAGGTATTGACCAAAATACATTGTATGTAATTCTCAAAAATTCAATTAAGAAAAGTAAGAGTTTAAAAATATTTTAAAAACTGAAACATCTGTGAGAACAAAAAAACACAGTGTTCGACAGAAATGGACTGTACGTGCTTGTAACATTTGAACTGAAGATAGCAAACGTGTGCCTATACCTCTCCAAACTTCCAACAATAGACAGACTATAGTTGGTTTGCCTTTTAAAATTCTTCTTGTATGTCTGAATAATTACAGAAGATCCAATTGACATACACTTGGAAGAAACATGAGATTATTTAAGGACCCCCCAAACTCTGGAAATGCTTTAAATAAAAATTTAGTTGCATGATTTTAGGCAAATTACTTCTCTCTGTCTCTCTCTGTCTCTCTGTCTCTCAAGCTGAATCTATATTTTGGGTAGTTAAAATAGAGAACATGTGCTTTAAAAGATCTCAGAAGCTCACAAAATGAGTAACAGTGATGGTGTAGCATAACTGATAGTGACAGATGTGTTCATGTCAGGTTAAGTAAGTCCTAACAGTATTTAAGAAGCAAAGTATTATATACTTTCTTGTTTTAATTTTTATTAAATCTTCTAGCATTTTATACATGGTATACAGTGTATTCTGATCAGACCTTTTCCCTAATCCCTTTCCAACTTATGTCACCTTCTGAATGTTAACTCTTTAGATTCCTTCACTTTCTTAAAAACAGTCTATTCAGTTGATGAGGAAATACTACCAAGATCTTCTGAAAAATCTTTCCAGTCCCTGTATTTTCTAGTATCAGTTCCTAACACTATTCCATTCACATAGATAATATTCAACAAATACTCAGTAGTCATTATGGTTATAGTTAACGTTAAATGTTAAAATAGGGTCATTGAGATGGCTCAGTGGGCTGGAGCTGTGGTTCCCTCCTGTGACTCAAAGCTGTGGTCTCTCTCATGAACTAGAGCTGGGGTCCCAAACTGTGAGCCATAGTTCCATATTCCCTTGTGGTAGCTGATGCAGAGTAGAGGATGGAGGACTCCCTGATGTTGGGCAGCAGTTTCAGTTTCTCTGAATGTCTGCACTAGGCATAACCCCATCCCCCTAGGTCCCGGCCTGTGCATGGCAGTGGCTTTGCCTCTGTGTTGGACTTATGCTGGGAGATGTTTCTGTCATTTTCAGATTCTAGGGTCTTGAGAGGACTTATTCTCAGGAATGGACCTCCTAACTCGCTTGGTAGCTAGCTATGGTCTTGACTTCCAGACATGGTTCTAGGCACTAAGGCCTTGAGGTTGAACCTTTCCCATTCCCAGGCACCAAGGGTTTTCCATCATTTTTTTGAAAATATATTTAAAAAATACTTTATATATTCTTTAAAAAATTTTATGTGTATGAGTGTACCGCCTGCATGTAAGAGCCATCTCTTACATACCTAACCATCTCTCCAACCCAGCACCAACCTTTCTATCATAAAATTTTCTCTACTTTTAAAATTTATTTTCTTTTTAAATGCAGTACTAGGGAGAGGCAAAAACACCTAAGAGCTATTTTATCTTGTGCTCAACGTCTCTCCACCAGGGTTATCATTTCGAATTTTAATAGATCTGGCCCTCATTTCGCATCTCCTCGGGAGTTGGTGAGCAGTTTTAAGACAGCCACAGCAAGGTACACAGATACTATGAAAGTGCTGATTGAGTAAATGGGAAGGCTCCCCTAAACAGGACCTCAGGGCTGAGGATGCTTTACTTTGAAGATAGCACATAGATCAAGGTCGCCACCTAGTGGATACTATGCAAATGACAGAAAGAATACAGTAAATCATTGTCTAACACTATGGAAGTACACGGGTCATATATTATTTACCATATGCTTACAAAAACATTTCCTTTAAAAAAAAAGGTTTTATTTTTTAACCACATGCATGTGTGTGTGCGGTTATGTTCATGTGAGTGCAGGTGTACACAAAGTCCAGAACAGGGTGTTAGGGTTACGGTTAGGGTTAGAGTTGGGGTTGGGGTTAGGGTTAGGGTTAGGGTTAGGGTTGTTAGGGTTAGGGTTAGGGTTAGGGTTGTGAGGGATAAGGTCAGGGTCAGAGTCAGGGTCAGGGTTAGGGGTTAGGGTTAGGGTTTTAGGGTTAGAGTTAGAGTTAAGGGGTTAGGTTTAGGGTTAGGGGTTACGGTTACGGTTAGGGTTAGGGTTAGAGTGTTAAGGTTAGCGTTAGATGATTAGGGTTGGGGTTGGGGTTAGAGGATTAGGGTTAGGGTTAGGGTCAGGGTCAGGTTCTGTGTCAGGGTTAGAGGTTATGGAAGAGGGTTAAGGTTGTTAGAGTTAAGGTTAGCTTTAGGGTTAGGGTTTATTGTTTTGGGTTTCACGGTTAGGGTTAGGCTTAAAGGGTTAGAGTGTGTTAGAGCTGTTTAGAGTTGGTTAGATTTACGGTTATGGTTAGAGGGTTAGGCTTAGGGTTGTAGGTTTAGCGTTGAGGGATTAGGAGTTTAGAAGTTTATGGTTATTGTTAGGGTTAGGGTTTAGGACTTCATTGTTGGTGGTTAGGGTTAGGGGAGTGTTAGTGTTAGATTTATGGTTAGGTTTAGTGTGTGCAGTTAGGGGTTAGGGTTTATGTGTTAGGGGTTAGGGCTAAGCCCTGGGTTGGGTTTAGTGTTGTGCCTGGGGCTTTTGCTGGGGTTAGGATTGGGATTGGAATTAGTGGTTAGGATTAGGGTCAGGTATTAGGGTTATGCTTAGTGTTAAGGTTGTTAGGGCTATGAATTGGATTTAGGGTTAGGATTGTTAGAGTTAGAGGTAGGGTTAGGGTTGGGATTATGGTTAGGTTGAGGATATTTTGGATATGGGTTATGGTTATGGCTAGGGTTAGGGTTAGGGTTAGAGGATTATGGTGTTATGGTTAGGTTAGGTGATTAAGGTTAAAGGGTTAGGGCTTGGGGTTAGGGGTTTAGGGTTAGGAGGTTAGGGGTTAAGAAGTTAGGGTTTAGTTAGGTTTAAGGTTAGGTTTAGGGTTAGGAGTTAGGGTTAGAGTTAGTATTATGGTTAGGTGTAGGGTTAAGTCTGTAGGGTTTAGGGTTAGTTTTAGGGGTAGGGGTTTCTGTTACTTTTAGGGTTAAGGTTTAGGGTTAATGTTTATGGTTTAGAGTTTACAGTTAAGGTTAGGTTTATCATTTCGGGTTATGGTTAGGGTTTATGGTTAGAGGATTAGAGTGTGTTAGAGGTGTTTCGTGTGGCCTAGAGAGAGTTAGAGGTGTTTAGAGAGGGTAAGGGTTAGGGTTAAGGTTTCTGGTGGTTTAGGGTTAGTGTTAGGGTTTGTGTTTCGTGCTATTGTTAGTGTTAGGGGTTAGGGATTACGAGTTATGGGTTACAGTTAGTTTGCATTATAGTTAGGGTGGTATTAACATAATACATTTTGGATAAGAAATGGAAAGCTTCTGGTTTAATAGTGAAGTGTTTGTATGTTAAGTTAACAAGTGGTCAATTGTGCTGGATAGCTTTAGCTGTCAACTTGACACACCTGAGTAGAAGAAGCCTCAGTTGGAGAATTTCCTCCATTGGACTGGCCTATGCCCAAGACTTTGGAGCATTTATTATTAATTATTAATATTTTTGAGCACGGTGGGAGGGTCCATCCCACTGTGGTTGGTACCACCTCTGGGCTGGTGGTCCTGTGTTAAGAAAGCAAGTTGAACATAGGCCAGGGGAGCAAGTCAGTAAGCAGTGTTCCTTCCATGGCCTGTGCTTCCACTCCTGCCTCCAGGTTACTGCCCTGAGTTTCTACCTTGGGTTCCCTCTGTGATGAACTGTGACCCAGGAGATGTTAGCAAACTAAACTCTTTCCTTTCCAAGTTGCTATTGGTCAGTATTTTGTCAGAGTGATTGAAAGAAAACTTGAACAATAATTAGTACCAGAAAGTGGGCTACTGCTGTGACAGACCTGACCAAGTGCTTTGGGGTATATTGTGGAAGCTTTTGGAACACTGGGCTAGAGAAGCCATTGAATGCTTAGCGTTTAGTGAGCTGTTACTGTGGAGCTGGGAACAGTTCTGCTTAAAGAGGTAGACAATGGAAGCCTGGCTTGTGAAACTTCAAAAGGAAATAATGATTACCAGGGCAGTTGAATGACATTTTGAATTGAGAAAATATGCTTTCTGGTCTGCTGTGGATGAAGAATAAGCTGTCATTAAGAAGAGACCAGAACCACTGAAGTGAAACCTTTGAATCACTTGGGCAATTAATGCTAATTAGCTGGAACTGAAAAATCAGCTGTGAGTAATAACAGACCA